>CM024705.1:11779580-13232401 GCA_014182895.1 Angophora floribunda
GACAGTGATCTAAATAGTCCCGAGGGCATGCCTAAAGACAATGATCATCATGGTCCTGTGGCAATGACAAAGGTAAGTGATCAGCATCCATCAAGAAGCAAGCGGAGCATTCCGATCTTTGTCTTCTTCAAAGATGCAAGGTAAGGCTACTCTGGCTGCATCTTTGAAAAAATAAGACTAAGGCTAGCTATGATTTTTCAATAAGACTCTTCTAAGCCAAAATATAAAAATAAAAATAAAGAATCCTGGATAATTCTTAGTGCAAGATTTCAATTATCACTGGTAGGATATCATCTTTCATAATACCAATCATCTTAGATATTAATTCATTTAGCGAATGGCTGGCGCAAGTCGCATAAACGAATTGGCTTGCCAACCAGTTACTTCTATGATGTCAATCTGTTTGCTCTTTAGTGATGGTTGTCATGGGAGCTTAACGTTTCAAGTCATGTCATGATATGGATAAGTTTGATGAAATGTGCCTCAGCTATCTTTTTCTATGCTAAACAATGGTTTCAAAATGGATTGCAGGCATGCATTCAAAATGGATGAACTTGGTCGAGAGATATTAAGGATTGCTTTTCCTGCTGCCTTGGCTTTGGCTGCTGACCCTGTCGCTTCCCTAATTGACACCGCATTCATTGGTCGTTTAGGTACGAAAGTTTACACATTTTTGTATGAAGTCTAGGAAGGTTGCTATTGTTATTTGTCAGACTGCGTAAAGAACTCCATAGCATGTCATGTTTTTATATGATCATGTTCGTAGTCGTTGTGTAAGACCCAACATGAAAAGTTCAAGCTAGTAGGCGCTCCAGGTTTTCACTATTCAAAGTACACAATTTTGAGTCCATGCTCCTATGTCTATACAGGCATTATCTGAATGATCAGTTAAGTTGTTAGAAGGGTTTTGCAATCGGAGTATTTCTTATGACATCTCTAATTGCCACATTCAATAGCACACAAATGCTTTTGATACAATTGGAATTTTAGAGTTTTATGTGTCTCAATTCCACCGGAATTTGTCTTGCCTTCCTAACGCGGAACATTTGGTTAATAGATGGCTATGGCTTTGCTTTCTTACCTACCTTTATGGGGATGGATCCAAAGGAATAACAAAGAGGACTTATCTCAGTCTATAGTGGAGAGTTCAAAGACACGTTTATAATCTGCACGTTACAATGACTCATTATATTTGCATCTAGGTATCAAGAGGGTGATAATTGGATGGACCCTAAATTGCATCATAACTTTGTCATGTGCAGGTCCAGTGGAGCTTGCAGCTGTAGGAGTTTCTATTGCTATATTTAATCAAGCTTCAAAGATTACCATATTCCCACTAGTCAGTATAACAACTTCATTTGTTGCTGAAGAAGAAACTGTTGGAAAAGCGTGTGCTGACATGGCAGAAGATGAAGATCCTAAGAAATGCTCAACTAAGAACACAGAAATGAAAGAGTCGATACTTGATGATGAAATGCTTGAGAAATTGGAAAGAGGTTCCACCATAAACTGCAAAGTAAAAGATTTAGTTCCGGCAGAAGGTAATTTATTTCTGAAAATATATGGCTAGGACTTGAGGTACAAAAAGAAAAGGAAAATAAGTGTAGAGCACTGGAAGGAGATTGGTTTCATATACTACATCAAAAGTTGAATGAGTCTATCCAACATCTTAACCTTTGCTTTTTTAAATTCTAAGATAAATTAGGAATTAACGTTCCACCCCCTTCCCCCATGCAATCAGGTACTCTCCAAAAAATACATGTCTTGTAATATTAATCCATGTATGCAGTGCCAATCTTATGTTGTCAGTTTCATATATTAACCAGATAGGTCTCTAATGAGTACTTTTTGTTGATCAGATTTTGCCGCAACTACATGTAAGTCTTCTCCAATGATCAGTAGCAAAACAAATAGAGTCAAATTGAGCAAGCAAAGGCGACATATCCCTTCCGCATCTACTGCACTAGTAATTGGCGGGATCCTTGGTCTCTTGCAGACATTGTTTCTAATATTTGGTGCTAAAACCCTCCTGGCTTTTATGGGTGTAAAATCTGTAAGTATCTTGATTATATCTTTTGCTCAAACTTTTTGAACTTCCAAAACTTTCCTGGTTTTTAAGGGTGTAAAGTTATTTATGTTTCATATAACATATGGAAAACAAAATGTGCTTAATACCAGGTTCTAATTCTTCGGTGGCTCCAAGAAGGGGCGTGATGGATTAAGATTTGAACTCCGATACACTGATCTTAAATAGACTTTCAGTGAAAAAACGTTTGTCGTAGTTTGCATGCACACACAGACATAAGTAGCTTATGCTAACTAATCCTTTCCCTTTTCTACTATTAGCTTAGATAGTAACGTTATGGACCGTTGGTCTCACAATTTTCATTTTCCCTTTTACCTGACAATTTGCTTTTTTTCCTTTTTTTTTTTAAAGTAACATTTAGTCTAAGATTCTAATCTCATATATTTGAGTCACTGAGGAAGCTAGTAATGACTTGCATTACCTTGATATGATTTTAACTAGTTACATATGTTGCTTGTTTGGATAGGGTTCTCCCATGCTAACTCCTGCCATAAGGTACCTGACATTAAGATCGCTAGGGGCTCCTGCTGTTCTTCTTTCTTTGGCAATGCAAGGAGTGTTTCGAGGCTTCAAGGATACCAGAACTCCTCTCTACGCCGCAGGTATTAGAGATAATATTCCTATTCCTTCTCAAAATTTTTGTTTCCGGCTGTTATGTCAAAATGGCAAATCTTCTTTCGAATAATTATCATTTATTTTACACAACATTTTTTCCTTTACAGAGAAATGGGCTCACAATGCATACATAACATATTTCTTAGTACTTCACATCATGTGTAAATTAAGTCTTATGAGTGAAATTCACATCAACTAAATGACTGGAGGCCAGAATATCATAACAGGAATAGGCAGAATTACAATAATTAAACTGTCAGAATTTGAATTGTAAACCCATGCTTTAATACAAAGTTCGAAAAACTATTTTTCCTCAAAAGTTTAACATGTGAGAAAACGGGTCCACATTTTATGTATAGCACGTATGTTGACAATTGCTACTATAATTTTAAGTTAAATCTAAGGTGTGGAAGGTATTTGATTTGTCCAACATAGAGTAAAAATGTGTTTACAATGAAAGTGCCCGAGACATGGGAAAATCACCAATTGACTTATGAGACAGAAGAAATTGTAGACCAATTAGATCTGTTGGAGCTTCAAAGCATCAGATTTTCCTATTGCTTAATGTCTAAGCTGGAGGAAGAGTGCTTTCCTAGATAAACTTGCCAATGAGAAGCATTGAACAATCATCATATCTTACACAATACACTCTTACAGAATCCTAGAATACCATAAATTGTTCGTTGTGAATTTTAACTATTCCATTGGCAGCGAGTTATGCTAGAATCGCGTAATTCTATGTTAGCTGACCGACTGGATTATAGGATGATATGCCTTGCTGAAATGGGTAGTAATTGTCCCATATAAAAGTTTTCAAGTTCATCTTCGAATTAACTTAAGCCGGGATAATAGTATGTTTTGAGCTAGGAGATAAAAACGAATAGGAGGCTCTGGAGATTTCTCATCTCGCACTTTATCGAGTCATCATTTCGTAGGAACTAAGAGCTATGTCAGTTTTTTGATTGTTTATTTGATTGGTTAATAACAGTTGCAGGAGATCTCACAAATATTGTGTTAGATCCGATACTTATCTTCGTCTGCCATTTGGGCGTCAGTGGTGCTGCAATTGCGCATGTTCTTTCCCAGTGAGTAGTGCCATCCATCCACAATTTTCTTTTGTTTTGTATTTATACATCCAGAAGTCACATTGATTTCATATATTCATATACATGTCAAAATGTCTTAAAAAATTAAAAATCGACCATATCTCTATGTTTCTAAATTATCTTGTGATTATGCCAGGTACTTAATATCTCTTATTCTCCTATGGAGGCTGATGAAACAAGTTGATCTCTTACCTCCGAGCCGTAAAGATTTACAATTTCGCCGGTTCTTAAAAAATGGTCAGTGAAGATACCTAAATGAGCGAATGCCCAAAGTTACATGTATCAACTATACAATTTCATTACTTTGTCTTGCTCCTTCTTAGACAAAGGGAATAGAGGCAGCCTTTAAGTTCTACCTTCGTCTAATATAAATACCAATAATTTGTAGTTTTACACCCAAGTGCTTTCCCAGTGTAACAATGCAGAAAATGCTGCCTTAACAACAAATTTGATAGTTTTTTTTGTGTTTATATTGCTATATACTCTTTTCTGAATATTGAGAATTTTACTAATTCTAAAGGAATGCCTGTATTCATTCACAGGTCTTCTTTTATTGGCAAGGGTGATAGCAGTCACATTTTGTGTTACCCTTGCTGCCTCAATGGCTGCACGGCTGGGTTCAACACCTATGGCTGCATTTCAGATATGCTTGCAGGTTTGGATGACATCATCACTTCTTGCTGACGGTTTGGCTGTTGCTGGACAGGTAAAAATGCTTCCTTGATTACTTTTCTTCAAACAAGAAATACTTCCCCAGTGTGTGATACCTTCACTGGATCTTTAGGTGAAGCAAAATGATGTTCATGAGGCAATTAGTTTCTTGAACAACAAGAATGATATTTGTTAAAAGTGTTGTTTGCTTCTCGACAAAATGTAGTCCCACATTTAGAACTCTTTTTTGTTTACTGTCTATTTTACTTTTAGTTTGATAAATTCCAACGGAACTTGCAATAAAATGGTTATCTTCCACTTAAGCATATTAGCAAGATCTCAAATAGAGGACATAGTGCAGCTCGGTATCTAAGACTAATAGGAAATTTGAAGGATTTGCAACTAGCTTCTTTAAACCACCTAGCTATTAGCAAAATGCAAAAAGGAAGTACGATCGACGGCACTAGTGGGTAGTTGTCAATTGAGATTCTTGATATCTTTGTTAGTAGAGCATCTGAACATGGAAGAAACTACTTTCTTCATAGATATTAGAACTCTCAAATCGGAACTTTCTAGCCATGATTTTTATGATGTTTGATTTTAGCAAATCGACGAAGTATGTTTTCTTAAAAGTTTTCTTGTTCTCTGCAAAGATTATGCTATAAACTCATGTGAGCTACCGATTGTATCATCATCCATTACCTTATAACATCTGTGGTTAGCCTATATAAACATTATAGAAGTTCTTTTTAATGTTATTATATGCAATTTCCTACAATGTTGGTAGTGATAATTGACTTAGACATCCCCTCTACAAATAGGCAATCCTAGCATGTGCATTTGCGGAGAAAGATTATGACAAGGCAACTGCGGCTGCAACTCGAGTATTACAGGTAAATTGTGATGAATGATAAATCATTTATTGAACCAATTGATGTTGTAAATTGGAGATTCCCAAGAGTAAAAGAGAAAAAGAAAACAGCTGAAAATGCTACGACTGAATGACAAAGCAGTATTCGAGCATGATGAGCAAAAACGGTGCAAATATAAACATCTTACCCATTGCCTTGTCTCCAAAGACATAGGACAAAGTGGTGCAACATTCCAAGATTTTTTTGAAATAAAACCAAGCACAACATTTTTTGGGAGAAGACATCTGGTTGTTTCACCAAGATATTCATTTGCAAGGCTCATGGAAAAGGCATTTTAGATGCAAAAATGTACAAGTGTGGCTGCCACTCCTATCATTATCGTTCTTGACCTCAGCAATGTCGAGTATCTCCTCTTTTTCTCTTGAAAATTTTCTCCCCATCACGCATAGTTGGCAGGGGACATAAATGTCCTAATCATTTAGCTTTGGGCTGTGCTATACTCGCATGCAGCGCTTTAGCTAACACGTGCTAGTTGCTAACTAGATGTTCTATTTTCTAAACTATTAAATGATGCAGATGGGATTTGTTCTCGGTCTGGGTCTTGCCCTGATGGTTGGTGTTGGCTTGAGATATGGATCTGGAATATTTTCAAAAGATGTTAATGTTCAACATCTTATATTTGTGAGCATCCCGGTATGTTTTCTCAAATAGTTCAATGTCTTACAGTAAAAGTTTTCTTACATAAATTGATTAAATTTTCTTGTGCATTCTAGTTTGTTGCAGCTACACAACCAATCAATTCCCTAGCTTTTGTCTTTGATGGTGTCAATTTTGGCGCATCAGATTTTGCCTATTCTGCATATTCAATGGCAAGCCCCTAACTCTTTGCTAAAAAGACCCTACTTTTATCCAATTCTTGGGACTTCCAAATACATTCACTTCTTTCTAATATGTTTCTATGTGCAGGTTGTGGTCTCCATTATAAGCATTGCTTCATTATTCCTCCTCCTTAAGAGTAATGGTTTTATCGGAATATGGATTGCTTTGACTAATATATATGGGTCTTCGAACTGTGGCCGGTATATGGAGGTATGCTTTCCTGCTTTTTTGACATTTTCCTCTTGAACTCTTTCATTCCTATTTTATGACAAGAATTTTCACCTCGATGGACCATTTTGCCTTATATTTGTTTGTGGAGATGTTTGATGAAAATCTAAAATTAAGCACCTTACTATTTAGAATCAATTTATCAACCCAAAGCACGATCCTATTTCCTTGTATCCACTAGGACTATTATCAAGTAGCATCCCCAAAGGATAATTGTTCATGAGAAATTGAAAGTACAAGTTCACATTGCTTGATATGGTTTTGTAGAATGGGAACTGGAACGGGACCTTGGCGCTTTCTGAGAGGAGGACTTCTCCCGCAGCAGTTATAATTACAGATGCATCGTACAACTCTTCTTACATAGTGTACAAACCACTTCCACAACTTGTGCTTTTTCATAATTTCCAAGAGGCCATAGATCTCTTACATTACAGATCTTTTACCAGCTCAATAAGTAATCATGTACACATGTTCTCTCTCTCTCTCTCCCCCTTCGAGTCGGAGTTGTCTGAGATGAAGGAACATGCCTGGCTCCTCTTGACCAATGAGAACTTTTGACTGAAGGAAAGTTGTTTTTGGCGTATGTGTTGTCCTCATTGGCGCTTTATCCGAACATAGATTCTCTCAATTCAAGTTTGGATAACTCGACACCTTGAATTTTACAAAAATTAAGAACCCACCAAGCCTAGTATCACCTCGCCTACTTCAACTGAAACATTTTTTTCTAATGAAAATTTAGATTCTGTTGTAACCTTGAATTTCCACCTATAATGAGATCACACATTTATTAATTGGACTGAATAAACCGAACAGCATATTTAAATTTAAGTGCACACACATGATGCAAGAGTTCGGAGACACTTCCTCATCTCAGCAAATTGGAATCCCACTGCTGAAGCACTATCTTTGGCGGTATTGTAAATTCTCCCGGCAGGATTTTACTCCTAATCGACCTCATAATCACAAAGGATCAATTCGTATGTGAGTAATCAAATTCCAATCTGCTATAATTAACTGCAGCAAGTTAACGTTGAAAGTAAAAGAGCCTGGATGCAGTCCATTCTGAAGTAGTGGTGAAAAATGCAAATAAGATTGCTGATCATCTTGTTGATGAAAGTGCAATGTATCAGACGAATTACAGGAGTGCCATAATGGGCTGCATAAGCCGAATCTCTTATTTTTCACCTTTTGGACTTCTGAAAGACGTCAGATATCCACACGCACCTGCACAACCTGGGATAGCTTTCTTTCCTTCCCACAAAACCATCTCAAGCCTTTCAAATTAAAACAAAAGCAGGGAAAGCCAGTTCATGCATTGCATGCATGCAAGTGCTTTACGTTGCTAATCAAGTGGATTTATTTTGTTTGCCTCCTCCTTTGACCAAGCTCTTTACCATCTGCTTCAATCCACTCTTTTAACGAACCTTCTTCTCAGACTTGCCTTCTATCGTCTTCCTCTCAGCCTCCAACTCCTCCTCCACCTGCAAACATAGATGACCAAACATTACCCAATTAAATAGGTATTTCACCGTTAGTATTGCAAAAGCAGACTGCCTAACCAAAAGGCTTCAGGTTAAAAATGAAAAAAAGAGTGTTGGTTATCACCAAACCTTGCGGAGACAGTCAGTCCTCTACACGATGGAGCCTCTCAACGAGATTGCCTTAGGCTTCTCTCTCCATCATCACATGATTAAGGGGATGGCAGTAATTCTCGAGACTCTTTGGAGAAAAGCCGACAGATGAGGCGCATCCTTCACTGGTAAGAGTTTCGCTTAGTGGGGTTGATGCATCAGATGAGCTCGTGGTGAATGATCTGCTACACCCTCTAATCTCCTCTAGTTGCTTTAACTATCGTTGTCATTGAGAGAACAGGAAATAGAAAGATGATCAGCATACTGTGCTAAGTATTCACCATTCATTTTGCATGGAAAATTTAAACCCTCAGTCAAAACATCAAACCTTGAAATATATTTTATATAAGTAATTTTCTAATGTCTTGATTGTTAAAAGATGATCCATTTAACTATGTTCTCTACAACAATATTTACAAACATCCTGTTTATAAAAGTAGTTGGAGTTAGAGGTAGAAAGGAGCCCATATCAATGTGTAGAAGAATCCAAGACATCATCTCTGATTAAGTGACTTGGATAATAGTTAGATTGTGGATCAATTGCAGAACGTGTCCCATGTAAGACAACGATCCCGATTTATCATTCACGGACAAAATCATACAATACTGGGAATGTTTTGGATGGTGTAAAAGATTAGTGCATACCCTCCAGCCATTGATGAAATTATACAAAAGGCAAAAACACTGAACCTTGAACGAATGCACACTGCAAATACGAAATCACTAGACTTGGACATCACGTTCCACTACCCAATACCCTTCAAAACCTGATGGTGTGTTTTTTGAAGTGATAATGTTTTTTGAAGTGATAAGGTTTGATGTAAACAACTTGACATATTTATTCTGTTTCTCACATTGAAGACATCTTCCATCAAGACCAATATGGTAGTAACTAAAATGGGCGGTTGCCAACTATTCAACTTGGGTAATAAATCAGGCAATAAATTGTAATCAATTTAGGAAACTCAATGTAAGATCATATAATAGTTAATATATATTATTATTTTAAAATATTACAATATTCTCCCACTAGATCCCAACATTTCATTAAAGAAATATTAACCCAAGCACAAATAAACTTCATACTAAAATGAAACATGTGAATCACGGCGATAAGTCCCTTAGAAGCAAGTATTATCTTCCGTGTATCACAATGCATTTTATCAACTCATATGTGATAACATAACTTAATGAATAAACTTTATGTTAATTTGAGATCAAACTAATTGTTTTTCTCAAAATAATTGAATGTATACAATTGTATTGAGAAAAATATCATAATGAATAAAAGCTTCACAAATTATTCCATATAAAGAAAAATTTACATGATTGGACCGATGTCTATTCTAACTACATGATCCTTATAACTCATCGGTAGCATGCATTTAGTTAAAGGATTAGCTATCATTAATTTATTGCTCACTTGTTCTGTAACCACTTTCTTCTCTTTAACACATTCTCTAATAGCCAAATACTTGATGTCGATGTGCTTGCTTCAACTACCACTTTTGTAGTTCTTAGCCATGAAAATTGTAGTGAAATGTCACAAAATATTCTTAATGGCCTAGCAATGGAATCCACAACTCTAAGCCCTAATATGAAACTTTTCAACCACACATCATGTGAGGTCGCCTCAAAACAGGAAACGAACTCAACCTCCATAGTGGAAGTGGCAACCAAGGTTTGTTTCGCATTCCTCCAGGACACAACTCCACCAACAAACATAAAAATATATCCCAATGTTAATTTACGGAAATCAACGTAACTAGCGAAGTCTAAATCCAAGTAATCAACTATCTCCAAGCTGTCAATCCATCTATACATAAGTATGTAGACCTTCTTACCTTAAAAGTACCTCATCACCTTCTTCACAGCTCTCCAGCGGTCCATATCTAGATTATGCTAATATCTTCCCAACATTATCATAGCAAAAGCAATGTTAGGTCGAGTGTAAACCTGAGCATACATTAAACTTCCGACAATAGAAGCATATGGAATGTTCTTCATTTGTTCCCTTTCAAAATCGTTCTTCGGGCACTCAATAAACAATCTTTCATCCGAAATCTCTCTAAAACCTTATTGATATAAGTTTCTTGAGATAATCCTAGTATACCTCGAGGTATATCCCTATGGATCTCAACGCCAATGACATAAGATGCATCACCCATATAATTCATATAAAAAATTTAAAGAGAAATTGTTTCATCTCATGTAACAACCCATTATCATTGGTTGCAAGTAAAATGTCATCTATATATATGATAAGAAAACAAATCATGCTCCCACTAAGCTTTTGGTATATACATTGATCTATGACATTCTCTACAAAACCAAATGAGGAGATGACTTCATGGAACCTCAAGTACAATTGGCAAGATGCTTGTTCCAAGCCATATAGAGACTTCTTAAACTTACACACCAAATGCTCACCAACACTAGAGAAAAATTCTTCCGATTGTTTCATGGCTTCCATATTCTGGCTTCCTGCCTTGATGGTGGACAAGATCGAGCAAATCTGTAGACAATTCCTATGGAAGGGTCCCTCTATGGGCCCAAGCGGTGCAAAGGTATCTTAGGTGGATGTTTGCCTCCCAACTTCAAAAGGAGGCCTTGGAGTGAGAAGAATCGGGGATAGCAACAAGGCTGCCATGGCAAAACACATATGGCTCCTCTTCACCGACAAAGAATCCTTATGGTGCAAATGGATTCATGCTACATACCTCAAAAGGAAGAACTTATGGTCTTCACCAACTCCATCCCCTGTGCTCCTGGGCTTGGAGGAAGATTCTTGCCTTGAGGGATGAATTTCAACCCTTCTTCAGATGGAAAATAGGAGATGGGAAGACTACCTCACTTTGGTTCGACCCTTGGCTTGACTCCGGTCCGCTCAACTTATTATTTTCAGACTCTTACATATCCCAGTCAGACCTTCCTAGTCAAGCAAAAGTAAAGGACCTCTATTCCCCGGATGGCCTCTAACTTCTCCAAGAGCTGACCTTATGGCAAATTTCGGTACCCCAACCCTCCATTGGACAGGATTCCCTCACCTGGACTGAGGACCCCTCGGGCAAATACTCGATGGCCTCGGCTTGGAATGCTATTTGGCGGAAACACAATTCAGTCCATTGGTCCTCTTTTATATGGGACAAGGCCTTTGCTCCTAGACATCAATTCCTCCTATGGCTCATTACAAAGAACCGCATTTCTACTCAAGTGTACCTTATGACGTATGGCAGACTACCGAGTGTCGAGTACCCTCTCTGTAAGTCTAGGCCTGACTCAGTGAATCATCTCTTTTTTTACTGCTCCATCTCCAAATCGCTAGCAGTATTCTGGGCTGCTAAATGTAACCTGCCTTGGCGTAATTCCTCCTAGATAGACAATCTCCTCTGGGTTATAAAATTTTTGTCTAGAAAGGGGTTCTACCAGGAGATAGCTCGCTTCTCCTTTGGCTCCCTCTGCCAACTCATTTGGAAGACTAGGAATGAGATCCTCTTTCAAGGGCATACCCTCTTTGTTCCGGCTTTAAAGCTACATCTCTTCAAGACGGTGAAAGATAAAGCCATCACCTTCTCAAATGTTGAAGATTGTCCCAGGAATAGAAGGTTGCAACACAGTTGGGGATTAGACCCTCGTATTTTTGCTCGGGAGCCTAATATCGGTTAGGTTCCCCTCAGTTCCGTGTAGCTCTAGCTTTGTTGTATTACTTTTCTTGGTATACACGATAACCTTCCACTCTAGCGACATGTTGTCCAGCTGAGTGACCGTTGGTACCGTGTTTCCCTTTTCTGTACTAGTTCTTGGTTGTCTCTATAAACACTTACCTTACCAAAAAAAAAAAAAAAACTACTTCTTCTAGTTTTCCTTGAAGAATGCCATTTTCACATTCATTTGATGTAATTTTATATCAAAATGAGAAACCAATGTCAAAATAATACAGAGAGAATATTTTTTAGATATAGGAGAAAATGTCTCCGTGTAATCAATCTCCTTTTGAGTGAATCCTTTGGCAATGAGTCTAGACTTATATCTCTCAATTGTGCCTAATGAATCCTTCTTAGTTTTGAAGACCCATTTATAACCAATGGTCTTCACACCATTAGGCAACTCAACTAAATACCAAAAATTGTTAGATGCAATAGAACTCATCTCTTCTTTTATGGCATTGAACCACAAATTGAATTTGTCGCAACTTGAGAAAATGTTTCCCAGTCATCTTCAGCTACAACATTATGGTCAGATTCTTACATATACACAATGTACTCACTAGGGATTGCTGATTTATTTATTATAGTAGACCTCCTAAATGTTGCATCAACATTCTCCCAAGCAAGGCCAACGCAACCATGGCCAATGATCCGTTACTAGGAAAAGGAATAAGAAGGGGAAAAAATCACAAATAATTGAAGATTTGAAAAAATATTAAAAGATTATTAAAAGTTGTCTACATCAACGTAGGCACTATCATGTAAGCCAACTAGTGTTCATCTCAACAATATGCAACCAAAATTAACCAGAAGGACTAAATCGATATTAGATCAAAAGGTTTATGATTAAATTGACACCAATATGATATGTTTAACACTATTCTAATACATTTCCCCTCAACAAGTGGTACGAGACAAATTGCACAACTCAATATTGTTGACACCTTATTATTAGTCAACACAATGATAAAGGTTGAAAAATCGAATTAGAGGTTTCCGATCATGATGGAGCCCTTTTTCGAACAAAAAATGTTATTTTTCAATTCTTTTTGTAGGCCTAGCTTTATGAAACAAGTTCCTATTTCCTATAAAAACCCCAAAAGTCAAATGGTTGACTTTTTAGTCAACTCTTTTACCAAAGTCAACTCGGCCTAATTTTGGCTTTTAACAAGAAAATGTTCCTTTCAAGTTTAATTTCACTCTAGAAGTGAAATTTTTTGGAAAATTTAAAGATTTAACCATAAAATTGAACTCTTAATAAGAAGTCAACTAGAATTTAACTTTTGGTAAAACTTTGACCAAAAAAATGAAAAATATAAAAGTCATGAAATCATTTCATTTTAGTTTTAGTTTAACTATGGCATCAAAATTTTGTGAAAATTGATGAAGAACCTCATTTTCCGAATTTTTCAATTGATTTGAAATCGACCAAAAATAAAATTACTTTTATTATAGTCATAATTAGGACTAGTTCCTTTTACGACATTTGATCTAGAGACAATTACCCATTCACTCATTTAATCAATTTCAAGATCGGGCAAAGTGAAATGTCAATTATCATTTTTCCCCAAATTAGGGATCCAGATTCATTCAACATGATTTGTGAACAAATACTTCCATTCTACTCAATTTTATGAGTTAAATCAAAATTCAAGGTTAATTTTGGAAAATTCACTTTCCAACTCATCAATCCAAGTGATTTAATTTACTAGGCCTTAAGGAAATAGGGTTATTGATCTTTGATTTGAGAAATTCAAGTTGACCCACTAATGACTAAGGTTTAATTTGATGAATTGAGGTTCAATTTCAACATTGGCTCTCAATTTAATTTTGACATAAAGGTCATGCCATCAATTAAAGGTCAATTTGAATGCAATAGGTCCCTCTAGGCATGGGTAATTATGCTAATAGATATCTTACAAATTTTAATTTAATCTAATTTCGATTAATTTGCAAAATTTGACCAACGATTAGATGAAATTGTCCGATTAAGCCTAGAAATTTTGATTTGGAGTACCCATGATGTGAGTCCAATATTCTTCACATCATTTAGGCAATTAAACCAATATAAATTACTGAAATTCACTTATATGATTTAATTAGCCTAATTTAGATCAAAATTGGACCGTTTCTCTTCAAATTGAACCGTTTTTCTTCTAATTTTTTCAATTTAGTCCATGAGGGACTAAATTGTATAATTGCATAAACTCATTGGACCGAACCACCTAAAGAGGAACCGAATCGGTCGAACCAGTGTGAACCGGTCTAACCGGTCAAATTGGGTGTCAACGGACGAGGCCGATTCAGCCCTCCTCTAGCCGATTCTTGGCTGGCGATGGACACCATTGGGTGGCTCGTCCCATGGCCAACTCTCCTATGCCCTCATATTTCTCGAATTTTACAAAAATGCCCCAGTTTTTGTGAAATTACAAAATCACCCCTAATTATGTCATTAATTGCAAAAATGATTTAGACCATTGATCTTATGAAATCTTAGCCATTAAAATGAGCACATGCTTAATTCTAAACTTGCTTAGAGACTAAAGAAGTTTGTTAAATCTATAGGATTAATTTTACTGATAGTTAGGATTGGATATCAAAGGGAGGTATAAAAGGAAATTTCCCTCCAAAATTTCAAGGAGAGGCTCATTTTGCTGGATTTCCACCAAAAAATACAGATTTCTCTCTCTCTCTAAAAACCGCTCAAGCAGTTTGGTTAGGTTGCCCCTGAACCACCGCTCGCCGGCTCACTACCGGCAACTTCTCCGCCCCACTTGGTCCCCTGGCATCCCTAGCCTCCTCCATGAGTCGCTGATGATCAGAGCCCCCTCCAGTGTCTCCTCAAGCGGCCCGTCCTCCTCTCTGTTCCCGTGGTGGTCGAATCAGCTCAACTGAGACGGTCTTCTCCAAAACTGGTTCGATTTTGTCAAAACCAGACCGGCAATCATCCTCCGGTGATCCTTGGCCATTTTCTGACAATCCTTAAGGTCTCTGAGTTTCCTTGCATGGTTTTTGGTGCTTTTTTTTTCTGAGAAAAGCACAAATCGGAACTCAATCTACTTGAGAAAGTGCAAAAGGTAAAGATGTGACCTCGAATTCGATAAAGCAGGGCGCTCTAGGCGGCCTAGGATTCGCCCTAGGGATTCCCATGAGCTTGATTTTGATGTTATTTTTCTGTTATGAGGTTTCTTGAATGTTTGATGTTTATGTTCTTGAAGATGAACTTGTTCTGCAACTCGGATTAATGTGTGTGACTTTCTGTTTTGCAAAATCTGAGCTGTTAAACGCAGTCAAATGCATTCGAGGTCTTCTAGACGTTCGTAGAGCATGTTGAGAGCTTCGTTTTGATATATTATAGGCCCTAAACGGACATCGTTTTCTATCTGATTTCCTCTCGACAAGTTTCAGATCAGTTCTAGAAATATTTGCAGAAACATGTTTTACCCGATTTTAGCAATTTTCTCTATTTTTTGCTGAATTTTTGTTGACATATAGACTTAGGTTTTTCATAAGAGTTGCACGAAATGGAGTCAATGACAACATATCTTTTTTCTAGAAGTTTTAGAGTAAGATTAATAGGTGAAATCCTTTTAAAATCGTCACTAGGTCATTTTGCTCTTGATTTTTACCCGAATTTAGCATTTTTGTCGAATTACTATAGATTTTTCGGTTTGGATTTTCAAGTCACGTCCTTCATGAAAGTTGTTCCATATGATGTAACATTCAACATATGCTTTTTCCAAATTTTTCTGAGGAATGTGCCCCGATGTGTATTTTTATGAATTAATTGTGATTGTTCGATTCATTTATCCCCTGATTCAGTTTAGTGAATTTTCATCGGTTGATGTGATTGGATCTAGAAGTTGGTTGCATGAAAAATGTTCCAAAAAATTTCATTTGTAACGTGTGAATTTTTCAGAATTTTTAGAGCATATTCAAGTGTCAAGAATGTATGTCATTTAGAATTGACCAAAATGGAAAACACTGTTCACCATCTCCTCTCTATTTTTTCCGAGCCCCTATAACTCCGGTTCGGAAGTTTCTCTATGTAGCCATCTATGAGCTCTGGTACAAGCTGCAGTTTGGAGTAGAAGTCGAGGTGTAGCCACCCTCCAACTCCGCATCATCTCTTGCTTTGGTAAGCTCACCCTTCCTGCGGATTTGCTTGCGATGCTAAGGCTGCTAGGTTATTGGAAAATTTGGTGTTTCTAGCTCAATAATGGAAAAGGGGTTTGTTAGCTTGAAATTACTGTTTGGGCTGGGATATGGGAGGAGCCATAGCCATAGTAGGACCCCGAGTGCCCGTAATCCCTCTTGTGACCAAGTAGCTAAGGGCAAGAGCACCGCCCCTCTATTTGTAGCTGGAGGTAGCAACTTAGAAGGAAGAACATAACCGACTTCCTCTAGTATCAAAAATGCAGGGCTATGTCTTAATCAGAACTCCACAACAACTGATTAAGGACAAGACTTGAGATCTCAGCACGCTGGGAATCCGCCCCAAGCTACCCGCTCCTGGGCAAACGTAGCAAGAGCCACTATGCAAGGGTATTCCCTTTCCTTCTTCCCTCCTTGCTCTGATGGGGATAATGTAGTGCATTGTACTAAGGATGACCTGGATGCAACTGACCCTATTTGGCATCAATGCTTGGTCGGCTACTTCGTTGGGAAAAAAACTTCCCTTTAGATTAGTTGAGACGGCCCTCAAACATCTTTGGGGCCAACGATTATTAGAAGTGAAGGCTAATGACCAAGGTTTCTACTTCTTTCATATCTCGGATCCTAATTTTAGAAGGAAGTTCTTGAGGTTGGTTCATTGACAGTGGCACGTGTGCCCCTTATTCTCCAGCAATGGCAGCCCATGTTAGAGCTAAAAAGGGAGAGCACTCGTCAATCCCGATTTGAATAAGATTGAAGAACCTTCCTTATGGGTTATGGTATGCCATGGGACTTAGTAAAGTAGCCAATGCTATAGGTGGATCATTTTATGTCGACCAACATATCGAGCAATTGAAAATGATCTCATTTGCTCTGGTATGCGTTGAATTATCAGCTTCAAAACCCTGCTATAATACCATCAAGGTCTTCCTAAATGGAGCAACTCGCATTATAGATGTTGAATATGAATGGAAACCCATATCTTATCAAAGCGGTGGTATATTTAGACATAAGTGCCCTGCAAATGTCCCTGCTGCTGTGGTCAGACAGCCCTCTATAATTGAACCCTTTAATAGGACAACTAAGTAGGCCATATTCCCTGCTGTTGTGGTCGAACAAACCTCCTCTCCACCAGCTACAAATGCTTACTCCCCCCTGGTTTGGTTGCTGCTCAAGGTCTGGATGACATCAAGTTCTTAGAAGACTGCAGGATAATAGAACTAGCTCCAAAAGGTGTATGTCAACAGGTCCACATAAGACAGTTGCGCCCACCTGCAAATGAGCACACGCAGCATGTGATTTAGCAGCCTAACTCAGTTGGTAACCCTGCAGCTCTGGTTGGACAGGTTAGCAAACTCCAGCAGCTTCCCCTCTTCCAACGGTGGCACCAAAACAAGATAAGTTGTAGCAGGTCGGTAGCAACCAGCAGCTCCATTTTGTCAAGGTGTCCACGCAACCAGCTATTGTGCGGCCTGCTCCTACCAGACCTTCAACATCTACCGCGGCAAAGATCTTGTAGGATAATCCTCATGGTGGCCCCCTGCAACTCATATTTTAGCTGTTGTGGAACCATCATCCCCAACATCTTTTTCCTCTGTAGATGACCTGGATGAGGAGCCTGCTATCTTTTTAGATCAGGCTATGCTAAAGACACATGATGATCCCCTGCAAGAGGATGACACCTCTAGTTTTCAGCTCACGGAGGTAAGGATAGAGCAGATTACTAGCTCGGGCCTTTCATACGCAACCCCTCCTATCAAGACCAAACCCTCTGAGTAGGCTAGTGGGTCACGGCCTTCATCTAGGACCCTTGCTATCAAGGCCAAGACAGTTACTAGCAGAAGGCGTCCTAAAAGGAAGTAGCCCTCATGTCCCTCTTTTTGACTAGTTTACTCACATGTTTTTTGGTTGTTGGAATATCAGGGGCCTAATGAATCCTGTCAAACAAGCTGAAGTGAAACAATTTGTTCGCCTCAATAATATTTGCTATGTCCGTATTTTGGAAACCAAGGTCTCAGCTGCTAATTTTGATAACCTCTCTTTTGGCTTAATCCCTGGTTGGGAGTGGGTTTCTAATTATGAATAGTCTTCTCGATGGCGTATTTGGGTTGGGCGGAACCCGTTTTTGGTGGTTTTTAATGCCCTACTTCGTACTAACAAGCTTATTCATGGCGAATTAAAGTTTTTGAATTCCGAGAATGCTCTAACCCTTTCTGTGGCCTATGGGGAACATACTTTTGTTGCTAGGAGACCCTCTGGAATAATCTTATTAATCTAAACTTGGCTCTTAAGGAAAGCCCCTAGATGGTGGTTGGAGACTTCAATGCCATTCGGGACTCTTCGGATCGTATGGGCAGCTCGGACATATGGATCTCTACCTTTGATGAGTTCAAGGATTGCCTAGATCAAGTTGAATTGATTGATCTTCGTTATGTGGGCTTCTGGTATACTTGGTCCACCTCCTCAGGTGCTCGTAGGAAGTAGCAAAAAATTGATCAGGTCTTGATTAATAATCATTGGTGCACGACATTTTCCTTCTCGGAAACATCTTTTTTGGCCCCAGGTATCTCATATCATACTCCGATGGTTGTGAGGATACTTGCACCTATTTCCCGTCGGAACCCTTTTAAATTTTTCAACTTTTGGCTGACACACTCAGATTTCTTTATGCTGGTGGCTCAGGCTTGGGAGGACCAAGTAACAGGTACCCTTATGTTCAAACTTTGTACTAGACTTTAGATACTAAAAGCTCGGCTTAAGTGCCTAAATAGAGATAATTACTTGGATATTTCTATGCGGGTGACTACAACAAAGAAGACTCTTATGACTACTCAAGAAGCTCTACACCAAGACCCTCGGAGTAGTTCCTTGGTGGAAACGGAAAACTCTCAACTCAATGCCTACTTTGATCTCCGATCCCTTGAGGAGTCTTTCCTCAGACAAAAGTCCAGAATTCGCTAGCTCAAGAAAGGCAATCGCAGCACTAAGTTCTTTCATCACTCAGTTAATCACCGTCACCTTCGTAATCGTATTATTTTAGTCATGGATAGCATAGGCCATATGACTACAAAACTGGTGGAAGTACACCGGGTGATTGTCTCGTATTTCCAGGACCTGTTTGCCTCGGTTAGTATGCCTTTGAGGCCATATGCACAGGATATCGTTGAGTTTATTCTTTCCCCTTTGCAGGAAGACCAAGTTAATTTTCTTTCCCAACCTTTTCTTCCATCCGAAGTGCGTGATGCCATATTCTCCATTGCTGGAAATAAAGTTCCTAACCCTGATAGCTATAACACGGACTTTTTAAAAAGAACCGGGACAAGGTTGGCCATTCAGTCTCTAAAGCGGTCCTGGATTTCCTAGAATCAAGTCGCATGCTCAAGGAGATTAACAATACCATCATTGCCCTAGTGCCTAAAGTCCCCAATGCGACATCGGTATCAAATTTTCAACCAATTGCCTGCTGCAATACGATCCACAAGTGTATAACCAAGATACTTTCTTCTAGAATTGCTGCGACTCTTCAAGTTTGATCAGTCCAGCTCAAACTGCTTTTGTGAAAGGTTGAAGAATCAATGACATTATCCTTCTTGCCTAAGAACTCTTTAGTGGGTTTCTCAATAGGCCTTATGTTCCAAAATGTGCTGTTAATGTTGACTTTAGGAAAGCCTATGATACCCTTGATTGGGATTTCCTAGAACAAACTCTTCTGGCATTTAGCTTTCCCAACCATCTCACCAGGCTAATTATGGTTTGTGTCGTACCCTAAATTTTCCATTTCTATAAATAGCAAACTTCATGGTTTCTTTTCTAGTGGTCAAGGCATAAGACAAGGTGACCCTATGTCCCCATACCTCTTTACATTGGTTATGGAGATATTTACCGAGATCATTGACTCTCACACTTAGCATCCGAATTTCCAGTACCACTGGCGGTGTAAAGCCATGCGTCTTTCCCATCTATTTTTTGCAGATAATGTATTCATCTTCAGTAAAGCGAGCATCCCCTCTATCTCTTGCATCAAAGACAGGCTCACTTTATTCTCCAATTGGAGTGGCTTGATTCCGAATACGAATAAGAGTGAGGTATTTATATCGGGTGGCTCCGAGACAGTTAAAGATCAAATATTGCAAGCTTTTGGCTTTTCTCTTGGTTCGTTCCCAACTCACTATCTGGGTGTGCCTATCATAACATCTCGTCCGAACAAAGTGGATTGCAATGCACTAGTATGCCATCTCACTTCTCGAGTCCAATCTTGGACTCACTGTTTGCTCTCCTTTGCAAGACGCCTTCAACTTATTAAGTCGGTTTTGCATGCCATTCAAGCTTATTGGGCATTCATATTCTGGCTCCCTTCATCGGTGGTGGACAAGATTGAGCAAATCTATAGACAATTTCTATGAAAGGGCCCCTCCATGGGTTCGGGGGGTGCGAAGGTGTCTTGGGTTGATATTTGCCTCCTCACCTCGGAAGGAGGCCTTAGAGTGAGAAAAATCAGGGACAGCAATAAAGCAATTATGACTAAACACATCTGGCTGCTTTTCATCGACAAAGAATCATTATGGTGCAAATGGATTCATGTCACATATCTCAAAAGGAAGAACTTCTGGACCTCCCCGACTCCATCCATTTGCTTTTGGGCCTGGCAAAGATTCTTGCCTTGAGGGATGAATTTCAACCTCATTTCAAGTGGAAAATAGGAGATGGTGAGACGACATCACTTTGGTTTGATCCATGGCTAAACTTCGGTCCTCTTAACCTGTTATTTTCAAACAACTACATTTCCCAGTCAAACCTTCCTAAACAAGCAAAAGTGAATGATCTGTATTCCTCGGATGGGCTCCAGCTTCTCCAAGAACCAGCATTATGGAAAATATCGATTACCCAGCTTTCCTTCGGTCAAGACACTCTAACCTAGATTGAGCATCCCTCTAGCAAATTCTCAATGGCTTCAGCTTGGAATGCTATTCGGCGTAAACACAACTCGGTACATTGGTCTTCCTTTGTTTGAGATAAGGCCTTTGCTCCTAGACATCAATTCCTCCCCTAGCTCATTACAAAGAATCGTCTCCCAACTCAAGTATTCCTCATGTCTTATGGGAGAATTCCGAGTTCGGCTTGCCCTTTTTGTAATTCTAGGCCTGATTCAGTTAATCACCTATTTTTTGACTGCTGCGTCTCCAAGTCTTGGCTAAATTTTGGGCTGCTAAATGTAATGTTCCTTGGCGCAATTCCTCCTGGACCGACAATCTTCAATGGGCTATTAAATTTTTGTCTAGAAAGGGGTTCTACCAGGAAATAGCTCGTTTCTCCTTTGGCTCTCTCTGCCAACTCATCTGGAAGACTAGAAATGAGATTCTCTTCCAAGGTCACAACCTTTTCGTCCCTGCCTTGAAGCTACATCTCTTTAAGGTAGTCAAAGATAAAGCCCTTTCCTTCATAAAGGTTGAGGATAGTCATAGGAATAGAAGGATGCATATAGTTGGGGATAAACCCCCGTATATTTGTTTTGGAGCCGCCTATGGTTTAGGCTTGGAAATTTGGATCCTCTTGGTTCCCTTGTATTACTAGCTTGTTTGTCTTGTTTATCTTGGTGTTTACGGTACCCTTCCACTCCAGCGAGATGTTGTCCAGCTGAGTGCCCGTTGGTACCATGTTTCCCTTGTTGTACTAGCTTTTGGTTAATTATTATATACACTTACCAAAAAAAAAAAGAATGTATATCATTTAACCTTAACAAGTGCCAATTTCTTTTAATTTGCAGATCTGTCAATTTTTTGTGAATTTTTCTGTTATGAAGTTCCTTCATGAATGATGTTCATCTATGTCTTGCCTCTATCATGTAATTTTTTCAGATTTTTTTTGAGCTCATATGATAGGTGAAAACCCTTGTGATTTGAGTTGGGGTCTTATTTGCCCTATTTCAGTCCGAATTGCATTTGCATCAAATTAAATATGAAATTGGCATTCCTTGACCATAGAGTCCTTATGAATGTTATCTCATAAATCAATGTCATTCTAAGGACACTTTGAATCCTTCCGAATGGATATCATTAGCTCATATAATTGCATGTATTATTAAAACCTTGTTCTATCACTATGCATGTAATTTATAATTGTCTTGTTTTTGCCATTTTCGTATCATTCTTTGTGATTGCATTCAGGTCTAGGTCTCTTAATACAAAATTTTCATGAGTCTATGTTCAACCTATATGATTTTTCCTACATTTTTGTCATGTCATATAGGATCAATAGACCATGAATCTTCTTAATGTGACCGTTGCCCTAAATATTGTCTTTAGCATGTTTGTGTAGATGTTCCAAATTGGACATGTAATCAACCTTAATTGAGTATATAGCCTCTTAGAAAGTCCTAGTACATTTTTCAAGATTTCTAATGATGCTTAAATTCATCCATTTGCATGTCAATAGGCCATTTTTCCATTTTTTTCCGAAGTTGCCCTGAAATCTGGAAAATTGCAAATTCAGATTACATATAGGACCATCCTCGCATCTGTATTTTGCTATTTTTGTACGAATTTTTCTGTTGAGATTAAAGGTAGGGTCCTTCATGAACTTTGATTTTCACTCCTAAGACTATCATGCGACAAAATTTGAGAATTTTAAGATGTCATTAACATGATCATATATTATCATGAAATTATCTCAAATTACTGCTGCCCTATTATGTCCTGATGCATTACATCAGTTCTCCGATTTTTATATAATCGTGTGTTGTTCTTCTGAGAAAACATTTTTCATGAAAGTTGTTCTATATTGTATGCTTAATGTGTCCTAATTTTTATGAAGTCAATTGTTCCATGGGTCACATTCAATTGTATGTCTTTTGATCTGGCGTCATTATTTCTCCTGTTTTGCTTCCCATGAAGTATATACGCTTTAGGATTTTTAGAAATTCCATGCATGTGCAACCAATTTTTGATGTCTTCATCACTTTTAATCCCCATGCCATTAACTTTGTCCACAAAGAGTTTCAAAAAATAAAATGATCATTCAATAACTATTCGATGCTTGCAATCATGGCTAGTGCATGTTGAATGAATGAAGTGATTTGGTGTCGGCTCACTAATTATCTGATTGGATGAGAACAAAGGTCTTCAGACCTGCTCACATATTTACTTTCAAATTCTATGCATGTGATTGATAGATACAAGCGAAAATTTGATGCATGCGCATGGATTAGATTTGAGATTATACATTAGAACCTGATTTTAAGGAACTTATGGTGTTAACCACCGTGAGTGAATACTAATAATGGCTAATTACCATAACTCATGTCTAATAATGAATGGGGTGATATTTTGTGGCACGTTTTGCATGTAATCTCGAAGGTCAACCTTGAGGCCAACTTGAATCGAGTTGATCATTGTTTATTTACCTTGTTGACTTGTTTTGTTTGCCTTTTTGCTTGGTTCGGTGTTTGTTTCAATTGTAATCCGTTCATTTTAGCATTAGTCAAGAATTAGAATAGATGAATAAAATGGTCTTGAAGACGGCGATGGTCCATGTCCATTTTGACCATTTTCTTGTTGTACCATTCATTTGATACCCGACATATATCTTGGGTTTTTCATTGTGTTGTATAAAAACCTAACGAGTTGCAGGTTTTTGTTCTTTCCTTTCCTTCATTTGCCCCTCTTAGAATTGCATTTTTAGATTTACCGCTTTCTTTGATTATTTACTTACTACATCGTAATTTCAATTCAAATTGTTTGTCTTTCTTTTTTCATCTTTATAGAATTAGAATGGCATGAAATCAATATCCACGCATAGTCACCTTTTCATTTCAACTAGCATGAAAAAGTAAAAAGACACGCATGATCACCTTAAGTAAAACATGATGATTGTTAGATACCAAAATGGCACTAATAGAAGCAATAGCATAACTCAAGTCGTCGAACCCTAGATCTTTAGTTGCGTAGAAATCTAGGGAATCCTCACAACTCTCAATTGGGTTTTCTAGCGGCCCCTGAAATTGAGGCTAGTGGTGACTCCAAAACATTTTATCTTAGGTTGTTAATTAACTTAGATAAAATGAACCCGTCATGCGGGGTAAGAATTCTCAATCAAGATCCACCACAATTTAGCATAGTCATCGCTACGACCTTAGATGGGACAAAGTGATGACGCCCGTCTATGGAAGTACATTTGTAAGAGCTATTGTAGAGCACAAGTTTGGGTTGGGGTTTACCGAGGTTTAGCATACTCATAGCTACGACCATGAATGGGGCCAATTGATGGCATATGTTCATGGAAGTATCTTTGTAAGAGCGATCGAGGTAAAGATACCACTAAACTCACATATGTTTTTGTTTGCGATGCAAAGGTTGGGTCATGACACTATCCCGCTGTCACGCGAGATGTGGGTTAGGAGAGTGTACGCTCACAATTGATGGATCTCTTGATGAATATGATCTTCATCGATGAATATGATCTTCATCGATGATGTATTCAAGTCATCTTTGATGATTTGCCTTTTGAGGACCATCTCGTAAGTAAATACCCCTAAACCGCTGTCCCGAATGACGAACGACTGTCGCCGAGGGTAGGTCACAACAAACATCAATGTTGTATCTATACTGTGTGACAACAGCTATCTATTGTATTCCTCTTGTGGATGAGAGAAGGAAATATTGACAACCAATCTCTTCATTTATAAAGAGCTTATACTCAAATATGCTAAGTTAAACCTTTCGTAATGTAAATGGGGGCGAACATACGAATAATGTGTATATGAATTACACAATGTATTTCATTTTTTCTTTTCTTTATTCAAGTCAGCATACTAACGCAGTGATATGACCTATACAAACCCACATATAGAGCTCCTTTCACACTCTAATTCTCTTTGGGAAATTGCCACATTAACCGATAAATTTTAGTCCAAATCAACCTTTACAAATCACTTTTGCCCCAAAGTCATGGGACTCTTATCTCTATGTAAGTATATATACTCAATCCACTCAATAGCTAATTTGACCTTTTCAAATTACAGCTACTCATGGAAACAAACAACAATTAAGAAAGCTAAACCTATTTTAAGCCGTTAGCTTTTTAAAAATACACAAACGGAACATAACAAGGTAGAGAAAATCCTGACTTACATGTATTAGTAAAAACAGCTTAACAGGTTTGTCCAGTTTTGGCTGGAGCCCATCTTTAAGTTATACCAGTAGTGGTCCCGGTGGTGAAGCCCAAAGGAGTAGTGAGTCCATTGGTCAACTCTGGTTGGAAACTAGGTGGTATGAGTGCAAATATGTTAAAATGAGTTTATTAAGAAGATCAATATCTTCCTATAGTTATATATCACAAATATTTTCAGATCGGGGTCATATACATAGAAAATAAATAAATAGAAGATTTTAACAAATCAACAAAAAATTGAGAAATTTCTAAAGTCCACTTTAATCAAATTTCGAACACCAGAAATTCAACATTACAATATCTTATCATTTTTCCGATCCAATATGGCTCAACAACACTTTAACTCAACATTGCTAAACATGTTTGCCCCAATTTAAAACACTAGTTCATGAAATAAAGAACAATAATCATTGTGCTTAGGGTTTAGGCCGGATCTCGTCAGTGATAGCCAGCTAGTAGATGTGGATGGCGATGGTTGGGTATGGACAGTGGCTTATCCACATCGGTACAATCCTCCATAATGGTGACCTCATACACAAAAGCTTCGACAATGCTTGAAATAGAATTTGACAAGAGCAGTGTTCAGACTTGAAAGGAAAGGATGATTATAGAAGGGACGCTTAGGAAGGCTTAGGAAGAAGGAACAAAGAGTGTAGTGGCCAGTGAGCCAAGCTCGAGACAGGCTGTGTCGAGACAAATCCACCATTGCCCGACACTCTATAAGGAAAAATATCTATTGCAATTGCATTTGTCACAAAGCAATAGGAACGTTTGAAATCGAGACCGTACAAATCTTGGAGATATGCTGGAACATCTACATTTTCAAGTAACTCAGATCAATCGACTACACTGGGAATTTCGTTCTTCCTTCGAAAGGCCAGCTTATTTAGCATCTTCATAACACCAGATACGATCAAAACCTTAATATGACCTCTTCTTGGCGGAAGCCTCTTCTTCCAATTCTTGAGTTTCTCTGTCGGTCCATCACCTACAGGCTTAGCGAATAAGCACATATTTTCAGCAGATGGAGACTCTGGAGTGATGGTTTGAGAATTGGGTAGAGAGGAGGGCTGAATTGGGGGTGCTATATATTCTAATTTTGGAGGTTAAAAGTGTTGACCTGCCACTTTAGTCAAGAGAAAGAAGCTACCCGAGATGAAGCATTCATGATATTGCTCATTAACTGGCAATATACGCAACAGTGGAAACAGTTTTGGGACCAGTATGCTCACATGTCCTTGCATGGGAAAACTATTAAATTTTTAAGTGGTGCACTTGAAGACAAAAAAAAAAATTGTTGTTGATTTTGAGTGAAACACACGAAAAATTCAAGCTATGGAACTGGCTCTCTGCTTTCCTTACAAGAGGAAAAGCAGTAAGAAAGTCGAGAATTTTAGAGAGAGATTTTTCATGTTGCAGATCGAATTTCTATCATAAGAACAACCTAATACAGAAATAACATGACGTGTACAAAAATGCCAGAAGAATATGCTTGTCATTAACGTTGAGACAAGGTTTAATATTTGTTGTCATTATTCAATCTGGTGTGAAAGCATATTTTGGTCAAGTCGTGCAAAAGATAACCATATCATGCAAGTCGTGAATGATATCCCACAAAAATCTTTCAAAGATACAATCTAGATTCTTTTCTCCTACACAACCAATCTATAGTAAAGTTCAAAGAAATGTAACAGGATGGGCCCTGTTTGCAAATTCTTCTATATCTACAGGATTCAGTGTATCCCATGAAAGGGACCTCGTAGGTGGGAAAATGCGGATAAGCAATTAACGTTTATGTGTCTTGAATAAAGAAGTTGAATTTCGAGAAGACCCGGTCGGGAAGCTATTGACGACATCTGGGGCCCTTTTGCCACTAACTATGAGCTAATTTACAGTTAAAGATCACATTTAGAGAGATATATGTGATAATTACAAACAAACCTGGTTCCTCTACTGAAGATCAAACTTGAAGGCTTTCCGAAAGCCTGTCGGGATCGTCGATCTGCTTCGCTCATGGATTCAGATCAGCCAATCAGAGTTGAACTGTAGTGCCAACCGCCAGTACAAAAACTCATGGCCAACGTCTTCATTCTGTCGATGGCCATGGAGAATAATGACCAGATGGAAAAACTCACTATTCGACTAAAAACAATGCTGAAGATCCCAAATTTCTGGGTAATATGTTAAGCTGAAGCCAGCGACATCAATGGGCCTAACTATGGAAGAAAATCTTAATACTCCAACCACTGCATCGGAGTAAGTTTCTGGCATTTTGTCCTAAAAAAATCGTACTTGATTGTAGTTAAAGTAGCTCGCAATGTATGTCAGTACAATGAGTAATATAAAAATAACATGTGGCTTTTTTAAGATAAAAATGTGCAGAATTTAAAATGGTGTCATTTTTGTCGCAAGGATGAAAGTTTTTTTTTTAGTTTTAAAAGGTTATGGTATTTTTAGACTTTTTTTTAGACAATTGAGATATTATATGTTAATTTTGTCTCTTTAAAAAAAAGAATACTTGACCAAAAATACCCTTATATTTTAAGCTAATTTCCCTGAAAACCCACACAGAACCCTAATCACACATTCCCTCTCTCTCCTCCAGTACAATGTGCATCAGCCATTGCGCCCCACCACGATCAACTACGCGCTGCCTCTTGCCGCTTGGCTGTCATACTCGATAGTCGTACCCTAATGCCGAACTATCTATCTCCATCTTTAGTCCTGGCCCTTCTGCGAATTAGGTCGAGGGCTCACTCGTGTAGCGGCCTAGTCTTAGGCAACTCTAGATCCGGGGTCATCTAAGGCTAGGGATTCTCGTGACTCTCCCGAATTTGGTCTTTGCATTCAGAGAGCAAGATTAGAAACATGTTGAATGTGGATCAACAATTCTCAATTAGCGCAAATTCTCTCAAACCCTTACCTCACACAATGTTGGAAGGTTCAATTTAATTGATTAACCTATGATGGTTCTATCATAGGAGGGAGTTGTCATTACCCTATTGGAGCCAGCTAGGAGCCAAGTGAGATATGGAAGAATATCTTATTCTATATACAACTAAAGATCTAAGTACCAGGGCTTAATTACACTGGCTTATTGAACTAACGTTATTTCGATACCCTAACTTGATTAATTTGTTAGCTAAGTGTCACGAGCCAATTGATCTAGAGTTCCCTTTAACCCATGCGGCCTTAGGATTTCTCCCAAGCAACCTTTCCCACTCAACTTACAAGATTTCTAGAGAGAGAAGTTCTTGATTCCATTACTCTTATAGAATGAGATAGTACAAATGATGGAGATGAGACCCTTATATATACAAGTATAGGGCAAACCATATCCATAGATCTCTCATCGATCTAACGTTGGAGATCGTATCTCCCCAACTACCACCTACCTGCCTTAATTAGAAAGGTGTACAATTATCATATCACCTGCCTCTAGGAATTTCTGGAAGGCTCAAGAAAACCCTCGGACTTAGGGATATCGGTTAAGAGTCGCTTGTTCCAAGGATCGATCATGGCGTCATGTAGAAATCCTCTTGGACCATTTATATCTTCGAGCCATGACATTCTCCCACACCTGATCGAGCGACATCCTCGTCACGTCTTCGGCATGGTATGCTTCAATTTGCTTCTTGAATTGTCAAAGAGCATCCGCAGGTTCCCAACTAGCTTCACTCTCCGAAAGACCCTTCCATCAAACCATGTACTCCCGCTTCAACGCACAATACCGCTTCCGTATGACTCGGTCCGCCATGATATGGACGACTTCTCGATCATACGAGGTATACACTCCCAATAGTGCCCGTTGTGACTCTTCTCGGTCTGAATCTTCCTCATCTACATGGAAAGATTAGCATACTCACATGGAAAACCGGATGTACCTTAAGTTTAGGTGGCAACTCCAGCTTGTATGTGACTTTCCCGACTCGTTGAAGCACACGGAATGGCCCTTCGTAGCATCAGATCAGCCCTTTGTGCATGTCCTTGTATCGAAGAACCACGTGCAGTTTAGCCAACACTAGGTCCTCGACTTGGAACTCCACATGCCGACGCTTTCGATCCGTCCATTTCTTCATGTGCTTCAAAGCCTTGTGTAGGTACGCCCTCGCCAAGTCCGCTTGCTCCTGCTAATCTTTTGCGAACTTGAAGGGGAGTAGACTTGAAGGCGAGAGGACTACTCCCCTTATAGCTTGATGCAACCGCAGTTGGGGTTTGCGGTTGTTATCCCGTCACAATCTTAAACAAGCTCTGGCTGGTGGACTCACTCCGGTGTAAGTTGAAGGAGAACTGGGCCACGTCGATCAACTTTGCCTAATTCACTTGTGTCATACATACATAGTGCCAAAGGTAGATTTCCAAGAGTGCATTGATCCTCTCTATCTGACCATCGGTTTGGGGATGCAAATTTGTAGAGAAGTTCAACTCCGACCCCAGTAGCTTGAAGAGCTTCATCCAAAACCGTCCTGTGAATCGAGGATCATGATCACTCACGATCGTTTGTGGTACTCCCTAGTACATGACCTCGTGCTTTAAGAATAGCTTGGCAACCTCCTCGACCGGGCAATCCTTTGTCGCAGGCACAAACGTCGCATAGTTGGAGAACCAGTCGACCACCACCATAAGTGTTCGACACCCTTTGAACTTTGGTAGGTTGACGATGAAGTTTATGGAAACACTCTCCCATAGATGAGTGAGGATTGGAAGTGGCTCTAGAAGCCTAGCGACAACCGCTGCTCAAGCTTGTCTTGTTGGCACAAGAGACAAGTCTTCACATACAACTCGACATCGTCCCGCATCTAAGGCTAATAGTACCGCTCTTCAACAAGTGTCAACGTACGATGGATCCATAGATGACCCGCCCACTTTGAATCACGGCACTCCCATAGTACTTCCTTCCTCAGCTTTTCATAGAGTGGCGCGTACAGTCATCGTCCCTTGGTGTAAAGAAGTTTGTCTTCACACCAAAATTGACGGGTCTTGCCCCCTTGCACGTATCTTAGGAATCTTTGAGTCATTTGATCGTGTTTGAGCCCCTCCTTGATACGATTAATCCATGGACAACTCGGCCGACTTATGAGGTTTGCCAGCTCCACCTTTCAACTTAGTGCGTCCGCCACAAAGTTAGCCTTCCCTAGCTTATACTCCAACACATACTCAAATTTCGCCAAGAAATCTTGCCATCGAGCTTGCTTCGGACTCGGCTTCTTTTGTGTCTAAAAGTAGCTCGTGGCCACATTGTCCGTCCTTATGACGAACTTAGCTTCTAGGAGATAGTGCCTCTACATCCAAAGGCAATGGACCACCGCAGTCATCTCCTTCTCTTAAACGGTATACCGACGCTCAGTATCATTCAACTTGTGAGACTCAAATGCAACTAAATGACCATCCCGCATGAGAACATTACTAATAGCATAATCGGAAGCATCAGTCTTTACCTCGTAAGGTTTAGTGTGATCGAGCAACACTAGCACCGGCTCCTCGGTCATGGCTTGCTTCGATCGATCGAACACCTCTTAGCATCAGTTTGTCCACTCACATGGCTTCTCCTTCTTCAACATGTCCATGAGTGGCACCGTGATGCTCGAGTAGCTCCAAATGAAGTACTAATAGTAGTTGGTGAGGCCAAGAAATAACATCAACTCCGTCACATTGGTTAACGGCTCCCATTCGATTATAGCTCGGATCTTGGCCCAGTCCATTTGAACTCGACTGCCCCCAACAATGTACCCTAAGAATGGAACTTCTCTTTGGGCGAAGGCACACTTCTTGCGCTTCACGTACAGCTTGTTCTTGCACAAGACTTTGGAAGACCTGCCTCAAATGCTTGATGCGCTCCTCAAGTGTCCAGCTAGATACAACAATATCGTCAAGATAAACTACTACAACCAATCGAGGAACAAATGGAACACCTTGTTCATCATGGTGCAGAAAGTAGCCGGAGTGTTGGTGAGGTCAAATGGCATGATAAGGAACTCATACGATCCATATCGTGTCACGTATGCGGTTTTCGACTCATCCCTTTCAACGATCCAAACTTGATAGTAACCTGATCAGAAATCAAGTTTGGTGAACCATCGTGCTCCTCCAAATTGATCAAAAAGATCTGTAATGAGAGGGATTAGGTACTTGTTCTTTACGGTGAGCTTGTTCAACGCCCATAGTCGATGTACATTTGGAGTAATCCATCATGCTTCTCTTAGAATAGGACCAGCATACCGAATGGAGCTTTGGAAGGCTGAATATAACCCGCATCAAGCAACTCCCTTGAGTTGCTTCCTCAATTTTTTCAATTCGGGGGATACCATGGCGGGTGGTTGAGCGTCGGGCACTAGCTTGATCCGATGATCCACCTCCATTCGAGATGGGAGCTTCTTGGGCAGCTCAGATGGCATCACATCTTAGAATGACTTGAGGACTTAGGCCACTTCGGTCAGAAAATCTTCCACCTTGTCCCTATCTTCCTCAACCTTCAATGCTACCAGGAGTGTCACCTCACCCTTCCAAACTCTTCTCGAGAGTTACATGGCCGACAACATCTTCTGATCGCGACCCAATGCGTGATGGATCGGAATCATGCATTGACACCACTTATCCAGAATACAAATGCAATCCGCAAATGGTAGAACACCAGCATTGATTCTATTGAAGATCCTAGACCTAATACAAAGTCATAATCGTCTAAGGAGATTACCTCGATGTTTTCCTTGCTCGACCATGAACCGAGGTAAAGCTCCACGTCCCTAGCCACGCCACTAGTCAGGATCTCCTTGGAGTTCACCGTCTTGAGCCAACCAACTCCTTTCTCGACCCAAAAATTAAGCTTATTCGTAGCCTCTTGGGATATGAAGAGGTCGAACGCCCCGTATCCACGAGCACACTCATCGTGGTGTCGCCAATCTTCACATCCACGATGATCATTCCCTTAGACTCTATGGCCTTCTTCATCTTAAGGGAACTGAGGATTCGCAACAAACCCAATCGCAACTCCTCCATAGGCTCATCTTCTTTGCAAAGGGCCACCAGCTTGGCCTTGTTCGAGCAACCTCGCGCCATGTGTGGACTGTCATAGAAGAAGCATTTGTAAGTGCATACCTTCATTTATCCTCCACCACTCGACTCTGCATGAGCCTTAGGAGGGCCTGCCGGTGGTTAGCCTCCATTCGGGCGATTAAATCTTCCTCAATCTCCTCCACCATTAGCCTTGTCCTTCATATGAGAGTCTGGCTTGGATGTGGAAGGAGCTTTATATTCCATAAGCGATTTGGCCACGGTTATAGCCATTGTGAGGTCTCCCACATTGCACCGCTTAAGTTCATTCTTGGTCCACGGCTTGAGACCGCTTATGAATTGGTGGTATGCCTCATTGTCACTCATCGAGAGGATTTGAAGTAGTAACTCCGAAAATCGCTTGATGTAGTCACACACCGCACCTTTTTGCTCGAGCCATTTTAGTTCATCCCAAGCATCCTCCTCCACGTACGAAGGATAATACATTCGTCGAAACTCCTCGACAAATCCATTCCATGTCGTGATAGGATCACCACTCCTACCATCTAGCCGACGACGCCACCACAACAATGCATTTATCAACTAAGTACATTGATACGATACTTACCCGTGTAATGTCATCATTGATCCTCATGGCTTGGAAGTATCGTTCCATGTACCACAGGAAGTTGTCCACATCATTGGCCACCCACAAACCCTTGAACTTGTCCGGCTTGGGTGCATCCATTCGTAGACCAACATGCACCGTGACCACCCCATTCACATGTGCCGCTTCCGATTTAGCGAGCTTCCCCTTGAGTTCCACTATCTCCGTGCGAATGGCCACCATCATGGCCTCCAAGGTTTCCTCTTGTTGTTCTAGCTCCTGCCTTAAGGTCCCCAGCAACTCGCATCGGAGCTCTCCCATGCCGATCTTGAGCTCTTGCACCTCGACCTCAAGCTCCTCATTTTCAGCTTCCACTCCTTCGACGGTCTGGGTCAGGTCATCGACTAATCCTTGGATCTTGGTGGCGAATAGCTCTACCTTCGTCACCCAACGATCTAGATCCCCTAGAGCATCCCTTGAACCGGAACCAACACGGTTCTTCCTTCCCTTGTTGCCTTTCTCGATAGCCCTTCCACGATCCTCTTGATCAACCTCTAGCGTGATCAACACCTTTAGACATGAGTCAACCATTGCACCTAGGAATGAACTCGCTCTGATACCACTTACCATGGGCCGATTGATCTAGCGTTCCCTTTAACCTGTGCGGCCTTAGGATTTCTCCCAAGTAGTCTTTCCCACTCAACTCACAAAAATTCTAGAGAGAGAAGCTCTAGATTCTATTACTCTTATAGAATGAGATAGTACAAATGAGGGGAAAGAGACTCCTATATATACAAATACAAGGCAAACTGTATCCATAGATCTCTCCTCGATCTAACGGTAGAGATCGCATATCCCCAACTACCACCTACCCGCCTTAATTATATAGGTGTACAATTATCGTATTACCCACCCCTAAGAATATTCTAGAAGATTCAAGAAAACCTTAGGACTTAGGGGTATCGGTTGAGGGTCACTCGTTCCAAGGATCAATTACGGCGTCGTGCAGAAACCCTCTTGGACCACTCATATCTTCAAGCCGTGACATAAGCCTCATATGCATTCTTTTATCCAATATGAGTCCTAGAGTTATTTTCCACCAAGTGACCATATGTTTTAAAGGATCCTAGTACATGTTCTAACCATTCCATCAAGCTAAACAAAATAAGAGAAAATCAATAAAGGAAATGGCATATAAGGATAACAACAAACACGTCAAAAATGGTAATAAACTGTAGGTAATGACTAAAGTACGAAAAGTAACCTTATACAATGTCATGCACAAAATATTACATGACAATATCATGACCCATGAGACATGATCCTTATTATTAGGCTGAACCACTTAGGCCCATTTAGCTGCCACGGTCAATCGTCTCCCTGTTTCAATAATTACAAGAGTGTCATTTTGATTAATTACTAAATTACCATGACATGTCATCAATCGAAGTGAGTGCCTATCTTAGTCATTTTTAAGTCTTGATCTAGACAATCTAGAATGTCTTGTCACCTATCCTTAGCATCAAATTTCAGCCAAGAGCATTCTTTAACCATTAAGCATTAAATCAAGGCCCCTAGATCAAGAGATGAGTTGTATGGTTTAGATTAAGATGGAATTTAAATTTTCCCACCAAAATTGAACAACAAAACTTCTTTCTTACACTCTAACCCTAGTGAAGGAAAAGACAAAAGTCTCTCTTTCTCTCTCTCTACACCAATCTCCCATCACCCTGGAATTTTACCTATTCCGATAGATTGCTGGTCTCCTCCCGTCGAACAACTCTTACAACCAAGTTCCCTTAGGCGTCCCTAATCTTGCCATGTGGTCACTTTCCTCAAATGTCGCCGGAGGTTTGCTTGATTGACCAATTTTGATTGATGTTCACTAGAATTGGAAATTCAAAGTAGATACTCCAATTTCTTGTGATCATCCAATGATATAAGGATGAACATAGTTTAAAATTGAAGAAAATTCTTCAATATATGTTCAATTCTAAGCTAGGATGTGAAGAAAATTGATATAGTCAGAATGAAATTGTCTAGAACTAAGGATTACTAGCTGAAATCATGAATCGATTGCACGTTTGAAGAACCCAAGGGTTTCAATCACTTAGCCAAGCCCCTCTAAATGAGTATGGATGTTGAAATTAATGCTAGCATGTCGATTAAACTTAATTGTACATGTTTAAAGTAGTTTCATAAGAGTTAGTTCCAGTATAGTTGGATTTGCATGTTCAATTTATCTTAGGATTCAAGCCCAGTTGAATTCAAGCTTTAAGATCGATGTACATTAGTTGATTGAAGATTATGACTCATATTTCAAAAGAATAGTTTCAAAATGTTCATATATTCTGGAAAATCACTATGAGTATAGTTGAATATTGCTTGAATGTGTTTAAATGTTCAAAGTGATTTCTGGAAAAATCGGATCCTGATTGACCTCTCTTGTTCATCGATTTTTCTAAAAAAACCCTTTTTGCAAATCTGGAAAATTAGCTTCCATAAAATTTTCAGCTGAGATCATAAGCTTTCTAGTGATATAAAATTCATCAAAATAAGAGTTCATTTCGTTGATCCAAAGCTTGTTCAAAAAAGACCAAGAAAACTGGTTTTGATCTGAAATTTTTGTTCCCTGGTCAATCGAACATGTTTTGTAAATTATAAAGGAGGACCTTTTTTGCAAAAACTTACATAAAAAAATTTGTAGATGGGATTCTTGAACTATAAATCTAGAAAATTTCATAAATTTGAATAAGTTTTGGTTGGGTAATTTGATCAATTTCATATAAGGTCAGATTTGGTCTTAAAAACTGTTCTAATTAAAGTTTGGGATGTTCATTGCATGTTTGCAAAAAGCTAAAAAAAAAGAAAGTTGAAGAGAAAATGCAATGCTAGCTGTCCTTAAAATTTGGTGCCAATTGGAGCTGGTTTGCTATTTTTCCCACCTTTTTTTAAAAACTGAGTCCAAACTAAGTCGAATCCTGAGAGGGAAAGTAAAATTGAATAAACTCACTTAATTGGTTTTTTTTTTTTGGTCATGAAAAAGACTTCATTGATCATCATCTAGAGGAAAGAGTACATTCATTTCTGAAATCTAAGCATAAAAGCAATAATAGTGGGTGTGGTGGTGTTGAGACCCAATTATGGGGGAGTTTTCGGCCCGGTGGGTTTTGGCTACCCAATCTATGACCCTATTAGTACCCCTTGGTTCAAACATCAATTGGACTTGTGGAAGTCGGCCGAGCAGCTCTCAATAGTCCAGAACAAGCCTTTGTGAAGCACACGCCAAGTCTGTTCGGCCCAAGATCATCTCTACCACCGAAAGGCTATCACTTTATACTTGCACCTGCAGGTCAGTTCTGTTCAGTTGAAGCTTTCCCCAGTTCGAGCTTCTGTCTTCATTCAACCATTGCAGCACCATACGGATAGTTAAGGTTTCTGCAATTTCAGCCGATTGAGCATGAATTTTTGTCGCAAACTCATCGATCATCACGCCGTTGCTTCCTCTACAGATCCTAGCAACCGAACCTTCCAAACTAGAGGCGAACCAAGAGCAGTCAACATTGATCTTCATGGAACCGCACGTTGGAGGGAGCCACTGCTCTGTAAAAACTGTTTTGATTTCTTGCTGATGCTAGTTTGTGTGAGACCCATTTCTAGTATAGCTGGTTGCTGATGATTGCCTCTTGTTTTATGCAACTTGGATTTGGCGGTCGGCCCTGAAACAGCAGCCCGTTCCGTGCCTTCCATATTAACCAAAGAGCAGTGGAAAATAGAGCTTTTTCCAGTATCAAATCTTTGGAAGTCAAGTACTCGTGCACCCATTTATCCATTCGTGTAATGCGCATAGGGACAATAGAGACACCTATACTGAGATCCGACCATAGTTGATTTGTCCAACCACATAATATAAATAGGTGTTCGGTCGATTCTGGAGCTAAAGCGCAGACTGGACAAAGATTATCAAGTACTATTCGCCTCCTATAGAGATTACATTTCGTAGGAAGGCCCTCGCTGCACACACTCCACATGAAAAATCTAATTCTGGGATGAGTCTGCAATTTTCATATTTCTGTCCATAATCTGTTTGGAACCTAAAATGAGGATGAAGCTTGTGGCTCTACTTGTTTTGTTCTGAGGCTGCACAGTTTATTATAACCGCTTTTAACCTTGTATGCACCTGATATGTTAGAAGTTCACAGTAATTTGTATGGTTGTGTACTCATGCTTAGGAGAATTGCTAGTATCTATTGCGCTAGAAGGGTATCAAATGTTTCAAATATAAGTGGGGAATTCCATTCTCGCAATCCTAGTTTAATGAGGTTAGCCACAAGTTTAAGGTCATTCTGGTTATAAGGCCCTCCAATTTTGCCTATTGGTAGCCATCTGTCTTCTCTGACTTTAATACTCTGACCATCTCCGACCTCTCATCTTATCTCGGGTTCAAGAACTTCTAGTCCCATAAGTAAACTCTGCCATCCCCACGATGGTCGGGTACCTCATTGAGCTATCTAGAAATCTTTAGTAGGGAAACAGAGCCCTTTTATCACTTGGCTCCATAAAGCTTCTAGATTTTGGCTTAATCTTCACGCTTGTTTATCCAACATGGCTTGATTGAAATCCGCAAGGTTTTTAAATCCAAGTCCCCCTTTATCTTTCCTAGTTTTCAGAAGGTCTTAGTTTTTCCAATGTATACCTTTACGCTGCACATTTTGTTTCCACCAGAATGTTGTAATTCTTTTTTTAATAGCTCTACAAATGGAGATAGGGATCTTAAAAATGGACATGGCGTAGTTTGGTAGAGCCTGTACAACCATTTTAAGTAAGACCTCTTTCTCGGCCTTAGATATTAGTTGCTCTTTCCACCCTTCCAATTTTCTGTCCACTCTCCCAAGCAATCCTATAAACATCTGTTTTTTTGTTTGCCCCCAATCTGATGGCAATCCCAAATATTTCCCAATTTTCTCAATGATAGGCACTCGTAATTCTGAAGCAATATTCTTTTGTAGCTCTTGAGGATAGCTTTTCCCAAAGAAGACCCTTGATTTATTTAAGTTTATGACTTGACCTGAAGCATAACAATAGCAATTCAGGATATTTGTTAAGTTCTAGGCTTCTCGAACTTTCCCCTCCAAGAAAAAGATTGCATCATCCGCAAATAATAGGTGTGAAAGAACAGAACAATTCTCATTCAACCGAATACCCTTTATTGAACCATCATGCACAGCTTTTGCCATTAGGGAGGATAGGACATTTGCCACTATGATAAAAAGGTAAGGGGATAGAGGATTGCCATGTCTTAACCCTCATGTAAGAGAAAATTGTTGGCATGATTCCCCATTTACTTTTAACACTAAAGTTGACTGAGGAGACACAAAATTTGACCAACGAAACCCATTGCTCACAAAACCCCATTTGCAGCATACAATCACATAGGAAATCCCATTCTACCCTGTCGTAAGCTTTTTGCATGTCCAGTTTTAAGACGGCTTCAAATTTTCGCTTCCTCTTCCTAACCCTTATCTGATGTAGGACCTCTTGCATGATAAAAGTATTGTCTTGTAGTTAACGGCCTCCAATAAAAGCACTCTGTTCTAGGGAAATAATCTATGGGAGCCAGATCTTTAATCGATTTGCCATAACCTTTGCAATTATTTTATAGTTGAAATTGCAAAAACTTACGAGCCTATACTCGGTTATGCTCTCAGGGGATGCCACTTTGGGGATAAGGGTAATGTGGGTTTTGTTTAGGACGGGATCGAAAATACCTTGAGTGAAGAAACCATGTACCATACGGAATATGTCCTCATGAATAATAGACTAAAGATTTTGGTAAAGTGACCATTCAGCCCATCAAGTCCTAGGTGCCTTTGTTGCGCCAATCTAAAAATAGCATCCTGCACCTCCTTTCTAGTAATTGGTTTTGTTAAATCCGCATTCATCTCTTCAATTACTACCGTCAGGCATTGTTCTACAACATGTCGATAATCTCTTGGGTCCATAGAAGTATATAGAGTTTTATAATAAAAAAAACCAGTTATATGTTGCTTGAGTCTAAGAGGATCCCGACTCCACTCCTATTCGGTGATTTTTAACATTGTGATTTTATTACACTGTCACCTCTAAACAATAGTAGCATGGAAGAACTTTGTGTTTCTATCTCCCCACTTCAGCCAATTAATGGGGGATCTAATGCCCCAATACATTTCTTCTTGTCTCCAAAAACCCTCTATGTGTTCTTTTGTTTTCTTATAATCGTCTCATCGACCTGCGCCTTCTGTTGAGTTCGTAAGGTCAATAGGCTTTCTTCGACACTCATCAATCTGCTTGGCTGCATGTTTAAATTTTTTCTGGCTCCACCTCCCTAAAGCTCGTGTAACTTTCATTGTTTTACTTACAATATTTGATGAGTCCCCCTAGTATCATGCCATGCATTTTCCACCATTGCTGTGAATTATGGATTAGTTAGCTAATAAGCTTCAAATTTGAAAGTTCTTTGAATCTTTACTCTTGGTGGTTCCGTACATAGCAAGAGTGGGCTATGATCAGAAATAGCACGAAAAGCAAATACCTCGGCATAAGAAAATAGTACTCTCCAGTCCATGTTGCAAAGAGCCTAATCAAGTTTATTCTTAACTAACTCATCCCCTTCTCGGTTATTTGTCCATGTAAATGCACAACTCTTACTTTCAATTTCAATGAGAGAACAAGAGTCAATGAATTCTCGGAATGCCATAACTCGATATCTCTCCACCTCTCTCTCCCGACCTTTTCTCATTGGTAGAATACTTCATTAAAGTCACCAATACATAACCAAGGAAAATTGTAAGGGGTGTTTATGGATCATACAGTATTCCACAAGCTAGCTCGCTGTTGAAAATTTGTTGGTGCACGTAGAAACGAAATGTGCATTGTTGATCCATTTTCCATATCCTTACAAACTACTTCCAGCAATTCTGCACAGCTATATTCCACTGTCACATTCACCATTTCATCCCATAATAAGGCAAGACCACCCACTATTCCCACTAGATTACAAAGGAGTATCGAAAATGAAGTATCTTCTTGATGCGATCCGGTATATTTTCTTTATTTTTTGTTTCCATCATGAAAACTAGATTAGGCCTCTCTCGAGCCACTATGGCTCTAAGATTTTGGACTGTCAAGGAAGTGCCTAGACCTTGACAATTCCAACATAAAAGTTTCATGTTTTCTTTGGTGGCTTATTAGGGCTAGCCACCAAAGCCCTTGACTGTACCCCTTCCCACATCTGAATTGGTGTATCCGTGAGGTTCTCCATATCGACCAAACTAGCTAGAGACCCCTTTTTTTCATAAGGGGCAAAACGTTTCAGTTTCTTTGCAGCATGTTTTTTCGAGCTTGATTTCTCCATTTTAAACTGTCCTATCCCTATCTCATAATCAGTGGAATAGATATTCTACTCCAGTGATTGTTGAACCCGTTTTCCTTTGGTTAATAGAGTGTCTATTCCCCACTGTTGTCTTTCCTCTAGTTTATAGAGTATTATGGCCTAACTAGTCTTAGTGGGGTTGTTACTTTGCAGATTAATACCAGCCAAAGATATAGGAGTTTCGGGCACCATTTCCTCCTCCTCCTAAGACAAATCAATCTCACCATAGAATGTGTTCCAACAAGGGCTCAACTCTTTTACTTCAGCTTTAAGCCACGAACTGTAGCATCCCAGTTTGTCCTGAGGTAATCCTAATTCTTCATAAGAAAATTTTGGACATACAATTGCATAGTAGCCAATGCTCCCACATGAATAACAAAAATGGGGTTGTCACTCGTATTTAAAATCAATCCACCATTTTCTTCCTCCCAAATGTATAATAGTGCATGTTTTAAGGGGATTGAGCATATTCAAGTTGACTTTAGCCTTCCTTATTTTATGAGCACTATTATTCCTTGATTCTATATTTACAGCCTCCACCCTTCCCAATTTACTAGCCACCATCTTTATCGAATCCTCTATAATAGCAGCACATGGAAGCCCTACTAAGTGCACCCAAAATGAACAATATGTGAAATCATAGCAGTATTCTGGGATTTTAGGGTCCCCTTCTTGCAGGATAAGCAGATTGCTGGTAAATGACCAAGGACCAGTTTGTAATACTCTCTTCCTCTCTTCATCCGAATTGAATATAAACATATAAAACCCAAGTTCAATCACTTTGCATTTGACATCATCTATTTTCCATGCCTTCCGCATTGTATTTAGAAAAGCCTGAAAATTGACATTGGGCTTAGAAAACAGCTTTCCATAGAGCAGAAATTCATGTACCTGTTTTGCATTTGTAGGGGAATAAGCATCCAAGACAATGAAGTCATATGTACCCCATAAGTCCCCCATCCGCCAACACAAGGCCATCACCCAAAGATTATCTTCATGGGTCTCTTCCATCAAGAATGTACATCCTTCTGGTGGAAGTCCTTCACGGCAACTAGGAATTGGGACAGTGGGTTTATGTCGGGAGTGAAGGGAGCTCTGTTTTGTAAAATATGGTTCGGACTAAGCTGGGATCTCTAGGTCTTAGCAACACCTTCTCCTCTGTGTTGACTAATGCCTAATCTGAAGCTTCGGGATAGTGGGTTTATGTTGGGAGTGAAGAAGGAAAGGCAAACATTTGGGTTAATCTAAGGAGAATACTCGAAATGCAACCATTGATTTTGAATCAAGTTGAAAGAAGCTAGGGTTAGGGTTTCAGCTGGAAAGGGAAACTATCACCTTAGGGATAGAGGAAAACTCACCCAAGGTGAGAGAGAGCATTTGGTCCGATCATTAAAAATGGTTAACTCTTTCCACTTAATTGGTTCACAATTGGGGAAACTGGTCAGAATAAGAAATAAATTGAAAATCTTAAGCTTTCGCTTGCACTTGGAATTTCTAAAATTAGAGTATTAAAGCCCTTAATTTAAAACATAATTAGTCAAAAATAGGGGAAAAACAAATAAATAACCATCTTGGGTCACTAATTGATTTTATGGTTTCTAAGGCTAATTAGCTTAATTTCATGTTTAATTGAGATCATATTGATTAGGTGTATGCAAGCTCAATTGACATTAGTAACATATAATTCTTTGGAGGGTAGTTTAGGAAAGGAGATTAAAGCTTAATTAGGCTCTTTGTAACTTAGCCTACCGCTTTGTGAAGTGCAAGTGGAGGCTTATTATCACTTAAAATTAATTAATCAGTCATTAGTTCTATGAGGTGGATGGGTGATTGAGTTGCATGATCAACCTAAAATTCTCAAATCAAATTCGAGTTCTTGTTTGTTAATTGAATTTTGTGAGCCTATCGATAGCTTGAGTGATTGTATGAATGATATCAAAATCGGCAATCAATGGCTAGAGGCACGAGGCGGCGGGCAAGAGCCTTGGGGAGGTAATCCATGGTGGCAATTCAAGGAATTTTAGGCTAGTTTAGTACTAATTAGTCGGTTTAGCCTATAGACTTAGATTCTAATAATCAAATTAGCCTAGCAAATTAAATAAAACCAATTAGACTTAGGATCATTTTCATAATAAATAATTTGTCTAATATACATTAGTCTCATCACCTAATAAAATTATTAGATTTAGGCTCGCCCTAATCTAGTTCAAATTTTATGATTAGTCTCTAAAATCAAACTTATGGGAGTTCATATTCCAAGGCAATGTATATTTTTTGCCTGACATAGTACTAGGTCAACCTTATAGAGATTGCTTTAAAACATGGTTATGTAATAGTCTTTGCCTGACACGTATTGAATTTTCCATTATCGCACTTTACTTTCATACTTTAGATACATCGGGTGTTTAATTCCACAATTTAAATACATTGGATGTTCTTTTTCTTTTTGATCGGTTAGGATTACAACCCTTGGGATCATAACCAACGAAAAAGAATATTTGTATGAACACTTAGTGACTATCATATTTGGTAAAAATGTGTTTGATCACTTAGATGAACATTCCACCAAGTTATAGGTACCAAAAGGCGCTAATTAGATTAGATGATTAGCATAATCAAGTCCCTAAACTTAGAAATTTTTGGTTGCGTAGAAAACAAGACAAAATTACATGCCTCATTTGGTTTTTAGCGGACCTTGAAAAGACTAGTGACAACTCCTATAATCCTTTAGGCTAAATTGAATTTTAAAATGAAATCTAACTTTACGCGAGGTATAGGTTTGGAAGAGCTCGTGCCTAATCATGGTTTGTCGATCGCCTTAGGTAGTTATCTAAAACTCATCCCTTTTCTCCCTTGATGGAAAAGGAAGGTCGCAACATGGATCGCTCTGGGTCCACAACCTTAGCATCGCCTTGTCTAGAGTCGCGGGATCTTGACAACCCATTGCCTCTAGTCGCATGACCTCCACGACAAAATGTTGCCTCTCTTTCAAGCTTCACCTAAGCTATTGAGCCTTCAGGCTTCAATGAAGGGCTAGATTTGTGCATACATTTTCTTATTTCTCTCTTTTTTTCTTTTATAATGTCCATACAAGCTTGTGGCAAATAATGTTTACCGAATCCTATTTGCATTTTATGAAACTCTTTGGTCCAAAATTCTTTGCATTTATGCAAAGGCTTTTCCCAAATACTCTCCCAAACACACTCTTTCTTGCTCCTTCCATTACACAGTAACAAGCAAATAACAAGCAATTGATGGGCCTATGTTTTTCCCTCTTTATGTACTACATTGCCAACCCCCCCCCCCCTCCTTAAAGAACGAGCAATCACTACTCACTAAAGCTTGACGATGCCCGTCAATTTTCCATGTTTGGCACACCTCAAAATAGTACTAAAAGTTTTTAACTCGGGGCAAGTCAAGACATCATAAGTAAAAAGCAAGCCAAATTTAATGTTAAGCTTGTCGGCCTCCTTCCCTTCCTGGGTGTTTCCATTTACGAGGGCTACCCGTGATAGTGTCCTAATGGAGCGCCTTGCCAGGCTGCACACCTTATTTTAACATCCCAAGGCCCAAAAGGCTTTTTATTTATCTACCCAGCCAATTAGGGAATACAAAAGACAGAGGGGGTTCCACCTCTCGGGGGTTCTTTCCCCTTATTTCTTCCTTGAACTTTTTAAGGACATGCTCAAATTCACGACTTTACATATTTGGCACACCTCAAATTAATACTTAGAGTTTTTAACACAAGCATACATGAAAATCATAGTCCACTAGACGATGTTTTCACCAAGACTACATATGGAAGATTTTCTGACATCATGAGTCATGAGGAATTATTAGGTATGCATATTACGCATCCCATCGGATCCAACGATGTATACGTAACACACTTATTAAATACTTCCACATATCTTGTCAAGTAACGCCTCAAGAAATTATCTATGAAAATTCCCATAATAAATATAGGCACACCGTATTCCCCACTCCTCAAATAGATTTAAACAGCCCTAAAGTTTAAATGGTCTAGAATAGCCCTGATTGAGCCCTCATTAATTGTAAGATTGATGAAAGAGGAAAATATATCTTTAATATGATCAATCAATTTAATATTTGTTATTAACCTTTCCTACACAGTTGTTTCTTCTTATTTTGTGTTCAAATTGGAGCAGCGTACACGCTTTTGTTACGAAAATCATCTAGGATTCTAGTATTTGAATTAATTTAATGATCGAGCTCTTTAACAAAATAAAGTTCAATCTGGAATAACTTACTGTAGTGTATAATTTTTTGTTGTTCTATTAGTGTATAATTCTTTAGTTCAATTTTTTCTTAGGAGAATTCTTTGTTAAAGTTTTTAACTCTTTATGATTATAATTTATGTTTAAAATATGTTAATTAAAAAATATTACCTTAAGTTCAAACTCACTACAAAAAATCCTTCATAAAAATCAGTTTGAGCACATTAGTCACTTTAAGAAGGAAATGGATTTTATATAATGAAAAATAACATACAGTGGTAGAATAATACATCTTTGTTTCAATTAATATAGACAGTTTTGTATATTCATGACAATGCGTAGCTTTTGCATTTTAAATGAATAGCAACAACAGGTTTTGGAATAATACATGACGTGTTGAAATGGATTATGTTTAAAAATGAATGAAAAAATAACATAAGGCATTGGAATAATACATCATCGTTTAAATTATTATGGAAAGTTTTATGTTTTCATGACAATATGTAGCTTTTGCATTTTAAATAAATATCAACTTATAGTCTTACCCCCTTTCCATCTATGATTTTGATTGATTAGTTATCTTGAGGTTCTTTTCGTCAACTCGATAAGTTAGGAGGTGTTATAACCATTCAAAGGGTGAAAATACCAAGAGCCAATAGATCCCCAACACTCCGGAGGAATGTTTATTACATCAGATACGATCAATAGCTTAATATGACCTCTCCTAGGGGAAGCCCCTTCTTCCCATTCTTGAGCTTCTCTGTTGGTCCGTCACCTACAGGCTTAGCAAATAAGGACATATTTTTAGCTGGGGATTTTATATATTTTTGGGGAAGATTAAGACCGTTGACCTGCCACTTTAGTCCAGAGAAAGAAGCTTTAGGAAATGCAAATTTTATGTTATTGCATGTGATGGCAAAATGTGAACAGTTTTGGGACCACTAGGTTCGCTTGTCATTGCATGTGATGATAGCATTTGACAATTTAATCGTGCACTTGAAGACAGAAAACTTTTGTTGTTGAAACACGAACTAATCAGACAATGTAACAGGCTCCCTTGTTTTCCTTTTTAAAGGAAATTTAGATGAAAGTTGAGACATTTAAAGAAGGATTGTTCATGTTACATATCAAATTTGTACCATAAGAACAACATGATGCAGAAGTAACATGATGTGTTCTAAAACATGGAGGAAGAATATACTTGCCATTGATGTTCTGGGTACTAAAAGCGCAGAAATTAGCTGGTGTAAAAGCATATTTGGGTCAAGTCATGCAGAAGATACCTGATCATAAAGTAATGCATGACATCCCACAAAAATCTTTTAAAGATACAGCCTTTATATTCTCTTCTCCTAGGATATCAATCTAGTAGTTAAAATGTAACAAGACAGGCGATGTTTACATATTCTTTTATGCCTACAGGATCCAGTGTATCTGGTGAAAAGGACATTGTAATGGAAAAAAGCGGATAAGCATTAAGTGTCTCGAATAAAGAAATTGAACTTCTCAAAGATCCAGTAGTGAAGTTATTGACAACCTTTGCGGGCCCTTTCTCCTCTAAGAGCTAACCCCAGTTAAACCTCACATTTTGAGAGATGTACGAACAAACCCAGTTCCTCCACTGAAGACTAAACTTGAAGGCTTTTCGAAAGCCTGTCCTGATTGTCGATCTGTTTTGCTCGAGGATTCAGATCACCCAATCCGATAATGACTGTGGTGCCAACCGCCAGTGCCTAAACACATGACAAACGTCTTCATTCTGTCAATGGTCATGGAGAATAATGGACAGATAGGAAAACTCGTTATTAGACTAAAACCAATGCTGAAGATCCTAAATTTCTGGGTAATAACTGATAAGTTGAAGCCACTGACATCAATGGGCCTATCCATGGAAGAGAATCTTAATACTCCCCCCACTGCATTGGAGTAAGTTTCTTGAATTTTGTCCTAAAAAAAATCATACTTGATTGTAATTAACGCAGTTCACTATGTATGTCAGCACAAGGAGCCATATAAAATAACACATGGCCATTTAACGATAAAAATATGCAGAATTTATAATGGTATCATTTTTGTCGTGTGAAAGTTTGGACTCTTTTTTTAAGGTTTAAAAGGTTATATTATTTTTAGACTCTTTTTAGACAATTGAGATATTATATGTTAATTTTGTCCTTTTTTTTGTCAGAAAAAAAAAACTACTTGACCAAAAATATCCTTATATTTTAAGCTAATTTCCCTTAAAGCCCCATACAAAACCCTAAAGACCAAAAATGTCCTTATATTTTAAGCTAATTTCCCTTAAAACCCCGTACAAAACCCTAAACACACATTTCCTCTCTCTCCTCTGGTACAATGTGCATCAGCCACTGTGCCTCACCATGATTGACTACGCACCGCCTCTTGCCGTTAGGCCATTGTACTCAATAGTCGTGCCCCATTGCCGGACTATCTATCTTCATCTTTAGTCCTAGCCCCTCTACGAACCAGGTCGAAGGCTCAATCGCTTAGCGGCCCAGCCTTATGCAACTCTAGATCCAAGGTCACTTGAGGCTAGTGATTGTTGTGACCCTCCCAAAGCAGTCTCACATTCACAGACCAGGAGTAGAGGTACTGCCTCAATTGTCGGGCGTGGGTTCTCCTAAATCCTTACCTCACACGACATTGGAAGGTTCACTTTAATTGTTCAACCTATGATGGTCCTATCATATGAGAGAGTTGCCACTAGTTTTTGGGGCTAGCTAAGAGCCAAGTGAAATATGAGAGGATATTTTGCTTCATATGCAATTAGAGATCTAAATACAAGGACTTCATTGTACTAGTTTATTCAACTAATACCCTTTATGTACCTTAACTAAATTGATTTTTTAGCAAAGTGTTACATGCAATTTTTATCTAATTATGAGTCCTAGAGTCATTGTCCACTAAGTGACGGCACGATGTTTTTGTGTTAATTATGATCCTAATAGATGCCCTAGCCATCCAACTAAGCTAAACGGAATAATAAAAAAACAATCAAGGAAATGACATGCGTACAGAAACAAACGCATCAAAAGTAGTAATGAAATGTGGTTAATGATTAAAGTATGAGAAGTAACCCGATGCAATATCAAGCAGAGAATATTACATGACCTTGTTATGAACTTCATGACACGATCTCTTGTGAGCTTAACTCGATACAATTCGAGCAAAGAACATATAAGACTTCATTATGAGACTCGGGACATGATCCCTATGAGTTTTTTTTTTTTTGTCAAACCGTGAGATTGACTTTAAAGACTTTTCTATCTTTATATGGGTAATGTAGATATTTCGGATCCTCTGGGGACATAAGAATTTGCCACAGTAATCCTTAACTATCTTAGATTGAGACACCACGTCGATCTAATATAGCTAGTGCTCTTTGGGCTCATTCCGATCCCTTTCCGGGACACGACTTATCCAATATTATTTATTCGATTATTTGAGGTAATTTCTAATTTCAACTATACTAGTTTTGAAAAAATATATATATATATATACTAGTTACTACCGTTCTTCTACCTTTTCTTTTAAAATGATGTCTGGGCTATTGAATTGAATCCACACTTAGGTGATACTAGAATAATCATATCCCTTAAGTTATTTAACGAAATATTAAATCTATAATTAAACCTAAACTTAGAATCCAAATTCTAAAACTAACCCTAATTATAATAGAAACCAAAAGTAATCTTCAAGGTCCTCCAATCCTCCTTCGTGGCTCGGTTCCCCCCAGTGTTACATGGCAGACATTCATGCATCACACTCAATGAAAGCATTAAAATGGAGATGCAGCCAATGTTACATGGCAGACATTCATGCATCACACTCAATGAAAGCATTAAAATGGAGATGCAGACACTTAGAGTGCCAAAACTTGATATGAAGAGACATTTAAGTACCAAAAGTTCGAAAATGTATATTTAAATGCCAAAATCAGAACAAAAATGATTAATTAAATACCAATGGCGAAAAAATATGACCAAAATACAAACATGGCATTTTTCCGACAACATAAGCTCAAAACAATGTCATTTTAGACGCTTACATGACTATATAAGCCTAAAACGACATCGTTTTGAGCGCTAACATGACTAGACTCAACCAAAACGACATCCTTTTACCCGATGCAATTTTTAATATCAAAATTAATTAAATTAAATTTAAAACTAAAATTTAAATAAAGAAAAGGAAAAAAGGCAAAGCATAAGCGGGGAAGCCCCCTCCCGCCTATACTCTACTTTTTAAAAAGTTTTAAATATTATTTAATTATTATTTATATTAAAAATTGAATTCGGGTCAAAACGTCGTTTTGGTTGAGTCTAAGCTAACTCAACTTTTTGGCGAGTTACATCAGCGATCCATACCATTAAAATATGCCACGTAGGATTTCCAAGAGCTTTTGCCATAGTTGGCATTGAGATAATCCAATTTTTTTAAAAAAAAATGATACTAAGTGTACTTTTCATAACTTTAAATATTTAAGTATCCCTTATGCTAAATTTTAACAACTGGGTTGTTCTTTTGCCTACAAAAGTGTTCACACAAAAAGAATTATCCACCAAGGAATTCAGGTAAATCAAGGAATCAATTTTTGGAGAGTTTAAGGCACATAATCGATATCCCCAATACACCACCAATCCGCAACCACTATGGACAATGGACATATTATTTAACCAAATAAAGATTAACTTCCACTAAACAAAATTCACAAAGTGGCAAATTGACTTATTTGGCAATTATCAGTTATCTTCTCTTTCCTAATCTATTCGCCGGTAATCATATGCAATGTCGAGGACTCACGAAAGGAATTCAAACTTTAATTGAAAGAAAATCTGCAAATCATTAATTAATCAAGTAGGGGTACAAATTGTTGAGTATCAAGGGGAGTCACAAACACTTAGTCAAAACCTTTGTATTTTTCTTATAAATTGACATATGTTTTAGTCTAAAAACGTATCAAACTTGCAAACAGTAACAATTTCTGTTCTTTTGTTCCCGGAAGTAGTCACTAAATTTTTGTTCCCTGACTTAGTCAAAATCAAAAAAGTAGAATTGACTTCTCTATTTTTCTTATAAATTTACCCTATATGTTTTAGTGTTTTAATCTAATCAAACGACCTTGGAATTAAATGATTCTTATGCTGATTTGTAGCTGAAAATGGAAAGAAAAAAAAAAAGTTCAAATCATTTTAAAAAAATCATTTTGTTTTGAGCATTTTTTGCGATTAGACCTATGAAAATTTGAATTTGCTCAACTACCCCAATATGTCAGTTTTTACACCTAAATCTGACCTAGTTTTTTTAAAATTCAATTGACAGGCAAACTAAATTCGAAAATTATAAAACCAGTCCCATTTGAAAGATTAAGATGGTTTCTAAAACTCTGTAGTTCATCAAATTTTCACAAATTCTTTAATCAATCAGATTTAATCCTAGAATCCTAACAAAGTAACAATCAACCAATTCTATGTTTGAAACATCAACCGGCCTAGCAAATCAACATAATTTGATAACATTTATCTAGTTTCAAAGCTTAAGAAGTATTTATAAATCTTTGTAGTTCATCATGTTTTAGATTGGGTCATCATCTTTATGAATTGAAAAAATCACCCAACTTGTCACAACAAACTTTGTAATTACTACTGAACATAAATTGGTAGTTTGAGAAATTAATTGACCTAATTAAATAATTCATAACTTAACGAAATCAGTCTTGTTTGAAAGCTTGAGAAATCTTCTACAATTTTGTAGTTCATGCTGTTTGAAATTCCTATGTTAAGACTTCCTAATTTTTAAAATAGCACAGCATATTCATTTGGAATTTTAAGATCAGTTTTAGATCCAATTTTCCTAATTCACTGACCTAAAATAAAAGTAGATATGACCTAGCAAATGTCATGACCCTTTTTCTTGTCGGAAAAAAGGATGGGCTTAGATATTTTAGAGGTAATGCTCAAAAGGTGGGCCAATGACCCTAAATTGGGTTCTCTCGATCTCTTAGCTTGATGCTATTGGATCATTTTAAGTTTTTAATCCAAAGAGATTATATGTGAAAAGGGAGTCATCACTCATCTATTAGAATCGGCTAGAAACCATGTGAGACACAAAAAATTATCTCACTTCCTACATATCTAGAAATTATCTAAAATTGAGGACTTGATTATGGTAATAGTCTCATTAACGTTTTCAATACCTCTAACTTGGTTGATATGTTTATCTAAGTGATCAAACATTTGCAATTACTAATTTTGAACCCTAAAGGTCTTTCAACTCATTACATGTTCATGCATTGGATTTATTATGGTCATAAGAATTATCTTAACTAATCTAAAGAAAAGAAAAGAACAATTAATGTACTGAAAGTGCAGGAATTAGATACCCTAGTATTGAAATGCTTAAAGCAAAATACGTGAAAAAAACTTAATACTTGTTGAGCAAATAATATACATGGGTTTGTTCTAAACCCTAGCACGGCAACCTCCATGAGTTTAATTAAATTAAAGTCCAATTTCTTACCTAAAAGATTGACCCGCCAAAAGCTAAACTAAGTTGAAGGCTTTTGCTAAAAAAAGAGTCTAACTATATATTAACTAAATGAAACGACTAAATCTAATTCTAAAACCTAACAACCTAATCAATGCCCTGCTCCCAAGCTACTGTCTAATATTTTAAATTTTTTGAATTTGTTAAAGTTTCGTTTTAGAAATATATATGATTCCAAAAAAAAAAACAGAGAGAGACTCTAGCTAGGCCCTTGGGCTCAATCCAAACATGGGTTGTGATATGGTCTCACGGATTTGGGCCACAGACACAAAGTAAGCTCTATTATGCCAAACCCATTTTTAGTAATATGTCCAACTCATAAAAGAACAAACTAAACCAAGCTCAAACTTTCAAAATCAAATCAAGCCCAAACCCACTTAAAAGTCAAAACCACCCCATATTACTAAATAAATTTAGGCCCAAGTCTACCAAAATAATAACAAACCCATAAAACTGGAGAAAATATTAAGTAATATAGTGATACCATGTCAACTATGGAAATAGCAACAATGGTCGATAAACAATAACAAATAAACTTGAGAAGAAGATGTACAGCAAGAAAAGAAAAGTAAGGTAAATAAAAGAAATCTGAAAAAGTTAAAAGATCAAGCAAAACAACGTCATTTTAAATAAATTTGTCTACATCAAATTGTGACATGCCACATATGAAGTCTAAAATGACTAAACTATTATGTCAGTATTTTCGTACACAAATTGGCTAGAAGAATTATATATAATTTTATAAAAAATTAAAAATACATTTGCAAAAATGAAAATTTTACAATTATATTAATTTCTGTATAATAAATTTTGGATTGATTTAGTAATTTCGCCCTATTTTCAGAAATTTGAGGTAATGCTAACAATTTGAGTGGATAATTTTGCCAATTGTTAAGCATATTTCCGTAGGATGCTTCATTTTGTTTGAAATTCTTTCCGATTCCAATAATATGTTGATGGGACGAACAGACAAAATAATTGAATAACCACTTCGTGGTATTTCGCTCCTTCCACTAAATAACATCAAGCTACTGACCTTATTTGCTACATTGCCAAATCCCTCCCGTTAAAGATCAAGCAGTCACTACTCACTAAAGCTTGACAATGTCTGTCAATTTTGCATGTTTGGCGCACCTCAAAATGATGTTAAAAGTTCCTTCACACGACCATACATGAAAATCTCATGTCCATTTCACCAACACTATATACAGAAGATCGCCCATCATATAAGTCACGAAGAAATATTAATAATTATGTTATTTGTCCCACCAGGTCTGACTATCTAAAGACATTTTAGTATATATGACACACCGATCGAATATTTTCATATATCTTGATAGGTGACACACCTCTAGAATTTATATCCCCAACAATCGGAGGAATGTACAGTAGGCACGAAGAAAGCAACTAGCAATACGCGAGGAATGTATACTAAGAAAGTAACTCACAAGTTTTTATTTTGGTTCGACAAGTAACATGTAAGTTGGAGGACAACAACTCGGTGCATTGCCCGCTAGACCTTGAGACTATGCAGGAACATCTATATTTTCCAAGGGATTCGGCTGAAATGGCTAACATGCAACCGAATAATTGCGCGGGCATTACTGCCTTTCCTCCAAAGACCAACTTATTTAGCATCTCCATAACATAAAATACGATAGAAAAACTTCCCATTTTTCGCTGGAGAGAGAGGGCTGGATTGGGTGTGCTATGCATTTGAACCATGGGAAGGATAAGAGAAAGAGAAAGAAAAAGGATTTGGTGACATTCTTTAATTTATTATGAAAATAATAATTTATTTTATATCATAACAAATCAAATAACAAATCATTATAAATTGTTGCGAAGCCCATTTTTTCAAGAGTTTGTGACTCATAATAAGTTGTTATTTTCGCGATAGTCCAAATACCGTAATGCTAACAAAATCCTAAGAGAAATGACCTAACCTACCACTTTAGTCAATCGAAAGATGCTTCAGGAGAGGTAGCTTTCATGTTATTGCTCATTTGCTGGCTAAATATGAACAGTTTTGGGACCAGCGGATTTCCCTGTCCTTTGCATGTGACGACAATTTCTGACAATTTAGCGGAGCACTTAAACACACATAACTTTCGTTATTAAGCACAAACTGATCAGGCAATGTGACTGGCTCCCTTGCTTTGCTTTTGGAAAGGAAAGGAGAAGTTGAGACTCTTAAAGAAGGATTTTTCATGTTACATACGGAATTTGCACCATAAGAACAAGGCGATACAGAAATAACATGACGTGTAGATGCTTGTCATTAATGATGTGGGTGCTAAAGGCGCAGAGATGAAGACAAGGTTTAATATTTTGTTATCATTATTGTATCTGTTAGAAGTGATCAATTCTCGGTCTAATTTGATTCTAAGGTGGAATTGGGAACTGGACTGGGAGGATTTTAGTTCCCAAATCTTGAGACCGTGGATTTGACCAATTTATCTTTGGAATCGAGAACCGAACTAACCGATTAGTTTGGTCCAGTTCGGTCCAATCCGATTCGGTGAAACTAATTCTTTGCTTTTCATATAAAAATTTGTTAATGTTGCGGCACGTTCTCAAAACATCTCCGTTTATGCACTTCTTTATGGATTTGTTCTTTTAATCTGCATGTAATTGAATTTTCTTAAAACTCTTTAAAAAAATTTCTCTTTTTTTTCAAATTCTTAAGAAATTTTTAAAATATATATATTAAAAATGATCGGTCCGATTCCCATCTTGAAACCGGGAATTGGACCAACCGGCCACCAGTTCCAAGAATGGGAATCAACAACCAGACCATTGGTTACAGTAACCACCAAAACCAGCCAGTTCGGTTATGTTTGGGCGATTTCCATTGCACATCCCTAATATCTGTGAAAGCATTAGTTCAAATTCAACAAGAAAATTAGGTCCAGTCATGCAAAAGATACCGGATCATACAAGTCATGCATGAGATCCCACAAAAATCTTTCAAAGATACAATGTCTTATTCCACGATGAGATTCTGGCAATTAAGTTCAACGTAATCTGAGAAGACAGGCCTTGTTTGTAAATTCTCCTATGCCTGCTGGATTCAATGTATCTCATGAAAAGGACCTTCTAGGTGGAAAATGACACGTGGCCAGTCGTGAGAAGTTCGGCGTGTTTGATGGAATGAAACCATATCTTTCGTACATTTGAGGGAGAATAATTTCGTTATTTACCCAAGGGTTTAGAGATTTTCCTTGTCACTTTCAGAAATTGGAGGTAATGTGCTTCATTTTGTTTGAACTTCTTTCCCATTCCCCAAATATATTTATGTCACAACTAGACAAAAACATTAGAATATCCACTTGGTTGTGTTTCTTCGCTCCTTTTATTTCATAAAATCAAACAATTGACCGACCTATGTTTTCTGCCACGCGTGCCCCCTTGCCAAACCCCTCCCGCTGAAGAACGAGCAGTCAATACTCACTAACTAAAGCTTGCCGAGGTCTGTTAATTATGCGTGTTGGGCACCTTCAAAAGTAATCTTCAAGTTCAGCATACATGAAAATCCGTAGTCCACTTATGAGATGCTTTCAGCAACGCTACGTATAGAAGATCGCCCGACATCGTTGTTAGATAAGAGTGTTACCTACCCCACCAGATCTGTTGATCCAAAGGCATTTTGACATACATCAAACACTTATGAAATCCTTCCTCATGTCTTGTCAGGCAACATGCCTCGAAAATTTATCTACAAAAGAATGTCGAAAATTGGATAGCAGCATCATCTGTTGGTGCAGAGAGCTTGTCGATAGAATGAACAGAACTTCAGGAAATGCGGCTGTTGGAAACTTTAAGTGCATAATCTATATAGAGATAATGATGCCCAAAATAAATTTATTCGGTTAACACTTGGAGGAATATACAACAGTCACAAAGGAAGCAACTTGCAGATCGCGAGTAACATACACTAAGAAAGCAAGTTACAGGTCGAAAGACAGTGATGTCGGTACATTGTCTTGCACAAGTACAATGAAATAAAATGTACCAGGAGTGGACACAGCAAGGGAGAGGCGACAACAGGATATCAGAGACTATGCAGGAACATCTATATTCGCAAGGGATACAGCTGAACTGGCTAACACGCGAACACGACCGCTCATTTGATCTGCACAGGCCTTTCTTTCTTTCTTCGAGAAACCAACCGACTTAGCATCTCCATGACATCAGATACGATCAAACACTTAATACGACCTCTCCTAGGTGGAAGCCTCTTCTCCCCATTGTTGAGTTCCTCTGTTGGTCTGTCGCCTCCAGGCTTAGTGAATAAGCACATACTTTCAGCAGCTGGAGAATCTGGAGTGATGGTTTGAGAATCGGGTGGGGAGGAGGGCTGAATTTGGGGTGGTATATATTCTAATTTGGGGAAGGTTAAGACCGTTGACCTGCCACTTCAGTCAAGACAAAGAAGCTACAGGGCATGAGCTTTCCCCCGTTATCGCTCATTCGCTGGCAAAATATAGACATTTGTTGCGTTGCTAGGACCAGTAGATTCACTTGTCCTCGCACTTTATGACAGCTTCTGATAAGTGTGAACTTGAAGGCAGAAAATTTTTGCTGTTCATTTTGAGGCAAACACAAAATCAAATCGGGTACTGTACCAGGCTCTCTTGTTTTCCTTTCTAAAGAGAAAGCAGAAGAAAGTTGAGACTTTTAAAGGAGGATTTTTCATGCTAGACATCAAATTTGTACAACAAGAACGATACGATCTCGAAATAAAATGATGTGTAATTAAAACTGCCTGAACAAATATGCTCACCGTTAATGTTCTGGGTAGTAAAGGTCCAAAGATGAAGACAAGGTTTAATGTTCGGTCGTGATTGCTTCTGTTGTGAACGCATTAGTTCAACGTCAACAACAATATTGGGTCAAGTCGTGCAAAAGATGCCGGATCATACGAATCATGCACGAGATCCCCTGGAAAATCTTTCAAAGATACAACGTGTTACCAGATCATACAAATCAAGCGTGAGATCCCACAAAAAATCTTTCAAAGATACCTGTTACTGGATCATACAAGTCATGAGCCCACTAAAATCTTCCGAAGATACTAACTTCGGATTCTCTTCTCCTACGACAAGAAGCTGGCAGTTGAATTCATGCTAATGTAACAAGAAAGGCCCCGCTTGCAAATTCTTCTACGCCTACGAGATTCAGTTTATCTCATGAAAAGGACCCTGCAGGTGGAAAAGCAGACAAGCATTCGCGCCAAGTGTCTAAAACAAAGAGACCCAGTCGTCAAGTTACCAACAGCCTTTGGGACCCTTTTGCCACTAACTACGAGTTAAAAGCTCAGATTTAGAGAGATTTAAGCGCTAATCACAAATTAACCCAGTTCTCTAGTGAAGATAAAACTTGAAGGCTCAGTCTCTCGGAAGCCCGTCGAGATTGTCAGTCTGTTTTGGTCATGGATTCAGATCACCCAACTAGAGTTTAACTGAAGTGCCCAACCGCCACTACAAAAACACAGGACAACCATCTTCTTTCTGTCAATGTCCATGGAGAATAATGGTAGATGGAAAAACTCACTATTAGACTAATTTCTGCGATACAAGTTAAAGTTGAAACCACCAAGATCGATGGGCCTATGACAGAGAATCTGAATAGTATCCCAACTCCATAAGAGTAACCCACATTCCAACAAACCGCTTATCCAGGTCAGATGATGCATCTGACTTGTATATAAAATCTTGCTCTGAAACAAGCAGATAGAATGTGAGAAAAAATTAATTTTACTTCATCGAGTATATGTATGCAAATTCCCCATCTTGATAATATCAAGAGCAGAGGACCCACTAATACAGAAAATGCCAACTGCATAAAATTGCAATTGATACAGATCAAACTTCTCCTGCATCAAGTACCTCCAAAACACAGAGAAAGAAACCTTGCTTCTACTAATGAACCATGACACAGACAGAACCTCCTTCACCAAGAGCCCGAAGGTACAAAAGATGAAGGAATCTATAAGCTAGAAGTCAAGCCATCCCTCTTGGCATCGACTGCCATCAGATTTGTCGGCCCTGTTCAACAACTCTCCATCCACACAGGCACCATAAAAACCAGACAGACCCACTCCACGACATGTTACAAAATCATGATCATTTCTGTGTATGTGCAAGAGTACAAGCATCTTCTATTTTCTTTTGTTCAAATACAGGTTACCAAATAGCGTCCTTTCAATCAAAAGATCTCACCTCACCACAAGAACTGCAATCGCAGCTCATGAATATACTGGTGCAAGTTTTACAGTTCACATCACAATTTACTGCATGATAAGTAGCTCTATATATAATTAGGGGAAACAAAAGGTAGTATTTATTCATTATTTCAGCTAAGATTACAAAATGAGCCTCTATAAGAAAGTTATAAGAAGTCACTTAATGGGTGCAAGAATAGTATAGACCAGAAGAAATGTGACAATTAAAATAGCCACCACCAGTGTAAACCTAGGACTGGTCCACGACATGAGGTTTGATCTCTCTGTTCTCTTAATGGGATCAACTTCCTCTGAGAGGGGGTAATCCGACCGTCTTGGATTCCAACTCACGTACTTATTAGGCGAGAACCCAGAAAATAAATTTTTCTTCCCCTGTTTTCTGAAGCTGGACCATGCTTTATCCCAGTCGGTTGAGAACTTATCACCTAAAATAATGGAAATATTACATTAATAGGAATCCAATAAATGTTTCTCAAGGAATGACCCAAGACGAGATGATGTTATTCAGCCAAACATTGAATTAGACATGATTCAAACAAATGAAAGCAAACATGAACATGCTTGAAATGGGATCATTGTTACCAGAACATAGGGCAGTAAAACTGTCAGATTAGATCATCTCTGACAAATTAATTGCCCATAAAATCATGAATTACTATGCCTTAAAAAAGGCCGTACAAGTATGAGTTCATTTCCACTTCTAGAAAGAACAAATCACGGATACAAAGGCTTTTTCTTCGAAGCATTTCTTTATTTTCAAGACAGTATGGGCCCATAAACTCAAAAAATTAGCCTGGATGATGAATCTGAAGATTAGGGCAAACTTTTGTAAGTGCTTCAGAATGTCCCACTCCTTTAAAACAAAATTTGTCCACCAAAACAATGACTACAATGAGGCCCCGACAGGACTCGAGCACATAAAACCGTCTTATTTCGCAAATCGCGAGGTGATTCTCAAAATTCTTGCAATTCCCGCGACACACTTTTCTGTCCGTAATAATTCCATGATGTCGAACTCAATGACCTCACTCCTCTCCACAATTCCACAACATATGATTCACTCCCCTAATATATCCCTACTTTTTCTTCTGGCCACGACATTCACTGCCCACAACATCATATTCACAGTGAGATGCAAGACCCGGAATCCGGTCGAACGAACATCATCGTCAGGACAGTTCGGTCCATGAAGACAAATAGGGAAGGGAAATCGACACGCCCTGGTCTAGATTTCCCGACAAAGCAAAGTTCGGTCCGTGAAGACAACTACGCACGTGGAGCGAACTCTATACAGAACGCGAACCTTTCTTGCCGCGGTCGCCGTCGCCGCCGTCTTGCTGCGGTTCCCGTCGAGCGCACGAGGGCTTGAATGGCGAGAAGGATGACGAGGGAGATGACGAGGACCGTTTTCGCGACCAGAAGGATTGGGATACGGAGGTTCCGGCGCGAGAAAGAATATCCATTTGCATCTGCAGATTCAGTTGCAGCCACTAGTTTCTTTTTCGGCTCCGGGCAAGTTGGGCTTCGGGATATGGATGGATGGATGGATGGATGGATGAGATCGAGAGGCGAGGCGAGAGCCCAAATCTTCCACGTCACCGGCATGACACGTGTCAGTTTTTGAAAGGCCCCTCTTCTTCTTACTAACAAACAAAAATAAAAGGGGATGCTAAATATGTTAAAAAATTATCCCTGGTCCTTCCAGATTATTAATATCACGAGATTGTTGTCGTTTCATACGAAGGTTCTAATGCCAAACTTCTAACTGGCCATTATATTGATAAATTTGAAGAATTTAGGAGCGACTTATGGAAATGTGGCCAAATTTGAGACTGAAATGAAAATTGATGATTTTTTTTAGACAAAAAAAAAAAGTTTGGGAGAGATTTAAATTGGACTTAAAATTTAGGGTTTTTTAATTAGGCCATTGAAAATTTGACCTTCTTTATAAAATAAAGCTACATTTTTGTAAACTTCAAATTTATACGTATCGAGACATTAATAAAAAAAATTATGATTGTCTTGATTGAAAAAAAAAGCCCCTAAATATTGAATTTGATAACTCAAGAAAGACTCATAATCATTTAATGAGATTGCATTTGTTCCCCTCATTTTTATTGGCATGTATCTTAAAAAATCTCCAATTTTAGGCTCATTCTTAATTCTACCATAAACTTTTTTTCCATAAAAACTCTAAACTTTTAGATCAAATCCTAAACTTTTTTTCTATATGACACCACCAACTTTTACTTAAGTCTCAAATCTACCTTGTCAATTTTTCTTCCAAATTTCTCTTAACAATCTAAAGATAGAAAACTCCCAAGCAAGCTATTTGAGCATCTTGTGTCAAGTATGTTGAGTGCAAGTTCTTTGACTGCAAGAGATAGAACACTCTTAAGCATGAGAGATAGAAGACTGAGCAAAAATTGGAAGATCTCCAAACAAGATGGAAGGAAAACTCTCTTAAGAGTAAGAGAAATTGAGAAAAGTCAATCAAATTGCTCTAATTTTATCCAAATTTCAAATCCCATAAGATGTCTTTAGGCTAACATGGAAATTTATCTCCAAAAGACACTTTCTTGGATATGAAATTTGAAAATAAAACTAGAACAATGGCATGGAAATACCATATTATTAAGGGCAATTTTAGAAGGATGATTAGGGGATAGATATGGAACTCAAGTAAAATTTTTAGAAAAAAAAAGAGTCTAAAATAGAATTGGAATTTGACCAAAAGTTTATTATTAAATTTTGGAATTGGAGCTAATTGAGAGTATTTTAGGGCTTCCATATGCCATCTCTACGGCAATTTCCTTTTTCAAAGTTCTTTGTCGAAGAATACTGATGCCATAATTAGTCTCATCCGATCATCCTTTCCCGGTAGACATTATTAGCCTTCGGCTGGTGGGCCCACATGATAAATTCTTTCGATCTGTTTGATTATGATTTTTTGTGGTGTGTAATTTTCTTCTTTTGTATTTTTAAGAAAATATTATATATTCTTCTCATAAAAAGGCACTCTTTTAAGGAAAAAAAAACATGGAAATGACGCATGAAGCATGTGTGCACGATGACTCATATGACGTGAGTGGCAAAAAGTTTAAAAAAAAAAAAACTTTGACGAAGTGTTCAATTCACGTGTGAGCTCAATGAGCGATCGCTTTGCCAATCACGATTTGACTTATATTTTGTTTTTGTGTAATTTTCTTTTTCTATATAACAAGTGCTTTTATAATAAGTTTCTTTTAATAGCTACAAATGACAATGTGGTAGTTAGCGACCACGCAAGCATTTTGTACATTAGGCTTTCTACAGAAGGAACAACTTGAACAAATAAAATTGCACAAAAAAAGAAAAACGAAAACATGATATTGAAAAGTTAGTGAAATTGTGGGAGTTGATAATTCTTCATCCTCTTCCTAAAGTGAGCTCGATCAAAAGACATCATGCTTGTTAGACTTGGCAATCCGTGAGTTGAGTCGGGTTTTAATTCGGGTCTTAGGTCAATACGGGTGAGAGTCATAAATTGTTAAGGGGCGTAAAGATTTTTAAACAATGAATATTCTTCAAGCAAACCACTAATTAGAAAATTTATGCATCCATTGCAATGATTCAAAGACAACAATAAAATTAGACCAAAAAAAAAAAGACAACATTGAAAATTAGTTTTTTATTCTTGTTAAAACTTAAATGCCATCATGAAAATTAAATGCTGTGCCACAATTGTCATACTTTTTCACCAATAAAGAAGAATGCCATCACCAAAATGACCAAATGATCGAGAAATACTAATAATATTATGACACATTAATCCAACTTTATTCTCCAAAGGAAAAGGAAAATGGTATTTTTGTGTGAAATCAATGGAATCATCGGCAAAAGAAAGGAAAGGAAATTGAAAATAAAGTGGATGGCCACCTATATTTTTACCTCTTTATTATATTTGTTGAAAATTTTTCCTTTAGATTTAATAAAATATTGATGATGAATTTAAAGAACCATCTTTAATAGGTTTGTTGGTGCATCAAATTTTGAAATTTGTTAATTTCATGACAAATTCTAAAACTTGTCACGTTTGTACACTTAATTTTTGTTGTTGTTCATTTAAGATACAATTTTCGTCCTTTCTCCCATTCGCTAATTGCATTATTATATTAAATTTCTGATTTTCAAAATAAGACTATATAAACTACATCTCGTTAAAATATTAGTCATATGTTGGCCGACAAGGCTTAAAGATTTTATGTGATTTTTGTTTTTTCCAAGGGAAATACAAGCAAAAAGCTAAAACAATGATTTACTTATGAAGGGGGGTAATGTCAGGTCAAGCCAAGTCAAGTCAAATGATTAGGTAATCTTCATTACTCCATGTGCGACAATGAGTGAAAAAAAAAATTAATTATTCATTTTTCACAAGTCAAGTCAAATCCAAACCGGTCTGATTGGCCTGATTTCTTCAGAGTTGAAAAGGCCATCCCATACCTTATATTTTTATTAGTTTGAGTGGGTCTAAAAATCTCCATTGATTTTCACAATCCATTTGTTTGTTTGGACATTCTAGAATAGTCAAAAGTCCCAATAAAATTCAAACTAACCTTATATTTTTGAATCGTTTGAATGGGTCTAAAAAGCTCCATTGATTTTCACAATCCATTTGTTTGTTTGGGCTTTCTAGAATAATCAAACGTCCCAATAAAATTCAAATTATTGTTCCAATTTTAAAAAAAATTATGTCAATTTCGAAAGAACATCTAGATATTACTTTAAGTCTCTTTAAAAGGATTTTGAGAAACTCACATTTAAACTAATTCAATGTAGGCGCAAAATTTGAAAATGACAAAAACAATTAAAAATTAAAATTGACTCCAAATTATATGAAAAAAAATAAAGAAAACAAAAAGGGATATGCTCACAAAAAATTCTAAAACTCATCCCAAAAGCACAAAGCCTAAATCTTGTCAAATTAATATAATCAATTTATTCCATTAATAACATAAATTTATATAATAGAAAATGTCGACATAGTACTTTCAAATTAATTTTTTTCCCTACGTGCATTTTCTATAATTTTATTTTTCAAATCTTATTTAAATCAGATTAAAAACTAAAAAAAGCACAAGTTTTATTTAAAATTGCAAAACTATAAAAAAGAAAAAAAGAAACAGATGGTGTTTACTTGGACCTGCAGGCGCAGGCTCTGGCAGTGGACCCGACCCGCACGTGAACGGGCCTCGCGGGTAGTGCGCTCCCGCGGGCGCGAAACGCCAAAGCACTCCCCTCTCTGACCGTTAAAAAGAGAAAGAAAAGAAAAAGAAAAAAACCCTAGAAAAATCGGAGGGGGGGCGTGAGGAAACAGTCAAGTGGGTGGGGGGACGAGGAAGGGAACGAATGGCCTGGGATCACCCACAGCAACCTCCGCCCCCCCGGGGCCCCACCTCTCCTCCATCGCTAGGTCTCCATTTCTCCTTCCCCCTCAAAACCTCCCAACTCCTCATAACCAGTACCACCAGTACCACCAGCTCCACCTCCTCCACCACCGCCACCACTCTCTCCTCTCTCTCTCTTTCTCTTCCCTCTCTGTATTGCGAAGCGGAAAGCGAATGCGATGAACTCGAACCCTTCCTCGAACCCCCAGTCGATGGCGACGTCCACGACGTCGGCCGCGACGCCGGCTTCGGCTGCTGCGGCGGCGGCGGCCGACAGCTCCGGGAAGAAGGTGCGGAAGCCCTACACCATCACCAAGTCTAGGGAGAGCTGGACCGAGGAGGAGCACGACAAGTTCCTCGAGGCCCTCCAGCTGTACGTTTCTCTCTCTCTCTCTCTCTCTCTAGCTAGTTACCGTCCCTCGATGGAGGTGGAGCATCGTGTGTTAGTATCTATCCTCGCGTGTTTAGTAGTTGTTTTGATTTTGTAGTTTGCTTTAGTGATTGAGAGAAATTCGGTGCGGGTTAGGCCATCGTTGGGGTGGAGATCGGTTTGGTTTTACGTGTTCGATTTCACTTAACATGCACGCGATCGTATCTGTAAATTTCGCGCGAGTTCTGGTGATTTGTTTGGCATTGGTTTCGATTGGGAATTGATCGTGGTGTTTTTCTCCCTTTTCTTCGAATTGTAACGAAGGCGTTGTGGGTTCCCGGACTAAGTTGTTTATTGTCTATTTGGTTGTCCAGATTTGATCGCGATTGGAAGAAAATTGAGGATTTTGTGGGCTCGAAGACGGTCATTCAGGTGTGAAGACATGAATCATGCTTCATTTATCGTATATCCTCGTGATGATTTTTCTAGTCGCCAGCTGATAAATGATTCATCTTGTAGATCCGAAGCCATGCCCAGAAATACTTCTTGAAAGTCCAAAAGAATGGGGCAGTTGCACATGTTCCCCCTCCTCGTCCCAAGCGCAAAGCTGCTCATCCTTACCCTCAAAAGGCATCGAAAAATGGTGTGTTTCTCATGAGTAAAATGTGAATTATCCAAAATACTTTACTATGTGTCTGCCTTTTGACATGATACACTCTGCTATTTAAGTTTTAGTGCCACTGCAAGCATCCATGGCCCAGCCTTCTTTGACGAATCCCGCATTTACAATTACACCAGGAAATGTTTCATGGGATGACGCATCCGTGCTCATAAACAATGCATCCAGCAATAGTATGTTAAGCCAGGAAGAGTTTAGCAATTTCCAAGGTGCTGGAGGCACGCAACACTTTTTTGAGTATTTCTTTCGAATACCATTTATATACTAGCTTTCTCGAATGGATCTTTCCAGAACTTATTATGGCATAAAACATTACTGATTCAGCTGATATTGGATCAAAGGGCTCATCAAGGGTTAGTTGCAGCACTGCCGGTGGTGTCCGAAGTTCAAGTAGAACGCCATCTAGCTCGGAGATATCTAAACAAAAGAGAGAAACACCCGTGATGCATGGTAACCCTCCAAACCATTGTCATATGTACTTTAGTCAGTATTCCTAGACTATGCACATATCACATCTCTTCTATTTTCCACATTTTATAGGAATACCTGACTTTTCTGAAGTATATAGCTTCATTGGGAGTGTTTTTGATCCAAATGCCCAAGGCCATGTGCAAAAGCTAAAGGAAATGGACCCTATCAATTTTGAAACTGTAAGTCAGTTGTATTTTATCTTAGCTAATGACTCTTTACTGAACTGCATCGTGGAAAGAACATGCACATTTGATAGACAACATAGAGGAGGTCATTCAGTAAGTGGTAGAATATAACTTTTTTCCAGAGGCAGTTCAGAGGATGGCATTTTTCAAAGGAAAATGTGGTCTCTGATGCTTTTTTGTTTTAATAAATCCTTGTGCATTTGGGGTACATTAGGGTATGCTCAGGGGTGTGCTTGCGCGTGGTTGCTCAAGTTTGGATGAGTGGTTTTATTGAATTGTATGTGAGGGAATGGAATACTTGGTCTACACCTTTTGGTTTGTCTTATGTGGATGGCGATAAGACTGCTGATGTTTTGTTTTGTGGATACGTATGTGCCGTGAATGGTTTGATCTCATGCTCTAGAGTCATTTTGTTTTGTGGTCTGAAGTAAATGCCTTTCTGCCTTTTGGATAGGTGATGGAGTGGTAAGTTACCTATGACTATGACTTGATGATGACCTAGGTTGTAAGGTGTTGCCTGACAAAAGTCACTACCTGTGCTAAAAGCCAACCATTGATTAGATGGTAGTAGCCATCTAGCTATTTCTTGCCTTGTCTAAGCTTAGATATATCATTCAAGAATCACTATCCACCTGGTGATCTTGTATGCCCTTGATGAAACTCCTCTACTTTCCAAAGTTTTTGCAAACTTGATGAAGTTTCTACTGCAACCTGGAATTCCATCACTGCCTGATTGATAAATTAGCCACGAGATAAGGGATAAGTTAACATTACTCCATGAATTTTCCTTCTATGTCACGTTATCTCTAGAAGCTCATTTCGTCTTTCTTGTCCTTGTACTTGCACAAAATATATGTACTTGCTCCAAGCCCTTGTAATTGGTGAATTTTTTACCAGAATTTAATCATGCTTGAAGCGTGCAACGATATAATTGCTGAAATGAATTGTCTAAATAGGTTGTTTGGTGCAAATTTTGCCATTAAACAGTGAATTTCTGTAATTGCGATTGCAAAGCAATGGCTCTTAGCTGAAGCTTCAGGGTTTAATGGCAGTTACTAGTCATTATATCCATAAGCATGTATGTGGGGTGACTCCAACTTTGGCAAAGAATTCTCCTGCAGCAGGAACTTGGGTTAAACTGAGGATAGGGGGCACAGTGAGACAGAATAAGCTTCATAGAGAGAAGTGAATCTCCCCCTGTAGATGATTTATGGGGCTTCCTTGATTGTTGCATTAAATGTTTGAAAGCCCATTTTCTGGTCTACTTCTACCATTTTGTTCTCTTGAGCAATCCGAAATCCGTCAGGTTGTATTTGTGATTGTAACCTCATTATTTTAAGTTGGTGGAGAATTGCTCAATCATGAGGGACTTCAGTTCAATGTAAATGCTGCAATTGCAGATTTGTTTGGATAGTGAATGACATACACTTGATCTATATCCATGATATTACGTGTTCAACATATTGTTATGCTATAAAGAGAAATTCTGATATGTATGTGTATGTGCAACTCTGGATTGGCTGTTCAGCTGATTCTGACCATCATTTTATACGTGTTAATATTAATACATCGGTTTGTTTTGCAGGTTCTATTGTTGATGAGGAACCTCACCTTTAATTTGTCAAGTCCAGATTTTGTACCAGTCGTGAGTTCTGAACTCCTTGTGATCATTATCAATACTATGAGATACATTGTGATTTTAAACTTGCATGGTAACAAAATTGGAAATTTAAGAATCTCATTTTGTTGCGTAATAACGTAGCTGTAGCCTGTCAGTAAATGCAGGTCATTGGTATTCTGTTTAATCATAAGTCAGCAAGTGCAATAACATCTATGCCGGGTGTTCTTAAATAAGGTCCAAACGAACTGGGGAACTACAGTCTGCTGCTTCTATTACAAATTAATTTATTTACAACACCACCACCACCATAAACTAAGTCTAACTGCACTTAGTGGACTCTGTGAATTCTTTTATACCATTGCAATCACTCCTATATCAAGTCATCTGTAAGTTCTACATGATCCGATTTATTTACTTCAAATCAAATTTTGCAAGTGCTGCTTGTGCCCTCCACTTGACAAAGTGAAATGTACTTGATTTGTTGGAAATGATAAGCCATAGCGTTCCCCTTCTATGTTTTGTATCTCCTTGTGTTGGAATTGTGATTCACTTTCCCATTCTCATTAACATGAGCAGAATTCTGAAGCCACTGTGTTATTAAATTATGTCTGAAGAAATAGACTAATTGCTCTAATTGATTCTGTCAGAGGAAGGTGCTGTCATCCTATGATGTGAATACCAAAACAGCAGGTGTTCCGTTAGAAAATGTTGTACAGAGCGATCTGACATGTTGAATTGCTTGGTAAGGTCAGCTTGGTCATTTGTGTTCTTGTTCCCCATTTGATCAATTTCCTCTTTCATACTGTTTCTTCCTTTCCATTTTCGCTTTGAAATTTGACTGCAACCTCTATTTATTCTTTTGTAGGCCCATTGGTTCTGAAGCAGCACCCTTTGATGTCAAGGCCCCACCTGCATTATTGCAGCATCAACCTGGAGCTGCAGGGGGTCGACAGACTGCCAGTGGCTATTCAGGTGCAAACGGATCTTATATGCTGCTTGCTTTTATATAATATGTGATCCGGGAAGTGTGTATATGTAGCAAGACTCTGCTTTTTTGGTAGCAGTTATATATCTACTTAGAAATGTCCAATGTTACTCTTAACATGCAAAATAGATTGTCTGTCTTTAATAAAACTCCATGCTTCGGCCTTCCTGTATGTTGATCTATACAGAACATGTGGAGGTTGAAGTAAGTTTGTTTGTTCTTTTGGGACTCGTACACTAACTTGCCCTTGTACTGTCTCACTAATAATCGGAGGAATTTTAGTTGCTGTGTATCTTCTATCATAGGTAAGATTTTCAAGTACTACTGTGCTCAGGCTGTATGATTTCCATCTAGATCAGCTAATGGCAGATTGGATTGTGCAAACTGGAAGATGATAGGATTCATTGCAAATTTTGTAAGCAAATTGTAATGCCGGCAGATAATTAGGCAGGCTGAACACTTCCCGGTACAAGTCTTTGACTAGAGCATCAAATCAAGTGATGGGCGTCTGACATAGCAAGGGATGAAAAATGCAGCATCCTTCAACGAGCCGGCACTTCAGGTAAGCAAACAAGTCGAAGGCTCATTGATTTAGATTAAAAGGTCTAACCCTAATAAAAGGAAGAGCGGTTCTTATTCTGTGTTGGTGAACAATTTCATAAAGGAAGAAAATTACTATCTGTTTTAGTTGTTGGGGTTGACAACACAAACAATTGGACACAAACATTCAAGCCAGCTTGTGGAGAATGTGAATTGTGATAATTTGGCCCTAAGCCACACTTTGTTGTGCTCATTATTTTGCTAACATGAATACTTCAAAATAAGAGAAATACTAAATGTACTAAAACAGGTTTATAAAATTGATCTACTAAGTTTGTGGAACACCATTAAAGGGCATTTAAACAAACTAGTCATATCTAACACTACATGACCGTCTTCCACATCGCATTATTTAGTACATTAATTTTGTAGATCAATCTTGGTAAACTTTATTGGTTCTCACAGAAAAATAGAAGGGTGAGACTTATTAGCAGGACAGGGAGATTGCTTAGAATGGGACAGCTGTGATGGTTGGAGGTGAAAGAGGTAAGGATGGGATGATTGAAGATTTCATTTGTTCTGAAGGCAACCCATGCTAACATGTACAATGGAGAAGCTTAAATTGGTGGTTGTGCGACATGCTGATAGGCGTCGTTTTCATGTGTCACAAAACGTTTGGTAACAATTTTCATATATTCCAGGCCATGGTAGAAGGGATCTAATTATACTTGAAAATCGCCTTTTCCCCGTATGAGCTGGTTCTAACTGAAAAGGCAGGCACATCAATGTCTTAAAAGCTTTAAATATTAACATTTGAACTTTCCGGATTGCTGGCCATATAATGGTTTCTTTAACGAGCGAGTGGAAGCCCGCGGGTGAACAATTCCATCTTCTTCCGTTAGAAAACATTATCTCTCATCGTTCCCGATTCTTTCGTCCGAGCAATGTGGTTGCGATCACAGCAGCATTTCCACAAACTAGATCCAAAGTGGACACTGGACAAGGCAAAAAGGTTTACATAGGCTTAAGTGGTCCGAGTGGACACTCGATATCATGCTGCGGTGTTAAGTCCTGAACATGTGTAAAATCCAAGACGTCGTGGTTATTATAAGGTGATTTAACTGCTTGTGGATAAGCCGCAGAAGATGATCGTTTCTTGAAACTTTGATCAAGTAGTATTTTCGATGTGATTGCTGCCTCACAAAATTAAATGCAATTATTCGTATTTATAGCACATAAGATCACACACACACACACACACACACACACACACACACACACACACACAAAAACATATATATATATATTGAATAGCTTTAATTTTTCAGGATAATTGTCTAAAAATTCTTAAGCCTATTGTACAATGGCCAATTCAATTCAATTTTTTTCCTTCTTGAAAAGGATATCAAGCACCACAAGTTTTATTTGCTTCAAGTTCCTGCAGCGCCAATTAGGGCAATTTTAGTGAAAGGAATCCCTTTCATTTTCAAGAATTTAAAATATTTATTTGGGAAAATTATAAATAAGAGTTTGAAGAGCACTCATTTTCTTAAATAAAGGTCCGAAATAAATCTTGTTTCAAATAAGGGTATAAAATACCATCGATTTTTAAAATAAAGATATGAAATGGACATTGTTTTAAAGGGTCAATTCCCAAAAAAAACTCCAAACTTTAGGTTCAGTCCCAAATATACCCTGAACTTTTTTTTGTCTCAAAAAAACCCCAAACTTTAAGTTCAGTCCCAAATCTGCTCCAAACCTTTCTTTGTCTTAAAAACCTCAAACTTTAGATTTAGTCCAAATCTACCCAAATTTTTTTTTTTTTGTCTCGAAAAACCCCAAACTCTTAGTCTATTCCCAAATCTATCCCAATTTTTTTTTCAAAAAGAAAATCATCAAATTTTACTCTAATCATAAATTTGGCCTCGTTAGCCTCTGTCCAAAAGCCATATTAGTAATACCTAATTTTTTATGTCCTAAAATGGTTTTATTTTGAAAATAATTTTTTATGACATCTTGTTTATGTGTATTTATTATCTATGTAGAAATGCCATGTTAAGTTGGGACTAGATCATGGGGTATATTTGAGAACAAATCAAAAATTGATGATTTTTTTAGTACAAACGGAGGGTAAAATCCCAAATTAGTATACCGGTTAATTATGACTTGTTATTTAATTTAGAAATTTGACAGTAAAATTTAACGGAAAATAATATATGGTAATTTGTTTTGGTGGTTAAAAAAATAATTTTGGGTAAATTTGTCATATGTGTACCAATTTGAGATTTTTTTAGACAAAACAAAATTCGGGGTAGATTTGGGACTAAAATTAAAGTTTAGGGTTTTTTTTAAGACAAAAGAAAAGTTCAGGGCAGATTTGTGACTAAACCTAAAGTTTGGGGTTTTTATTGAGACAAAAAAAAGTTCGGGGTATATTTAGGATTGGATCTAAAGTTTGGGGTTTTTTTTGGATTTGACTCTTGTTTCAAATAAGAATCGGAATTGTCATGTTACTCTCAAAGAAGAACTTGACCTCACCAACTAATTGAGGGCATTTCATCATTTAACTATTTTAATTTTCTTTCTTTTTTCTATTTTCATTCTTTCCATAAAAAACTCAAAAAAATTAAACATTTAAAAAAGAAGAAAAGAAAACACAAATAATAATTAAAAAACAAGCGGTAGGGTTGGGGCCAGCCCTCTCACCTATGGCCATCACCCCCAACAACCCCATCGGCCATGGTCACCTCCCCACTGGCAACCCTCTAGTGAGATTCATGGGAAACAACAATATTTTGGCTACGTTTGGTTTAGCATTTCCTAAGGGCTTTCAGACTTGAAAGTTCAATCCCAATCTCCCCTCTGTTTTCATCACCCATCCGTTTTTCACTTTTCAAACTTGTAATAATGTCCAATTTTAGAGCCATTCTTGCAAATGAGACTAGCTCACTTGCTGCTACTATCAATCTCCCTCTTTCGCATCTATCATTCGTGTGCTCTGGAGCCCGGATCTAAAAGAGGGTCACCAACAACGCCGTTGGCCATGGTTGCTGCCTCACCAGCGATGGGGCGGTAGCCATAGGTGAGAGGGCTGACCTAGCCCTACCAACCTTTTTTTTTTATTTTTTTTAAGTTTTAATTTTTTTTCTTTTTTGAGTCTTTTTTATGGAAATAATTAAAATTGAAAACGGTAAAAAGAAAGAAAAAAAGGAAAGAATTTTTTAAAGTTATATGACAAAAATGCCCTCAATCAATTGATGAGATCAGGTCCTTTGAGATTGACATGGCACTTTAGGCTCATTTTGAAACAAGATCTACTTCGAATCTTTATTTGAGAGAATAAAGACATTTGAGACCCTTATTTGAAAAAACGATAACATTTTATGTTTTTATTTGAAATTTTCTCAATTTATTTTATAAGCAATGAAAGGGGGGCTTTAAAACAGGTTCCCATCGGACCCTACCGTTGTTTCAGGTTCTTCATAGCTTTATATATCTTGAAAGCCCAAAGATGGGATGGAAAGAAAAATGAACTTGGAGATTGCACATACGTTGGAAAATGGTTAGCTAGATCAGAGTTGTCTTTTCAACTTCGAGAGTAAAATCTCATGGCTTCTCTTTGAAGTGATATCTCAGCCAAATGAGTCCCATTTAATTATTTGTAAAAGTGAATCTAACCTCTCAAGGAACATAAGAAACACTTATAATAATTGTAATGATAGTTCCTATCTCGGACCTATGAGTAGCCTTGCATTCCTCGTTGAATATGTTAGGACTCAAGTCAAATCCCAGTTCATGATCAAACAAAATACTGTTTGCAATTGGTGATTTGCATAACTGCTCCTAATACACGCCCACAAAACTGTTCCTTAACATTAAAATAATGATATAAATAGTTATCGAACTTTGGCCCAACGTGCAATTTGATTTTTGAACTTTCAATTTATTCAATATGGGTATTCAATTTTAGCTCAATGTCCAATGTGATTCTTGAAATTTTAATTTATTCAATATAATCCTTGAACTGTATGAAAATATTCAGCATAATCCATAATCTTGAATTAATGAAAAATGACTAATATTGAATATTTTCATACAGTTTATGAACTATATTGAACACGTATCAAAATTTTAGGGTCTGTATTGAACAAATTAAAAGTTGAGGGACCAAATTACTTGTTGAGCCAAAGTTCATGGACTAATTGTATCCCTTAACATTAAGTCAACCCCAACTATAAAGAGAATGACAACCTAAAGAACGTCCCTTTATTATTACGAAGGAAAGCCAACATAAACCTGAATAGTGAAGAAAGAATGCTGGAGTTGCTAATGATCCTTGTGTGAACTCTATGTAATTCATACGATACGTTATAATTGTTGTATGCTTGAATATCCTTAGTACTGGCGATCACGTTGACACCATCAACAGGATCTGTGTTCTAGTTAGGGTTTTCGGAATGGGTGAGTCTCACCCCCACACGATGCAGGGACAGATTGTCCTCATCGGTGGTGTTGCAATTCTCCTGATTTCCAATTTTTGCCATGGACAACTACTAGAAATGAAACACAACGGTCCCACTAGACATGCCAAAAAGATATTCACTAGGGAAAGGGCTTCCTTGACAAATATCTTTCACCGAAGAAATAAGGCTTCAAATTTATTATTTGATATGGATTTTGTGCCATTTCTGAAAGAAAGAGATATATTACTCCACTATAGGCAAATGAAATGAAGGGAAACAACAAAAAAGCAAAAAAGACGATAAATAAGTAAATGTGCAATTGAAAGTAAATATACAATAACAAGATAAACGAGATGTTCTCATTATCGATTTGGCAAAACATACTTTATATCGACACTTCTTTTGCTATTTATAGTGGAACTCTTCGAATAACAGCTCTCGAGCAATTACTACTTCAATTTCAAATAATTTCGGAAGCTTCGACACTATAGTGATAACCATTCTTTCTTATCCAAGCTTTCACTAGTGTCGATTCTTTAAAACCACCTCTGTTCTCATCGTATCCTTCCCGAGCGGTTTTCTGATGTCGTGCCCTTCGACCATGGCCCATTGCCCATTGTTCAAATATTTCTCATAGATTGGGCCCAATCAACTTCATTCATTTCCAAAACCCAACAAGTCCTTTCTTGGTGTCAACAAGCTCGATTCACCCAATTGAAAATTCAAGAACTAATTGACCTACCGAATAATGCTAAAGAATTGATCGACCTAATCGAAATGTAAACAACTCAATTAATCTACGGCGAACACGTTAAGGACGGTTCCACACCTATCGCTCGAGCCATCCATTTCCCTTTCCATTTTTGATGAGCGGGCCGTCTCTAATTTTGGGAAATTCACGTGAACGAGAGAAATATGCTTCCGATGGGTTGGACAAGAACCTCCCATCTTTGCATCGGTCGAGGCCAATTTGAGCAGCTTCTTTTTGGCTCCCGGCCCCATGGTTTTTGTGAAAATTCTCATACGACTATTCGGATCATCAGTACTTGATCGATTAAATAATTATAATAATGTCGACCCAATTCAATTCAAGGGAACCATGTGAGCCCAGTGAGATTTGCGCAGCATTGATGTGGAAATGCTCCATGAGCTACGGACGATTGGCCCGAGGAAACATGAGGTGGAGTTTGAGAGACACTTGCTAATACATTATTATTTTTTGGAAAAATTACTCGATCAATACTATATATATTGTTTGAATGCCAATTTAATCCTAAACTTCTCAATTATGTCAATTGAGTTATAAATCTTTGTACAAATGCTAACTAAACTACTATGTTAATGATTTCCAGTAAAAACTGATTGAAAGATTTACATTGGAATTGTACAAAGGCTTAGACTAAATTAACAAAATTTAAAATTTAAGGATTGAATTTGTAAATATATAGTAGGTTTATGAATTATTGAGTGACTTTTCCCATTTTGGGCCAACAAACGCAGCATCTAGACAACTTTTGCATGAACTATTTATTTTGTTAAAATGAGAATGTGTTTGAATTAGGTTTTACTTCTTATTTAGTTTGTATTTTATGATTGACGATTTGAACATTGACACATAAATTGATATATGGTACGTTCATATTCTGAGAAATGTAAATGAAATTTTTTTATATTGTGACATGAAAATAAAAGAAAAGGCACGTTTTGCTTAATTTAATTCTTAACAAACGGCCAATTCGAGACGTCATTTGTCAATACAGTCACTAACTTTATGTCTCGAGATGATGGTAGATTTTGCTATAGGAATAATCATTAGATTTTAAAAGAAAGATTATTTATGTCTCGAGATGATGGTAGATTTTACTATAGGAATAATCATTAGATTTTAAAAGAAAGATTATTTAGAGAGAGAGAGAGAAATTCTTGATGTCTCTCATTATGTTGACATAGCTTGTTGGTCCAACGTTCGTGTTTCTTGATCATGGGAACATATACTAGAAAGAGCGGTCAGTCGAGGTTGACAGAAATGGAAACCGAGGATAGCGTTGGAAATTGCGAGCGACGGACCTTAAAGCAGCAAAAGAACGTGATGCTCGAAGCACAAGGAGCACATGCTTTTCGGTAACCTCACATACTGTAACATTCTCGTCCTCCAAAATACACCCTTCCTTCCTCTAATTAATGACGAAAAAAAATTTAAGAGTTGAAAAATATTTTATGAAAAATGATTTGTTATACCGCTTTGGAAAATTAGTCACCGAAAAATGTACTTATAATTTACAACAATTTACAACTGACTACTTTTGTGAATGATGGAAAAATAGTTTTTATCCATTCATTCATTTTTCCTATCTAAGCGAAATAAGTGATAGAAAATATTTTCCAGTGAAACAAACGCACCCTAATTCCATGTGTTGAACCACAACATTCAATTTTGAATTGCATATACTTCATTTTTCTTAGTTGACTGTTAAGACGAGATGAGGTATAGTTGAGTTGATCTCAAGTTAGTTTGAGTTATGAAATAGGGAAAAATAAAAATGGTGCGAATTAAATGTATTAGTTATGCATGTGGGTATAAAAGAAAAGTGAGCGATTTCTACTATATGGAAAGTAATCTCATTTTTAGTTTTAAGCTCATTTTTTTGTCAATTTCATGAAATTTATGTCAATTCTGTTAAGAGAAAATGCAATTATTCGTTGCACTCTGACAAGAAGATATGAATTAATATGTCATGAATGAAATGTCATAAACGTGGTAAGGGATGCTCTCTTCCATAAAATGTAAAGTGAAATTCTTTAATTATCCACTAAATGAATATAATTTTGTTCATTTCTTAGTAAAGTAATGGTTTGATATTATAGTCTCTTGCATCTTATATTATATATGGTGGCAACTCTACTCTGTTACTTTTTCTTCTTTGTTTTTGTTGTGAGAAATTGTGATCTAAATCGACGACGTGCACGGGCATTCGCATGCATGGCAATTCATATTATATAAATATTTTTATTAATAAAATTAATTATTATGTAAATATGGATGAAAGAAACACCGATTGAATATTTCAGAGGAAAATTTATTTTTCAAAAATAATGTTTAAAATCTTACATAGAAATTAACAATGATTTTTAAGATTAAAATTTATCCTCTTGTCCAAATACTTACTTATAGCTTCTTACAGAAAATTGATAAGAAAATTGAGGAAAATTGGAATTGAACTTCGCATTTTCTTAAACAAGTTAAATTAAAGACTAATGTACATTTTACCATGCGTTCGGTTTTTTTTTTTTTAACAAATCAATGTGTTAAAAGATATCGACTTTACTTTTCGTAAATGACTTTCGTCCTCCTCAACTTATATCCTAACTCTATCATTGACCACTAGATTTATCTAGACGGGTTTACAATATTCGTTTCTAAGTAGTGTGCCGGAGTGTGAGTTGCCCTAACAAGTGGCCGCATTAAAGAACTAATAGCAGCCTAATAAATCATTTGGATAGACGAATTTTATAAAACAATCCTAACAAATTTAATATTTCTAATTATGAAAATGAGAAATCCATCTTATGAAATGGTTTTTTTTTTCCTCCGAGAAACCAAGAAACGACTTATTTCATTTGCACCCTCTAGTCAAATCATTTGACTGAAATATCATTTCCAGAGCCTCATTTGATGTATGAAGATGGTAAGGAATATGGTTTGAATGTATTTACGCATATGCACGGATTAGACCCTATCTTAAACTAGCAGCTTTTGGAGTCTGTCTATGGCTCTTGGAGCTTAAAATGCAAATGAGCGGGCCCCGATCATTCAAGCCCATCACTTTTTTTTAAAATATGATTAATATAGGACGAGAAAAAGAGAAATAGATGATGAAGATAGAAAGATAAAAAATGAAAAATAGTGGGCAAGGTCCACAGAACAAGAGGAATGTAAGTTCAAGACATAATTTTAGAGAAAATGATACAAATGATCCATGAATTTTGACCAAACGTGCAATATTATTAATAATTTTTAAATTTTTTTAAATACAGTATATGAAATTTGACTCAATGTACAATATCATCTCATAATTTTCAATTTATTCAACGTGATTTCTAAACTTTTGCATCTTCAAAAAGTGAAGTACTAACTTTGGTCACTCTCGTTTTGTCACTATTTTTTCCGACAATTTTTAATTGGGAAACCATGCCGTCCCGCAAAAAAAAGAAGAAGAAGAGAATAATCATGATAATTCACGTTTCAACTTTACCACCTTTGAGTTTTATTTTTCACCGATTCTGTTTCAAAATTCAGTCAAAAGAAGAAAGGTTTATTAAGGCTGGGGAAAAAAGTGGAATCAGCCTGGAGTGCTAATGATTTACTCTGGTACTAGTAATAATTTGATGGGTTAGTGAACAATGTCGACATCGAACGTGTCCCTGAGCCTCGTCAACATATGGTCGGGGAAATCGCAGGCGACGCAATGCACGAGATCGAAGCCACATTCTCTTGACCATTGACTGGAAGTAAAATACTAATGCTCTACGACTCCGAGGCCGAGTATAAGTGGTTGAGTTTAAAACTAATTAATTCTCACAAGCTGATGATCCAATTGATTCCGGTGCTTTCTCGATTTAACTTAAACGTTCATCAAACAACGTGACCACAGATTTAGGTTGGATAAAAATGATCCGACTCAAATAATTTTTTTTATGCAATATAATTTTAGTGACTTGATATCTAACTCAATTGGATCCGACTTGACCTGACTCCAATTCTTGTAAATTTTTCTCCTTAAATTGTTGCCTATGAATAATAGGCGACCCCCATGAACTGGCTTGCCAAGCCGGTGAAGGAACTTGGGTGGGTTATTGCGCTAGGACTTCACGTGGCACATGAACAATTTGAAGACGTGAGTGAGCGTCACGCTGACAAACAAGAACACCTCCATGGATAGGTTTGGAGATCAAGTTATGGAATGGGGCATTAATGTGGCGGTGAAATGAAGGGTGATAGGTCTTGCTCGAGTGACCAGAAATGCCCTCGCTTTCGTGAACCAGTTCGCTTCTACCTTGGTTGGTGTCAGGCCAATTCACTCTAGTTCCTATGTTGAACTGGACTTCGTACTCACCTATAAATGTCATCATCACACCCTTGCTGTTGCCACCTTGATGTCGCAACAATTTAGTACATTCAAAAACAATATGAAAAATAAAATTTAGAAAAATTCGAAAGGTATTTTTGTTGCCTAAAATAAAATTATCTGAAGCTTAACAAATTTAAAAATGCAAAATTTAAACTAACAAAATAATGAAATGTTCAACTACTGAGGTTTGTCCCAGGTGGTCACCCTTATCACATAAGAATAGGAAGATGGAGGTTTGAATCTCTACCTTTTCAAGGAGGCGGGATGGGACGATTTAGTTTTATGAGTTAGTTTTGACTCCCATGCCATGCACGAAGGCAAAGCAAAAGTTTGAGTGCTAGAGTATGAGTAGAGTATGACTGACAAAAAAAAAGGGAAACATTCCAAATAAAGACTTGAAATGCCCTCGTTTTCTCAAATAAAAACTTGAAATGAACCTTATTCCAAATAAAGACCTAAAAGGTCATCATTTTCTTAAAGAATGACTTAAGTGAACATTATTTTAAATAAAGACATGAAGTGTCATGCCAATCTCAAATAAGGGATCAAGAGCATTTATGTCATTTACTTTTTTCTTTCCTTTTTTCTATTTTTCTCTTTCCATAGAAAAACTCAAAAAAGAAAAAAGTTAATTTTTTAAAAAAAAAACACACAAATAATAATAATAACAAGCGAGAGGGTTGGCACCGATGGCCATTGCCCCATCACCAGTGAGGTGACGGCCATGGTTGCCGGTTGCCACACCTTGGTGAGGGCCTAGTGGCCCTTGTTAAAAGAGAGGATTGGAGCCAACCCTCTTGCTTATGGCCACTACCTCGTCGCCAATGGGGTGATAGCCATGATTGGCGAGGTTACCGACACCTTGGCAAGGGCCTAGTGGCCCTTGTCAAAAGCAAGAGAGGATCACAACCCTCTCCCAAATCTAGGCAAAGGTTGTCATCCCTCACCCCAAGTCTAGCTGAAGGTCACTAGCCCTTATTAAGGCACCGACAACCCCACTGACCATGGCTAATGCCCCACTAGTAATAGGGTAGCGGCCATCGGTGGGGAAGGGCTACTAGCCCTTCACTTATAATTTTTTTTTTTAATTTTAGCCTTTTTTCCTTTTTCGGTTTGTCTTTTATGGATAAAATAAAAGGAAATAATTTTTTTTTAAAAAGTAAATGGCGGAAATGTCCTTGATCATCTTGTGAGGTTAAGCCCTTTTTTAGATTGATGTAGCACTTCAAACCCTTATTAAAGAAAATTGTGGCATTTCAAGCCCTCACTCAATAAGTTTCACTTCATGTCATTATTTAAAAAAAAATGAAGATATTTCAAGCCCTTATTTAAATTTTTCCCACAAAATAATAAGAACTACATTGCATATGTTACTTTGGTTTGAAGCCTTAGCATTACTCTTTGGTTAAACGAGTTGAAAGTGAGTTTATTTTCCAAACTCATTAGGCAATCTATATATGACCCATTTTGCCATCACTAGTTGCATTTTGATTATTGACATTTTTAGCTCGCCAGAGATCTTCAAGAAAATATTTGTGGAACTTTTTATACCCATTTTTACATTGATCTTTCTATAATATACAACATCCGTACTTGGTTTTTGTCTGAACCATTCTACTTTGTCGATTATTTATAGTTGAACTCAATTGAGAAAATGTTTGCTCATGTGCTTGTCACATGACACTTTATTTTGCCTCTGTGATTGCATATGGTAATATATATGTTGTACTTTTGCCACGTGGCTGCATTCAACAAATGATGGTCTCCGTATGTATTTGTCCATCCTCAAACATATATCTTTTATTGAGTTTAAACTACAAAAATGGACAAAAAGAAAGTATATTGAGATGTTTTTAAAGGATAGATGTTAAACATAATATTATTAATGTATTCTAAAATGATATAAATTCCATTTAGATGATATACTTTATTTAATTCAACCAAATACTTAAAGGCTATGTTTGGTCGTCTATTTATAACTAGGATAAGATTAGATATAATAGATATGAAATCCAAAGATTTTTCTATATCTTATTCATTATTTGATGATTGTAATAATAAAGCTGGATATATTTATTTTATATCATATACATTATTTGATATAAATAGCATATTAGTATAAACAAACCAAAAATTTACAAATGGATATGGTAAAAATCTTTCGTGACATTATTGCCTACTTTATTTTTATTTTCCTCTCTTCTTTTAATTAATTTTTTTATTTCTTTCTTCCCCTTCCATCATTCTCTAATAAAATTTGATTACATAGTAAACTATAATAATATACCTAAAATACTAAAATATGTAATAATATAAATATATATTTATCTATATCTATATCTATTGAATTTATAGTAGAAGATAGAATTAAATTTGAATATATATATATAAGGTTAAATTAAAAAACTAAATTTTTATTTTTGTTATTTTGAATTTCTTATATTAAAATTCAAATATTATTTATATTGAAATATAATTTTTATTTTGTTGATTTAATAGGCTTGTTATTTGAGAAAAATAACTATCCTATTGTGGATATTGAAAATCCTATCCTCATTTATCTCACCTCCCCCTAGGGATAATTTAATGTGGCATATATTGCCTTTATATCCGATTTTATTCTATCTTGAGCAGATACCAGGATATTGAATAGGATAAATTTTATCCTATTCTAAATTTTATCATAACTGTCAAACGTAGCCACATAGATAAGAGAAAGTATCTCAAATGTATTCTCTCACATTTATCCCTCTCAACTTTTTCTCTAAGTGATTATTAGTTTGAAGATAAATAGATTGATGTACATAATTTTTTCATTTAGTTAAAAATTAAGTTAGGGAAAAGAATTATATATTATTAGATGAATAATATTCAGATTTTGAAGTCTAACTTATTTCAACATGTAAAAGTACGGTACCTATTCAATTTCATATCTGATTATAATAATTTGAATTGATTAAAAAATGAAAAAAAAAGAATTTCATAAGCTTTAAGGTATTAGTTTATTATCTGACGAATTCTTTTCAATATTACAAAAAAATAAAATAAAGTGATGGACAAAGGGAGATGAGCTTGAGTTTTAATTTCTCCATTCAAAAGATCGATGAAAATGACATTTGAAGAATATAAACACTAAATAAGGAGATCAACATACTTTGAAATAAAATAAAAAATGGATATTTTCAAAGAAGATACTAATATTCAAATGTTACTTTCCAATTTTCTTACCATGTATCTATTGAGCAAAATTTTGAGTTTAAACTTTCAAACAGCATTTTACCCGCGTCCATTTATGACTCCTATCAGTCGATATTTTCTACGCTCGATTGGCTAGAATCCCATAAGATATACGCGCAAAAATTATTGACATTGATAAACGTGTAAAACGGCAACTTCTTTCTGTCCAACTTCTTGTCCCTTCAAAAAAAAAAAAAAAAAAAAACCTACCTCCATCCATCTCTCCATTCAAAAATAACTTTAGATTTTCCTTTTGAAATAACTCTCAATCTATTTTGCTACTGGTCTATTTTATTTTGCACATACGCATAGCCACTTGTAGCTTTAGATTCAAAAAATCATTTAAATTATCGTTCTTTTTTTTATACACTGTGAAAATATAATAAATATTGCTTGTCGTACTTTTAACAATTCATAAGGAGTATTGTAGGGAGATAGAGAGCAACATATGGATATTAAGGCGTAAAAGAATAATTAAGAACATAAAAAAAATTGAAAACACTGTTAAATTACCTCATTTTTGAAAAAAAAATGAGAAGAGTAATTTATGATTGTATTAGAGAATCATTGTGGTGTTGAGCAATTAATTTATCATAATTGACCCATAATTTATTAGTTTAAGTTTTTGAGTAAAAATGGATCCGATTGGATATGTTGACGGGCTTAAACTTGGCTCATTCTTAACAATTTCAATAGTGATTATATTAGGGCTTTTGTTGCACACTCCTAATCATCATGCAAATTGAGATGTTAGCTTCGAGTTTGGGCTCTTTCTTAGTACGCTCTCAACAAGAAGTACTCTTAAATTATCTCACTATTAATATTTTGAAAATTAAAATATTCTACATGAAATATACTTAAAATATTCTATATAAAAATAATGGTAGGTTCGATAGGAATCTCTAGATAATTTAAGGGAAATCTTGTCAAAAAAGCAAAGTGCTGAACCGAACCAGAATTCTCAATTAAAAGTGAACAACTATATTATTTATTATCCATTCTTTACTTAAGGTTTGAACCGAATTGCATTTTCAATTTTTCAAAAGCAAAGCGAGCCAAACCATTTACATTTCTAAAAGGCTGAAAAGTCCAATGACTATTTTAAATAAATTAAAAATTTATGGATCATATTACATATTATATCAAAATTTAAGAATTATTTACGTAGAGATTCTCGGGAAATTTTAGAAAAAGCGAGGATGATATTTCTCTGTAGATAAATCGAGGAAGAGGAGGAGGTACTATATTTCTCTGGTTTTTTCAAAAATATCTCTAGATAATCTACTTGTCAAAAAAAAGCAAAGTCCGAACCATTTACACCTTCTTACATATTATTTAGCTAAGACTAAAAATAAGAAAACTGAAAAATCCAGTGACTATTTTAAATAAATTAAAAATTTATGGATCATATTACATATTATATCAAAATTTAAGAATTATTTATGTAGAAATTCTCGGGAAATTTTTTCTTTTCTCTCTAGATAAATCGAGGAGGAGGAGGTACTATAGTACTAATAACTACTGTAGCTTGGCTTGCAGTAGATCACGCGCCCAAAAAAGAGAAAAGGGAGGGGTGGGGGCGTGCGATTTATGATCGATCCTCCACCTTCCCTCCCTCCCAGGCCCAAAAACAAACTACACTTTTTTGCCTTCCTATTTTCGACGTTCTTCCTTCCTTTCTCTCGCTTCTTCACTGCTCACACGTCCCATCTCCCCCTCCTCCTCCCTCTCTCGCTTCTTCCCTACTCCACATTCTCTCTCCTCCGTAACAACCTCCCTCTCCCTCTCTCTCTTCCCCATTGCAGTGGCCGAAGACGGACCTCCCACGCCGGTCATGGTGATCATCGCCTCCACGCCTCGCCGAGCTCTTCTCGAGAAGTAGCGCGCCCGGCTCCGGCCTTTGCTCCCTCGGCCGCGGCCGGAATGCTCGATCTCAACCTCGGCTTCGTCCCCGCCGATTCCCCCTCCGGTTCGATCGGGACGGCCAACCGCCCCGCCGACAGCCCCCGGAGCTTCGCCTCCTCGATTCTCAATGTCGACGCTGCCGCCGCCGCCGCCGCCGCCGCCGCCGACGACGACGCCGCCGCCGCCGCCGCGACGACGACGACGTCTTCGTCTTCGCTTACGACTTCGGATTGGTCGACCGCATTGGCGGCTCTCGCCGCGCCGGCGACGGCGACGGCGACGGCGATGGGACGATTCAGCTTTCCCGCCGCCGCCGCCGGCGGCGGATGATAATGGCGGCGGATGCTTCTCCGGTTCTCAGTCGCGGCGTCCGCGGTTGGACCTCACGTGCCTGGAGGGCGCGCGTGCGAGGGAGATGCCTCGGCCGCCGCAGCCACAGAGGCCGTCGGTGAAGAGGAGCAGGCGCGGGCCGAGGTCTCGGAGTTCGCAGTATCGCGGCGTGACGTTTTACCGGAGGACCAGTCGGTGGGAGTCGCATATTTGGTTAGTGCTGATGGTACCATTTTTTAGTGTCTCCCGATTTAGATTAGACAGGAGGATAAAGCAATGCTTCGGTATTCGGAGGGCTTAAGCTTTTTCGGTGGAACGGAATCCTTTTTCTTGACGCATGATAACGCTGTTCTGATTCTGATTTGACTGCACATGGCTTGTCCTGGGCGCTTTATATTGAGCTTGAGCGAGTTGCTTGTCTTTATGCAGGGATTGTGGGAAACAAGTGTACTTGGGTGAGCGACATGATATTTTCTTGCTTGTGTCTGCTTATGTACTGGCTTTTGTGCTGTACCCACTTTCTTGGTCCGGTATTACTGGTCAGAGAAGGCTTAGCGTTGATAGTGTTTCATTTTTTTTGTCTTCTCTGTTCGTTGTTTAATTAGGGGGATTTGATACTGCTCACGCCGCTGCTAGGTAAATACTTCCACTCTGTGACTGTGTCAATGTTGATTCTTGCTATTGCTGGCTCTGTTGGGAATCAGCTAGAGGTATCATTAATGGTTTTCTGCAACTAGAGCTTATGATCGAGCTGCCATTAAGTTCCGGGGACTAGATGCGGATATCAACTTTAATATCAGTGACTATGAGGAAGACATTAAGCAGGTTAGCTTTGAAGGAGATGGTCGGTTCAGTCTGATCCTTGAATTTCGCAGCGGGTTTCTATAGTTATTCCGTGTTCATTGTTCTGCAGATGGGTAACTTCACAAAGGAAGAATTTGTGCATATTCTTCGGCGGCAAAGCACAGGATTCGCTAGGGGGAGCTCCAAGTACAGAGGCGTTACACTGCACAAATGCGGACGGTGGGAAGCTCGAATGGGGCAGTTCCTCGGCAAGAAGTAATGAGTTCTTTCGTCAATGTTAATTTCACATTTGGCTTTACCTGTTAATTTCCTATAATTGCACATCTTTAAGGTCGTGGCATCTTTAAGTTCATTGACTGCATGCAAAGTCATATAGAATTTTGAGATCAAACTGAATGTAAGCAATTGTAGACTTGTTTTTCACTGCAAAGCAAACATTCCTCTACAGGTATATATACCTTGGGCTATTCGATAGCGAGATAGAAGCTGCAAGGTCTCACTGTTCATTGACTTTTTATCTTCTTTAAATGTGACGAATAGGTCCCCAAGGATTCAAAAGGGACCATTGGGGATTAATGTGTTATTCTTCTCAAAAAATCAGGGCATATGATAAGGCTGCAATAAAATGCAATGGAATGGAAGCCGTCACCAACTTTGAGCGAAGCAAATATGAAGAAGAGGAAGAAATCGGTGAGGCTGGGAAAGGGGCTAGAAACTATGTTGAAATGCTAACTTTTAGTATCTGCATGTGCTTATTTGTTGGGGAAAAAAACATTCCAGCATGTGCTTATATTGGACCTTCTCGATGCAGATGGGAACCATAGCCTCGACTTGAACTTGGGGATTGCCCCTCCTGAAAAACTTGATAGTACTGGTGGTCCTCGTTTTCCACTTCAATGGAAGGACATGCATTGTTACCCAATACCTAGGGTAATGCTCATATCCTGCTATTGAGAATTGTCTTTTATATAGCTATCTCCGTTCTGTATGCGCAAGCGGGCGCATGCGTGTTTGGTGTCTATTTGTCATTAGAGAGAAAATATGGATATCTATTTGCTGCTAATATACGGTTTCTTATATTCATGCGAGTAGATTGAGAACTCCTATTCAACCATACCGGGGGCTCAAGAGCTCCACCACCCTGTTGTTGTATCCGAGCATCTCTCCTACTTAAGTGATCAAAATTTGATTTTCTTTCCCATGCATAAGGTAATAATTTGCTGTAAGCATGGTTGTTCATACATTTCCTGGTTTGAAATAGCTTTCACTTTCCAATTTTGTTAATGTCACGTGCAGATTTCTGACAGTGCACGCTACTTGCAAATCACCCACATTTCCTAACCATTATCTACCATTCACTGATTTTGCAGGGAACAGCAATAGAGAAGCGAGCGGAAGTTGCCCCCTTGTCAAACTGGGCATCTCAATTTAGAGGCCCTTATGGGGGAACAACTCCAGGGCCGTTCTTCTCTACTGCAGCATCATCAGGATTCTCTTCTTCAGTCGCTGCTGTGCCATCAGCTGCTGCATATCACCAATACCTTTAGTTGATATCCGCTTAGTTTTGCTTCAACGACTACCACTCGGCAACAAGCGTTTCACTGATTATTCAGGCACAACTCTGAAGTTCTCTTCCCTACTTGTGCGAGGAATATCAATCTTCCACGCAGGACCAGCAGTCCAGTGCCAAAAGTTCTCGAGCTGAAATACCAAAGTTCTGTGATAGATATGATTCTCCTAGTAAAGCGAATATCACGATTTGATCTCTGTAGCGAATAGTAATGAGTTTGGATTTCCCTTTTTCCTTTGCCTCCATATTTGAATCTAGTTCCTGTACTTGGCTCCAGCTACATATTTTTCTTGGATGGTCAGAATTTCTCTACTCGACTGCTTTCCCTTCAAGTATAGATGATCTAGCTGCGGTTTTGTGCTCTCTTTCCATTACCATCCGATTCTTGTGTGGATATCAATAAAGAACCTCTCTTCGGCTTCTAGATGGAAAAAAAGAATTGATTGATAGTTTTAATTCAGTGAATTTGTCGTGATACATCGATTAGATGGGAAATAATCTGATAAATGTGGCATGATAAATTAGAAATTGTTACAAACATAGCACTCGCATGATGGCTATGTAATACAATCTGAGCATTTTCAATTACGAATTAAACCATTAGCAATTTGTATAGACTACATCTTCTTTTCTTTGTAATATCTTGGAAGTTATGATAATCATGACATACTTTACCTAATGATTTCGATAATATTGCCTATTGTACAATTACCATCCTCCAAAATGAAACAAAAGAAACAAAAAATTCATAAAGATCTGAAACTCCTCTTCTCTTCATAAAAAGTCATTAATCAATAATATTTTGCATTTCATGAATGATAAATACATAGACACGTTATGTCATCATGTAAACTGCGAAACCCAAAGAAGGGGTTGGTGGGGGAGGGGGGGGAATCGCACAAACCTTCCTAAACTTCTTGAGTAGTAGCCATGTGCCAATACAGCTTGAACTTGCCAATGTGGTATCTTCGAATATTTGTTGTCAATCGATTAATTTTTGTATTAATTAATCATTTCAAAATACATAATGGTCATCTAATTTTTTTTTTGTAATCTAACCTTTTATAAGGCATTTTGCACCTTACGAAATTGCGTTCACCTTATTAAATTGCGTTCCATTTCCTTAAAATATCTTCTTATTTTATTTAATGTACTCAATCAAAATTTGACTGTATTAATTTTTTTGATATTAGTACCGACGTTTATTCTTCTAAAATCAATATTTTAGTTAATTAAATTTTCTTCGTTTTCTTTATTTTTTTTTAATATAAGTGCTTTTGTCATTTAAAGAGAGATCATATAAAATAAAAGAGATGAAAATGCTTTTATCATTTAAAACTCTCGTGTGTCGCGTACGCTAACGGCAAAAACAACGAAGGGGTAACAACCATAGCAAATATGTTAAAAAAATGAAAAGAAAAGAAAAAGAGAACGTCGGAATTTTTTTGGGGCCTGTCACAGCATGCCACGTGTCCATCCATGTTGTGCCATCATCGTTCTACCCCGCCCCTCCTCCATCTTCTCCTCGGCAAGGAAATTCCGCATTCCTCGGCTTTTGCTATATAGGCCGGTGCACCTCCACCTCCACCTCCACCTCCCTCCTTCATGGAAGCCAAAAAGAGTAATAAAAGAAATTAAAAAAAAGGAATAAATCGAAATAAATAATTGAAAAAAGAAAAGAAAAGAAGGGGGACCAATCAAATTGTGAGAAAAACCTGAGTCAATTTTGTTTTTTTTTTTTTTTTTTTTTTATATTCAGGATTCAACCTGACACACCTTATGAATGCTTAGGCTACCAGCCAGCAGACGTACGTAGAAGACACCGACTATACCTGAGACTATATTTGAAGGACCCTACCACCATGACCCTCCACTTAAAACTAGTCATTTTCATTGTTATTGCTTCAAGTGGAGAAAATATGGATCCTCTTAAGAAAGAAAGAGAGACGTTTGATTATTCCTGGCCAAAGGAAGAATATCTCCATCATGCCATCAAACAAATATTGTCTCGAGCTGCTGCGTTCGTTTGCAATTGACCATTTTAACACCTAAATTCCTACGTAAAAAAAAAACCTAAATTCCAAAAATCACATTTAGATTAGGGATAGAGTAAAACACAGGCATCGAATACTTTCGCATTTTTTTTTTTTCTTTCTTTTGTTCCCTATTGCATTATCCCCTGTTTAGAAATTAGGTACGTTTTTGGTCTGAGAGCAGCATTCCCACCTTTCTTAAACATTGAATTAAACAAGACAGATCAATTTTTGTGAATCTGTCTGACATGTGATCCTAGCTCGAAATCTTTCAAGCCATAATGATTTTTCTATACCATGCAATGTTCTTTGCCTTGAAACGTCGATCTCTATATTGCAGGTCACCGACAGCAATCTTCATGCCATTTAGCTTGGCTATGATGACACTATTATTGCTGCCTAGGTTCCCCCAGCTCGAACCCGACACCGCTACTTGCTAAAGTTCCTTGTCACAACGTGTCTTTGAGCAATCGGGTTTGTCACCAACTTGTTGGAAGAACGATGACAACACAAACAATATCAAATTATCGTAGTAGAAAAAACAATCTCCCATCTTATGCAAACCTAATCTAAAACAATATAATTGAGAGATATATGTATATCAAGAACTCTCAAAACACAAGTTGATTTTTTTACATGGAAAACCTTCTTAGTGTGAGGAGATCAAAAATCACGAATTGGAGTCCACCAAAAAATCATCTTAGCAAAATTTGGTGAACAAAGTTCTTCTCTAGTTAATACTAGAGTTATATGGTGCAACAACATCAAGAGCACCATTCTTAGCAATACATATGAATTTCATAAGAGAACAAGAAGAAATTTCACCAAAAATGCAGATTTGTTCAACTCATGAAAAACTTGATGTAGGGAGCTTCAAGTGCAAAATCAAATCAATTAGATTTGAGAAGAATGTGTCACGAGCACATTGACTAAATTTCAGCTAAATCAAATCAATCAACCTCTAATGTCACCTTGATAATAATCAAATATTGCCCTCTTCCTAGATTTTCTACTCTCTCTCTCTGCTACTATGTCTCAACTAACATTCTTCCGTTGCTATCAAAAAATCAATGAAAAACCCTACTTCTCCATACGGACAATCACATAGGATCAAACTTTTGGGTTTGCAATTCATCGAGATTCCTCCACGTGGGAGTGAATCCAACCGACACAACTCGCCTCCCAATCGCCACCATACCTACTCAATTGATCTCTAGAATTGATATCAATTCATTTGAGCTTCTGTTGATCTCTGCTTTGTTTCCTTTTCTTCCGATTTTGCCTTCTTTCATTAGAAGGCTCTGTCAAGCCATCCCTGAGCTGCTGCACCACATTGTTGGGTCGTTGCTGACTTTCGTGAAGCAGCCCATGTTCGAGTGGCCTACCACGTTATAACACCCTGGGGGCCGCTGACTCTCTTTTCCGGCCCCAGTAAGTATAAATCTCCATGATCGGTTTGAGTGATCTTCGATCGCATTTGATTTAGCTTTAGTGACGAATCCCGAAGAATCCGCGTTCTTCCATTAAAAACTCGAATCGAAAAGTGAATTCAATTAATATTTCAAAATTGCATGTAATTGAAGCCGATTACGATTGCCTGCCAGCTCGTTTAGAATAGTGAATGCACATGCTTCTTTCTCTATATTGACGTGGCGGATCGATGTATGATTCATCTAACGTTTTGCATGTTCGTGTTGAAATATCATCCCACATTGCTTGATAACATGTCTTAAATGTTCTTTGTAATCATGCAATACACCTTCCATTTATAAGTTTAAACTTTTGAGGTGGACTTTTTAATATAGCATTAGAGTCAGTGTCATTCCTTTTATGAATGTGCACCACCCCATTAGTCAAATTCTATCGGCTTGCCCATAAGATTTGACAACGGATTTTAAATATTCTTTATATTCATGTGATATTCCTTTATATATAAAATTTTGGGTTAAATTTTTTATCGATTGACGTTTGGACCAACACCTTCCCATTTTATATAAATGCATGCTCCTTGTTTGCTAATTGAAATACAAGACTCAGCCTAAGATAAATAGGTAGTAGTGCCTTTGCATGGACTTTAGGATGCAATCTAGAGACCTCTCATGGAGAAAGCAGTCTTGATCAGGCACTAGGTTGGTCTTAACGCAACCAAGCTGAGCTTAGAATTTCTAGTTAACGAAGACTAGTCTTATGACATAACTAGATCTTCATAGGTCTAAACTACCTTGGAATAGGTCAGAGGTGACTCTTAGAAAGATACATATCATGAAATTCAAAGTTGCGACGTGCGCTGGATTTGAGAGAGTTCCAATGAGGTATTCACCTACATGTTGTCCGTGGACCGCTCTAGGCCCATCTTGGAAGGGTCCTAATAGCTTTACAGCTTGACAACTCCATTGGAGAGTCACTCTCTCAACTTAGACTGCATTAATTTCTCATAAGAGATAAGGTGGTTGGTATGTATAAAGTCTGGCTGAATTAATTTGGTGTTTGCACATGCGATGTTTTCCTTGATAGCTTGGCCTCCTCATCAAGATCTTCATTTTTTCGATGTCGTGGGTAAGGCGGGTAAGGCAAGCTCCCGCGTGCCTCGTCGTGGCTTAGCCAGCTTAGATAAGGATACGGATGAAAACTAACTCGAAGTGTTTGAATCTGTTTTGCAAGCCGGAGCGATAAGGGAAATGAAGAAGGATTGTCCATTTTTTTACCTTCTTGTGCTTGCGGGTGGTGTTTGGAGGGTTGACTATGTTTGTGAAGTATCGATTTGCATCTCATAATTGTCACTCGTGTTCGTACCGCTTCAATGCTACATCTCTTGCATATGTCCCCGCAACCCGAACTTTTGGGTTGCATCGAGGAAGTCAAGGATAGATAGGGAAAGAAAAGGCCGAGGCTCTCTACAAATTGAAGGTGGAATTAGGTCGACTTGGCTCCATTCATTTTATGGGAGGTCACGACTCGTGGCACATGAAGCAAGACTCTTAAACCTCATATAGCAATATAGCACCCATCTTTAGGCATCAAACCTTACTAAGTCCGTATGCTTGTCTATGTCTTTATGGTATGGCTAATCTGTGAACTACCCAAGTCTTTTAAGCCCCGTTTACAAAGAGAGAAAAAGATAATTTCAAAAGACATCCTCAAGAGAAATTCAAGCTTGCATTTTCAAATTGTCTTGGGTCCTCTAATGAATTGCAATGGCTTTCTTTCTTTTTTTTCAATTGGACCTTTGTTCATCCCAATTCGTGCGTAGCTCATCTTTTCACAAATCTAAAAAAAAACATTTGAGTTTTGCTCAAAGCAAGTAAAGCCTGTGCGTTCAAGATTGCATTAGCCCCTTCATTTCGGTTTGTGAGGCGTTAGGCCCATTTAAAAATACATTAGGCTATTCCATTTGGGTAGACACACAACACCTAAGCGGTCAAATGGCTGATGATGATTTTTAAGCAAATTAGTTGAGGATGGCTTTATAAGCACTGCATGCATGAAAGCGGTTCTTGTAACATGGGGCAAACATATTTTTATTGCCCCGATTTCCGTATAAAAGAAAACTTCACGGAAGGTTGTCCTTGGGTGATTGAAACCTACCGTTGTAATTCTAGGACTTCTATCTGTTATCCATCTAATACTAAACCTTTTTAATTATATCAATTTAATTATAAACATTTTCATGTTTTGTCAATTAAATTACTATATACAATTTTAGCAAGAAATTGCTAATATGAATGCCAATTGTTCTACAAAGAATGGTAGATATTGACATGGACAATTTTTAATAATATTTTAATATTTTTCAATTTTTTTTCCTTTTTTTTTTTCTTTTTTTTTCTATTTTCTACTTCTTTTTTCTTTCTTTACTGTTTTTCTTCTTCCCTCTAGCGCCATTATCGGGGCCTTGTCAATGGCTGGCATTGGCCTCAAGCAAGAGATGCCTGACCTTGGCTGGCTTTGCCAATTCAAGCAAGGGCCATTGATGAGGCCCAACAATGGCCAACATAGGGGGAAAAACAAAGAAAAAAAAAAGAATCAGATTCAATTAATAAAATATGAAAAATTTAAGATTTATTGATATAATTAAAAAGTTTATGACTAAATTGATAAGAGTGCAATATGTCTAGAACTTTTTAGACAACTTTCCCGACTTTTATCAATATTGAATCCCTTTCCAATTCGTGCTAGGCCATGAGTATGACCGATGATTGTCAAAAGCAATTATTAGTGCTTGAAAAACAAGAAGATCTAGTCGACATTTCGTTAACCTCCATCCTCCGGTAGACATCATAATACCAATAGTACAACCTTGGGCCCAAAGAAAAGGGAGTAATCATTACAAATCGAGCTCATTCATTTGGGATCTTAGTAAAGATGTATAAAAGAATCACAAATCGTCTAGAACTAAACCAGAACAGATCAAAAATCAATAATTCTCATGGAGACCTGTCCAATCCCTAGTTCCAAGCGTGGAATCACCCACCTGGACTTTGAGTAAAAGTGAGCATTTTTCTCTTGTTTTTATTTTCTCTTTCATACCTCCTATCCACAACATTCTACATTCACTCTATCTCTCTCACACTCTGCAATTGATCCCGTTCCCTCTGTGATTTATTCTCATTTTTCCCGCATTTTCCCTCACTTTCTCTCAATTTCCCCCTGCACTTTCCCTCTCTTTCTCGCGTGCCAATTCTTGGATGAAATGAACCGAGGCATCTTAGTAAATGTCAATCTCATCTGCCATCTTCCCCTATGATTTTCCTTCCTACAGTCTCGCACCGTAGTTTCCTACACATCCGATCTGAGGCATCTTCGGATTCTGTGGCAGCGATATTGAGGAGTAGTGATCGGCATTTTCCTTCGAGCTGTGTTTGGAGTGAGCGGTTTCAATTTTGACTGAGTTATCTCGTGCGGAGGTTGGTAATGTGGGGATTATGATTGGTCGAAGCATTTTGAGTTTGAGGGTGTTTTGAGAGAAGGACAAGTGGAGATGGTAAAGTGGACTGTTGCTTCTTACTGTGTTCTATTAATTGATAAATGCAATTTTGTATGAATTGGGACGGTCAGATCCCTAAGTGGATCAATAGGATCAATCGGCAGTTCCTAGTTCCCATTTTTTGAAAATGCTCACTCAGAGCATACTCATCCATAGATCCTAGCACATCTCTTACATTTCTGCAAAATAGATCGTGGGTGGGGATGGATCGAAGGCATCCATTGGAAAGAAAAAGAGAGCACGACATGCATTTTCATTAAGTTAGAGATTTTCAATCTCAAGAAGTTGTAAAATTCTTTTTCCATCGTTCCCCAAAAGAGGGGGGCCAGTTTGAAATTTTCATGATTCCTTGTTTGTTCCGCGGTGGTCAAAGAAATGGAATGATTGCAGGGAGTCAGCACGGTACATGGAAATGTTAAAGACCTTCATCATGCGGGGCATGCACGACTTTCACTTGAACCTGCCAATCTCGGTAAAAATTACAAGTGTTCTCGGCCCGGAATAACAACCACCGAAATTTGCTCTAAAGACCACATTTCCCACATGAAAATGGGAGACCCTCACCTTCTCAAAGAGTTAGGATGAAAATGATTAGCTTCAAGTGTGAATTTCGATTCTCATGTCCTTCAAAGAGACAAGGTAAAAGTCTAAAAAAAGTTGAGAGTTAGAATAAAATTGATAAAAAAAAAACCGATACAATGGACGAACCTGTCTTTACAAATTGCAAATTCCAACTTAAAACTAAAACAACCAGCACGTTTGACAAGCAAAGAAAATTAAGTACAAGTAGAACTTTGTGGAAACGCGCCCATCCGTATTTCAGCGCGTGTAAGCCTGGAAAAATGAATAACGTAAATCTACCATCTTTATTTTATCACATAAAACATTGAAATAACTTTCTAGGAGGTGATGAAAAAACTCTAGTATAAGCTATACTGCACTTGGTACTCAAAGTGAGAGCACACCATTTTTTGGTATATTTAAGCAAAGCGGGGCTAATATTATCACTTGTAAGCTCTAGGCTAACAAGATCAATAATGATCTTGTGAAAATCAAGTTAATTTGTGAGATTGAGCCCTGATGAAAAAAAGTCTAGAGTTATGCTCATGTCGATGAACATATTCTTATGAATGTGGCAAAACCAGCAAGCCAATCACCCTATTCATTTATGAATAAACCCCTACACCAACAAGTCTTGAATTGCCTTTAGAGACCCCATCGGTACTCAATCTAATCCACCCAAAGAAGGTGGAGGATCGGATTCATTTAGTCACTCAAAACTTCCATAATTTCTTTTATGTGCGACCGAATTACTTATATTGAATTCGAAGAGAAACAAAGTTATCTTGAAAAAATGACTCGTTTCTCCATAGCCAAATACGTTGCCGACCTACTTTAAGAACAATGCTCCAATCATGATGTAAATTTGATTGCCCTTCGTCAGAGATATTCAAATTCAACTGCTAGATAAAATTCATGAAGAACTCTATATTTGAAGCTAATTTATCAAATAAAAGAAATCTCTTCGTGCACAGCGATTTTCTCATGACAAACAGTAATCGCGAGGATTCTGAACTCTAGTCAAGACCCACATAATCATCATCATTATATCAACATCATCTCATTTCTGGAAGTCTCTCGGGCTCGCCACGTCACGCTCCCAAGACAACCCAAATCGCATGAGAATTTAAAAAAGAAAAAGAAAAAGAAAAGCAACAAAAACAAATGTAGAGAGGGAGGAGACCACGCTCCCCGACACGTGGCGGCGCGCGATTGGCTATCGTGTCGCGACTCTTCCCGCCATCCGGCCAGAACACGATCAGGAGCCGTCCATCGCGGTCCGAGCTCTTTGCCCCCCCGGGGGCTGCCATTGATGGCCCCACCAAAAAGCTCGAGGAGAGCTAGAAGCTTCCCGGTCTGCTGTATCCTCCTATATATGCGACGATCTCTTCTCTTCCCTTCCACCATTTCCAGATACTTCTTCAGTTCTTGAGCTCTCTCTCTCTCCATGGCCAAGTGCTACCCGACCGTGAGCGAGGAGTACCGGAAGGCCGTGGCGAAATGCAAGAGGAAGCTCCGGGGACTCATCGCCGAGAAGCACTGCGCTCCGATCGTCCTCCGACTGGCGTAAGTGATCTCGCCATCCCCGCTAGTTTGCTTGCTTCGGTAGCCGTTACTCCGGTGTGCATGTTTCGAGTTCGTAGATGAAGAAACATGCGCCACTCTGCTGTAGTTTAGTGGAAGAATCTTGATAAGTGGAGGGAGAGACGAATGCGATGCTTAAACTTATAGGTGGAGGATTGGTTTCGACGTTCGACGGTCAAACCGTCTGCATTGGTCCAGTATAAGCATCGCTTTGTGGATGGAGTTTTTGTTTCCACATTTCATGAATGCGGCGATGATTATAGATTTCTAGATGATGGCTAATTTCTGGCTTGGTGTTCATTCGTGTCGCAGATGGCACTCCGCCGGTACTTTCGATGTGCAGACGAAGACGGAGGTCCCTTTGGGACGATCAGGCACCCTGCGGAGCTCGCTCACGAAGCGAACAATGGATTGGATATCGCCGTCAGGCTTCTGGAGCCGATCAAGGAACAGTTTCCGATCCTGTCCTATGCGGACTTCTACCAGGTATGACTGCCAAATGCAATTACAGGCAAAATTAAATTGAAGTAATCAAAATACAAGTCACTTGTGCTTCATTCGAGCGCGACGCTGAAATCTTGAATGTTGCAATGGAAGTTGGCTGGGGTTGTTGCTGTTGAAATAACTGGAGGGCCTGAGATTCCTTTCCACCCTGGGAGAACGGTAAGTTGACTTTTTATCTTTCTTCCGAAACTTGTTTTCTCTGTGCTGCTAGTGTAAAGGTGAGCTAATTATTCATGCTAAACTTATTTTCCTCGTATGGGCAGAAGAGGAAGATTGTGCCCTCTGCTTTTGTGCCCTCTGCTTCTCCGGCATGGCTGATCTTAAATTTAGGGTCTTTCTTAAGTGGTTTGATGAGGAGTTTAGCTGCGTGACCAAGCTGGTTTTTTTCTCGAATTAGAATTAAGAAATACGTGCCTGCTGGGATTCTAGTCCTGTTCAGCCTGGATAAACCATTCTAACTCCTGTTAGAAACTTGTGATCTCTGAGACACTAGCGGCCAGAGTTGGTAGGATTTTATGAGAATCAAAATTGCAGGAGAAGAGTACACTAGGAACTTCATTGACAAACATAGAAGAAAGATTCACACAGGTACGTAATTGAGCTGATAGAATCTCAGGAAGCAAACAGGTAGAAGTAAAAAATATCATCTATTGCCAGAACTCAGATAACTTGTGAATGGTAATCATCCTGAGAAATCAATTCCTGTGATATGGTTATGAGCGAGCTAAATTTGCTGCTAATGCAGCAATGAAAAGTCTCAGGAAAAGCTATTTGATAATTGGTTTTGTCGGAAGTGAATTCCCTTTATAGAGTGAATTGAAAACAGCTTCTAGAAGGACAAGGATGATGTCCCCGTCTTCTTGTCTATTGAATTAATACTTACACTGACTGTTGAAACCTCCATAGTTATTAAGGTGCTGTTAAAATGAGACTTGTTGGGATCTGCTGATAATTGGATAAAAATTTCTTGATATGTGTGATTTCATTCTCAGAATTGAAGAATGTTGATGTGTCTCCTGCCTCTTATTTAGCCTATGAATGTCCTTCTCGTATTCTCACTTTGTTCTCTCTTCTTGACGTAAAATGGGTTTGGAGGTTTGGAAGTTGCTATGGATAAAGAGAATAAGAAATGATTCCTCTCATTGAAACTCTGGCAACTGTACCTAGTTTGTCCAACAACCCGACTTGAGTGATGCAGGTTATGCTAGTATGTTATTTTAAAATTTCAAATCCTTTCTTAATTTCCACCTTCTCTTTGTCCTTTCTAACAACACAACGGTCGATCCTGGTTGAAATATTATTTGTTTAGATAAGAAACTGTTAGGATTCTTTTCCTTTCTTGGTGTATCAGTTAGTAGACTATATAATGCTTGGCATGTTAAGTCATGAAAACTTGAATCGTGTATTCCTGCAGATAAAAGAAAAATTCTCTAACGTATATATGAAGACTTAGATTTTAAGGTATCGATAAAGCTCTGATAAATTACATCTTGCTCAGGACAAAAATAAACCTCCCCCTGAAGGCCGGTTGCCTGAAGCTACAAAAGGTTAGTTTGCTTGCAGTAAAGTGTGAGAAGATTGTTACTGGTGACTATGCTTTGATGAGTTAACAGTTAAACCACTTATTTCAGGTTCCGACCATCTAAGACAAGTTTTTGGCCACATGGGTCTTAGTGACAAAGATATTGTCGCCCTATCTGGTGGGCACACTCTGGTAAGTCCAACTTTTCACACAGGTTTCACTAAGAATTTCATATTTACTAAGAAGTATGTCCGTCTTGCTGTACAATTTTGATGAACTCATGAATTCTCTATGTTAATGCTCCTATACGCTCCTTTAAACAGGGCAGATGCCACAAGGAACGCTCTGGATTTGAAGGACCTTGGACTACCAACCCTCTCATTTTTGACAACTCCTACTTTAAGTAAGAATGATCATGTTCTATTCTTCTGCAGTCAACTCAGCAGTTATATATCACCTGCTTAACCTTTGTAACCAGTTTTCTGACTTGCTTAATTAACGCAAAAAAAAAAAAAAATATATTTTTTGACATGCTCATGCTGTTGGGTCCCTAATGCTTACAATTTTGATATCTGTGGATGTTACCATGAAACAGGGAACTTCTCAGTGGAGACAAGGAAGGTCTGATCAAGCTACCATCCGACAAGGCTCTTATTGAAGACCCAGTCTTTCGTCCTCTCGTTGAGAAGTACGCTGCGGTATGTTTGCAACTTGATGTTCAATTGTCTTTCCTGAGAATCTTGCTGGGCCATCGATGGTGAAAACATCTTTGTCTTGTCATCATCTAATCGGGAGGCTGCTTTGGATGTTTCAGGACGAGGATGCATTCTTCTCTGACTATGCAGAAGCTCATCTGAAGCTGTCAGAACTAGGGTGAGTCAGAGGCGACATTCCATTCCATACAATTCCCTGCAATATTCTTTTGACTTCCTCATTTGTTCTCTACTGATCTACCTTCGTTCCCTCCATATTTCTGTCTCTGCACATGGAGATGGAACTAACTCTTTCTCCCCTTTCCTTGCTGCTTGAACTAGATTTGCGGATGCTTAGTGAGGAGGCGAGAGGGGTGGCCATCTATCATCATGGAGGATGTTTTAGAACTTCGTGTGCATCTCTATTGATCTTCAGCATAGCATATGTCTCTGACATGAGTCTGGTGTGCTTTTGTTATGTGTAGTCATGTGGTGTGGTCTTCTTTCTGCAAAATAAGGCTCACCACATAATGGTTTGTGTTGTAATTTGCTTCTGCATTTCTATTCTATACGCCATTTATATCTAGAGAACCTTCATCCTGGAAGAAAAATGAGCGTTGATGGGGAAGCATTTACAGGGTTTTGTGATCGTGTGGTTGGTGGATTTGGAGAAGCCTAGCTGAAAGAATCGGATGATACTGGATCTACAAGAATACAAAAATTATCCAATCCAAGAATCAAAGTTCTCGACCAAATCCGTGAATCGTAGCTAACCGTGGAAAACGCCAGAGATTTAGGTGCTTTAGAGGGCTAAACAAATGGGAATTCTCGAAGCTTATACGATGTTTTCAGCCCTAATCTTTTTGTCAATATATTCTGAAATATACCTAAAATCATGGAAATTATTCGATCAAAACTAAATTTATTGCACGGTATAAATTTAGTCATTAATTTTTTAATTTCATCAATCTTGAAACTTCAATGTAATCTTCCAATTAATTTTTGCCAAAAATCGCTATCGCGGGATATGGCTACGTTAGTGATTTTGAAGAAAAATTGCCTAAAAGAATTTAAGGGGCATTTGTGAGGTTAGTTTAGGGTTTTTGTTAATATAAAAATTTTAGGATATTTATGTCATAGTAAGTATAATTTAGGATTTTTTTGTGGTATATTTATACATATATTTTTCTAAGAAAAAATGAATGAATATAAAAAATTTCATTACTCACAAAAATAATTAAATATAAATTGTTGTTGCTAACGAAAATATTTTTTGTTGATTGATTTTTTAAGTAATATAACAATCATTTTTATTCAAATTTTGAGTCTTTTGTAAAACAAACGGAATTTAAATAAACTTATCAATGCGCGGACCACCTTCCCTCGACGAGCAAAGTACTATTTGAAATTCAATGTCCCGATAACTCCACCTCTCAAGTGGATAACTTTATAATGAAACTAGATAGCTTAATTTGTAGAATCTCGATTCAAAGCTGAAAATTTACATACGATCATCATAAATTATTTGATCGATAGTATTGGTTTGGCAATGGCAAATTTTAGCGATATAATTGAAAATATCAATGTTTCCTTACATACACCTTCCTATCGAATGAATTAAGGAACTTATTCTCTACTTAATCTAGTTGGTTAGTGATGGATTTTATTGTTAATTGGGCCGCCCATGTTGGGCTAACCCTGTCCATGATTCACTATACCAGCCCATCCTCCTCATAGTGGTTATTTGTGGATAATCGCAGTCGGCGGTTATTTGAAAAACTGCCAAAATGAAAAAGTAGATAGGAGGAAGAAATGTTTTAGTTGCTCATTTTTTCACACTTTCGGATTCTCTCACGAAAAGAAAGAAAATCTCTCAAAACAAGGATACGCCGTCCTAATCGATGACTCTCGATGCTACAAAAAGAGCACTTAATCTTTGACAAATAAGGTATGTCATTCTTAGTGATGTGTCTTTCGATTGGTGTTACATATATTTTTGGGCTGTTTCCACATTTGTTGTTTGGTACTTGATAAGTTCGAGTTCTTCTTTTTTGGAATCCGTTTCCACTATAGTTAGCATGAGTAAACGGGGTTAATTTTACTCGATCTACTTAGTGCGTTTTTCTTTTAGGGCTAATTACAAGGGACTAATATCTTTTTGCTTCCTCCCCTTCATTCGACTGGAGTTGGTGAATTCAATGATATATTCTTTAGTTAATTAGTCAGTTAATTTTTTGATATGTGTGTGATCGAGTGATTTCGAAATGTGGAGATTTTGGGTTTAAGGAAATAGAAATCGAGTATATGGGAATGGATACCAAAAGATGAAATACATAATAAAAGATAGAATATGATTGCCACCAAGATATAAAAGACGCACCACCAACCAAAGATAAAGATCGGGATCCATGAAGTTTACCACCAAGGCTTAAAGAACAAGTCACTTGCTAAGGATAAAAGATTTCAGGATAAGGTCTAAAGGAAAATCCACTAGCCAATGATAAAAAGCTTCTTAGCTCACCATCAAGGACTAATCCACTCTTCAAGGATAAAGAGACTGATAAAAGAGTTATTCACTCTCCAAAGATATTTACTTACACGGAGAAAATATAAAAAATTTCATTCACCGAACTCTAGTTTGTCTTACAATGAAAAGTCTTCCTCTATTTATATGAAAGATGATATCTAGGAAACTATTGAAGCATTAAGGGACTTGGGAACTAGAAGCATAATAAAGAGCCTATGGACTTACAAATTTGACTCTTGAAGCTTAAAGACTTCTAGGAATTTAGAAATGCAATTAATAACACTAGAACTTATATTATTGACTCTTCAATCTAGTGCTTTATCTTCAAAATTATCCCACCAAGGTTGACCAGAAGATATCCATTGTAAAAGTTCGTCAAATATGCATGGATACTATCTAGGATAGCCTTCCATCGATAGGATTGATGATAAACTTCGAAATTATTGAGTAATATAGTCTACCGAGATGTATTGGTAACTTTTTACTCGAGAACTCTTTAATCGTCGATAACCCTGTAATGCTCGATAACTCAATCAATAGCTATCTTCTTAGTAGCGTCATTTTCTTGGTAACTCAACCCATTGAAGCACGCTATGCCCAATTCCTATCTTAGCTTGAATGAGCATTGCTAGTGTCGAGTTGGTTGATAGAGCTAAGTGGGATGCTTCCGCATCATCCTCCTTGGGTTGTTTGAGATTTGTCCTCAAATTTGAGAAATTTTTATCCTCCAAGTAAGGAGAAAGGTTTCCCACATTAAAAGTTGCCGAAACTCCAAACTCTCCAAGATGATCAATTTTACATGCATTGTCACTGATTTGCTTGATAACTTTAAATAGGCAATCAGCTCTAAGAATGGGCTTATTCTTTCATCGAGATGGAAATCTCTTATTCCTCAAGTGAGCCTTCTCCCAATGCTGATTAGCTTTCTTCGTGTAAGACTCATTGGCCTTTTCGATCTTGGATTGAATCTGCTCATGAAGCTTCTTCATTGATTCATCTCTTTCTTTTCCACCAAAGCTTACTTGGGAGTTGTATGGAATTAGAATCAAATCAATCGGTGTAAGAGGGTTAATTCCTCCACAACTTCAAAAGGTGATCTACTAGTAGTATAACTTGGAGATTGAATGTAAGCAAATCAGCATGCGCAAACTTCAAATCCCAATCGTTTAAAGACTTATTCATTATACTTTGAACAAGAGTGGTTAGAGCATGATTGGTTACCTCCATTTGGCTGTCTGTTTGAGGATGACAAGTGGTGCTAAATGAGAGTCTAGTTCCAAGCATCCTCCATAATGTCTTCCAAAAATAACTCAAGAACTTTGAATCACAATTAAACACAATAGTCTTTGGTACTCTATGAAGACAAATGATCTCTTTGGAATATAACTTAGCAACATGAGATGTATCATCGGTTTTGTGACATGGCACGAAATGAGCCATTTTTGAGAACCGATCAACAACTACCATGATGGCATCTTTTCCCTTTGAATTCTTGAAAGAGACACAATAAGATCCATAACTCACATCTTTCCAAAACTATAATGGAATTGGAAATGGAGTTTACAATCCTTGATGAAAATGACTCTTGACTCTTTGGCAAGTGGCATACCTAGAGATAATAGAATTCATGTCTCCATATCTTTGGCCAATAAAAGTGCTCTTGTGGAATCTCAAGAGTTTTCTTAACATTGAAGTGACCAACGAATCCACCACCATGTGCTTCATAGATTAATAACCCTGGAAAGAACTCTTTAGCACATATAAACAATTTCCTTTAAACATAAATCCATCTTTTGAAGAATAAGTACCTTGAACTCCTTTCTTACAATTGTTGATGATGGGTGAGAAATTAGGATCTTCAAAGTAAAATTCTTTCATCAATTGGAAATCAAGAATCCTAGAGTCCAGAATAGCAAGCATAGAGTATCTCCTCGATAAGGCATTTGTAACAACAATAGTGTAACTAGGTTTATACTTTGAGACAAAAGAAAAGAATTGAAGAAAATTTACCCATTTGGCATGTCTCCAATTGAGCTTGCATTAGCCGCTAATAAACTTGAGAGTCTTATGATCATAATGAAGAACAAACTACTTTGGCTTCAAATAATGATCAAGAGCTCTAACAATGGCATAAAACTCCTTATCATAAGTTGAATTGTTCTTCTTCGAATCGGTCAACTTCTTACTAAAATATGCCAAAAGTTTTTGTACTTGTACAAAAACAATGCCAATGCTAACTCCGCTTGTATCGCACTCAACTTCAAATACCTTATCAAAGTCAAGAAGGGTAATAATAAGGGACTCAAAAAGTTTCTGCTTGATTGGTTCAAAAGTATTTTGAGCGACCTTTGTCCATTCGAATGAAACCTTCTTCTTGCATTCTGTGATAGGAGCCATAATGGTAATAAAATCTTTAATGAATTGCCAATAAAAAGAGACGAGTCCATGGAAGCTCCTTACATAAAAAATGGACTTCAAAATTAGCCAAGTATTCATAGCTTCCACTTTGGATTGATCAATGGAGTTCCCATCTTTTGAAACCACATAACCAAGGAAGACGATGCTAGGAGAAAAGAATTCACATTTCTTCATATTAGCATAGAGTTTTTGTTCTTTCAAGACTTTGCAAACCTACTTCAAATGAGAGATATGATCTTCCTCGTTCCTGTTATACTTAATGGTGATGTTGTTAATGGCTCAACTATCAACACACATTCTAAATTAATTGTCCTTCTTAGGCACGAGTAGAGCTGGAATGGAAAATGAGCTCATGCTTATTTGGACATACCCTCTGTCAATAAGTTCATCAACTCGTCTTTGCAACTTCTTTGTTTCATTTGATTACATCAATGGGCCGATTTGTTGGGTAAAGGAGCATTGGGTAGCAAATCAACGTGATGCTCAATACTTCTTGGGGGAGGTAATCCAGGTGGCAATTCCTCCAAGAACACATCTACAAATTCTTTCAACAAGGAATACATTTTGGGATGTATGGGTTGCTATATCTCACTCTTTTTTTGCACCATCGGCAAAGCAAATACATTTTTTTGTTTGCTAATGATTCTCTCAACTTGTGTTTCACTCAAGAAGAAATTTTCCTTACTAGTGTTTCCTTCTCTAGGTTGATTTTTATGTATCATGGATGAATTTAAGGGCACAAGAGTATGCATTTTGTTCATTGTGAAAAGAATATGTATTTTTATGACCATCATGCACATCATTATATCATATTGCCTCGGTCTTCCGAATAACGAGTGGCATGCATCTATGGGAATCACATCACACAAAACTTGATCTTGAAGGATTTGATAGCTCGTTTAGTTCCTTGAAATCATTTCCTCGATTGAGCCATTGGAACTTGTGTGGTTGAGGATGTTTAGTTGTTAGAAGCTTCAACTTATCAACCAAGGTTGACAAAGCGACATTGATGCAACTCTCACCATCAATGATTACTAAACACATCTTCCTGTTAATTGTACAATGGGTGTAAAAGATATTCTCCCTTTGCTCTTCTCATCAAGAGAAACTTTGACATGCAGTGCTCTTCGGATGATCAACAACTCATCCTCATTAGCTTTCCCCATGATCTCTTCTTCCTTTTTTAGATTCGGAACCATTTTGGTCTGAATTGTTATTAGCCTCTTGAAGTTCCAAATCTAGCTTATCAATTTTTTGAAGAGTCATAACTCTCAAATTATGACAATTAGCTTATGAATGCTCATAACCATGGCACTTAAAGCATTTCCTTACATCACCATTAGGTTTCTTTTGGAATTCTTTGATAGGCTTTGCAAGTTTCTCCTTGCCTTTGTCTTTGGTCGACAAATTCTCAACCTTGTTAGAGGAAGCACCCTTAAAGTAGGATCTCCCTTTCGTTGAGATTCTAGAGAAATGTTCTTCAATTGCTTCTCAGCTTTCATGGCCAATTTACATACGTCTTCGAAGGACCAATAAGGTTGAAGTTTAACCAAATCAGCAATTTCGTAATTCATGCTACTGAGGAAAAAAGCGATGGCTTGTTTCGGAAGTTCTAGAACTTCACACTTGATCTTGAGTTGTTCAAACTCCCGAATGTACTCTTCAATTCTCATCCCTTGTTGTCTTAGTGGATTAAGCTTGAGGAACGAGTCTTGTTTATAGTTATCATGTAAGAATCTCTTCTTCATCAACTTCTTGAGTTTCTTCCAAAATTTGATCCAGCATTTTCCTTCTTTGGTTCATTGATGCTTTAGATTCTCCCATCATAAGGAAGAACAGTTTGTCAATTTAAGGACAGCAATATTACATTTCTTCTCATTGAATACTTGAAGTCAAACTCTTATTCGGTTGTATGTAGCCAATCGACAAAATCGTTGGTATTGAGACTACCTTCAAATTTAGGCATATCCACTTTAATGTTAGAATCACTACCTTCAAAATCTCATTCTCTTTATGACTCCCTCTTTTTCTCCGAATTCGATATTCAGAATCACTAGAGTTACCTCTAGTGGAATTGGAATCACCTTTAGAACTTAGATGAGTATCTGAATCGTCTCATCAATGGCGATTGTTAGGACGCCATGTTGATTGTCCTTGTCTCAAGGACTCGCTCCATTTGGTGTTGGACATTTTGTATTGCACGATCTTGCCATTTGTTGTGCGCTTACTCTAAAGTCAAGCCTCTTAGAATCGAATCATCCACGTTGAATATGAGTTTGAATAAAGAAAGGAATCACTCAAAATGAGTTCAACCGAATCTTTCTAGAAAGCATAAAAAATCTAACAAATGCTACGTTTGCAATAAGAAAGGTAATTTTGTGAAGAACTATCCAAAAGCCGAGGGAAAAAATTCTCATTTAATTCAGAAAATAGAAAAAGGAAACTGGAGTGTCACTCTAGGATGATGATGTTGAATTGGTATTTTCCCTGAAAGATGAACCCACCAAACACATTGTGCATGCCATCCAAATATGGTCACAAACTAGTGAAGGATTGTCTTAAAAATCTGAAGGAGTTTTCTTCTTCTCTTTGGAAAACCCCAAACCTCCCAAATCCAAGATCTTTGTGCATACCCTCCTTCTATTCTCCCATATTTCCCTATTGATATATATATATATATATATATATATATATATATATATATATATATATATATATATATATATATATATATATATATATCCATCCGAATATGACATGCCTATTTTTGTCATTGCCGTCATTGACACTAGGGTTAGTACTTCTATTCTTAATAAAGATACTATTAGAAGAATACCAGACTTCACATACCCGGTTCGCTACAAAAGTTCGAAGCAAACCCATTACCATTTAGTTTTTTCCATAATGTTCCATTATTACCAAAATTCTTGATTTTTGCTCCTCGAATAAAGATATCATCATTGGTTGGGATATTAACACACAAATTCCTCAACTCATAGTTACGTCTAATGGACTAAGATTCAAATGACAATTTACTTAATTTGTGGATATCCAAATATTCTTTGTTATTCAAATGAGCATATTAGACCCCATCATGCAAACCCTTTTGAATGTATATGTAGAATCTTATTCATAGTTTTTCAAAGATGTCCTAACCCTCTGTGGAAAAATCCTAATTTTTTTTATCCACTTTCCTATCAAGAAAAATGTGGGTGATAATCCCACTAAAGCTAGTCACGTAGGAATGAATCTAGAATATTTGCTTTTAGTACAAAAGGAATGTTCGGACCTCCGTCATCAAAAATTAATTGAGCCCTCATAATCTCAATGGGCCTATGAGGCATTTTATGTGAACAATCATGCCAAGCAGAATAAAGGAATAATGAGACTAGTTATTAATTACCAACCTCTCAATTAATTTATGCAAGATGACAAATTCCTTGTGCCATATAAAAATTCTTTATTTTCCAACCTTGCTCAAGCCAAGGTTTACTCCAATTTGATCTTAAAGCTGGCTTTTAGAAATTGGGAATTCATCCGAAAGACAAATATAAGACTAGGTTTTATGTTCCAAACAAATATTTTCAACTCATTTACTATTCCAGAAGGCCGTGTACAGAATTTTCCAACCTATTATGCCCATTGCCCAAATTTACATTGATGATATCCTCCTCTATATTCCAATTGAGGATTCTCATTATAAATTTCTAGCCCAATTTACAAAACTAGTACAAAAGCATGGAATTATATTATTTTGAAAAAATATGATAATTGTACAGAGGGAAATCGAATTTCTTGGGATGCACCTCAACAATTGGATGTATTATCATGGTCCTTATATTGCTAAAGAATTGCATAAATTTCCCGATAAATGTCTCCCCCACAAACAGGTTCAACAATTCCTTGGTTTAGTTAATTATCTCAAGGATTTTGTCCTAAAGATCACAAAGTTCATTAGTCCAATGCAACAAATGCTCAAGAAATGCACTCCTCCATCGGAACCATAGTAGACTAGGTCTATAAACAAACTCAAAGAAATTCTACAATATCTTTCCCCATTACAAATTCCTTCCACAGGAAATAAAATTTTGCAGATGGATACTAGTAATGAATAATGAGCTACTATCCTTCTTAAAGAAATTGATGGAAGACGAAGAGCCTGTGGACCAAAAAAGTTGATTCACACAAGTGGAAATGGATCATCACTTTACATTTAAAGAAATCCTAGTAGTAAAATATGACATCAAGAAGTTTGAGTTTCATCTTATATGTCAAGAAGTTTGAGTTCCATCTTATATGAGATCATTTTCTCGTGGAAATGATATGTCCTCATTTTCTCAAATGCTGAAATTCCAACAGAAGCATGTACCACATCCTCAGCTTCTTAGGCGGGCAAAATGGCATTAGAATATACATTTGAAACAAAACATATTACAGGAAAAAAGAATATACTTGCTAATTTCCTGTCATGACAAAAAGAATGTGTGTCTACCACGTCCATCAATATGTATGTGGTAAGAAATCCAAGGGGAGGTTTTAAAACTAGAGAAATCAAGCCCACACAACCTTCATACTAGTATCCATCATAAATTCCTAAGCTCATTGAGGACAACATTCTCTTTGAAAATCTTAGAAGACTTATATGGCAATATCATTTCTAGATTTTTAGAGATTACGGAGGTCTTACTCTTCACGCTAGCGGACTACATATGAAGTATCCATTTATTCGTCCTTTGTCTTTCTCCTCAAATGAAAATTTTCAAAAAGATTCAAATGGTTTTATTGGTATCATTTTAATTTTTACACCTTTGCCATTGAATTTCCAACAGCCAAGATGTCTCTTATCATAGGCAAGATTATCCAAGAATAAGGAAAACATAAATATTTTGGAGAAAGGCTCGGTTTTTTAAACCATTAGGAGTGTGAAAAATGTTTTTCAAGCACAAGTCAAGACTTGCGGGCCAAACCTAGAACTCTATATAGTTGTTTTTTTTGACAAGCCATGATTATTTGTCAAACCCATTAGAGATATGTGTAAAACTCTAGCAAATGTTGCAATATCCACATATAAACCCCAACTTGTTCCAAATGAGATTTTTACAACTCTTCATCGTAGAACCTCGGCATAAGTACATCCTAAGTGCCAAAAGTTACAAAAAGTACACTTAAGTGCCACTTTTCAAAACATATGGATCACTTCGGTGCCAAGTCGTCGAAACCCTCATGGAAATTCTATGTAGCAATTTTTTATTAATTTTCTTGCCAACGTGGATCGTTGGAGATCCACCTCAGCTAACCCTCACCCAAAACGACACCGTTTCCATAGATGGACAGACCAAAGGCCCTAAACTGGCCAAAACGGTGTCGTCTCCCCATTTTCGTCTCCTATTGTCGACTAAATCCCTAAATCAGCCAAATTACCCAAGAAGTGCTCAAACCCTAATTTTGCTTTGCCCCAAAAATCCCTTAAGCACTTGAATTATTTCAATTTACCCCATATCCCATCAAAGCAAATGAGAAGGCAAACGTGAATTCGTCTGTTATTATGGGTTACCAAGCGCTGAATATTGGAAATGAAGAGCAGAATTTTAAGCAGCAGCTCAAATTCGTCTCACCGAAGCGAAGGAGAAGGCAAGCACGAATGTTTTTGTTATTGTGAGTTACCGAGTCCAAGAAGAACATTGTGGACTCGAATGAATCTAGGGAGAAGATTCTATGGATGTGCTGGATATAGAGAAGGGTCGAAGTGCAAATACTTCAAATGGATTGATGCGAAGTTCTCTAACTGAGCGACAGAGGTGATATTAGACCTACTTGATAGGCAACGTCAACCTCCATCTACGTTCATGAATGACTTGGACGACGTTGACTCAAAGCAAGTTGAAGCATCTTTGACTAATTATTTGAAGAATGAAGTGTCAAAGTAAGCTGAAGTATCTTTAGTTAATTATTTGTTGAAGAATGAAAATTGAATGGAAGTGTTATCAAATGTTTATTATAGTGTTGTTTTGTTATATAGCCTACTTAATGATCAAATGTAAAGCACTTGAGATAAGAAGAAGTTTCTTCAGCTGCCATAGCTGAAAATGAGTTAATAAATGTAATTGTTTTGATTAAATGTAGGCTATTTTATTTGTGTTTGTGTTGTTCACACCATCGACCGGCTTTGAGGGAGGTCAAGAAAAGAGAATGATGAGATGATACACAATGTTTTTGCTTGTTCTTTAATATAAAGTGGCAAGAATGTGCAATGGGTTTTGTTGTGGTAGCTTATTCGCAATGTTAACATTAACCTAGTTGAACTAGAGTTGGTTTAGGTTTACTACTTGCTATATCATAGGACAGATACGAGCCATAAGTTGTATTTAGTGATAAAGTTAGTGCTAGTCAGATTAAAGAAAAGATCACTTAAGTGTTTGGTTATTGTTGAACGTGATCATTTAAGTGCTACTCGGTGCTTAAAAGTGAACACTTAAGTGTCAACTTCTCCAGGAAAGAAGCACTTAAGTGCAGGTTACCGGCTCTAACATGAACTAATGCAAGATGTGCAGAATGCACACTTGTATCAGGTGCTGCACAAACCCCCCAAACCACCGCTACAGACCCACCACTAACAGACATGAACCTTCAACACAATTAGCTCTAGTACGACCAGAGTATGAACCACCGGCCACCATCACAGCATGAACCACCATTAGCCTGCATTGTGGCTATGGTGTGTTGCTACTAGAAAAGATGCTGGTGCAAGTACTTTGCACCAAGCACCACCTAGTGCAAGATGTGCAAACTGCACACTTGCACCAAGTGTTGCAGGGGCTTCCAACCATTACCATACACACACCACCAATAATCACCTACCACCAGTAGAGTAAGTAAAGCAGAATCTAAATCGAAAATATCAAAAATGCAACAACAAAAATTGAAAAGTAGCAAGATCATTCTATTGATATTGATTTCAAGTCTCACCAACTTAGTGACAAACCAAAAAAATAAAAAAAATCATCCATAGCATGTTGTAACAAAATCGGCCCTTCTTATCAATCAATATCAATATCCTGCTCCTTTTGATGGACCTCGATTCATTATCCTTGCACTCTTTCTAACTAGACGTATAACTTCCTCTTCAACTGTCTCTTCATGCACTGATTTAGATAGAGCTGCAATTGTCTCAGGATGAACTAATTCGGATGGAGCTAGTGCTGAGTTGTTGGTCTTTCTTGTTGGTGTAGTCGATGCTGTCTTCTTTTTTGGCGCAGTCGATGTCGTTTTCTTTTTTGGCACGGCCGTTGATTCTTAAGTAGGGCCTTAAGAAATAAGAACCTCTAAACTTCTCCCGAGCTAAAAAAAACACAAGTAAATTCTAAGCAAAAGTTCGTACAATTTATTAACTGCAAGCAACAAAACTTACATTAAGAATGACTATTCCAGTATAGTCATCTGTATAAAGGCCATAACCATATTGTCTTAGCCTCTTCCCAAGAGCCCCTCTTGTTCGAATTGAAGCATTACGTTCAGCATCTTGTGATTTATTATCCCTTCTTTTGGCTTGTGATTTCTTGGGCCCTTCTTTTTTTCCTTTAGTTGGCCCTTCATGTGGCTCTTCTAATGGCCGTTCAGCTTCAGTTACATTTGGCCCTTCAGGTGCAACAGGAGCATTTTCGACCAATTTTTTAGCTAGGCGTCTTCTGAGTGGCATTCTCGTAGCTAGGCCTTTAGTTGGCCTTTTGGTAGCTAACCTTTCAGCTGCCCTTCTTCTAATTGTCCTTTTTCGTATCTAGTCCTTCAACTTCACCGACACCTTCACATAGCCCGTGTGGTAGCCCTTCTATTGGCATTTCCATTGTCGACCCTTCTGTTGGCCTTTCCATTGGCAATTGAGCTGGAGCTTATCCTCTTCGAACCTAATAAAGACATTATGAATATAACATCAGCTCATATAATAACGTAAAGGAAAAACTAAAGAAGTTAATGAACTTACTAGGTATTTTTTCCTCGGCTGAGGAATGGTCGACTGAATTGGCCCTTGTGCAGTTTCAGCCAATCTTTCGGGTACAGTTGGGGTTTCAACCAATCCTTCAGGTGTCCTATTCGTCACCTAACAAACACATTAAAAATACCTGCTAATTATGCTATGTACAAATATTTAATAAATCAAAAAATAACATAAACAAAAATATCATAACTTACGGGGTTTCTTGTTGTCGATTGATGAACAGTGGACTCACTTTGCCCTTTTGTTTGGCCTTCAGTTGTCGTTCTATCTATCCCTTCACTAAGCACTTCCACTAGCCTCTCACCTAATTGTTCTTACTGCTTTCTCAATTGACAACCTTTAGTATTGTGCCTTTCTACATGGCAATAAGAGCATGTCATTTTCACACATGTCCTACTCATTCTTTGTTGACCTAAGACCTACCCCTCCGACATTCTTCATCTTTGTTTTGGCTTTCCCATTTGCTTTTTAGTGGCAAAGGTTGAGATGCTTCATGATTTGTTGGCTCCCAAAACTTACTACTTCTGATTAGTTGCATCATGAATTTGTATGAAGCAAGATATTTCGTTTTCTTGTACCAATCATTGATGTAACCGTCCACGTTATGGCCTTTCAATTGGATGGCACATATGGCATGTACACAAGGAATTCCACTTAGTTGCCATGCTCGACATGAACATTTTCTCGTACCTAGTTGGACAACATACTTATCGGAATCCTTCATTATCTTATATCCTTCATCTCCATTCCAGATGGGATGATAATATTTACTTGCATCCAAGTTCTCATCCAATTGTTTGGCAATCCTAGGACCACATTGCCTAATCCACTTCGCAGCCTCATCTCTTTGTTTGTAAAACCGAGTCATCACCAATACTCGTATATTTTCAATCATTGAGATTATTGGTTTGCATCTCGCATCAATTATTCTTCCATTGAATGCTTTACATATGTTGTTGTTGACGTGATCACACTTGAATTGCTTGCTGAAGAAGGCCTTGCACCAATGCTTCGGTTCTATCTTGAATAGTGCATTAGAGCCTTCCTTGGTCAATTGAATCAATCCTTCTTTAACCATCTTAAAGTCAACCATGTTTGTGCTCTTTACTAGTTGTCAAAATTGCAATTGCAGCTTATCCCCTTTATAGGTTTTTACCCAATTTGCATATATGTGACGTGCACACATTCATTGTTTGGCATAGGGTATCAACTCGGCTAATGTCGAAACCAATCCCTACAATAATTTGAAACAAGAAATGTAAGAAAATAACATGTTTTTAATATCAAAAAACAAACAAATTACTATGATATGACCTTTTGTTGGTCGCTCATAAATGTACATCCTTCCGCATTTGTTATATCCAAGTCAACCTTAGGAACTAGGATCAATTATCCTTGTTATCTATTTTCACAACAACCCAAGCCAATGGAAATATTTAGTTGTTCGCATCTCTTCCAATTGCAGCCAGCAATTCTCCCTTACACAAGCCCTTTAAAAAACAACTATCCAATCTTATCATCCGTCTACACCCGACTAAAAATCATTGTTTACGCATCGAAGCATACATAGAACTTATCGAACTTAGTTCCACTATCAGGAAGTGGCCTTTCCACAACCTCGACAAACACTCTACTTAAAGGGTTTTGCACCCTACACTCTCAAGTATAATCCCGCACTTGCCCATATTCCTTATCATACTGACCAATGAGTATCTTCATCACATTTTGCTTCATTCTTTTGTACTAATTCTTGGAAACATTAATGTCCACACGTTCCTTCACCAATTGTTTGAACTGTGCACTCTTCATCTTGGGCATCAACTTCATCATATCAAAGAAGTGATTCGACATCCATGTACTTGTTACCCTTTTGTTTTGAAAATTAATTGAACAAGTATGTTCCTCCTGGAAAGACCTAATCTGGAATGATCCACTCCTCCTAATAAACGCACTGTAGATCTTCCATGGACAATTTTGCTGTGAACACCTAACTCTTACAAAGGCCTTAGTATTTTTAATGAAGTCAATATTCCTTTATTCAACAATGGAGTACTTTAGTATAGCTTTCCTAAATTGTTTAGCATCTTGGAATTTTATACCTACTGACAAAGAAGGAGAAGCAACAGACGGATCATAAAAAGGAAACTTACTTTTCCTTCTACGCACAAGTTGTTCATTTTCTTCAAGCTTGTCATCGGAAGTAGCACTTTCGATACTTTCTCCATAATCAGTCTCTTGACCAGCAACACCAGCATTTACAGGGCCAACACCAGCATCTACAAGGCCTTCAGCCCTATTTGGAACATCATTAGCTACTTGCAAAGCTGCAAGTTTATTTGCCAAAAAGTCCTTTTGCTTTCACATTGACTGTACAAGCTCTTCGCCGTCCTCATCATTTAAGAAATTTTCAACGGCCAAACCTTCATCGTCATCATCACTAGATTGAGCCACTTCCCAATCTAATCTAGTGATTGTGATATCACCACTTTCCTGTCTATCTTGTTGTCCTTTATCCCTACCATCTCACCATTCTCCTACTTTGGTGCTCTCTCCATCATCGTCTTCATCCTCAAACTCACTATTGTACTTAACATATACTTTCGCTTCTTCGCCATAAAGATAATGGTATAAAACATTTCTAAATCCATTATCATCTTCTAAACTTCTCAAACCATCTCTCAAACTCTTTCCTATAACACAATACAACAACTTCTGTATTTTGCAAAACAAATGTCACTATATCCCTAACAAACCCAATATAAGATGCCTTATGTACTTCGATAAAAATAGTGCCCTCATTTCCCCCTCATACTCTCACTTGTCCTCCCCAATTACAAAGTCACATCCATAGCAAATAATGACAGCAACACAATCCTTATTACAAGTCATTTCTGTAAGTAAGGAAAAAAAGAAAATAATTAACTTTTTGGGACCATATCGACAAGAGACAATAGATAATTGTAATTGCACATGGAAGTCCCCACACTCTCATACACTTTATTAAAGAAAAAGAAGAGCATCCGACTATTATAGTCACTTTTATTATAAAACCAACAAATAGGTGTCCCCACAATAATGACAACTCTCCCACGATACCCATTTCAATATGTTGATTTCAAAATGACCAGAAGTCCCTACAACAACCACTCCAAGCCCTAGAAATCGCTCTCGCACATCATAGAATATCCCATTGAAGCTTTAAAAATACCCCCGCACATCACAATATCCAACCCCAGCCCCTCTTCCCTTTGATTTTCAACTTAGCCCATCACCTCTTCTATTTTCCTTCTTTCACACACGCACAAAAAGAAAAACGCAACAGCAACACGCGAGGAAGCAGACGACGTCGCTCGGACGTTGCCCTTACGCCTCACGTCAGCCGCGTGACGCCAGCAAGGGAATTCCCTTGCTGTGCTGTCACGCGGCCATAGGGAGAGACAGAAACGGTTAGAGGGCAGAGAAGGATCGGCAGCAGAGAGGCGTCGACGAGAGAGGAAAGCGGGAAAAAAAAACCCAGGAAACAAGAGGAGCCGGTTTCTGGTTTTGGAAGAGGAGAGCAGATCTGAGAAGAAAAAGAAAAAAAGGATGCAGAGGGAGGCTGGCTGAGCGAGGGCGATTCCGGTGAGAAAACGAGAAAGAAAAACCAAAAAATACAGGGGAATAAGCTGGCTCTGCTGGGGTTTTCGGACAAAGGGGGGCTGTGCTAGCCAAGTGAAGATCGGAGAAGAACCAGATCTGGAGAGAAAAAAAACCAGAAAAGAAGAAGAGAGGAGCTCAAGGAGAGGCAGACACACGCCCAAGACCGCCATCCGTGCCTCTAGCTGCTGACCCACAAAGAGCCCGACGACACTGCTTATTCTGCTGCCCTGAACGTCGCCGCCGTTGCTACTCCGACTGCCGCTGCACCCCTGCTTGCCACTGTTGACGTGACTCGGCGTCGGTAACTCGTCGCCGCATCCCTTCTCCCGACGAGCTACGCCCCACGACGCCCTCAGATCGAAACAGAGAAGAAGACTGAAGGAGAAGAAAACAAGAGACAGAAAGACGAGCAAAGAGAGGAAAATGGCTTGCTGAAGAAGCGACGATTTTCTGGACAAGAAGAAAACGAGATCCCAGGGAGAGCTCAAGAGAGTGCAAGCCAGAAAGAGAGTGAGCTTGAAGGAGGGGATTCCAGAACAAGCGGACGAGCTCGAAGGCGATGTTGAGCTCGGGAAAAGGGACCGGTCTCCTTCTTCCTTGGGTCTGGACAGAACAGGGTGGAGAGACCGAGCCAACGCTTCAATCGCGCTAGAGACCCGCTGATGAGCCCTTCCGGTTGACGCCATCGCGCCAAACCAGGTAAGTCTCCTGGTGCGTACTCTTTTTCGGACACGCCGGGCCGAAGTTTGCGGCCGTTCGGGTCACGTGAACTCCGGCCCCGTCGGTTATTTGTAAAAGCTGTCGCACCCTCTACTTTTTTTTTTTATGTGCTAGCATGTCTGTTATGGCTCTCGGCCCAAGCTTGAACCGTGGATGAGCCGGAGATCCCTCGTTTTTATAGTGCACGTCGGCCATTTGTCGAAATGCCTAAATGAACCTCGAGTCTCTTTCGTGTATTTATGGCCACGATCTGTTGTTGTCATCCATACTGATGCTAAATGAATAGGATTGGCGCTTGAGATGATTTGGAATGTTGCATGTCTGTTGTATGCTGATCCTTGCCCGAATCCGAGTCCCAAAATAGCCCACACTTCTATTCTAGCCAATACACTTTATTTGTTCGACAAAATGCCCCGGAGAGATTCGGAAAGCAATTCATGATCAAACTCGGTTGATTTGTATGTACTCTTCTATATGTTGGACCGTGCCTTTTTCTGTGTGTTTGTATTGCGATCCCTTGCGATTTTCGGGGAGTAATCACCTTTTCTTGAGCGGACGAACATTTTTTTTGCACTGAAAATGGTTTGCTGATCGCCGGATTTAAGTGGCGCCGGTCAGGGCCGGTAACTGGCAGACGGTTGTAGCTCGGAAGTAAAGGGACGCTGGTCTCTGCAACCGGCGTTTTCATCCAGGTGAGTTCGGTGGGGAAGCAAGTTTCGGCGAATGAAGTGCAGGGGAGCTTCCGTCGGGCATGCAGGTTGGGGAAGAAGAAGACCAGCGGGGGAAGAGAAAGAAAATACATGCAGAAAATGACAAAACAGGTGAGAAAAAAAAGAGTAATAAAAAAAAAACAAAAAAAAAAAAGGGAAGCAGAAGAGGCCGAAAATTTATATATGGGCTGATTTCGAGTGAGCCTGAAGCGGGGAGTGGGCCGATTTTTTAAAAAAAGGAAAAATAGGCTGTTTTTAATTTCTTTGCTAATGGGCCATTTTAAAAGAATTTTCGATCGGGCCGTTCGGCCAGCCCGGTTTCTTTAGCCCAGCCCGGACCGATAGGGTCCGGGTCGGTTTAGTAGGGCCGGGTCACCCGACCCGGTCCGAATCACCTTTTTATTAAAAAAATCCAAAGATAATAATAATAAAAAATATCTTAGAAAATCTTTAAAAAGAAAATTTCGAAAATCCTTAAAAAATTAAAAAATAATTTTATTTCAGAAAGGTTTGAAAGTTTATTTTAGTTTTATTTAATTTAATTTAATTTTGCTTTCTTTTTTTCGAATATTCAAAAATTCCAAAAAATTAGAAAATCCAAAAAAAAAACAGTACTAAATGTTCTTCTTTAAAATTAAAAAAAAAATACAAAAAATACAAAAAAATTTGAAAAGTTTGTTTTCTTTAATTTCAGAAAATTCGAAAATATTAAAAATATTAAAAATATATAAAATATCCCCCTTAAAAAGAAGAAAACATTGAATAAGCTTTAAAAATACCCCCGCACATCACAATATCCAACAGAGCCCTAAAAATACCATCACATATCACAAAACCATATTCGAGCTCTAAATCACACATCACCCCTAAACCTATTATATTTTATTAATTTTCAAAAAAATATCATCGCATATCACAAAACCATATTCGAAAATTTATCAATCCTAATTTTTTTCTCAACCGAGCCCTAAATTGCCAATGCAAATCCTTGAATTACTCTAGCACTACATTTGAGCCCTAAATCGTCTACCACAGTATCATCCAAGCCCTAATAGATGATTTTGAACCTTAATTTCATCCAAAGAGAGAGAAAAACACAAACCTCAGCGAGCAAACGACGGCGAGCAACAACGACAAGCGACAACGGCAAAGGACGACGACCAGCGATGACAGCCAGCAACAATGACCAGCGATGAAGTGCCCTTTGTGAAGATGAACGGTGACGACGACAGGAGTGAGCCAATGTGTTTAATCCAAAGTAAGCTAAACGACATTTAGCTTGCCGCGACTCCACGTGTATTTTTTAAGTCGTGAAAGAACGACGCCATTTAGCTTGCCGCAAGTCCACATGTATTTTTTAAGTCCACGTCGGAAAATTTTCATAAGCCACATGTTTTTTTTTTTTTCCATAATTGCCACCTCAGTAAAATTTGTTGTCGGAAAATGCCACGTATGCATTTTGGCCAAATTTTCTCGCCGTTAGCACTTAAATGATCCCTTTTTGCTCCGAATTTGGCACTTAAGTGTGTAAATTTTGCCACTTAAGTGCCCTTTCATGCCAAATTTTGGCACTCTAGGGGTTCGTTTGTTGTAAAACCTCAACTTACCTTCGACGGTATTAGAAAATGTAGAGTATACTATGCCAAAACAATCAAGTCATTCCAACATAAGCATAGCCAATAGAAGTTGATAATGTTTCTTGGGTCATTCTAATGACCACCGCAAAGCCCAAAAAATAATTGATATTTGCTTGGAAAGTTACTATGAAATTGACATGTAGGCTAACATGGACAATATTTTATTACAAACATCATCACAAGATTCAACTTCATTATTACAAGATCTATGGGGAGGACCATTGTCCCAAGAATTTTTTGACCATAGTGAATTGTAGGTTGCACTCAATCTAGGCCTCAATAGAGAAAGCCCACCATTCCAACTCCAACATCTACCACAATCAGACATTCCATCAAGCTCCATTGATGCTCTAACCAGTCCTCATCAATCCTCAAAAGGACAAAAGTTGTTTGAATTAAAAGCATAAGTTGCTCTAGATATTGAAGAAGTGGATAAGCTCCTCAAAGGACATGGACAACGGTATCTAGATAATCTTGAGAAAAGCACTTTCAGTGATTCCACTAACATCCTGTCAAGCTCTCACCAACTTCCAGATTCCACCGAATATAGCCAACTCAAAGAACTGGAAGTACAAAGACTCGTAAAAGCGAATAGGTGCAAGAAATTTGGATATGATTTTAGTAGCTCTAATGAAGACCAATGCCTCCACACCCCAACATTTAACTAAAAAGCATATTGAAGATCAGACATAAGAGCTAAATTATTAGTTTTTTTAGACTTATGCTGAAAAAAGTGGGCTTGAATAATTGGTTGTCATAGTACTGTAGCAATTATCATGCATTACTATAGCAATTACTATTCACTACTATAGTAGTACCGTAGCAATTACTATTCACTACTATAGCACTGTACCAATTATTGTAGCTAAAGCAAAAGTCGTGTGTTATAAGTTTATTAGTACAAAAAGTTAGCTATTGGTGCAAGAAAGTCGTGTGTCACGAGTTTGTCAAAGTATGTACAAATTATTACCATTGTCAATCATAAACAATTGTTGTAAAATTATTGGCAACCCTTAGAACTTCATCAATAATTCTATATTTGTTTCGTGCCTATGTAAGGCGGTATTTGTAATATTAAGAGGCAAAATGAAGCACTCATAAAATTTGTGTGAGTACTTGAAACCATGGGTCTCTAAAACTTTCCTTTTACCTTTTTACCCGGTATGATTCTTAAAAGCTATATATATTCTAATTAATCCTGGAAGTATACTCTACACTTGCCACAATGTGAAACAATATGCATTAGAATTTTGCTATCATAAAATTTTCTATGATATGAACTAAAATTTGAAAAGGAATTTGATATCTAATAGGTAGTCTATATTCTGAGGGCAAGAGAATCATGTGTCTAGGATAGCATACATGCCACAAGTGAAGAAAAAGAAATGAACAAAATTCAAAAAAATATAAATTATAAAAAAAAATTCCACATCAACACCAACTGTGCCATATAAGATAGATACATCCATATCAATGATTTTTTTTTTATCAAAATTGGCCAAATGGACTATAGCTGCATTTGGTTTAGCTTAGGAAATGGGCTTTGGGGAAATACTAATGACTTTGGCCTAAAAGGTTTTGAAAAAAATGCAAATTGCATTCGATAAAAAATTCTTTGCAAAGCTATTTTCATGTAAAGAGTGTTTAGCAAACCTTTTTTTGTGAAGGGCATTTAAGTTTAAATTTTTTTTTTTTATTCAAGAATATCAAATTCAAAGGTGAGGGTAGTTTTGGAACAACAAAGGATAAAACAGAAAATTTAAGAATTGACGATAGTAGCTTTGGAAGAAAAAACTAGTTTTTGCATTGGGCCAAATGCTAAAAGCCCAAAGCTGGTCCCTACCAGTATTGGGCTTTCAGTTTTCCAAGGCCAGCATTTGGTCAAAAGCCCCTTTGAAATGTTTGTCAAACACTCAAGCCTTTCCCTAAGGATTTTGAAGGTTGAAAGTCCATTGGGAAAGTTGAATCAAATGCACCCTATATTAATAAATTGTCAAAAAATTTAAGATTATATTGACCAAATTGAAAGGATTTGAATCAAATTGACTCAAGTACAATAAATTAACGATTGTTTGATAAATTTCCTTTATCCGATGTCTCCTTGAGCAAATTCCAACGAAGACTATGAAGAATGAGTGCTTTAACTTCAATACTTGGTGAACTAATCAAGGCTAGTATGCCAATATTCTAGGCTAGCCTAGTGTACCTGCTTTTCGGCGCAGCTAAGCAGGCCTTCTTTCAACGTTACTTTTGCTGAAATTTCAAGTAATTGAATTAATTTTACTTTTAGTTTATTTCGAACACTTCATATCTATAAAATCAGATAAATGTAGACAATCGAAGTCAAATAAAAGTATGATTTTTTTTTTCAAATTAAAGATAATGCTTGATCTCGGGACTGCTTAAAATTTGCCATTAGACTAATGGGAAATTCGACGGTGCTAGTTTTCATCACGCAAAAGGGATGCTAAATTGGATAATTTAACTCATGCAATAGTACTGATCCTTTGGGTAAGGGAGGGGTCTGGGCCTACTCTCCGTGGAAGAGCAGAAAAATTCTTGTCAGGTGATATCCACGTCTCGTTCATGAAATTTTAGAGAAGGTGTTTTAGCTGGCTACGTTTCTCTGAATATAAAAATATAAAAGTGTTTTAAGTGGTTCTGCGCTGTCAGTGAAGGAGTTAGCGGCCAAAGTCAAAAGTGCAATCGCTTAAAATATGCATGAAAAGTGTTCCACTACTGTACTGGAGATAAGGTTTGATACTGGGCCATTTCTATTGGATTAGATTTTAACTGGGGACAATGCCCAATCCGTTGTAATATAATTCGTACGAATATCAATTTAGTTATAATTTTTTAATTTTATTAATTTAATCATAAATTTTTAAGGGAAAAAAAACCCACTCTTTATGGTATATTTGTCAAATTAATATAAGTTCGGAATCTTTTGTGATAAAAAAATTGGGTATTTCGATCACGGTGAGCAAGTTTAAGACTTTTAATAACAAAAAAAATTCAAAATATTTGTATCAGCATAATTTTGGGATTTTGATAATATTAACCCAAAATATTTTTCTAATCTTGACTTTTCGTCAAACAAAGGCATCTTAAATATATTATACATCTTTACCTTCTTGAATTCTCTTAGTGGTTTTCACATGCAATTTCTTTTAGGAAAAAAGTCACCAAAAATTTCAAACTTTGCTTAGTGTGACAAATTTACCTTAAATTTTTTTTATACAATCAAACTTGTATTTTTCTGTGACACAAAAAACTCTAAACTTTATCAAATGTAACACATTTACCTCAAACTTTTTTTGTAACATAAAAAATCCAAACTTCGTATCATGTGACACATTTATTTTAAACTATCTGGCCAAAAAGCATTTTCATCTTTTTCCTTTTACTGTTTTTTTTCTTCTTTTTTCTTTTTTCTTCTTCTCTCTTCCCTCCACCATGTCAAAGGAAAGCCGAACTCAGGTGAGGGCATTCCTCTCCAAATCCGACGAGGGTGAGGGTGGCAAACAAGACCAGCTCTCGCACTCCGATGGGACAGACACGTAACTCCATAAGACCTCTCTTGCAACAAGACACTTCCCAGAAATATGGAGTGCATCCTCTGGTTCGCTTCGACAATGAGCACAAGTATTTTCTCAGATATCCCCGCTCTCGTCCTTCTTGTATTATCAGAGAGGAAAGCTCTCGAGTCTTCGAGATCCCGCCTTTTTGCCCCCGAAAGCACGTGAACATGTTCAAGGTATATACCACAGCATCACTGTTCTCCCGACTAACTCCGCAAATAAAAAAGAGATCATTCGCAAAAGAAAAGCAGAGAGAAATTAGGGGCAGTTCCATTGAACCCTTCTCACAATCCTCCCCGATCTAAAGCCTGAGATCCTTCCATACACGACATGAACAGGTTAGGCAAGAGAGGGGGTCCCCTTGTTTAATCCCTCTCTAGCTACTATATAGGTCAGACTGGTTCAGATATAACCCCATTTATCAGAACAGAATTGGGACAAGGAAGCAATGCATTTCATGATGATTATCATCATGCCAAACCCTCAAGAATCTTGGGAAACTTGTAGAGCACTTCCCTTAAAATTTTCCCTCTCTAGCCTGTAATACCAGGAACGAAGCTAAGCCTGGAAGGCCGAAGCCTCTGCACACAGAAGTTTCAGAGATGAGCTTTTATAAACCGGATTGCAGAGACTAGTGAATGAGCCTGAGCAGGAAGGACTAATCAAATCGCCAAGGAACGCCAACCTGCCACCATCCGCGGCCGTGCTTTAAGACTCCAGCTGCAATGACCTACGCCCTCTCTCTCTCTCTCTCTCTCTCTCTCTCTCTCTCTCTCTCTCTCTCTCTCTCTCCAGTTTGTGAGATGTTTTGAAAGTATTGGGCCATTTTCAGTAACGTTCTTGGTTTATTCTGGATTGTTTTATATTTATTTCACAAAAAAATAAATGATTTATTAAACATTTTTCTAAATTTGATCACACATATCGCTTACAAAAATAAATGAGCAAAAGATATTTTCATCATCTATGAAAATATTTAGACATAATTATTGTTGATAATGAAAATATTTTTCATTGACTTATTATTTTTAAATGATATAAGTATTATTTTTTGGCAAATCATTTATAAAGCTCCCTTTTTTTTATGGAAAATGAATAATTCAAAAAATATTTTCTCAAAAATGATTAGTTGTATTGCTTGAAATAATTAGTTAATGAAAAATGTTTTCATTGTTGATAACAATTTATGTCTAAAGTTTTTGTAGATGGTAAAAAAATATCATTCATTTTTTTTGCAAGCAATGTAGACAGTCATTTTTAGGAAAATATTTTTCAAATAATTTATTTTCCTCTAAATAAACGAAACTTTAATTCATGATGGTGTCTTCTAATATTAAGAGGGGATAATTTTATATACTTATTAACCTTCAAACTTTAGAGGCTCTCGACCCTCTCGTTAAAATTGAATAGCACTATCGACGCCGACAATTCAGCACTCATTTATCTCAGAGATCATCATCAAGTCCGCTGCCAAATGTAATAAGTAACCCTACGCATTCCCCTTTGAATGGGCCATACGTGTCTTTGAACTTAGCCATGTAAACGGACCCTTTCACATGTGCACGTTTGTTCCTTTCTCAGACCGATAGTGAAGCTAAACAAAAATGGTTCTCGCTATAGGGACACATTTGAAAATTTGTGGTGCATCCACCGTCGGACAAGGTGGTCAAAATCGGGATTAAGACCGCGATGTGATTATAGGAGGACATTCACCATTGATTAAGCGACATGTGTTTGAACTTAATCGCGTAATCAGATCCTTTCATGTGTCGATGATTCAATGATGAGCGCACTGATTACTTTCTTGGACCAACAATTAAACTAACTAAAAAATGGTTCATGCTAGGAGGGCACATCTGGAAATTTGCATCCATTGGACAAGGTGGTTAAATTCAATATTAAAACCGCCTTGTGATTATAAAGGGGGATTCCCTGTTGAGTGAGTGATACATATATTTGAACTTAGCCCGGGATCCTTTCACACATCGACGATTCAATGATGAGTGCGTCAATTACTTTTTTAAACCGATAGTGGGGGGTGGGGGCACATTCGGAAATTTGCTATGCATCTACCACCGGGGCAAGGCGGTCAAATTCTGGATGAAAACTGGCCCGTGATTATAAAAGGACATTCACCTTTGGGCGAGTGATAAGTGTATTTCAACTTAGCCTTATAATGAGATCATTTGACACACTAGCTATTCAATGATGAGTGCATCAATTACTTTTTTCAAACTGATAGTAGGGTGGGGGGCACATCTGAAAATTTGCTATGCATCCACACTGGGGCAAGGGAGTCAAATTCAGGATTAAAACCACCCTGTAATTATAAAAGGGCATTTGCCATTGGATGCACACAAATGTGTTTGAACTTAGTCTTATAAAGAGATCCTTTCACACGTCGACAATTCAATGAGTGCGTCAATTACTTTCTTCATGCCTACAATGGGATTATTAGGGGAGGCACATCCGGAAATCTGCCGTGCATCCACCACCCGGGCAAAGTAGTCAAGTTCGGGATAAAAACCGCCCCATGATTACAAAAGGACAGTCGCCATTGAACTTAGCAATGCAATCGAATCCTTTCACAAGCGGATAGTTGAATAATGAGCGCCTCAATTTCTTTCCTCAGGCCAACTGTGGGAGGGGGGCACATTCCGAAATTTGTTGTACTTCCACCAGACAACGTGGTCAAATCTCAGGCGAATTTTTTATTCTTTTTTTTTTTGGGGGGGCGGTCAAAAAAATCGATTGGGGGATAAAAACCGGCCCGTGATTATGCAAAAAGCCCCGGGGAGGGAGGGAGGTGAATAAGAATCAACGGTGCTGGACGGACCTGCTGCACCATCCGATCTCCTTCCCTCCGACGCGCCAATTACAACTTCCTGCAGGTATTTCTCCGCTCCTTCTCTCGTCACTTTGCTCAATTTCCATGCTCCTGGTCCCGCGGTTCCCGTCACCATCCCCGTCCTGCTGGCTCTCCACCGATCGCTTCCTTCCCAATGAGCTAGGGTTTCCCCCCATCCCCACCCCTCCTGCCGAGGGTGGAGGCGGCGGATTGGGGCGTTCTCAAAGCTCACTTTTGGCAATTTGGAACTCATCTTGAAGATAAATATGAAACTGGGTTTCGTATTCTAAACAAATATTTTCAATGGACAGTGCTCCCATTTGGCCTTTAAACAGCCCCTTCACTATTCCAAAAAGTTATGTGCAGAATCTTCCAGTCTTTCATACCCAATATCCAAATTTACATTGATGATATCTTTCTTTATACTCTAGACGAGGATTCTCGTTGTAAATTACTAGCCCAATTTGTAAAACTAGTATGAAAGCATGGAATTATGTTATTCCAGAAAAAGATTATCATTGTATAGAGAGAAATTGAATTTCTTGGGATGCACCTCAAAGATTGGATGTATTATCCCGATCCTTATATTATTGCAGAATTGCAAAAATTTCCTAATGGACATCTCCCCCACAAACAGGTTCAACAATTCCTTGGGATGGTTAATTATCTCGGGGATGTAACTTCCACCAGAAAAAAAATTTTGCAGACAAATACTAGTAATAAATAGTGGGTCATTGTCAAGAAATTGATGGAAGGTGAAGAGCCCGTGGACAAAAAAGGTATATTCACACAAGCAAAATGGATCATCACTCTACATTTAAAAAGATCCTAGCAATAAAATATGGCATCAAGAATTTTGAGTTCCATCTTATATGACATCATTTCCTCATAGAGATAGATATGTCCTCGTTTTCTCAAGTGTTGAAATTCAAGCTGAAACATGCATCTCATCTTTAGCTCCTTAAGTGGGCAGAATTTTGCTCAAAATATTCCTTTGAAACTAAACATATTGTAGGAAAAAAGAATATACTTGTTGATTTCCTATCACGACCAAAAGAATTTGTGTCTACCTTGTCTGTCAATACGTATGTGGTAAGAAATCCAAGAGGATTTTTCAAAACTAGAGAAATGAAGCCCACATGACCTTCATACTAGTATCCACTAGAAGTTCCTAAGCTCATCAAAGACAAGATTCTCTTTGAAAATCTTAGAAGACTTATGTGGCAATACCATTTTGAGATTTTTAGAGATTATGGAGGTCTTATTCTTCGCCCAAGTGGACTACATCTAAAGTATCATTCATTCATCCTTTATCTTTGTCCCCAAATGAAGAATTTCCAAAAAACCTCAAATGGTTCTATTGGCATATTTTTAATCTCTATACTATTGCCATTGAATTTCCAATAGCCAGGATATCTCTCATCATAGGTAGGATTATCCAAATAAGGAAAACATAGATATTTTGGAGAAATTCTCAGTTGGTTTAAACTATTAGGAGGGTGGAGGCACAACCCAAACCATGCAGGACTGCCTCAAAACTCCATACAATTGTTTTGTTCTACATGCCATGCTTTTTTGTCAAACCTAATGGAGATATGTGTAAAACTCCAGCAGATGTTGGAGTATTCATATGTAAACTCCAACTTGTTCCAAATGAGATTTTTACAACTCTTCATTATAGAATCTTAGCTTACCTTCGACAACATCAGGAACTATAGAGGATATTATGCCAGAATAATCGAGTCAATCCACCAGAAGCATGGCCAACAAAAGTTGATAATATTTCTTGGGATTATTCAAATGACTACCGCAAAACCCAAAAAAATTATCGATATTTGCTTGAAAAGATACTATGGAATTGACATGTAGGCTAACATGGACAATTTTGTGTTACAAACATTATCACAAGATTCATCTTCATTATCACAAAATTCATGGGGAGGACCATTGTCACAAGATCCTTTTGACCATAGTGAATTTTAGCTTGCACTCAATCTAGACCTCGACAAAGAAAGCCCATCACTCCAACTTGGGTAATCACCACAACCCAACATTACATCAAGCTCCACTAATACTTTGATAAGTCCTCATCAGTCCTCATAAAGACAAAAGTCATTTGAATAAAAAGCAGAAGTGCTCTAGAAATTGAGAAGTAGATAAGCTCTTCAAAGGACATTAGGAACAATATGGAGATAGTCTTGAGAAATGCACTTTCGGTGATTCTACTAACATCCTGTCATGATATCATCAATATCCAAATTCCATCGAATATAGACAGCTCGAAGAACTAGAAGTACAAATACTCATCAAAGTGTCTAGGCGCGAGAAATTGGATATGATTCTAGTAGCTCTGATGAAGACCAATGCCTCCACACCCCAGCATTTGACTAAAAAGCATACTAAAGATTGATAAAAGAGCTAAATTCTTATTTTTTTCAGTCCCATGTTGTAAAAAGTGTGCTTAAATAATTGGTTGTCACAATATTTTAGTAGTAGTTACTGTGCACTATTATAGTAGTTACTGTGCGCACTTTTTGTAGTAGTACTGTAGCAATTACCATTCACTATTGTAGCATTGTAGCAATTACTATAGCAGGGTGAAACTTGTGTGTTATAAGTTTGTTAGTGCACAAAGTTGTCTATCAATGCAAGAAAGTTGTGTGCCCAAGTCTGTCAGAGTATGTAAATTATTGGCTATTGTCAGTCATAAGCAGTTATTGTAAAATTATTGGCGACCTTCAAAACTTTATCAATGATTCAATGTTTCTTTTGTGCATATATATAAAAGGCAGTATCTATAATATTAAGTGGCACAAGAAGCCCTCATAAAATCTTTGTGAGTACTTGAATTATGGTCTCTAAAGTTTTCCTTTTGCCTTTTGGCCCCGTATGATTCTTAAAAGCTATAGATATTCAAATTAATCCTAGTAATATACCCTACACTTACCACAATGTGAAACATATGCATAAGAATTTGGCAATCATAAAATTTTCTATGATATGAACTACAATTCGGAAAGGAATATGATATCTAATAGGCAATCCCTACTCTGAGGCCAAGAGAACTGTGCATGTGGTAAGCATACATGCCATAGGTGAAGAAAAAGAAAACAAACAAATTCAAACTAATACAACAACAACAAAAATCCACATCAATACTAATCATGCCACATAAAACAGTCGCATCCACATTAAGGATTTTTAGTCAAAATTGGCCAAATGGACTACATTAGCAAATTATCAAAAGGTTTAGAACTATATTAACCAAATTAAAAGGCTTTGGATTGAACCAACTCAAGTGTAATAGGTTAACGATGTTTTTGGTAGATTTCCCCAACCCAATGTCTCCATGAGCATGCTCCAAAGAAGACTTTGAAGAATGAGTGCTTTAATTTCAATACTTAACGAACTAATCAAGGCTAGTATGCCAATTTCTTAGGCTAGCTTAGTAGGGTATACTACTTTTTTGCAAAGCTAAGTATACCTACTTTCAACGTTACTTTTGGTAACATTTCTAATAATTGAATTAATTTCACTTTTAGTTTATTTGGAACACTTCAAATCTTTAAACTCAGATATATGAAGTCAAATAAAACTTTGATTTTCATTGATTTTTTCAAATTAATGATAATGCTTGATTTGGGGACTGCTTAAAATTTGCCATTTGACTAATGGGAAATTCATCGGTGCTAGTTTTCATCACGCAAGAAGGATGTTAAATTTGATAATTTAACTCATGCAATAGTACTGATTCTTTGGGTCAGGGAGGGGTCTGGGACCACACTCTCTATGGAAGAACATAAAAATTCTTATCAGGTGATGTCCACGTCTCGTACATGAAATTTATAGAAAGTGTTTTAGTTGGCAACGTTTCTCTGAATATAAAAATATAAAGAAGTGTTTTAAGTGGTTCTGTGTTGTCAATGAAGGAGTTAGCGGCCAAAGTCAAAAGTACAATCGCTTAAAATATGCATGAAAGTTGTTCCACTACTGTACTAGAGATAAGGTATAATACTGGGCCATTTCTATCAGATTAGATTTTAAGTGAGGACAACGTCCAGTAAGGGGTGAAAGGTTCTAAATTTATTATAGATTTCAACTGAAACCTAGAATCTATCTTTTTGTATAGATTTATCATTTTTTGAAATTTTATATCTAGGATTTGGAACCTACCCTCAATTCTAGGTTCTAATAGGATTTCTTTTTCATCTTTAGTTAAGCAAAACGAAAATAAATGCAATAATAAAAATGAATAAGGTTTTATTATCAATTACCTAAGAATGAGTGTCCATATACACCTGTCAAATAGTATTAAGGAAATTTTATGGTTTTCAATGTATCGATTGCTCTTATATTATATAGAATCATTATCTTAAAAGAAGCAATTGGAGAAGCAATTGGAGCTTCCACTAGTTTCATAATCTATGAAAATAAAATTCTTAAACATAAAATAAAAGTTTAGACTAGTCATTTTGGATTATATACTTATCATCAAATGCCATGGAATACCTCAGGATCACGTAAAGACATAAACTAAGAAAAACACAAAAACTTATTCTAGATTTTAGGTTTTATGTTACATATTCTAGGTTTCAAGTTTTAGGTTCTATCAATCTAGAACCTAACCTACCTATCGAAATAGGTTTCTCAAATTTTGGAACCTAAACTTATCGTGCACACTTTGGAACCTGAAATCTATAGGTTTCCACTATACAATTCTCAAGTTTCAGATTCTACCCTAGAACCATGCTCGCCCCTATGCCCAATAAATTCTAAACTTATTGTAAGAATGTCAATTCAATTATAAATCATTACGTGGTATCTCAATTTTTTATGTTATGAGAAAAGCCACTCTTTATTTTGGTTCCATATATGGCATATTTGTCACGTTAGTATAAATTCAATGTCTTTTATGATAAAAAAAAAAAGTTTGGGGCATTTGTGTCATAATAAGCAAGTTCAAGGTTTTTAATATTTGTATTACAGTAGGCATAAATTATGATTTTTATGATATTAAGCTAAAATATTTTCCAAATTTTGATTTTTTATCAAACAAATGCATCTTAATTAAACAAATTTTTCTCCATCTTCACTCTTAATTGTCCTGCAATCATTCTCCAGTTTGAGGGTCAATGGCACTACATCTTTCTCTTAGTGGTTTCCACCTACGATTTCTTCAAACATCTAACACTTTTAGGATGCGTTTGATAACTACTCTGTTCTCGGAAGCAATTTCTGCTAAAAAATTATTCTTTTTTATTCTATCCTTGGGCTGAATTTCTTTTTAAATTTTTAATATTTTAATTATATTTTTCTATTTTAATTTTTAATTAATTTATTATATAATTTTATTATTTTAAATTTATTATATAATTTATCAAATTTTTAATATAATTTTATTATATTTTTAAATATAATCCTATGTTATAATTTTATTATATTTTTTAGAATTTATTTTAATTTTTTAATAATTTTATCATGTAATTTTATTATATTTTTAAATATAATTCTATGTTATAATTTTATTATATTTTTAGAATTTATTTTAATTTTTTAATAATTTTATTATTTTTTAGAATTTATTTTATTTTTTAATAATTTTATTATATTTTCGTGACCGAGTAGAGGGAAAAAAAGAGAAACTATAAGAAAAAGAAAAGATGATGGTTTGGCTTGATTTTGGAGTTATTTCCATAAACAAAATAGCAATTTTTTTTTAATGATTTTTCAAATTTATTCTCTAAAACAAATTTGTTAAGTGAACAAAAAAGTCATTTCGTTCTTTTTTTAAGAGAACAAAAAATAAAATCATACACTATTTAGCACGTTATCAAACAGGCCTTTAGTTTTCCTCTTTCTCGGACCAGCATAAAATCATGCTTATTTCGATTCAGCCAGAGGATCCAAATGCCAGGCGGGAATATGATCCACCGGCAAATTCTTGCCTTGGATGCCAACTCTAATCCGCGGCGTTCGCTTTGATCCAGTTTCTACTGTCTGCTGCAAAAAAGACGGCTCTTGCTCTCTGGGGACACAGACCCGTAGCTCCTGAAGATCTGTCTTGCAACAAGACACTTCCCAGAAAATATGGAGTGCATCTTCCGGGTCGCTTTGACAATGAGCACAAGTATTTTTCCAGATATCCCGCCTCTTGTCCCTCTTGTATTATCAGAGAGGAAAGCTTTCGAGCCTTCGAGATCCGCCTTTCTTGCTCCCGAAAGCGCTCCAACATGTTCAAGGTATTTACCACAGCATCACGGTTCTCCCGACTCACTTCCACAAATAAAGAGAGATCATTCGCGAAAGATAAGCAGAGAGAAATTTGGGGCAGTTCCAATGAACCCTTCACGATATGAACAGGTAAGGCGACGGGGTCCCCCTTGTTTAATCCCTCTCTAGCTACTATGTAGGTCGGGGACTGGTTCAGACATAACCCTATTTATCAGAACAGAAGTGGAACGAGGAAGCAATGCATTTCATGATGATTATCATCACGCCAAACCCTCAAGAATCTTGGGAAACTTTTAGAGCACTTCCCCTTATAATTTTCTCGCTCAAGCCTGTAATACCAGGATCGAAGCTAAGCCTGGAAGGATGAAGCCTCTGCACATGAAAGTTTGAGAGATGAGCTTTTATAAACCAGATTGCAGAGACTAGTAAACAAGCCTGAGCAGGAAGGACCAATCAAATCGCCAAGGAACGCCAACCTGCCACCATCCGCTGCCGTGCTTTAAGACTCCGGCTGCCATGACCTCCGCCTCTCTCTCTCTCTCTAGTTTGTGAGATGTTTTGAAAGTATTGGGCTATTTTCAGTAAAGTTCTTGGTTTATTCTGGATTATTTTATATTTGTTTCACAGAAAATGAATGATTTAGAAAATATTTTTCTAAATTTAATCACATGTATTGCTTACAAAAATAAATGAGCAAAAGATACATTCATCATCTTTGAAAATGTTTAGACATAATTGTTGTCAATAATGAAAATATTTTTTATTGACTAATTACTCATTTTTTGGCAAATCATTTATAAAGCTCCCTTTTTTTTACTGAAAATGAATAATTGGAAAAACATTTTCCCAAAAATGATTAGTTGTATCGCTTGAAATAATTAATCAATGAAAAATGTTTTCATTTTTTATAACAATTTATGTCTAAAATTTTTATAAACAATAAAAAAAATATCATTCATTTTTTTGCAGCGATGTAGACAATCATTTTTAAAAATATATTTTCCAAATCATTTATTTTTTTTGCTAAATAAATGAAACTTTAATTCATGACAGTATCTTCTAAAATTAAGGGGGATAATGTTATATACTTATTAACCTCCAAACTTTAGAGGCTCTCGACCCTCTTGTCAAAATTGAATAGCACTATCGACCCCGACAATTCAGCACTCATTTATCTCAGAGATCATCATGAAGCCCACTGCCAAATGTAATATAAGGACCCTACGCATTCACCTTTGAATGAGCCATACGTGTGTTTGAACTTAGCCATGTAAACGGATCCTTTCACATGTGCGGGTTAGTTTCCGTTTACAGACCGACAGTTCAAAGATGGTTCTCGTATGGCTCATTTGAAAATTTGTCGTGCATCCACCATCGGACAAGGTGGTCAAAATCGGGATTAAGACCGCGATGTGATTATAGAAGGACATTCACCGTTGATTAAGCAACATGTGTTTGAACTTAACCGTGTAATCAGATCCTTTCACGTGTCGACGATTCAATGATGAGCGCGCTAATTACTTTCTTGGATCGATAGTGAACCTAAATGAAAGTGGTTCTCACTACGAGAGCACATCTAGAAATTTAATGTGCATTTGTAAAAGGGCATCCTGATCCCGTTGAGTGAGTGATACATATGTTTGAACTTATCCTTATAATGGGATCCTTTCACACATCGACGATTTAATGATGAACGCATCAATTACTTTTTGAAGATCGATAGTGAGGGGGTGGAGGGCACATTTGGAAATTTGCTATGCATCCACCACCGGGGCAAGGTGGTCAAATTCCAAATTAAAATCGCCCCGTGATTATAAAAGGACATTCACATTTGGGCAAGTGATAAGTGTATTTCAACTAGCATTATAATGAGGTCCTTTCACAAGCTGGCCATTCAATAATGAGCACATCAATTACTTTTTTTCAAACCGATAGTAGGGTGAGGGGCACACCCAGAAATTTGTTGTGGATCCACCACCATTGGGGCAAGGGGTCAAAATTCGGGATTAAAACCGCCCTGTAATTATAAAAGGGCATTCAACATTGGATGCATGATGAATGTGTTTGAACTTACCCTTATAATGAGATCCTTACACACGTCAACGATTCAATGATGAACACGCCAATTATTTTTTCATACCAACAATGGCATGGTGGGCGGCACATCCGAAAATCCGCGGCGCCTCCACCACCGGGGCAAGGTGGTCGAGTTCACAGTAAAAACCGCCCCGTGATTACAAAAAGGATATTCGCCATTGAACTTAACAATACAATCGAATCCTTCAGCACGCTGGCGGTTCAATAATGAGCGCCTCAATTTCTTTCCTCGGGACACATGCTGAAATTTGTTGTACTTCCACCGGACAACGTGGTCAAAGTCCGGTCGAATTTTTTTTTCTTTTTTTTTTTTTTTTTCCCCGGGGGGGTGAAAAAAATTTCCGTTTGGGGGGATAAAAAAACCGGGCCGCGATTATAAAAAGGTAGGGGGATAGGGGGGAGGGTGAAAAAGAATCAACGGTGGTGGACGGACGTGCAGTCTCATCTCCATCGTCCTCCTCGCTCCTCTCTTATCCAGCGTCCGATCCTCCCTGCACCATCCGATCTCCTTCCCTCCCGCGCGCCAATTACAACTTCCCCTCAGGTATTTCCTCTCCTCTTTCTCTCCTCAGTTGCTCAATTTTCATTCCTCCCGGTCCCGCTGTCCCCGTCCCCGTCTCCGGCCGGCCGGCTCTCCGCCGATCGCTTCCTTCCCGATGAGCTAGGGTTTCCCCCCTCCGATCCGCGCCCCCCTCCCGCCGGGGGCGGCGGCGGCGGCGGATGGGGGGGCGTTCTCACGGAGGGCGACGTTTATTTTTTTTTTTTTTGCAGCTGCTTGGCCCCCCTGGGAGACGACGCGATGGCGGCGGAGGCACCGGTGAGTCCCGGCGGAGGCGGCAGCCACGAGAGCGGCGAGCACAGCCCCCGGTCCGGCGGCGTCCGCGAGCAGGACAGGTACCTTCCCATCGCCAACATCAGCCGCATCATGAAGAAGGCCCTCCCCGCCAACGGCAAGATCGCCAAGGACGCCAAGGAGACCGTGCAGGAGTGCGTCTCCGAGTTCATCAGCTTCATCACCAGCGAGTCGGTAGCCTGCGCCAGATTTTCTGTTTTTCTGTGGAAATGGGATTTCGATTCGGTGATTTTTTTCGTCTGATTGTCTTTTGTTGGATGGGCAGGGCGAGCGACAAGTGCCAGAGGGAGAAGAGGAAGACGATTAACGGCGACGACTTGCTCTGGGCCATGGCGACCTTAGGGTTTGAGGATTACCTCGATCCGCTTAAGATTTACCTGGCCAGATACAGAGAGGTTGGTGTTTCGTTCCCTTTTTCGAATGTTTTGATCGCCTTTTCTCGCTGTAAAAAAGAAGTGCCCATTACTGAGGAGGAAGGAGATTTAGGTTGGTGGAGTCGTCATAATGACGAAGATGATTATGAATCTTTTAATTCATTTGGAAATTATTGCCTTCTTTCTATCAGGTGGTTATAAATTAATGTGTTGATATATCAGTGCTTTAACTTCTCAATAACTGACTTCTTCTTCTTCTTCTTTTCTCTCTCTCTCTCTCTCTCTCTTTTTGCCTGTTGGATGGCACTCTGCTCAATTGGCAGATGGAGGTAAATGTCAGACTCTTCACGGCTCTTTGTTTGTTTTGTTCTAGAATGCTGTCCTAGTGCTTCGGTGTAGCTAGCATGCCCCTAATGCTTGAGTTGGTGAATTATTGGTTTGGGTAGGGGGATACCAAAGGGTCAGCTAAAGGTGGGGAACCATCTGCTAAAAGAGATGGCACCGTGGTTCAGTCAGTTCCTAATGCCCAGGTGAATTTTTTGCATTTTGTCAATCTGCATATGGTGTCCTCTTTATTTTAATGTGTGTTCATATATCTCAATTTGATTGGATTAGCGGTTGCTTTGTGATTTGTGATTTTGATTAAGTCATCTTGTTTCTTATTTGCATTGATGAATTTGGAAGATTGCTCATCAAGGTTCTTTCCCTCACGGCACCAACTATTCCCATTCTCAAGTAATTCTAATCTCATTCCTCCTGGCTCTCTCAAATGTTATATTTCCACACTTTTTCTCGGAAGATGTTATATTGTGATATATTTAGTCGTTTGTATCCAATAAATATCCTGTGTTGAGACGCCACAGCTCTTTTTATTCAATAGAACTTGGCTTCCTAGGAGTATGGAGTAATTTAGTCATCAGAGCTCCAAGAGATGATCTATACATGGTTTTTTGCTCTGGGATAGGCAAGCTTGTTGCAAGTGCTGGCCAATTTTCAGCATGATATCTTGATTATATGTGGTCTGTGTTTCCCTAGCTCAATCAGTTTTTGCCCCTCCTTTGCTGTTCTTAGTAGCATATACTTACTGGGTTGCAATGTTTTGAATTTCAAGCATACATGGATTCACAAAATTAAAGGCTTGCATTAAAGAGGCATTGAAATGAACGTGAACAATAATTTGCTGAAGCTGAACAATAATCAACATGGCTTATTGTGTCCTAATTAACTGGTTCCTTACCACCCCTGCATGAACATTAGCATGTAGGTGCCAGATCCAAGTGAATCTGATGGTTCCTAGAAGGCCTTTTGAGAAATCTATTGTCTGTTGCCCTTTTCCCTTTTTCTTTCTATCTAGGCATTGGGCCTTGTTTCATTCTGAGATGGGCCTTGAAAATCTTCATTAAAATCTTTCAGGTTTTGTGTTGCTGTAGATCACTTGTGAAGGAAAAGTTATGGAATGGATCCTTTTACTTTCGTTTCACATCAGCTTTATGAGGGGCATGATGGTTTTGTCCTCGTAAAAGCTGCCAATGGACTTCATTTTTGTAAATGGATAATGAGAATCCCGAATAATTCTACTTGGTTGTTCATGGATATTGTTCTGTTTGTATATTTGTTTGTTTGCTTTGCCACTTAAAAGCATGATTACAGAGGGCCATCTCTGATTCGTTAATCAGTATTGTCAAGGAGAAACTGAATTGCTTAATGACTATTCTAGGTAGCATCCATTACAAAAGAACATCAAGTACATAATCAAAACCGACTTTTCTTTGATCGAAGCTTGTTGGAGCTTGAGTTCTACTGTGGGCATGTTGGTAGAACATGTCGTCCTATTTTGGTAGTGTAATCATTGGACTAGAATCTACTTTATATATACTATTCTTGCCTCTCCATGCCACCACATACCACATATAACTTCATCAGACTCTTCAGTGTGCTCTCCACATGGATATACATTGAGCTGTTGGACATACTTGCCAGTTGTTATCACTAATTAAAGAGCCAAATTGGTACACAGAAAGAAATGACATTAGCATGGCATAGTACAGAGAGAATGTCAAAGACTTGTAAGGGTGTGATCCATGTTAGGGTAGTTGTATAATAGAGTTTAGAGTGGAATCATGCTGTCGTTAGGGTGCCTTGTATATTTCTTTTTTTTGTTCTCACTAGATGTACATTTTCTTGGTTCTTCTCTCTCTCTTTTCTCTTTGTGGAACTATATCCCACTTCTTTTGTGAAGCTAGAATGATAGGAATGCATAGGCCATGCATCTGGAGTTTGATCTTCAGAATTGATGCGGTTTTGAGACTTTAAACCCAATATAGTCGTATGCTTTTCTGAGTTTATCTTTAAGGTGCAGAGCAGTGCAATGCAAACTATGTGTTTTTCGTTCTCGTCTTTAATAAATTTGTAATCGCGTGAACCCTATACCATCTTTAAATGGATTGTGATTTTCACATGCTGGATGACTAGAAAGTTCAGGAAAATTTCGACCGAAAGAAAAAGTTTGAGATAATGTTTAGCAGAAAGGCACAGTGGACTTGGCTTGAAAAAAGAAAGACACAATGGGCACCCCTAATACCTTGTTTTCGCAGCATCTTGCTCATGTGGTTCAAGTTTTCTTTGGGGCTATATCGTGTCTAGGTATATGCATTTCAATCTTGACACAATATACAAATTCAAATCATGAAGTTGGAATGGGCAAATGAGATGAATATTACATGTGTTAGAAGTTTCTCTGGGATTCATACCATATCTGGGTATTTGCAATTACTGCAATACTTTCAAGTGAAGAAATTAGAATTAGTAATTGATATGTATAGGATCAAGTGTTACTATTTGAAGTAAAATAATGCCCGTCTCTTTTAGTAATAGATAAGATGTTTATAAAAGTAGTAAGAGGGCATGCACATTCATGTGCCAAAGAAAAGGACATTGGGTGGATGGTTGAGAGTCTTGGCGAGTAATGGAAAAAGTTGAAATGGATGGTGGTTCAGAGAATCAGTAATGGAGATAGTTGTGTAGTGGGAGAGTAGCTAAGTATCATAATAGTCTTCAATTAGGTTAGAATAGAGGTTTTCATAAAATGGAACTTCATAGGCAAATTAGATGAACAAAAAGACCATCCAAACATAATATATAAGAAAATCAATTATTACTGTGTATTATGATAATTTATATCCTTAGAATAATTAAATAGGGCCAATTTATTTTGATATAAATAACTCATATTCTGTAAGAAAACTTCACGTGTTTATTCCTTCCTATTCTTATAAAGCCCATAAACCTTAAATCTACTTTCTGAATAATTAATCAGATAGACAAATCTTTTTAAAAAAATGGTTTAGAGGAGAAATGGATCCTTCCTCCTTTTGGTCAATCAACTGACCCTATCCTAGGATACATTTGTGAGTAGAGAACATTAATTTTTTATGTACTAATTTTATTATTTAAACTACTTTACTATTGTCTTTTCTCTATAAAGGATGTTCGGTAGATTTGAAATTTACTACTTGGTATGGTGTTTGAAAATATAATGCTAATTTGCATAATTGAAGTCCACAAGCTGAAATGCATCTGGAGTCTTATCAAGCTGTGTGTTTTCCTGACACATGCTTGGAAACACTTCCTTTTTGTGAAATTCCATCGTGATATTGGCTGTTGTTACTGCCTCTTTTATTTGTAACTCTTGGAAGATAACTGGTGATTAAGTTAGAAAGTATTCATGTGTTGAACAGTATTTTCCACTTCCTCATTATTATTTTTTTGTTCCATGGGTGTTTTCCACAGGTTCACCATCCTGCGCTTCCAATGCATGGTGCAGAATAATAATCTGTCCCAGTCCCGTTGCATGAGATGAAGAAATCATCACTGTTGTTCCGAGCATTCAACTCATCTCGGCATTGAGATATTGATAAGATGTGCTGCTGATGTTTTAGGGTGGTCTCTGTCAATCGTGTTCATTTGGAGTTGGTTTCCAGTGGGCTGTATATTTTAGCATCTGCATCATATTTGCTTTCAGCTTTATATATGTCTGGTTTAGATTTACTTGATAATGTAGAAAGGTAAGCCCTGCAAGTATTTATCTTATTGTTATTTAGATTGGGCACCCGATGAGGGTGAGAATGAAGTTTCATTTTAGCTCTCTGTTCTGTTGTTGTCTTGTGTAATTGTATTCTTGAGTTAGAAACTTGTGACCAATTAGTATGCACAGTCTACATTTACGTGACAATGTCCAGGTCTGAGTGTATAATCCAGAATCCAGTTCAGATCGTATAGTGCAATTGCATTATATTTGTATGTGATTGAGTCATTGATTCGAACATGCCAGAGAAGTGTTGCTCTGGTAAATGAGTGCTGCCGCTATTGTGACGATGATTTGAGTTTTGATTTTGTACTTTTCTATTGAGAATGAGGTCAGGACGTCTAGCTACCTAACGTTCTGTGAGTTTGCTGGAGTGATGTACTGTTTGGGCAGTAAAAGTTTCGGTTTTGATATGAGTTAACACGACTATTTCTTCAATCAAGGGATGATGCCATGATCATGTTACAAAGTCAATCCTAGTTGATCAAGAGACGAGTAGGCAGCAAGATGGGCAACATCGTTTTATATGGTGACCGAAATGACCCATTATTTGCTGATCAATAGATCTTTGTGGCTACTGTCTAGTGTCTGGGGTTAGGGTGAAGAAATCTATGACTTCATGTCGTAATGTGTCATGTCAAATTAACTACTCTAGAACCTAAGTATGAGGTATCTATTAGATCGTTACTTGACATCAATGTTCGACAAGCTAGGCATATGTACACTGAATATATGGAGTTAAAAAAATGTATTTAAATGTGTATTAACATATTCAAATGTATGAGAATGATTCACATCGACATGATCGACATGGTTTGCATAAAAGTAAGCTTATAAGTTATAATTGAGGTAAAGAAGTTGATTACACATGGCAAAATTGTCGTTTGTGTGCGGGTTCACTTATGACATAAACAATCTAAAATCGTATGCCGTGTACGGCACTGTCATGTAAAGGTCGTGTCCAAAATTTAAGCCCTACCTATGATTGTCAAAAGAGAGAATGCGCAATAATCTTCTTGTTGGACATAGCAAAAGGTGTCGTCGCTGCTGAGAGTCCGCAGAAGCCAATTTGTATTTAATTGCGCACTCATTCGAAAGAAGAGAGAAATCGAAAAAGAAAACTTTTGACCAACTTCATCCTAAAAGCTTACTTTTTCAAAGTTAGGGACAGGTGCTCCGAACACTCGGTGAGAGATTTACTTGTGACAATCGGAATGAGTTAGGACAACATAAGTGGAAAAGTTATCTAAAAAATCTTAAATTTATTATATTTTTATCAATTTAGTTTTAAATATATTAAATTTATCAAATAAGTCATAAATCTTTTCATATTTTGTCAATTGAATTCATCCGATCAATTTTGATCGAGAATCACTAATATGGACGTTGACCACCCTACGTGGCATAATTTGTGTTAAGGTGGATAATTTTTAATTATATTTTAATAATTTTCAAAAAAAATTAATTTACTAATTTTTCTTTTCTTTTTTCCTTTGTCTTTCTTTTTTCTAACCTCAATCTGATGAGGTCACTAGCCGGCCTCAATTAGTGTTAAGGTGGACAATTTTAATTATATTTCAATAATTTTCAAAAAAAAAAATTATTTTTCTATTTTTCTTTTCTTTTTTTCCTTTTCTTTCTTTTTTTCTAACCTCAATCAATCACTAGTGTGTTAAGGTGGACAATTTTAATTATATTTCAATAATTTTCAAAAAAAAAAAGTATTAATTTTTTTTTTTTTCTTTTCTTTTTTTTTCTAACCCCAAAGTGTTAAGGTGGACAATTTTTAATTATATTTCAATAATTTTCAAAAAAAAAAAAAAAAAGAAATTTCTTTTTTCTTTTCTTTTTTCCTTTGTCTTTCTTTTTCTAACCCCAATCGACAAGGTCAATAGCCGATCTCAATTAGTGTTAAGGTGGACAATTTTTAATTATATTTCGATAATTTTGAAAAAAATTATTAATTTTTCTATTTTTCTTTTCTTTTTTCCTTTGTCTTTTTTTTTTCTAACCCCAATCTAACGAGATCTAGCCGACCCTCACCAACCATGTGCAAGGGCCAATGACCCTTGCCTAGTCTAGATGAGGGCCACAATGCCCTCGCCGACCACAAGCAAGGGCATCTTCACCCTCACCTCACTTAGGCCAAGCAAGGGCGCCACGGCCCTCGCCTATAGCCGACAAGAGTCAATTAGGAACTTTGCCGACCTAAGGTTAGAAAAAAATCAAAAAATCAAAAAATCATTAAAAATTGTCCACGTTAGGGCCAAGCGTATCACACAAGAGAGCTAGGGTCCACGTTGGCGATTTCCAACCAATCAATTGGCGAAACGTGAAGACATTTCAGATTCAATCGATCAAATTAAAATGTTTATGGCTTTTTTTAACAACTTTTTGTGACGCGAGTTTCCTTCGTGGTTATGAAATCAAAAAGAGAAAAAGAAAGGGACTTGGCCCTCATATGGCTTGGGTGTGCACAAGTGCTGCTTTATGTAAGCATGGTCCCGAAGATGATGCTGCGGCCGCCTCCCTTTTCGCCGTGCCTTGAGTGGTTGTGTATATATTACATTACATCTATCTATCCCTCAAGCATATGAACTTAGTCTAACGAGCCCCTTTTGCTTTTCATATAAGCCTCTCCCTTCTTGTTTGAAAATAATAATAATAATAATAATAATAATAATAAAGAAGCCTCTTTGGCGTACCTTGGTCTATATATCAGTTCTATCCCCTTAAACCTTTGGTATAATTGTGCTTATGTTGAGTTGTGCTGTGTTGAGCACATGCATTTAGCCATACCTTTTCCAAAGGTGTCGTGTGTGGCTACGAATGATTGATGTGTTTGGGCAAACACTACTACAAGATTTCTATGGTTATTAAAATGACGAAAAGGACCTATAATGCTAGGGGTGTCAAAAATCGAACCAAAATTTTCGTGCATTTTCGGTTTGGTTTAAGGTTTCATTTGGTTAATAAAAAATAACCATTAATTTATTTCGGTTTGGTTCGGTTTTTCAGTCCAATTCGGTTAACCGAACCGAAATTCTCAATAAAAATTAAACAATTTCTCTTATTTATCATCTCTTCTTCATTTAGGTTCCAATAAGTAAAGTAAAAATAGGAAAACTGAAAAAGCCATCCTGAACCAAACCAAACCGAACCGCATTTTCGGTTCAGTTTGGGACAGTTTCGGTTCGATTCGATTCGGTATTATCCCTTATCAATTCGGTTTTTTCAAAATCGAACCGAATCGAATCATTTACACCTTTATATAATACTATTGTAGAGTTGTCACCAATATTTATATCTACGTTAATGGAACTTTTGAATGTAACATTTTCCCCTGTAAATAATGATGATGATTATGATGATGATTATCATTTGATGTTATTAATATTATTACTTACCTTGTTTTTATTTTTGTTGCTACTATAAAATGGACATCGTACTGTTATTAGTTATTATTTGAAATTTCTAGAAAAGTTGCTATACCTCTCCTCCTAGGGAAAAGATAATAATGATAGAGAGGATGGAAACGACGATTTAGATGAGTCGGTTGAATGATGGAGAAGAATTTAGGTTAAAAATTGGAACCAAAAAGATTGAAATGGTGATGGAGAAGTTTTCTGTGGGGTTGAAAAAGAAAAGTAGGGAGACAATTGGAAATGCATTTGGTGACAAGAGAAAAAAGTAGGATTTTTATATGATCCTTTTGTCCTAATAAAATAAAGTTGAGATAAGTGTATCAAAAATCTTAAAATTTATTTAAAAAGTCTAATTGAATATTGAAACTTTCAAAAAGTACAATCCAATCTTTATCAAATTGTGCAACCAAGGTCCTCTACTAACTCCGTTTAAATTGAGAGACGGAAAATGATAACCTACTTTATCTGTGCATTTATCTCACCTACATGGCTGTTTGCTTAATTGAATGGTCCACAATGGATCAAAACAAGGACGTTTTCTTTGCCTTTATGGCTTCGTCTCTCTTGATAGCCCCCAATTTGGTGTCATTCATCCAAGTCCTAATCCAAACGAATTCAAGGGAAAAACCGAGGTTATTGCAACTTCAAAAAATCTCGTTGGAATTCCAAATTTTGCCTAAGCGGCCATGAATTGCCAAATCAAAGAATGGCGACCAAAAGAATGAGGGCACCAATGTCTGAATCAATCCGAATCAAGTGATGTAACTCCTAATGAGAAGTCAACTAAAAGCGAACATGCTATTGTGATTTTCAATCACCAATTCTCCAACATACAAATGTAAAAAGCACATACGGTCTCTTGTGGTCCTTTATGTTTTGGCCTTCACTTGATTCATAATTCTTAAGCCTTTCCATGTGGTGGTCCCAAATCCATTATTTTCTTCCTAGCAACAGCAATACGCTATCGATGAGTTATTTGAGCATGAGCTAACCGAGGTTGTGCACTGGCTTGGGGCTAGGGGTTTGAAACTATAAATATTTAAAGTTCATAGGGGAAAAATTAGGTTTTTCTTAAAATATTGCTCCATTTATTTTACAAAAAATGAATAATTTTGAAAATATTTTTCCAAAGATGTTATTTGTATCTCTTAAAATAATTAATTAATAAAAAAATATTTCATTATTAATAACAATTTATATATGAAATATTCTCATAAATGATGAAATTTCTTTTCATTTGTTCATTTTCATAAGTAATACATATGATCATTTTTAAGGAAAATATTTTTCAATCATTCATTTTCCACGAAACATAATATATATACACAATAATTATTAATATTTATTTTTCATTCTTATTAATATTATCTTAGGTGAAATTATCTTCATAGTCATGTGTCAACTATAATTTGTTTTTTTTGGTCAGACAACTATAATTAAGATGCGTATTGGCATAAGTAGATTATGGGTTTGGTGAGAATGCTTTTGAAACTACAATTTTCTTGAAAAGGAAAAACATATTACATGATGAGCAAATTTATAAACTTCAATAATGCATGTTTTTATAAAACTTCAAATTTACATATATTTCTATAATTTAAGTGTTGCAACTTCCTTCAATTGCATATGAAAATTTTAATCCAAATACATCAATTTGAAAAATAACTAACGTAAAATTCCAACTTTATACTATTTAAGTGAACTCAATGATCACTTCAACCTCAAACTTATACGAAAAAAATTAGTGCAAAATTCATTATTATATTTAAAATACCACATAACCACGCATAACCTAGATGAACAAGATCCTGATCAACTATAATCAACATAATTGGAAAATAATCAGTCAATCTATTACCTTCTGAATTTGAATTCAATTCTATTTACATTTCCTCCCACAATCTCATTATATGCATTGATTTTTTCTATTTCAATTTCGTCTTCTTTGACATGCAACAAATGATCACCGACAGAAATTTAGTATATCTAAATAAATATGTCAGCGATATAAAAAGTATCCTAAACGGATACTAAGTAAACTATCTGGGTAGATAACAACTTTGTAAGATTTGAATATTATATATCTCCTTCTAATACAAATTACAGATAATAACTTAGTAAGATTCTACCTATTTAGCAGATATTTCATAGATACATAGAGATAGACTATGAATATTTAAAGAATGCAAAAATATAAATCCATATAAAGCTTATATAATGCGATTCAAACAAAATCTCAAATGTGATAGACTCATTGAGCAGGGAATCTAGTGGATATTCTCTTTATTATTTACTAGCCACCCATAAAGAAGATAATGGAAAAATCGATTATGTTCCCTTTTTTTCCCCTAAAATAATCGATTTTTTGAGATAAATCTGACCAGTGTATTCATGTAAATAAACTGTCCTTTTGCTTTCAAAAACTAAAACAGATATTTATATAAGCATAACCAAATGACTTTTAAATTAATGATATTTAGAGATTTTATTATACGGGAACTAAGTTTCACAACATTGAAAATATTTAAAATTAAATTTTGAGAACAGTGAAAAATTTCATTGTTGTATCTCAACTACTTCGGACTATGATCTCATTCATATTTTTAGTACTAAAAGATAAATTCCGCTACAACAACGTATATTGCCATATCTTCAGTTTGTTAAAGCTTTTGCCAAATATTATCTCTACCTTATTTAAAATATAACCGAAAGTGATTTTAATCTTACTTTTACAAAACTACCTTCATGAAATCTCATTTCTATTATTTAAGCGAAGGAGGATAGCATACTTCACATAATCGAAAAAATTATTATTTTATTTTGGTATAAAAAATATCTACACATTCTAAATATAATTCAAATCCCGTTCCTTTCCGTTATTATTTGAATTCATCTTCTGAAATACATTCAATCTTGAATCGCGCATGCTTTTTGTAAGATAATTACATGCAATTCAATGCACCGGGATCAACATGCAACTCATCATAATCATTCGATTGGCAAGCCAAAGCTTTTTCTGCCACATGGATACATCATTTAAAAAACATTTTCTTCAAAATAATTACTTCCAAAAAAATATTTTCATCATTAACGAAAATATTTAAATATAAATTACAATTATCTACGACTAATATATCAAACGGTATGAATCATCATCTTTAGGAAGAATATTTATCAGATCAGTCATTTTTCCATAAAGCAAAACGGAGCCGTGGGCCCATGCGATCGCGATCCAACGGCTCGAAAGAACCAGCCAATTAAAGATAGGTTTTACGCTAGTCGCGGATGTATGCAATAACTTCTCCCTTTCGCTCTTTACGTATGTATCTCCTTAAACTTGCCGAGCACTGTTCTGCTTTTTCCCGATACAATAATACAAATAGACAGAATTGCACACTCCCGAAGGTTATCAGCAAACCGACGACGAGGAGAAACGAGGGACGACGACGACGACGACGGAGGACGAGGAAGGAGAAGGAGAAGAAGCAGAGGAATCAACCTCGGATTCCGCGAAAGCCCGATATAGATTCTAGTTTCCTCTTTCGTTCCCGTAAATCTAAGGCCCTTCGTAATCCTCCCCCTCCCGGAGAAGAACCTGTGATCACAATCGAGACTAAATATTAGGTAACACTCGCGAAGAAAGGCACCTCGTCGTCGCGCTCCGATCGAATCAGCTGATCGCTTCGATCTCCCTCGCCTCTCGACCTCTCTGGAATTCGATTCTTCCGCTTTCTTGGGCTTTTTTGGTTTTTTTGGGGTGGGTAGCGTGTGAAGTATAATCTGCCTGCATATCCGTTAATATCCCGAGTGATGATGATGATGATGATGATGATGGTGATGGGTACTCTGTCGATGGTCCTGAGAGGTATTGATGAATCTTCAGTGGGTTCGGGACGAGGGTGTGTTTCTGATTGCGTTTCTGCGGCCTCTCTGCTCCTCTGTCCTTTGGTTATTCTTGGGTCGGTGTGTAATGTGTGTTGCGACTCTTGAGTTCTGCTCTCGCGTGTGTATCGCATCGGGCATAGGTTGATGGATGTCTAGGGCTTGTCGCCAGTGGTACTGAGAACTTAGAACGAGAGAAATTCGTGCTCTGTTTCGCTCACTGAGAAAAATTCAGCACTAGTTCGTCCGCCTTCGCCATTTTTCTTTACAAAGATGACTTCTTTTTGGGTTCCAACTTGTGAGAATTGAATTTTGATGAGCGTTTCTACTCTGCCTGTCTGGTCTCTGTAAAATTCGCATGAGTGGCAAATTTTTGCTTGCTTCTTATAAAGAATTACGAATGTGTTTAACAAGATTTCCGTTTTACTGGCATTGATTAATTGCTTCTTTTGTTCCCCTTCTGGCGATGGTTTACATCGATCTCATTGTGAGTTTTAATGAAGCAGGACTGGATTCGTAGATGGCGAACCGTGGCCAAAAGCGAGCTGAAGTAGTTGAGGATTTCCCTGCTGATAAGCGCGCTTGTAGTTCATTGGATTTTAGACCCAGTTCTTCAAGCTCACCACCAATGGAGAACCAATTAGAGTCTACTAGCTCAAGGTTGGAATCCCATGAGACGGACATGGATACTGCCTCGACTGCTTCAGCATCCAGTCGATCTGAGGGTGAGCCGGAAAAAGATTCGACTTGTGGGTCTTGTGATTCCGATGATGTGGATCCCCGGTATGGGGGTCTCCGTGAATACCACAGGAGTCGGTCATACGGTGACCATTCCAAGTTCAAGAAGATTTTGTCGAGCTTGACTGAAGAAACTGAACCTTCAGAGCAATTGGCTGTGCTTACTGAGCTATGCGAAGTTCTGTCATTCTGTACTGAGGATTCACTCTCAAGCATGCTGGCGGATGCATTCTCTCCAATTCTTGTAAAGCTTGCAAGGCATGAGAGCAATCCAAACATAATGCTGTTGGCTGCAAGGGCTATAACTTATCTTTGTGATGTATTTCCCCGATCATCAGCATTCCTTGTTAAGCATGATGCAGTTCCTGCTATTTGCCAACGATTGATGGCAATTGAGTACTTGGATGTTGCTGAACAGGTAAATTGCATATGTGCATTATAATTGTCCGTGTGAAAAATATTTGTTAGTGCTCCATTTTATTAGTTTGTGATCCAGGGGATCCTTTGGGATGAAATTTGATCAGCGTAATTCTTGATACAGTGTTTGCAAGCTTTGGAGAAAATATCTCGAGACCAACCGCTTGCCTGCTTAGAGGCTGGTGCTATTGTGGCTGTGCTCAATTATATTGATTTCTTTTCAACGATTGTGCAGGTACTATTATTTCTGTGCTTACTACTGCAAGTGGATTCTTATATCGTTTTCATAACCCGCATCAGTTCTGTTGTTGATACCCTAATCTTTGCACATCTAATGGCATTTGTTGGTTTGTCCCTTCCAGCGAGTTGCTCTCTCTATTGTCGCGAATATCTGTAGGAAACTTCCGTCTGATAGCCCTTCACTTTTTATGGATGCTGTTCCTATTCTCTGCAACCTTCTTCAATTTGAGGATCAACAGGTTTGTGAGAAGTTTTATGTACTTGAGTCACAATTCAATCGAGGGCTTTCAAATTTTAATCACTTTCTTTTTATGAAATTATGTTGCAGCTTGTTGAAAGCGTGGCATTCTGCTTAACTAAGATAACTGAGAGAGTTAGTCAGAACCCGGAGAAGTTGGATGAATTGTGCAATCATGGGGTGATCAACCAAGCCCTACGTCTTATCAACCTAAATAGCGGAACCACTTTATCACTGCCAGTTTATAATGTATGTAGTTATATTATATATTTATTATCTCACATTTCTAAACAGCATATTGCACTGGTTTTTATTTCCAAATTATTTTGCAGGGAATGATTGGGATGCTCGTGAAACTTTCTTCTGGTTCATATCTTGGTTTCAGAACTCTTTATGGGCTTAATATATGCATCATTCTGAAGGATATATTGGCTACCTACGATGTTCCCCATGGAGTGTCATCTCCTCGTCTGGCTGATGGGCATTCTATTCAGGTTGTCTGACACTGTATTCAGCATTGTAGTTGCAATTTTTACAATTTTACTAGGATTTTACCTAAGGTTCCCCCACCAGTACCCTTGTTATCACCTTTTACCTTGATTACCAGATTGAGACCCACATGAACCCATCTTGGTGAATTTTCTGATGAGATTGATAGAATTTATAGGGACTGTGTTATAATATGCATTGATCTGACCAGCCTATTTCTGATTTAGCCCTTTTTTAAGTTGCAAGCTGAGCAAAGAACTGTGGCATAGAATTTATTTGACTCCACTTCTGGGTGAAATTTAAAGCCTTGATGTTAGTGTTCCAGTGGTCCTGTGGATGTATTAGCAAGATAAAAGGAATGGAATTGTGCCTGAAGGCTTTGAGTGAAGCTTGTGGCATTTCTCTGTTTGAAAATTTTGCTGTGAGCCTGACTTGCACTACATTTATGCATGTAACATATTTCAATTGTTACACTTGACAACTTTACATGATGGGGTGTATTACAGAATGGATAGCGATTTATGGTTGCTTTTGGGTAGTAGATCTAGAAGCCTCCTCTTAACTAAGCTATGCATCATGTAGGAAATCTTTGGATGCAGATTTCTCATCTCACTGAGTGTTTCACGCTGTCACTTAGAAGGCTTATTTGGGTCGAGTTACCCAGGGTCACTTAGAGGGGAAATTTGTGTCTGACGAGTAGCCCTTAGCACCATGCTGGATAGAGGAATCATAGAGGAATCATTTTATAATTTGCAAAAGGCAACCTGCATTTTATGGATATTTTTTAGTACGTCTGTCTTATCTCTATTTTATAACATGTGTTTAATTGTACTTATTCAAGTAGTTTAGTCAGGGTTCTCCTTAAAGGTTATAAGGTGTCTACATTATGTAAATAAAGTTTTACACATCTGATGATGTTATTTTCCGGATATTTCTTCCGTTCCAATGATCCATGGTGATGGTCATTCAAACTTCAGGTTTTTCAACCCAACTTTTAAGTGCGATAAAGATGGTACTAGTGTGGACTGGTATCCCTTGATATGTCAGTCAACACTTCCTCATGGGATTGTCCGGAGAGATTTATTGATGGAGAGACTATCCCTGCTCTTCATGAGATTTTCGGAGAGATATAATTATGGAGTTGCTGATCAGGCCTGCACTTTTTTGTCCTTCAGGTACGAGAAGTTCTGAAGTTGCTATATGAGCTCCTTCCAGCACTGGCCAATAATGAGGATTTTCAGCAAGTATCTGAAAAAGTAGCTTTTTTACGCAGTAATCCTGGTTTTCTGCGGATGTTTGGAATGGACATACTGCCATTACTAATTCAGGTTGGTCATCTCTATCAATAGAATGGCACTGCAACTCCTTTGATCAGTGCTTTGACGATGTTCACTCTTCTTACAGGTGGTTAATTCTGGTGCAAACATACACGTTTGCTATAGTTGCTTAATAATCATCAACAACTTGTTATCTCTGAGCACATCTGATATTCTTGCTGAAGTGCTTACAAACTCCAATTTTTCAAGGTAATCTAGCTTTTTTTTCACTAATTAACATATGTACAAAGCACAAGCACAGTGAAGAGTCAGGTGACCAATCTCTTGCTTATAATGCCATCAACACAATGAACTCACTTAAGCACAAAATATGCCTCTCTTATAATGCTTATTATTGTCATGGCAATTCAGCTTTTTGGCGGGAGTGTTTACACGCAAGGATTACCATGTATTGGATATAGCTCTTCAAATTGCCGAGTCAAGCTTGCAAAAGCTTGGTGATACGTGCTTGAAGTCTTTCATCAAGGAAGGTGTCCTTTTCGCTATTGATGCGCTAATAACACCAGAAAAATGCTCACATAGATTGTTTCCAGTTTTTAGTGGCAATCAGCTGTCAGTTGATTCCAGTCAAAAGCCAGTTAACAAGGGAGTGCTGAGATGCTTATGTTATGCCTTTGAAAACGATCATTCTCCTTCATCTTCGGAAGCAAGAACTTGCAAGCTTGCTCTGGATGCCGTTCATCAACGGGCAAAGGACATAAAAACTAGCTTTTTCTCTCCAGAGCTTTGTGATTCTGAGGAAGCTCTGACTGATATCCTTCAAATGCTTAAAACTTTTGCTACTTCAATAAATGATCTGATGAACGAGTCTGTTGATGAATCCTCTTTACAGCACGAGGAGAAGTTTCATTCTGTTTTGCATCAAATAGCAGTGAAGCTCAATGGTAGTGAACCCATTTCCACTTTTGAATTTATTGAGAGTGGTGTTGTTAAATCTTTAGTGAATTACCTATCCAATGGCTTGTCAACAAGTGATAAGGTTGAACTGGATGACAAAGTTGGTCATTTGCTTGTAATTGAGAAACGACTTAGAGTTTTTGGAAGGTTAGTTTTTACTCCCTTGGATTCTCTTCATGGGGATTTGCCTATGGTGGTTTTGATACGAAAACTGCAAAGTGCACTTTCCTCACTGGAAAACTTTCCCATCATTATAAACAACTCAACCAAGCAAAGAAACTCTTTTGCTATGGTCCCCAATGGACGTTGCGTATCACATCCATGTCTTAGAGTTCACTTTGTGAAGGGAGAAGGGGAGGAATGCCTATGTGATTATTCTCAGGATGTTCTAACGGTTGATCCTTTCACACCTTTGAATGCCATTGAAGAGTTTTTATATCCTAAGGTCAAGAAAAGTGAGTGTCTGGAGAAAAATGCACTTGTTGAAGAGCAAAACTTACCTCTGAAGTTGCCAATAAATGCAAATCTTATTTGTGGCGAAAGTTCTGAGCATATGGAATTTCATGGTATGTCCACTGCTTTACAAGACCTGCAACAAGGTGAAGCCAACTTATCAAAGTCTATACCTGATCAACCACATGTAGGGCAACAGTCAAATCTTGGTGGAACTTCTGATGAACAGGATTGTGCGGTAAATTTTTTATTTTTTTGGTTTCCATTTCCAGTTATTATAGTCTTGTTATGTAGCAATGCTGAAGCAACATTTATTTTGACTTGGGATGATTGTGAATGTGTCCTGTTGTTAATATTATGTCTAGTTTGGCTGCAGTCTTTTAAACGAACCACTGCTGCATTTAGGATATTCTAAGCCAGCCATAGGCCAAGATTCACATTTTGATGGTTTAGATCCTTTTGTCTGCTTTATGGCATGTTTAATTTACAATGACATGGCTCTATTTGTATCTTAGGTCTCACAATCCAAGGTTCCAGAGGCAGATATTAATGGATCAACTCAAAGTCCATCCTCTGAAGATGACATTCTTTTGCCAAAATTGTTGTTTTACTTGGATGGGCAACAGATTGATAGAACGCTTTCCCTTTATCAAGCTGTTCTTCAACAACAAATAAAAGTGGGAAATGAGATGATTGCTAGTGCAAAGTTGTGGAGTCAGGTGTATACACTAACATATAGAAGGGCTGCTGAACCAAGACCGGAATATTCTCAAGAATGCCCAGCTAGAAATTTGCCTCTATTGGATAAAACTGGGGTGTATATGCAAGGCATACCATGTTTCTCTTACTTATTTGCTGGTGAACTCCTTTCGAACTTGGAGAAGCCCAGTCCTGTCTATGACATCATAGTCTTGTTAAAAAGTATGGAAGCAATGAACAGACACGCATTTCAGCTGATGTCTATTGAAAGAATGGCTGCCTTTGCAGAAGGAAGAATGGACAACTTAGATGATCTAAAGGTAATGGCTCCCTTGGTCCTGCAGAATGAGTTTGTGAGCAGCAAGTTGACGGAGAAAATAGAACAACAGATGCGGGATTCTTTAGCTGTTTCGACTGGTGGTATGCCTTCATGGTGTAACGAACTGATGAATTCATGCCCCTTTTTATTCAGTTTTGATGCACGACGGAAGTACTTTCACTTATCTGCTTTTGGGCAGCTCCAGATTCAATCTGATCCCCCATCTCATGGTAGTACAGGCACTTCAACTGATAGAAGGCGAACTACGAGTGGCTTGGTGCGAAAGAAGTTTTTAGTACATAGAGATCGTATTATGGACTCTGCTGTCCAGATGATGGATTTGTATGCCCGTCAGAGAGTAGCCCTTGAAGTTGAATTTGATGATGAAGTCGGTACTGGTCTTGGTCCCACATTAGAATTTTACACCTTAATCAGTCATGAGCTTCAAAAACCCGGCCTTGGTATGTGGAGAGAGGATCATGGTTTATTTTCATCCAGCAAGGTTATGGAAACGCATGGTTCAGAAATGATTCTCTCTCCTTTTGGACTTTTTCCCCACCCCTGGGCTCCTGCTTTATGTACATCTGAAAATGTAGAGTTTGCAGAAGTTATTAACAGGTTTATTCTACTTGGGAAGCTTGTGGCAAAAGCTCTTCAAGATGGGAGGGTCTTGGATCTGCATTTGTCTAAAGCATTTTATAAACTAATTATTGGACAGGTAGGATACAGTTGAATTTACATGGTGACTTGCCATTGATTCTCTCATCTGATGATTATCTCTTGGCGATTATTTGTTGACACTATGTTGTGTTGTGCTTTTTTTCTTGAAGGACCTTACATTGTATGACATCCCCTCATTTGATCCTGAGCTTGGTAGAACTCTGCTAGAGTTCCAGGCTCTAGTTGACAGGAAGAAGTTTCTCGAATCTGTTCATGGAGAAAGCTCAAGCCTCAAAAATGACTTGTGCTTTAGGAATATCACTATGGAGGATCTATGCCTGGATTTCACTGTTCCTGGTTATCCTAATTATGTTCTTTCATCTGAACCTGACCATAAGATGGTACAGCCTTTATTGTGAGCACATGCTAATTACTTTGATTCCCCATTGAAGGTAATAAAACTTGAGCCTCTCTTCATGTTATTCCAGGTAAATATGACTAATCTGGAGGAATATGTCTCATTCATTGTGGATGCTACCACCAATTCTGGAATTTCAAGACAAGTAGAGGCCTTCAAATCTGGATTTAATCAGGTAGTCAAAAATTCTATGCCATTGGTGAAAGGACTAGTTAACTGTTGGCTCTTTTGAGTGGATTAAGTCGATACTAATAGAAACATTAGGAGAACTTTTGGAGAGAATGGCACTTGAATTTTTGGAGAGAATTTACTGAAAGACGATTATTGTGTTAAAGTTATTATGGATGCTGTTCTTTCTTTATTCAACCTTCTTTCTTGTCCTGGTAAAACCATGATTCGACATCGAATGTGTTGTCTTAGTATGCAATATTACGAGTTAAGAAGTTTCCATTGAATTAGCTGTTGCTGTTTTGCTAACATCGGAGAATTTTTCTACTGCCTTGTACATCATGGCATCTTGGGCACTCCTGTGATGTTATAGTCAATACAAGTGGCATGGAGCAAACTTAATTGCTTTACATGCTCCTTGAAGCAATGCAATTTAGGATAAGTTGCAGCTTACTATCTCCAAGTTTCCTAGGCTTCCAGATTCTAGAGCATAGAGTTGGTGTACCTTACAGAGATGTATTTTTCTTTGGATGTAATCATTGTGGTTTGTTGTGGCCTGTTCATGTTCTCCTGTTATCTTCCAAATGTATTCGCTGGTACATGTTATGTTGTAAACTGGTTTCAAACATAATCAATTTTGCCTGTCTTGCTGGGTAAAAAGTATGAGTCTGCTCCTTTTCAGGTTTTCCCCATTAAGAATCTTCAGATTTTCAGTGAGGACGAACTAGAGCGCTTATTATGTGGAGAAAATAATTCTTGGGAGGTACACGTCTCACCTTTAGATGATTATGTCTTCGTGGGGTTGGGTTTTTGCTTACTGAAGGCGCATCATTTTCCCCTATTAACAGTTCAGCGACCTCTTGGAGCACATCAAGTTCGATCATGGATACACTGCAAGCAGTACACCTGTCACCTATGTAAGTGGTCAATCCTTCACTTGCTAATACACACATATATGAATTCTAAGGAAGTAACTTAATTGTGTGAATAATCAGCTTTTGGAAACCATTCAAGAATTTGACCGGGAGCAGCAGCGGTCATTTCTGCAATTTGTGACGGGAGCACCTCGTCTTCCTTCGGGGGGTTTAGCATCACTCAACCCAAAACTGACAATCGTTCGGAAGGTCTGAGAGAAAGCATCGCATACTTCCTTGACTCCTTGTTTTCTTTCTATTCGTCTCTCAATTTTCAAATATCTTTTGTGTTGGCCTTTGCAGCATTGTAGCAAATCTGCAGATGCTGAGCTGCCCAGCGTGATGACTTGCGCCAACTATTTGAAGCTACCGCCTTACTCTTCTAAAGTGACGTTCTCGCTAACTTTTTATTTCCAGTTCTCTATAATAGTTTGATCATCACTAAAGTTCAGTTCCATCAATATTTTGCAGGAGAAGACGAAGGAGAAGATTTTATATGCCATAAGAGAAGGCCAGGGGTCATTCCATCTTTCATAGTCTGCATAGCACCCAAGACGAATATGAAGGAATGTGTAAATTTGTAATTATTTAGGTTATGGCTGACGTGCTGTAGATAAAGAAATGGGGTTGGTGAAGAAGCGTGCACTTACCTCAAATGTCTAGCGATTGGTCTCCGGTCTCCAACAAACAGTACCCTTGCTTCGCCGAACCATGTCACTGACCGGTAACTTAGAGGAAGTGGTTTTGCACAAGTGATGGAGCTGTACAGAAAATGATGGTTTCTTTTAGTTCTTACTACATTTTGTACATATTTTATGTACAGAGCCTGATTTCACATGATAGTGCCATTTTTTCGCTAGTAATATGTAAGTGCGACGAAAATTTGGGAAAGACAACGAGTTCATTGGATTGCATTGCGCGGTGCTTGAGTGATGGATTTTGCTTGTCATTAGGGTGGAGCATCATCAGAATGTAGCGATGCTTGACTTTACATTTGATCTGGTGATGTCAATTAATGAAATACTGAATGATAAGATCAAACAGTAGAGTTTACACCGGCACAATGGCTTAACTTTGTAAAGGAAGGAATTTGATCGCAAGTTGAGTCTAAATTGGCACCATTGATGGTTTTTGCTCGAATATACATGCTTGCAGATTCATTATTTGTATGGTAGGCCGGATTCGCTTCCCTTAAGCCGGTAGTTCGGAAAGATTTTGGTAAGTAGACACTTATCAATTGGCGATTGGAAACAGATTTTTTTGGTGTAGCTCATCTGCCATTTAAGCCGTAGCATGGCTGTCGGTTTCAATCGTTACACCACGCAGAGGACATAATTCGCCTCTGTACTAGGAACAATAATTTGCCGCTAGCATGTTTGAAGACGAGATTACTCAATTTTGGAATGCCCCTTGAGTCACAATCCTATCAGCAAGGTTTATCCTAAAGGAAAATTTCCAAAAGAGTAACCTATTATAATTTATGTCAATTTTATTCTAAATCTTTTGATTTGGAATACCCCTCAAGTCACAATGCTATTTTTTATTCTTTATTTTTTTATTTTTTGGGCTACAACACCCTTCTTAAACTAGGCTAGGATCAGCCAACAACCTCCTCAGCCTAGGGTTGGAAAAAAAATCAAAAAATAAAAGATTTTAAAAACTAAAAATTGTTCACCTTGATGCCGACATGTCACGCAAGATAGTCAATGCTAACTAGATTGCTATGTCAATGATTTTTTGTCATTGTAAAAAATTTTATAAATAAATTGGCACAATTAAAAAATTCATAATTAAATTTGCCAAATTGAAAATTTTAGGATTAAATTGATACAAATACAATAAATGTAAAACTTTTTTGGTCATTTCTCTTTACTCAAACAACCACAAAAGCCTCAAACTTTCCACTTTTTTTTTTATAGCAAAATCCCTGAAATCTTTAACAATAAACGTATATTGTTGGATCTCTTAGTTATATGTCTTCGTTTTTTTGGAGTGTACTCAATCATGTCAGCATTTCTGTCTATAAATTATCAGATCGATGAAAAGACAAAATTAAACAAAAAGGCATATTGCATAGAAAAAGGTTGAGAAACCTAATAGAAGATTTTACAGCAATTCAGAGGCACATGATGCATTTTGTTATAAAAAATTACTAAAAAAATCCTAAATTTGCCAATAGTGTTAGGCCTTTCAATTTAACTAATTTAATCATAAATATTTTAGTAGTTTGTCAATATAATCTTTACTAACTTTGGTCATAAATCACTAACATAGATAATTTTGTAATTTTTAAAAAAATCTGAACGTGTTATTATTTTTTATATTTGTTTTTTGTTTTTACTCTTTACTTTTCTATTTTGTTGTTGCCAACAAGAGTTGCGGACCTCCCCAAGCCCTCACAGGTGAGCTTGCAAAGAGAAAATAAAATGAAAAATTCAAAAAAAAATTAGAAATTATAAAATTTGTTTATGTCAATACTAGCTTTACCATATAAAACTAGTGTCCATCAATAATTTCTAGTTAAAATTAGTTAAAAGAATTATTTTGATAAATCATCAAAAGGTTTAGGACTCAAATAGCTAAATTGAAAAGTTTAAAACTAAATTAACATTCATACAATACATTTAGAATTTTTTTATAATTATCCCCATTTTATCCTTAATTTATTAACTTATGGATTTTATGCAAATGGTTGAGTATTCCTTGGGAGCCCTCAGATAGTTCTGAACACTTAGCATTCCGTCACCTCTCTTTTTGCAAGCGTGAAGGAAATTATTGTAACATCAAGCATGAGTAAGTCCGTAAGTATATCCAATCATCCTTTCTTCCTAATACCGCAATTGTCCATCTGACCAACGAGACTCGTCATGCAGTTTAAATGAGACTCGTCTGAGCAAAATGGTGTTTTCTAATTTCCTCGATTTCCCCTTTCAGGTGCCATGGAAATGTCAATTTCGACTTTTGGCTGCTGAAGCATCCATCCAAGAAACTCTAATAGTAAATATCACCTTTGCCTTGCTTAGATGCCCCGGATTTGTATAATGACAACTTAATAAATTTTTTACAAATGAAATTTCCCCAGATAGCCCACAGGCATATGTACAAAAACAGGCTCACATGCACTAAAGTCCTCTTTCAAAAGCGAGACAACATAAGTAAAAGACTTTTGACCTGATCCAAAGCGTGCAAAGTTAGCCCCTCGCCCTGGACGATTGACTCTTGGAGTAAGATGAGGACAGCACCTACATCGAGGGCCGAACTTGAGCAGGAACAACACACAACAACAATCTTGCAGTATAGTTTTTGCCATTTATCTCTTTTATTAAAGTGATTTTCAAGCGTGAACTTTGTTTGTTACTGGAGGAACTTTACTTAACATGTGTTCACAACAAGTTCCTTTCAATTTGATCACGAGAGTACATATCCAGTCAGCACATAGTGAATGAAAAAAAGCATTCATCCTATGGATTTATCAGCACCATACATGAAGGTTTTGCCTCGGCTATGTAGCCTAGTTGGGGAAGGTGCCTTTTTTTGTTTTTTTAAGTTCAATATTGTGGATCTAGAATGCTTAGATATGATGGATTTAATACAAAACAGAGTTTATATAGCCAACCCCATTTAGTGGGGATAAACGTCATTATTCTTGCTTGAGCTTGACCATTGTGGGTCCATATAATCAACCTTGAATTGGGGGAAAAAACTTGAACAGCAGTGTTAATGCACTGGACTAAGGTCTTGTTAGTGCATGGCAAATTCATAGTGAAGTTGGTTATTCTTCTTTAAAGAATGTTCATGGATGCATAAGAGGAAGAGCAAATAATCTAGTGGCCAAAGATGTCAAGATTTGGATGCTTTTCAGCCAAAGTACTCTGAAGTTTTACCTATACTAAGAAAATCCTATGGATCCTACACTTAACAACATTATAAGGAAGTTGAATTCAGAATGGAGAAAAGTATGGTACCTGATAGGTTCTTGGACCTTTCTTGAGTAGATAACCGACACTATTTAGGTTGTCTACAAAGGTGTCAATATCCGGAACTCGAAGGCTAATTCTATCTGCTAGACTGTAAATCTCCTGTGGCATGATTTCATAAAACCATTACATATGTACTAGAAGTTAAAGAAGAAAGACAAGAATTAAGGTTATCATGGCAGGGATAAAAAGGCAGCGTACAGATATTGAGAAGCAATCTTTCTGCTGCAACTCAGACTGCTGATTGAGGGCACTCAAAAAACGTTTTGCCTCTTTCTGTTGACTCATTCCACTACTTCGACCAAAATCCACAAAACCATGTTCATCCATGAACGTATCATACAGAGATTCTTTCATGATTTCGACAACATCCTGAAATGCGGACAATGCTCATATGATTTGAGAGGAAATTAATGTAGACAATACAAAAGTGGCTGTCAATCTCAAATCTTCTATATATTCTCACCAATGCATCCTGAACAGTTATTTCTTCTCTTAAATCTACCCGAGCACGAGCTTCTACCAATCTCACCAGACTTTCAAGTTGCCTGGCTGTTATTGGTGTGCTATCAGCTGAAGTACTGCGATCTCTTAATCGCAGATAGAACTTCTGCAGAATTTCTGCTGCAGGTTTCGACATCCTTATAAAAGGAAGGACAACGTAATTTGCATGAGAAAAAACTGTATAAATTAGCATATAGAAAGAGACATAGCATCCATCCAATTGTTAAGGCTTATGCAAAAAAAAAAGGGGGGGGACACACCTTGGGAAGACATTAGATCTTGCATAAGCAATATACTTGCGAATAAGTGGACCAGGCAATGGAACAAACTCACTGCTCTCTCTTGGGTCAAGTCTTAATCTCGAAACTAAAGAGCCTTTTACGCCTAGATCCACTGCCCCACCACTCTGCAATGCTTTGATTGATGAAGCAGGGGGATCTGCACACCAGAGATTTGGGTCAGTGATAAAGATTGAGCAAGAAGCAAGGTAGTTGCAGCTCTAGGCTGACATGGATAGGAGAAGAGAGAACAGAGAAGAGGGAGGTGGCCCACCTTTGATAGGCTTTTTAGTCACTGGTAGATGTTCTCCATAATTAGCATGCAGCTGCAAAATTATGGTTAAATTTAAGCATTGCAATTCTTGTTAGAAGAAAAATATCATTTGAGATTTTCTTTCGCCTATAGTACGTGACCTAAATATTTTGACAAATAGCAAAGGGTTTTCCTCAAAGATATATTGGTGATCCCATTCTTCCCACCATACTGGAATACGCTATAGATCAAAAAGCATCAGTGTCATTCATTAACCATTATTGTTAAGACAATCTCTACCGTGGCAAATTCATGCATCTATAAATTGCAACTGCAAATAACTTTTTTCACCTCTAAGCAATAATTCATAGCTTTGGCAAATTCCCAATTAAATGCTCTAACGAAATATCGAATGGGAGAAGCAACACAGAGTTCATATCTAAGTGAGAGAGAAAAACTTTCAAATCATACATGTTCTACATGTATGGCCCGGCAAAATTCATGACATCCTCATTGCTGTTCAAGAATGGACAGGCTGCAAGCAATGCTATTATAGCTGTGACAAACCGACAAGAACTTACCGACATGATGTGCTCTGATACTTGTTTATCCAGTAACTCATCAGGTTTATCAAGTAATATGAAAACAAGATCAAATCTTGAAAGGAGAGCAGCACTCATTTTCAAGTTTTCATTTACAGTCTTTGCACGGCTGCAGTTGAGATATTAGATATCAGTGACTTCCTTTAAACCAAATTCTCAAACTAAAATTCTATTGATTCACTATGCTCCCATATCCTGACAATAACTTATGCAAGAAAAAGGAATTCAAAGACAATTTTTTTTTTTATTCGCTTGGGAAAATGATAGTGCAGTTAGAAAATTTCATAATGAAGTAAAATATAGAGAAATGAAGACCAGGATGCTTGAAATTGTGAGTCAAGGTAAAAGTTACATAGTTTACCAAATTAAAAGAGAGTAACACCGCTTTTGTGGAGATATTTTTATTGTCTGTATAAGAAAATTGCACTGGTCATTGTTGTACCAAAATAAAATAAAGATATAAAGGCCAGGATGCTTGAAATTGAGAAATGAGTTACATAGCTAGATGAAAAGAAAGTAAACCCGATATTGTGGATATATTTTCATCAGGTGTAAACAAAAATTTCCCTGGTCAGTATCGCAATTATATACCATAACAAAGAATTAACCCAGCTATGATATCGGAGAGATATACTTATAATGTCCTCCAACTGGATTCGCTGCTGCTAAGATGGAAGTGCGTGCAGATAAATTTGCAATTAGTCCAGCTTTTGCAATGGAGACACATTGTTGTTCCATGGCTTCCAGTAAGGCCTGAAATACCCAACATTAGCAATATTTAACATCATTTGTCAAGGGGTAAATGATAGGATGGTACGCCATTAGCATGGACCTGGTGCTCTGCAGACATCTTATCAAATTCATCAATGCAACATAATCCACGGTCCGCAAGCACCATTGCACCTATTGGAAATGATCGTGTCATGGACAAATAGTGACTTTCCAGTTGTTCATGACTAAGGAAAATAATGCAACTGAATTTTAAATGACAAGAAGATGGATTAATAAAATAACATAAAGGCTAGTTGAGATCAAGGAAACAAAAGAGATATAATAGCACCATCTCCCTTTAAACTTTTGCTCAAAATGCAGCAAAAGGAAGGAAAACAAGGAACATTTCTGCGATGCAACATTAATCAAGCACCCTAAGTTTGATGGTTCCAAACTCTCATTGCTGCAAACAGCCAATGCTAACCAGAGATCCATACTCCAATACCCACTTAAGGAACCGTTGCCATGAGCAGACAAAGCTTACTGCTCTATCTGCTCTAACTACTATATTATTGATATACAGATCATGGTCCCATGACCACTTTGTAGCAATTCCAGTGGGAAGCATGATCAGCTCATCTTCCCTTTTGAATCCAATGACATAATCTTACCAAATTATCAGCATTTCTTGTCAAACTGCAGACACACAGACTGTACAAAGACATGTCCCAGACCACCAGGGTCGTGAATCTTACACTGATATCTCATGAATCTTACACTGGTTTATGCATAGCTTGGTAAAGAGACACCATTATAATCATTTCACATCACTTTGAAATGGCCAATCCCACTGATATGTCAATTAATCCATCATTTTATCAGGATAAAAGATTGTGATGATGTGGTCCCAATACTCTTCCCTGTAATTAAAAATCATTCCAGTAATTTTTTTTCCAAAACTCTTCTTGTACTTTTTGAAAGATTTTACCATTTGTCCTTCCATCAAATTGCTCCCCCAGAATGCTTATTTGGATTTGGAAAAGCTCAATACATGCGTCTTGTTCTGATTCCCCAAATTTTAACATGTGGCACTTATGTGGCTAGGTGCGCACGCGCGCACAACTGCACCCACACGCATAGGCCATGCAGCAGAGCTGCCACCACCCAGCCACTACTTATTGTTGCCAACCCTCGTGCAAGGCTGGGTGAGGTTTACCAAACCTCATCCAACACAGATGAGGGCTCAAAAACACCAGTGCAGGGTTTCAAAAGCCTATCTACATGAAAGATCAGACTTAAAAACACTAATTTCCACAACTAGGGGTTGTATATCATACTCTCCATTGAAATTAGGATGCAAAAAACCTAGTCATGGTTCCGAAACCCAAATCTTAGCCCTGACAGTGGACAATGTGCCCTTGCCAATGGTTGGAATTGGTAGCATCGCCCTCTCCGGCTGCCGACACGGGAGAGGTGATGACAAGGCAACACTTGTGTCATGGTTTCATGGCACATCAAGGCCTTAGGACTTATTCCAAAGCAAATAAAAAGTACAAACACTATTTTGAACCCCACACAGTGACAAACAATATTAAGTTCACATCAGCAAAATTCATTGCTGGAATGGTCTAAGGACTAATGTTGGACACTATTAAAAGGCAGATGAACCATTTTTAACTAAAAAAAAGTATGAGGACAATTTAATTTCAAGCAAGAGTGCAGTACCAACAGTTGGTGTTATCCCTTAAAGCTTCATTGCTCTAAAGTATTAAAGGTAACTTCTTTAGGTTTATGTACTAGCTAAATTTATCTTATCATGTTTTGCATTTGCGAATCATACAGGAATAATGGAATTTGAGTTGAAAGTTTGACAAATGACAGTTTGGAAGCAACAGCAAATACCAGCCTCAAAGGCATAGTCACTCGTCATGGCGTCCTTTACAACAGCAACAGTGAGGCCAGCGTTGGTTGTGGCATTACCACACACATAGATCCCTCTTGGAGAAACAGATGCTGCTGCTTGCAGGAGTTGGCTCTTACCTAGACCAGGATCACCTGACAAAATGATCATTAGCCTCCATTAAGTAGGAAGTATTGTCCGATGGCCTTCAAAATGACTGACCATATATTTATCATAAGACAATACATGAATTCAAGCCTGACTTCTACAGATGCAGAATAGCCAATTAACACCTTTGCATTCTCATCTAACTAGAAGAAGGATTTAAGCATACCAACTATAATGACATGAATATCTCCTCTCACAGGGACCTTGTTCTTATCCATTGAATGCTTCTGCACGCCTCCAAAGAGTGCTAGTGTTATTCCCGCTGAAAGAAGCAAAAGATTATGCACCTTTCTGCTGTCATATTTGGATGCAACTCCCAGGAGAAAAGAATCAACCTTGAACGAAGTGGTCTATAGTATGAATCGTAGAAAAGCTAACAAACACTTCAGAAGTACAACATTTGCAAAGGCATATGATGTGGGAAATCTTAAATGCATGATGGAGCTTCCAACCCAGAATTGGAAAGTCTAGCAAGAAGTCTATCATCACATTCCAGGTGCCATATGTGGCATACTACCAAGATTGGAGACCACCATGCAGGGCTGAAATAATCTTGATCTATTTAAGGGTAACGTGTATGTTTCTGCATCCCAACCAAAAAACCTGGTAATCTGAAATGATGGCCGGCATCCATTCAGGATGACCTAACAAGTTGAAAACCAATTTAAGCATTTGATGCCATTGTCCTAGTCAAGAGTCAGACCAGAAGTACTCCTCCACTCTGCATGTATGTAATCAGCATGAAATTGAGAGAGAGAGAGAGTAGAAGACACTCATGTATGTACTTGAAAGAGCAAAGCAATTAAAGGCAGCAAAAGGAGTCTACAGCCATGTGCCAATATCAAGGGATGGGACATTACTAAGATAGTGACATTGACTTAGAGAACCCATATAATACTGCAATTAACTACACAATCTCGATCAAATATTTTTCAAAAATGCTAAAATACATAATTGAAAAGAAAAGAAGCAGCTGTCGCCTGGGCAAGTCAATTTTGTAAGGGCCTTTACATGCAGCCTTGTTGCAAAAGAAGTTCTCATCAAGAGTACTTCAACAAAGTGTTGAAGTCATACAATTAAGATATAGAACATTGAGTTACCTTTAACAAGCTCATGTCCATAGATGGATGGACAAATGGACTGTAGTATTTGGCGGAAGATATCAGATGAGTATTCCTCATAGAACTTGACAATAAATTCTAAATCCCTTGTGGTAAATGAGAACAAATCAGACAGCTCTGTGACTCTAGTATCAGAAATAGGATCTCGTGAATCCTCAGTTGTAGATTGTGACTTGGAATTTCTTACTGAAACTGCTTCCAAGTACAGGTAGTAGAATCCTTGATTTTTGGTCTTTGATTTCCCTGACATGACAAAAAGTGCAAATTTTATAGCCACAAAACACATTTTATGTAAAAGTGTCATCAAATACACTATGCTGCAAAAACTAGGAGAATAAAAAGAAGAAGATATATATGGTTTTACAAGCTAACAAGACAGAAGAGAGGAAATGTATTGGCCCATTTTATGTTTTCAGTTTGCTATGAGCCTCAAACTTAATCAGTCGTGTCGAAAAGGATGACAAAGATGCTAGCAAATGAGGTAAAAGCAACAGTGATAGATGCTACCATTCAAGCTCTCTAACAAGACTGGTTCTGGAAGACAAATTTGGAAGGTGTACAATCAAATGCGCAAAGGGTTTTCTGCAGAAGAATGAGGATAAGAGAAGCAAAGTTATAGTGAATTGATCATATTGGCCGTGTCAACTAAAATTCAATGGATCCAATCAAATATACCAGAATAGCTAATCAGCTCCATCCAAAAGTTGAGGAGTTCACCAATCCTAGAGACAACTAATCAAAAACCATCAGACTGACACATGTCAAACTATATCTTGACAAAATGAAGGGTGCAGTTTGCACAGAGATGATAAGATATTTATAGTAGCAAGGGTATTTATTTTTTGATAGATAAATAGCTCCATCCATGTGACAAAAGGTGAGGAGTTTAGAAATCCCAAAGACAACCGAGCAAGACCTTAGGACTTACATGTCCAACTACATTCTGGTGAAATAAAGTTCAGGGGTGCAGTTTACATTAAGATGCATAGAGATTTGTAGCAGCAAGGATAACTAATGTAGATATCTTAGTCATGTAAATAGTATAAATGCAGAAGACTTGTTTGTCTTGTAAATAGTACCTCCCCCAATGTCCATATAATTGTTTATTACTTTCACATATCCAGTTACAGTCACCACATCTCCAGGGATGCACGCATCAACGAGATCTTCAGTCAGTTCACATTCAACAGTGCGAGGGACCCGACCTTCTTCATGACTTTCAGACTTCAAAAGCTCTTGCAACCTAAACATTGATGGGAAAAGGGAAGTAGAGGAAAAAGACTTTGGTAAAGAAATTTGATGTTTTTTGCTTGACAAAGATGTAGTTGATAATATTGCAGTAAAGGAAGAAAAAGTAGTGAGCACTTGCATTCTATCTACCGGCATACCTTATCTTTTGAAAATCTATTGCACGGGCAGTAGATCGAATTGGGACAAAAGTTTTGCTCTTGCACCCGTACAAATTGCACATTGCTGGTGGTGAAAATTTTCCATCCGGGAAAATACGCTTAATGGAGGATTTGCACTTTGCACAATCAAAAGTCATCTCCACCACTAAGGGCTTCACATTGCTAACTTTCACCACAGTACCACGCAGAGACACAAGCTTGTCTACCATGAAACAAGAGAAAATCAGTTTCACCTTTCTGATCAAGTAAACTAAGTTGACCTAGATGTATTGAAAGTACACAACAAGAGAGTCGGGAAGGGACATTACCAATGTAAGCTGCTTTCAGATTTTTTAGAACAATCATGGATTCAGGATAGTTGTATAAACGTATATTAATTTTCCTGTCAACCTCTGATCTGTCACTATCTTCTTGGGCCATGAGAACCTGCTTGCATCACACATTACGAAGATCACATGGACACGAAATTTAAAATGTAAGGGAATGATTTACCACTTCACCCTCTACCTTGTGCATTGCAGCACTCATGCACAATAGAGCTTCTTTAGGTTTCTTCTTTTCCTCTAGTAGCTCATAAAACAGCCCAATTTTACACAGTTTCCGAAACTGTTGAAAATCAAGTGGCAAGATGGACAAGCCATTATCATCCCTCACCTGTTGGATGGATTTGAATGCTATTGTCACACTTTAGGATACTCAGACTCAAGACTAAGTACTAGACTAGTTGAATGAGGCCAAAGTGGACTTCATACAGGATCCTAAAATAACATAATTTGGTAGAACAGTTCATGGGGAGTAAATCACTTCTAGAAAGCAAACTAAGAATTATATCAGTGACATACTTCTCAAAACTCTTTCTCTGGAAACTCAGCCTTCACACAACCAATGGGAGCTTCCCATTTCTAGAGCAGAACATGAGGCTTATGTACCAATTCCTCAGAATTGCAAACACGTCACCACACATATTAATCGACTTCCTAAGAGCAAAGCATGGACTTTCTCCACAGAATAGGCATAAAAGGAAAGTAAGAACTACTTTTCTCCTCCTCCAACTTCCATAACCTGTAATTCCTGTACTTCTTCTCCATCAATTACATGATATGATTAAGTTGACAGTAACTTAGTCTAAAACCGCTAGTTCCAAATTAACATGCAATAATCCCTTGTCCAGCACACCACTAACTTATGCCATCAGAATCCAGCAAAAACATGCGATCCCAATTCAAATTCACAAGTGTGTCCAAAAGGAAAAAAAAAAATTCTGCAAGCCTCAACCGAAGAACACGAGATTCATGTGGCTTCATCGAAAGGCGGCCTATTAAACAACTCGATCCATGCCAAACTGCCAAACCGAGCAAAACAGAAGTTCGCAGATCCTAACACCCAGTCGACCATCACCAAGCCGGCCGAAACAAACGAAAGGACGCTCGTTCGCCCATAGCAGACTACTGGAATCAAGAGACCGACGAAGAATCGAGAAGTAGGGCAAGAGAGGGACCTGAGAAACGAGGTCTTGACCGGGAGGAGTCGAGAGAAACCGGATGAGCTGGATCGTCAGCCTGAAATTGTCGTCCTCGGCCGATACCTCCGCCTCGGGGAAGTATATGGCGAGTATCTTCCCGACGTCGCTGGTGTCGACGGAGCCGCTGGCCGCGCTCCAGCTCCCGGCGGTGGCTCCGTACATCGGTAAAAGCCGGCGGCGACGGAGGGGGATTTTGGCGGGAGTTTTTTATGTCGAAGCAAGACGAAGGCATAAGAAGCCTGCTCTTCCCCCTTCAGACATCCGGGATGTAGTTTTCAATTTCGAATGAGGCATTCGACTTTGAAGTATTTGCAAAATAGAACCCAAGTTGATCCAATAGCTGCAATTTGATCCATATTACTAGGAATGAGCGATTCCATGTTCCATACAGGTTCAGTTGAAACTTATACCTAAAATAGTTCTTTAATTTTGGAAATCTAAAACTTATCATACATACATTGGAACTTAGAACCTAACCTATTTATTTTTTATCAAATAGAACCTAACATTTCACATTTCACAGATTCTAGATTTTATCTGAATTATTAATTGAACTATTGTAATGAATTATCATTTTTAATTATTACCACTTGATACTACAATTCATTTACTATGATTTATATTTAAACACATGAAAAATAGGAAACATTAATAAAATAAAATTTTAGTCATAAAATAGAAGTTTAAATTAGTACTCCTCAATACAAAACATTTCGGTGATTTTATGTGCTTTTTTCTTGAGCTTTGCAAGTATGTTCTTTGCAGGTCCCTTGTGATAATATGTTGATGACTACTGACAAGTTGGGCTGCTGAGAAACCCTCTTGGATCCTGGGCTACATTGATCAGGTGTCTAAATCATACCCCATCATAAACAAATACACTAGTGTTGTAGTGATCTACAATAAGTTGAAGCTAGGGGTGTCAAATGGGTGGGTCGGATCGGATTTGGGTCAGGTCGAAAATGATCCAACTCACATCGACCTATTTAATCTGTTTTGACTCATTTTTATGCAATATAAATTTATTAACTCATACCCGACCCGACCCATATTACCAACAGATATTAATATTTAACTTAATTTAAGAAAATCTACTCATACTTATTTAGTTCACTTTAAACTTTTCATATATAAATTATTTGAATAAAAATTTCACATCAAATTTATAAACTAAATTAAATAATAAAAAATTAGTAAATAAAAAAAATGTGGATACCTCTAAATTGAAATAGTTGAGCTCAGGATCGGCGATGGTGACAACGGCGTGATGGTGAGATCGGCAACGAAGATCGAGAACGCATAGAGGAGGGGGATGGAGGAAGGAGAAAGATAATGGGTCTATCTAAAAACTCACTCAACCCATTGATCCATATTTAACTTTCACTTAACCCATATTTGACCCATATTAATTTTTACTTGATCCATATTTGATCCATTTAACTAAAAATGAGTCATAATATGGGTTTTTAACCCATTTTGACACATCTAGTTGAAACAGAAAATTGAAGGAAATTTCTCTCTTCACTCAAATTAGATCCAAGGAAGGAGAGATTGCTCCTGTTGTTAAATTTGGTATTGGAGGACATGGGGGCGTTGGAGAGCGAAATTGACCCTATTGCTTGACATGTATAAAGCGATCACATTCTTCTACTAAAACCTGAAATTGGAAGTACTTTAAAAAATGAAACTGCAATGAAGAATTTAAAAAACAAAGTATAGAATGGGATTATTTTTACAGCGTTCTTGATGCGAACGCCTGATTGGATTCAATCACAAGCTGTTAATCGGGGTTGATACTAAGAAGGATTTGAAAATAAACAATTTTTTTTTTAAATTGGATCATGTCTCAAAATATTTGGATCATTTATTTAGTGCAAAGATTGAGTTAATAGAATGCTGGATGGAAAGGTTATTCTTGATCAAAATTCAGCCAAATTTGAAAAGAACTCATAAATACCACTTTTCATAATTTATTCCAATTAGATGATTTGAAAAACTTGATATTTAAAGTTTGTCACAACCTATCCTTGGGACCGAATAAGTGTTTAGCAGCCATACCTCAATCAAGGCTTTGCAAGGTGCATGGCTGTATGGTGGCCCTAACTCCATCTATAACTTGCAGGATATAGGGATTTCTGGCCACCATACGTCCATCGAGTAGATGCAGAATGCACGGTTGTGAGTTGGCGAGAAATGTCAATTTCACATGCATTCACTTTTGCGTCAAATAGAAAAAGAACAATGTACCTAAGTTTTTTTTTTAATCTATCCCTGTTGCCCTTTTTTTTTAGAGCCATTCACTCCTAGCGAGATCGATAAGGTTCAGCACATCAATCACCCGTTGTTCAATGCTCTAGAGACAAATGCATAAATCAAAAAATTATGGTTACAACTGAAGCAATGGACAAATAATAGTATAGTATAACAAGTGAATAAAACAACATAGTAACAAAAGACTTGCTTTTACATGGAATTGGAAGACAAAAAACCGATGCATAAGTGACAAAATAACGATAAGCTAGACAAGATAAATGAACTATCAAACTTGGAACCATATTAAGCTAAAAAATGAAATTCCCAATGCCATAATTATTAGGTCATCTTCATACAAATTTATAGTTCAACGGTACATCTACATAATTAAGTAAACTACCGCTCAAATATCACTTTGATATCTCCACAAAAACATTTTGTGGAAAAGCCTCGAATCTAAACACCGTATCAAATGTGAAAAGGATATTTTTGTCCACCTTACCACAAAAATGAATAGACATGAGACATTTATGTTTTGCTTCAAGTCAAGCTAAAGAAACTAGAAATATCTACAGTCATGGGAATATACAACATTTAGCTCTATTTGGTCCGCCAAAATAATATGGTGTTTACAAGATTTTCTCTAACTCATTGAAAGTATTTTGAACAACCCAAAAGTTAATGGGTCAATTGCTTACCATTGATGCAAAAATCAAGTTAACAAGACGTTGGATGGAAAAGTTATTCTTGATCAAAGTTTAGCCAAATTGTTAGGTGAATTGCAAGTGCACAATATCAACAAGTAATAAAGTGATGCGTGAGTATCGTTCCCACAAGGATTGTTTTTATTTTATTTTATCTAATTACTTATTGAAAGTGATCAATTCAAAAATCTAGCTAACCAAATTGAAAATATGAGTAAAAAGTAAACTAAACCAATTAAAATACTAAAATATAGAAAAGGTCAAAACTTAAAGAATTAAAAGCTAAGTAAAATTAATCTAAAGCAATCACAAAGCGTTAGAGCATCCAACTTCACTTAACCATTCATAATTAATTTTCTTAACTTTTCATGCAACAATTTAATTTCCAATTATGTTGGCGAAATTTCCCTAAGATGAATTAAAAGCCGACATCGGTCTAATAATCCCTAATTAGGTATGTTAACCCACACTAAGTAGTCCCAACCTAGATCTACTACTGCAGCCACATAAATAACCTAATGTATCTTGACCTAAATTTAATTTATGGTTCAATATCACTATTGCACATGCACACAATCTCCACCCGGTATCATGCATACATAAAAAATCATTCAAAAGTTGGCCATACTTCTAAAAGCATTAAGATTATGATAAAGAACGACACAATCAAAACAATTATATTGCATGAAAGTCTTTGAAAAATTAATCAATCATGATTAAGATCCATTGTAGCTCTAACAAAAGAAATTTAGAACATAGTAAAAATTAAACTGACAAGAATTAAATAAAACATAATACTAAATAAAAACAAATTCATTGACTTCTCCTTCTCTCCTTGACAGCACCAACTCTACTAAAATTGAAGAACAAAATCTAACTAAGAAAACTCAAATTTTTCTGCAAAAATGGTGGCTCCCAGGACTCTCTTCTTCTGCGGCACAAGAGCAGTTTATATAGCCTCCAAAAATCTGCCCTAGGTCGACTCCTACTAGGATTTGGAAAAGATTCATCCTTGATTTTCTTTGAACTTTATTTTCAATCATGGTCAGATTCTCCAAATATCTAATTTGAGCTGCATTTTTCTTCAAGATGAAATATTCTGAAAGATATTGTAATATTTTGAAAGATCTGAAAATATTTCATACAAAATAAAATTACGTGAGTCGCAATTAAATTCACCCAAAAATTTCTCAAAATTTAGCAAATATCAAGTATAAATAAGCAAGAATACTCTATTAAAAATAGAGTTATCACAAATTCGATAAAGAATATATAAATACCACTTTTCATAATTTATTTCAATTAGATGGTTTGAGATGCTTGATGTATTAGTAAATTAAATTCAAAATCAAGACAATGGGGATGAGTTCGATTCCATCAAAGCGGCAGAAAATCAAACGGATGAATCCAATGTCAAATCTGTAAACCACGTGCACTAACTAATAGGGACGAGTTTAATTCCATCAAAACAACATTTGATTCAAAATCAATATTTCACATAGACACATAAATTATTAATGACGTTGGATATTGTCACATCAATGTGCATCCTACTATTGACTAAAAATCTATCAAATGGATGAGTCGTATCAAGTTTGAATAAGATAAAAAAATTGTCCGACCCAAAATGACTCATTCAATCTATCTTAAATCATTTCCAAGTCATACTTAACAGACTCATATTGTTAATATAGTAGTATTTAACCTAATCTAGGAAAACTTATTTCTTATGATATTTTTTTCAAAAAATTATATTGCTTAAATACTTCCATGCAATATAAATCTAGTAAACAATTTTTATAATTTAAAATTTTCTTTTCATTTTTTTATTCGAAGTGACAAGGGGCTGACCCTCACCAAATTTCATAGAAAAAAAAAAGAACAGAAAGAAAAATTATAAAAATATTCAAAAATTAATAATTAAAAATGACTTGATACACTTAAGCTTGTTATGAACCCATTTATGATAAATTTAAAACCTATTAAGTTGTTAGGTAACCTATTTATGACCTATTTAATCTTGTTTTTCAAATTTAAAATAACCCATTTATGACCCACACCATTAAATATGAGTTTAAATATATTACCCATTTTGCCACATCTATTATTGACTTAAAAGTCATAACGGGCATTTTTTTCTTGGTCGAACATAACATGTAGTTTTAATCAGCATTTGATTTCATGCAATTCTATGGCTGCAACGAGTAACGCGAGGTCAACATGTAATATCAAAACAGTTCATGCTTTCATTAAAATTTGCCGTTCTAAATATTTATTCATGTATATCGTATACTTTCACCATCAACGTGCAAAATTGTTCATCTTGTTGTTCATCGTCCCATTGTAATTTATATTTAAGATGTATTTGTTTCACTGAATATTTCATGATAAAAATATTTTTCATAATTTCATTTTCAAGGAAAATGGTTAGCCTCATTTGTTTTGTGGTTTAGGAAAAGTGTTTTCTTTCTTGCCAAAAGAGGAATTCGTCTTCCAATTTAAGCTTGCTATTTTTAGTTCATGGAAAATATTTTCATGTAATCGATTAATTTTTGTCATCAAAATACTGAAAAGTCAGAAAATAATATTTTGAAAATAGTTTTTCTTCAAACAAACGAACCTTAAATTCAAACCTTAATCATATTCAATCGATGTGGAAAGCATTCAACATGCAAAGCACACAAATTTATGATTTTCAGTTCATGAGACGATTTCAATATACAAATGCAATTTTGAAATAAGTAGCTAATTTGTCAAATCGAATTTAAATCCTTATTCTAGAAAATATACAATAAAATAGCCGCATGCATGGAGCCCTCAGTTCAAATCGACAACCCTTGGGGGAGTCCTCCCAATCCCTTTTACCAAATTCCTTTGGGAGGGGTGTGCAAAATAGATCGCCTAAATCGGGAATTACCTAGACTAGACTGGTCGATGCAGTTTGGTTATTGAGAGTGTCGGTCAATTCCTGTTCCTAAAAGTGGAATTGATATACGGGTGAACTAGCGGACTAGACCAATTACATATACATTTTTTTATTATTTCTTCGAAAAAAATTAGTAAAGTATGAACTAAATACTATTTCGTTTGATGGTATCATAAGTTATGACACAATAACTCTTTACTTATCATCGTTTTGGTCAATATCCTAAGTTTTATCACTCTCTCTCATAGTGCATGACCACTCTTTAATGAGGGAAAAAAATGGTTCCATTAGACCAGGACCGGATCCAATGGTCTTAGGACCAAATAGTCCGATCCCCAATTCCTAAAATTGGGAATAGGATTGAGAATTTTGGTAGTTTTCTAGAGATACACATAAAATTCAAGCATGATAACAATCTATTTTCTTACAATGTTTGAATTTTTTGGCAGCATAACAATACTATTTGAAAATTATGGCAGCATGCCTATAACCTCCAAATTCTCTAATTCAAATGAGAGACCTAGGGCCATATTGCATACTTGGATCGAAAGAGCTTCACACCTGTAAAATGAACAGAAAAGAATTTAAAGCGAGAGAGGTTTCTATTCGAGAGAGATAAATCGCAAGAGAGACAATTTTGATCAAACTTACCATGCTTGAAAGGAGAAACTTGAAGCCTATTTTAGGGCGAGCTTTGCCTTAAAAGGGAAATGATGCACATCATTAGGGGAGCGGGACATGACATGATGGAAATGATGTGAAATGGACCCAAAATGATGCAAGGATGGGAAATGCTGTCGCGGGCTGAAAGTGTCTTGTTTCTGCTTGTTTCTAGGCCGGGCTTGTCTCCTCGTGGGCCGCGCTCGGCACATGCGGCCCAGCACACGACTGGGTCGACTCGTTGGGCCTCTCCTGCCCAATGGCGGACCGGTTCTCTAACAAGCCAGCTTGACGCTGGATAATCCTTTTGAGGATATGGATTAGTTTTGATAAAAAGATAGGGATGTTTTATATCACAATTTTTTTCTCAAGCATATGCAATTAGAAAGGAAGATTAAATGACACAAATGATCTCTAATTTTTGATCCAATATGTTGTGGTTCCCTGAATTTTAAATTTGTTCAATATGATATCTGCATTTTAGTTTGATGTGTAATATTGTTCATGCACTTTTAATTTATTAAGTTTAGTCCCTAAAATTTTGGTATGTATTCAATTTAGTCCCTAGGCTATACAAAATGTTAAATATTGTCATTGAACTTAAATTAATAAAAATACAACATTAAACATTTTCATAAAATTCATAAATTAAATTGAATATGTATTAAAAGTTTATAACAACATCAAAAAAATTAAAAGTTCATAAATGATATTACATATTGGAAAAAAATTTAAGGATCACATTAAACAAATTTAATATTCATTGATTATATTGCATATTAAGCCAAAATTGATAAACTATTTGTATCATTATCCCATAAAAGAATGCATGTGTCTTCATAGACAATTTACATTTTATGTTAATACATAGATTTACAAATATTTTATTGGCACCATCTGTCGAGCGATAAGCGGTGTTTGGGGTGGGTGTTTAAACAAGTGTGACTTTTCAACAGCAAAAGCTAAGAGGATCGATAAATTTAGTATCATCAAAAAATACGGATTTGACATCAATAAAATGTTGGTAAAGTTATGAAAAAGTTAATAATTTACTAGCCACTATTTATATATTTAAAAGAATGTAGTTAATTCATTTGGATGCTGGATAAATAAGCAGTAACTTATTGATTTATTTAGATGTTGAAAAAGTGAATATAATGTGGTAATCTACTAACTAAACTCCTCAAAATTAAGATATCAACAGCTTACTAATGATTCATAGATTAGTGAGTTCTTTACAATATAAATAATTTACTAACAACGGCTGCAAAATTTCAAAGGAGTTAGTCTTACTAATTATTGGGAAATTGGTGAGTTCATCGCCATTTCTAGTGTTGATAATTTACGATGGAGGATCTTATTGGGAGGTTTGCACATGATTCCTTTTGCAAGGCGCAAGCAATACCGAAGGATGGAATGAAGTAGAGAAAAGGCACGAGACATATAGGTTCCGTTTATTAACATTTCTATAGACTATTTCTCCATATTTTCATTATTTTGTTCCTTGAAACAAAAAAGATAATAAAAATGCGTTTGGTACCGTCAACTAATTTTCCTATTTCCCATATTAGAAAAGTGACCAAGGAATAGATTTAGAACAAAAACAAAAAGTAGAAAAAAGTTGTTTCTTAATTTTCGGGAACAAATTCTAGAATAAGTCATTTTTTTCTTTTCCTCTTCTACTTCTTCTAACCAATTGCCATTGCTGCCTGCTGCCATCACCATTGGCTAGAGGAGGAAGAAGAAGAAAAGAAAAGAAAATCTAAAAACATTATACAAAAATTAAAAGAAATTTCATGTAAAAAAATTGTGAGTCGTACCAAACAAATTCACATTATTTTTCTATTCCGGGAATATAAATTTTATACAATTATTAAATGTGATCTTTTACTCAAAAATTGTTTAAGGGAATAGAAATAGAAAATTATTATTTTTAAAAATAAATTAATCCTAAAAATCGATATATTATCAAATGTACCCAAAATGTCTAGAATAATGGAAAAAAAAAAGGTGGGTGGTCATGAGATCATGAAATTAGGGCAAGACAAAGGGAGAGGAAGAGAGTGAAATTAGGGCTTCAAAGTGGGAAAGTAAACTAATCTCTAATGGCCATCTGATTTAAAAGATCTCATTTATAATTAAGTTTTTGTGTGTTATGACTCAATCTTGTCTTCTAAAAATGTTGAAATTCTGAGGCAGATAGGGTAGCTTTGCCAAAGCTAGCATTTTTCCAAAGTAATCCTAAAAAAATTTGCCAAACACTCTCAATTTTTCCACAATGGATTTTAGTGATCCAAAGCTCTTAGATAAAGGAAATATCCTAACACCCCCTCCTCCAAGGGGCTTTAGAGGTCCAAAGTTGTTAAATAAAGAAAATATTTTAAGGTCCTCTCATATGTAGGCTAGACTTTGGCCTAATATTAAAGAAATGCCAAAGAGAAGCTTGGAAAAATTTGAATGAGTAATGTGATATATAAATTTTTATTTATTTAATGTGATTTTTGAACTTTTAGTATATATTAAAATTAGTTTATAAATTATATGAAAATATTCAATATTATCTGTTCATTAATTTAAGTTAATGGACAACATTGAACATTGCATATGGAGTCGAAGTTTAGAGACTATTTGTATCATTTTTTATTTTCGTATTATGTTTTTCTTTGTCATGTAGCTTTTCATCGCTGGGTGCATTTGGTTTAGTTTTCCAAAGAGCTTTAGGAAAATGTTAGACCGTTTGGCAATCGATTTGAATGGGCTTTCTAGTGAAAGCTAGTATTGAGATGACTAAAAGCCCAATGTTAGTAAGGATTAGCATTAGGCTTTTAATATTTGGCCAAATACTGAAACTAATTTTTTTCTTCAAAAAGTATGCTCATCAATTCTTCAAATTTCTGATTTTATCTCCTTTTATGTATTTTTTTTTAGAGAAAAAGGGGACAAAACCCTTCGCTGGTTCAGTGAATGGCTATGGCTGTTGGCGAGCCAAATTTGGCACTAGTAGTCGTTAGTTGAGGTCACTCAAGGTCGTCACACAACCCTCACAAGACCCAAGCAAGGGTTGCTTGAGTTCGCGAGATCTAGGTGGTAATCGCTTGGATTGCGTAACTCTTGCCAGAGGTCGCATGACCTTGAGCAACCTTAACCAATGGCTATCGACATTAGATTTGGCTCACCGGTAGCCATAGCCCTTCGCTGGATTAGCAAATGGTTTTGTCCCTTGAAAGAAAAGAACCTAAAACCCATTGCAAAGTTTTTCTGCCAAACACAACTTTGAACTTAAAATTCATTTGCAAATAATAAGTTTTTATGAAACATAATTTACATATTTTTAAATAGCTTTGTTTTTTAATATCTACATTATAATCAAAGCTCATTTTCAAAACTAAAACGAAACGCATCTATGGTCAATTCATACGGCTAGGCGAGCGAGCGAGCTAATGAAAAAGCGAAAGGCGCTCCGCGAATTAAATTTTCGCCTTTTCTCTTTTAATATTAAATTTTGAAGAAAACCGCCGCTTCTCCAAAGTTCAAAAAACTCCCTCTCTCGAGCCAAAACACCAACCCAAGAACCAACGCCGAGCGACTCACTCGCGAGTGGCCGTTCTCTTCCTCAAATCGCCTCCGCTCCCGATCCTTCTCCACCTTCCTCCATCGATCCAAGAACCCGTCTCGATCCCCCCCCCGCGACGCCGATCGCTTCTCGATCCGCCGGGGCGATGGCCGATTCCGAAGCCCAGGACAAGCGGCTCAGCCTCATCGACGTCTCGTTCGAGGACGATTGCCTCCTCGGTTCCTCTAAAGACCCCCAACCTTCAGGTTCCCCCCTCTCGATCCGTTCTCGCTTTGGAATTGCGCCTTTTTTTTTCTTTTTTTTCCTCCTGGATTTGGCCACTTTAGGTTGCGCGATGTTGGGGGGTTACAGGGATCGTGTGTCGTATTCTGTCTTCCGAGAGCCAAACATTTGAGTTGCTTCTACTGTTTCCTTCTTTCTTTCTTGTCTTTTGAATTAGTGGCTCGTCTTTGACCTGAGGATCCTATAGACATTGGCTTCTCCTGGAAGAGAAAAAGAGAGAGATTCTTATCATTTCCTTTCTAATGGTATGGAGAAGAACGTATAGTTTTGCTCTGGTAACTACTTACCCATTTTCAGGAACACTTAAAAGAAGCTGCCTTCCTTTCGATCTAAAAAAATTAGTCAAAGGGTATCTTGGGTTCTCGTCGTTCCTGATTCCTTTAGTGAATTGAGCCAGTTAAGAGTTCATCTGTGGTGAAGTTGTTTCGGGCAATCACAGTGTAGGTGGATGGATAACCAGCCATAAGTAACGCTCCTTTGACTGAGGTTCATCACCCTTGCCAGGATGGTCTGGCAAAAGTTCCGAGTATTGAAACCAGGCATTAGATCCATTATTGGGCAAAGATGCAGTGATACAAATGTTTATTCCCTTCTCGTACTTCGATTGCATTGAACTTGATTGTTCTTTATGTTTAGCATTGCAAAATGCTGATATCTTTTGTACAAACTTGGCTGAATTTGGTGCATGTGAGCTCAGGAGATCAAGTGGTTCATCAAAGTTCGGAGCTTGATGGGGCTGTGACTTTCAAGGGAGTCGATAACATTCTAGAGTCCTTTGCAGCTCTGGACCAACCAGCGGTCCCTCGACTGGTTGAATCGTGTGAACCGGATGGAACAGGGAAAAATGGCAAGTATAACCTGCGCAAAAGTTTGGCTTGGGACAGTGCTTTTTTCACCAGTGCAGGTAACTTTTTGGAGCTGTTTCCCTTCCAAAATAAGGACATAAGTTCATCATGTACCTTCTGAATCTCCAGTATAATGTTTGTCCTTTCTGCAAATTCTAGGAGTTTTAGAACCTGAAGAGTTAACTAGCTTGATAGAAGGAGTGGAGAAGAAAGGAAAGAATGTGCTACCCTGTATTCAAGAGGAGATACACAGATCATCAGATTCGATGTCCACCTTAGAAGGTGATTCTTTGTCATTAGCAAGTCTTGAGGCCGATTTATTTGAAGACATAAGAGCTTCAATTCAGAAATCAAGCAAAGCATCCAATAAGGAAAGTTCAGTTAGCAAAGCAGGAGCACTGCTGTCCGATAAAACGACTCCTCAGTGTAAGCTTTTTGATGCTTTCTTATTAGGGTTGTTGATGGCTATCGTTTGAAACAAGCAAATGTTTATGCTTTATAGATCAAGGGCTAAATGCAAGTAAAGGAGCAGCGCTCTAGTCTCTCCTTAACGTAAGACCTTAGTTCACGTTTTATCATCCTTTCATGTCTCCATCTCATGTACCAAAGGTAAAGGCTATTCATGTTTTAAGTAATTGGTTGTATTTTCGCATGTGGAGCTGTATTATCTGTTCATTTGAGCTCACTAGCTGGAATGTCCTAATTAGTTAGTATTGACACCCCCTTGACTTCTTATGATTACACATTTTATGGAATTCGGGTGTAACACCTTGAGTCCCACATCAGATGGGAGAGGACTTTGATGTTAGTCTATAAGTAATGGACCCACATCTCTAGATGGTGACCAGTTGAGAACTACTTTCAGAGGCTTGACCAACCTAGCGTAAGTTGGGCCACTGAAGAAAGGAAACTTTATAGATATCTGCCATGGTTGATTTCGATGAATACTATAACTGCTGGAACAGCTGCCTTCCTTGACTCCCCATAGAAGAAATAGAATATCCTTACTCCCCTAACTCTAATGGGGAAGGATTCAATTGGTGATGAAAATTCTCCACTAGGAGAAGTGCTCAATTCCGTCGCTTCTGCACTCAGTCTGTCGCTTCCTCAACAAAAGGTGTTCAAAAAAGGCACCGGGAAATGGCACTTGGATGTTGGTCTCTTTTATTTCCAAGGCACATTGTTTGCATCGCATTTGGCATCATTGGAGAAGCTCTCTTCACATGCGAAATCGTAGAACATTGCAATCCCTCAGTATGGTTCAATTAATGCTCTAATACCTTATTTGCTCAAATCTGGCCCTTAATTGCTTTCTGTCCAATCAACTTTGAACAAGCAAATCTGCAATCGCCAATATATCCAATATTAAAGAGGTCATGGAGTTTTTAAATGGATTATGTGGAAATTAAGTTCTTGTGTAGCAATTTGCCATGTAAAATGAATCATTTAGTGATCTAGTCTAGTTTTAAAATGATGGATTGCTTTTTGATTTTTGGTCATGGATGACTGTATCAGAATCATTTCTAGAATTACATGGTGTGTAAGGAAGAGGAATGGTGTGTTGGTCTTTCATGCATTTATGCATTTCCAAATTAACTTCTCTATATTGAGGTAAAATCTTTTTTCTCTAGGATTTTCTTATACCAAGCCTATGTTCATTAATCAGTTGTAGTTAGCTGGATGAGCTATTTTGTCGGAAGGTGAACAAACTCTTGTTGATTTAGTTCCTTACATTATCTTGATTTTTTTTTGTGGTTACAGCTTCAACGAAGGCAGATGTTGGCTCTAACAGTAAGGTAATGTGGGGAGAATGCTTCTTGTATTGAATTATGGCCTTAGATTTCATGAATATTGATTTGTCTGTATTGTGTTGCAGTTGAGACCCAAGCCTGCTCCTAAGAAACCAAACTTAGCCTCGGGGAAAATGGTAAAGCAGCTTCCCGTTCGTCCACAGGTCTTACAGGTTTGTTCCTAGAAATTAAAAATCACGTTCTGTCTGCAATTTGACATTGAAAATATGCAGATTTAAAAATTTCAGCTCCACTTATTTTTGTAATTTGAGTTAGAGTCATTACAAGCATTCTCTTGTTTAATTCAGAAATATATGTTTATCAGTCGAGCCATTCTTTTTTTAACTTCTCATCTTATCAGATGCACAGGAAACAATATATATGTACGTCGTTGACATACTAGCGAAAGCACTCAAATTTGTCTTGGTAGTTATATGACTGATCTTTTTTAGGGGAAACATTCTGCTGCAATTGGAGGTTCAGCTTCAATTCCTTCCAAGCCACTTAGACTGAGTATTGCTAATTCGATATCAACATCCACAAAGAGGGATTCAGTGGGTGCTAAATCTATGAGAGTGGAAAAGAGTATGGCAGAACATACTGGTCAGTGGATTGACTCCTGTTTGTTTAATACTAGTTCTACAGAATGTTGTTTTCACTCCTTTTCTGTTTATTTGAGTTCATTATATAATTTTCCAGGTAGAGGGCCTCTGGCATCTAGATTACGTGCCACGAGTGGTCCTCGGCATATTATTCCTAGGCTTTCATCCTCTTCTAGATCTTCTTTAGGCTCAACAACCGCTAAGACTGAGCCAGAGTCTTCTTGTTCATCGATGGATAGTTCAGGCAGTTTCTCATCCAACAAGATAGAAAAATCAGTGGTGAAGTCTAATAAGAAAAATATTGAGGCTCGAACCAGTAATCTACCTTCCACTGTTTCAAATAAGAAAACGCCGTCAAAAGGCCCCAACTCTGGAGTATCTCATCTCTCAGCTTACGTGATGGCTGCATCGAAGCTGTCTGCCAATGTATCACCTGCCAGTTCCATCAGTGAATGGTCAGTGGAATCCTCTTCTTCCACTTCAACAGTTAATCAAAGGTCAAACAGCTCTAGCACTAGCTTTGGCCCCAGCTCACATAGATTGGGCACTGCAGATGGAGATGCACCTGAAGTTTCTGATCTTCAGAAAAGTTCACATGACAAGTACTTTCATAGACATGAAACTCAAGGTTCTGTTGTCCCTGCTCGAAAGAATGCTTCGGCAGGGCCCTCTTACCAAGCTCAGTGAAACCCTCTGGCCTTCGAATGCCATCCCCCAAAATTGGCTTCTTTGATGGGGTATGTGTAGTCTTTCCCTTTGTAAATTGTATGTTCCTAAAGTAAGTTGAATCAGTGCTGAGTCTGATTGTTTGGCAATCTCTTCATTTGCAGATGAAATCAGGTCGTACCCCTAATGGAAATAAGCAGTCTCATCCTGTTGGCTCTGGTGTTCCAAAAAAACCTACAGCGGATAGTGCTAACTCGAGTGGGGCGCTGAAGAGGGGAATGCTTGGAAAGGTTCAAGCTGAAACGACTACAATGCTGATCAGTAGGACAAAAGCTGTTGGTAAGGAATTTGCCCCTGATGTGACACCTAAATCGCTCAAAGAATCTTCAAATTCTGCAATGGGGGTCCGTAGGGTTTCCAGGAACCTCAAAAATACTCCCGGCCTATCTCCAAAGGTTCACAGCAAGATATCTCCTAAATGTGGGGAGAAAAGTCCAGTGCAGGCAGAGGACGGAGCTAAAGAATGTGATGCATCTGTACAGCATACGGATTCCAGTTTAATGGAGCAAGATGCCCATGAAAGTCGAGAAATTGAGTCTGTTGCCAAGGGGGAGACTGTGAAAACCCCTTCTACTGGTCGAGGTCCGAATTTTTTTTCCGATGAAGTCTTGACCAACATAGGAAGTAAAGCATATTCTGAAGATCAAGTTGATTTGTTCGGACAGGTGAAGGAGTTGGCAGTGGAGAAACTTTTGATTTATTCTCCTTCGCTTTCTGACTGTGTTTCTGAGAACCCGTGTTCTGTCAGCGGCCAAGTTGAGGTTCTCAATTCAAACCCTTTTCCGTCTAACTCAAGCACAATCGACACAAGGATACCGTTTTCTGTGGTAGATTCTTTATATAACAGAGACGGTTGCAATGATGTCTTGGCTGGACTGCATATTGCGGAGGTCGAAAAGAGGGTGACCCTGCCTTCACCTGGTGATATTACGAAAGAGAAAAGTTAAGTTGTCAAACGGATCAGAACGTTTTCTGGAGGCACTTATATGTGGTTCTTTCTTTATACCTGCTGATGTACTCTTCAACTTGTGAACGCAAAGATTGAAATTTCTTTTCCCTGATGCTGATGAGTTCTTGCATACTCTGCAAGCTTGGAGAGTGTAATTACAATGATTGGAGAATCTTTGAATTTGAATTTGATTGTATGGCATCGATTGTGTAAGGCTTCCTGATATGGCTCCCTTTCGGGTTTCTTGGTACCAGATGGATGTAGTATGCTAGTTGCTAATGGATATAATGCATAGATATGATGATGGCTGGGTAGACAGAGCTATGATCCGTTTAGTTTTTAAAGAGTAGCTTAAATTTCCTTGGTCTTTTTTTCTTTTCTCATTTGTCGTTTGAGAATGATAACAGTTCCAACTATATATAAACTCGGATGCCCAGTAAAAACAATTTTCAAATGGAAGCAAGGAACCATTTTTGAATACATGTTATAATCAAAAGGGAAAGTTCAAAATAAGGGTATGGAGTGTTTTTATTTTTTGAAATAAATACTTGAAGTGAACTTTGTTTCAAATAAATGTATTAAGTGTTATTATTTTTTACTATAAGGGTTTGGAGTTGATTTTATTTCAAAGAATGGCCTTAAGTGGTTATGTCTATTTCAAGTAAGGGCTTAACTTTTCGGTTGGTCATGGAGATTTTCGTCATTACCTTCTTCTTTTTAACATTTTTTTTTCTTTTTTCTTCATCAGTATCTAATGCTTGGATAGGGCTATAAGAGGCAAGTGTTGCCCTTGCTCAATTTGGTGAGGACCACCTTAGCTGGCCACAAGTGAGGGATGGTCTCACCCTTGGTGAGGTCACCCTCATGGCCAAAGGTAATCGGAAGGACCGATTCCCAAATCCCAGGACCGTGGGCCGGGCCAGAACACTGGGCCCAGGAACTGGCTTTATTGATTTGTCTTTTTAATGTATATAATTGTATTTTTCTAAGACTTTGAAAAATTTTCTTATTCTTTTTTGAATTCTTGAGAAACTTTAAAATATTTATATTAAAAATTATCTAGGCGGGAACCGGGTGGAAGAATAGGAACCAAGAACCGGACTCTATGGCCCTTCGGTTTGGGCGGTTCTCGAGTTGGCCCTTGCACACCCCTACTCATGGCCAAAGGTAAGGTTGCTGCCCTTGGCCCTCATCCCTTGGAAAAGAAAAAAAAAAGAAAAAAGAAAAGAAAAGAAGGTAATTTAAAATTAAAATTGTATTTGGATGAAAATGCATTTTGATTTGTTGAAATATTTAGTTGGCTGGTGATTGGCAAAGTCAAGCCCTTATTTGAAACAATTATGATCACTATAGGCTTTTATTTGAAACAATTATAGCCACTTTATACTCTTATTTTACATAAAATCCACTTCGGATCCTTATTTGGAAAAATGAGGGTATTTCAGGCTCTTATTTGAAATTATCCCTAATCAAAATTCTTTTTTTTCACTATTTCCATTCCAAATGAAAATGATGAGATCTCAAAAGAAAAAAAAATCCTTTAATAATCATTATTGTCTTCATATTTTTTACATCGGACTTAGAGAGAACTTCATTTTTTTTTATCAAACACATTCCAATTTCTCCTTAATATAAAAACCGAAGAGGTTTTTCAAAATCAATCAAATTGTGCGTAAATAGGGAGTTATTTCATGTAATGGATATATTATATCAATCACATCACGTAACAATTACATGTGGTATAACAAGCCCAAAAAAGATTGAGTAATTCTAAGTCTTAAGTGCCATGTAAGATGATAAGCATACCCCACAAAAAAAAGTGATTGGTCAGTTAAATCATGAGTAAGTCGTGACCAACGCACAAAATACACTTTCCGGTGTAAGTGAAAGTCATCTTTTTTGAATATTTGATGGGAAATGGCTAGGTAGGTACAATGATAATCCTTTTAAGTCCCTATTCTTGGAATGGGATGCTAGATTAAACTTAAAAGAATTGATCGATCTAGAAACTTCTTAGTTCTTTAGTACGCATATCTCTTTAGTTTCCCATCTCTATCCATTTGGAACTCTAGGGTAGATCTTACTCCTACAAGAATTGTCAAGACAATAGGAAGCCATGTGAATTTGTGAATTTCAAGTTGATTAAGTAGACTTGTTGACTGAGAAACATGCTACCAAAATTGCTGACATAGATGACACAAATGCATAAGGACCCCTTGATCACCTTCTTGAGGTCACAAAGAGTGAATGAATGGTGGACCGACCATTTTAGGTCATTCTCCTTGCAATGATAAGAAGTCTTAGACTATCTAATTACTCTCATAGTTCTTTCATTGGGAGCATTTCATTCGGAGAAAGTAGGGTTTGAACTTAAGCCCATGGAAAAAAAAGATCATAACCGTTGATCAAACGGCGACGATGAACCTCATCATGTGACCTCATGTCTAGACAAAGATGTACCATATATAACCATGGTCAAATGGTTGATGTTGTCCCCATGGATGGTCCACTGCATTACCAACAACTTGTGCCATAGGCGCAACCATTGGACCATCCCTAAATTGTAAGTTAACATGTCCTAAATGCAATAATAGTCGTTCAATCTAGAGCTAGCCTTTGATATCAAAGGCTAGCTCTATTGAGCTAGAGTGTGGTTTGATGAGGTTTCGGCCGGACATACAACTTTCCTTAGACATGAGCCAAATTCGTGCAAAAGGGGTCTTCATATTCAATTCAATCGGTGTTTGGACACCAGCACTAATCTGACACAAACATGACATAACACGAATCATTAGGCTAGAACCTAACCGAGTTTTAGCATCTAGAAAATGGCACTCAATGGATGGTCATATCCATTCAGTCAGTCCCCTTTCAACAATACCACATCTCAATATAAAGCAACTCAAAATGCTATGGAGAACTATTGTTACTCATCTTTAGGTAAACGGAGCAACACCCTTTGAAGTTGCTAGATTATGTCCTGAGTTTAAGCTCAACCCGATTGGAGGAGAGATTGGTTGGTATTAAATGAGATGACTAAGAAAAATGTGCCGGTAGTTAATCACAAGGGACCCTAATTGTATATTGCATTAGATTATATCTTGCTTTATCTAATTGTTTTCTTAATATTAGATCACAAGATTGGTTTGTGGAGGATATCATCCAAGTTTGATGTGTTGATCGAGTATTGGACTTCTTTGTGAAGTTGACAATGGACATCTTTGCTTTACTTGGTGATTGATCGATGAACAAAGGACAAAACTCCTTTTGAATCCTTGAAGCCGCACAAGAAAATAAGATAAAAAGGATAGGGCTTTTATTTTTGTGGGTGGGTGGAGGAGCGACGAAGCGGTACAATGAAGAAGCCATTGCATGCATAGTAAATGAAAAACTAGCATATGAGATGCTCCTTGGTTTAGCCGTATGGTTGGTTTGAACACGTAATCATTTGTGCTGTGAAGTTTATGTTCCGGTGGAGGCATTTTCTTCATGGAGACATGAGTGTGTCAAGACGTAAGGTAATTTTCCATGAGACTAAACACTATGGGTTTGGGTATAATTTAGGCATGAGAAAATTTGAGTGTGTGAGTAATTATTACTTAGTAATTCTTCAATTTGATAGTAGATTATTTATTGCTGGCCCTCCTCGTCGTTAAAGTGGCAATATTCAGATCAAATCACATAAATTTTTGGTATCTTTATTGTGCCTTGTTTTTTAAAGTGATTTTGTGCTGATTTAATTACAAGATCCATTAACATTCCCTTATAATATCACAATAATCGGTATCAGAGCTAAGGTTAGTGCCCTAAAGTTGACTTAGGCCTTTTGCTTTTTTGATCATGTTTAGAAATTCTACCATTGCAATTATCTTTAGGGCAAAATTTGAGATTGAAAAGTTCAATGAAAGGAACAAACTATGGGTAAGGCATAATCTTGTGAATTTGTTGGGTGAAGTATTGATTGAAGTAGTTGAAATGAAGGACACCACAAAAGGACACTATAGTATGTGGGCAAAAGTTGAGTGACTTTATTTGATAAAGGGTTTGAACAATCGTTTATATATGCTAAAAATAATGTTTTAGTTCTGGATGGTTGGAGACACATTTGTTAGATTCCATTTAGATGAGTTTAATAAACTTATGATAGACTTGAAGAACGTCAGTGAGGCTTTGCTTGATGAAGAAAAAATATTCACATTTTTCTTTTCTTATCAATGAACATATCTCTTTACTTGTATGACTTAGATGTCATGATGTTGTTGACATCTCTACTAGATTGTTTTGAACACTTTTATTGATTTGCATTATCGGATTTTACCTTGGAAAGGTAAAATTTGCATTATTTTCTAAAGAGTGGCAAAATATATTAAAGTAAAATCCGCCTTATTTTCTAAAGAGTGGCAAAAGAAATATCAAGAAGATAACTTAGTGCAATACAACTTAGTGCAATACACGACGCAAGGTTTGGTTATTCGGGTAGGGACAAATGTAGAGATTTTGGACGGAGTAAATGGAGGAGCCATTCTAAATTGAGATCCAACATTCAGAACTATCGATGTTATCACTGCAATAAAATAGGGTATTACAAGGGAGATAGTCTGAAGAACAAGGGTAAAGGAATTAAGGTATGGTCTGCAGGCGATGGCAATATTGTTACCATAGTAGATAATAGTTCTAGTGATGCTAATGATGTGTTAACAGTCACCATGATTTCATCAAGTGATGGTTGGGCTTTAACTTTGGATGTTTTTATCATGTGACTTTGCATAAACATTGGTTTATCACCTATTAATACATAGAGGGTGGTAAGGTGCTTATGGGAAACTATGTTGCTTGTAAAGTGGTAGGGATCATAATAGTTCAAATTAAGATGCCCAATGGAGTGGTGAGAACATCGACTGATGTAAGGCATGTATTGAAGATTAAAATCAATCTTATCTTGTTGGGTGCTCTTGATAGGTTTGGATACTAGATTTCCACTAAAGCTGGAGTTTTGAAGGCCTCTCGAGATGTGCTTACTATGATGCGGGGGAAGATAGATTGCGGGTTATATCTTCTCTAAAGAAAGATAGTGGTTCTCTTGTCCGTAAGATTCTCTAAGACTTTAGATTAGGGCATGACATGGTTGTGGTACATGAGATTTAGGGTGCGTTTGGTTCAACTTTGAAGCCAACTTTCAACTAAAAGCTGGCCTTCAAAATGTTGAAAGCCCAAAGCTAGTAGGGACTAGTTTTGGACTTTTAGCATTCAGGGGAATGCTAAAATTATATTTTTCCTTCCAAAACTACCCTCACTAATTCTTTATATTTCTAATTTTACCCATGATTATTATTATTTTTAATTGAAAAATAAGGTAGCTCTTCGTTGGTCCGGCGAAGGGTTTAGGTCAATTTAAAAAAAAAGATACATATTATATATTATATATTATACCCATTATACCCATCAAAATCCATTGCGAAAGTTTGTTTTACCAAATACACATTCAACTTAAAGTCCATTTGTAAATTTTTTTTACCAAATACAATTGTATTTCCCTAAGTAGTTTGGGCTTTCAACATTTGCATTGGACTTAAAGCTCATTGCAAATGTTAAACCAAACGCAGCCTTAGATACATGAGTGGGAGGGAGATGATTGTTATGAGCCAAAATTAGGGAGGCCATTGAATTGAGAAGTTGGACTTTCATGATCACTGCAATATGAGTAGTTAGCAAAGAGTGAAGTTCAATATGATGTTTATTGTACATCGGAGATTGCGGACTGCGTATATTCAAACTTATGAGGACCTTCTCAGGTTTTGTCCAAGGTTAGTGCTAGGTATGTATTGTCCTTTGTTTATAATGATTCAAGAAAAGTTTGGATTTGTTTTCTTAAGCACAAGAGTGAGGTGCTCGGTTAGTTCAAGTCAGGAAGGCGATGATTGAAAAGCAAATCCGAAAAAGATCACATGCTTGAGAATTGATGAACATTTAGAATTCTGTTCTAAAGAGCTTAGTTGGTTTTGCATAGAGGAAGATATAGTGAAACATTGTACTGTTGTCGAGTCACCATAGTTGGATGGAGTTGCAAAGTTGATGAACATAAATATATTGGAGACACCTTGTTCTTTACTCCAATAATGAATTAGATGAAGATTTCTGAGCTAAAGTAATAAATACCATTTGTTGGTTAGGGAACATATCACCATCATCAGAAATTGATTGAAACCCCTAAGAAAACATGGTAAGGTAAGTTTGTTGATTATATTGGATGGAGAGTATTTGGTTGCCCTACTTATGCACATGTGAGTGATGGCATGCTGAAGCCCAGGGCAAAGAAGTGCATATTCTTAGGTTATGTAGATGGGGTGAAGGGGAACATGTTGTGGGGGTACTGAGGAAGATTTGTCCGATTTTATGCTTAGCAAAAATGTTACTTTTGACGAATTTACTCTATTTCAAAAGGAGTGAGGGATCAATTGGAAAGAAAGATCTAAATAGTGTTAAAAAACAAGTGAAACTTCAAGTAAAGCCTCGAGATATCATAGTGCAATAGATGTGACGGAGTATGCAAAGTCGCTAGATTCCATAGAAGCTGATAATTGTTTTGAGGTTAGAGTTGATGAAACCTCAAGGTGGTCAACGGAGGCGGATGAGATAGAGCGATAGCTACATGCAATTATTGAAATAGATAATTTGTGTGTAGTAAAGATAGCTTTGGGTATGGAGATATAGAGAAAGACTGTTGCGGGTGACTTACGCTAGGAAAGCGTCAAAGCCCTTCGACATGTAATTGAGAAATTTTGTATGTACCCTACTTGTTGCATATCATTGATTGTCTAGATAGTCACCGTGTACTTGAATGGAGGTGGAGGAAATATCCCTTGCTTTACACACTAGTACTGTTGGTTGTTTGAGTTATACCATGTATAGTACTAGGCTTGATCTATTATATGTAGTTAGGATAATGTATATGATTAATCCATATATACATTATGTTGCTATGAAGAGGATCTTCTTGATTTTATTGGGGATGACAGACATTGAACTATGTTTAGAAGAATGTAGTTCAAGTAGTGTAGTAGTACTAGTAATAAGGTTTGTGAACTCGGCTCATATAGGGAACTGAAAGATGGTTGATTACTGAGTAATTATGCCATTGCTTTTATCAGTGGTGTACATGTTTTGCATCATGTTGTTGAGAGACATGGTGACTATGATAGGAGCTGAAGAGGCGAAGTGGTCTAATGATTTGGTTAGTGATATTGGATAGGGACATCCAGTTGATGTGATGTTTAGTAGAAGTTAGATATATCATTGGAGAATCGAGTTCATTAGTAATCAAAATTTCTGGATCAGATATAGCATGTCAAGAGAGGATGTAGCAATAAAGAAATTCCTTGTGATAGAAAATTCTATGGATATGTGGAACGACTTCATTCCTCCAAATAAGTTCAAGCTCTACTTGAGCCTGATGGGGGTGTTGGGAGAACACCATGGATAATGAGTAAACTTCAAACGTTGAACCAAAATGGAGTTTGAGCTTGACCAATTGGAGGATAGATTGATTCGTATTAAATGAGACGTCTAAGGAAAGTCCTAGTGGATATGCACAAGGGATCCTAATTGTATATTGCAATTAGATTATATCTTGCTTATATCTAATTGTCATCTTAAAATTAAATCACAAGATTGGTTCGTGGAGGAGGATATCATCCAAGTTTGACATGTTGACCAAGTATTGGACTTCTCTATGAAGTTGACAGTGGACATCTCTGCTTAACTTTGTGATTGATCATCAATCAACAAAGGATAAAACTCCTTTTGAATCCTCAAAGTTGTGCAAGAAAAGAAAATAGAAAGGATAGGGCTTTCATTTTCATTGGTGTGCAAAGGAGCAACGAAGCTACACGGTGAAGAACCCGCCGCATGCATAGTAAAATAAAGAAGTAGCGTACGAGATGCTTCTTGGGTCAGCTGTATGGATTAGCCTTGGCTTTGGGATTGAACAAGCAGTCATTTGTGCAATGAAGTTAACATCCAATTGAGGGGTTTTCTTCTTAGAGACGTGATGTGAGGTAATTCTCCATGTGACTAAACATTATGAGTTTAAGGGTTATCTAAGTGTGGAAAACATTTGAGTTTGTAAATGATTGTAACTTCGTAATTTTCTAGTTTGATAGTGGATTATTTGCATCTTGTTCTCTCTATGGATACAAGTGTCGAAATTTGGATTGAATCACATAAATTTTTGATGTCTTTATTATTCTTTATTTATTTTTCTAGTGATTTCACATCGTTGATTTAATTGCAAGATTCGTTAACTTTTCCGCATTATATCATCATAGAAGTGCTCAGCCTAAAATGGAATAGTAGAATGAATCACCAATAGATAGATCTATGATTCCACATGGAAATTCATCTACCATCAATCTAGCATTAAGTGTCATATACTATCGAAGCAACAGATGATGAAAGCCAGTTCCCTGAGCTCGGATGATGAATCGATGCTAATCCATAGAAGCTAATCTTTGCAAAGAACCGGACCACAGAGAAGAAGGAAAGAGAAGAAGATATCGACATCTTGTCGGAAACAACATTCGAGACCTATCGAGTTGACATCATCAAACAGATCTCATCGCAAGCTTAAGGCCTTGGGAACATCTCCGACGGCGTGACCCTCATGACCGAATCAAGCAATATGCACTTCGTCCTGTAACGAGATAGGGCAATGCAAAGCGAATGATCAGACATAACAAAAATGAAAGGAAATTCAAGTGCGGAACATGGATGAAAATAGCTTACATTCTCTTCAGTGAAATTCAGATGACCGTCGTTAGGAGCAAAAGCAGCAATTACCTTCCATTCCTTGATTAGCGGAAGTCCGGCCCTAGTTTTAATGGGCAGATTTCTTTTGCTTTGGCCTCTATACCGCCGCACAATCACGAAATCGTTTATACAGTTTAAACAAGTATAAGGGAATAAAATGTTAGAAAGTCCAACTCAAAAGTATATTCATCAAATCGGATTATAAATCCATTTCTTAACCCATATAGATAAAAAAAAAAAAACCCTATATAATTGCTAAATGTGTTAGTTATATTGAGTAAATGGGTCATAAATAAGTTTAAGTACGATATAGAGTGTCAAATGAGTTATAAATGAGTTCATATGATTTTTTATTTAGTCTCTCTCTCCTTTACTTGATCTCGCGTTCACTCACTTCGTACTTTCATATCAGTTTGATAAATTAGGTTAAATAATGAAGTGTTTTAGCAATATGGATAAGGTATGAATCGGGTCAAGTGTGGGTTACTAAATTTGTATTACGTGGAAATGAGTCAAAATTGATTAAATAGATTTATTTAGATTTGCCAATTTATGACCCAACCCGACTTAAATCCGATGCAACTAACCTATTTGACTCGTCTACCCAAAAGGATCAAATTACAAGCGCCACATGAAACTTGACTAATAAAAGGTTTTGATAAAATATCTTATCTTCAATAAATACTTGACTTCATTTCTAATAGAGGGTGTCGCCTCCAAAATTGTTATAGGTGGAATATGTTTTGAATTGGACGCATGATGAATCAACCCAGGCATTTAATTGTAGTTAAGCTAAATTTGATCTTATTGTGTATTCAAATTTGGTCCTGAACATGAGTTTGAACTTGAGCTTATTTTGTATTTAATTTAGTCAAAAAATGAGTTTAAATTGTTTTGTCGGAGGCCTTATATGAACCTTGGCATTTCTTAAATGTTATATATTCAAATTTAATGTTAGTGGATATTCCCTCATCTTGAATGAGGGGGCCAAGGCGTGGCATATCAATTTGTTAACGGTATATTTATTGAATAAGTAGGACGGCTCTTACTAAAGACTGAAGCTCTGTGATCAAGATGCCTTTAATTATCAAGAATCCACGGAGTATGCTGGTACGATGAATCAATCAAAGTGGTCAATTATAATAAAACTAAATGCGGAATCATTGTCTATTCAATTGAAAAAGAAGAAGCCAATTTACCAAAAAAAAGAAAAGGAAAAAGAATAAAATAATGCCAGTCTCGTCATCACCACGTCCCCCTCTGGACCACCCGACACGAGCCGTCCGAGCCGGTCCCCCGCCGTTTAGCGCACGGCGCAGGAGCCGATGACGCGGAACTCCAGGCACCGTCCATCTAGGGAGCCGGAGAGATCGCACCGTCGGCATTCGCCCTCACCGCCCGCCTCCTCTCTCTCTCTCTCTCCTCCACCAAGTGAAAAAACAAACAGAGCTCCCCGAGCTAAACGACAATGGAGGAAAGCTGAGTTGCAGCGACAGCAAGCGAGCGTCGAATCAGAGAGAGAGAGAGAGAGGGCAAATGGCGAACCGACGGTTGCAGCGTCAGCATCGATGGCGGCGGTACGTGTCGGAAAGCGGCATAAGTAGAGCTCGGAGCGAGCTATGGCGGCTTGCGGAATCTTCTTCTTCATCGTTCCGTTAATGCTGTTTCCTTTTTGGATGGTTTCGATTCGTCGTCAATGGTGGTCGGTTAGGGTTTCCCCTTTTTGACCCCCATTAAAGTAATGGACCTTCTTCGCTTCACTGTCACGCCTGTAAAGTCTCCCCTGCCTCGTCACTGCAACCATTATAATAACAAGCTTCTCTCTCTTTCTCTCTCTGTGTGTCTCTCTTACATATACCTTGCGTGATGCAAAGGTGACCGAGCGAAAGCGACGCTCGGATTGATTCCATCTCTCGGTCGCTGCTGCGACGCTGAGTGTTTTTTTTTGTTTTTTGTTTTTTCCTGGTGTCGGCCTTAGCTTCTGAGGCAGTGTGGCGATGGCGACCGGGAGGAAGTCGTCTTCGGCTCAGTCCTGGCCGGAGGAGCTCACCAGCTTCCTGGACGACGGCGGCGCGGCGCGATACGGGAACGATATGTTCGAGGTCTCCGCCGGTCGGAGGAAGTCAGCGGGATTCGAATCGCCGGGGGCGGGGGACGAGACGGTTCGGCCGGAGAGCTTTGGGGACCAGGCGAAGGAGTTCCTGAGGGCGTGGGGCGAAATGCTGTGGGAGTTGGGGAAAGGATTGAAGGACGTTGTGCAGCAGAGCTTGATCACTGAGGACTCCTTCGTGGTTCAGAAGGTCGGGAAGCCGTGCGCGAAGGTTTCGGGTAGATTGAAGTTTTTGAACGAGTACTTGCCGGAGGATAGAGATCCGGTTCTGGCCTGGCCGGTGATACTGTTCGTCTTTGTACTCGCTCTAGCAGGTATTGGACGTTTATTCTTCGAGTTGGATCACTTTCTTATGAAGCATTCTTGAATTTGATTCAAAGTTGTGATCCTTCTTGCTGTACAGTAGGAACTTTTTGAGTATAAGAGTGCTGGTTTGAACTTTACATCTTGATTGCAATTATTCTGGCAAGATCGCCTGGCAATTACTTTGACTATGTTTTTGTTGGCTTTACTGTTAGTTGGTTATATGAAAATTGTTGCTCAATTTTGTCTGCCGAATATAACGGGTCTTGTGTTTGAAGCATCAAAATTTAGTTTTTTCCTTTCTGGGCCAAAGGAATCTTTTGAACAGTCAAATAGAGTTTTGGTCGGTCAAATCTTTGGGCCAGCTGGATGTGGAGATCTTCTGGTTGAGGAACATCATCTAACCCCATTGATACCTTACTAATAACTCTCTAGGCTATTCGATTGCATTATTCAAGTTTGCATTGCAGTCATGTACAGCATCAGGTTGGGCATTGGTCATCGGTGTGATTCCATTAAGGAAATGTCCAAAACTAACTTGTTTCCGAAGGGAGTAACCTAGGAATCTCATTCCTTGGGTACGTGCAATGGCTGGGTGGTTTTGCCAATATATGCTGGAAAGCTTCTTTGGGACTTTTTTTTTCCTTTTTTTTTGTCCAAAAGCACAACTGGGACTATTTCAAAATCATTCAAAAGTCAACTGTCATGTTTTGATTGATGATACAGAGTTTGTGAGACCTGAATGTTAAATGACTACCTTTTTGAGCAGTCATGACCTGTAATAGCATCCATTTCTAAGGCGACAATCTGGTTCAATAACATTTACAATGGTTAAAGGGGCATTTTGATTGACAGACCATCCAAAAAGTGACTGAGTTGGCAATTACGAGCTGCTATCAATTAGTTCTGATTTATTATCATGCATGCAGTAATGAGCTCAAGGTCCTTCGGTCTGTGGAGAGCTTGCACATGCAACATTCTACTCATCTCTTGAGAGCTTTCTTTCTAGGAGTGATATATGTGACGAGTGTTGTCTGAGCATAATTTTGGATCATTGCACTTTTGGTGGGTTACAACTTTCTAATATTGAGAGGCCATTAAACAACCCTTTTGGCAGTTACATAAATGGTCATATCAAGTACCATATAAGGGATAAAGATTTGAATAAGAGTCCCTTCTTTTGTATGTGTTGGAAATGATGAAACACTAATCTCCTCCTCCCTCCTCCTTGTCCTCGTCCTCCTGTTACTGCTGGAAATCCTCATTTTGTAATTTTCCAGGCTCAGCAAGTTTGCTGGATGTCAATGATATACTTCTGGTAAAGTGATACTCTTGGAAAAGGGACTTCATGATTTTTGTGGCATTCTTTCTTTGCTATTTTCCATTACCTGCAGTTTTCCTGGATAACATGCTTTTCGGGCTTTCTGCAGCACTGAGTGTCAATACGACTAACGATAGTTTCACTCCACATGTGAAGAAAGTGCAAAAACATCCTTCTAGTGCTATCCGTGTGCAACTCCCTGATGGCAGACATATTGCATATGGTGAACAAGGTGTCCCTGCTGATAGAGCTAGATTCACCATCATCACTCCACATTCTTTTCTTTTCTCCAGACTAGCAGGTAGACCTTTCCAGGCTTATGTGTCATAATATCTCATTCCCTGGTTTGTGCTTTCTTCTAAGTCCTTATGCATAATGACTAATTTTCATGTACTTCTTTTAAAACTTCTTTGTGAAAGGTATTCCTGGAATAAAGGTATCTTTGCTGGAAGAGTTTGGTGTCCGTTTAGTCACCTATGATCTTCCTGGTTTTGGAGAGAGCGATCCTCATCCAGAGAGAAACTTGAACTCCTCAGCCCTGGACATGTCATATCTAGCCACTGCTGTTGATGCTACCGACAAGTTCTGGGTGCTTTGCTTCTCTAGTGCATGCATGCATGCTTGGGCAGCACTCAGGCATATCCCTGACAGGGTTACAGGTATGTCAACCACTTTTAATGTTGAATATAATTTTGCTTGTCAACTTCCTACTTAATGATTGGCTTTAGTTGAATGATTGGCAAGAACTGAAGTCATCTATCCTTCATGAAGTTGGGAAACTGGTCATTCTTGTTTTAGCATCAGAATTATCTCAGAATCCCTCTTTCTATTATATGAATTACACCTTTGGAGTCTTGGTTGATTGCTCTGGTAAAAGAATCAGATTGTTAATGCTCCAAATTGATGTAATCATTTATTTTCTGTCTTCCATATATAAAGAAAAAGAGAAGTAATCCCTATAATTTTGTTTCCCAACCACCCCCCTGTCAAATTGTTTTGGTGTCTCACTTTACCTGAAAGCTCCTGAGTGAAGCTTACATGGTCGTTCATGTAATTAACTACATGAACCAAGATACATTCTCCGTGACTGAAGTACGCAAGAGATTACGTCAAGGCTTGAAAATCACAGTCCAGAATCAAAGCATCTAAGTTTGACAGGGGAACATGAGGGATTGTCTTTTGGGGGACTTTTTGAGTGGACAATGTTCACAATACTGTACCATCTAGATAGTCTGTACTGGCTGGGCAGGAATATCACAGTCAGTTATGCTTGACGAAACAGTATGGCTCATAACGACTAACTCAACTACTTCATGAGTAACTTTTGAGGTTGAACACACAGCCATCCCCTATATGAGAGCAGAAGATAAGGACAATAAATACAAGAATTAGATGAGTACAGAAAGCTAAGTATCCCCAAATGAAAAGAGAAGTGGACGCATAGTATGAAAGAGAATAATTGACTAGACAGCCTATGACACCACTGAACAGGCATTCACATGTATGCACATACATTGTTGTTTATCAAAGAACTGAAAAAGCATAACATTGTTTTTTTTTTTGCTTTTGATGACTCTGCAGGTGCAGCAATGGTTGCACCAATGATCAATCCATATGAGCCTCGAATGGCAAAGGATGAAAGCTCTCGGACATGGGCAAAGTGGGTTCAGAGGAGAAAACTAACTTATGGTCTTGCCCGGAGGTTTCCCAAGCTTCTTTCAATTCTGTTCCGGCGGAAGTTTTTCTCTGGAATTCATGGTTCAATTAGTGATTGGCTTTCCTTATCCATGGCAAAGAAGGTGAGATAGAAGCTCAAGATATAATTGTGGAACCATTTGTGGAACTCCACCAATGGTTTCTGCTTAGCAATGCTTGCAGTTGTTGCTAGTAAATGAGATGTGAAGGACCAGATTTTACATGCTGACTGAGAGTACACATAGGAATCTAGGAAGTGCAAGATATTAATTACTCGAAAACTGTTTGCTTAGAATAACTAATTTCCATAGTTATATATCTTTAGCAGTTCCATATTATCCTTGAAATGCAAATGTTTTGCTTATTGAACAATGGATTTGTGAGCGCTGAAAATTTATGTCATCTGTTGAGCAACCTTGTATTAATGTAATTAACAGTGTCTTTAGGAAAAATTGGGAATTACCTAAATGGGTTGAGGTGTTCTTTTGGATCCCACCTAATAAACTTCAGAATCCTTATTAGTGTGATGCAAATAATATCTAGTTATATGCACCAAAAATGTCATCATTAGGCAGAAGGCTGATAGTGTCTCCAGTGGGCCTTCTCCAGCTGGTATATTGTTATAGCATAAAATTACATTTATTCCCTTGGATGGAGCAGATAGTGTAAAAGCGCTTGAAAGCTATGTAATTCTTGGAACTGGTTTCTTCAGGATGAAGCTTTGATCCAACAACCACAATTTGAAGAATTTTGGCATAGGAACGTGGAAGAATCAATCCGGCAAGGCGATGTATCACCGTTCACAGAGGAATTTGTGCTACAGGTGTCAAAGTGGGGTTTCAGCTTGGCAGATCTTCAGGTTCAAAGAAAGTGCCAACATAAAGGCATTCTTCCATGGCTAAAATCCATGTACAGCCAGGCAGACTGTGAATTGACTGGATTTCTTAGTCCTATACACTTGTGGCAGGTCAGGACCATTTTTCTCTTTTATACCACTTTGTGATGTTTTGAAGTAATGGTGCAAATAGAACCACCTCGTTATGATATCAGTGGGTTTTATGTTTTCAAAATTGATCCCTTAGTGGGAGAATCCGATACAAACAAATGCAAAAGGACACACACATACAGAGGGCCTCTGCTATTCACTCTTCAGAATCTTCTTGTGGTCTGTCCCCACGGAATTTAGGTCTTGGCTGGAAATAAGTTTCGGGTAGCAGGTCTGAGAAATCCTCAGCTGTATTTGGTTGCAATATTCACATGGAGTCCTGGGCACTTGGGAGTTTAATTAATCACTAGAATGCCTGGATTTAGTCACATATTGAGCTACATTGTGAAGTTTAGTGTATCTTAAGATTCTTTCTTACACTTGCAGTGTACGTTATCGTGATATGCATAGATGCTTTAGAAAGTTTTAGGTCTGTCTTGTAGGTTGCAGGAAAACGTTGATTTATTTCCTTTTAACCTTTGCCATATTTGTTGTTATGTAAGCATCACTTGTGCTGGTCCAACTACGCTTTCACAAGAAATAAGGAGCATTTGAAAATGAAACTAGATTTTGGATTGGTGGGTGCTCTTGCAGAAGGACCATTACTGATGCTTTATGCATGAAATGTTTGATTTATGTTGGTGCTATGCAGGGAATGGACGATGAAGTGGTCCCACCATCAATGGCCGATTGCATCTCCCGACTTCTGCCTCAAGCCACCATCCACAGGCTTCCAGATGAAGGCCATTTCTCCTTTTTCTTTTTCTGTGACGAGTGCCATCGACAAATACTTTCGACTCTTTTTGGAGTCCCTCGAGGACCACTAGACAAGAAGGTGGAAGTGGATCTCATTGAGGAGCAGGCAATTGTGAATCCCGCCCTAGAATGACACACCTGCTGATGACAACCTTGCTTCTAAACTGAAATGTTTTCATGTAAATACCACTGAGTGCTCCATTCTTCGTGGAGCTGCAGAGGTGGGAACTTTGTGAAATCTCGGCTTCTTACACGGGAAGGCAGGCATTTTGGAATTGCTTCTTATAGCAAGGAATCAATATAGCAGAGTATGTGTTATACCCTTGGAGTTTTGTACTAAGAATCACTAATCTCAAATCTACTTGAGATGCGCAATGCTGCATCAGTTCAAATCAAACAGATCCAAATAAATCACTAGAGAGGTATCGTTCGTTGTACCAAGAGGTATGGACCATATGTGGGAATATACCCGGACATACACTGAGCTGTCTCGTTGATACTTTGTTTCTTCCTCTGTTTTTCTAATTCAACAAGGGGAGCTTCCATGTGGATTTGGCCCCCTTATGCCCAGATGTCGCTAGAGAGTAATCTCTACCTCTCATGATGAGGTAGTTGACTTCCATGGAGTGGTTGGTCAATGCATGATGCCAGTACAGCCGAAATTGTCGGAATACGGATGCATGGTCTTCCCTAAATGTGTACTGAAAGAAGTGGGAACGGTTGAGTAGCCTATAAAAAGAAATGAAACGAGGTAATATTTCCAAAAGGAGTAGCAAAGGGATCCGACTTCCCCTACGACCGCTATCGCGTTAAGGCAAACTAGTGTAGAGGTACGAGTGCGCTTTTCTAATTCACTAGTTTCCGGCCTAGAGAAGTGCACGGGCTCCTCTTTGTTCTTTTAGTATATGGTCTCTAAATTCTTATGACACGATTGAACATTTTTCGGATTTAAGTAATTAAAGTTTGATCATTTATGAATAATTGGCATATAGAAATTGCACAATAATCTTACTTGGAATATTACAATTTTCATAACTCCAAAATAGAACCAAAAAAATATATGTAAATCACCAATGTTGTTTGACCTAAGCTAATCATCGTTTATTATTCATGGTTACACATTTTACAAGAAAAGCAATGCATTAAAAAATGTAAAATATTTCGATTTAGTTACTCAAATTTTTTTTCACAGCATTAAGTAACGAAAGTTCATTGGATAATTAGATATTTCGTTCAATTCAAGAACAAGGGCTGCGTCTTACGACTCCTTTTAGCTAAAAGAAAATATTAAAATTGCATTTTAATATCTATCGAACGACAATCATCTTTGCATAAGTTTACATTATGTTAACCTACATTGTAGTATATTGCTTTGAGGTTTAAAGGTATGGAACGTCTTCTTGATGGAAAAGAGAGATTGTGAAACTGCAAAAGTACCCCGACAAAAGGTAGAGAAAGCCTCAAGATGTATGAGATGGCACATTTTTCTCACCACCATGTCAAAATGCGTAATGATTATAGGGGGAGTAAGAAACCAAAAGTACAAGACCTTTATGTATGTAGTAGACACTGGCGACTTGGGAACTATAATCGGAACAATGTAAACTACAAAAATTCAGAAAAGAAACAAATGGCTCTCTGATGAATTATAGGCCGAATTATAGGCCAATCTATAATCTTCATGCCGCACAAGAAAGACCCGGTTCCTGTGGGTTAATTACTGGAAAAAAGAAGAAGAGAATTTTCCATCAACACTTACTCAATGTCGACATATCAAGTTAAACCGGTTTGATCCACCAGGAATCCAAGAATGCAGCCTTGCAGAAAATGAGAAACCCAAGAATGTGGCCTTGCAAAAAGGGTCGTCAAAATGCAGACCCGCCTTTAGTTTTTCCAAGCATCACATCTTTGGCTTCATTGATTTTAGAAGCTAAATAATGGCTACCGCCGGCATCTGGATGATTTGCGACCATAACTCTCCTATGTGCTTCCCTGATTTTATCTGCCGGAGTTCTTTCTCTGTTGGGGAAAAGCAAAAATTCAGGTAGATAAACAGAAGATGCGATGGCATGTGGAGCATTAGATTGGACTTGCTCATTAAAATGAATATTTCGCCTGTTGAAATTTGCAATTTCAGATCATCAATGATGGACAAGCAAATATGCAATCTTCCATGATAATCTCCACACCAATTGCTCGAGCAAATGAAACTAAATTCATATGTACAGTATAGGCACTTTAAACAAATTAAAATATTATAACAAGCCTGTTCATTTGTACGAGGCTAACCTGACATTAAGTATCAGAGCTGCTTCCCTCCTTGTCATGGTGGGTTGGAAGCCACCATCGTAAAATCGGCGCATTCTCGCTGTAGGTGGTCTTGCCTTGAAGGCTTGCCATGCCTGGATGCCATATCTACCTGCATACGCAGCAGCTGCAATTGCAATCCCCGCGATCAGGGGAGTAGTTGCCTGATTCAAATTTTGTCATAAGCTTCAGAGATACTAAAGTTTATTGCTACCAGCTAAATACTGACTCAAATCATTAAGAAGTTGCCACTATTTTTGTGCAAAGCATGCGCATACAAGAGCTAAAGAGTGATAAAACTAATGTAGGCAGAATATTGGAAAAAAGCTTGACACTCATTTTTATTGTCAATACTTCACTTACTACTATCTAAATTAGCACTGAGAGAAAGCAATTACACCAGAGAGAGCCAAATAGATCTTATCAACATTACGTCTCAGATGACAGATAAACAAAAGACAAGGAAAAAAACAGGACTATGATAGCAAAATCGAAGAGGGGAAAAATCGGGGCCAGACTTGGTTTACACAGGTCAAGAACAAGTTGACTAGCAAAGGACAAGTATCGGTCATCGAAGCTGTGTTATGGAAAGAGTACCAAGAACAAGACAATGTAGAAGTTCGGAAAAAAAAACTATGGTGATGAAATGAGGTCATGATTCAGGTTCACGTCTATCAATAGCACGAACTGATGACTTTAATATCTTACGATCACCATTATCAAGTAAATGCTCTATTGACTCTGTCCGTAACACAAACCAAGCTAATTCAAAAACACCACAGAGGGTAGGTTCACAATCAAGGTATCGAACCCATTTCTTTGCCTCGTCCCGACCCTACTATTTCTTCTTGATCTTTTCCGATGCTAAAAATTCACTCCAATACACGCAAAACCAAGAAATCAACAGATGCACTTAACAGAAAGTACGCAGCGACAATTCATACTGACCGTCACAAGCATGACAATCATGACAATCGAAAGCATTCAAGAAGTACCCTAAATCGAGACCCTGCAGCTTTATGTTCCCTTGAAATCAGTCAATGGGTGGCAAAACGAGAGAAGAAAAACAAAAGAGAAAAATCCATTCTTTCTCTGCAGAATTTCTCAGCACCCATACGGGGGCCTTCAGCTAATGGGAAATTTCACGCCACGTCGACGACCTGAACCGAAACCCATTTCTTCTCCGCAAATTTTCTCAGCAACCATATGAACATTCAGCTCAACATACACAGCCCAATGAAGAAAACAGGATTCAACACGGAAAGGAGAAACCTTCAATTAAACAGGATCGAACGTGCAAACTCAACCTAAGGATGAAAAATTAAAGAACAGGCAGTGCATACTCACCATTGGAGAGAGAGAGAGAGAGAGGGTTAGGGCTTCGCTTCCGGCTCCGGTACGGCGGAGAAGGACCGGAGTGCAGAGAGAGAGAGAGAGAGAGAGAGAGAGAGAGAGGTGGTTAGGGTTTCGCTTCCGGCTCTGCTACGGTGGAAACGGACCGGAGCGCTGGAGGGCTTCGCGGGCCGGGAAACGCAAGTCGGATTCGATTTGGTGCCAAATAAGCTTCTTATACTCGCATGATGTTTTTATATTTTCTAATTATTACCTTTCATTATCTCTTTTAAAAAAGAATCGCATATATTTTTGACAGACAACTTTGTCTCACTTAAAGCCTGCAAGATAAACCCTCAAGTGTTTTCATGTTCCTATTATCGATGAACACTGCAATGGATCTGCTATGGTACTCTTTGAATGCCTTGGTCATCGAATCCATGAAAACAAGAAGAACACATGTCAATCTAAAAGGCACCACATGTGCAATGTTAGGCAAGTCATCTACTTGTATCTTCAACTAATGATAGCCAGAACAAGAGTGATATTAGAAAGTAGAGCTTCTTTAGAATTTATTGGATAAATCATTAATTTACGACATTGGATATTTATTTGTGATTATTACGTTATTAGGTTCCTTGTAATTTATATAAAACCTCATGGCACTGCCCTTCTTTTTAAAATTTAACTGGAGTTCGTAAAAGAAACATGAAGTCTAATGAAATCTTTTATCCAAAACCTCTTGCATTTGTGTTTTCAACTCCTTTAATTTGAAAGGTGTCATAAGAGATGGTGCCTTAGAGATAGGTATTGTGCTACTTTTCAATTTAATACACAAATCAATCTGTCTTTTAGTAGCCAAACCTGAAAGAACCTCAAGAAACACATCTAGAAACTCTTAGTTCGACCATAGGAATATTTTTTAGTTTTATGACATCGTTTCTCGTGCCTTTGCAAGCGCCAAATAACCAAAAGATCACCTTTTCAAAATTTATCTTAGTTCGACCAAAAAAAAAATTATCTTAGTTATAAGGTTGAGATCAATATTGGAAAAGTGCCTTTATAACATTTCCAACAAGAGAATTCGAGCTAATTATAAAGTTGAAAGACAACTTTCTTTGAAAAGCAATCAACAATAGCATGATGTGAGGGCAATCAATCTATCCCAATAATGGCCTCGGAATCCCGTGTATATTCAACTCTACTAGATTATCGATCAAAAAAGCCTCACTAGATCTACGAGCGCTTTACATTATCAATCTAGAGAACACATTTCTCAAACAAACAATTGGCAACTAAGAAATTGCTAATAGAAGTTCCAATGTAGAAATTGCATTCAAAAAGTTTAGGCAACACATCGAACTTCTTAACAAATTTAGCAAACTTAAATGAATGTGTAGCACTTGGATCAAATTACGCATAAGAATGTCGCAAGGCTATATAACTATTACATGAAATAACTTGTTAATTATTGTCGCATCATACTCCATCATGGTAAAAACTTTTTCAGTTGCCCTCTGTCTTTGTTGGTTCTCTTGTGGCCTATGAATCACAGGGGCATTCCTCCAATGGGAAAAATTGTGTAATTTAACTATTAGCTGGAGCATTCGTCCTCATAAAACAACCACATGCCATATGTTCAAGCTCTTGCTAATGTGCCTTTGCAAGCGCCAAATAACCAAAAGATCCCTTTTTCAAAATCCACCTTAGTTATAAGGTTGAGATCAATATTGGAAAAGTGCCATTATAATATTTCCAACAAGAGAATTCGAGCTAATTGTAAGGTTGAAAGACAATTTTCTTTGAAAAGCAATCAATAGTAACATGATGTGAGAACAACCAATCTATCCCAATAGTAACCTCGAAATCCCGTACATTCAACTCTACTAGATTATTGACCAAAAAAAGCCCCACTACATCTACAAGCAATTTATATTATCAATCTAGAGAACACATTTCTTAACTGAACAATTGGCAACTAAGAAATTGCTAATAGAAGTATCAATGCAAAATTCACATTCAAAAAGCTTAGGCAACACATCAAGCTTCTTAACAAATTTAAATTTGTAGTACCGGATCAAAATTACGCATAAGAATGTCGCAAAGCTATATAACTATTACATGAAATAACTTGTTAATTATTGCTGCATCATATTTTGTCATGGCAAAAACTTTCTTTGTCGCCCTCTGTCTTTGTTGGTTCTCTTGTGGCCTATGAACCATAGGGGCATTCCTTTAGTGGGAAAAATTGGATGATTTAACTATTAGCCAGAGCATTCGTCCTCATAAAACAACCACATGCCATATGTTCAAGCTCTTTGCGGATGTGTACTCTATGCATCACACTCTAAGATGTCATTTTCTATTTTTATCGCTCTCTCTAAGACATCTTTGTAGGTAGTCATCACATGAGGAGAAGAAAGCTTGGAGTGAAACTTTGAATTTAGCCCCCTTCTCAAAGTGTTCGGCTTTTTCTTTCTCATCAGCCACAAAATTCTTCCAAAATCTACTCACTTGGTTGAAACGACCAGCATACTTTATAACCATAGACTCACCCGAAGATACCTACACAAGTCGCCTCTCATTTTCGCTTAAAGGACTTTGGGAAAAACTGGGCAAAGTAGTGAGAGGCAATGTCAACTTTACAAATGTGAGCTACTCTTTTCTCCCCAAAGGTCCCTTCGATTTGTCTGATTCGACAATAGCCATAATTGGATATGATTTCCCATCATAAGTGGATGAATTCGCTTTTTTTAAATTGGGCAAAGGTCAATTGTCCATAATTGTTAAATCCATAGCTCTACTTCCACTTAATTCCTTCACTTGACGATGGAAATCAATCATCACTTTGTAAACTTTTGTTAAATTAGGTTCAATCATATCCACGTGGGGTTCATCCCTTACCTCTTGAGAGTTTGGACTTCGATCATAATGATCTTAAAATTTCCTTGTTGAAGCTGTGTTTTGAGAACTTGAGGCACATCTCTAGTGTTAGAATAATAAATCACTTGCTTTTATTAATTTTATGAAGTGAGTCAAGCATCTTTGAGTCGAAACCAATGATCTGGATGCAAAATGAAATACACACCTTAGTACCTAATAAAAGATTAACACATTATGATCAAGTTAAGACTTTGATCATAATGATCCTAATGTCTTTCGGTTGAAGCCACATCTCAAGAACCTTGTAGGTACATCCCTAGTGTTAGAGTAATAAGTTAATTGGCTTTATTACTCTTATGAAGTGAACCAAGCATCTTTGAGTCAGAACCAATGATCATTTGGACCCAAAATGAAATATACACCATAGTACCTAACAAGAGATTCACATGTTAAAACAAAACACATATCCTCACGACCCATATAATCTAGACAATAACGTAGGCGCTAATACCGACAAACATCACATTCCAACTTTACTAATATAATGGAAGTGATACAACTATCTTCCTACTCGATGGATGCAGCCTTACACACAAAACCAATATTAACTCATTATCAAAATATATCCATTTATATATCTGGTAAACTAGTAAACTAGGTCAGAGTTATAAAGTCCACTAAAAGTATATATTAAACTCCAAAGATCGAACAAGCTAAACCCAACAAATACCATTTAAGCATTATACAACTATATTAATTATATAAAGCCGAAAAAAAAAAACTCTGCCGATACTACTCTCATCCTACTCACCGATAGTTGTAGAACCTCAAAAAGAAGTAAAATGAATGAGTTGAGTAAAACACTAATCAATGAATAGTACAAATATTTTTCAAGTAGATTCAACATCCATTAAGCATATTTATGAACATTTCAAAACAAAACACACTTGTCCAAGAACCAATGTATCATATACATTAGAGAACAAAGCATGTTTTCAAAAAGTTTTCCATAAATTCAAATGCATCATAAACATCCAATGAAACAATAACATCAAAGCAACATTAATGATCTATTCTACTAACTAATCTTATGACGACTCTTAATGCCATTTCACTAAGATGTCTTGAGAAAAGTATGCATGCTAACAACCCAACCCCTCCATGGTTTTAGATCATAGTGACAATAAGCATAAAACTACTAACTCATTCTTTAACATCCATAAAACTAAACCAGGATTTTTATAAGTCAGATCACATAGCTATACCCAATCTAGCATTATGCAAACAATATGCTTTAAACATCGCTTTCCTTTTTAATAAACATCATGCCATGCGATTTCTTTTCAAAGTTATAACATATTTGATTCTTATGATTTTCAAGACATGAGTTTCCAAATCACAGAAGAGATAAGCTCACATGATAGTGTGAAGCAAAACAATGAAAGCTATATTGAGTGGAAAAAGCTAAAATCCGATCAATTAAGTGAAATACGGATAAATCGTTGGGATTTGTTTCAGTGACTATTCTTCTCACATGAGAATGGAGAGTTGGGGGTTGGAATGGGGTTGGAATGGAACAATTTAGTTTTGGGAATGAGTTTCGACTTCCACACCCTGTATGGAAGTAGGGCAAAAGTTTGAGCGTTAGAGTAGAAGTAGAATATGATATAGAATAGGATTGACAAAAAAAAAGTGAGACATGGATATTAAGATAACATAGATAACTACCTTAACTTGAACTATGATTAAAATAAACTTGTCACATCCCAAATACTACAAGAATAGGGTGTTGGAATGTTTAAATTATAAAATATGTCTTTATCTAACATCTTAAGTTTTTAGAATAATTAACAATGGTCTCACAAAATCTCACATGGTATCAAAGCGGGGAAAGTACAGCGGGAGTGCCAAAAGTTGGCACGGAGGGACACTTAAGTGCCAAAACTTATAAACGGTACACTTAAGTGCCACTTTTAAAAAAAAATGGATCACTTAAGTGCCAAGTCGCCGGAAACCTGCCGGAAATCCTACGTGGCAATTTTTTATTAATTTTTTTGCTTACGTGGCTTGCCAGAAATTGAAACGACGAAAAATCAGCGCAAAACGACGTCGTTTTTGCGTTGACGTGGATTTTAAAAATTATTAATTAAATAATATTAAATAATTTAAAAATAAAATATTATAAAATTGATTAATTTAAAAAAAATGGGGCAGCCCTCGCCGATTTCCCCCCCCCGTTTTTGTTTTTTTTTGTTTTTAAATTAATCAATTTTATAATAATTTATTTTTTAAATTCTGTTTTTTTTATAAAATCGATTTTAATTTTTTTAAATCTGATGTGGACAATTTTTTTTTATTAAAATTGCCACGTGGAATTTTTTATTTTGAAAAAAATGCTCCGTCGCTAATGAAGTTGCTGGAAAATGGACATGTGGTAATTTGGCCGGATTTTCTCACCGTTAGCACTTAAGTGATCCCTTTTGCTCCGATTTTGGCACTTAAGTGTACCATTTGTAACTTTTGACACTTAAGTGTCCCTCCGTGCCAATTTTTGGCACTCCTGGGGTCTGTACCCCGTATCAAAGCTGAATGTCCTGAGTTCAAATCTTACCACACTTTATTTGCCTCCCCAATTAAATTTTCACATTTAATACGAGGCAAAAGATCAAACTAAGCGTGAGAGGGAGTATTGGGATATTTAAATAATAAATCATATTTTCGTCTAACAACTTAAGTTTTTAGAATAGTTTGTAGAAGAAGTATTGGAATATATAAATAATAAATCACGCATTTATCTAACAATTTAAGCTTTTAGAAAGTCGGCAGTGATTTTATAAAATCTCACATAAGAGAATGATACGGCCGTCCTCCTACTCAATATATATATATAATATCAAAATTTCTACAATCCTAAAAAAGAATATTTACATTTCAGAAGTTAACTAAATCCAACTACTATTAACAGATGTATATACAACTCCTTAAACCATATCCAAAATCCAACTCCCAAAAATTCCCACCCAAAAATTCCCATTGATGACGCTCTTGTTTTACTTGTCGCTAACCGAGAAACTTGAAAAACATTTAAGACGAATGTTATGAGCAATCACAACTCAATGAGTAGTACATCTTTTTTAAGTAGATCGAGTATCTATTATGTACTAATAAAGTAATACCAAAAACTCATAATTTAAACCCAAGATATAATACACATATCAAATCAAACATGAGTTGTTTTATTGCAAATCAGAATTACTCATTTAATTCACCATCATAATTCAAATATCAATAGTCAAGCCCATTAATTAATTTCTATCAAATCACACGTTAATAGTCCATTCTATTAATTGATATGGTGCTCAACATTCAGTTATGGTCATGATACAACGCCTAGTGACAAGGCAAATAAAATTCCTCTCTTGCCTAATTCTCATATATTATTAGTTGGTGGTTGATCCACAATGATATTTTTTAGTATATATACCTAAAACCCTTAAATGGATTCACAGTAATATTGAACATTGAAGCATCATCAACATATATTAGAAATCGAATCCATAATCAATCTCATAAACCGAAATACTTTTTACAAACCAAACATATCTCAAATCATTTCAAGTTGATTTTATAAACTGAATTTGCAAAGTTATTAAATATATATAGACACACACACAACCTTTCATCATATATTTTCTAAAACCATTCTCAATCCATTCGTAAACATTATAAAGTCGTACATGCTTGACTTAGATTTTTATACAACAAAAATGCCATTTCATAACTCAAACTACGCATAATTCATATTACTTTTGAAATAGAAGCTCGAAGAAGAGATATCCACACTCACTCCAGAATGTCTAAGACCAAACAACAAAACAAAGGTTACTTAAGTCGTCAAACTCGCAATCCTACCAAATAAGCAAAAAGCAATATCAAAATTGAGAAAATGCTATCTCAACTACAATAGGCTAAACCAAGCTTACTCACTAATAAAATAACTCATACGAATAAAAGAACCAAGGTTTAGAATTCTCACCGAGCACTTTGAAACACGATATTTCTGTGTGTCGAGATGCCCGTGGCTTGCATGAACCGCCTCTCCCTTCCTCCGTCATGGTTTCTCCTCCCTTTCATCTTATTTGTTGCTTTTTTCGGCTCTCTCCTTTCTCTTATTTATTTTCCTCTTCATTTATTTAGCAGCTAAAACAACATTAATAAATTGGCTATGGATGTTGCTTCGCAACCGAGGCACCAAACTGAAAATAGAGAAATGTATTTATAACTTGTAACTCATCAATTCAAGCAATGATGAAAAAATAACACTTGAAATTTTTTCAGTTGAGCAGTGGGTTTCATGAATCTATTTATATTATATAGGAGATGTCGGTGACCAACCAAGCAAGCTTAAACTTCCGAGCTTCTTAAACCAATCAAACCATATGTGCACCCTAAATCCCCTTATTAAAAATTGGTTAGGTAAAATGGACAGCTCTCAGAAACCATAAAAACATCAATGTCAAGTGGGAATTTGCATCAAATAATTCCCTGCGTATGATCCTGCTTTCATAACAATACAGTTGACTGAACTTGAAATTCAGGCCTCCCCAAATAAATTTTTTACTTTTATGGCGGTCATATTCCAAGATTTCCAATTACAAAAATCATCCTAACAACCACGAGTCTAGCAATTTCTGAACTATACTAATCATCTGAAAGTTCTATTCCACCAACTATTCGGTGCAGTGGCAACCCACAAGTAGCTCTCTCCATCTTTCTCTCTTTCCTTTAACTTAAAGAAAAAACTTCAAGGGAAGAGAAAATTTCTTCTCCTCTTCCGCCAATGAAAATGCCCCAAACAACTGGATTAGACCTTGAGGTTGCCTGTACCAATCATTGGCATGTTGAGCCCCAACCTCTTGCTGGAATTATTTAAGAAAGAATTGTTAATTAGCATCACCTTCCCTCACTTTCTGAGCACTTCTCATATAAAAATCCACTTCCGACACAATTAAGCTTCTAGGTTGCTCGTTTTGCTGTTCCAGCAACATCATTTCTTCACCAAATTTCTCCAGCTTTTATAATTATACTACCCCTTTTTTTTTTCCTCTTTTTGGCTTGAAAAACTCGGATCAAAATCCAACGTCGTAGATTTTGCCAAGATGGGGTCTGTGGAAAGATCAAAGAAGAAGGTCCAGTTGTGGAAGAAAGCCATCGTCCACTTCTCTTTATGTTTCGTCATGGGATTCTTCACCGGTTTCGCTCCCACGGGCAAGACCACGACGTTCACCGGCCGACCCGTCATGTCCAACAAAATGGAGATCTTCTCTCCACAACCTGGAGAACTGTCGGACCCGCCACCGGCCACGTCTTCGCACGTCAATTCCAATAGAAGCTTGATTTCTGAGGTGCCGGAGCGGGTCTCGGGGAAACCCGGCACTGAGCCTGAAGAGGAAGATCTCTTGGAGAACGAAGATAATCGATTAGAAGAAGCTGAATTTCCGGAGGGAAACAATAAGCTTGTTCCCAGGAGGCTCCTGATCATTGTCACACCCACCACAAACCATCCATTGACGGATGTGCTGCTGAGAAGGTTGGCCAATACCTTAAAGTTGGTCCCTCAACCATTGCTGTGGATCATTGTTGAAAAGCGGTCGGACTCCAACGAATTGTCGCAGATCATGAGGAAGACGGGGATCATGTACCGGCACTTGGTCTTCCGCCAGAACTTCACGGACCCGGATGCAGAGATGGACCACCAGCGGAACCTCGCTCTCCGGCACATCGAGCACCACAAGCTCAGCGGTATCGTTCACTTCGCTGGGCTCTCGAACGTCTACGATCTGGACTTCTTCCAGGAGCTCAGAGAGATTGAGTAAGAATTCTCGTCTCCGTTCTCTTAATTATGTCATTATTAATTAGGATTTCTCTTTTTTCTTAATGTGATAAGCTTAGGATGCCTTTTATGGTTAGTTCTACCAAACAACATGTCTTTTTTATGTGGTTAAGTAGGAAAACGATTTAAAGTGCGGAGCTTGACGTGCCAAATGGCGAGAGTTTTCAAAGTTTTAGGTGATGCTTTAGGGAGATATTGCACTAGGATCCAACACTGTTAATAGCTCGATTATGGTTATATACTATAATTCCCACCAAACGTGGATAAGATTTGGCGATTGATATGGTTGAGGACACTTGGGCCATGTTTTTGGGTATTTCCACATGCATAATTATGAAATTTTCCCACCACCACATTCATATACCCCACATCTCATTTGTCAATTCTGTCGTAGACATTGCCTATCATACGACGGTCATCATGATGTCATGGATCTAATTTCAACGGTGCCATAGTTTTATTGTTAACTATTGATGAAAAAATTCATGCTTATTTTGGGAATGTCCGATTCGATGCGACAGGGTGTTCGGGACATGGCCCATGGCAGTGTTATCGGCGAACCGGAAGAAGGTGAGCATAGAAGGGCCGGTGTGCGACTCGTCCCAAGTGCTGGGATGGCACCTGAGGAGAATGAGCAACGAAACCACGGCCACCGGCGAATCGAGCGAGAGACCTCCCATTCACATCTCCAGCTTCGCATTCAACAGCTCCATCCTCTGGGACCCCGAACGATGGGGTCGCCCTTCTTCCGGTCAACCCAACTCTCAGGTACCGCTCCTACCAACCACCATCTTACCATTAAGATATACAAGATGATGTTCTCTGCTCCCTTTGATGCCTCCATTAAGTAACCCGTCCATCCATTTCATCGGTTCATATTATAATCGTTGACGGTTCAGATTTGTCAAGACATCGATAGAGAAATCAGGTATAGGATCCTTTTCCCACATATACATTCTTTGTCCAGTAATGTCTACTACCCTTAGGTTGTCGACACGCCCCATTGAGCTTGATCTTGAAATAGTCCCCTGGTCCCATTGCGCATTTGATAATCCTATATTACATGCGAGTTCAATGAGATGATTGTCTTGATGTCTCATTTGTGTTAGCCCCAATTGACCCTTAAGCTCGGTGCCTTAAGGGTCATCGAACATTGAGACCGGACATTTCGACACTAGATCTCATCAGGGGTCTAGTAATCCGTTGAGCTAATAGAAACCCGAAGCACGATTAGGGCGGATCTAGACAAGCAATCTCGTTCTTGGACGGGCCCACATACATAGGCAAGCTTGGGCCCATCTAGATCTAATCAGCATTTTATAAAACATAGTTAGGCTTGGAAAATGACTGGCTGCCCACTTAATCATATCCATTAGGTAGCGGATGAAGAGACAAGGGACCTTCTTGGTGGGTATATGTGTACCTTCCTGATCGAGGAGGCTCGTAAAAAGCCCATTGGGCCTTATCCATGCGACCCTAAGGATTAGGCCTCCGATCCATTGAATTTTTCATAGGTAGAATTCCAACAACCATCTCTAGGTGGGCGACTCCTATGCACCGACAGGAACAAAGGTAAAATTCAAGGACAAGGTCTTATTATTTTTGCACGCGTCGGTGGTTGGTGAAGGTGGGGTCGACTTCATTTCACAAAATAAATTTGATCATGTTCCCTTTTTTGGGGGGCAAAAGAGCATGTGATATTTTGTAATGGCCTGACCTGTTTCATGTGGGTCAAGCTATCAAAAAGAGTATTGTGAAAAATCTCACAAAATCATTTGGCGGTGGGTGCTGAAATTTGTATCACACAGTAATATAGTCTCTTCTCTTTGATTAAAGACTTAACAGTACTCCTTTTTATTGATAGAGAAAAATTGCTTTTCTTTTTCGCCCAAGTGAAAATCTACTTTTGGTTCAAGCTAGAGCGCAACTATCTAAAGTAGCATTTTGAATTATATTTATTTAGTGAGTACGCTTAACACTTACTGAATAACTAGACAAAACAAAAGTTTGCAGCTTCAAATGCATTACTATTCACATGGTGTGTGTAACCGATACCTTTAGAAGTCCAATCAATTCTTTTAACATATTGATTTTTGCTTAACGAGGGGGCACTCTCTTTTGGCTAAAAGTATGATGTACAAGACCGTAAAAAATTACTCATATTGGAATGACTAATTATTTGATTCAAGTCAAGTTACGGAAGAAATTTCTTTGCTAGATTGACTCGTGTATGTATAATTAAACAATAATCTACATCATCATCATCATTCTAGAGTAGGCCCTCCTATTCTTTTAGTCAATCAAGCTTTCCCTCGTCCCTTTGGAATCAAGTCCATTTCGTCATGCATGTGTTCACCGAGGGAAAAAGTGAATTTTTTTTTGTTTTTGTTTTGTTATGATGTGGTTGTAATCTCGAGTCGAGACTCAAGAGGGATCGATCGCTTCTGCGATGCAGGACTCCATGAAGTTCGTGAAGGAAGTGGTGCACGAGGACGAGACCAAAGTGAAGGGACTTCCGGGAGAGAAGTGCTCCAAGATCATGCTCTGGCACCTTCGCTACCCACCCGCTCGTCCTCATCATCAGCAGCATCCTTCGACAGCTCTCGATCAGACGCTGATTTCTCAACGATGAGAAGGCAAAACGCTAAGTGAATAATATGATGTTTTATTTCCTGTCGTTCTCTCAAATTTTTATCAATCATTCTTTTGAGTTTATTATACTCTCGAAGCGTGTTGTAGAGCATAAAATCGTTTCGATTTTGAATCATTGGCGAGGTTGTTCAAGACCCTCCTCGAATTTAGGCCTCACAGGGCAATCGATGATCTAGACTGTTGCAAAACAAGGGCGTCGATGCGTTCCTCTCTTAGTGCTGGGGTTTAAGTAGTACAAGCAAATTGCGGCGAGCTTTGCTCCTTTTGGTACGAGACCAATAGAGCAATCATCGATTAAAGTCACCTTCCTTCTTTCCTATTGGATTCGTGTGCCGTTCGGTTATTTTCACGATCGACCCACACGACAATCATTGACCGAGATTGCTTGTCAGTCTGTAACAACTTTTGCAGCTCAATTTCATAGCCAATTCACTAAGCTTGTGTGTGGATTTCAACGCTAGTTTTCCTAATGTTGCGGCTATCATGTTTGGAATGAGAAAATTTGCAAAATATGCAAACATGTGGTTTTTTATAATTGGGAAAAAGCCTCAAAAACCCTAAACTATTTCTATTATAACACATTTACTCTTAATCTTTTTTTTTTAACATAAAAAATTCTAAACTTATTCCCGTATAACACATTTACTCTATATTAATATTCTACCAATGAGCATCATCAAAAATTTATGTTCATAGATGGTGGAAGACAAACTTGTTGACAATGGCGCCTACGAGGCTTAAGTAAAACAAAATGATATCGTTTTATTTGAAAAATTATCTAGTTGAATCTTGACGAAGGATAAATGTAAGGTACAAGTTTGGAGTTTTTGATATTACAAGAAAAAGTTTAGGGTAGATGTGTTATATTGAGTATGTTTCGGGGTTTTTTATATTACAATTTTTTTTAGGTTAAGTATGTCATAATGGACATAATTTGGAGATTTGATATATTTTTCCCTTTATAATTTCTTAAAACTCAAAATGTATACAAAAAGAAGCTCTTTTGTAAAGGACATTTGTCGCTTTACGAATATATTTTGACCAAAATATTTTATCAAAGCAAGAGAAAATGCATTTGAGGTCCACATAATGGAGAACTCCAGAAGCTCCCAACATTTGAGGTTTGTCCCCATATTGTTGGGAGATTGATTTGACTAGTGTCTACTGTTTATCTCTTCTCTAATGATAATGATCGATTCAGCCAAGAATCTTTAAAGACGAGGCTTCCTTCAAAGATGGAAGATGACTTCCTTGCTAGCTCTTTGATGATTTACTTTTGACCAGATCGTGGATACGTTTCATAATCATGAGATAACAAATGAGTTTTACGAAATCCCATGTATTGTACTAAAAGTGACTTTCGCATACTAAATGCACTAAATTTTAATGAAGGGACCCTTTTATTCCAAATGAAAGTTTGACATTTTTTCCTAGAATAAGTGAACTTTTTGAGGAAAATCTCTTGAGAATATGTAATAAAATCGACCTATGAAAATAAGAAAATGTTTATGAAAAATTAAATAAAAATAAAAATACTAACACACATCTAATTCGTAAGTAGTAAAAGTAAGGGGAAAATTATCCAAAAAATTATAAACCTATTGCACTTTTACTAATTCAATTTTAAACCTTTTAATTTTGCCAATTGAGTCCTAAACCTTTACAATTTTTGTCAATTGAGTCAATCTAGACAATTTTGGCCAAAAATCGTTGACGTGGACATCAATCGTGCCATGTAGGATAATTAGTGCTGACGTGGATAATTTTAACAATATGTTAATATTTTTTTTTGAATTTTTGATCCCTTTTTCTTCTTTTCTTTCTTTTTCCCTCGATTGGTCCTCGTCGATAGTTGCATAGATCATCGACCTCCAAGTGAGGGTCACCCTCGCCAACTTTGGGTGAGGGATGCCCAGGCATGGGTTGGTGAGAGCCGCCCTTGCCGAATCGAGCGAGGGCGAGGGTTGCCCTCATCGGCCTCGAGCAAACATGGGCCACCCTCCATGGCAAGGTAAGGCATGGGTAGGCAACCCTCGCCAGCCCAGGCTCAAGTGTCCCTCGCTTGAGGTTGGTGACCTTTCTTAATCGTTGATGCGGTCTAGTGGTGGCTAGTGGTGGGAAAAAGAAAGTAAAAATAAAAGAAGAGAAAAGGGGAACAAAAGGAAGAAAAAGAGAAAAAGGAAAATAAACAAATAAACAAATAAACAAATAAATAAAAATATTAAAAAATATTAAAAAGTATTAGAAATGTTTACATCAGTGTCGTCTGTGCCACACAGGACAATATGCACGGATGGACTTAATTGGCAAAAAGTGAAGTTTCAAGACTTAATTGACAAAATTAAAAGGTTCAGGACTAAATTGTCAAAAGTACAATAGGTTTATGACTAAATCGACAAAAATGCAATAAGTTTAGGGTTTTTTGGACAATATTCCCTAAAAGTAACTGTACAAGGCCATAAAGTAATTATATCTATGATTTCGCATAAATTTGACTCTATTATGGATGATATTACATGTTTAATAAAAATGTTTGCTCTATATATCTAGAGAAAAGCATGCATAGAATAATTGACTTACACGGTTGCATTATAATACAGCATAGAGAGTAAAATTACTTCAAGTCTATCCAATATAACATGCAGTAAAATACAACATTAGAGTTAAAGTAGTTAAAGGATAGTAATTACTCAGAAGAAATGACTAACAATGGAGTCGAATTCAATAGAATAAGTTCATGATATATTCAATTGTCATGAGGTGCAACCTATGGGATGTTTAATAAGTGTTAAATGTTAGGCAAATGAACCCATTATTTTCACTTATCTACCAACTGATGAATATTACTTTCTAGTAATATTTCTTTTACAATTTCATATTATCGTGACTGCTATAACTCAAAATGTACAAATATTATGTAAATTAAATTTGCAAGAGTATATAAACATTTTCAATAAACATAAATTTTCAAAAGGAAAATTGTGCATGGAACCCAACTAAGAATGAGTAAATATACTAGTAAAAAACTAAACACAACTAAAGGTGTCTAAATTAAAATGAAGTTAATGATGCCTTCTTCTTGGGAGATTGAATTGTATTAAATTCATATTCTTTTAATACATTAGGTACAGCATTCTGTATGGTGCGGTAGGTACAATGTTCTATATGATATGGTTTACTGATCTGTATAGATTAACTATTCTATTTTGGTGAACTTCTTCTTTTTAGTATCTTCTACTATTATATAAAACCGGCTTTGTTCTGTTATTAAAAAAATTAAGTAAAATAATCATTGTATTGTTGTGAAAATTCCGCCCCTTCCCCCTACATTAAATTTCTTGCCACATCATTGATTATGAGAAAATTATATATCTATGATTTTACGTGTCAATATTAGTATAGTTTGAAAAAGATTCTCTCATATGTTTATTTAAGGATAATGACACAAATGACCGTTAAATTTTGGCTTAATGTGCAATGTGGTCATTAAACTATAGTCAAATATATAATGTGGTTTCCAAAATTTTAATTTATTCAATGTAATCTCTAGATTTTTGGTACAAGTGCAATACTGCCTCTAGATTATATGGAAATGTTTAATGTTGTTCTTTTATTAATTTAAATTCATGGATAATATTGAAATTTCATATAGCCTAAAGACTAAATTGAACATATATCAAAAGTTTAGGAATTATATTGAACAAATTAAAAATTCAAAAATCACATTGAACAAATTAAAAGTTTAGAGATCACATTTCACGTTAGACCAAAGTTCATGGATCATTTGTATCATTTTCCCTTTATAAAAGTGAAGTTGAGGGTGTTCTAAAATGCACAAAAAGATAATGTAGTTAAAAGCAGGTGACCTCAATAGACATATTGCTCGACCTATTTTTCTGAGTACGGCCCAAGACACTCATCAATTTTCCATCATTTTATTGTGCTGTGAAACATGAGCTCGACATATGCAACCTCTCCCGCGTTTAAGATTGAGTCAATGATGTTGGAAAGCAAGAGCGTTGGGGTGTTCATTAAACTTGAAGTAAAGAAGGCAATTATAAAGAGGCAACAAAACAAAATCTAAAAACGAAGTGATTGGCCAATGCACATGCGATCGTTAGTTGGTCCATCGCACTCAAATTCAAACACGTTGGCGAAGCATGATTGGTAATGCATGGACGATGAGCTTCAAGTCGTCACATGATGTGTTCCAATCAAGTAAATACTATACAATAATGTGTTTGATTACATGGCAATTACCCATAAGTTGAAGTTTCGCTTTCTCATATATGTACTACAGTCGCTTTAGACTCATTCCATCATTTGAAACGGAAGTACTTGTTACCGCTATGAGAAATATTGCCTGCTCAGTGACAAGAAATGGGAAGGAAAAGTCACAATCTAATCCTTGTAGTTTTGAGGGATTTCAGTTTGAGATAATGATATGAATAGTCCATGAACTTTAGCTTAGTGTAATGTGGTCCGTGAACTTTCAATTCGTTCAATATGGTAGTTGGACTTTTGGTAATTAGTCAATTTAATCCCTAAATTATATAAAAATGTTTAATATTGTCATTCCTTTAATTCAAGTTCAAATATATCATTAAACATTTTTATATAATTTAATAAATATATTGAACATGTATCAAAAGTCCATAGTCCATATTGAATAAATTAAAAATTCAAGGACAATAATTAATTAAAAGTTTATGGACTATATTGAACAAATTAAAAATGTGAGATTACATTGCATGTTGGGCCAAATTTCATGAATTATTTGTGTCATTTTCTCTTTTAGTTTTGATTCTCATAGTTTGTTTAGTTATAATTTGGTTCTCGTATTGTTTTTAGATACCTTCCATCAAATTGCTCATCCACAAAATGCTGGATGTCGAGAGTCAGCATTGGTAATTGACACATGGTGTCTATGTGCACAAACAACTATAGCAAATTATAATTTTCCCCCCTTATCTTTTGAAGTTTTTAAATGTAGTCTTTTACTTTGTTTTTGCAACAATACTACCTCATACCATTGATTGATGAGATTTTTAAATTGGATAAGTACATCGGAAGTCTTGAAATTTTTCATGAAAGTGCAATTTGAGTTTTCAAACTTGATTACAAATATAATTAAGTATTAAAACTTATCAGATTGGAAAGTTCTCCTTTTAGGTCCATCCAAATTGATGAATGGACAATGATGGCCCGACTTTATTTATTGATTTCTCCCTCCGACATGGCCCATGACTTAATGAATTGGTCCTCGAAAGAACTTAATGTAATTTTTGAAGAAGGTCAAAATTTAAATGGACCAATTGAAATGTTTATAACTTGATTGCATTTTATATAGAAAATTTAGAACTTTCCATGCAATTTTGCCGATCTTAAGGGAAGAATAATTCTAAGAATTGGTCGTGAGAAAATAACAAGAGGAAGCTCCATTGAAAGAAGACGAGAAAGACAACTTGAGTTTATGGAAATGTCTCAAAAGGGTTCCATATGAAGAGGAAAACAAAAAATAGAGACAAAGCAAGACAAGAAGAGGATTGAATGGATATCTGTCACTACATTGAAACTTTACCATAACATATATTTTAAACATGTTATAAGACATTGCAAGTTTAACACGTCTAAAAATGTATTTAGATGTGGATAATAGGTTTCGATACAGTTGAACTTGTCCTGTTGACCTCAATAACATGTTATGTTAAGCTGGATAGCTAAATATAACTAGACATGACATAAATGGAATCTACACACAATATTTTTATTGTCTGTGTATAGAAGTATAGAATGATGGATCTGTTTATGATATGAACACGCTTATATTCGACATACTTAATTATTCATCAAATTTATATATCATATCAATAATTGTAAAACTTGGCTATGACAGTGTTAATACTCCAAAAGCATAAGACTTCGGTCACTAGGGTGTGTTAGTCGAGTGGCCTTGATGCCTTGATTAAACTCAAGCTTGATATATTTATTTTTTGGTTAGTTCTCAAGAGTGATTTGACTTGCATAAATGGTGCTCCAAATTTGACTTGAGCTTGATTAAGTATTAACTCCTACTCGAGCTCAACTCAGCTGAAAATCAAGATGTTTGAACTTGACTATACTTCAATCTACTTATAAATGAACTTGAGCTCAAGTTCAAACTCGACTTTAATAAGCTTTGACTATGTAAAGTTTAAAATCTTCTATGTCTATTTTCAATATTGCTAAATACTTCTAAAAAATAATGGGAAGTTTGATTAATCTAGATTATATCTTGCGAATTTGTTAAATTGAGTATTGATGAGCTTGAATTCGAGATTAACTTGACAAGACACTCAAATGGTGTAGGCTCAAGTGACTCGAAATCAAGTTAGTTGTGATTTTGAGTAATCCTTAAGTCATGCTTAATTTTTTTTGTGGTCGAACATGCTTAATTTAGTGGCTAGTAATTTCACTGAATTTTAATTGCACCGATTGAAATATGTAGATTATGCTGTGACTCCCATATAAATTGTCCTAATGAAAGGGAAAAAAAAGAAGCTTAGAAAGTTTATGATTAACCGATGTAATTTACTCTCATTTGATTCAACTATCACTGCCTTCTCCAGGATCCCAAGAACCCCTGTTGAATTTCAAATATTTCTAAGATATATTACCTGATAAAATATTGAAAAGCATCCCTTTTTATCATTTTCTTACTCTATTGCATTGAAAAATTTAGGAAGTTTATTAATCAAATGGTTTTGTTAGGATGATAATCTTTTGATCATTATGAAAGTATAATATGTCGTGAATCATAAATTCTTGAAGGAATAGACTCCACGATAAGATTTAGTTATTATTTATATTTTTAGTGTAAAACAAGTTATTTATCTCGTACTGAATCAAGAATAGTCATATAAGTATTTTTCTTGGTTGAAAGGGGTGTTATTTGGTGGTGGTAAATAAATAAGGAAATAAAACAAAATAAGTGGGGCCCACGCCCTAGCTAAAACCAGCTGGAGCAGTGGAGCATAGCAGGTCTCTCTCTATCTAATCATTGCTCTCTCTCTCTCCCTTCACATCCTGATATTTTCCCCTTCTCTCTCTCCTCTTTCTCACTTTTCTCTTCTCAAAGTCACAAATCAGAGAGAGAGAAAGAAAGAAAGAAAGAAAGAGAGAGAAAGAGAGAGGGCCATATACCGTTGCGTCCCGTGAAGAAAAAAGGAAGGAGGCTTCACTTCGAGATCTGCATCCCACTTCTCCTCCTTTCTCCTTCCTCACTGGTCCGCTTCTTTCCCAGGTAGTTCTCTCTCTCTCTCTGTGCTGGACCCCTGTTGACAACGTGAGATCTGCTCTCTTTTTGCCTAGCTTCATCGGTCGTTGTCCACCTCATTGTCTCTTCTTCCTCCTCCTCCTCCTCGTCCTGCTTCGTACTGTCGTAGCTCGCCCTGTGGCATTCGCTTTTGCGGCTCCCCGTTCTGCTTCCGACGTTTCGACAAACCCACTTTCGCTTTTCCCCGGAGCAGCGAGTTTCGCGTGTCGGTGCAGTTCCAGCTGGCCAACGCTTCGTCTCCGGTTGGTTGACCGAATTGTAGCGTGCTTAGACTGGTTTCTCCGTGTGGATGCAGTTCGTCCATAGGATCCGTTGTTTTTTGTTCCGGTTTTTCTTTCTCTGCGTGCCTTCGTGAGAGTCGAGGAATTCGGGGATGGTAATCTGGGTTGGGATCTTCGTATCTTCCGTTTATCGGGCCACTCGATAGTAAAAGTCGAGTCTTTCGTGGCAATTGCCAGATTTATACATCTGAACAGAGCACTAATTTGGTTGGGCGAGTTTGGTGGAAAATGCTTGTTAAGTAGAGGGCTTTTTGAATTCCTTTTTCCAATTGGGTTCTGATTACTGTATGCATTTGGATTTGCCCTCCCACCCAATTCACCAAATTAAACAGATGATAAGGAGATGGGGAAAGGGAACTGGTTTTCCTCAGTGAAGAAAGCTCTCAGCCCCGACTCGAAAGAGAAGAGAGAACGGGTACCGAGGCTCAACCCGATGTTTAATTGCATTTTCTTTTTCTTCTTTTGTGATCCCTTTTTTGTTTTGTTTCCTAACGAATGTATGAGATGTCTTTTTCCAGAAATCTAGTAAGTCAAAGAAGAAATGGTTTGGCAAGCAGAAAGACCTTGTATCCGATCTGAGCTCCCCTGTGGCAGTGGCGGTGGCAGTGGCAGAGCCGCCACCTCCGCCACTTCCTCCTCAGACTGAAGAAGTGAACTTTACAGATGGGGCGAAGGAAGAAAGCAGGCCTGTTCATGCTGTTGCGATTGCCGCTGATTCCAGTTCAAATACAGCTGCAGAGGCTGTTCAATCAAGTTACTTCGTTCAGTTTGCTGGCAAATCAAAGGAGGAAGCAGCGGCAATTAAGATTCAGAAATCATTCCGAGGATATCAGGTAGATCTTTTTTGTCATGTGGGATCTGTTGTTTGTTTTGCTTTGATGCTGTCAAAGTCCCAGCTGCACTTCTGATTTTGTAAGCCATATATAAACTAGAAACCTTTTTATAGGCTGCTTTAAAAATAAAGATGCTTCTTTTCCATTTCTTTTATTGTCAATGAACTTATCTACTAATATAGTTGTTGCTGACTTACACTGAAATTTCTCTACGTTTATATAAGAAAAGTTGTTTCTCGCCAAAATGCTTGCTGTATAGCTGTGCATTTAATTAGTAGCAATGCCAAGCATCAGCCGATCATCAACAATCAGTTTGCCAGTTGGCTTGTGGGCCAGAAGTTTTCCTATTTTTACTCTGCAAAAGTCATACTTGATAGAATCATTCATTCAAATCCCTATTTTGGTGCTCTCTAAGAAGAGCTGTGGACAAATGTTTGATAAGTGTAGGTTTCTATGCAAGTGAACCATTATTGGTTCCTATGTGGTAGCATCTCCATGTGGGAATAACTTTGAACAACCACATGCGACAAACACTACTTAGGTCATTTTATCTTGAGGATAGCACATTCCTTGCCAAATGAAGTTGGCATGGTTCTGTAGGGAAATTAAATACTGAATTATTTTCTAAAGCTCTAAGATGTGTTTCAAATGAAGTACAGTAGCCGGATCATCAGATAACAGTTCATTAATCTTAAGAAAATGGAATTCGGACTATAATATCCCCAAAGCTTCGGATGAAGGCAGAGACAAAAGGGATTAACTAGGTTCAGACACCAGAGGCTGAAGTTCTTGATATGAAAAGTCAACATCGAATGAGAAACTATTCAATAAAGTGGTTAAGATGAGTACCGTCATGAATTTTCATATGAATAGAGATGTCAAGTGAACTTCCGATTCTGGCTATGGAATGAGTTTTTTCTTGAAGTGTATCGTTGACATTGTCAATATCTATTTCAAGGCAAGAAGGGCAATGCGAGCTTTGAGAGGGCTAGTCCGGTTGAAATCATTGGTTGAAGGGCCAACAGTCAAACGCCAAGTTGCAAGTACCCTAAAGTGCATGCAGACTCTAGCTCGTGTACAGTCTCAGATCCATTCTAGGAGGATCAGAATGTCGGAGGAGAATCAAGCTCTTCAGAAACAACTCTTGCAGAAACGTGTGAAGGAGTTGGAGAATCTCAGGGTATTTTTCATGTATCTTTCTTGATACTCTGAAATCCATGTGCAGATTGAAATATTGATGCCATTAGTGTGATTTCTTTTTTAAAAGTTTTTCAATATTAATAAATTGATTAGAATATTATGATACGGATTATGTTTGTGTTTCTTGGAGAAGCTAATCTGATGATAAGATAATCCAAAGCAAGCTTAGCGAATTGTCTGAAGAGACAAAGGCTGCTTAAACCTTCTAATATATATTTAACCTTTGGACAAGAGATGAGACCCATGTGTTCCTTCATCGCCTTGGACAGGTTATTGGCATTTCAAATTAATTCTCAAGGAAAAAACTAGTTTATTATCTCTCTACATAGATGCATTGATCAAGGCATGTCGCTCATCAGCTTTGGCATCTTCTGGCTTTGCTGCTCAAGGATCTTGTGGCTAGAGACCAGGTTGACTTTGGCTGGAGTAATGCCGCAGGCACATGAAGGATTTCAATATTTAGGGACATTGCAAAAGTTGAGACATTGGGGCCTATTGACCCCAAAAATCCAATAGGCATAATGTCATTTGCCCCATAAACCCACTTTGAGCCAGCATGAACAGACCATGGCTGAATCCTATTTTAAACTTACTTTGAACCTGGGTGAAGATACAGTTTCCTTCCTTAAGCACCAACTAGCACAATGTTGATTACTTCTCACAAATATCATCTTGCATGAAATCTTTGGTTTTTTTTGAAGACCTCTTGCTTTTACTTAATATGACCCCTTTGACAGCTTGGGGAAGAATGGGATGATAGTCTGCAGTCAAAGGAGCAAATTGAAGCGAAGCTTCTGAAGAAATTTGAGGCAACTATGAGAAGAGAGAGATCCCTTGCTTATTCATTCACTCATCAGGTGGGATATGACGTTAATTTATCTAACAAATCAGTTGCTAAAGTAGAAATGAAAAAACGTATTATTTCTTGAATTCCTTTAGAAGCCAGTTTTGCAGCTCAACTAGATATGCCTCTCAGCTGCCTACATCTCATCCTACTTTGCCCTTTGTTTATTTCTCAAGTCTTGCATTGTAAATTTCTTGTTAATGTGCTTTTATTGTTATTAGTCCTTATGATCTGATTATATCAGTGCATTGACAAAATTACAAGGATTCCAACAAGTTTTTGTGCCCTTTTCTGCATAGTCTTGATTCTTTCAATGCATTTTGTTCACTTAGGTACAAAACGAAGTGTGTTCAAATGCTGTTATGGGATGGTAACATGAGCCCTAGATAATCGAATGGATATTTGCTTAAATTTGTGTATTGTTAATGCTTCTTTAGCCCTAATAGGAAGTACGCTTTGTGTAAACTTTACTCTTATTGGATCTGCATAACACTCTTACTGGCGCCTACTACTTTGTCGGAAAAAATATCATTTGCAAATCTCTGCTTCATTTCTTTTTCTTTTTTTAATAAAACTGCCTACTAACATAAATAAATTTCATCTCGGACTCGGCTTACTCCTGTACAGCAAACCTGGAAGAATCCATCGAAGTTGACTAATCACATGTTCTTGGATCCAAACAATCCCACGTGGGGTTGGAGCTGGTTGGAACGTTGGATGGCTGCCCGACCTTGGGAGAGCCGGAGCACTACAGAGAAAGAGCCCAGCAACGACCTGAAAACTAGCATCACTGGAGGGGAAGTTACCACATCTTATGCTCGCTACCAACTCAATTTGGATAAACATTCTCCAACAGCCAGTCAGAAGTCTAGTCAGACAAACGGCTTCCAGTCCCCTTCAACTCCAAAGCCAGCCTCATCAGTTGTCTCTCGGAAAGTGAAGTCAGCGACTCCAAAGAGCAGTGCCCGAGTTGCAGACGACGACTCTGAAAGCATGGTGAGCATGCAGTCTGGTTTGAACAGAAGGCATAGCATAGGAGGGACGTCAGTTCGAGATGACGAGAGCCTGGGAAGCTCTGCCTCAGTCCCTAGTTACATGGTAGCCACTGAGTCTGCGAGAGCCAAGTCCCGGTTGCAGAGTCCGTTGGGGATAGAGAACAACGGGACCCCAGGTAAAGGAACCGTGGGACCTGCAAAGAAGCGGCTCTCTTTCCCGCCTTCACCGGCCAAGCCGAGGAGGCATTCAGGTCCTCCAAAGTTCAACAGCAGCATTGTCTCTGAGAATAGCGTGACCAATGGAGGGGCAAGCTAAAGCTAAAGCTGCAGTTCCAATAAAATGAAAAGATACGTGAAGAAAACTGGGAATGCAAAGTCACTGCTCTTCACATCACATTGATTTCTTTATTGTCATCGTGGGAAGAATATTGTTTGATTGAAAAGTTTCGTTCCTCGGGTTGGGTTATAGTTGGTGGGAGATCCCTCATTTGTTATTATTTGTTCACACGTTTGAAATACTTTCCTATTGGTCCGGTTCTTGACATCTCGATGAGCGTGAGGAACCGGACTGCCAATTGTCAATGTCCTGTTTACCCAGAGGGTGATGTGTTCTCACAGTTAAATCGAATAATTTGTCTGTGTTTACTCTAGGTCATGTCCAATTTTCCCAAGTGACGTATGTGTTCATTCTATACAGGATGCTTACTGTATCACTCAAAAAGCAAAAATTCATAAATTATGGGCGGCCTTTTTTCACCCCTTAAATAACTAAATCTACCTCCACTTGCATTGAAAAGATAGATCTGCGCCCAATCTTTGAATTGCAGTTTAATGTGATGGCGCCACTCCTTTGCTTTTATTTTTCATTTTTTCTATCATTAAATATTTCCTTTAGCGTATCAAAGAAAAGTGCATTTTGAATATTCTTATAATGTTTAACGTGTTCCGTGTTAAATTATCTAGTTAATAGGAAAGGAAAAATAACATTCTTTGGTATAGTATAAAACTGAAAAGTCTCTTTTTGATCATTGATCTTATAATAACTTATTTATTTTTTGTCCCTCTTATCTCAAAAACTCACTTTCATGATGAACTTTTTATTGAGTTTATTAGTCTAAAATATATATCAAATCTCTCTATTTACTATATCAAATTTTTTTCCCTTATTATATTGGTGAGATACTTTTATATAGAGCATGTAAAACATTAGATGAATATTTAGGAATACACTAAAACAATTATGCACAATGAGGTATCTTACTTTTTTCATAAATAATTCATAAATGATATTAATTTTTGTCAATCCAAAATAATAATATTCCACTAGCATTTTCAAAAAGAAATTCTTACTTTGTCCATAAATTTCGTCTGCTTGATAATTTATCCATAAATTTTGATAGACAACATGGAAAAGAACTAGATTTCTTGGAAATTTTCTCTTTTTGATAAAACAAATTTTTATGAAAGTAATATCTAACAATAAAAAAACACATACTGTCTTTAATGTACATGAAAAATCTACAAATAAACAAAAACTAAATATATATGAAGCTATGGTAATTAGATCCTACATATATACAGAAAAACTGCAAAAACAGGAATATAAATGAATATGAGACCACCAAATTGAATCGCAATTGAAAATAGATGGTAATTTTGTCTTTTTGATGAAAATTGAGTGAATTTAGTGATATAGGGGTGGAAATAGCGTTGATCTAAATTATTCAATCAAATTACACTAAAGCTTTGTCCTCCATAATACTTTCGACATATTAAAATGCTGGTGCAATGGAAGAAATGGCAACATTATAAAAAAGTTGGTAGCTCTTCGTTTTTTGCTAAGCAAATTAGGGATGTGGGTGATACCGAGTGAACCTAAACAAGGATTCCGGACAAAGCCAACTAGGACTTGGTAAACTAAAGACTAGTCTTGATGAGATCAAAGCATATCAGCCTTGGATTTTGTGTTGTCGAAATCTAGACCTGTTAAACAGGTGGGTTGGGTTGAGTTTGGGTCGGGTCATAAATGGTTCGACCCAAATTGACCCATTAACCCGTTTATGACCCATTTAAACATAGTATAAAATTTTTGACCCATACCCAACCCAACCCATACCTAACACATACCCGACCCGACCCATATTATTAAAACATTTATCTATCTAACTAAACTTTGGAAAATTTATTCTTATAATCTTTTTTAAATATTTTAAACTTATTCAAGTTCATTAACAACCCATGTATTTTAGTCTTTTTAATTTTTAAACCCATTATGAATACACCTGTCAAAATGGGTGTATAACCCATTTAAATTAAATGGGTCATAAATGGGTCAGGCTTTCTTTAAATGGGTCGTAAATGGGTTATACTAAAAGAAAGTCTGACCCATTTAAATATTAAATGGGTCATAAATGGGTTATCCACCCATTTTGACAGGTGTATCGAAATCTAATCTTTCCCGAGTTTTGACCAAGGTTTAACCAAAAGTGAACCTCATCCAAATTTGGATAGAGGGAGCACAGCAGTCATGCTCTGCGAGATATATCTAGTAACACCAAATCTCACTGGATCGGACAGTAGGCTAGTGGGATATTGCAACTTTTTAACCGGGACCTTCCCATGTCGTGGGAGTTGGGAAAATTACGATTTTTGCAGATCAGGCGATGAGATCACGTAGACATGGCCGTAAACTTTTGGACATCTTGAGGATTGCTTTGAAAGAAGTTTCCTCGAGGGAAATGTCATGACATTTACTGCAATTCCTTGTCAGGACTGATTCTTAAAAGTTCGTAATCTTGACAGCTTGTCGGAAATTTGGCTGCGCCTTTGAAAAATTTTGATCGCGAGCTTTCCAGGGACGCAAGAATGATGAGGCTTCTTTGGCCCGGGGCTGTGTTTCCCCTCCCTGGTGTATGTTTTTTGGGTCCACTTCACATCGTTTCTCTTCTTGGTTGCAACATTCCCCTACTGATGTGCATTATTTCCCCTGTAAGGCGAGAGTTGCCTATAAACAGGCTTTGGATTTCTCATTTCACGCATGGTAAGTTTAATCGAAATTCTCTCCTGTGACGTGAGTATGTTAGATAACTAATTACTGATTGAATTATTTCAGTAATTTATGCTTGGACAAACAATAACTTGGCCAATCCATTCATTAAAGAATTCTAGAGAGGTTTAAGTCCGTTGACACCTAAATTTTGAGGCCTCATTTTGTAATTCATTACATAGAAATTTACAGATCGATCCTGGCCCCTAGCAAGAATATTAAGTTAAAATTGCATATAGATATTATGAGCATTTGCATTAATAGTTACACTTGTATTGGACCATGGTGAATAGACTTTGGTGAATGGTTCTAAGCTTAATTGAGTTGAGTCCGTGATAAAAATTTGACCTAGCCCATTAATCCTTGTGGCCGAAATTCATTAGGATGTTTGCCGATTGGGAGATTGAAGAAATGAAATCAATCGTGCAAGATTTGAACAAGATTGTGCCGAACAATTTATATGTCAATAGGTCAATAATCTTGAGTACGTCGAAGGCATATATTGAAACATTAAAAGAAGATTGGATATGGGCAGGATTCGGTCTATCAAGAAAATATTTGCTCGAAGTTAAGGAAAATTGATTTGAAGCAATCGGCACAATCCTCATTATAATTGTGCATAATCGGCTATTTGAAGAAAAAAATAAAAAAAAAGAGCGGCGAATATGCGGCCACCGATTGCATACGAAGAGCCCATCCATGTGCGCTTGGTCATTAAAAGATTCAGACCGAATCATCCGCCATATCCTTTCCTTCCACATGTTGACTCGTACATCCTCATAATACAGAGATTCCTTTGGGTGAAGATCAATCAAGAAAGGAAAAGAATCAATGGAGAAAGAAATCTTCGGAAAACAATTGGAAATTCTCAACTATGTAAAGGGAATTTCTTCTTCTTTTTCTTTTTCTGTTTGTCCTACTCTTACTCCCCGCTGCATTATGAGGCCGCGACACGGCCTTGCATCGCGGCGAAGCAGCAAAGTCCAGCGAGTCGCCATGAACCCGATTTCCATTTTCACGACCTTGAAGTTTTCTTGTTTTGTAGCAGGGTGTCCCGGCGGAGTTTTCCACAGCTGAGTCCCAGTCAAGTCCGGCAGATCCCAGGCCGTTGAATTTCCGGAGCGCCCAACAAAATTTTGAACCAAGTCGAAGTGAATTTAGCTGCTACCATCGTGCTCCTGTCGTGTTCAAAGTGCTAGAATTCTGTCGACAGAATTCGTTTGATCCAAGATGAATTATTTGCAGGTTTGTTTGGGTATTGCTGGAAGTGCAACAGATTCCCCCTTGCAACACCCCCCGCCACGGTTTCTCCCGACTTGCCACCGAGAGCAGTCCCCCACCGAGCTGCTTTCCTTGGCCAAGACACCGCCGGGTCAAGCCCCATCACCGTGAGCACCGCCTTGTTGCAAATTAGGTGAAAATTTTCATTAACTTGATTTTTATATATTTTTTTGCCTAATTTGTGAAATTGCAATCTTGTTTGAATTGTATTCACGAAATTCTCGAGTAGCTTTTTTTAAATTGGGAATTATTTTATAATTTTGTAACGTGTAATAGTCGTTAATCTGATCTTATGCTCGAGATATGATTTGCGATTGTACGATAAATTGGCCAATCCGATCTCATGTATGAGATACGATTCGTAACTTATTTTCCAATGAAATAAATATTGATGATATATTGTGTAATTTGATGCCGTGCTTGACGTGGATTTGATTTTTTCTGTTTTTATTTGATTTGAATTGATTTTGTTTAAAAGAAAAAAACTAAAAAATTAGATACAATTAAATAGATTAGTTTTTTGGGATAGATTGCATATTTATTTTGGTTATTTTCTAATTTCGAATTTTCATGAAAAAGCACAAAAAAATAAAAATAAAAATTTATGCATATCATGTAGTTTAGATCATGTCATTTTACTATGTCATGTTAGATTAGCAGCATCCATTGCATAAAGCATGATTTTCATTAAGCAATAGAAAACCTAAAAAATGGATGAAATTACATGTTAATCATATTTAGGATGTCGATGTGATTTTTTTTAACGTTGCATATGCTTGGTAAGTATATCCTCCCGATACGTGCAATTTAACACTCAACAAAGTAAATAAGTAAATAAATTAAAAGCATGGGAGAATATACTTGCCAAACATCTATAATTTTAGTTAGAAAATCACATTAACATATTAAATATTATTAAATGCGTAATTTCACTCAAATATTTTTTTAGGTTTTCAATTGTTTAATGAAAATCATACAATGCACATTACTAATTTAATATGACATGCAACATGACATAACTTAGATGTGACTTTTTTTTTTTATATTTTTATTTAAATTTGGAATTAATTAAATTTCCAATCTAGACATGCAATCTATCCAAAAAAATAACCTACTTTAATTGTATCTAATTTTTTTGGGATTTTTTTTAAAGCAAAATCAATTCAAATCAAATAAAGATAGGAAGAAATCAAATCCACATCAAACTCGGCATCAAATCACATGAAATATTATTGATATCCATTTAATTTTGGAAATTAATTGATGAATCGTATTTTAGGCATGAGATCAAATTGGTCAATTTCTCATGCAATTACGAATCATATCTCGGGCATGAGATCGGATTGTCAATTATAGCATGTTACAAAATTAAAAATAATTCATAATTTAAAGGTTACTCGGGAATTTCATGTGATAATATCCCTGGTTCAAACAAGATTGTGATTTTACAATTTATGATTTTACAAATTAGACAACAAAATATATAAAAATCAGGTGAATGAAAATTTTTACCTAATTTGCGATATCGCTCGGGATGATGGATAGCGGGAATCGGGATCGACATGATTCACGGTGGCTGGCTCGTGGAGGGCCGTTCACATTGGCGCGGCTATGCTCGGCGAGAGAGCTGCTCACGGTGAGGTGGCTCGGTTTGCACTAGTTCTCAATGCTGTGAGGTGCAGCAAATTGTCGCCCGGAGGTGTGCTGTTCTGGTGCGACACCTGGCCTGGGCGCATTGAGACGCCAGCAAGAAAACTTGGTTGAAGATGGCTGGAATCACGGACATCAAACCACACCGTTCGTGGAGTTGGGGTGCAACGAAGTTGCCGGACTTTCGCCGGAAAATTGCGGAGCTTAGCAAGACGTCGTTGGGTTCTCCAGAGTCGTTGAATTCGTCGGTACTGAATCAGAGCAGCGGTCGCTGGCTATCGCCGGAAAACGTTCTCTGCATATTTCTTGTCGTTGTTCCTGGTTCTCGTCGGTGCAAGGCTCGGGCGCTTGCTGGGGAGAGCTGCGACTTGGTTGGAAGCATGGCAACGAGCACGAACGAGGAGTTCTGTCATGGCTTTGCTTGATCTGCTGTTTTCACCAGAAAACCTGCTAAATAAATCGACCGAGATCACAGGACGGACCGGCGATGGCTAGTCGTGATGGGCTTCAGAGATCGCTAGGTGTGCTAGAGCAGGAATTTGGACTCGGCGAAGACGAATGCAAGGTGCTGGTGTGGCACAACAGGTCTCGGGACAGCACCGCCTTGTCTCGCGGCTGGGGGCCACTGCGAGGCAAGGTGGTGCGGCTGGCTAAGCAGGTTCTGGTTGAAGCTCGGCGATGACGTGCGGCCATTCAAAATCACGGCTGTTCAAAATAACTTCGTAACACTCTCTTCCTCGTTCAGACACTACTTTGATAACAATTCAAGATGAAATTGCAAGAGAGACATTGATTAATTGCTTAACTTATTTTTCTGCGACTTTGATATACTTGACAACATCAATAGTTGGATTGGGGTAAATAATACTTTAAGAGAAATGATCATCATGCATCAAAGCATTAAATATCTATGAGTACTGCTCTATTTTACAATCAAATTTTCCCATACGTGCAAACATAACAAATATAACCAAACAAAGATGGTCAGCATAAATAGGAGTCTCTCTCCAGTAAGCATCGGAGTAGATCCCCACTAAAAAAGACAAAGAACACCATACATTAAAACGCACTTCTTTACGTCTACAGACACTTATTTCAATCTTCTAGAAAGAGTCGACGGACTCTTCTATTCTAGTCTCCCCGGTCACCGCAGGTGGCGGCCTGCGCAAGGAGATCTTTTTGTTCGTACTACACTTTAAGATTTGACACTTACCAAACAACTTTAAGTCGGTCTCCCACTCGACTCTCTCAACTACTCTTGATCTGTAGATTAGTTGACCAGTTTTATCATGGTAACCTTTATCGTATATTGGTAACTGATAATGATTAGTGATGAACACAGCTATTGAGAAGGACTCTTATGGCCGAAACGGCCACCAACAAAAGTTGGCATGCCTTGTGCCTCATCGATAGTCATTCCTCCTCTTAGTCACTAGGTTCGCTCAAACTAGCATCATGCTGATTTAAAAAACTGTTGAGAAAACTCCTAGTTTTGATGTTTACAAAACATTTTATGAATGAGATTTTTACTAAACTCTTGAAGGAAAAGAACTCAGAAAGACTTAGGCTTTAAAGTCTGCTTGTAGCAGAAGATAAAGCATGGGATGTCTTAGAGTCTGTCCGTACCAGACGGAAGACTCGATCAGACTGAGATTTTAAGTATGACCGTACTAGATCGAGAATTTAAGTCGACCGTACTGCATCGAAATTCTAGGCAGACTCAGAACTTAAGACTGTCAGACTTAAGATGTATCTACAAGACAAGATCACCAACGGTAGAGTATTTTACTTTCCTTATTCATGTTGATTATGTTATGTTAATCTGATTGACAGGATCAATTAGTGGACAACTTCCAAAGAAGAATAGAGCACTTATGGAAGCCCGTTCGATTGTATGGGCGAACAGAATCTAAGGGGATTTGATTTACCCTCAACGGTCAAAAAGACTTGCCTTATAAAGTCTGTCCAAGAAAGGGAAGACAAAACTCTCAAGGAAAGAGCCAACGGTCGAATGTGGCTTGGAGAGTATTTAAGGATAGGTTGAGACTTAGGGGGTAGAGTAGATGAACATTATTCCAAAGTTGATTCCATTCTTCAATTGTTGTTCATAGTGCGTATTCGAGTGATCTCAGTGTATTGCAAAAGAGAGTGACTTAGTGAGACTGATTATCACCAAGTACAAACACTCGAGAGTGTATAATCACCGTTGATCATATAGTGAAATACAGCCGATAGGCTGGTCATCCGGAGAGTGGACGTAGGCTTGTCTAAAGCCGAACCACTATAAACATTGTTTGCAATCTTCTCTAACTCTCTCTATTTACTTTCTGTTTGTGGATCAAAATAAATTGATATTATTTGCGCGTAAACTTCCTCAACACCTATTCACCCCCCCTCTAGGTGTTTATACTAGTCACATCAATTGGTATCAGAGCCTCGTGCTTAAGTTTTTGAAGTGTTTGTTACTTCTGAGTTAAAGATCCTCTATGGCTAGTATTCTTGCACCAGGTTTAATTGAAGGGCAGAGCAACACTCGTCCACCATACTTCGATGGCAAGGATTACAATATCTGGAAGAATAAAATGAAAGCTTTCCTCGGTCGAAAGATCCACTTGGAATGGGATGTGGTTGAGAGGGGGAATCGAGCCCACCGATAACATCGAAAGACGTCAAAGAGTACCGATGAGAAAGAAACGAAATCATCCCACTCTCTCTCCAGAAGAGATAACAAAGAGACAAACTATTGATGCAAAGGCTATTTACTCCCTATATTGTGCTTTATCACCTAATGAATATAATCGTATATCTTCTTGTGATACAACGAAGGAAGTATGGGATAGACTACATGTGACATATGAAGGAACTGATCGTGTCAAGGAGACCAAAGTAAATATTTTACTTGGTCAATATGAGTCCTTTAAGATGAAGCAGGGAGAGTCAATAGGAGATATGTTTAGTCGTTTTACAGAAATTGTAAACGGTTTGGCATATCAAGGACAGCCTGTTCCTGGACCAATGAAAGTCAACAAACTTCTAAGAGGATTGTCAAAAGAATGGAACAATGTGAAGACATCTATCAGAGAAACTCTGCGGATTTCACCACTAACAATTGATGAGCTTGTAGGCACTCTGCAGAACAAATGAACGAGGAAGTGGAATCCAGAGGTAAAAAGTCTATTGCTCTTAAGTCTACTACTGATTCTGATGATACAGATTCTGAGGAAGAGCTGGATGATGAGGAACTAGCACCGCTGATAAAAAGGTAAAGAAACTAAACAGAAAAGGCAGGAAATTCAACAACGAAAAAACAAAATGCATAATGGGGACAACGCAGTTTGATGACGATGATGATTATGCCAAAGAGGTAATTTGTTTTGAGTGTAAGAAAAAGGGACATATTAAACAGAATTGTCCCAGACTCAAAAAGAATAAAGGAAAATTTGAAAAATACAAGAAGGCTCTCAAAGCTGAAACATGGAGCGATACAGAAGTTGAGGATAGTGAAGACGAATATGGAAACATTTGTCTTATGGCACATTCAGACTCAGATTCTGAAACAGATTCAGGCTTAGACTCAGACAAAGAAATTGAGGTAAATCATTCTGATATTCCTTTAGAAGTTTCAGATTATATAAATGAGCTTTGTTCTAATCTAAAAACTACTTTGAAAAGGATCTCCACATTAAAAAAGGAAAATTACAAGTTGATTAAACAGAATGAATTTTTGAAGGGAAATTTGGATGATTTCAAAAGGAATTTTTGGAAATAAAGGAAAATCGAGAGGTTCTTTTAAATGAAAATGAATCTATCAAAAAGGATCTTTTGAAAGCAAATGAAAATCAAGATTCTTTGCAAAAAGAGAATGATTTTTTCAGAAAGGAATTTTTAGATATTACCACAAAGTTTTCAAAAGGATCAAAAACCCTTCAGCATATTCTTTCTATTCAAATTCCTTATTATGACAAGTCAGGACTTGGTTTCTATAAAGAAAACGATTCCCTGATTGATTTTCCTAAAGTCAAGGAAAGAATAAGACAAAGACCTTCTCGGCAAGCTTACAAAAATCATTTCAAAAGTAATTTTGTTAAACCAATTGGTAAAAATAATCTTAAATGTTCTAATTGTGGAGAAAAAGAACATTTTGAAAATAAATGTCCTAAAGTCTGGAGATCTGTTCAAAAGAATTGGATAGAAAAAGCTTATACTACTAACTATAATGGACCCAAGAAAATTTGGGTACCAAAGAAAAAATGAGTACTTGTAAACATTGCAGGTAAGCTTCAAAAGAAAGAAGAAATGGTACTTGGACAGTGGATGCTCGAGACACATGACTAGAGATTCAAAGATGTTCATTGAATTTGAGAAAATCAAGGGAGGAACAGTTTCGTTTGGAAGAAACACTAAAGGAAACATTATAGGACTGTGAATTGTCAAGATTGGTAGCCTAATCATCAACAATGTTTCTCTAGTCAAAGGATTAAACTACAATCTTCTGAGCATCAGCCAGTTATGTGATGCTGGTTTTAAAATAAACTTCAAAGAGAACTTATGTTCGGAACAAGCATTGACTCTTCACGTACTTTTACTTGGACGAAGACATGGGAACATTTATCTTCTGGATATAAATGTAGACACTACAAAATGTCTATTATCAGTCCAAGATGAAGCAGATATGTGGCACCGCAAACTTGGGCATGTCAGCATGAAACAAATTTCCAAGCTTGCCAACAAAAGGCTTGTTCGTGGCTTACCTTCACTAAATTACAAGAAAACAGAGCTTTGCTCTGCATGTACATGGATTTGTTTGGACCAACCAGAACTTATAGTATTGGAGGTAAGAAGTACTGTCTTGTGATTGTAGACGATTACTCTCGATTTACATGGGTATTTTTTCTTGCTAATAAAGGAGATACATTCTCATATTTCTCAACATTCGCAAAGAAGATTCAAAATGAAAAAGGATACTCTATTTCTAGTATCAAAACAGATCATGGGAGAGAATTTGAGAATCAAGATTTTTCAAACTTTTGTGATAAAAATGGTATATAGCATACTTTTTCATCTCCTTACACTCCAGAACAAAATGGAGTTGTGGAAAGAAAGAATAGATCTCTAGAGGAAATGGCCAGAATATTGCTTATAGAAAGCAAGGTGGCAACTCGGTTACGGCGAAGCGCTTTCTACTTCTTGTCATATTATTAATAGAATTTTTCTTAGACCTATCCTTAAGAAAACTCCCTATGAGATTTTGAAAGGAAGAAAACCTATTGTTTTATACTTTCGAGTTTTTGGTTGTCTTTACTATATTCTTAAGAATGTTAATCGTCAACCTAGTAAGTTTGAAGAAAGGTCAGATGAAGGTATTTTTCTGGGCTATTCAAATTCTAGCAAAGCATATAGAGTGTTCAATAAAAACACTCAAACAATGGAAGAATCCATGAATGTAAAGTTCCTGGAGATTGAAGTTCCAAAACAAAGTGTTACAGTGCATGAAGAATCAGAATAAGATGCTGTACCTGAAAGATCATGTTTCAACAAAGCAGAATCTTCTCAGGAAATAGTCAAAGAAGGAATTCATGAAGAAGAATCAACTCAACCTAATATTTCTGCATCCACAGCAGACTCTGATAATGCTAAAGTTCCAAACAGAAACTGGAAGCATAAGTCTAGTCATCCTAAAGAGCTCGTGATCGGAAACATCAACGAAGGGATTCAAACCAGATCAAGAAATAAAAAGAACACAGGTATTGTTGCACTTATTTCTAAAATTGAACCCAAAGGTATTAATGAAGCTCTGGAAAATGAAAGCTGGATAGAGGCAATGCAAGAGGAGCTTCAACAGTTCAAGAGAAATGATGTATGGGAATTGGTCCCTAAACCAAAAGGACGGACAATTATTGGTACCAAATGGGTCTTCAGAAACAAAGTAAATGAACTTGGAAAAGTCACTAGAAATAAGGCAAGACTTGTGGCAAAAGGTTATTCTCAATCTGAAGGAATAGATTATGATGAAACCTATGCTCCAGTTGCAAGATTAGAAGCAATCAGACTATTACTTGCCTATGCTTGTTATCAGAATTTCAAACTATTTCAAATGGATGTAAAAAACGCATTTCTAAACGGGTTCATCAAGGAAGAAGTCTATGTGGAACAACCACTTGGGTTTGAGGAAACAAGAAAGCCATATCATGTTTTCAGACTGAAAAAGGTTCTGTATGGACTGAAACAAGCGCCTCGAGCCTGGTATGAACGACTCAGTAAGTTCTTATTAGACAACAACTTCAAGAAATGTATGGTTGATACAACTTTATTTATCAAGAAAGCAGGTAAGGACATCCTTTTAGTACAAATTTATGTAGATGATATTATTTTTGGTTATTCTAATGAAAGTTTGTGCAAGAACTTCTCAAAGTCTATGCGGGAAAGAATTCGAGATGAGTATGATGGGAGAACTTACTTTCTTCCTAGGACTTCAGATCAACCAATCAAAACGAGGAACATTTATTCATCAAGAGAAATACACCAAAGATTTGGTTAAGAAGTTTGGAATGGAAAACTGCAAGAAGACCGAAACTCCAATGCCAACTTCCATTAAACTCGATCAGGATGTATCGGGAAACGATCAGGATGTATCGGGAAAGAAAGTTGATCAGAAATCTTATAGAAATTGTAAAGTAGAGAGGAAGAGTACATCTGGAACATGCCAGTTACTTGGACAGATGTTGGTATCATGGTCTTCTAAAAAGCAGAACACTGTGGCTCTATCAACTGCAGAGGCAGAATATGTTGCTCTTGGAAGTTGCTGCTCACAGATTTTATGGATGAAACAACAACTATTGGATTATGGAAAAGAAGAAGCTTGCACTTTGAAATAAGATGTGATAATACGAGTGCTATAAACCTCACAAAAATCCAATTCTACATTCCGAGCAAAGCACATTGAAATCAAACATCACTTTATTAGAGACGATGTGCAAAATGGAGATATATATGTGGAATTTATTGATTCTAAGAATCAATTAGCAGATATCTTCACAAAGCCGCTGGACAAAGGTACATTCGATTCAATATGTGGGAGATTAAATATTATTAACCCTTTTTTATAAATTCTATGAGAACAGGACAAAGTCTGAGAAAAGGAATCATCTGGATAGACTATTGAAAAAGGAAATAATGGTATTTTGGGAAGGTATGTTATTTCCTTAATTCAATCTGGTCAATCTTTAGTAAGTGCCTTTGATCTGCATGATTGATTTGTATATTTTTGGCATGTGTTTATTGAATATTTTTAAGTTTAAGATAACTGCCATTTTAAATTGTTTTGAATTGCGACTGTTCATTTGTTCTTCTAATGGGGGGGTATAAAAACGTCTAAAAATCGGGATTTTTTTTTATAACTCTTCAGAACGTTTTGAAACCCTAACAGAGAAAAACGCTTTCTAAATCTTCTCCAAAACCAAATTTCTTCGAACATGGCCTCGAGATCCTCCGTATCCAGATCAAGATCTTCATCTCCAAGAAGAAGATCAAACAGGATTGCTGGGCAAGGAGGAAGAAGAGTCGACATAGGACAGACGCATTTCGACCTCACACAGACTTCCGAAGATACTCAAGGACATTCTCCAAGAGTTTCTTCTCAAAATGATCCTGAAGAATCTCCAAGAGCCATCAGATCACAATATGAAGAAAGACATTTCTCACGAAGAGGTACGTCTGGACTAACTCTACCCACACCGACTGAAAGCCCTCATGTAGTAATGAGGAGATATGAGAAATTGGTCCAAAGAAATGTTAGAGATGATGTCAAACTGTTCTTCTTGAGAAAGGAAGGGTATACGAATGAACTCCGTCTCATTCAAGTAGTACAGGCCACAGACTCACCATCTACTCGTACAGAACGAGTAAGTGATAAAGGGAGAAGCAGAGATAGTGTGAAGGAAGATGATGAGAACATATACAGAAATTTTGAAGTTAGAATGGGAATAGTTGCTTTGTAGTTCGAAACACAACCGGAAATTATTTCGATCCGAGAACATAAGACTTTCTTCAACAGACTGATGGATCGAGGAATCATGAACTACAGAATTGTGGATTTTGATTATTTGGATGCTGCTGAAGTAAATCTGCGAGAATGCTTTAAAAAATTGCAGATGGACCAATTTTGCAGAATCAATGGAAATACTTGCGAAAAAGCCATCATCGCTCCTCCAAAAAACGAAGCAAAGACAGATGCTATGTTTGCAACAAAAAAGGACATTTTGCAAAAAATTGTCCAAAGGCCAAGAGTCGTGGGAGCCATTTGATTGACAAAATCGCTCGAGCACCGGCATCCAACTTGATGATTCGACATTGAGTCTGTCTTCTCCTTAGACGACCAACCCTCGAAAATACCCTCTCGTGCTCAAACATATAGCTCGACTCGGCCTCGGATTACTGAAAATGATGTCTTCACCTTCTTCCCTGATACTCCAGACCACATCCACACCACTGAACCAACACACCACCCATATATCCCCATCCATATCCTTCTGTCCAAATATCATAAACCCATCCCTTTGGTGGCACTTATTGATACTGGAGCAAGTTCTTCCATTTTAGACACTAAGATTCTCCCAGAAGAGTTATGGAAGCCATATACCAAGTATTTCAATTCAACTTACGTGACACATTTGCTACCAAGTATCGAAGTAAGCCCATTACCATCCAATTCTTTCCCCGGTGTTCTATTACCACCGAGTCCTTGGTTCCCGCATCCCCAAAAGATATTATCATTGGCTGGGACATTCTTACCCAACTCCCCAAGCTCGAATACTTTCCCGTGGTTTACGTTTCAAAAATCAGTTCGGGGAATTTGTAGAAACCAAACGGTTCTATACACTTGAGCCCGCCTTGTTTGACCCAATCATCCGAGTTTGATTTCCTCTTGTCTTTGAGTCACATTCGAGTTCTCCCTGCACTGCACCCAACCCTTATGGAAAAACTCCCGGTTTTATGTCAAGCTCCCATTCAAGAAGAATGAAGACATTAATCCGACGAGAGCAAGTCATTCTGAATGAGCCCTCAACACCTTGCACTTGCACAGCAAGAATGTGCGAACTATTGGCACAAGGTCTCATTGAACCATCGACTCTCAATGGGCATGTGAAGCATTTTATGTCAACAAGCGAGCTGAACAAAATCGTGGAAAAATGAGGTTAGTAATAAATTATCAACCTCTGAATGACTTCCTCCGGGATGATAAATTCCCATTACCCCATCGAAACTCCCTTTTTCTTAGCCTTGCCCAGGCAAAGATTTATTCAAAATTTGATCTTAAGGCAGGATTTTGGCAGTTGGGAATTGACCCGCCAGACAGACCCAAAACAGGGTTCTGTATCCCAAACCAGCACTTCCAATGGACCGTTGTTCCTTTTGGCCTTAAGACTGCACCTTCCCTGTTCCAAAAGGCTATGTGCAAAATTTTTGAACCAATTCTTCCAAATTCCCAAATCTATATTGATGACATCCTTTTGTTCAGCCCTGATGAACAATCTCATTGCCAACTCTTGACACAATTTGCTGATATTGTAAAAAGGCATGGCATTATGCTTTCTCAGAAAAAAATGATCCTTGCCCAAACAGAAATTGAATTCCTTGGCATGCATTTGAAAGAAGGAACTTATTGCCCTGAACCCCATATTGCGAGGAACTCCAAAAATTTCCCGAAAAGGATCAATACTGCAAGTCCAAGAATTCCTTGGCATTGTAAATTACTTGCGAGATTTTATTCCTCATATTTCCACATATCTCGAGACCTCTCCAAAAGATGCTCAAAAAGAATCCTCCCTCATGGGGACCCAAGCAAACTCAGGCTGTTTCTCGGCTCAAACAACTTTTACAAAGATCTTCCTCCCTTAAAAATCCCATCTACCGGCAAAAGAATCCTCCCGGATCGATGCCAGCGATAAATATTGGGCAGCTATTCTTTTAGAAGAAATTAATGGGAATAGGCATATTTGTGCCTATCTCCAGCGATGTGGGACTCCTGCATGTGCCCGGGACTATCCATCCCCTCCACTCCCAGCCCTCCCGACCATGCGCCGAGAGATTTGAATAACTACTAAGGTTCTCAGCCCCAAAACTGCAGTTGTGAGGTGAGGGCAGCCCCGGAGATTATCAAGCAGGCCAGAGGGCTTCTCCCAAGTGATGTGGGACTCCCTTCCGCAGGGGCTTAACATACACCCGAATCCACCTTAACCTGGCTCTGATACCAACTAAGGTTCTCAGCCCCAAAACTGCAGTTGTGAGGTGAGGGCAGCCCCGGAGATTATCAAGCAGGCCAGAGGGCTTCTCCCAAGTGATGTGGGACTCCCTTCCGCAGGGGCTTAACATACATTGAATTAACAGCATATTTTTACTCGAATTTGACATTTCTATCTCCAGACAGAATGTAATTCAGTAAGAATGACAGGTTCTATGATGTTAGTATAGACACTCTGGCTGACATTATAAAAGTTGAAAGAGGAGCATTCGGGCCAATAGATGTCTCCTATGAAACAGTTTGCAAGTTTCTTACAAAGTCTGTAAGGGCCACTATAATTTATCCTCTTCTAACTTCTGCAAGAACTATTTTGCATAAGATAATTATCAGCTGTATTCGTCCAAAAGCATCATCAAAGACTGATGTATCTAAATTTGAGGCCAAATTGATGTGGGCTATTGAAAATGGGGTACTGTTCTCACTGCCTCACACAATAATATTGCATATGTATCGGACAGTGTCGGAAGAGAAATGACAGCTACCCTATGGAGCTTTAGTGACAAGGATATTTGAGCATCTTAAAACAGACATATCCAGAAGATTCAGCACTAAAACTCTTCCCACAATGGCTATTGACATGAAGATGATCAATAAGATGAGATTGAAGGATGTTGCAGAGACTTGGAGACGAAAAGAAAAGGAATTGACTAGAGCAGAGACAGCAAAAAGAAAATGTAAAGAGTTAGCTGCTGCTGAGCCAAGTTCTAAAAGGAGAAGACAACTTCTATTGGTAGATGAAGAAGAAGAAGAAGAAAGTATCTCCGCACTCGGCAAATATGCGTCAAACTTCTCGAAAAATGTCGAACCAGAAGCGAAAACAAATGCGAAAACATTCTCAGCACGAGAACATGAGAATAATGATGTATCTGAATTGGAGGAAGATCCAGAAGACGATCCAGAAGAAGAAGATCCAGAAGAAGAGGAAACAGAAGAAGAAGATGAAGGAGATAAGGATGGGGAAAAAGAAGGGCAACAAGGACAGAATGAAGCATCAATTCAGGGGGAGCATCTTTATGAAAATATTGGAAATCAAGTACCTGAAGCTTCATCTGGGAATACTAATTATCAGAAGATCTTAGCACTTCTAATTGAAATCAAGGTTCGGCAGATAGAAATGGAAACCTCCTTCACTAACAGACTGGAGACTCTTGAGAAGACGGTCAATAAATGTATTGACAGAATTGAGAAGTCTGCATCAGATATGGAGGATTTCACCCTTGTTCGGACCCCAAACAAGAAAACTTCTTAAAAACATCCTCTGTTTTAGAAACTGGTTTGTTTTCGTTTGAACTGACTAATTCTTTTTGAGGTTGACAAAAAGGAGGAGAGTAATATGGCTTTTGACTTTTGATGGTTATTTCTAAAACTTTTTAACTGCTGATGATTTGATAGTTGGATGACATAGTTGGCTTTATTATGATGTTAGTGCATGATTCTATAATGTCTGATGATATTTTCTTATATGCTTATTACACTGATGATATGTAGTTATGTTGCTGCTGTATTGTCTATACAAGGTTGATATGAGCTATTCTTATAAGTTGAGCAGAATAGTTGGAAGTAGGCTCTATCTAACCATATTTTGCAGGAACATTAAGCCATATGAATGAAATGTTTTGTCATCATCAAAAATGGGGAGATTGTTGAGAAAACTCTTAGTTTTGATGTTTACAAAACATTTTATGAATGAGATTTTTATTAAACTCTTGAAGGAAAAGAACTCAGAAAGACTTAGGCTTTAAAGTCTGCTTGTAGTAGAAGATAAAGCATGGGATGTCTTAGAGTCTGTCCGTACCAGACGGAAGACTCGATCAGACTGAAATTTTAAGTATGACCGTACTAGACTGAGAATTTAAGTCTGACCGTACTAGACTGAAATTCTAGGTAGACTCAGAACTTAAGACTGTCAGACTTAAGATGTATCTACAAGACAAGATCACCAACGGTAGAGTATTTCACTTACCTTATTCATGTTGATTATGTTATGTTAATCTGATTGACAGGATCAATTAATGGACAACTTCCAAAGAAGAATAGAGCACTTATGGAAGCCCAGATTCTGATTGTATGGGCGAACAAAATCTAAGGGGATCTGATCTACCCTCAACGGTAAAAAAGACTTGCCTTATAAAGTCTGTCCAAGAAAGGGAAGACAAAACTCTCAAGGAAAGAGCCAACGGTCGAATGTGGCTTGGAGAGTATTTAAGGATAGGTTGAGACTTAGGGGGTAGAGTAGATGAACATTATTCCAAAGCTGATTCCATTCTTCAATTGTTGTTCATAGTGCGTATTCGAGTGATCTCAGTGTATTGCAAAAGAGTGACTTTGTGAGACTGATTATCACCAAGTACAAACACTCGAGAGTATGTAATCACCGTTGATCATATAGTGAAATACAACCGATAGGCTGGTCATCCGGAGAGTGGACGTAGGCTTGTCTAAAGCCGAACCACTATAAACAGTGTTTGCAATCTTCTCTAACTCTCTCTATTTACTTTCTGTTTGTGGATCAAAATAAATTGATATTATTTACGTGTAAACTTCCTCAACACCTATTCACCCCCCTCTAGGTGTTTATACTAGTCACATCAAAAACTTCATTAATTTTTGGAGCAGGCAACTACACATCTCCTCCCTAAATTTATTTTCTAATTTGTTCGCATTTGGGCATGCCGGCCATAAAGGTTCGATCTTTCGCCATTCTGCCACCTCTTTCCAATGTTGACTCATCTGGGTCTGCAACGAACAGCCTCTCCGATGCCGTTTCGAAGTCATCCCCGCTAGTGAACGGTTCACAGTCAAAGCCGCTATCACTTCCTTTGTCGCAGCAACTAGTGCTGTACTGGATGTCAATTTGCTGAGGTTGTGGATTGATAAATTTCTAAGCAAAGGAGACCATCGTCAGTGATATATTGCATTGAGCTTTATTGCCAAAAGACTCATGTGTTCTTTCTTTCTATATTGTTAATCAGTATTCCAGGTGACAAATTTTGATGTATGGTTATTCTGAATTGGCCTTTCTATGACTAGTGATCTTAGTGTGGACTCTACATTTCAACTTAAAGAATGATTGTCCTTTGAAGTGATTGACTGTTGTTTATTAGATTAGAAGTTGTGATATCTTTCCTATGTATGCATAATCGTCGGATGATGCAAAAGAATGCTGCTCGTACTTATTTACGATTACATTAGGCAACTAAAACAATGAATCTTCACTTGCACCTTTTTGCAAAGCTCAAGCAAATATGCATTCGAAAGCTCTAGCTATAGAAACTGCAACTGCATTTCCAACTTGAACGTACCTGGTAAATTTTGGAGATTCAAAGTAAGAGCATAAGCACATGAATACTTAGATGTGCATATAATTGTGAAGTACATTTTCAGTAAGAATTTATCTAGTGGAATGTATGCTTACATATCTAATTTCAACTAGATTGGCTACACATCTGTCTAGATTTTCTTGTGAGCATAAGGAAAATGCTCGTACCGACTGTACATTGTACCCGAACTCTAGCACTAGAAATCTTATCCTGTCAAGCGCGCTCTCCAAATCATTTGTTCAAGATTGTGGATTTTCAGTAGAAGTTTAAAATCCATATGACATTTCTAAGAAGGGATGGGTATTTGGCGACAGTGAGGGAACACAGATGCCAAGCAAGTTTGCTTGGCCTTAAAGGCAATTTCAAATTTGACAGATTTACGGGTTGGTAAAGTGATGCATGCCAGTTGGTGAACCTGGAAAACATTTTCCTTTCTAGACACCGGAAAATACTTTCAGGGAATTTTTCAGGTTTAAGCTGAACACCGAAAAGTATTGTCATTTTCCTAGAAAATGACTTCTAAAAAAATATTTTTCGAAAATTGTCCATTTTTTGCGAAACGAATGGAACCTTTGTAAAGGTGAAGGTTGTTTGTAGCAAAGACAATAGGACCTGCTAGAGTTCCAATACAAATTAGACAAATGGTACGTGGTGGGATAACACTTGCTGGAGTGACTCAAGCAGAAGTTAAGACAAAGGAAGAGATGGCATTTTATCTATCTCGGGGTTCTTTGTCTTGTGCTACTAGGAGTCTCAACATGAATAGTCAGTCCAGGTAACATGTTTATATATTGACTGATTTCTTCGAACTTATTATACATGCATTTGTGTATTTTTTGAAATATTTCAAGCCTTTGAGCCTCACTTGAACTAACATCGCAATCCATTCTAGAGTCTCTTCCAATTGGGATGGTTTGAGTAATGGCAGAAATTTCCCTAAAAAGCTACCACTAGAAGGAGTGGAAGCTATTCAAGCTTGCCTTATCTTCAAGATTTTTGACTTGTAAACCCGATGAAAATATTGATGACCAATTCTTTTCTTGGCCTCAAAGCGATAGCCCTTTGTGTAAGTCCATGACTAAACTTACATTATGGTCCCTTTTAGAATACCTTCTTAATTGATCAAATTGTACTCATTGCGAATATTTCCAAAAACCTTTGACATAGGTTAGGGGAGAGATCTCCGATGAGTGAAATAAATCTCCCACATTAATGGATGGGAATAAAATCCTTTTGGATGTCCTACTTTACTTTATTATGATTTGAGAGCTATTGTGAGAAGACCTTTCTGACTATGGTACCTCAACTTGGTATATTTGATGGATTCTTCAAAGTTTCTTCAAAATCATTTTATCAAAATTTCTTTCTTAAGGATTTTGATAATTGATAACATATACTAAAAATATTTGAATGACATTCTCCATGTCATGATTAGCTTTGTGCATTCTTGAGATCTTCTCAAAAATCAACTTTCCTTAATGAACCGGTTTTGGGTTATCCTTAAACTATAACTTTTCATTAGGTTCTTGGTTATCCTAAAACCATGAATTTTCAAATGATTCTTGGTTATCCTTAAATCATGACTTTTCAATCGATTTTTAGTTATCCTTATATCATGATTTTTCAAACGGTTCTTGGTTATCCTTAAACCATGAATTTTCAATTGGTTCTTGATAATATTTAAACCATGATTTTTCAAATGGTTCTTGGTTATCCTTAAGCCATCTCTTTAGAGTCAAAGTCTGTTTTTATAAGGTGAACCTCTCTTTCCCCAGGGAGTTGAAAATCGTTTTTACACTACAAGGCTCACTCATTTTTACGCGACAAGACTTTCTTTTTCATCCCCTCAGAGTTAGAGTTTGTTTTTACACAATGAGACCCCAATTTCTCCCAAAAATTCAAAATTCAATTTCCTTCATTCCATACCATGAGAGAAGAGAGGAGAGAGTGTGCAAATGAGCCAACGATGTAAAGGTTGATGGCAAGCATTCAAGGTATGCCATTGATCAAACGTCATTTTTCTTACTTTCTTTTAGTTCCTAAGTGGAGTCAATTAAAAATTGCAAGTATCAATTAATCTTTAAGTGAAAGCTCTTTGAATTCCCACTCAAAAAGGGATAATTGTTGACACTTGATTTTTAACTAATATGTCAATAAAGATAAAAACTCGAGGTTAGGGTTTCTGATTGCAATGAAACTCTTTTCTCAAGCCAAAAGTGTCATTTTTCATTTTTGCTTCTTTAGCCTATCATATGTAGGTGATTACTAGTTATTTTTATTAAAAATCTAAAAATTCAAACGACCGACTTTTGAGTTGACTTTTTGATCAACCTTGTGACCAAAAGTTAACCCTGTGAACAAAAGTCAACCTTGGGTTAAAATTTAACTTTTTCCAAAAAAAAAGTTTTGATCATAAAATCAACCTTTTAGTGAATAATTGACTTTTCGTCAACCTTTTAACAAAAAATAAAAAAAATGCAAAAACTCACAAATCACTTCATTTTAGCTTCAATTTGACTTTGGTATCGAATTTTTTTTGAAAATCGACTAAGAACCTCATTTTCTGCAATTTTCGATTTTAGGTTCAAAATTGACCAACAATAAAATTACTTTCATTCTGTTCATATTTTGCTTAGCTTCTTTTAGGACATTTAATCTAGAGGTTGTTGACCAATTTCAAGGTTTGACATGTTGGGATAAAGGTTGTCATTTTCAGACTTAATCAGAGGTTCGAATCGATTCTTCATGAGTTGTGTACTCATACTTTGAATCGATACATTTCTTAAATTGAATCCAAATAGGGGGTCAATTTTGAGAAGTTTACTTGGGAACATTCTAATTTGGTCAATTTAACTTACTTGAATCATAGAAATTTGAGTTGATGTGTTCCAATTAAGTCAATTTGACTTGATCTATTATAGACTAACATCCAAGCTTCAATTTGGCCAAAAAGATTCCAATCATAAATGTAAGTAGGCCTTGTGGTCACAATTTAATAGAAATTGATCCAATCTAAGACATTTCTTGCACAATTAGGTACCTCGGGACCCAATTTCATTCAATTCTCTCTCTCTCTCTCTCTCTCACACACACACACTAGTCCTCCCTTTGTCGTGCTATTTGCTGGACCCCCACCGGTGGCATGCCATCCCTTTTGACGATCCTCAATCCTCTTGAAGCCGTCAATAGCCGTTTGACGTCTAGACCATCGCCGGATTCTCCCATCTAGCCACGAAAACCAGTCTACTTGAAGGACTGGCTTATATGCCAGTAAGTTCCACTGGCACTTTCAACCGCTCAATTGGTGTTCTAGCAACCCCAACGGTCTCTCCGACCTCAACGACAGCATTCCTTAATGTTGACACCTAAATTTTGATTGATCATTCGTAATTTAATTAGAATTAAATAGCATAGCATATATTTTTAGGAGCATAATCTTTCTAGTATTTGCGGCGTCCGATTTTGCATGGTCAAGAAAAGGAAGGGAGGTGGTTGGTTTAAAAGTAAAATATATTTGCATGGTCAGGAAAAGGAAAGGATGTGGCTGGTTCAAATGTAAAGTATATTTACATGGTCAAGAAAAAGAAGGGATGTGGCTGGTTCAAAGGTAAAGTATATCTGCATGGTCAAGAAAAGGAAATGATGTGGTTGGTTCAAAAAGTAAAATATATCTGCATGGTTAAAGATAGGAAGAGAGCAAAAAAGATATATTTCAGACTTCAGTGCATCCACAATAAGAAAGCATATCTTCATGCTCTTATCTTGTTTTTTGAGGGCACCGTGTTGTCTTGCTTATAAAAAGGGGATAGTTACACAAAAAACACATTGAGTACACAGTTGCAAAAGTGAGAGCGAAATTGTGAGGGTGCTCGGGGAGAGCGAGAGAAAAGCGAGAGAGAGAGAAAGTGAGAAAAAAAAGGGGAAAGAGGGGTTTTCTTTGTTGGGGGGAATCTTTGAGATCCCACCAAGCCGACGCCCACCCTACTGCCACTGTTGCTCCTGACTAGCTCGACGCCGAGATCCGCCCGATGACACTGCAACTCCGTGAGCCACCACAAGCATCCTCAAGCTGTCCTAGATAGCTGTCCATGCAAACATCAAGCCAAGACTCCATTGACGCTTAAGCTGCCCACTAAAGCCTCCAATGGGAATTGTGCCAATCCACCACTCGACGATCAAGGTTCGCGAGTTGCCAAATTTGGAAGCAAATATTCGAATTAGGTAAATATCTTGCCTAATTTTAGTTTCGAATATTTCGTTTCTTTATTTGAAACATTGTTGATGCATGGAATTGAATTTCATGATATATTATCCCGTTCATAATATTGAGTAGCTTTTTAAATTAGGAAATTTTCTTAATTTCACAACCCGCATATGATTGTCAATCCGATTTCATGCTCGAAATATAACTCGCAATCGCACGAAAAAATCGTCGATCCGATCTCATACCCGAGATATGATTCATGATTTCGTGAAAATTGACCAATCCAATCTCATGCCCGAGATATGATTTGTCAATTTATTTTCAAAATTAGACGGACAGGGATAATATCTTGCCTGATTTGTTGCCGTGCTTTCTTGATGCCTTTGCTCGAATTGATTTTTCTTATAAAAAAAACCCAAAAAAAATATAGTTGAGTTGGATGTAATTCTTGTTAGAATATTTTCTTTTAGGATAGTTTGCATGTTTAAATATAGGTTATTTTTAATTTCAGATTTTGATTATAAAAAAGAAAAAATAAAAATTGCCATGCTCATGTCATGTAGAATTAGGTCATTTTCTGTGTGTCATCTAGTTATTGAATGTTTAGGATCATTTGAATGCGTGACATACTAGGATAGTTGCATTAAATATTTTAGCATTAGATTAAGTTGAATAATTAATGTCGCGTGGCATATAGTTTGCATATTAGGTTGCACATTGCATGCTATTATAGTTAGATACTTTAGTACGTCATTACATGTATTGCACATTAGTTTTAGGCCTCATTAAATAAGAGAACATCCAAAAATTCGAGTGATCGCGTGTTAATTAGAAATCACTTTTAGGTTGATGTGATTTTTAAGCTAGCATTATAGATGCTTTCGTTGCTTCGATGTAAGTATCTCTTCATTATGCTTGCAATTTATTTATCGCTCTACTTTATTGATTGTTAGATAATGGTTGTACACTTACATGATCACATGCATGTTAGAGAGTAAATTAAAATCAATACAAACTGCCTGCAAATCATTTTTTTCGAAATGGCGTTAGGGAAATCTAACGTAATCAAGTCCCTGATCCCATAGTCTCTGGTTCGTAAGAGTGAAGTAATTCTCCCGTTATTTTTCTTGGGTTTCTAATCGACCCACCAAAAATAGATTAGTGGCGACTCCCAAGTAAAAATCATTTGCATACTAAAAACTTAAACCCTAAGTCGTGAATTGGTAGGGGCTTGGAAGAGCCCGAACTAAGTTTAGGCTTAGTAATCTATTAGCCAAACCCTAGGTGGTGCACCCAAGGTGAGGTCATGACAGCTTGGCAACTCTGCTAGGGACTTGAGTTTAAACTCTTAGTGGACTTAGGCCAATTTTTTATTTTTTATTTTTAAATTTGTTTGGCAGCGAGGATACTAGGTACGTCCCTAACCATTTGAGGTATTAAATGTTTTTGCAGATGGGAGTTATAAGGGGTGGAGTGATTGTTAACCCTTTGTTTTGCAGGTTGGAGTTAAGAATGAGTGTTTTGAATTATTGAAGTGTTGAGGTGAATATAAATTATTGTGTATGCCTATGCATTTACACTAGACTCTTGCCCACACGACTTGCCACCGAACCTGGGCTGCATAAGATTAACTAGGATGGTATTGAAATGGATACCACTCTGACTGCATGCCCACGGTAAGAGTCACCCATCTCAATCCCGAAATTTCTTTCCTGGTGTCAAGAGTACCCACCTCGGTTCGTATGCCCATGACCTGGGTCGGCTCTTCAACCAAGCGGAGTCATGAGGACCCGACTTAGTCCGTACGCTCGTGGCTAGTCCGATCATCCTTGTGGCTCCATTTTGTTAAGCTTTCTAGAGTAGAAATCGAGCCACGTACCATGTGCATGTCTATGTGAATGCCATCATGGTCTTCAGTGAAGTAACTCTTTTAACTCTTCATCCTACAATTTATTGCATATTTATGGTTAGTTCATAGTTAGTCTAGGTTAGCAGTGGACTCAATGTCATTTTCTTTTGATGGTCATAATTGCGAAATTTTTCAAAAGAGGGGACATAAAGAACCAAGATTTTTGGTGGATTTAATTCCAACTTATGTTTTCCTTTCCTCGAACATATCATAAGTCATTGCTTTCCTAAGTAATTTTTCTATGTTGCTGTTTTTTCGAATTTCACTTCAAAGAAAAATTGGAAAATAGCTCAAAAGAAAGGGAAAAGTGAATTAGGAAAATTGGACTGAGTTATGGATCGACCTTGTTTGAAGTCAAATACTTATCATTTTCTATCTCTTCATAGGTGACTACAGGTCGTCAACAATCATCCATTGTCCATCAATTCAAAAAGTTGATATTCAGACTAGGTGATATAAATCATCAACCATCAGCCGTTCATAAATGGCCACGGGCAAAAATGACCGATCAAAATGAAGTGTTGAACCGTGTTGTTAATGACATGAGCAAGCAAATTGCAAGCCTTGAAAGTCAGGTTGACGAGCTGTGTGCTACTGTAGCTTCTCTCGTGAAGCAAAAGTGCCACGATGACATCGATGCGTCATCTTCAATAGGAAATTTTGGCTCGAGGAAAAGAGCCAAAAGGACTCTTGAACCATCTTATTTTCTTGAAGAAACTGAATTTTATGTTGCCATGAAAATGTTGGTGACATATCTCGAAGGGAGAATATCTGATCTAGAGAGTTTGCCTCATAAGGCCCATGAAGGCGAAGAAACTAAGCACACATCATTCATGGTTTTAAGTAGCTAGATTTCCCTATTTTATTAGGGGCATGTTCGATTGCACCCTCCCCTGCGTGGGAATTTTTCTTGCTTTTTAGGATTTTTTTCATTAGGATTTCATTTTGTTATCACACTTTTCATTTCAATAAATGTAATTGGAAGTTTTGTTTCGAGGGGATAATGAGGTACACCAAACCAGCCCGGTGATGATATCAACAATGAAAAGAAAATATCATCCTTGGAGAAATTCTGAGGGTTGGGCTTCATCACGCATGCTTCCTCACCCAAAAGAAAAATTCAAAATAATTTTTTTTTGAAGCCATTTCCAAAAAACATGTATTCCAGTTGGTTTGTTTATTTTTCTAACTCATTTATTTCATGTCTCAAAGCATAATTTTCTAGGCCTGATGAAAGAACATATGAAAAAGGCACATCAAGTTGTAATAGACCCATTGGCTCAATTGTTATTCAATTGGGTTGAGAACACAACTCCGGTGAGTTAATGTGGGGGCATCTCTTGATGATACTTGAGATATCTATCCTGAAAATCCAAACAAAGTGTCATGCATTTCTCATCTCCCAGAAAAAGTGAGGGGCAGGTCAAAAGAGGACCATTCATCTTTGATGAAAGAGGCACATCTCATCCCTGAATATAATTAATTCTGGAATTGATAGTTTGTTCTTTTCCTTGTAGGTGACGGATCGAGGGGATGATAGATTCCGGTAATGACCCAATTGAGATAAAATCTCAATCTTAGCCAAAATGGATGTTCAATTTGCATTCTCTTGCATAATGTCCTATTCATGCACATTCTCTTGTGTTGGGGCAAAAGCAAGAATGGAGCATTTATCAAACCAAGGATCGATTTTCATTATCAATTGATCAATTTATGTGTTCGTTCCCTTTAGATAGGGGCAATTATAGGGCAATTCCTTGAATGAATGCTCAATATCATGTTTTTCATGATGGTGAAAACATTTTTTGAATTGTTTGTTTCGAAGTCACAAAGCTTTTCATGCTTAAAATTGTTGAGCTCTTTTGGAAAGAGAATTGTATAAGTAAGTCACAAAGATTTTACTTGCTTAACTTACTAATTTCATGTGGAGATTTGTCGAGATGTGCAATTCAATGAATGACATCCAATTCTTAAGAATGCTAAGTGAGATGTGTCAGGATGATGAAAGGCAAAAACATGTCCTATACATAGTCCCTTACTTATACACTTGTGAGATGAGTGCAACAATTTCCATATCCACAAGGTAGAGAGTTCTCTTGCGAAATGTATAACGACCGAAATGAAATGATGAGGGGCAATGCATTTCTCTATCCCAAACACTGCAAGTGATCCATTACTTAACCTCTTTGAGCCCCATACACTTGTGGACATTTCTTTCAAATTACCCCTGTCAAGAACCACCCCATATCGGGGCAAACTGGAGGTAAGTTGGCATCACGTGATGAGAAAAATAGATAGAAATTCTCTTGCTCTCACTTGCATCAATCTTTGGGTATCTTATTGCAGATGAACTCAAACAATAATTCAAGTGCCTTAGGATGACGAAGAGCTTTTTTTTTTCTCTATCCTACACACTTATATCCATTGCATAGCCCTTTTGATCCTACAAATTCATTTCTTTGAACCCAGTTGGTGATTATCCCCCACATTGGGGCAAACAAAAAGTGATCATTCAAGAAGCAGCAAGGTCTAGAGTGCCAACAAAATGTGAAGATCTTCAAAAGTCCAAATAAAAAATTGATACATTATAAATTGTGTCAATGGTAAAATTAGAACTAGGGGCCATGAAAAAGCAATGTGCCTAGCATATAGTACTCGACCAAAAAAGAAAATGTATTGTTCATCACTCTCTCTCTTTGCTGAGTCTTGAACCACTATAGCTTCGACTCTGTTTCTTCTTCGTGTGGCCTCCTCCGGCGCGGTGGAAGTTGCATTTTGGAAGAGAAGCCGCTCAGTTGCAGTCCACCAGAACCCCTATCGATCTCTGCCCTAGTAAGGTTTTCTCTGCCGTGGATTAGATGTGCGATGCTAGGGTTGGCTTGGGCTTAGTTTGTTGGTAACTCTATTTCCTACTATGGAGAGGGACTCGTTAGCCCCTAAGACACAAGTTGGGCTGGGCAATGGTCATAATTGAAGCCGGAGCAGGGCTCTGATTGGCCGTAACCCTTCCCGTGAACGAGCATTGAAAGGCAAAGGTGTTGTTCACGGTTCAGTAGCTGTGGGGCAGAATTATGAAGGTAGAATATGTCTGTCCAATGATGTAGCAGGTGCCACTGGGCCTAGTCGAGGTCAGTCTGCTACTGCAATAGATCCACGACCAACTTTGATGCAGCAACAAGCGGGGAAACTGCCTACATCAGCTCGTTCTTGAGCAAATGTGGCTAAAGCCGTTGTTCAAGGTTACTCCCTTACATTTATCCCTCCAACTTCATCTGTGGATAATGTAGTTAATTGCTATGAGGAGGATCTAGATGCTGCTGACCCTTCATGGCGACAATGCTTAGTTGGATATTTAGTTGGGAAGAAACTCCCATTCAAATTAGTTGAGACAACTCTTAAACATTTATGAGGTCACCATCTGTCTGAGGTGAAAGCAAACGACCAGGGGTTCTATTTTTTTCACATCCCGGACTTGGACTTTAGAAGAAAAGTCATCGAAGGAGGACTATTGACAGTGGCATGTGTGCCTCTAATTCTTCAACAATGGCATCCTATGCTAGAGTTGAAAAGAGGAGAACATACTTCGGTTCCAGTTTGGATTAGATTAAAGAATCTTCCCTATGGGTTGTGGTCTTCTTGGGGACTTAGCAAAGTTGCTAGCATTGCGGGAAGACCGCTATATGTTGACCAATGCACGGAGCAATTAAAAATGATCTCATTTGCTAGAGTTTGTGTTCAACTAAAAGCCTCTAAAGCCTGCTGTGATACCATTAAGGTTCTTTTAAATGGGGCTATTTAGGATGTGGAAGTTGAGTATGAATGGAAACCTCTTTCATGCCAAAAGTGTGTCATGTTTGGCCATAGGTGCTTTGATAACATCCCTTGCCCTGCTCAGCCTGAACAGGAGAAACTGGTTGGTGCGTAAGGTGTGCAGGATGCGCAAGATGCAGAGCACCCTATTGTGATGGATGGGCATGCCACCTGTTCTGTCTCTTCTCGGCTTGAAGTGGTGTCGGTTCCAGCCCCTACAGAGGAGTGGCAGTAGGTTAGAAGCATAGCTGGAAAGGAGAGTTCACAGCTTGCTCTGGTGCGCCCAACCCCAACCAGACCATTAGCATCTAGTGTCACTAGAATCATGCAGAAAAGTGGTGCCTTCCTTGGTGTTTCCTCTCCCATGCTGAAGGTTGTGATACCTTCTGCAAAACCAGCTTCCCCCACTTCATTCGCGTCTGCTGATGATCTTAATGAGGAGTCCAGTACTACTCTAAGTCCATGTGCTCTGCTGGTGCATTCTATGTGTCCAGAATAGTAGCTGCTGGTGGAACACCCTCCTACAAAACCATATTAGGCACTGCACCAGCAAACAGCTGAAGCTGATCAGGAGTTGCTGCTCAGTTCTTGTGCTCCCTTGAAGTTGCTCAGTTCTGGTTCTCCCCTGCAGATGGTTGTCCCGCCAGGTTCTCCACTTGCTGAGCTGAGGCCTAAGCAGGCCAACAAGCTGGAGCAAAGCTCCGGCTCTCTTGCTGTAAAAGCCAAGTCAACAACTAGCAAACGGCGTCCCAAACGGAGGTAGTTCTCCTGTCCTTCTTTTTGACTTTAACTCGTGTTTTTTGACTACTGGAATGTAAGGGGTCTCATGAATCCTATTAAGCAAGATGAAGTCAGATAGTTTGTGCATCTCAATAATATATGTTGCGTCGATTTATTGGAAACTAAAGTTCCAGTTGATAATTTTGGTTTATTTCTTTTGGCTTATTTCCTAGATGGTTGTGGTTGTCTAATTATGAGCACTCCTCTCGGGGACGTATTTGGATTGGATGGAACTTGCTATTGGTGGCATTCAACGTTCTTTTTAGTTCAAACCAGCTTATACATGGAGATGTAAAATTTTTGAGTTTAGGGTCTGGCTTTACGTTTTCGGTGGTTTATGGGGAGCATACCTTTGTAGCTCGGAGATCCCTCTGGAATGATCTTATTAGATTGAGCTCTGCTCTCAAGGAAAGCCCTTGGATGGCTGCCGGAGATTTCAATGCCATCCAGGACTCTTCGGATCGTATGGGGTGCTCAGACATATGGATTCTCGCTTTTGACAAGTTCAAGGACTGCCTGGACCAAGCTGAACTGATTAATCTTCACTATGTGGGCTTCCGTTTTACCTGGTCAACTTCTTTGGGTGCCCGCAGGAAGCGAAGGAAAATTGATTGAGTACTGGTCAATAATTGCTGGTAATTGCTGGTGTATGGTTCATTCATTCTCACAAGCTTCCTTTTTGGCTTCGGGTCTTTCAGATCATACACCGATGGTTGTAAAAAATTTTCCGCCTATCTCCTGCCGGGTTCCTTTTAAGTTCTTCAACCTGTAGATGCACCACCCAGAGTTCTCCATGCTTGTGACACAAGCTTGGGATACTCAAGTTTTAGGTTCTCCTATGTTTAGACTTTACGCCCGTCTCAAGCTTTTGAAAGGTCACCTTAAATGTCTGAACAGAGATGCTTACTCTAACATTTCTATGTGAGTGGCTACTGCAAAAAGGGCTCTCTTGGCTACCCAGGAATCTCTTCACCAAGATCCACTTAGTAGTCTTTTGGCGGAAGAGGAACATTCCCAAATCAAAGAGTATTATGAACTCCGATCCCTTGAGGAGTCTTTCCTTAGACAAAAGTCTAGAATTCACGGCTTAAGGAAGGGGACCATAATACTAAGTTCTTTCACCATTCGGTCAATCACCGGCACCTCCGTAATCGGATTCTCTCAGACAAGGATATCATCGGCCAAATGGTCACAGAACTGGTAGACGTTCAACGAGTTCTTGTCTCGTACTTCCAAGACCTTCTTGCTCCGATTGCTATGTTTTGAGGCCATTCACATAGGAGCTTATAGAGGTCATCCACTCTCCTCTCAAGCCTAATCAGGTTAATTCTCTATCTCGACCTTTCCTTCCAGCTGAAGTACGTGATGCTATGTTCTCCATTGTTGGGAATAAAGCACCTGGACCTTATGGCTATAATGCTGACTTCTTTAAAAAGAATTGAGATATGGTTGGTCCTTCAGTCATTGAAGCGGTAATGGATTTCCTTGAATCAAGCTGTATGCTTAAAGAAGTCAATAATAATATCATTGCCTTGGTGCCTAAAGTCCCAAATGCATCATGAGTTTCAGATTTCCATCCAATCGCATGCTGTAATACGATCTACAAGTGCATCACTAAGATACTCGCATCCAGAATTGCAGCAATTCTTCATGATATGATTAGTTCGGCTCAAACTGCATTTGTGAAGGAAAGACAAATCAGTGACAATATTCTTCTAGCCCAAGAATTGTTCAGCGGGTTTCATTACCCCACATTCCAAAATGTGCTATTAAGGTGGATTTCAGAAAAACCTATGATACTTTGGATCGAGACTTCCTAGAGACCACTCTTCTTGCATTTGGGTTCCTAATCATCTTACAAGACTGATCATGGTATGCGTTTGTACCCCAAAGTTCTCCATCTCTATCAATGGCGAACTTCATGGTTTCTTTTCCAGTGGAAGAGGTATTCGACAAGGTGATCCTATGTCCCCATATCTCTTCATCTTGGCTATGGAGATTTTTACCGGGATCATTGAGTCTCATACTAGGCATCCGGATTACCGGTATTACTGGTGCTGTAAGGCCACACGGGTATCCCATCTATTTTTGCGGATGATGTATTCATTTTTAGTCAAGTAAGCCTCGTTTCCATCTCTCGCATTAAGGACGGGCTCACGTTATTCTCCACATTGAGTGGTCTGATACCGAATGCCAGCAAGAGTGAAGTATGTATCTTTGGTGGATCTGACACAGTTAGGGATCAGATCATACAAGCTCTTGGCTTCACTCAAGGTTCTTTTCCAGTTCACTACCTGGGTGTGCTTATCATCACACCACAATCGAACAAAGTGCATTGCAATGCCCTAGTATGCCACCTTACTGGTAGAGTCCAATCTTGGATTCACCGTTTCCTCTCGTTTGTGGGTCATCTACAACTTATTAAGTCTGTATTACATGCCATTCAAGCTTATTGGGCTTCCACTTTGATAGTCAACAAAATAGAGCAAATTTGTAGATAGTTCCTCTAGAAGGGATCGACCATGGGATTGAGAGGTGCAAAAGTGTCTTGGGCCAATGTCTGCCTTCCTACTCCAGAATGAGGTCTTAGGTTGAGGAGAATCGGGGACAACAATAAAGTAGCCATGGCTAAACACATCTGGTTGCTCTTTATCGATAAATAATCGTTATGGTGCAAATGGATTCATGCCATATATCTCAAAAGGCATTATTTTTGGATTTCTTCTACTCCAACCCACTGCTCTTGGGCCTAGCGGAAGATTCTTGCCTTAAGGGATGAATTCCAACCTCACTTCAGGTGGAAGATAGGAGATGGTGAGTATATATTGTTGTGGTTTGATCCATGGCTCGATATCGATCCCCTCAACTCGTTTTTCCGGACAACTATATATATATCGATTGGACCTTCAAAGGCAAGCGAAGGTGAATGACCTGTATTCACCGGATGGATTCCAAATCTTTCAAGAGCTATTATTGTGGCAAATATCGGTTCCCCCACTTTCTCAAGGTCAAGACACCTTTAGTTGGATAGAGCATTGCTCTGGAAGATTTTCGATGGCTTTGGCTTGGGCTACTATTTGTCGTAAAGCTAACTCGGTTCCTTAGTCTTCTTTTGTTTGGGACAAGACATTAGCCCCTAGACACCAATTCCTTCTATGGCTTATTTCCAAGAACCGGCTTCCTACGCAGGTATTTCTCATGTCCTATGGAAGAATTCCCAGGTTGGTGTGTGCTTTTTGTAATTCTAGGCTTGATTCAGTCAACCACCTATCTTTTGGCTGCTACGTCTCTCATTCTTTGGCTAATTTTTGGGCCGCTAAATGCAATCTTTCACGGACCAATTCTTCTTGGCCAAACAATCTCCAATGGGCTCTTAATGTTCTATTGGGCAAGGGGTTTTACCGGGAGATAGCTCGATTTTCTTTTGATTCTCTTTGCTATATCATTTGGAAGACCAGAAATGATATCATATTTCGTGGCTGTAATCTTTACATTCCATCCATGAAGCTGCAACTCTTCAAGGTGGTTAAGGATAAGGCCCTTGTTTTCAAAAGGGTTGAAGACAACCCCAGGAATAGGATGATGCAGAGTAGTTGGGGATAGATCCTTGTATTTTTGATGTGGAGCTGCTGTTGACTTAGGTCTAGGACTTGTTGGGTCCCTGTGGCCTTGTGTTCCTAGCTTGTTTGTTTTTCTAAACATTGTGATTGTGGTACCCTGTCAATCCAACACATGTTGTTTAGTTGAGTGCTTGTTGGTGCTGTGCTTCACCTCTATCGTACAGTTCCTTGGTTGATTGTCTATATACTTACCTTACCAAAAAAGAAGAAGCAATGTGCCTGGTAAAAGTAAAGCCGATGCCCATAGACATAAGAGTAAAAAAGAGGGGCACGAAAAAGTGTGTGCCTGATAAAAGCAAGGCCGATGCCCATAAGAGAAAATGAAAAGGAGTCAAGATAGATTGTGAAAAGTTGTATTCCCAATGGAGTGGTACTTAAAGAACTCAAATGAAAAACTTTGACAATCAATAGAGTACATTTTGAAGACAATGCTTGATGGTGAAGATGAAGACTGGCGGTAATGCCGAGATGATCACCAACTCTTACCCTTCTACACACATTTTGAGCTTGATAATCCTTTCATTTCTCAACCCGTGAACCTAGCCTACGTTACATCCCTTATAAAGTCTCTTCAGATTAGGGCACTTGAATTAATGTGGGTGTTCACATGTCTTAAGCATTGCTCGAAGAAGTGCAAGCAAGATTATTTCTATCTCATTTTGCAGGGTTCTTGACTTGTAAACCTGGAGATGATCGTGGAATATTTTTTCTTTCAATAGCCTTGACTCAAAGAGTCTCTGTTGTTAAGCCGTTGACCAAGCCCACATTAAGGTCCCTGTTAAAGACCTCTCGGATTGGTAAGGTCATACCGCTTGCGAGAATACTTGAACCCTTGTCGATATGATGATAGTGAGATGGAGTGATTCTCATAAAATAACCCTTCTGAATGAGAGTGAGTGAAAGTCATTTTTAACTCAAAGTCTCTCATTTAGCATTCTTAAGAAATTCATGTCATGAATGAAAGTTGTTTTGCAAGATTCTTCTCCCTATGGCAATTTGGTTGTGCAAACATGGTAAAGTCATTGTGCATAAACTTTGATTAAATTGATAAAAACCTCAGTGAACTTTGAAATGTGCATTCTAGAGTAACTCAAATTGTCTACCTTCTTGATGAATGCATGTTAGTTTTTGCTCTAATTGTGTCTGATGGATAATATTTTCTTGAAGACCAAATAATGCCTGACATTCAAGTTGCTCTCTAAAGCCTCGAAATTCGTTTGAGCATTTTGAATTTTATTTCTACAAGAAATCAAAATGCGTGCTCATCAACCTGGCATTCTTCTATAGCCCAGAGTCTCTTTCTCTCAGAACGGCCTACTTTTATAGCTTGGAGTTTTCTCATCAACCTGGCGTGCTTCTGTAGCCCAGAGTCCTTTCCATCGACATAACATGCTTCTGTAGCCTGATGTCCCTCTTAATCGACATGGCGTGCTTCCATAGCCCGGAGTCTCTTCATCAATCCGGTATGCTTCCGTAGCCCAGAGTTTCTCTTTATCCACCTGGTGTGCTGTTATAGCCGAAAGTCTCCTCATCACCTTAGAGACATTTTCTCCAGGGATTAGAAATGTTGCCAGGTGAGTATTAAATCTTTTCGAGTACCCAAAAGAAAACTTGGGTAACTTATCCCCTAAATGAAATTCGAGTGCTCGAAGCAAATTTTGAGCATCTCCCCTAATTTTCAATAATTGAGAGTCTGTGATTTGAAGTCTCGTCCAAAATCTTTCAATCAATTGTTGACATCTTAGTAATGGATCCAAATGTCACAAAATCTTTTTGTTAAACATTTCATTTTGGATATGAATGTTTTTTTTTTTTTTATCTCTTTCGTTATACCTTAGTCTGGATTTAGGTATTTCGAATAATTTTAATCCAATATTTGACTCACCTAACATTGAACATTTATTGGTTAAGTTGTCTTAATCCAATATTCATCTCACTTGACATTGAATGTTCATTGGTTAAGTTCCTTAATTTTTGACATTTCAGTTTGGATTTGAATGTTACAAAATATTTTCATTGAACACTTCATTTTGGATATGAATGTTCAAATCTTTTTCGTTATACTTTAGTCTGGATCTAGGTATTTCGAATCATCTTAATCCAATATTTGACTCACCTAACATTGAGCATCTATTGGTTAAAGTTGTCTTGATCCAATATTCATCTCACCTAACATTGAGTGTTTATTGATTAAGTTCCCTAATTCTTGACATTTTAGTTTGGATCTAAATGTCTCGAATCTTTTCATCGAACATTTCATTATGTATATGAATGTTCTTTAATTTTTCTCGTTATACTCTAGTCTGGATCTAAGTATTTCGAGACATCTTGTTCCAATGGCCATCTTACCTGACATTGAGCGTTTGTTGATTAAATTCAATCGGTTGCCTTAGTCTGGATCTAGGCAATTCGATATAAAATTAGACTCCTTAAGAAATCTGGGATAAAAACTAGATGTTTGTGGAGTAAAGATTCATCCTGTACCTCAAGATGCTCTACCGTATTGATTGGTAAGTAACTACAGGTACATTTTTCTTTTCTTCTCTTTTTTTTTTCTTTCTTTTTCATACTTTGCATTAGCTTTTCCATGCATCATATCATATTGCATTTTAAAATGCAATTCATTTTTCCACAAAAAATAATATTACATTGCATATGCATGGTCAAAATTTAGGTCTCAATTTATCTTTCAAGTATTTGCAGCGTCCAATTTTGCATGGTCAAGAAAAGGAAGGGAGGTGGCTGGTTCAAAAGTAAAATATATCTGCATGGTCAGTAAAAAAGGAAGGAATGTGGCTGGTTCAAAGGTAAAGTATATCTCCATGGTCAAGAAAAGGAAGGGATGTGGCTGGTTCAAAGGTAAAGTATATCTGCATGGTCAAGAAAAGAAAATGATGTGGCTAGTTCAAAAAGTAAAATATATCTACATGGTTAAAGATAGGAAGAGAGCAAAAAAGATTTATTTCAATGTATCCACAATAAGAAAGCAGATCATCGTGTCCTTATCTTGTTTTTTGAGGGCACCGTGTTGTCTAAAAGAGGGATAGTTACACAAAAAACACACTGAGTACACAGTTGCAAAAGTGAGAGCGAAATTGTGAGGGTGCCCGGGGAGAGCAAGAGAAAAGTGAGAGAGAGAGAGAGAGTGAAAAAAAGGGGGGAAGAGGGTTTTCTTTGTGTGGGAGGGGGAATCTTCGAGATCCCACTAAGCCGACGCCGACCCTATTGCTGTTGATGCTCCCGACCAGCTCGACGCCGAGATCCGCTCGACGACGTTGCAACTCTGTGAGCCACCACAAGCATCCTCAAGCCATCCTAGATAGTTGTCCATACGAACATCAAGCCAAGACTTCATTGACGCTTAAGCTACCCGCTAAAGCCTCCATTGGGAATTGTGCCAATCCACCACTTGACGATCGAGGTTCACAAGTTGCCAAATTTGGAAGCAAATATTCGAATTAGGTAAATATCTTGCCTAATTTTAGTTTCGAATATTTCGTTTCTTTATTTGAAACATTGTTGATGCACGAAATTGAATTTCATGATATATTATCCCGTTCGTAATATTGAGTAGCCTTTTAAATTAGGAAATTTTCATAATTTCACAACTTGCATATGATTGTTAGTCCAATTTCATGCTTGAAATATGACTCTCAATCGCACGAAAAAATATTGATTCGATCTCATGCCCGAGATACGATTCACGATTTCGTGAAAAATTGACCAATCCAATCTCATGCCTAAGATACGATTCGTCAATTTATTTTCAAAATTAGATGGACATGGATAATATCTTGCCTGATTTGTTGCCGTGCTTTCTTGATGCCTTTGTTCGAATTGATTTTGCTTATAAAAAAAAAACCCCCAAAAAAAAATAGTTGAGTTGGATGTGATTCTTGTTAGAATATTTGCTTTTAGGATAGTTTGCATGTTTAAATATAGGTTATTTTTAATTTCGAATTTTGATTATAAAAAAGAAAACATAAAAATTGCCATGCTCATGTCATGTAGAATTGGGTCATCTTCTGTGTGTCATCTAGTTATTGCATGTTTAGGACGACATACTAGAATAGTTGCATTAAATATTTTAGCATTAGATTAAGTTAAATAATTAATGTCGCATGACATATAGTTTGCATATTAGGTTACACATTGCATGCTATTATAGTTAGACACTTTCGTATGTCATTACATGCATTGCACATTAGTTTTATGCCTCATTAAATAAGAGAAAATCAAAAAATTCAAATCTCCGCGTGTTAATTAGAAATCACTTTTAGGTTGATGTGATTTTTAAGCTAACATTGCGGATGCTTTCGTTGCTTCGCGGTAAGTATCTCTTCCTTGTGCTTGCAATTTATTTATCGCTCTATTTTATTTAGTGTTAGATAATTGTTGCGCACTCGCATGATCACATGCATGTTAGGGAGTAAATTAAAATCAATACAAACTGCCTGTAAATCATTTTTTTTCAAATAAAAGAGAAAATGTACCGAAAGGGCGTTAGAGAAATCTAACGTAATCAAATCCCCAATCCCATAGTCTCTGGTTCGTAAGAGTGAAGTAATTCTCCCGTTACTTTACTTGGGTTTCTAATTGACCCACCAAAAATAGATTAGTGGTGACTCCTAAGTAAAAATCATTTGCATACTAAAAACTTAAACCCTAAATTGCGAATTGGTAGGGGCTTGGGAGAGCCCAAACTAAGTTTAGGCTTAGTAATCCATTAGCCAAACCCCAGGTGGTGCACCCGAGGTAAGGTCGCGACACTTAACTAATCCTAAATGTGATGGTGATCAAAACCTCCTCTAATCAGCTCTGGTGAGCCTCTAAACCAACGATCACCTAATTGACTCAACCGGCACCGGTCCTAGCCCCGGCGAGCTTCAGAGGTTGTCTCAAGCCATTCTGTTGATCTGCGACATTCTATGGTGTCCTTAACTCACACCGAACCCTCTCTCGATGTGTCCTAGCCCCCAACTTGTAGAGAAACAAGCTCAATTGAGTTTTTGTGCAATGTTAGACCTAGGTAGATCTCTCTATGTTGAGCTCGATAAAGCAAATTTGCCTTAGGCAATCGGGGTTAGAGCTTGACCTTACGATGATGTCTTATGCTGGTATGAATGATTTTTGCCGCTTAGGATGACCATAGATGATGGATGATAGCCTAGGATGGTCTGCATTGATGAATTGCTTGATTGATTGTCTATTCTGTAATTTGGATGGCCTGACTAGACTAATTGTCTTATTGCCTTCGTTTGAGCTAGATAATGTTGTTATTAGGTTTAGAGTCTCAATGAGATTCGAAGCTGATTCCTTAAGCTTTCCAATGACATATTATGTGTGTGGATTCAACATCATTTGCCTTGCCTAATGCATGTTCTAAGTTCAATGACTGATTGCTAGTCTGCTGCAACATTTTTGCTGATTGACCTATTTGGTTTGATAATTTTGTATGGTTTTTTTTCACATCGATTTTGGACTGAGTGTCTTCATGAAGTTTGGCCCTGATATTTAAGTCTAATCATGTAAAAAAATTCGTGAAGTTTGTATGTCATCTAGATAGGTTTATTGCATGTGAATCAGTTATGTTTTGTAAACTTGGGTGCTGGATTGAACCTCTTTGACGAATATCTTTGTTTGAGCTAGAAAACGACCTCAAATGCATTCAAGCCTTCTAGAGATTCAAAGTATGCTTCAATAGGCTTTTCATTGATGCCTGATTTGTCCAATTCGGTCAAGGATAGCTAGGTCTAACGATTTTCACCGGCTTGAGTTCAGTTCTGGAATCAAGATTGCTCTGCTTCCATGACCTTCAGTGCATGTCGATTTTGTATGAATTTTTGTGTGCTGATCTTGAAGCCAAGTCCTTGATGAAAGCTGCTCATAGATTTAGGGCTACATCATCTAGATATGCTGATTGCCTTCTCATTATCCATGTTCACTGCTGTAATGTTACAATTCTGATTGACCTGTCTTGGTTGTGTGATTTTTATAAATTCGTGCAGTTGGAATCTTGAGATGTTTCTATCATGATAGTTTCTTTTCACATGTTGTTCTGTATGCCATAAAATTTCCAGGCTAAATTGATCTCTGGTTTAGGTTCAGTTAGACCTCCAATGCGCAATTGAATTCTGTGAAATTTGTCTGGGTTGATTGACCTTTGTGTGTTGTGTGATTTTTATAAAATCATGCATGCTGAATTAGATGATGGTGTCTCCTTGAGAAACATTTATGATATCCTCTTTTTCTTATCAAAAATTTTCAGATAATGTTAAACACATTTGGTATTTTTCACAAACCTCCCAAATTTACAAGATTTGTTGAAAAACCATTTTCTAGAACTGATCTTCGGTACTTCTAAGATTTTTATAAAATCTTGGGATGTGAATTTCAAAAAGTTTTTTTTTTTCTGAAAAGTTGTTTGGTACATGCTAAGCTTTGATTTGACACTAATTTTATTAAAATTGAAGCTCATTAGAATGCTTTAAAAGGCCTGATCATAGTGCACTATTTCCAGATTCTTTTGAACATCTGAAGGTGTTTCATAATTTTGATGAAGTTAAGGTCATTCCCTACAAATTTTTAAAACTCAAAAGTTGTAGAGATCAATCTCAGCTTTCTTTTTACACCAATTCCAGTGAGATTGATTTACATTTGGATTATCAATGGAACTTGATTAGAGTGCAATATTTTTAGTCTGCACCCAAGTTCCCATGGATGTCCAAATTGGTTTCATAATTTCAATGAAATTGAGATCCTTGCTTGTGAATTGTAGTAAACATGAATTGTCTCCTTTAAGGACTTGTTTGCAAATTTCCTAAAATTTTGTCCTTCTTTGTACATTGATCAAGATTGACTTTTGCATCACATGAATCATTCCCCTTATTTGATTCTCTTTTATCCTGCAACAATTCGCTTGACCATCTCGTTTGATTTGTAATTGTGTGCTTGGATGTATAAGTGATCCATTCTTAGCTCACTCATCTTGATTGATTGATTGATTGATTGAGAATCAAATTCTTATGGCCTAAGTGCATGCCTTCCTATTAATGCATGAGATTTTTAGATGAATGGTTTAGGTGCGATGCATGCTTGCGAGATTACCTTAGAGTTTCATACAGAATCTAACTGTAGACTTTACAATATTAATCACTGCTTGTGAATAAAATGATGATTAATTACTATAAGTTATGAAATGAATCGGAAAGTGTCTTAGAATGTTTTGATGCATGAAAACCAAAGGCCGACCCGGCGGCCATTTGTGGACATTTGGATACTTTTCTTGGATTCTTTGAATGCGTTGATTTGAATTTTTGTGATTGTTTGATTGGCTTATGTAGATTGTTTGCGTTATTTGAATGCTAGTTTAGCATTAGCTTAGAATTAGGATATTCCAAAGATGATCCATGAAGGAAGCGGTCATGAAGGCTCAAAGATGGTGGAAAAGCCGATGTCCAATTCAGCTTTCAATTCGTACCATTCATTCATTCCCCAGCACATGTTTCTGTTTTCTCACAAGTGTTGTATAATTACCCGATGAGTTGCGGGTTTTCTTTTTCCGCACTTAGACCTTTTGTTTTTTGCACTAAGACCTATTTGATTAGGCTGTTCTTGTGATGTGTTTTTGAACTGTTTTTGTGTTTACTTTCCCATCTTGTCTTTTCAATTACTTGCTTGGTTTCATTTCTTACTCTAGTTAAGTGGAGTAGAATGACATGAATAACCATCCATACATAATCACCTATTGTCATAAAATGCGTGAAAATGTAAAAAGATACACATTAGGTAATAAATCAATAGTTAGATATCAAAAGGGTGATAATAGAATTATTAGCATAACCCAAGTCACTAAATCTATGATCTTTGATTGCATAGAAATCGAGAACTTCTCCCAACCCTCAATTGGGCATTCTAGCCAGCCCAAAAAATGAGGTTAGTGGTGACTCTTAGATCCTCATTTTAGGTTGTCTAAACAACTTTTAAAAATGAATCCTATTGTCATGCAAGGTATGACCTTGGAAAAGCTCACGTCTATGATCAAACAAACTCAAATGGTTGATCCCAAAAGATAAGGTGATGACATCTTTTGGAGTAATGTACTTTGAGGGAGATCTCATGGACAATACCTCTAAATCCTACCATTATGCCCATGTGGCGCTGAGGTTGGATGCGATGATATGTAGTTATCTCCCCTGTTTATATTACGGCACCCCAAAAGGTCTAATTCAGAAGTTCTATCTTTCCCTATTTAATCACCAATCTATGAGGGTAAATTTGCAAGGTTAACAATTTAAAAATGTGATGCAAAATGATTGATTAGAGCATGGCTTTAGTGGAATTATAAAATTAAATGTTGAGAGGACACATAAAAATAATTAATGCCAATCCAAGCTTAATATTTTTTTTATTGGGGGTCGAAGTACATTGTTATTGATCAATTTGCCTCCTAATTATTATGGAATGCATAGATGACTTAGATGAGGTGTAAACTAGTTATCTATACTATAATGCCTCTAATTTAAAAATGCATAGAGACGTCCCTTACTCCAAATGGCTAGAAAGATTCAAAAAATTCCATTCTTGGTTAAATACTCAAGATATCAATACTGAAAGCTTGTATGACATTCTCCTCGAATTTGTTACAAGATTCATAGGCAGCCTAAAGCATTGGTGGCAATCCGCTTTAGACGCCGACCAAATGCATTTTTTGCTACTAATTGACTTTTCTGAAGTCATGTAGATTATATATCACTTTTTCATAGGAAAACCCGAAGATCTTTTTGAGCTCAAAAGGAGGGAGTATTTTGAAAGAAAATGCTATTCTCTTCAAAAAAGAGACCTTGATTGGCATTATCGAGAAATGCTCAGGTTCTTTTATAACTTTGGAGCTTATGCAAATTTGAAGCAAGTCTTTTTAGCCTCCATTCCAAAAGAACTTTCCTAGTAGGTTGAAGGACCCTTTCTCAATAAACAAAGAAGGATTGTCGACATTCCATTTGGAGAAATCCAATAGGAAATCCATCTTTGTCTAGAAGAATTGTGCCTCAGACGCCAAATCATGAAGAACTACCTCAAAGACAACCGAGAACTTGATGGTGCTTGCTCCAAGCGGTACCTCAAAATCAAGTGCTCAACAAAGGATTGTGATGGTTTGTACGGGAAATATTCTCGAAAGAAGAAACACTTTTAGAAATACAAAGTGAGAAGATCCAAGCATGGATCCAAACAATTCCAAAGAAAGAAAAAATGGCGATTCTTGCGAAAACGCCAAAAAAGACTGTCCATATGGCAAGAAGTCAACTTGTTGCTTCATTTACAACAAGAAAGGTCATTTCATCAAAAATTGCTCTTAGGAGAAAAAAAGATTAGAATCATCGAATTCATCACATTGAAGCTGAAATAGGTATTTCGCTCAAAGACGATGATGTTGAATCTTTATTCTCCATTGATGAAGAACCATTTGAACAGACTCTTTGTGTTATCCCTTACTATCAAACCCCCAGTGAAATAGAATCTAATTCAAAACATGATGACTCTGGAGATCTCTATCATCTATCCTCAAACCTTGCAAATCCATATATATATTCAAGCCTAGTTCATTGTCCCCATTTCCTTGTAAAAATCTTCACCTCTAAGTTTGCTAAACCAATTTTCGTTATTGCTCTCATAGATATTGGTGTGAGTGTTTCAATTCTAGACACCAAAATTTTCCCTGAAGAATACTAGATTTCTTGTGTTCAGTACTTCAATTCTGCTTCAGGAGATACTTTTTCTACAAATGTGCGCACTATGCCAGTCACTCTCCAATTTTTCACCCAGTGTTCTATAATCACAAAAATCCTTAGATCTAGTCTTCCCAACAAGGACCTGATTATTGGTTGGGACATCTTGATTTAGATTTCTGATCTAAGAATCATTCTTGGAAAAGGGCTTAGGTGTAAAGACAAATTTTATGAATTTGTCAATATCCAATGACTCTTTTCAATCTAGATGAATATGCTAGATCCTATCATGCAAAGGTTGCTAGAATCCTATTCAGAATCCCATTTAGAATTCTCCCAAAAATGTTCCAATCTTCAATGGAGAAATCTGGAATTCTATGTTCGCCTTTCTTTTTAGAAAAATGAGGATATCAAACCTATCATGGCGAGTCATACCGGGATGAATCCAAAACATCTTATTTCTACTCAAAAGGAATGTTAAGAACTATTACAGTAAGACCTCATTGAAATCTCATATTCTCAATGGGCTTGTGAGGCCTTTTATGTTAACAAACAAGTCGAGTAGAATAGAGGAAAGATGAGATTGGTTATAAATTACCAATCCCTTAATCTTTTCCTCCAAGATGACAAATTCCCTTTATCCTCTCGAAATTCCTTTTTTTCTAGAATAACGAAAGCCAACGTCTATTCCAAATTTGATCTCAAAGGTGGATTTTGGCAAATGGGCATCCATCTTGAAGATGGGCCCCAAATTGGATTATGCATTTCAAACCAGCATTTCCAATGGAAAGTTCTCCCTTTTGGCCTCAAAGTAGCTCATTCGCTGTTCCAGAAAGCTATGTGTTGCATTTTTCAGTCAATCTTGGCTAGTGCAGCCGTCTACATTTATGACATATTGCTTTACAGCCCAGATGAAGAATCTCATTGCCAACTCCTAGAGAAATTTGCAAAAATTGTAAAAAAACATGGCATCATGCTTTTCAAAGAAAGATGATCATTGCCCAGACTGAAATTCAATTCCTTGGTATGCACCTGAGTAAAGGTACATATTATCTAGGGCCACACATTGCAGAGGAACTATTGAAATTTCCAGAAAAGAGTTTCACCATGAAGCAAGTCCAACAATTCTTAGGGATAATCAATTATCTCAGAGACTTTGCTCCAAACATTGCAAAAGCGCTAATCCCGTTGCAACATATGTTGAAAAAGAAACCTCCACTTTGGGGTAAAGCCTAAACTGAAGTAGTGGCAAAATTGAAGGAAGTCATGTAGACCCTCCCTCTATTGAAGATACCCTCCACAGGTAAAAGGATTCTCCAAACTGATGCTAGTGATGAATATTGGGCAACCTTACTGTTTAAAGAAATTGAAGGTAAGCGACATCTTTGTGCTTACAAAAGTGACAAGTTTTCTCAAGCCAAAATGCACTATCATTCTACCTTCAAGGAAATATTGATAGTTAAGAATGGAATAAAAAAAAAATTCCATCTTATTGGTCATCATTTTCTAGTAGAAATGGATATGGCATCTTTTCCTCAGATGGCCAAGTTCAAACAGAAGTAGATTCCCTATCCCCAACTATTTTGATGGGTTGAATTGTTTTCAAAGCATTCATTCAAAGCCAAACACATTACAGGTAAGAAAAATATACTTGTCGATTTCCTCCCTAGGACAAAGAAATCCATCTTGTCCATCTCTGTGTTCCAAGGAACATCCTCATCCACTCTAAATGGAGGGAGAGAACTTCCTCCACATATTCAAGAATTACATCAGCAAGGATGGTTTCACATGGGATGCAAAGAAAAGATGTGGGCAATACCAAAATGAGATTTTTTGAAAATATGGAGAGCTCAACCTTAGACCATTTGGCATAAGACATGATTATCCATTTATTCATGTGTTTACCTTGAGTCTAGACATATTTCTTGAGGAACTCAAATGGTTTTTCTGATACTTCTTTCACAATCTCACTGTGGCAATTGAGTTCCCCACAACACGGATTTACATGATGGCTAGACAATGGGAAGAAGGCCATGAGGACCCATACTTCAAGCACTTAGTAGAAATGCTACTATGGTTCTGGCCTACGTGTTACTGGTGAGTTCAATTTGAGATGCAACTCAAATTCCTGCAGAGGAAATATGGCTATCCAAAAGAAGTAATCCAGATGACTATGATTTTTCATATATTCTAGTGTTACTTATCTCCATCAAACAAGAATGCAGCTCCTCAGTCCTTAAAATTAGAATACCTCAATCCTATATTATTGCAGACCTTGATGGGTAGTATAGAGCAATCTAGAAAATCCTCTGTGAGAGAAACTAGGTGATTTTTACTGAAATTTGGCCAAGTGCATACAATGAAGTAGTACCGTGGGATTATGCTAAGGCTCATGAATCCACCAGAAATGCTCTCAAACAAGTTCTTGAGGAGTTTTATGCAAACTAGTCACAGCAAAATTCGAAGATAAATTCAGACCCTTGGGGTGGACCTTTATCACAAGATCTGTGGGATTTTGGCATGCCACCAGCAAACATGATCATTGATGCCCCTCAATGTGGAATGCCTAACACCTCCACCTAAGCCCAATCAATTTTTGTAGAAAACTAGGGACAACAATGCACCTAGCCCTAGTAGGGTATCCGATGCTCCTGGACCTAGCAAGAAGAAACCAGAGATCACTTCGGACAACTTTGAAAGTGCTTTCCTCGCTTTGGAACTAAAGAAAGCAAAAAGAGAAATGTTCTCTCAGGAGCGCAATGTTGAAGACCTCATGTCATCAAATGAGTCCCTCGGGCATGATTATGCCTATGTAGCAGGGTATTGTAGCAATGGTCACTATAGCAGTATTGTAGCAGTACCGTAGTTGTACCATACTATTCGTCGAAAGTTGTGGAACTTGTAATAATAATGGCTTTGTTTGTTTGTCTTGTCCAGGGTTAGGACACTGTTTGTCTCGTGATCCTAATGTCCTAGGATCTTGTATAGTTTGTTTGCTTGTTCTCTGACTTGCCTATAAAAGGTCGGAGTCTGTATTGTGTAAGGGCAGAGTCCCTTGAAGTAAAAGTGTGTGCTTCTATCTCTTGCAATGTCTCTCTAAACACTTCCTCTTCTCTAGCTTGGAGGATCCTCTAAGAAATGCGGCTTGACTAGTAAGGAATGTTATCATCCTGACATCTTTGAGTGTCTATGAACTAAATCTTTGGGTAACATGCAACTAAAAGGTAGTCTCTAAAGGGCTTGAATAGAGGTTTGCCTATGTGGGATAGCAAATCTGTCACAACTTGACTTGGTTTTTCCTGGTTTTGAGCATAGGTTCCATCATTGGTATGTTCAAATAATTTATAATTGATAATAATTTATGTTTACATAATTTTATGGATGATGAAAATATTTTTCACTTATTCATTTTTATAATAATATAGGAGATCATTTTAAGAAAAATATATATTAAATCTTTTATTTTCATGAAATAAACCCATTGCTAGATATCGGGAAATTCTCCATCCGACATGTTTGGGTTTTTCTTTTTTCTTTTTCTATAATTAAAATCATTAGGTTATTCTCTCTTCATTTAGATAACACGGTCAATAGATGACAGTGCGCAAAGGAGATAGGAATGTGTTGGTCCCGCCTCCCCTTGCTTCCCTCACCTAATCAACTTTCTGTCCTTTTTGGATTTGAGCAGGTCCTTAAAAAACTCAAAAGGAAAGAAATAGATGGAAGATCAACCATGGGGTGAGAGACCCCGCAATGTCATCCCCCAAATTCTTTCTCGGTCAGGAAGAAAAAAATTTACTGGAATTAGGGTGCACTTCGGTGGTAAAGGTAGCACTACGTCAGGATTTCGATTTTAGTTACCGTTGGGTAGAAAATGTATAATAGCCTCCTGCACTTGGGATGAGAAGGGATAGGTGAAATGCCCAATATTTTTCATTTATTTATTTTTGTAAACGATATGAGAGATCATTTTAAGAAAAATATTTCTTAAATCTTTTATTTCGGTGAAACAAACCCATAGCTAGATATCGGGAAATTCTCCGTCCGACATGTTTGGGTTTTTCTTTCTTTTTCCTATAATTAAAATCAAAAGGTTATTCTCTCTTTATTTAGATGACACGATCGGCAGATGACGGTGCGCAGAAGAGATAGGAATGCGTCGGTCCCTCCTCTCCTTGCTTCCCTCACCTAATCAACTTTCTGTCCTTTCGGCTGGAATTGTTAAAAGGACTCTCCATTTGCACACTAAAAAATGCTATCCTTTCCTGAAAAATCACTAACTCAGAAGAAGAAAATTCATTAATACAACCGTCTAGAAAAATAAATTAACAGGAAAGTATTTTCATAATTGATAAGGTATTTTTTCAAATTTTGCACGGGTGATACATGTTCCTTCTATTTGCCATAACTTTCATATTTCATATGGTATTCACTAGAATGTCAAAAAAAAATTCAACTAATTGAATGTCATGACTTCTAAAAAAAGTCCATTTGAATGTCGTAACTTTTCATCAATTATTTGAGTATCATGACTTTTTAAAAAGTTCACTCAAGGGCCAAAATCCAACGTGGCATAACATTTGTGAAGAATGTTTATAAAAAATTATGACTCTTAAGTGATTAATTGAAAAATAATATGACATTCAAGTGATATAAGAAAAAGTCATGATGCTGAAATGAGCGCCGTACATAAGTTAAGTCATTTCATATGATTGGAAAAAAAATTTGTGGTACTCAAGTGAGTGTCGGCACTTGTAATGTCCTCTTTTCCCTTTTTTTATTCTAGTTTTCTTATATCTGCGCCTGCGTGTGTACGAAAGCAAATGGATGAATTATAAGAACCTAAAACTGGGGTGCATGACAATGGTGCAGTTGCGTCCCATTAATGTTTCCAGCCCAACAAATTCCTATCAACACACCTTGCATCTCCCTGCTGTGCATGATGGCGACGGTTTCACTCGCGTCAGAAAGGTGAAATTCAACCTCAACCGTGCTCTTTTCCGTGACCCCAACGCCTTAAATGTCGCCTCCATCATTTCTTCTTCCTCCGCCCAGTTCATATATACGTGCCATCGACCCAAGTCCAGCACGAGCATTGCAGTATAGCAGTCTCGAGATTGATCACAAAGGTCGCGAAGACACCCATGGAGGTCAAATCTGCTGTCGCAGCCGTCTTCTTCCTCCTCCTCCTCTCTTTGCCTCACTTTTCCACAGGTCTCTCTCTCTCTCTCTCAAACATCACAACATTTGCATGCACATGGTGATCGGTAAAGGCCGGAAAACATGGTTTATAAATATAGTAATTTACATCGAAAGCAGGCCATATTCTCGTGTGCAAGTTTCATTATTCTTCAAGTATTTGGTAAATCTCAACGAAGTTCACCTATTAAGTTTTTGGGAGTGGCCACGATGAAGTTCACTGGATATAGCCAGTGACGAAGTTCACCTCCATCTTATAGTTCTTAGATCTGGACCCGCTTGATTAGCTAATATGGACTTACCTGTCTATACTTTGTGGAATACTCGTCTTTATTGATGATAATATCCAACCGAGACTTTGCAATTGATTTAGCAACAGTCCTCATCAAGAATGGTATGGTTATATTTTGTTGTGTCGCCATAGGGAATTTGAATGGATCGAACGACTCGGAGGTGTATGACATCGACTATAGAGGTCCCGAGACTCACTCTTCTTCGATCCCTCCGCCCACTCATTCTCGCCGGAGGCCATGGATCCACCAGAGAAGCACCAAGCCACCACCTAAAGTCAAGAACTCAAAGAGCGCCGATACAAATGGACGTGTAAGTCCACCTACGTCTGATTACCAATTTCTAATCACGCTTTTCTGCATTTCATGTAGAAGTCATTCTGTTAAACGAGGAATTGCAGCAATTTGAATGCCATCAAAAAAATTGGGATTCTGGGTGCTATTAGTTTCGTTCGATGTAGCTCTGGTTCAACCAGAAATTGTCTTTCGATCTGTACAATTTTGCGTTGCGAGTTAAACTGGTCTTGGGAGCATTCATTTCTTCCTGATACCATAACTCAAGATCTACCGTTCAAAATAATGCTACACTAACAAAGACTATTTTTTTTTGTCGATTAACAAAGACTATTTTACAAAGCGTATTTATTAAGACATGTCAAATTATTATCGTCCTTCAATATGTTCATTTGTTTAAAGAGCATGTATAGCCCGACACGTCACTTCATATTCAAATTCGTAAACCGAACCTAATAAGTCCAGAGGAAACTCTTGTTCCTTTTGGCTCTTCCAAAGGACTTTTTCTTTTTGGCCATGTCCTCTAAAGGATGTTAACAAGTATCTCGAAATTGCCCGTTTATATCACTTCAATAGATGAATTTCAACTTCTACTTATTTCCTCCAGATGAAATAGACAAAGTTCGAGTATACATTAGCAAAGAATACTCTAAAAATTGTCATTTTCTTTATAAATCATGTCGAACAAAATATTTTGATCATGATGCCCGTCAACAACTCTTTTTTTCTTTCTTGAGTAGCATGAGGGCTGTGGTGAAGGTACCAAAGAAATTAGGAAAAGTACAGAGTAGTCCCTCAATTTTGATTCACATAATGTTTTGGTCTCCCATTTTAAAATCCAATTTCAACTTGAGTTTCGAATTACACTTGAAATCGATCAAATTGCATTTTCTTCCCCAAATGCCCTACCACATTTCTAACACGTTCAAATAGTTTGTTCGTTTAAGCTAGTCTAAAATTGTAAAGAAAAAAAGGGCTAGTCAAAGACGCAAAATTTTCGACCCAAAAAAAAATGTAATTTGGAGTTTAATCACTAAAGTGTATCTCGAGTAGTAAGTTCTTTCACCTCATTCCAAGTTCAAATCATCACACTTGTATTCTCTTAGGACCGCCCTTAAAATAGAAAAATATGTATATCTCTAATAATTATGTGATCTGTATGGGAGGGCGACAGTGACACGTTGATTGAAACTAAGAAAAAAGTCACGAACACTACATTGATATCAATATAACTACTGGAGTTTTAAATGCTACGGATGCAAAGAGGTACCCGAGTGAATTTCAGCAGTGTTTTTAGAAACTTTCAAAAGTTCATTATCTACCAATTTTCGAATACATTATTTGCCATACTGGGTACGGTTGTGCTCGCTTATTAAATTCTTGCGGCATTTCCTTTGCAGACTTAAAAACAAATTTATGGACTTTCATCATGTGGCGAGTGTCAGGAAGTCTTGATTGTGGGGTATGTAAATGCAGAGGGTTGTTCGGAGACGTGGAGATCCAAAAAGTTCCCTCCGTCCTGGTGTTGTTCTTAAGAGATGTAAAGGCAGATGAATATAGTATTTCAAGAATTGTTTGATGTTTCAATGAGTGGGATTTGGTGTGGTTATGGATTTTGTACTGGGGAAGCTATAGGTTCAAGGAATCCTTTCCCTTAAGAAACTCTGCAATGTAATTTATGAAACTCTCCACTAGTTACTCATTGTTAAACTTTGCATTTTCCCCTCCATAATTAGTCTCTTCAAGTGCTTACTTATTGCCAAATTGATGTAGCCATCTTGTACTATAAATCCATACACAGATAAATAAATAAATAAATAAATAAAACATAGTTATTTTCATGGCTTCTTGATGGTTGCTGAAAGATTGGCCACCGGGCCAGCAAAGCTGTCTCATTGAGATTTTTGGGTGTTTTTCATTTTGTGCTTCGTGATTGGTTAAATGTACATATGACATAAACTTAAAGTGAAAACGACCTGCACGTTATATGGTATTATCTATCTAGCCATAGTGTCATCTAATTTATTGTCATATTGCATGTGATCACTGTCGTGCTATTATCGTCATATGATTTTAGACCCATTAACCTTTGTAGCACTGTTTATAGAATCGTTTCAAAAATCTTTGTGCAAATACCAAAACCGTATTTAGATTATATTGTCAGTCCCAATCAAGCAAGCATTATCCTTGGAAGGAGAACTCATGACAACATTGTTAATGTCAAAGAATTAAGATGAAGACTACCAAGGGTGGGAAAGATTTTCATTCCATTTAACCTGTTTTAATCAATTTTGATGCAATATTAATGTAGTAGCTCATACTCGGCTTGATTGTTACCCGACCTATGCTCAATAGAAAAATTACCAAAAAAGTCTTAAACCTATTATAATTGTGCCAATTTAGTCCTAATTTTTTCAATTAAGTCCTAAATCTTTTGCAATTGTGCCAATACAATTCTTATGACCAATTTTGGCCAATTGATGCTGGCCATCTGACTAATGCTGACAAGGATAATTTTTAATAATATTTATTTTATTCGAAATCTTTTATTCTTCCTTATTTTTCCTTTTCTCTTCTTCCTTCTTTTCCATTTTTCCCCACAATGGTTAGCAAGGGTTTGGCAAGGTCCAGGGGTCCAAGCGAGGCCATGGCGAGCCTAGCCTCATCCAAATCTAGGTAGAGCCACCTTGCTCATGGCCCCCAAACCTTGCCCAAATCTGGGTGAGGCCAAGCAAGGGATTCGATGACCAATGACAGCTTCTTGCCCCTCACTCAATGGCCCATGAGCCTCATTGGAGGCTTGTCGGTCAATGTGGGGAAAATGGAGGAAAATGGAAAAGAAGGAAGAAGACAAAAAAGAAAAGGAAAAATGAAAAATCAATAAAAGAGATTCGAAAAAATAAAATATTATTAAAAATTATCTACGTCAGTATCGGTTGCACCAACCAAAATTGACTAGGTGGGTTGATTGTCACAATTACAAAAAGGTTTAACACTTAATTAACAAAAAAAAAAGATTAAATTGGTAAAATTGTAATAGATTTAAGACTCTTTTGGTAATTCTTCCCATACTTGACTTGACCCAACCCATAATATTTAAACATTTCGATATTTAATTAGATCTACGAAAACTCATACACAAACTGAGGGTGAAAATGCATAGTAAGAAAGCGAGATTGAATGAGAGTGAGAGAGAAATAAGAAAGAATCACATAAATAGGTTTGGTTTAAATAAGTTATAAATCCATGTATGACCCATTTACAACCAAGTTATAATGTATTTAACACTTATATTATTTATAAGCCCATTTATGACTCATTTACTAAATATAACTAACTCAGATAATAACTCAGTCTATTATATATAGCTTAAGAAATAGGCTCATGATCCATTTTGACAGATTTAATTTCCATTGTGAATACCTTGAACCAATTGTGAGATCTTTGGTGAGAGGATTATCTTTGCGAAATCTAAAGTCTTCTTCCTTCTTGGGTGCGTCCATTGATCATTTGAGTGCCATCGGCGATTTGTCTCATCGAAAAATCTGACATGGATGCTGATCATCTGATGTGGCTTCATCGACATTGACGTAGACAATTTTTTAAGATTTAAAGATTTTTTATTTTTTATTTTATTTTTCTTTTTTTAGGTTGGCAAGTGTCACAAGTGACCCTCGCCGGCCATGAAACCCCTACCCAAATTGGGGGAGTGCGACCTCGCCCTCAACTGCAAAGACCCTAGGCAAGGTTGTCGCAACCTCACTAGCTCTAAGCGGTTATGGGCAATGCCGGCTAGAGCTAGTGAGGGCGGTGAGGTCACAAAGCCCTCACTCGGGGCCTTTGCAATTGAGGACAAGCTAGCCCTCACCCAATCTAGGCAAAGGTTTAGTGGCTAGTGAGGGTTGCTAGTGACCCCTGACTATAAAAGAAAAATAAAAAAATCAAAAAAATATAAAAAAATTCACATAGAATGATTAGCTGAAATTGAAACTCAAGTGACTGATTTTACTCCAATATGGTATTCAAGTAAGCAAAAAAAAAAAAAAATTATAACACCTAAGTGAGTGTTTTATAAAAGTTGTGGCAATCCTGTTTTTCCTACCCCTATTTTCATCCTTTGCTTGGATTTCATGAGTTTTTAAGGGGAAAATAAAACAAATGATTCATGAACATTGACTCAATATGCAATATAGTCCATGAATTTTTAATTTATTCAACGTAGTCTTGATCTTTAGCCTAATATACAATGCATTTCCTTGACTTTCAGTTTATTCAATATAGTCCATTAACTTTAGATACACATTCAATCTAGTTTCTAAACTATAGAAAAATTTCAACGTTGTTCTTGAACTTGAATTAATGGAAGATAATAATTAAAATTTTCATATCATCCAAGGATTAGTATGGATATGTATCAAAAGTCTAAGGACTACATTGAATAAATTAAAAGTTTAGGGACAACATTACAAATCGGGTTAAATTTCAGGGACCACATTGAACAAATTAGATCAAGGTTTAGAGACTATTTGTATGATTATCCATTTTTTAATAAAGAGAATGAGGGAAGGGAATGTGGACCCCATTTTAAGACTTCTTGGGATGGCCCCCAATTCTTGTATTTCCTTTTGGGTTAATACAATGAAAAACTCAAAATTGATACACTTTTAACAAATTTACTCAAAACTAATTTTTTAATCACCAAAAACCCTAAATTGGTACACCTTTGACAAATTCACTACAAACTAGTATATTTATGACAAATTTACCTTCCGTTAGTTTCTATTAAATTTTACCGTCAAGAATGACACGTGACAATTAACTAGTATACCGATTTGGGATTTTACTCTCCGTTTGTCATAATTGTACCAATTTTGTGATATTAATCCAATTTAATGAATGGTAAGTTTATCACAAATGTGCTAGTTTGGGGCTTCATTGATAAAAAAAAAATAGTTTAAATTGAATTTATCTCAATACCAGTTTAGGGTTTTTTGTGGTCATTTGGGTAAATTTGGCACGGGTGTGGCAGTTTGAGATTTTTTGTAGTGAAAAAATTAGTTCGAGTAAATTCATCATAGGCATAGCAATTTAAAATTTTTCGTAGTCAAAATTAGTTTGGGATAAATTGGTCATGAGTATATTAGTTTGGGTTTTTTTGTGGTCATTTGGGTAAATTTGGCACGGGTGTGGTAGTTTGGGATTTTTTGTAGTGAAAAAAATTAGTTTGAGTAAATTCATCATAGGCATAGCAATTTAAAATTTTTCATGGTCAAAATTAGTTTGCGTTAAATTGGTCATGAGTATACCAGTTTGGGGGTTTTTCATAGTATCAACCCTTTCCTTTTTGTGGATGATCCGTTCTTGTTTGCCAAAGTGAACGACATAAGCTGCATTTCCACGGTGAATACCCTAAGCCAATTGTGAGATCTCTTGTCAGAATATTAACTTTGCGAAATCTGAAGTCTACTCCTCTGAGAATATCTATGCTGAGGATAAGAACCATTTCTCCAGGGTTCTTGGTATCAATAGTACCTAGCAAAATGTCCTGATTATCCTATTAAGAATGGTATGGTGACTTTCTGGAGATTTTAGATTTGTCATAGACAAAATGAGAAGGACACTGGCTGGCTGGAGGAGCTAATAGAATGTCCACAGTGGGTCGATGTATTATATGATAAAATGGGTCAATGAGGGTGATACCAAGCTACCCATTTGCAAAACTGGAGTGCTTCCTGTGGGCATGTGCAACCAGATTGATAAATTCTGTGGGGGATTTTCTATGGGGCTGTGATGAAAGCGAGAGAGAGATACATCTTATGGGATGAAATAAAGTTAGAACAGGAAGTAAAGGAGGTGGTCTTGGTCTGAGTATGGGTAGACCGGAAAGAATGGCATTACTTGGAAAACTTAGATGGCGAATGACAAGAGGAAGGCCAAGTGGGCCGGGGTTTTCTGTGCAAAAATACTTCAAGAAGAGTTATTCGAGGAAAGAGTTTCCAATGTGATAACTTCATTAAATTCAATATTATAGGAATGTAAAGATCACTTCTTCTTTTTATTGTTGTTTTAATAATCAATAATAAGCAGTTTTGTTTTCAAACGAATCATTTTATATATGATTTGGAATGAAACTGTTGGCATCAAAAATAGTTTACCTAGCATAAATGTCGTGTGGAAGAACACCCTAACTAGATGAGAAAAGAAACAAGAATAATCAAGAACACGGAGATTTACGTGATTTGGCGAAAAATCTGCCTATGTCCACGGGAGAGAGAGATGATTTCTTATTAAGCGTATCACCAAGTACAAGGTACAATGCTGAAATATATAGATCATCGGATCCCCACTTTCCTAATCCAAATAGGAAAGGAATTCTACCCTAAAGATATTATTAAATTTGAAACTTACTAATAATATCTTCAGTTTTTATCCCCTATATATTATAGATATCATGATATATCCCAGTTACATTGAATCGAGACTATTTCCCATGAAAACTTCTTATAGATAGATCCAAATCTAGGAAATATATTAGGAAACAAATAACCTGCAATCTTCAAGCATTCCTAGATTTCTCGATCGACTTTCTAATTTCTAATTTCAAATTTCCAATCGATCGAATTTGTGGAATTCAAGACAACATCAACAAATCTCCACCTTTGGCTTGAATAAATCACAAGCCTCCACTTGAACCAATAAATGAATATATCTCTCCCTCCACCATATCTTCGCAAAGGTACACCCGCACCTGGATCGGTGCGGCCTCCATCAACTTCAATGATGAGTGAGAGAAATCAAGTCCCTATAGGATTTGAACTTCTCTGCAGTAACCGTCTCCGTGAGCATATCTGCGGGATTATCTTTAGTATGTATTTTCTTCAAAGCAATGCTACCATTCTCCACAAATTATTGAATTTTGTGATACCAAACTTCAATGTGTTTCGTTCTGGAATGGAACACTTGATTATTCACGAGACATATTGCGCTTTGACTATCGTAATATAATGTAGCACTTTCTTGTTTTATACCCAACTCTGTGACCAAACCAGTCAGCCATATTCCCTCATTCACAGCTTCAGTTACTGCCATATACTCAGCTTCGGTTGTAGACAATGCTACAGTAGATTGAAGCATTGCCTTCCACGAAATAGCTCCACCGCCAAGTGTAAAGACATATCTCATGATAGACCTTCGCTTGTCCAAATCACCAGCGAAGTCTGAATCAACATAACCTGCTAAATCGATCGATCCTCCCTTAGAATTGAACATTAAACCCATTCCGGTAATTCCAGCCAAATAACGAAAGATCCACTTAACAGCTTCCCAATGCTCCTTACCCGAATTGCTCATGTATCGACTGACGACTCACCACATGAGCCAAATCTGGTCTACTACAAATCATAGCATATATGAGGCTCCCTATTGCATTGGCATAGGGTACTTTAGACATCTTTAGAACTTCCTCATGTGAAACAGGACATTGTTTCTCAGATAATTTGAAGTGATTTGCTAAGGGTGTACTAGTCGGTTTAGCTTTACCCATGTTGAACCGCTCCAAGACCTTCTCAACATACTTCTTTTGGTTTACCCAAAGCTTACTTGCATGTCTAGCTCGAAAGATTTCCATGCCAAGGATCCTCTTTGCAGCACCAAGATCCTTCATATCAAACTCATTACTTAACTAAGACTTTAGGGAAACAATGTCTCTCATTTTTCTTGCAGCAATCAACATATCATCAACATAGAGCACCAACAAAATAAGTGACTTATCATCCAAAACTTTGTAGTAGACACAAGAATCATGCACACTCCTCATGTAGCCAATACGAAGCATAAAGAATCAAACATTTTATTCCATTGCCTCGGAGATTGCTTCAAACCGTAAAGTGATCTCTTGAGCAAACAAATGTGATCCTCTTTCCCTTCCACCTTGAAGCCTTCGGGTTGCTCCATATAAATTTTCTCCTCCAAGTCACCATGAATGAATGCTGTCTTCACATCTATCTGCTCGAGCTCCAAGTCATACATGGCCACCATAGCTAGTAAAACACGAATTGATGTGTGCTTTACAACTGGGGAAAATATCTCGTGATAATCAATCCCCTCCTTTTGTGCATAACCCTTAGCAACAAGTCAGGACCGTATCTCTCTTGCTCTTTCTCCGTTGCTACTTCCTTTCTTCGAAGAACCCATTTGCAACCAATGACATTCCAATCCTTGGGCTTCTTCACAAGTTCCCATGTCTCATTCTTTTGTAACGACTCCATCTCCTCCATCATTACGGTCATCCACTTTTCTTTGTGATCACTTTTCAAAACTTCATGGTAGGAGCTTGGATCCCCAGAGCCTACGGTAAGAGCATAAGAAACCATATCCTCAAAACTATATCTCTTCGGTGCTTTGAGAGTGCACCTTTCTCGACCCGTCGCAATGGTACGAGAAACTTCTACTGTTTCTTTGATTTTCGGAGCTTCATTGGATGACTCGCCATTCTCCGCAGATTCTTTGGTTTCAAGCTCCACCTTAACGATAGATTTATCACTCTCATCTTCAACAGCCATGTGTGGCACGCAGCTTGACTTCAACATTGCAGATTCATCGAATATAACATCCCTGCTCGTTAGAACTTTCTTCTCACTTGGATCCCATAATTTGTAGCATTTCACTCCTTTCTTGTAATCGAGAAATATTCATTGTTTTGATTTTGGATCCAATTTCGAGCGTTTCGAACTCTGCACATGTACAAAAGCAAGACAATCGAATATTCTTAAATAAGAATAATTGACAATTTTACCAGTCCATACCTCTTCGAGAATTTTGCATTTAATTGCAGTTGATAGAGATCGATTCACAAGATAACATGCCGTGCAGACAGCTTCTGCCCAAAACTCCTTGCTCAATCCCACATTTAGCCTCATGCTTTGAGCTCTCTCTAATAAGGTTCAGTTCATCCTTTCCGCTACGCCATTCTATTAGGGCATATCCGGAACTGTGAAGTGACGTTTAATCCCTTCATTCTTACAAAGCTCCATGAATGGTGTTGATTTGTACTCTCCTCTATTGTTCGATCTCAAGCATTTCACCTTCTTCCCTGTTGAAGTCTTAACTTCAGCTTTCCATTCTTTGAACTTTTCAAAGACTTCACTTTTGTGTCGCATGAAGTAGACCCAAAATTTGTGAGAGAAATCATCAATGAATGTCACGAAGTATTCCTTCCCTCCTTTTGACTTTACTGATGAAGGACCCCATACATCCGTGTGTACATACTCGAGCACGCTTTTGCTTCTATAACCGTCGATTGTTTTCCAAACACACAAATTTTGCAAAAATCTAATTTGCATGTTTTCATACCTTGGAGTGCATTCCTCTTGCTCCATCAATTTTCTCCCATATGCCCGAGACGCATCCATAGATTTATGTTATCTATCTCGTGCTAAGAACCACCTTGCACTACCATATAGGTTCCCATGCTCTTTGTCCCTTAAGAACAACCATAAATCACCTTCAAGACTCCACCTTGAGCCATGTACTTGCGTCCATTGGATTCAAGTGCTCCCAATGAGATCAAATTCTTCCTTAAACCTAGAACATGACGCACGTCTGCCAAGGTTCTAATCATGCCATCAAACATCTTGATTTTCATAGTTCCAACCGCACAGTTTTGCACGAAGTATCAACCCCCATGAGAACTGAACCACCATCATATACCTTATACTCATCGAAGGTTTCTCAATGATGACACATATGATACGTGCATCCGGAGTCCAAGATCCACGAATCTTCAAATGTGTCCTTCCCCAATGATATGGACAAGACGTCCCATCATTGGTCTCAATGCTGTTGGCTACACTTGCCTCATCCGAGCTCTTCTTTTTCTTTTTTTTTTCTCATTCTTATTTGGACATAATCTCTTGGTATGCCCTTCTTGATTACACCCGTAGCATCTTCCTTTGAACTTTCCTTTGGATTTTGATCGACCCCCACTGCTTGATCCTCGATCCATTGATCTTCCTCTTCCTTGATTGCTTTTCTCCTTTGCAAAGAGTCCCACTCCCAAAGATTTTGAACTACTTGCCCTTTTTCGGGTGTCGTTTGAAATTAGGGCAACAGTCACCTCTCTTATCTCCATTGCCATAAAGGAGCGTAGTCACCAAGTGATCAAACGAATCCGGCAACGATGATAGTAATAGAAGCGCTATGTCTTCATCCTCAAACCTTACCTCCAAGCTTGTAAGTTCACTAATCATCTGATTGAACACATTGACGTGTTCCAACAAATCTCCCCCTTCACTCATCTGAAGTAAATACGATCTCTTTTTCAAGAACAACTTGTTCATAAGAGATTTCATCATGTAAATGTTTTTGAGTTTGAGCCATACCTCCGGAGCAGATTCAATTTCCGCTACATATTGAAGGGCCTCATCCGAAAAGTTCAATCGGATTGCGCTGCAAGCCCTCTCCTCCATGTCAGCCTAATCATCATCAGTGATGGTGTCCGGCTTGTTCGATCTTCCCAGAAGAACCTTTGATAAACCTTGTTGAATCAACAGATCCTTCATCCTTCTCCGCCATAATGTAAAATTATTCTTCCTAGTGAATCGTTCAATATCAAATCGAACGGTTGAACCTTTTCCAGCCATCTAGTTAAAAGTCGTAATACAAGAACAGAGAACCTGGATTACTCTGATACCAATTGTTGTGCGGAAGAACACCCTAACTAGATGAGAAAAGAAGCAAGAATAATCAAAAACACAGAGATTTACGTGGTTCAGCGAAAAATCCGCCTACATCCACGGGAGAGAGACGATTTCTTATTGAGCGTATCACCAAGTACAAGGTAAAATACTGAAATATATAGATCATCAGATCCCCACTTTCCTAATTCAAATAGGAAATGAATTCTACCCTAAAAATATTATCAAATTTGAAACTTACTAATAATATCTTTAGTAATTATCCCATATATATTAGAGATATCATGATATATCCCAGTTACATTGAATCGGGACTATTTTTCATGAAAACCTCTTATAGATAGGTCCAAATCTAGGAAATATATTAGGAAATAAATAGCCTGCAATCTTCAAGCCTTCCTAGATTTCCCGATTGACTTTTTATTTTCGAATTTCCAATCGATCGAATTTGTGGATTCAAGACAACATCAACAATAAATACATGAACATCACATGAATATGGACGATCATGTGCATAGCGTGCAAGTATCACTATAAATATGTCAACTCGTTGATAAGCATAGGAATCAACATATGTTGATTGACATTAGTATTTATTAATGCCATGTGTTCGGTTGTCAAAACACATTTGTAGCCATTAAAATGAGCATTAGCGGTGAGTATTTATTGAAGATTGAAGCTTGAAATCAATGAAGCTGTTGTTGAGGCCAAAGACACATATTTTGGGAGGGAATGGTTACCACCTAAAAGCAAGATCGTGAGGCACATATAGTTGCAAGAAACCACATCATGGAACCGTTTATGTAACTGTTTGGGAATTGTGGAGGTAACTGACAAAAGTTAATGAAGAAATTAGGGAAAATTTCAAATAATGGCCTAAAGTTGGGCATTTTCTCAAAAGATGGCCCAAAATGGATATTGTCTCAAATAAGGGTTTCAAATGACCAATTTTCTTTTAAATAAGAACCTCAAGTGGTTAAGTTTCTCTTAAATAAGGATATGACCTCACCAACTAGCCAAACTTGTCCAAATTGAGGGACATTATCGTCTAAGTATTTTTTTATATATTTCTTTTTCTTTATTCTCTCATTATTTCCTGTTTTTGTTTTCTTTTCTCTCTTTTTCATTCGTCATCTCCCTCGCGCCTCCTTCGCTCTGCCTCGGCTCCATCTTTACACCATCATCAACCCCTCTCTCTCTCTCTCTCTCTCTCTCTGTGCCATCTGATCGTATGATTAGGACTAGCTTTTCTTCGGAGCAAGCTATTTTAGCATAACCAAGCTTGTTGGAGATTCTTAGTCTCCTCAAAATGATTTGTAAAAGGTTCCACGAAGCCAAAGCCAGTGAGATTACAAAAAATTGATTCCTTTATCTCCGGATTCATCGCAGAGCCCTGTCTGATGTGGGTGGCTACCTTCGAGGCACGGCTTGCGCCCTAAAGTTGTTCGATGAAATGCCTTTGACGGGTCTGTTTCTCTTTAACAACGGATAACTTCACACTTCTTCCTTTCTGATGGGATACCACTGTCCAGGGCTTCAATATATCAAATCGCTGGATCCTGAGAAGGTGTTGAGCAAAGGAGGACGGTTACTATATTGGCGGAAGACTTAAGAGTACATGGAGTTTGATGGTTTTTGGAGGTGAGATAAGACATGTCACTAAAGGGAGTAGTTGTGTAGCTGGAGAGTTGGTGGTTGCTGAGTCTCGACAAGAGCAGAAAGATGTTGCCAAGGAAGATGAACCAGGTTATATTAGCCAGAGGCTTAAGAGGAGTTACAGTGTTACTGCTAAGAACATTAGTGCATAATCATATGAACATAACACTGACAATGGCTTGCGACCTTCTATCTTGCTCCATCAATGACTTCTAGAAATAAATCAGAAAGGATGTAGGCTGTCCATCGGAAAGAGTTCTGTGAAAATATCGCCAATTTTTCATTTGTTAAGTTAATGTAATAGAGACAAACTCACTTTTTCTCAAAATGTAAAGCTTGGATATCGATTATCTTGTTCATTGTCTCTCTTGTTCGTGATTCATTTTCTAAAAGGGAAAAAAAAAATCAATGTTGAGTGCAAATCTCATAATTTGATTGCTGCTAAATATCTCACCTTAGCTAGCACTGAAAATCACTACCAGTTCAAAATTCCTGTCTATTTTAGTATTGTGGTTTGCACTAGTAGTCCAAGCTTTTGTGGACTCCAAGACACTTAACATGTATGCTTTCTAACACTTTATCTTTGCATTTGTTATATTGCATAAATGTAATGTTGGCAATCTAACTTATTGATGAAGCATAATTCTCAAGAACTTCCTAAAGCAATAGCATGATACTGGTTGAGAGTGACTGTAATCTCTTTTTATTAGTTTAATTTTTACAAAAAAGTTCTCAGCTCAATTGGCAAGGCTGTGGCCAATAAGTCAAAATCCAGATGACATCAACGAAGTTTTATTAATAGCAATGATTTCAAACAAAGAAAAGACGCGGAAAGATAGATAAGAGGCCAACAGAATGCTCAAAATCAGCAAATTTAATACTACCAATTCGGTCAAACTGCTTTTGCTACATGTTCTCAAACACTCCTAATTCACTCAATATCATACAAGTTTTGTTGGAGTTCCACAATGACTTTCATTTCTCATCCTTAACCACAGCTTATGAGCTTCTTGCTGAAATTTCTTGTTCTCTAGTTACAAGCATCTTCATCAGCTTCAACAAAACCCTTGGGCCCAATAGTTGTGCCGATAATACCTCTTGTAATGAACTCTTCCGTGGTTTATTTATCGCCTAGATAAATTGTTGCTGCTCATACAAGTTAGCGAGGTCTTTGTGTTTTGTCGGCTGAGGCTTTAGCGTGCACCACCCCAGGGGTGATGTTTCGTTGTTGAGCTACACGATGCCAATGAGCATGAATTTGGCTAGCAAGTCCTTGCATAGCTGCTTCCAAAGGTAGTAGTCCTCTTTGCCCATTCCTATTTTGCATCACATCAGAAGGAAGGAGTGTGAAATTATCCATTATCAAAATTAAACAGACCCATTCGGGCATTTCATGAAATATCTTTAGGGCACATATGAGGGGAAAATTATCAAAACAGTTCTAAACCTATTGCAATTTTTCCAATTTAATCCTAATTTTTTTTCTCAATTCAGTTATAAACCTTTTGCAATTATGTCAATTTCAATCTATCCATCCAAAATTGGTTGGCTGACACTGACATGGATACCGATCAACACTAACGTGGCAATTTTCTAATAATATTTTATTTTTTTCGAAATTTTTATTAATTTTAATTTTTCCTCTTGTTTCATTCTTTTTTCTTCTTCTTCTAGCCGGCGAGGCCTCACCGATTGGGTGAGGGTCGACCTTGCCCTACCTAGGTGAGGCCTTGCCAGTGGTTGGTGAGGACACCACTGGCCATGCCCTCTAGTTGGTCCAGTGACTGGCCAGAAGAAGAAGAAAAAAGAGAAAAAAGGGAAAATAAAAAATTAATAAAAAAATTGAAAAAATAAAATATATTATTAAAAATTACCATATCATCGTCAGCCGATTGGTCATCATCCATGTCAATGTCGGCCAGTGTCCACGTTAGTGCCAACCAGTCAAATGTGGCCGAATGGATTGAATTTGCACAATCACAAAAGGTTTATGACTGAATTGGCAAAAAGAAAATATTTATAATTGAATTAAAAAATTTGTAATATATTTAGAAATGTTTCGATGATTTTCCCCCTTAAAAAGTGTATGATTCCCCCCAACTGTAGGTATAGTATTCCTGAGGAGTAATACACTTTCAGGAATAACAAATACCACAATTTTTTTTTGATATGACATTATTTTTTAATATCTCCAAATGAAGGAAAGTTAAGGTTTCGAATTTGGTTAATTAGCCACCATTAGCATAATTCTGAAAAAGGGATCTCATGAATAAATACATCAGTCTAATATTGGGCCGATAGTTATAATCTCAAAAACGTAAGACTTCAAATTTGGTTATTTACCTGCCGTTAGCATAAGCCGCAAACCTATGTGCATTCGAACATTCCTTCATAATTATTTCAGAAATTCAAAACAAGTTAAGATGAATTCCAAAAAAAAAAAACACAAAATTTATCTCCGGGTACTCAAATTCTCTGGATATGAAAATATTCCCGAAAAATGAAATTCAGTGTCGAATTCTTTTATTTTCTAAATTTGCCAACTCTCGAGCGCTAATCCTGGACTTTAAGTAATAAAGGCGCTTCTCCTTTTTCCTAAGCCTAGTAAGTTCCTCAAGTTGGCAAGAAAATACTACGCATGACATCCGAAGGGAGGGGAGAGACTCCACACCACATGTAGTTCTTAGAACCTGTTACTGAACCGGCAGTCCACAAAAGTATACAATCATATAACACTCGGTACAGGAACCATGAGTGCAATGCAAACCATACATTCTTATATAATGTGTTGCACGTACAACATCGATCTTTCCATCATCATCCCATAAGACAAAACGCTTTTCCCTGACTGTAATCAACCATACGTCATCGCAAACTAGAGCTTTTGTAACTTCGACAATTTTCATGTGTTTAGCCTTCGCCTGATAAGGAATACAATAATAGCCAACAGAGCCCACCCCAACTCCTTGTAAGACGCTCGGGGAGCCGGTCCAGCATTTCCACTGGTGTCCGAAGACGTCTTCTCCGCAGATGGGATACTGAAGGGGTTAGCTAATATGTTGCTAACCTTCTCGTTCGCCATTAGCTTAATTTTCTGCAAGATGGACATGAATCCATTTTCATGGCCACCTTCAGAATTCTCTCCAACCTTCCCTGGCGATTTCCAATCATCAGAAAGAGCGTCATCAGCAGATATCTCCCCTGTTGGCTCTGGGAACTGAATACCTGCTTACAGCACCAGGAAAATATTTCGAGGCAATAATCTAAACGTGAGAGATTCACTCCCACATAAGAGGCCGGGGCGATATGTAAAAGCCGGATCATAGTGCAAAAGGAGACGAGGGATATCCTTACCGTTGTTTTGTGATTGGACAAAGTCTATGAGAGCCTTATTGTTCATAATTGCATGCCAGACATTAGGATCATTAGCAACTGAATCAACAAAGGTCTGGGAGACAAGAGGAAAGAAAAGGAACTCAAGTGACTGCCCCATTGGTGAAATGACATAACAGCAATGCTGCTTTTGTTTATCAGATAGCTACGTCACATATTTTACATATACAAGCAACGTTTCGCATTTGTTATTGGGGAGGGTAAGTACCTGAGCACCAGGGCTTTGACTCAGCAGTCTAAAAGCCTGGACAACATCTTCAGGTCCTGGATAAGTTGCCTGAGCCTCACCGATAGCTGAAGATCGAGTCTCGCCAGAATTTGCGAGCAGGGGCAGTAGCAGACCATAGGCCTGGTCTGCTGGAAGTTGATCTTCACACTCATTGATGTTTGTAGATGACAAGTATACCCTGGATTACCAAAAGCATAAGATCCAAGGGAAAAGTGACGATTACAGACAAAGACTATCCCAACGAACAGGATAGAAACCATCATCAATATGTGTCAACGACCCAAAGATCATAATCAAAACTTCCACGCAAACCAACACTCATAGTCAGCTATTAGAACTGTATGTTATCCTTCTTAGCAATAAATCCGACAGAATAAGTGCGATAATACAGCACAAATGATGCAGAAACCCAAATCCCAAATCCACTGACACATAAACGATGGAAGTACACACTGGCAAATAACAGTCATCAAGACACACCACATCATATACTGAAGTTGTTTCAGATTTAAATCCGAACGTACTTGTCAATGACATCCTTCCATTCAGCAGTCGCTCCCTTGACCTCTTCATAGCTCACGTCTCCGAACACAATCCTAGCCATCGGCTCACCCACCGGCATCTGAGCGGTCGCCTGGGGGACGTCGCCAGTTGCGACCTCACTGCCCTTCGCCGACACGATGGTGGATACCCTGCCGGAGCGGGAGGCGCTCCGGACGGACTGCAGGACCGCGGAGGCACCGCGAAGCACACTAACGACCCCCGCCACCTTCGTCGCGGCGGACCACATCGCTACGACGCCTAGCATGGCGTTTGAGGAGAAGAGAGAAGCGATCGAACGGACTTTTGGGGATCGGAGAATGGCGATGTCTGGAGTTGAAGGAGAGAGACTGATGATGGTGGAGTTTCAGCTTCTTTGCCACTTTTTTGCCGATGGCGGAGCACTGAAGCTAAAAAGTTAAAGCTGAGAGACAGGACTTTATCATCAATACTTTTATGTTGCTGATTGCTTAGCGCTGAAGCTAAAAATTGGAATCCGAGAAACAGGATTTCCTCACCTTTAGGAGGTGACTGGTGATTTTTCTATTTTTTTCAATTTCTAATTTTTAATTCTCCTCCAAAAAAAAAAAATCCATTTATCAACATCAATTAATTTTTCCATTATTCAGAATAGAAAAGTGGACAGGGAATTGAATTATAATATAAATAAGTAGTAGAAAAAAGTTATTTTCTATTATTAGGAATAATTTCTAAAATAAGTGGTTTTCTTTTTCTTTTTTTCTTCTTCTTCCTCTTCAAACCAATTGCCATCGCTAGTCACCAATCACTGGCCACCAGCTAAAGGGGGAAGAAGAAGAGAGGACAAAAAGAAAAATCTAAAAAAAATTAAAAATTAAAAGAAATTCTACATTACAAAATAAAATTGTGGGTTGTACCAAACATATTGTGTTCTTTTTCTATTCCAAAAATAGAAATTTTATACATAAGTACATTATTTTATTAAGAAATTGTTTCAGAGAATAAAAATAAAAAAATTTATTTCAAAAAAGAAATTATTCCACAAGTTAGAGTTTTTATCAAACACATTCTTAAAGACACAATAAGAGCACTCAAAGTGGTAAAAATTGTTAATGAAAGTGTAATTGAGTCTTAAAAGTTTCAAAAAATATAATCAAATCCTAAAACTTATCATATTGATCCAATTAAGTTATTCCATTGACTATACTTTTGAAATTTTTAGAATTTAATTGCATTTTTGTGTCAAGTTTTATGACTTAATTATATTTTTTGAAAGTTTTAGGACTTAATTGGTATTTTCCAAAATTTTAGGATTCAATTACACTCTCATGATAAATATTAGAACTTTTAGTGCAATTATTTTGCTTAAAGATATTCGCCAAACAAAATCCAACCGTTCATTTCGGATGTTATAAATTACTTAGATATATTGGAAAAGTTAGGAAACTTCCGCGGGAAGAGGAAAAAAGAAGGAGAGAAGATTTGCCAAATATTTCATGACTAGTGTAAATGTACCGTTTAGCAATTGTCTCCATGTTTCCCGCAATAATCAAATCAAATCAAATCAAATTCTTGCATTTCCCCTTCGTCAAGCATTACTTTTGTTCTAACAAAAAAAAAAGCATTACTTTTGATAAAGGTTTGTCGAATAGAAAGATCTCTCGGAATCTTGAGTTTCAGATTTCCTTTTTTGTTTTTCAATAATCTCTGTTCTTTATTTTAAGAGGCCGAAAAGAAAGGCAAGGTCTTTGGAAAGTGCCGTGGGGTATTCGGAAATGGTTGGAGCAGTTGAGTAGGAGGGTCCATGTAATTTGTTATCTTACATCGTTCGAAATCGGATTGGGGGATAGAATAAAGTGCGATTTGAAATTTTTGGAGTATCTTCCGAAGTTTAAAATATCCTCTTACTATCCCTTACTATCCCACTAGCTCTCTCTCGATCGCAATGGAGATAAGCCACAGGAAGCTCTTCTTGAATGCCTACTACGGTAAAATATTCATGTGGTATCTTTTCCAAACTTCGCCCTTTTGACAAACCAAACCGCCTCATGTCTAGACTATTGTGACCCTCCTACACCTTTGCTGCCCACTTCGCCCTTCGCCCTATCGACCTCCGTCTATACCATTTCTTGCCTATGGCTCAGAATCCCCACATCTCCCCCCACACACTAACTGCCCCTCTCGGTTGCCTATCAATCATTGGCCCATCCCTCTCTCCCTCCCTCCCTCCTCTCAACCATGTCTCTCAGCGTCATCACAGCAATGACAATCGAGTGGAGCAGGCTCTCGTCAGCTGTGGTGAAATCAACAAGGCATGAGGACTAGAGGACGGCTTCAATCAATTAAGGGAAACTAATAACAACAGATTGTCCGAGGAAATTGAGGGGCAATTGGGTTTGTGGAGGAGGAGGAGGGGTAATTCTGATGAGAATGCTGATTTCAATCAATCTTTTTTTTTGGTTGGAAATATCAATATGCATTACAATCCCAAAGAAAGGTTACTAAAAGTACTAAAATCAAGACATAAGATTAACGAAAGGGATTTGGGGGATTAGCAATCCAGTTCTTCGGGAGGAAACCACCTCGGTGGGCCTTGGCAACCCAATCGGCAACCTTGTTTGCATCTCTTGGAATGTACCGCAACTTAATTCCACACCTAATTGGGCCAGTAGAGTGCAACCAATCAAGCGGCCCATGGGACTTCTGCCCGGCCCGGAATACCCTCAACTGCTGATAAGCAGTTTGAACAAGTTGATGTACAGATCAATTGAAAGCAAATAAGTTGAGAGCACTTTGGTTCGTTTATCTCTCTTCTGTCTCAACCAAAGCAAAGCCTCCCGAATCAATAGGGTTTCAACAACTAACGTGGAAAGGGCGAAAATCTTTCTTGTGAAGCCTTCAACAAGCACACCCGTCTCATTTCTATAGATCCTAGCTGCCGATCCTTCATTTTCTATGCCATCCCAGGAGCAATCAATAGTCATTGTGCAATCGCTCATGCAATCACACAACCTCAATCCACTTCCTAGGTTCCATTGAAAACAATATCCTCTTTGCTGCTACCTTGTTAGAATTCCACTTCCCAAAAAGTTTAGTTGCGGACAGAGCATCTTCTAACATTAGACTTGGGTTGGGTCTTCATGCTTGGAATATTAGGGCATCCCGAGCCTTCCTAATAGACCAGATGATTTCTGTAAACAAAACTTTAGACTGTGGGGTAGATCTTGATGTAAGATTCTAATATAACCATTTATCCATTCAATTCATGTTTGTTGGGTTCATATCAGCTGCTACTCTTGGAGTCTAACCAAATTGCTTTTGTCTAGCTACATAGAATGAAGATGTGTTATGTAGATTTTGGGGTCTGACCACAAAAAGGGCAATCTGGTTAAGGTATTATCTTCCTCTTATGTAAATTTTCCTTTGAAGAGCATTGTTACATGCACTCCATGAAGGAAATCTTACTTTGGGAAAAATCTTTAGTTTCCAGATTTCCAACCACAATCTTCTAGGAACGTGGTATGATGCAGAGGCTTGATTTGCTATTTGGAGACTTCCCAAGTATGAATTTTATTATATCCACTCTTCACTGAATAGGACCATAAATAATTTTTTGTCCATAAAATCTTGTCAAGTTTCTGTGTTAGGCTGAGTGGTGTGGCTAAAATTTCATTAATAAGCCTCTCCTCATATATTTCCTTAAGCAAATGTTCATCCCATGCTCCCTTAGTATGGTTTATCAATTCAGCTACTGCTCCTTGAATTGTTGGTGTAGCATAATCTTTCAAAATCCTCCTTGGAGGTGCGACTTCTTGATCTTTGGCCATTGCAATGTGAATTGCTTGTGCTTGTTCTCTTCTTCTCCTAAGAAAGGTTCTTTCAATCTTAGGATCAAACTCTTCAAGGTCTCCTTGTTGGCTTCGGGTTATGCGATGCTCCTCCACCTTTTATAGAGAAGTGAGTTTGGCCTGCAAAAGAAACAAATTAAAAATAAAATAAAGGCTAGTCTAAACTAAGAATTGCTCGATATCAATAGTAATTAGAAAATTGTCAAAGAATTCCCCGGCAACGACGCCAAAAAACTTGTTAGGTGAATTGCAAGTGCACAATATCAACAAGTAATAAAGTGATGAGTGAATATTGTTCCCTCAATGATTGTTTTTTTTAATTATCCAATTACTTACCGAAAGTAATCAATTCAAAAATCTAGCTAACCAAATGAAAAAAACAAGTAAAAAGTAAACTAAACCAATTAAAATACTAAAATATAAAAGAGTCAAAACTTAATCAAAAGCTAATTAAAATTGTAAAGTAAAAATAATCTAAAGCAAATTGAAAATTAATAATTATCAAGATCACAAAGCGTTAGAGCATCCAACTTCACTTAACCATTCATAATTAATTTTCTTAACTTGTCATGCAACAAATTAATTTTCAATTATGTTGGCGAAATTTCCCTAAAATGAATTAAAAGCCGACCTCAGTCTAATAATCCCTAATTAGGTATGTTAACCCGCATTAACCTTAGGTGAATTTAAACTACCTAAAAGTATTAAGTTCCTGTGGAAATTCCCGGATATAATCTAAGTAGTCTCAATCTAGATCTACTACCGCAGCTACATAAATAACCTAGTGTACATTGACCTAGATTTAATTTATGGTTCAATAGCACTAATGCGCATGCACACAATCTCTACCTAGTATCTCAAAAATCATTTAAGAGTTGGCCAAACTTCTAAAAGCATTAAGATCATGATAGAGAACGACACAATCAAAACAATTCTATTGCATGAAAAAGTGTTTGAAAATCAATCAATCATGATTAAAATCCATTGTAGCTCTAACAAAATAAATTTAGAACATAGTAAAACTAAACTAACAAGAATTAAAGAAAACATATTACTAAATAAAAACAAATTTACCAATTTGAGATACAAAGAGTTTCAGGTTTGTCTCCTCATTCTATCATTGATACACACCAACTCTACTAAAATAGAAAAACAAAATATAACTAAGAAAACTCAAAATCTTCTCCAAAGATGGTGGCTCCAAGGATTCTCTCTTTTTTATATGCGGCACAAGAGCGATTTATATAGTCTCCAAAAATCTGCCCTAGGTCGACTCCCATTAGGATTTGGAAAAGATTTCTCTTTATCTCCTTGATTTTCTTTGAACCTTATCCTCAATTATGGTCAAATTCTCCAAATTTCTGATCTAGACTGGCTTTTTCTTCAAGATGAAATATTCTGAAAGATATTGCAATATTTTGGAAGATCTGAAAATATTTCCTGCAAAATAAAATTACGTGAGTAGCAATTAAATTCATCAAAATTTAGCAAATATCAAGTCTAAATTAGCAAGAATACTCTATTAAAAATAGAGTTATCGGCTACTAACTCAGGTTCATCCTTATTAACTGGTCCTCCGATTCTACTAGAAAGTAGCCACCTTTACTCTCTTATTCAAATGCTATTACCATCACCAACTTTCGATTTAATGTTTGGCTCAATAATGTCTCTTCCTATCAGTAAGATTTGCCATCCCCAAGAAGGTCGAGAACCTTTTGGTGCAATCCAGAAAACCCCTCTAGGAAAGTATATTCCTTTTAAAATTCTACTCCATATAGCATATGGTGTTTGGATTAATCTTCAAGCTTGTTTCCCCAACAAAGCTATATTAAAATCAATGAGATCTTTAAAGCCCAGTCCCCCACAATCTTTTCTACTCTTCAAGATGTCCCATCTTTTCCAATGGATTCCTTTATTCACAACATTTAGCATCCGATATTTGGATTAATCTTCAAGCTTATTTCCCCAGCATAACTTTCTTAAAATCAATGAAATCTTTAAAGCCAGCCCCTCCCCCCCCCCCCAATCTTTCCTACTCTTCAAGATGTCCCATCTTTTCCAATGGATTCCTTTTTATAACATTTTGCTTCCACCAAAATGATGAAATTCTCTTTTCAATTGCCCTACAAATAAAAGTGGGAATTCTGAAAATTGACATAGCATATTGAGGAAGAGCTTGGACCACTGTCTTAATAAGAATCTCCTTCCTTGCCTTTGAAATCAACTTCTCTTTCCACTCTTCTAGTTTTCAATCAACCTTTGCCAAAACCTAGGAAAACATATGTTTTTTAGTATGGCCCCAATCAGAAGGTATTCCCAAGTATTTCCCTATTTTCTCGATAATTGGCACTCTTAAATCAGCAGTTAGGTTCGACTTTAACTCTTGAGGGTAGTCTCTTTCAAAAAAAGATTCTTGACTTATTCAGGTTAACTTATTGTCCCAAAGCAAAATAATATTGATTTAAAACATTTGCTAAGTTCTGAGCCTCTCTAATAGTGCCATCCAGGAAAAATATAGCATCATTTATAAAAAGAAGATGTGATAATATAGAATAGTGGGGATTCAGTTGGATACCTTTAATGCTTCCATCTGTTATAGCTTTAGACATCAAAAAAGATAGGACATTAGCCATCATAATGAACAAATAGGGGGATGGTGGGTCTCCTTGCCTAATCCCTTTTGATGGTTTGAAGTAATCACAATAATCTCCATTTACTCTAACTCCTAAAGATGCTGAAGAAATACAATACTTGACCAGTAATACCCATCGTTCAATAAAACTCATCATCAACATGCAATCGCATAGAAAATCCCACTCAACTCTATCATAGGCTTTCAACACATCAAGCTTTAGGACCACCTAAAATTTCCGCTTTCTTTTCCTAACTCTTAGCTAATGTAAAGCCTCCTGAACAATGAAGATATTATCTTGAATTTGTCTACCCCCAACAAAAGCATTTTGTTCTTGGGAATTGATTTCATTGAGCCAAGGCTTCAATCTATTAGCCATCACCTTTGTTATTATTTTATAATTGAAATTACAAAGATTAGTAAGCCTAAACTAAATAATACTTTCTGGATTTGACACTTTAGGAATAAGAGTAATGTTAGTTTTGTTAATTTCTAGATTGAATGTACCTTGTCTGAAGAAAGATTCTACCATTCTAAACAAATCTTCATTTATCTCCATCCAGCTGCTTTGATAAAATAATCCATTAAAATCATCCGAACCTAGTACTTTTGTTGCTCCCATTTGGAAAACTACTGTTCTCACTTCTTCTCTTGTAATTAGTGTGACTATGGCCTCATTCATTTCATTCATGACCACTTGTGGACATTGATCTAGTATTGGCTGATAATCTCTACTTCCCACTGAAGTGTATAATGCTTAGTAGAAGTTTGTAATGTGCTACTTCAAAGTAAGAGGATCCTTGCACCAATATTGATCATCAATTTGTAGCATAGAATTTTTTTTCTGTTGTCTTTTCTGAATTGTTGTTGCATGAAAATATTTCATACTTTTATCCCCCATCTCAGCCAATTTATCCTAAATCTCATCCCCTAGTACATTTCTCCTTGTCTCCATAGACTTTCAATTTGCTCAACAATTGGCCTATACTCCTCCTCACCTGAAACCCCCGCTGGCCTATTTGTTATTTCGGTCAGCTTTTCCTTTAGAGGGACAATCTGTCTAGGTGCATTTTTGAACATCTTCTTGCTTCACCTTCCTAGTTCAGCAACTACCTTTCTCATTTTACCTATTATATCCGGATAATTATTGGCCCACCAAGCTTGTTTAATTACTTCTCTACACTCTAGATGTTCTACCCATAAGGCTTCAAACCTAAATAGCTTCTTTCTTTTAACCCCAACTAATTTGAAAATAGGAAAAGTGTGTTATGGTCTGACCCAATAGTAGGAAGTGTGTGAGCCTCTGCATTAGGGAATAATACTATCCACTTTAGATTACACAGTGCCCTATCAAGTCGTTTCTTGACAAGTTCTTCTCCTTCCTTTTTGTTGGTCCAAGTATAAGCACATCTCTTGCTCTCAATATCCATTAATGAATTTGAGTTTACGAACTCCCGAAATGCTATCATTCTATAGTGATCCACTTCGCACCTTCCTACCTTTTCCCACTGGTATAGCACTTCATTGAAATCTCTTATGCATAACCGCGGAAGATTATCAGAAGCATTAATTAAACCTAGAGTCTGCCATAACCTCAGCCTTTCCTGATTGTTTGTTGATGCATGGATAAAAGAAATCTTCATCATAATACCACTGCTCAAGTCTTTGCATATAACATCAATAAGTTCCTTACTACTAAATCCCATTGTCACTATAAATTCCTCATCCCATAAAAGTGTAAGTCCACCCCCAATCCCAATAAGATTTATAATTACCGAATCTTTGAACTGAAGATGTGTTCTTACTCTATCCACTATAGATTCTTTGTTTTTAGTTTCCACGAGGAACACTAGGTTGGGCTTATTACGAGCCACTATGGCTCAAAGATACTGGACCATCAAGGGGTTGGTCAACCCTTGATAGTTCCAATTCAAGAGTTTCATATTTGCTCTAGTGGCTTATTAGAGCTAACCACCAAAGCCCGATCATAGACCCCTTCCCAAACCTAGATTGGGGTATCCAATAGGTTCTCCTCATCTAGCAAAGTCGCTGAAGCCCCCCTTTTCTCATATGGAGTGGATCGCTTTCTATTTTTTAGCCACAAGTGTTTTGTGTCTTGACTTTTTCCCTTTTTTTGAGCTCCATGTACTCTTTCTCCATTTAGCCGAACCACTGTCTAGCACCTGGGTTTGTTGTAGTCTTTTCCCCTTGTTTGAAATCACCATTCCTGCCCCTATATCATCATACATTTCCACATGTTCAACATGATTATAAATAGCCATAGCCATATTGTTAATCTCTATATGATCCTTATATAGGTGCGAATCCTCTAGAATAATTGGAGTTTCTAGGATAGTTTCCTCTTCCATAAGAGAAGGGTCAATATCCCCAAAGAAGATCTTCCAACAAGAGCTATTATCTTTCGCTTTCACCTTTAGCCAAGAACCATATCTACTAGGTTTGTCTTGAGCTAATCTAGTCTCTTTGTAGGGAATTTTTGGGTAGTAATTAGCATAGTGTCTAATGTAGCCATAAGAAAAACAGAAGTGTGGTAGCCTCTCGTACTTGAAATGTATCCACTATTTCCTACCTCCCAAGTTTACAATAGTTCCAGTTTTGAGAGGACATGCTAGATTAAGCCTGACTTTTTCCTGTCCAAGTTTATGCAAACTATTAGTTCTTGCCTTAATTCTAACCTCCTCTAAATTTCCCAGTTTTGCTGCAATATTGCGCAAGGAATCTTCTATAATCAAAGCTCAGGGAAGACCCAAAATATGCACCCAAAATGTTTAATGAGAGAATTCATAGCAGTGTTTAGGGACATTAGGATCTCCCTCTTGCAATACAAGGAAATTACTAGCAAAAGATCAAGGGCCAGTTTCCAGCACTCTTTTTTTCTCCTTGGTTGACTCAAACATAAAGTGGAAGAAGCCAGGTTTGATAATCTTGCATTTCACAAACTCAGACTTCCACGCTTTCTTCATCATACTAAAGAATGCTTGAAAATTCACATTAGATTCTGAAAATAACTTCCTATAAAGAAGAAGTTCGCTTCCCTTTTTCCTTCTTAGACATTTCAGCAACTAGCTCTGTGATGTCCTCCTCTGACCACAAATCTCCCATCTTCTTGCACAAAGCCATCATCTTTCGTTGGTTCTCATAGTCGCCCTCCATTTTGAAGGATCATTTCTTCTGATGAGTTAGCCAAGTCGAAAAGTTTATGGTGGGGTAAAGCTTATGCGATTTGGAAAATGGAGTGAAGGGAGCCCTAAGAAACTCTTGGGGGTAGTTCTACTAAAGGCCTACAAGGGTAGTAGAGATCAATTTACTTTTAGAAGAGACTAGCAACTTCATGTGATATCCATTTCCACCTCTTCCAACTAGAAAATGGTTTCCTTAACCTAAAGAGGAAGAAGAAGGAGCAATGGATAGACTAAGAGAGGAGACTTAATCTGGCTGAAGAAGATTTGGGATCTCCATGGACAACTAGATTAGAAATTTAGGGTTTAGAGGCCAAGCTATCACCAAAAGCGTAGACAAGAGCTCTCACAACCGTTTCAGTTAATCGAACCATGCGAAAGTTTGAAATTGCAGCAAACAATTGCCAATTTGGTGAATTAATTAGAGAGCAAAGAAACATTTCATGGTCGAATGCGTTTCATGCTGGAAGATAATAGAGTTTGCTATTTTATTTTTATTTTTTCTATATAATCCAGCTTTATCCCACCCCCTCCACTTGGATTCTATTATTCAACATTTTTATTTAGGTGTATTTAGGTTTATCTGGTTTGAAGACATTGCCAAACTCTGAATATGATAATTTTTTAGAAAGATTTCCTATCCAAACTACCAAAGGCAACCTTCGAGAATTCTTTTTCACATTAAAGCTTTGTTCATTTTGTTCTCAATAAGCTATATTCCAAGAAAATGATAATATTTTATGGTTTTTGACTGAAATTGAAAATGAACTAGAAAATAATTTCCACTATTCAGTATGGAAAAATCAATTTGATTTTCCTCTGTGCACTCGTTTTAATAAATTTTTATTTTCCTAATTTTATTTTTCTAAAAAATCAATTTTTAAAATTATTTTAATTTTCACTTTCTTTCTACTTTTTTTTCTTTTCCCCTCCTTAGAGGAGAGCCGCAAGCTCGAGCTTGAGGTTGCTCACCTCTGGTGAGCTCAGGCTCGCTACTCACTAGATTGGCGAGCATAAGCGTCCAGCTCAAGGCTCCCCCGATCAATGAGTGAGAGCCTCTAGCTTGTTGATCTAGCGAGGCCTAAGGCCAACAAGCACAAGCCTATGGCGAGGCTTGTGCTCATCAATTGAGTGAGCCTTGAGTACAGCTCTTGCACTCACCAACAACCAACCCAGAAAGAAAGAAGAAAAGCAAAAAGAAAGCAAGAAAAAGAATAAAAAATTCGATATTTTTAAAAAATAAGGAGATAGAGGCTAGTAGGGGTGTAAGACAAGAGATAGTAAGTGAGAAAAAAGTTTTCCCTTATTTGAAAAGTGGAAAATATTTTCTCATATTTTATAAGACTTTTTTCTTTTCATGGAAATTTTTTTTTCAATCGATTCATTTTCCGTGAAACGAAGCCGGAAAATCCGGAAAATATTTTCTTGAAAGTTGTTTTCTGCAAAATGAACAAAGCCTAAGAAACTTCTAATCGGATCAAAAGAGATTTTTTAAAGGATTTATATCATAAAAAATCTAAAACTGATAAATCCATCCTACATCCCAAGCTAATTTAAGTCTTATAAAAAAAAATCCCATACAACTATAGATGTCACATTTACCAAGCTAACTTTCATGTCACAAAAAATAGAAAATTGCTATATATGTAGCATAATTACCCTAAACTGATATGTCGTATTTACCCCTAAACTAATTTTCGTATCACAAAAAATCTCAAACTGTTATATATGTGTTGCATTTACCCTAAACTGGGTACACTTGTGACTAATTTAAAAATTAGTTCGAGATAAATATGGCATGAGTGTACAAGTTTATGGTAACTGTGGCACTGGCGTGCTATTTTTGGATTTTTTGTGACGTGAAAATTAGTTTGGAGTATATGTAGTAGTATGATTGTCCAAATTTAGAATTTTTTATGATGTCAAAATTTAATTTCTAGTAAATGTGGCATGATTGTACCAATTTGAGATTATTTGTAATAGGGATATATTTACTAGAAGTCCTAAAATTTATTACGAAAGTGCAATTGAGTCTTAAAACTTGTAAAAAGTACAATCAATTCCTAAAATTAACACCGTCAATTTCACTAACGAAAAATGTTGACATGGCATTTTTAAATTATTTTTAATGCCATGTCAATATTTTTTATTTTTTATTCAATTTTTAGGGAAAATTTCAAAAGAGGACTCAAAGTGAGCCTATTTTCTCAAATAAGGACCCAAAGTGGTCATTGTCTCAAATAAAGACCCGAAGTGCCTAAAGTAGTCTCAAATAAGGACCTCAAATTGCGGGGCAGGCAAATGTTAGGCAGGCGGCAAGCATGTAGCATTTCTAATGGTCGGGATAAAGGCAATTTTGTCAAAAAAATTGATAGAATTTAACAAACCCTAAAAACAAAATCCTCAAACTCTTTACGTTCTTACGTTTTCTTCTTCTCCGTTCACGTTGTAGAGCTTGTCGCGGTCAGCGAAGCTGAGCTCACATGTCGCGGAGGCTGAGCTCGCCATCACCGCCGACGTCACGGTGCAACTTAGTATTACCGTGAGGAGAAGAAGAAGCAGCAATGGTGTCGCCAGCAGCAAGCCACCACCACCGTGGCGAATCGTCTCCATTACCTCCAGGCAGAGAGATCTTCGGGCAAGCTCAGCCGCTCGATTCTGTCATCGGAGTTTCACGGAGGATTATGAGAGAGGAAACCCTGAGAGTCGAGAGAGTGAGGTGGAATGTGAATCCACTTCCACGGACCCAACCAAGAGACATAGAACATCTCGATCTCAAGGACCCACATCTTGGGCACAATGCAAATCCACTTCCACGAAGAGAGAGGAGCAGGCGAGGGGGGTGCTGGCATATACCTTTAGAACTCGAGGAGTTAAGGATCTTACTCCATTAACAAAGAATTTGGGTTCTCCGAGTAAGAGGGGACAAAGAGCCTAGAAGATGAAGTGCATGAGATGAAGTGTAGAAGAAGAAGAGTGTGAAGAGTTTGGGCTTCTGTTTTTAGGGTTTGTTAATTTCTAACAATTTTTTTGATAAAATTACCCTTATTCCGACCACTAGAAATGCCACACGCTCGCCGGTTGGTAAACATTTGACTGCCTAGTGATTTGAGGTTCTTATTTGAGACTGGTTTGGCCACTTCGGGTCTTCATTTGAAACAACGGCCACTTTGGATCCTTATTTGAGAAAATAGGCTTACTTTGGGTCCTTTTTTGAAAATTTCCCCAATTCTTATTTAACTTATATTAGAAAACTAAAAAAGAAAACCTAAAATTTTGAGAGAGAGAGAGAGGGGGGAAGGTAAGGGCTTCAACCGTCACCACTACCCCCATCGTTGGAAGGGCAAGCACCGCCAGCCCTAGGTGAGGGTGGCCGGCCCTCACCTGGCCCCAGTTGAGGGCTAGCGACCCTCATGGTGGTTGAAGCCCTTCCATCTCTTTTTTTTTTTTCTACTTTCATTTTTTAATAAAATTTTAAGTTTTCTTTTTCAGTTTTTAACCTAATTTAAATAAGAATTGATTAAAAAATAATAAAAATGCTGAAATACCACATCTGTATTTTCTGTTAATCAAATTGACGATATTAGTTTTAGAACTTGATTATACTTTTTGTAAGTTTTAGGATTCAATTGCATTTCCGCGACATTTGTTAGGACTTTTAGTGAACATATCCCTTTATAATATTAACTATTTCTTTTATCCCTTTGATCACTTATTTTTGAATAGGTGGCTACTCGTGCTCTTTTTATAGATGAGTTCTATAAAATGAAAGAAAACCGAACATGATTTGGGGTGTCTAAATTTAAATGACGCAATTGTCACTTAATTACAATAAGATAATTGAGAGGTGTCTCTTATCAAAACACTTTATGTGAGTTAGGCGCCATATCTCCTTTGGTATGCCATGTTATGTTTTGATTTATTTTATTTTATTTTTTGCTGCATTTCTTCATTTTTACTTTCTATAATAATTTACCATGAAAATACCAAAACGGGTTTGTTCCGGATATATATCGACAATAAGAGTCGGTCAAATTCTTAATTGTTTCACCTCTCTCGGTTCTGGAATATATATTACGGTGACTACTTTGATCTTTACCCACCGAAGGTGTCTGTGACATGATCAGGCTGCAGCTTAGCAGCACAACCGGTCGTCCATGAAGGAACCCCTTATGTACAGCAAGGTCTAAATATTCTTCTTTTTATGGAAAAGAAAATAAATATCTATGCAGGTATATGATAACAAAATCTTAGACTGTCTCTAAAAACGATTCCCGTGACTCTAAATTTACTTCCAACTATAATTTGTGCTTGCTCATTCAACGCCACGAGCTTTGTTTTTTTATTAGAAAAAAACATGAGTTTTAATGAGTTTTAATATAGCAAATTAGTAATTATTGAAAATTCAATAACTATTCTCTCAGTAACTCATCCTTGACCATATATAAAAATTTCTACATGTCACATAACAATGATAATTAAGAATTCTTTAACTGTTATGGAGGTGTTATATTTTCCATAGTAGTATAAGTAAAAGTTCCAACTTCATTTTACTGAGAGAGATGGGAAAATGACACTATCCCAAAAGCCAAGAGAACCGGAACTGAAAGAGTTGGTGCTTGTCGCCATGCGGAAATTTCATCAAACAGACGACGTGCGTGTGCATTCTACGTTTTGCTGCAACTCTGTTTCTTGGGCAGAAGATGAAAGCTTGGTGATCTATTTAAAGCGGTGATTGGCAATCGACATGTCGGCTTTGTCCATCTGCAAGGCTACTCCTCTAGCCGTCTTCGCACCAATAAATCCTTCGTTAATTCATCTTCGGCGGTCTCCTTTTAGGGCTGGTTTGCCATGATCGTATGTTTCACTTTGGACTTGTTTTTAAAAAATTACATCACTTAAATGATTGACTAAAAAGTTATGGGCACAAGTACCTTTTTTTACAAGATTCGATGAATAATTTATAATAAAACACAGAACACAACTTTACACAAATTAAAAAATTAATGTCTCACGCGACATACGGTATGCTACTAGAAACCGAAGCATCCTTGGTACGTTCATAATCAGGCCAAATCCTCGATTGAAATCCATAATCCCTTCGGACGTTCCAAATATTTATCCTTCTTTTTTTTTTTTTCGATGCTATCACAAAAATTTCAACTTAGACCGTGATAATTAGAAACTGACATGAGAACATGACATTTCACAAGCCTGCCAAGCACCAAAGGACAAAGCCAACGTAGCTTTTCCGCCTGCGCCTTTGCGTTTCTGGGGAAGTGGAGAGAGTCCGGGCCAAAGACCAGGAGATAAAATCTGTGGGTGAGAAATTTTGTTTTGAGAATTCGACTCCAAGAAGGAAAAACCAAGAATAGAAGAATTTGTGGTTCTGCCCGTTAATAGACATCATCCTTAAAAAGGGAAAAATTATCCAAACAGTCCTAAATTTATTGTAATTTTTTCAATTCAATTTCAAATTTTTTTGCAATATTGGCCGGCTAGCGCTGACATGGATGCTAGTTGGCTAGCTGAGTCCGCTAGCTGATGCTAACGTGGCAATTCTTTAATAGTATTTTTTTTCGAATTTTTTTATTAATTTTTTAATTTTCCTTTGTCCTCCTTTTCTTTTCTTTTTTCTTCTTCTTCTGGCAAGTCACTAGACCGGCCAAAGGATGTGGTTGGCAAGGCCTTGCTGGCACTAGGCAAGGTTGAGCTCGCCTAGCCATGGCTAGGGTCGCCCTCACCCAAATCTAGCAAGGGTGAGCCTTGCCGTCACCATGGTGGTTGGGCAAGCTTGCCCAGTGCTGGCGAGGCCTCACCAGTGGTTGGAAGAAAAAAGAGGAAAAAGGAAAATTAATAAATCAATAAAAAATTGGAAAAATAAAATAAATATTATTTAAAAATTTGCCATTTCAACATCGCCTGATCAGTGTAAACATCAGCGCCAACCGACTAAATTTGGCCTAATGGACTAAATTGGTACAATTGTAAAAAGTTCAAGACTGTTTTAATAATTTTTCCCACATATGAGCCTTGAAGGCACTCACATCAGACTGGAATTTGCGATGATTCTTTGGTTAAAGGTGATGGGAGAACGGTAACAATTCGAACAATATCGAATTAACGCAGCGGAATAAAATAATCTCCCCTCTTGTGTAAACCTAATAGGAACCGATATAGTAGAGCAAAATAAATACCAAGCACGCAAACACAAGACGGATTTTTACGTGGAAAACCCCCTCAGTGTGAGGAGATAAAAAACCACGGGACCGGAGTCCACCCGAAAATCTTCACTATCAACAAAATTGGGTGAACAATGTTCTTCTCTAGCAAATACTAGAGGTACATAGCAGCAAAGAACTCAAGATTGGCCACCGGGCCAGCAAAGCTGTCTCATTGAGATTTTTGGGTGTTTTTCATTTTGTGCTTCGTGATTGGTTAAATGTACATATGACATAAACTTAAAGTGAAAATGACCTGCACGTTATACGGTATTATCTATCTAGCCATATTGTCATCTAATTTATTGTCATATTGCATGTGATCATTGTCGTGTTATTATCGTCATCTGATTTTAGACCCATTAACCTTTGTAGCACTGTTTATAGAATCGTTTCAAAAATCTTTGTGCAAATACCAAAACCGTATTTAGATTATATTGTCAGTCCCAATCAAGCAAGCATTATCCTTGGAAGGAGAACTCATGACAACATTGTTAATGTCAAAGAATTAAGATGAAGACTACCAACGGTAGGAAAGATTTTCATTCCATTTAACCCGTTTTAATCAATTTTGATGCAATATTAATTTAGTAGCTCATACTCAGCCTAACTATTACCCGACCTATGCTCAACAGAAAAATTACCAAAAAAGTCTTAAACCTATTACAATTGTGCCAATTTAGTTCTAATTTTTTCAATTAAGTCCTAAATCTTTTACAATTGTGCCAATACAATTCATCTGACCAATTTTGGCCAATTGATGCTGGCCATCTGACTAATGCTGACAAGGATAATTTTTAATAATATTTTATTTTATTCGAAATTTTTTATTCTTCCTTTTTTTTTTCCTTTTTTTTCCTTTTCTCTTCTTCCTTCTTTTCCATTTTTCCCCACAATGGTTAGCAAGGCTTTGGCAAGGTCCAGGGGTCGCAAGTGAGGCCATGGCGAGCCTAGCCTCATCCAAATCTAGGTAGAGCCACCTTGCTCATGGCCCCCAAACCTTGCCCAAATATGGGTGAGGCCAAGCAAGGGATTCGATGACCAATGACAGCTCCTTGCCCCTCACTCAATGGCCCATGAGCCTCATTGGAGGCTTGTCGGTCATTGTGGGGGAAAATGGAGGAAAATGGAAAAAAGGAAGAAGACAAAAAAGAAAAGGAAAAATGAAAAATCAATAAAAGAGATTCGAAAAAATAAAATATTATTAAAAATTATCTACGTCAACATCGGTTGCACCAACCAAAATTGACTAGGTGGGCTGATTGTCACAATTACAAAATGTTTAACACTTAATTGACAAAAAAAATTATGATTAAATTGATACAATTGTAATAGATTTAAGACTCTTTTGGTAATTCTTCCCATACTTGACCTGACCCAACCCATAATATTTAAACATTTCAATATTTAATTAGATCTATGAAAACTCATACACAAACTGAGGGTGAAAATGCAGAGTAAGTAAGCGAGATTGAATGAGAGTGAGAGAGAAATAAGAAAGAATCACATAAATAGGTTTGGTTTAAATAATGTATGACCCATTTACAACCAAGTTATAATGTATTTAACACTTATATTATTTATAAGCCCATTCATGACTCATTTACTAAATATAACTAACTCAGATAATAACTCAGTCTATTATATATAGCTTAAGAAATAGGCTCATGATCCATTTTGACAAATTTAATTTCCATTGTGAATACCCTGGACCAATTGTGAGATCTTTGGTGAGAGGATTATCTTTGCGAAATCTAAAGTCTTCTTCCTTCTTGGGTGCATCCATTGATCATTTGAGTGCCATTGGCGATTTGTCTCATCGAAAAATCTGACATGGACGCCAATCATCCGATGTGGCTTCATCGACACTGATGTAGACAATTTTTTAAGATTTAAAGATTTTTTATTTTTTATTTTATTTTGCTTTTTTTAGGTCGGCAAGGGTCACAAGTGACCCTCGTTGGCCATGAAACCCCTACCCAAATTGGGGGAGTGCGGCCTCGCCCTCAACTGCAAAGACCCTAGGCAAGGTTGTCGCAACCTCACTAGCTCTAAGCAGTCATGGGCAATGCCGGCAAGAGCTAGTGAGGGCGGTGAGGTCACAAAGCCCTCACTCGGGGCCTTTGCAGTTGAGGACAAGCTAGCCCTCACCCAATCTGGGCAAAGGTTTAGTGGCTAGTGAGGGTTGCTAGTGACCCCTGACTTTAAAAGAAAATTAAAAAATAAAAAAAAAATAAAAAAATTTCACATAGAATGATTAGCTGAAATTGAAACTCAAGTGACTGATTTTACTCCAATATGGTATTCAAGTGAGAAAAAAAAAATTATAACACCTAAGTGAGCGTTGTATAAAAGTTGTGGCAGTCCTGTTTTTCCTACACCTATTTTCATCCTTTGCTCGGATTTCTTGAGTTTTTAAGGGGAAAATAAAACAAATGATTCATGAACATTGACTCAATATGCAATATAGTCCATGAATTTTTAATTTATTCAACGTAGTCTTGATCTTTAGCCTAATATACAATGCGTTTCCTTAACTTTCAGTTTATTCAATATAGTCCATTAACTTTAGATACACATTCAATCTAGTTTCTAAACTATAGAAAAATTTCAACGTTGTTCTTGAACTTGAATTAATGGAAGATAATAATTAAAATTTTCATATCATCCAGGGATTAATATGGATATGTAGCAAAAGTTTAAGGACTACATTGAATAAATTAAAAGTTCAGGGAAACGTTACAAATCGGGTTAAATTTCAGGGACCACATTGAACAAATTAAAACTTTAGGGATCACATTGCACATTAGATCAAGGTTTAGAGACTATTTGTATGGTTATCCCTTTTTTAATAAAGAGAATGAGGGAAGGGAATGTGGACCCCATTTTAAAACTTCTTGGGATGGCCCCCAATTCTTGTATTTCCTTTTGGGTTAATACAATGAAAAACTCAAAATTGATACATTAACAAATTTACTCAAATTTTTAACCACCAAAAACCCTAAATTGGTACACCTTTGGCAAATTCACCACAAACTAGTATATTTGTGACAAATTTACCTTCCGTTAGTTTCTATTAAATTTTACTGTCGAGAATGACACGTGACAGTTAACTGGTATACCAATTTGGGATTTTACTCTCCATTTGTCATAATTGTACCAATTTTGTGATATTAATCCAATTTAATGAAAGGTAAGTTTATCACAAACGTGCTAGTTTGGGGTTTCATTGATAAAAAAATTAGTTTAAATTGAATTTATCTCAATACCAGTTTAGGGTTTTTTGTGGTCATTTGGGTAAATTTGGCACGGGTGTGGCAATTTGGGATTTTTTGTAGTAAAAAAATTAGTTTGAGTAAATTCATCATAGGCATAGCAATTTAAAAATTTTCGTGGTCAAAATTAGTTTGGGTTAAATTGGTCATGAGTATACCAGTTTGGGGTTTTTTGTGGTCATTTGGGTAAATTTGGCACGGGTGTGGCAGTTTGGGATTTTTTGTAGTGAAAAAATTAGTTTGAGTAAATTCATCATAGGCATAGCAATTTAAAATTTTTCGTGGTCAAAATTAGTTTGGGTTAAATTGGTCATGAGTATATTAGTTTGGGGTTTTTTGTGGTCATTTGGGTAAATTTGGCACAGGTGTGGCAGTTTGGGATTTTTTGTAGTGAAAAAATTAGTTTGAGTAAATTCATCATAGGCATAGTAATTTAACATTTTTCGTGGTCAAAATTAGTTTGGGTTAAATTAGTTTTGAGTATACCAGTTTGTGGTTTTTCATAGTATCAAGTATCAACCCTTTCCTTTTTGTGGATGATCTGTTCTTATTTGCCAAAGTGAAGACATAAGCTACATTTCCACAGTGAATCCCTAAGCCAATTGTGAGATCTCTTGTCAGAAGATTAACTTTGCGAAATCTGAAGTCTACTCCTCTGAGAATATCTATGCTGAGGATAAAAACCATTTCTCCAGGGTTCTTGGTATCAATAGTACCTGGCGAAATGTCCTGATTATCCTATTAAGAATGGTATGGTGACTTTCTGGAGATTTTAGATTTGTCATAGACAAAATGAGAAGGACACTGGCTGGCTGGAGGAGCTAATAGAATGTCCACAGTGGGTCGATGTATTATATGATAAAATGGGTCAATGAGGGTGATACTAAGCTACCCATTTGTAAAATTGGAGTGCTTCCTGTGGGAATGTGCAACCAAATTGATAAATTCTGTGGGGGATTTTCTATGGGGCTGTAATGAAAGCGAGAGAGAGATACATCTTATGGAATGAAATAAAGTTAGAACAGGAAGTAAAGGAGGTGGTCTTGGTCTGAGTATGGGTAGACCGGAAAGAATGGCATTACTTGGAAAACTTAGATGGCGAACGACAAGAGGAAGGCCAAGTGGGCCGGGGTTTTCCGCAAGTGGGCCGGGGTTTTCCGTGCAAAAATACTTCAAGAAGATTTATTCCAAGAAAGAGTTTCCAATGTGATAACTTCATTAAATTCAATATTATAGGAATGTAAAGATCACTTCTTTTTTTATTGTTGTTTTAATAATCAATAATAAGCAGTTTTGTTTTCAAATGAATCATTTTATATATGATTTGGAATGAAACTGTTGGCACCAAAAATAGTTTACCTAGCATAAATGTTGAGTGGAAGAACACCCTAACTAGATGAGAAAAGAAACAAAAATAATCAAGAACACGGAGATTTACGTGATTTGGCGAAAAATCTGCCTACGTCCACAGGAGAGAGAGACGATTTCTTATTAAGCGTATCACCAAGTACAAGGTACAATGCTGAAATATATAGATCATCAAATCCCCACTTTCCTAATCCAAATAGGAAAGGAATTCTACCCTAAAGATATTATTAAATTTGAAACTCACTAATAATATCTTCAGTTTTTATCCCCTATATATTACAGATATCATGATATATCCCAGTTACATTGAATCGAGACTATTTCCCATGAAAACTTCTTATAGATAGATCTAAATCTAGGAAATATATTAGGAAACAAATAGCCTGTAATCTTCAAGCATTCCTAGATTTCCCGATCGACTTTCTAATTTCAAATTTCCAATCGATCAAATTTGTGGAATTCAAGACAACATCAACAAATCTCCACCTTTGGCTTGAATAAATCACAAGCCTCCACTTGAACCAATAAATGAATATATCTCTCCCTCCACCGTACCTTCGCAAAGGTACACCCGCACCTGGATCGGTGCGGCCTCCATCAACTTCAATGATGGGTGAGAGAAAACAAGTCCCTACAAGATTTGAACTTCTCTGCAGTAACCGTCTTCGTAAGCATATCTACAGGATTATCTTTAGTATGGATTTTCTTCAAAGCAATGCTACCATTCTCCACAAATTATTGAATTTTGTGATACCAAACTTCAATGTGTTTCGTTCTGGAATGGAACACTTGATTATTCACGAGACATATTGCGCTTTGACTATCGTAATATAATGTAGCACTTTCTTGTTTTATACCCAACTCTGTGACTAAACCAGTCAGCCATAGTCCCTCATTCACAGCTTCAGTTACTACCATATACTCAGCTTCGGTTGTAGACAATGCTACAGTAGATTGAAGCATTGCCTTCCACGAAATAGCTCCACCGCCAAGTGTAAAGACATATCTCATGATAGACCTTCGCTTGTCCAAATCACCAGCGAAGTCTGAATCAACATAATCTGCTAAATCGATCGATCCTCCCTTAGAATTGAACATTAAACCCATTCCGGTAATTCCAGCCAAATAACGAAAGATCCACTTAATAGCTTCCCAATGCTCCTTACCTGAATTGCTCATGTATCGACTGACGACTCACCACATGAGCCAAATCTGGTCTACTACAAATCATAGCATACATGAGGCTCCCTATTGCGTTGGCATAGGGTACTTGAGACATCTTTACAACTTCCTCATGTGAAACAGGACATTGTTTCTCAGATAATTTGAAGTGAATTGCTAAGGGTGTACTAATCGGTTTAGCTTTACCCATGTTGAACCGCTCCAAGACCTTCTCAACATACTTCTTTTGGTTTACCCAAAGCTTACTTGCATGTCTATCTCGAAAGATTTCCATGCCAAGGATCCTCTTTGCAGCACCAAGATCCTCCATATCAAACTCATTACTTAACTAAGACTTTAGGGAAACAACGTCTCTCATTTTTCTTGCAGCAATCAACATATCATCAACATAGAGCATCAACAAAATAAGCGACTTATCATCCAAAACTTTGTAGTAGACACAAGAATCATGCACACTCCTCATGTAGCCAATACGAAGCATAAAGAATCAAACATTTTATTCCATTGCCTCGGAGATTGCTTCAAACCGTAAAGTGATCTCTTGAGCAAACAAACGTGATCCTCTTTCCCTTCCACCTTGAAGCCTTCGGGTTGCTCCATATAAATTTTCTCCTCCAAGTCACCATAAAGGAATGCTATCTTCACATCTATATGCTCGAGCTCCAAGTCATACATGGCCACCATAGCTAGTAAAACACGAATTGATGTGTGTTTTACAACTGGGGAAAATATCTCGTGATAATCAATCCCCTCCTTTTGTGCATAACCCTTAGCAACAAGTCAGGACTGTATCTCTCTTGCTCTTTCTCCGTTGCTACTTCCTTTCTTCGAAGAACCCATTTGCAACCAATGACATTCCGATCCTTGGGCTTCTTCACAAGTTCCCATGTCTCATTCTTTTGTAATGACTCCATCTCCTCCATCATTACGGTCATCCACTTTTCTTTGTGATCACTTTTCAAAACTTCATGGTAGGAGCTTGGATCCCCAGAGCCTATGGTAAGAGCATAAGCAACCATATCCTCAAAACTATATCTCTTCGGTGCTTTGAGAGTGCACCTTTCTCGACCCGTCGCAATGGTACGAGAAACTTCTACTGTTTCTTTGATTTTCAGAGCTTCATTGGATGACTTGCCATTCTCCGCAGATTCTCTGGTTTCAAGCTCCACCTTAACGATAGATTTATCACTCTCCTCTTCAACAGCCGTGTGTGGCACGCAGCTTGACTTCAACATTGCAGATTCATCGAATATAACATCCCTACTCCTTAGAACTTTCTTCTCACTTGGATCCCATAATTTGTAGCATTTCACTCCTTTCTTGTAACCGAGAAATATGCATTGTTTTGATTTTGGATCCAATTTCGAGTGTTTCGAACTCTGCACATGTACAAAAGCAAGACAATCGAATATTCTTAAATAAGAATAATTGACAATTTTACCAGTCCATACCTCTTCGAGAATTTTGCATTTAATTGCAGTTGATAGAGATCGATTCACAAGATAACATGCCGTGCAGACAGCTTCTGCCCAAAACTCCTTGCTCAATCCCACATTTAGCCTCATGCTTTGAGCTCTCTCTAATAAGGTTCAATTCATCCTTTCCGCTACGCCATTCTATTAGGGCGTATCCGGAACTGTGAAGTGACGTTTAATCCCTTCATTCTTACAAAGCTCCATGAATGGTGTCGATTTGTACTCTCCTCTATTGTTCGATCTCAAGCACTTAACCTTCTTCCCTGTTGAAGTCTTAACTTCAGCTTTCCATTCTTTGAACTTTTCAAAGACTTCACTTTTGTGTCGCATGAAGTAGACCCAAAATTTGTGAGAGAAATCATCAATGAATGTCACGAAGTATTCCTTCCCTCCTTTTGACTTTACCGATGAAGGACCCCATACATCCGTGTGTACATACTCGAGCATGCTTTTGCTTGTATGAGTTGCAGTATTGAACCGTACTCTGCATTGTTTTCCAAACACACAAAATTTGCAAAAATCTAATTTGCATGTTTTCATACCTTGGAGTGCATTCCTCTTGTGAAGCTCCATCAATCCCCTTTCTCCCATATGCCCGAGACGCATATGCCATAGATTTGTGTTATCTATCTCTGTGCTAACATCCGTGGATACAGATGTTCCACCTTGCACTATGGTTCCTATAAGTCGATACAGGTTCCCATGCCTTTGTCCCTTAAGAACAACCATAGCTCCCTTAATCACCTTCAAGACTCCACCTTGAGCCATGTACTTGCATCCATTGGATTCAAGTGCTCCCAATGAGATCAAATTCTTCCTTAAACCTAGAACATGACGCACATCTGCCAAGGTTCTAATCATGCCATCAAACATCTTGATTTTCATGGTCCAACCGCACAGTTTTGCACGAAGTATCATCCCCCATGAGAACTGAACCACCATCATATACCTTATACTCATCGAAGGTTTCTCAATGATGACACATATGATACATGCATCCGGAGTCCAAGATCCACGAATCTTCAAATGTGTCCTTCCCCAATGATATGGACAAGACGTCCCATCATTGGTCTTAATGCTGTTGGCTACACTTGCTTCATCCGAGCTCTTTTTTTTTTTTCATTCTTATTTGGACATAATCTCTTGGTATGCCCTTCTTGATTACACCCGTAGCATCTTCCTTTGAACTTTCCTTTGGATTTTGATCGACCCCCACTACTTGATCCTCGATCCATTGATCTTCCTCTTCCTTGATTGCTTTTCTCCTTTGCAAAGAGTCCCACTCCCAAAGATTTTGAACTACTTGCCCTTTTTCGGGTGTCGTTTGAAATTAGGGCAACAGTCACCTCTCTGATCTCCAGGGTTTCCTTGCCATAAAGGAGCGTAGTCACCAAGTGATCAAACGAATCCGGCAACGATGATAGTAATAGAAGCGCTATGTCTTCATCCTCAAACCTTACCTCCAAGCTTGTAAGTTCACTAATCATCTGATTGAACACATTGACGTGTTCCAACAAATCTCCCCATTCACTCATCTGAAGTAAATACAATCTCTTTTTCAAGAACAACTTGTTCGTAAAAGATTTCATCATGTAAATGTTTTTGAGTTTGAGCCATACCTCCGGAGCAGATTCAATTTCCGCTACATATTGAAGGGCCTCATTCGAGAAGTTTAATCGAATTGCACCGCATGCCCTTTCCTCCATGTCAGCCTAATCATCATCAGTGATGGTGTCCGGCTTGTTCGATCTTCCCAGAAGAACCTTTGATAAACCTTGTTGAATCAACAGATCCTTCATCCTTCTCCGCCATAATGTAAAATTATTCTTCCTAGTGAATCGTTCAATATCAAATCGAACGGTTGAACCTTTTCCAACCATCTAGTTAAAAGTCATAATACAAGAACAGAGAACCTGGATTGCTCTGATACCAATTGTTGTGCGGAAGAACACCCTAACTAGATGAGAAAGGAAGCAAGAATAATCAAGAACACAGAGATTTACGTGGTTCAGCGAAAAATCCGCCTACATCCACGGGAGGGAGAGACGATTTCTTATTGAGCGTATCACCAAGTACAAGGTAAAATGCTGAAATATATAAATCATCAGATCCCCACTTTCCTAATTCAAATAGGAAAGGAATTCTACCCTAAAAATATTATCAAATTTGAAACTTACTAATAATATCTTCAGTAATTATCCCATATATATTAGAGATATCATGATATATCCCGCCACATTGAATCGGGACTATTTTTCATGAAAACCTCTTATAGATAGGTCCAAATCTAGGAAATATATTAGGAAATAAATAGCCTACAATCTTCAAGCCTTCCTAGATTTCCCGATTGACTTTTTAATTTCGAATTTACAATCGATCGAATTTGTGGATTCAAGACAATATCAACAATAAATACATGAACATCACATGAATATGGACGATCATGTGCATAGCGTGCAAGTATCACTATAAATATGTCAACTCGTTGATAAGCATAGGGATCAACATATGTTGATTGACATTAGTATTTATTAATGCCATGTGTTCGGTTGTCAAAACACATTTGTAGCCATTAAAATGAGCATTAGCGGTGAATATTTATTGAAGATTGAAGCTTGAAATCAATGAAGTTGTTGTTGAGGCCAAAGACACATATTTTGGGAGGGAATGGTTACCACCTAAAAGCAAGATCGTGAGGCACATATAGTTGCAAGAAACCACATCATGGAACCGTTTATGGAACCGTTTGGGAATTGTGGAGGTAACTGACAAAAGTTAATGAAGAAATTAGGGAAAATTTCAAATAATGGCCTAAAGTTGGGCATTTTCTCAAAAGATGGCCCAAAATGGATATTGTCTCAAATAAGGGTTTCAAATGACCAATTTTCTTTTAAATAAGAACCTCAAGTGGTTAAGTTTCTCTTAAATAAGGATATGACCTCACCAACTAGCCAAACTTGTCCAAATTGAGGGACATTATCGTCTATATATATTTTTATATATTTCTTTTTCTTTATTCTCTCTCATTATTTCCTGTTTTTGTTTTCTTCTCTCTTTTTCATTCGTCATCTCCCTCGCGCCTCCTTCGCTGTGCCTCGGCTCCATCTTTAGACCATCATCAACCCCTCTCTCTCTCTCTATACCATCTGATCGTATGATTAGGACTAGCTTTTCTTCGGAGCAAGCTATTTTAGCATAACCAAGCTTGTTGGAGATTCTTAGTCTCCTCAAAATGATTTGTAAAAGGTTCCACGAAGCCAAAGCCAGTGAGATTACAAAAAATTGATTCCTTTATCTCCGGATTCATTGCAGAGCCCTGTCTGATGTGGGTGGCTACCTTCGAGGCACGGCTTGCGCCCTAAAGTTGTTTGATGAAATGCCTTTGACGGGTCTGTTTCTCTTTAACAACGGATAACTTCACACTTCTTCCTTTCTGATGGGATACCACTGTCCAGGGCTTCAATATATCAAATCGCTGGATCCTGAGAAGGTGTTGAGCAAAGGAGGACGGTTACTATATTGGCGGAAGACTTAAGAGTACATGGAGTTTGATGGTTTTTGGAGGTGAGATAAGACATGTCACTAAAGGGAGTAGTTGTGTAGCTGGAGAGTTGGTGATTGCTGAGTCTCGACAAGAGCAGAAAGATGTTGCCAAGGAAGATGAACCAGGTTATATTAGCCAGAGGCTTAAGAGGAGTTACAGTGTTACTGCTAAGAACATTAGTGCATAATCATATGAACATAACACTGACAATGGCTTGCGACCTTCTATCTTGCTCCATCAATGACTTCTAGAAATAAATCAGAAAGGATGTAGGCTGTCCATCGGAAAGAGTTCTGTGAAAATATCGCCAATTTTTCATTTGTTAAGTTAATGTAATAGAGACAAACTCACTTTTTCTCAAAATGTGAAGCTTGGATATCGATTATCTTGTTCATTGTCTCTCTTGTTCGTGATTCATTTTCTCAAAGGGAAAAAAAATCAATGTTGAGTACAAATCTCATAATTTGATTGCTGCTAAATATCTCACCTTAGCTAGCACTGAAAATCACTACCAGTTCAAAATTCCTGTCTATTTTAGTATTGTGGTTTGCACTAGTAGTCCAGCTTTTGTGGACTCCAAGACACTTAACATGTATGCTTTCTAACACTTTATCTTTGCATTTGTTATATTGCATAAATGTAATGTTGGCAATCTAACTTATTGATGAAGCATAATTCTCAGGAACTTCCTAAAGCAATAGCATGATACTGGTTGAGAGTGACTGTAATCTCTTTTTATTAGTTTAATTTTTACAAAAAAGTTCTCAGCTCAATTGGCAAGGCTGTGGCCAATAAGTCAAAATCCAGATGACATCAACGAAGTTTTATTAATAGCAATAATTTCAAACAAAGAAAAGACGCGGAAAGATAGATAAGAGGCCAACAGAATGCTCAAAATCAGCAAATTTAATACTACCAATTCGGTCAAAATGCTTTTGCTACATGTTCTCAAACACTCCTAATTCACTCAATATCATACAAGTTTTGTTGGAGTTCCACAATGACTTTCATTTCTCATCCTTAACCACAGCTTATGAGCTTCTTGCTGAAATTTCTTGTTCTCTAGTTACAAGCATCTTCATCAGCTTCAACAATACCCTTGGGCCCAATAGTTGTGCCGATAATACCTCTTGTAATGAACTCTTCCGTGGTTTATTTATCGCCTAGATAAATTGTTGCTGCTCATACAAGTTAGCGAGGTCTTTGTTTTTTGTCGGCTGAGGCTTTAGCGTGCACCACCCCAGGGGTGATGTTTCGTTGTTGAGCTACACGATGCCAATGAGCATGAATTTGGCTAGCAAGGTTTTGCATAACTGCTTCCATCGGTAGTAGTCCTCTTTGCCCTTTCCTATTTTGCTCAAACCCTTGTAGGCATCGAGCGATTTGATATATTGAAGCCCTGGATAATGGTATCATCACATCAGAAGGAAGGAGTGTGAAATTATCCATTATCAAAATTAAACAGACCCATTTAGGCATTTCATGAAACATCTTTAGGGTGCATATGTGGGGAAAGTTACCAAAACAGTCCTAAATCTATTGCAATTTTTCCAATTCAATCATAATTTTTTTTGTTTGGCCAATTCAATTCTAAATCTTTTGTAATTGTGCAAAAACAGTTTATCCATTCAAAATTGGCTGGCTGGCACTGACATGGATGCCGACCGATGCTAACATGAAATTTTTTAATAATATATTATTTTTTTCGAATTTTTTATTAATTTTTTATATTTCCTTTTTCCTCTTTTTATTTTATTCTTTTTTCTTCTTCTTCTTCTGGCTGGCGAGGTCTTTGCTGGCCATTGGTCGGGCCTCACCGGCTGGGTGAGGGTCGACCTTGCCATGATCTAGGCGAGGGCAAGCCTCGCCCTAGCTAGGTGAGGCGTTGCTAGTGGCTGGTGAGGACCTTGCTAGCCATGCCCTCTAGTTGGTTTAGTGATTAGCTAGAAGAAGAAGAAAAAAGAGAAAATAAAAAAATAAAAAATTCGAAAAAATAAAATATATTATTAAAAATTGCCATATCATCGTCGGCCGATTGGTCGGCATCCACATCAACGTCAGCTAGTCGGCAGATGTCCATGTTGACACCGACCAGTCAAATGTGGTCGGATAGATTAAATTTACACAATTACAAAAAGTTTAAGACTAAATTAGCAAAAAATAAAAAGTTCAAAATTGAATTGGAAAAATTCTAATATGTTTAGAAATGTTTTGGTAAATTTTCCCCTTAAAAAGTGTTCCATTCCCGCCAACTGTAGGTATAGTATTCCTGAGGAGTAATACACTTTCAGGAATAACAAATACTCAAAAACGTGAGATTACGAATTTGGTTATTTACCCGCCGTTAGCAAAAGCCACAAACCTATGCGCATTTGAACATTCCTTCATAATTATTTCGGAAATTAAAAAAAATTAAGATAAATCCAAAAAAGAAAGCACAAAATTTATCTCCGGAGACTCGAATTCTCCGGAAATGAAAATATTCCCAAAACATGAAATTCAGTGTCGAAATCTTTTATTTTCTAAATTTGCCAAGTCTCGAGCGCCAAACTTGGACTATAAATAATAAAGGCACATCTCTTTTTTCCTAAGACTAGTAAGTTCCTCAAGTTGGCAAGAAAATACTACGCACGACATCCGAAGGGAGAGGAGAGACTCCGCACCACATGTAGGTCTTAGAACCTGTTACTGAGCCGGCAGTCCACAAAAGTATACAATCATATAATACTCGGTACAGGAACCATGAGTGCAATGCAAACCATACATTCTTATATAATGTGTTGCACGTACAACGTCCATCTTTTCATCATCATCACATAATACGAAACGTTTTTCCCCGACTGTAATAAACCATACGTCATCGCAAACTAGAGCTTTTGTAACTTCGACGATTTTCATGAGTTTAGCCTCGCCTGATAATGAATACAATAATAGCCAACAGAGCCCACCCCAACGCCATGTAAGTCGCTCGGGGAGCCGGTCCAGCATTTCCACTGGTGTCCGAAGACGTCTTCTCCGCAGATGGGATACTGAAGGTGTTAGCGAGGAAGCTGGATATGTTGCTAACCTTCTCCTTCGCCATAAGCTTGATTTTCCGTAAGATGGACATGAATCCATTTTCATGGCCACCTTCAGAAAGAGTGTCATCAGCAGATATCTCCCCTTTTGGCTCTGGGAGCTGAATACCTGCTTACAGAACCAGGAAAATATTTCGAGGCAATAATCTAAACGTGAGAGATTCACTCCCACATAAGAGGCCGGGGCGATATGTAAAAGCCGGATCATGGTGCAAAAGGAGACGAGCGATATCCTTACCATAGTTTTGTGATTGGACAAAGTCTATGAGAGCCTCATTGTTCATAATTGCATGCCAGACATTAGGATCATTAGCAACTGAATCAACAAAGGTCTGGGAGACAAGAGGAAAGAAAAGGAACTCAAGTGACATCCCCATTGATGAAATGACATAACAGCAATGCTGCTTTTGTTTATCAGATAGCTACGTCACATATTTAACATATACAAGCAACGTTTCGCATTTGTTATTGGGGAGGGTAAGTACCTGAGCAGCAGGACTTTGACTCAGTAGTCTAAAAGCCTGGACAACATCTTCAGGTCCTGGATAAGTTGCCAGAGCCTCGCCGATAACTGAAGATCGAGTCTCGCCAGAATTTGCGAGCAGGGGCAGTAGCAGACCACAGGCCTGGTCTGCTGGAAGTTGATTTTCACACTCAGTGATGTTTGTAGATGACAAGTATACCCTGGATTACCAAAAGCGTAAGATCCAAGGGAAAAGTGACGATTACAGACGAAGACTATTCCAACGAACAGGACAGAAACCATCATCAATATGTGTCAACGACCCAAAGATCATAATCAAAACTTCCACGCAAACCAACACTCATAGTCAGCTATTAGAACTGTATGTTATCCTTCTTAGCAATAAATCCGACAGAATAAGTGCGATGATACAGCACAAACGATGCAGAAACCCAAATCCCAAATCCACGGACACATAAACGATGGAAGTACACACTGGCAAATAACAGTCATCAAGACACACCACATCATACACTGAAGTTGTTTCAGATTTAAATCCGAACGTACTTGTTAATGACATCCTTCCATTCAGCAGTCGCTCTCTTGACCTCTTCATAGCTCACGTCTCCGAACACAATCCTAGCCATCGGCTCACCCACCGGCATCTGCACCGTCGCCGCCTGGGGGACGTCGCCAGCTGCGACCTCACTGCCCTTCGCCGACATGGTGGTGGGTACCCTGCTGTAGCGGGAGGCGCTCCGGACAGACTGCAGCGCCGCGGAGGCACCGCGAAGCACACTAACGACCCCCACGACCTTCGTCGCGGCGGACCACATCGCTACGCCGCCTAGCATGGCGTCTGAGGAGAAGAGAGAAGCGATCGAACGGACTTTTGGGGATCGGAGAATGGTGATGTCTGGAGTTGAAGGAGAGAGATTGATGATGGTGGAGTTTCAGCTTCTTTGCCACTTTTATGTTGCCGATTGCTTAGCACTGAAGCTGAAAAGTAAAAGCTGAGAGACAGGATTTTATCATCAATACTTTTATGTTGCTTAGCGCTGAAGCTAAAAATTGGAATCCGAGAAACAGGATTTCCTCGCCTTTAGGAGGTGATTGGTGATTTTTCTATTTTTTTCAATTTCTAATTTTTTATTCTCCTCCAAAAAAAAAAATCCATTTATCAACATCAAGTAAAGTGGACAGGGAATACCTTTACCGTCGCGTGGTTTCGCTCCTTCGCCCCCGTCGCTGGGGGAGGGGTTCGAATCCCCGCGTCCGCATTCCGCGCGACTCGGGCGGCTCAACTTGCCCCGGGTTTATCATTTCCGGTTGTCGGCCGTGCAGGGGGTTCCGGGTTATTAAAAAAAAAAAGTGGACAGGAAATTGAATTAGAATATAAATAAGAAGTAGTAGAAAAAGGTTATTTTCTATTATTAGGAAAATTTCTAAAACAAGTCAATTTTTTCTTTTCTTTTTTCTTCTTCCTCTTCTAACTAATTGCTATCGTTGGTCGCCGGTCACCGGCCACCAGCTAAAGGAGGAAGAAGAAGAGAGGACAAAAAGAAAAATCTAAAAAAATTTAAAAAATTAAAAGAAATTCTACATCACAAAATAAAATTGTGGGTCGTACCAAACATATTGTGTTCTTTTTCTATTCTGGAAATAGAAGTTTTGTACAATTACCATGTACAGTCTTTTACTTAAAAATTGTTTCAGAGAATAAAAATAGAATAAACTATTTCAAAAAAGAAATTATTCCACAAATTAGAGTTGTTATCAAACGCATTCTTAAAGACACAATAAGAGCACTCAAAGTGGTAAAACTTGTTAATGAAAGTGCAATTGAGTCTTAAAAGTTTCAAAAAATGAAATTAAGTCATAAAACTTGTCATATTGATCTAATCAAGTCGTTCCATTGGCTACACTTTTTGAAATTTTTAAAATTCGATTGCATTTTTATGTCAAGTTTTATGATTTAATTGCACTTTTTGAAAGTTTTAAGACTTAATTGATCTTTTGGAAAATTTTAATACTCAATTACACTCTTATGACAAGTTTTAAAACTTTCAATATACTTATTCCGTTTAAAGATATTCGCCAAACAAAATCCAACCGTTCATTTCAGATGCTATTATAGTAATTATTTTTTTAGATATCTTGTAAAAGTTAGGAAACTTATGCGGGAAGAGGAAAAAAGAAAAAGAGAAGATTTGCTAAATATTTCATGACTAGTGTAAATGTACCGTTTAGCAATTGTCTCCTTGTTTCCCCCAATAATCAAATCAAGTTTAATCTAATTCTTGCATTTCCCCTTCGTCAAGCATTACTTTTGTTCGAACAAAAAAAAAGCATTACTTTCGTTGATAAAGGTTTGTCGGATAGAAAGATCTCTCGGAATCTTGAGTTTCAGATTTCCATTTTTGTTTTTCAATAATCTCTGTTCCTTATTTTGAGAGGCCGAAGAGAAAGACAAGGTCTTTGGAAAGTGCCGTGGGGTATTCGGAAATGGTTGGAGCAGCTTAGTAGGAGGGTCCATGTAATTTGTTATCTTACATCGTTCGAAATCGGATTGGGGGATAGAATGAAGTGCGATTTGAAATTTTTAGAGTATCTTCCGAAGTTTAAAATATCCTCATACTTTTCCTTACTATCCCACTAGCTCTCTCTCGATCGTAATGGAGATAAGCCACAGGAAGCTCTTCTTGAATGCCTACTACGGTAAAATATTCATGTGGTATCTTTTTCAAATTTCGGCCCCTTTGACAAACCAAACCGCCTCAACGTCTAGACTATTGCGACCCTCCTACGCCTTTCCTGCCCACTTCGCCCTATCGACCTCCGTCTATACCATTTCTTGCCTATGGCGCCGAATCCCCACATCTCCCCCACACACTAACTGCCCCTCTCAGTTGCCTGTCAATCATTGGCCCATCCCTCTCTCCCTCCCTCCTCTCGACCATGTCTCTTAGCGTCTCAATGACAATCGGACGGAGCAGGCTCTCGTCGGCTGTGGTGAAATCAACAAGGCAGGAGGACTAGAGGATGGGCTTCAATCAATTAAGGGAAACTAATAACAACGGATTGTCCGAGGAAATTGAGGGGCAATTGGGTTTGTGGAGGAGGAGGAGGAGGAGGAGGGGTAATTCTGATGAGAATGTTGATTTCAATCAAGTTTTTTTTTTTGGTTGGAAATATTGATATGCCTTACTATCCCAAAGAAAAGTTACTGAAAGTACTAAAATGAAGACATAAGATTAAAAAAAAGGGATTAGGGGGATTAGCAATCCAGTTCTTCGGGAGGAAACCACCTCGGTGGGCCTTGGCAACCCAATCAGCAACCTTGTTTGCATCTCTTGGAATGAACCGCAACTTAATTCCACCTAACTGGGCTAGTAGAGTGCAACAATCCTATGCAACTGATCAAGCGGCCCATGGGACTTCTGCCCGACCCGAAATACCCTCAACCGCTGTTAAGCAGTTCGAACAAGTTGATATATAGATCAATTGAAAGTAGATCAGTTGAGAGCACTTCAGTTTGTTTATCTCTCTTCTGTTTCAACCAAAGCAAAGCTTCACGAATTAGTAGGGTTTCAACGACTAACGCGGAAGGGGCGAAAATCTTTCTCGTAAAGCCTTTGACAAGCACACCAGCCTCATTTCTACAGATCTCAATTGCTGATCATTCATTTTCTATGCCATCCCAGGAGAAATCAATAGTCATCGTGCAATCGCACGTGGAATCAAGCAACCTCAATCCACTTTCCGAGTTCCATCAAAAACAATATCCTCTTTGCTGCTACCCTTGTTAGAATTCCACTTCCCAAAAAGTTTAGTTGTGGAGAGAGCATCTTCTAACATTAGACTTGGGTTGGGTCTTCCGTGCCTTCCAAATAAACCAGATGATTTCCACAAACAAAACTTTAGACTGTGGGGGTAGATCTCGATGTAAGATTCTAATATACCCATTTATCCATTCAATTCGTGTTTGTTGGGTTCATATCGGCTGCTACTCTTTGGGTCTAACCAAATTGCTTTTGTCCAGCTACATAGAATGAAGATGTGTTCTGTAGATTTAGGGGTCTAACCACAAAAAGGGCAATCTAGTTCGGGTATTATCTTCCTCTTATGTAAATTTTCCTTTGAAGAGCATTGTTGTCACGCCCCGAACCCCGAGCTCGCGACAACCCCTTACCATGGTCAATTGAAAGCGACGTCCCAGGACTTGTTGACGACCATTCATTTTAATCTTTCGTTATGCACAAGCGGAAAACGAACCATCCCCAGTCCAACAAACAATCAATCAATTAGTCAGGGATAGAGGGATGAATAGCAAGGATAACCATCACTACTCATTTACACAATTTACTAGCTTAACCAACGGAGGATTGTTTCTCAATACACGCCCGACAAAAAGGGCCGATCCATCCTCTAAGCCAAACCAAAAAAGAACTAGGCTAGGCTAATCTAGCTGTATACAATGAACCCTCGGGTTCAGCACCACGGTCACTTGGACCCATCGGACTTGATTCCGTCAGGCCGATCACTGGTCGAGCAAGGGCAAGATTCTCCACTGCGGGTGCGCCATTTTAAGGGCTAGAAAATGGTTAACCACGACGGGTTGAGATAAAATCTCAGCGAGTTTTTCCCCTAAGCCCCGGTTAGTACACCAACTCAACCTGGGGTATCTCTCCAGAACCACCCCTCACTCAACCCAACAACAAACAACCAGCAATTAACAATCAAACAGTAGATAGGGTCAACCAACAATCAAAAGTCGGTTCGCATGTAACCTTACCCGGTATGCCATACCCTGCACATAAAACCTCATACAATACAAGCAATGCAACCAACAATCATATAGTCGGTTCGCATGCAACCTTACTCGGTATGCCATACCCTACACATTATATGTCAGCACAACACACGCAATGCACATGGCCGTCAGATGATGCAGTTCACAAATCACATGCGAGTCGCGTCACAAGCGATCTCACTTGGCCATTGCCACACCCTGCACGTTATCAATTCATGCGTGCGTGCCATAAATGATATGATTACCTCATGCATAATCGGAACCAATGATGCCATATTTCCTCATGCACTCTCGTATCCACACGTGTTCCGATTATTACTGCCTCATAGGGCTACAACTTGCCCGAGGTGTAACGGCGCTACGGCGCCCTTCCTCCACAGAGGCGCAACTGTGCCCTTCCGTGCTATTGTTACGGCGCTATGGCGCCCTTCCTCCGCAGAGGCGCAACCGTGCCCTTCCATACCCTCCGAGGCGCCACAGCGCTACGGCGCCCTTCCTCCGCAGAGGCGCAACCGTGCCCTTCCATACCCTCCGAGGCGCCACAGCGCTACGGCGCCCTTCCTCCGCAGAGGTGCAACCGTGCCCTTCCGTGCCCTCCCTTCCATAATCTTCGATAAATCGGGTTCAACTTAGTGATCACGCAAGCATACCATCATAATCCACTTATTATCTTTGAGCATTAGCCAATGCACACATGCTTGCATATAAAACTTCAAATCATTTCTCACAAAAGCGGTCCATTTCCGGTGTCCCTCGGACAAACCGTTTTCCCCACCTTTCTCATAAAAGCGGTCCATTTCCAGTGTCCATTGGACAAATCACTTTCTTTCTCATAAAGGCGGTCCATTTCCGGTGTCCCTCGAACAAACCATTTTTCCCTTTTTGTGAAATTCACACGATTCATGCGAATGTTCATGCCACAACACATCAATTTCACTTCATATGATCAAGACATATGAAATTATGCACAATTTCACTTTCGGATGAACAATGCCATGAACAGTACCGTGAACAGTGCACGTGAACAGTAATCGTGAACAGTGCACATGAATAGTGAAATTTTCGAATTTAATAATTAAATAATTTAATTCAGAAATCACATAATTTAATCAATAAATGCAGAAATTAAATAAATCAATTAATTAAAACAATTAATCAATTTAATCAAGCAAAGCATGCTTAATTAGCACATAACACACAATTAAGCATAATTAAACAAGATTAAGCTAATCTAATCTTAACCCTTAATCTAACCACATATCTTAGGGCTAATGCACTTAATTAAACATCTTAATCAGCCCTTAGCACTAATTAACCCAACCCTAAGCAAGTTTAGGCACTAAATAGGGTTTAGGAGCTAAACTCACCCGTTAAGCGGGCCGGCGACACGGGCGCGGTGGCGGCGACGAACCCGACACCCAGGGACCTCTACAACGATGATCCAAGGCAGTCCCAGGGCTGAAACAACGGCAGCAACCTCTGGTTCTCCCTGAACTTCTCAAAAAACTGCACTGCAGGAGGAGGACAGGGGTTGATCGGAGCAAAATGGCTTGGTCGGAGCTTTGGCGAGCGGCGGGCCGGCGACCAGCAGCTCCAGGGGGTCAAGGGGGAGTTGCTAGTGGCTGGTATGGGCAGTGGTTGGGTCGAAATAGGAGGGAAACAGCAGCAAAGGTGAAACAGAACAGCAGCAGGCGCTACAGTGACGGTCCGGCCACAGCCGGCTTCCGGCTGTCGTACGGATCGGCCGGAGGCTCTTTCCGGCGATCGGCCGATGTTATCTGAACGGAAATTCTCTTCCGAACACAACGGCGGGTGGCACGGTCCGAGATTCACACGGGAAGGCAATTCGATTTTCGGTGGAAGGTCAGAAACTGAAATTTCAGGAAAGCAAGAGAAGAAGGGGAGAGAGGGGCTGCGATTTTGGAGGGCTGAAGGAGGAGGAGAGAGAGTGCATTGAGGGCTGCTTCTAGGCCTCATCAATGCCATTAATGGCTTGGCTCAAGTCCCCACAAAACATGACATCATCTTCTCTCTCTTCCTTTGACTTTTCTTCAAAATATCTAGGGGCAAAATGGTCATTTCCACTTTGCACATTTCCCAATGCACCCTTGGGCTGAAAGTGAAAGGCGGGCCTAGGAAATAGGTCGGAAAATGAATAGGATCATGCTCGGGAATTTGTTGAGCTCGAATTGGCTCAAGTTTAAACATCGGGCTAGGACGGGTGAGGGGTCGGTTGGGTCCAACGGGCTTACTCATTGTCTCGGTCTTCCACGGTGGCCGTCCCACCTTGGGCATGAGGCCCTCACTGTTCTTGCCCGGCCCACGTCCTCATAGGCTCGGTTTCTCGGTCCAAAATCCATTTCTCAAAAACTCGGCTCAACCAACTCCGTCGACTGTCAAGGAAGCATCGCCCGAACCATCCCGGACGTTCCCAACAATTCTAAGTCCAATCTTAGGTCCTCATGCCTTGTTAATTTCTCCCTAATGCCATTTTTCTATGACCTCCACTGACCAGCCGTTTTGAGGATTCGCGACTACTCCCTCTCGAAAGGGCTTTGAATTCAGGACGTCACAATTGTTACACGCACTCCACAAAGGAAATCTTACTTTGGGAAAAATCTTTAGTTTCCAGATTTCCAACCACGATCTTCTAGGAACTTGGTATGATGCAAAGGCTTGATCTGCTGTTTGGAGACTTCCCAAGGTACGAATTTTATTATATCCACTCTTCACTGAATAGGACCCTAAGTGATTTTTGTCCATATAATCTTGTCAGGTTTGTGTGTTAGGCTGAGTGGTGTGGCTAAAATTTCATTAATAAGCCTCTCCTCATATATTTCCTTAAGCAAATGTTTATCCCATGCTCCCTTAGTATGGTTTATCAATTCAGCTACTAACTTAGGTTCATCCTTATTAGTTGTCCTCCAATTCTACTAGAAAGTAGCCACCTTTACTCTCTTATTTGAATGCCGCTACCATCGCCAACTTTCAATTTAATGTTTGGCTCAATAGTGTCTCTTCCTATCAGTAAGCTTCACCATCCCCAAGAAGGTCGAGAACCTTTTGGTGTAGTCCAGAAAACCCCTCTAGGAAAGTATACTCCTTTTAAAATTCTACTCCATATAGCATTTGGTGTTTGGATTAATCTTGAAGCTTGTTTCCCCAGCAAAACTTTATTAAAATCAACGAGATCTTTAAAGCCCAGTCCCCCACAATCTTTTATACTCTTCAAGATGTCCCATCTTTTCCAATGGATTCCTTTTTTTGCAAAATTTAGCATCTGGTATTTGGATTAATCTTCAAGCTTGTTTCCCCAGCATAACTTTTTTAAAATCAATGAAATCTTTAAAGCCCCTCCCCCCCCCCCCAATCTTTCCTACTCTTCAAGATGTCCCATCTTTTACCAAAAGGATGAAATTCTCTTTTCAATTGCCCTACAAATAAAAGTGGAAATTCTGAAAATTGACATAGCATATTGAGGAAGTGCTTGGACCATTGTCTTGATAAGAACCTCCTTCCTCACCTTCAAAATCAACTTCTCTTTCCACTCTTCTAGTTTTCTATCAACCTTTGCCAAAACCCAAGAAAACATGTGCTTTTTAGTATGGCCCTAGTCAGAAGGTATTCCCAAGTATTTCCCTATTTTCTCGATAATTGGCACTCTTAATTCATCAGCTAGGTTTGACTTTAACTCTTGAGGGTAGTCTCTTTCAAAAAAAAAGATTCTTGACTTATTCAGTTTAACTAATTGTCCCGAAGCAAAATAATATTGAGCCTCTCTAATAGTGCCATCCAGGAAAAATGTAGCATCATCTACAAAAAGAAGATGTAATAATATAGAAGAATGGGGATTTGGTTGAATACTTTTAATGCTTCCATCTATTATAGCTTTAGACATCAGAAAAGATAGGACATTAGCCATCATAATGAACAAATAGGGGGATGGTGGGTCTCCTTGCCTAATCTCTTTTGATGGTTTGAAGTAATCACAATAATCTCCATTCATCTCCATTTACTCTTAACTCCTAAAGATATTGAAGAAGTACAATACTTGACCAGTAATACCCATCGTTCAATAAAACCCATCGTCAACATGCAATCACATAGAAAATCTCACTTAACTCTATCATAGGCTTTCTACACATCAAGCTTCAGGACCACCTAAAATTTTCCGCTTTCTTTTCCTAACTCTTAGAGAATGTAAAGTCTCCTGAACAATGAAGATATTATCTTGAATTTGTCTACCCCCAATAAAAGCATTTTGTTCTTAGGATTTGATTTGATTGAGCCAAGGCTTCAATCTATTAGCCATCACCTTTGCTATTATTTTATAATTGAAATTACAAAGACTAGTAAGCCTATACTAAATAATACTTTCCGGATTTGACACTTTAGGAATAAGAGTAATATAAGTTTTGTTAATTTCTAGATCGAATGTACCTTGTTTGAAGAAAGATTCTACCATTCTAAACAAATCTTCATTGATATGGATCTAGCTGCTTTGATAAAATAATCCCTTAAAATCATCCGAACCCGGTACTTTTGTTGCTTCCATTTGGAAAACTATTGTTCTCACTTCTTCTCTTGTAATTAGTGTCACTAGGGCCTCATTCATTTCATTCATGACCACTTGTGGACATTGATCTAGTATTGGCTGATAATCTCTACTTCACACTGAAGTGTATAATGCTCGGTAGAAGTTTGTAATGTGTTACTTCAAAGTAAGAGGATCCCTGCACCAATATTGATCATCAATTTCTAGCATAGAATTTTTTTTTCTGTTGTCTTCTCTAAATTGTTGTTGCATGAAAATATTTCATATTTTTATCCCTCCATCTCAGCCAATTTATCCTGAATCTCATCCCCTAGTACATATCTTCTTGTCTCCATAGCTTTCAATTTGCTCAACAATTTGCCTATACTCCTCCTCACCTGAAACCCCTACTGGCCTATTTGTTATTTCAATCAGCTTTTCCTTTAGAGGGACAATCTATCTAGGTGCATTTTTGAACATCTTCTTGCTTCACCTTCCCAGTTCAGCAACTACCTTTCTTGTTTTACCTATTATATCCAGCTACTTACTAGCCCACCAAGCTTGTTTAACCACTTCTCTGCACTCTAGGTGTTCTACCCATAAGGCTTCGAACCTAAATAGCTTCTTTCTTTTAACCCCAACTGAATCGAAAATAGAAAAAGTGTGTTATGATTTGACCCAATAGCAGGAAGTGCGTGAGCCTCCACATTAGGGAATAATATTATCACTCTAGATTACATAGTGCCCTATCAAATCGTTTCTTGACAAGTTCTTCTCCTTCCTTTTTGTTGGTCCAAGTATAAGCACATCCCTTACTCTCAATATCCATTAATGAATTTGAGTTTATGAACTCCCGAAATGCTATCATTCTATAGTGATCCACTTCGCACCTTCCTACCTTTTTCCACTGGTATATCACTTCATTGAAATCTTCATCATAATACCACTGCTCAAGTCTTTGCATATAACATCAATAAGTTCCTTAGTACTAAATCCCATTGTCACTGTAACCTCCTCATCCCATAAAAGTGTAAGTCCACCCCTAATCCCAATAAGATTTATAATTACAAAATCTATGAACTAAAGACGTGTTCTTACTCTATCCACTATAGATTCTTTGTTTTCAGTTTCCATGAGGAACACTAAGTTGGGCTTATTATGAGCCACTATGGCTCGAAGATACTGGACCATCAAGGGGTTGCTCAACCCTTGACAGTTCCAACTCAAGAGTTTCATATTTGCTCTAGTGGCTTATTAGAGCTAGCCACCAAAACCCAATCATAGACCCCTTCCCAAACCTAGATTGGGGTATCCAATAGGTTCTCCTCATCCAGCAAAGTCACTGAAGCCCCACTTTTCTCATATGGAGTGGATCACTTTCTGTTTTTTAGCTGCAGGTGTTTTGTGTCTTGACTTTTTCCCTTTTTTTAAGCTCCATGTTCTCTTTCCCCATTTAGCCAAACCACTGTCTAGCACCTAGGTTTGTTGTAGTCTTTTCCCCTTGATTGAAATCACCATTTCTGCCCCTCTATCATCATACATTTCCACATGGTCAACATGATTATAAATAACCATAACCATATCGTTAATCTCTATATGATCCTTATGCAAGTGCGAATCCTCTAGAATTATTGGAGTTTCTAGTACAACTTCCTCTTCCATAAGAGAAGGGTCAATATCCCCAAAGAAGATCTTCCAACAAGAGAGCTATTATCTTTCGCTCTCGCCTTTAGCCAAGAACCATATCTACTAGGTTTGTCTTGAGCTTATCTAGTCTCTTTGTAGGGAATTTTTGGGCTATAATTAGCATAGTGTCTAATGCAGCCACAAGAAAAACATAAGTGTAGTAGCCTCTCATACTTGAAATCTATCCACCATTTCCTACCTCCCAAATTTACAATAGTTCCAGTTTTGAGAGGACATGCTAGATTAAGCCGGACTTTTACCTCCAAGTTTATGCAAACTATTAGTTCTTGCCTCAATTCTAACCTCCTCTAAATTTCCCAGTTTTGCTACAATATTGCGCAAGGGATCTTCTATAATCAAGGCACGGGGAAGACCCAAAATATGCACCCAAAATGTATAATGAGAGAATTCATAATAGTGTTCAAGGACATTAGGATCTCCCTCTTGCAATACAAGAAAATTACTAGCAAAAGACCAAGGGCCAGTTTCCAGCACTCTTTTTTTCTTCTTGGCTCACTCAAACATAAAGTGGAAGAACCCAGGTTCAATAATCTCACATTTCACAAACTTAGACTTCCATGGTTTCTTCATAATACTAAAGAATGCTTGAAAATTCACATTAGATTTTGAAAATAACTTCCTATAAAAAAGAAGTTCACTTCCCTTTTTTCCTTCTCAAACATTTCGACAACTAGCTCTGTGATGTCCTCCTCTGACAACAAATCTCCCATCTTCTTGCACAAAGCCATCATCCTTAGTTCGTTCTCATAGTCGCCCTCCATTCTGAAGGATGATTTCTTCTAATGAGTTAGCCAAGTCAAAAAGTTTATGGTGGGGTAAAGCTGATGCGATCTGGGAAAATGGAGTGAAGGGCACCCTAAGAAACTATTGGGGGTATTTCTACTAAAGGCCTACAAGGGCAGTAAAGATTTATTTACTTTTAGAAGAGACCGGCAACTTCATGTGATATCCATTTCCACCTCTACCAACTGGAAAATGGTTTCCTTAACCTAAAGAGGAAGAAGAAGGAGCAATGGATAAACTAAGAGAGAAGACTTAATCTGGATAAAGAAGATTTGGGATCTCCATGGATAACCAAATTAAAAATTTAGGGTTTAGGGGCCAAGCTATCACCAAAAGGGTAGACAAAAGCTCTCACAACCGTTTCGAGTAATCAAACCACACGAAAGTTCGAAATCGCAATCATCCAATGAGGACATGAACATGCTACAAACAATTGACAATTTGGTGAATTAATTAGAGAGCAAAGAAACATTTCATGGTCAGATGCATTTCATGCTAGAAGATAATAGAGTTTGCAATTTTATTTTTAATTTTTCTATATGATCCAGCTTTATCCCACCCCCTCCACTTGGATTCTATTATTCAACATTTTTATTTAGGTGTATTTAGGTTTATCCGGTCGGAAGACATTGCCAAACTCTGAATATGATAATTTTTTAAGAAGATTTCCTATCCAGACTACCAAAGGCAACCTTCTATAATTCTTTTTCACGTTAAAGCTTTGTTCGTTTTGTTCTCAATAAGTTGTCTTCCAAGAAAATGATAATATTTTCCAGTATTTGGCTGAAATTTGAAAATGAACTAGAAAATAATTTTCACTATTCGGTATGGAAAAATCAATTTGATTTTCCTTTGTGCACTCATTTTAATACGTTTTTATTTTCCTAATTTTATTTTTTCTAAAAAATCAATTTTAAATTTTTTTGAATTTCACTTTCTTTCTACTTTTCTTTTCTTTTCCACTCCTTACAGGCAAGCCACAAGCTTGAGCTCGAGGTTGCTCGCCTTTGGTGAGCTCAGGCTCGCTACTCACTAGATTGGCGAGCGCAAGCATCCAGCTCAGGGCTCCCTCGATCAATAAGCGAGAGCCTCTAGCTTGTCAATCTAGCGAGGCCTGAGGCCAACAAGCTCAAGCCTATGGCGAGGCTTGTGCTCATCAATTGAGTGAGCCTTGAGTACAACTCTTGCGCTCCCCAGCAACCAGCCCAGAAAGAAGAAAAGGAAAAAGAAAGAAAGAAAAAGAATAAAAAATTAATTTTTTTTTTTAAATAAAGAGATGGAGGCTAGTAGGGGTGTAAGACAAGAGATAGTAAGTGAGAAAAAAGTTTTCCCTTATTTGAAAAGTGGAAAATATTTTCTCATATTTTGTTAGACTTTTTTCTTTTCATGGAAAATGTTTTTTTCAATCAATTCATTTTCCATGAAACGAAAGTTGGAAAATCCGGAAAACATTTTCTAGAAAGTTGTTTTCCACGAAATGAACAAAGCCTAAGAAACTTCTAATTGGATCGAAAGGGATTTTTTTAAGGATTAATATCATAAAAAAATCTAAAACTGATAAATCCATCCTACATCCCAAGCTAATTTAAGCCTTATAAAAAATAATTTCTATACAACCATATATATGTCATATTTATCCAAGCTAACTTTCGTGTCACAAAAAATAGAAAATTGCTATATATGTAGCATATTTAACCTAAACCAATATATCACATTTACCCCTAAACTAATTTTCGTGTCACAAAAAATCTCAAACTATTATATATGTGCTGCATTTACACCAAACCGGATACACTTGCGACTAATTTAAAAATTAGTTCGAGATAATATGGTATGAGTGTACAAGTTTATGGTAAATGTGGCACTGGCGTGCTATTTTTGGAATTTTTTTGTGACATGAAAATTAGTTTGGAGTAAATATAGTATGATTGTACAAATTTGGAATTTTGTATGATGTGAAAATTTAATTTCTAGTATATGTGGCATGATTGTACCAATTTGAGATTATTTGTAATAGGTATATATTTACTAGAAGTCCTAAAATTTATTACGAAAGTGCAATTGAGTCTTAAAACTTATAAAATGTACAATCAAGTCCTAAAATTAACATCGTCAATTTCACTAATGGAAAAGGCTAACATGGTGTTTTAAAATTATTTTTAATGCCATGTCAGTATTTTTTTTATTCAATTCTTATTTAAATTAGATTAAAAAATTGAAAAAGAAAACCTAAAATTTTATGAGAGAGAGGGGGGGGGGGGTGTGTAGGGCTTTAGTCGTTGCCACTACCCCCATCGTCGGAAGGGCTAGCAATGCCAGCCCTATGTGAGGGTGGTCGGCCTTCACCTAGCCCCAGGTGAGGGCTGGTGACCCTCGTGGTGGTTGAAGCCCTTCCATCTCTCTCTCTCTTTTTCTTTTTTTTTCTACTTTCGTTTTTATAAAATTTTAGGTTTTCTTTTTCAGTTTTTAACCTAATTTAAATAAGAATTGATTAAAAAATAATAAAAATGTTGAAATACCACGTCAGTATTTTCTGTTAGTCAAATTGACGGTATTAATTTTAGAACTTGATTGTATTTTTTGTAGGTTTTAGGATTCAAGTGTACTTCCGCGACATGTTTTAGGACTTTTAGTGAACATATCCCTTTATAATATTAACTATTTCTTTTATCCCTTTGATCACTTATTTTTGAATAAGTGACTACTCATGCACTTTTTATAGATGAGTTCTATAAAATGAAAGAAAACCGAACATTATTTGGGGTGTCTAAATTTAAATGACGCAATTGTCACTTAATTACTAAAAGATAATTGAGAGGTGTCTCTTATCAAAACAGTTTATGTGAGTTAGGCGCCATATCTCCTTTGGTATGCCATGTTATGTTTTGATTAATTTTATGTTCTTTTTTGCTGCATTTCTTCACTTTTACTTTATATAATAATTTACCATGAAAATACCAAAATAGGTTTGTTCCGGATATATATCGACAATAAGAGTCGGTCAAATTCTTAATTGTTTCACCTCTCTCGGTTCTGGAATATATATTACGGTGACTTCTTTGATCTTTACCCACCGAAGGTGTCTGTGACATGATCAGGCTGCAACTTAGCAGCACAACCGGTCGTCCATGAAGGAACCCCTTATGTACAACAAGGTCCAATTACTCTTCTTTTTATGGAAAAGAAAATAAATATCTATGCAGGTATATTATAACAAAATCTTAGACTGTCTCTAAAAACGATTCCCGTGACTCTAAATTTACTTCCAACTAGAATTTGTGCTCGCTCATTCAACGCCACGAGCTTTGTGTTTTAAAAAAAAAAAAAAACATGAGTTTTAATGAGTTTTAATATAGCAAATTAGTAATTATTGAAAATTCAAATATTTGAACTCATCAACGATTCTCTCAGTAACTCATCCTTGACCATATATAAAAATTTCTACATGTCACATAACAATGGTAATTAAGAATTCTTTAACTGTTATGGAGGTGTTATATTTTCCATAGTAGTATAAGTAAAAGTCCCAACTTCATTTTACTGAGAGAGATGGGAAAATGACACTATCCCAAAAGCCAAGAGAACCGGAACTGAAAGAGTTGGTGCTTGTCGCCATGCGGAAATTTCATCAAACAGACGACGTGCGTGTGCATTCTACGTTTTGCTGCAACTCTGTTTCTTGGGCAGAAGATGAAAGCTTGGTGATCTATTTAAAGCGGTGATTGGCAATCGACATGTCGGCTTTGTCCATCTGCAAGGCTACTCCTCTAGCCGTCTTCGCACCAATAAATCCTTCGTTAATTCATCTTCGGCGGTCTCCTTTTAGGGCTGGTTTGCCATGATCGTATTTTTCACTTTGGACTTGTTTTTTAAAAATTACATCACTTAAATGATTGACTAAAAAGTTATGGGCACAAGTACCTTTTTTTACAAGATTCGATGAATAATTTATAATAAAACACAGAACACAACTTTACACAAATTAAAAAATTAATGTCTCACGCGACATACGGTATGCTACTAGAAACCGAAGCATCCTTGGTACGTTCATAATCAGGCCAAACCCTCGATTGAAATCCATAATCCCTTTGGACGTTCCAAATATTTATCCTTCTTTCTTTTTTTTTCGATGCTATCGCCAAAATTTCAACTTAGACCGTGATAATTAGAAACTGACATGAGAACATGACATTTCACAAGCCTGCCAAGCACCAAAGGACAAAGCCAACGTAGCTTTTCCGCCTGCGGCTTTGCGTTTCTGGGGAAGTGGAGAGAGTCCGGGCCAAAGACCAGGAGAAAAAATCTGTGGGTGAAAAATTTTGTTTCGAGAATTCAACTCCAAGAAGGAAAAACCAAGAATAGAAGAATTTGTGGTTCTGTCCGTTAATAGACATCATCCTTAAAAAGGGAAAAATTACCCAAACGGTCCTACATTTATTGTAATTTTTTCAATTCAATTTCAAATCTTTTGCAATTGTGTTAATTCAATCCATCCAGCCAAAATTGGCCGGCCGACGCTGACATGGACGCTGATCAGCTAGCTGATGCTAACGTGACAATTCTTTAATAATATTTTGTTTCGAATTTTTTATTAATTTATTAATTTTCCTTTTTCTTTTTCTTTTCTTTTTTCTTCTTCTTCTTCTCGCAAGTCACCAGACCGGCCAAGGGATATGGTTGGCAAGGCCTCGCCGACATTAGGCAAGGTTGAGCTCGCCCAACCATGGTGAGGGTCGCCCTCACCCAGATCTGGCACGGGCGAGCCTCGCCGTCACCATGGTGGCTGGGCGAACTCGACCTTGCCTAGCGACAGTGAGGGCAAGCTTGCCCAACACTGGCGAGGCCTCACAAGTGGTCAGAAGAAAAAAAGAGGAAAAAGGTAAATTAATAAATCAATAAAAAATTTGAAAAATAAAATAAAATATTATTTAAAAATTTGTCATTTCAACATCGCTTAATCAGTGTCAACATCAGCGCCAGCTAGCCAAATTTGGCCTAATGGACTAAATTAGTACAATTGCAAAAAGTTCAAAATTGTTTTGATAATTTTTCCCACATATGAGCCTCGAAGGAAGGCACTCACATCAGACTGGAATTTGCGATGATTCTTTGGTTAAAGGAATCATTTTTGTAAGCTCACATATGGCTTCGGGGATTCTTCTACGGACCCAACATAGAATTTCCAGCAAGTTCGGTTCTGCTGTAATGGCTTCCTCAGCAGAAAAGCTGGTCCTGGTCATACGATGAGATGGTAGAGAGAGAGAGGGGCTGATGATGGGGCCAAAGATGGACGTAAGGCAGAGCGAATGAGGCGTGAGGAAGATGAAGAATGAAAATGAAAAAAAAAGATAATAAAAAACACAGAACAAAGGGAGAAAGAAGAAAGAAAAATAAAAATAAATAAATAAATGTATTTGGACGATAATGCTCCTAAACATGGACAAGATTATATTGATGGGTGAGTTTAAGCTTTTTTGAGACTAAATTAGTCATTTGAGATCCTTATTTGAGATAATATTTACTTCAGACCATTTTTTGAGAAACGGTTTTGCTTCAGATTTTTATTTGAAATTTTCCCAAGAAATTATAACTACTGCGAATTGTTAGAAGGTAGTTATCACGGGCCATTATAAATACTACCAATCATCCATCAAAAAGCTCCCTCGCAAAATTAAACCAAATGTTATCTTTCAATTATCTTTATCTTTCTTGCATTTACGTTAAATTTCTTTAGTTGTAGCTCTCATGTTCACAACATCAATTGAATTTCGACGTGTATCTTTATCCCAGTGCTGCGTGGTTGATTAAATTCTGACATTGTATCTTTATGTTCTTAAGTTGTGCTGCCAAGTAAATTTTGGCATAATTTATTCACATCCTATTAAGTTATCCGGTCTGTAATTTCCGGGCCTTGTTGTCAATTAAATTTCAACTCGATTTGGGATTATACAGTGTTGTTTGAATTAGAGAAGTTGATCCCCTTTACATGAGATATTCTCTGTCTGAAGTTAGCACAGAATCTTGGTCTCCTTAAATAAACGCTGAAAGACTACTTTCGGTGAAAGAAATTTCATTTGCGGAAACAATTCCAGCGAAACAGAACCAAAAAATTGCCCAGCTAGGTATCGACCGAGCCAGATCTTGAAGAGAAAAAAAGCTCTTCGGGAAGGGGGGACGTGAATTCGACTGCATTGGGATCAATACGACAGTTGGCAAGGCCCCTCGAATCGAAAAGAAGAACAACTCAAGGTTAAGAAACGTTGGAATGGATGTGGCAATCGGAATTTTAGCTCTTTATCCTTTTACTTTTCTGAGGATGTGATGAAAGCTGCAGAAGCGACTCGGATCGATAGTATTAGAAGGCATCTTTTCTGTTGCGAAGACTCGGGATACGCTATCTTGTTCTGTTGAATACCTGCTGTACCTGATAGTATTAGGCATCTTTTGCTTAAAGACATGGCTGATAGCTCTCCTTTTTGAGCTAGAGATGTAACCCTTGACATTATACCTTGCTTCTCTTTGTTTATGTATTTCTTTGAATTACCGAAAAAGGAACGAAGAGTCCATTTTGGCTCTCCCTCACTTTTACTCTAACATTTGGGGTTGATCGAAGTGAGATCATCTAGAGAAGGAGAGGTGCTATGAGCATCGAGTGATTCTCTGTCAAGTTTGTTGTCAACCCTTGTGGAAAGGAAACGAGTTTACCTAGTTGTTTATGTATTCCTAGTTGATTTCCTAGCCCTTCGAAGAATTTGGGTTTGCCCTTATCTGAAAACCCCAGTTGATTTCCTCTAAAACCTAAAATTCTTATGATAAACTTTTAGTTCCTTTTTATAGTGAAAGTTAATATTTACATGCTTAATTTTTGTCACGGATCCAATCATGCATACTTCAGTTCGCAAAGTCAACATTTTGATGTTCTTGGAAAAAGAAGAGACATATATTGTGGTATTCAAATATACATTTGAAGTAATTATATCAACATAAATCAATTGAAAACTCGATGGTTGAATGGAAGTACTAACCCTAGATATTTTTAAGGGTCAATTTGAAAGTTAAACAAAAGCATAGAATTTTATGATATTCTTATTTAGTTATGTTTGGGAAATGATAAAAATAGAAAGAATGAAAATTGAAGTTAAAATATACAGAAAATTTAGTATTTCTGTGAAAATGAGAAAAATGAATATTCTAAAATTACACAAGATCCCAATAACAAAAAGGTCAAATTACAAAAAGTGGGTTACTCATTATGTATATTCAAAGGGTTAATTAATAAGAAACTGATTGATTAACAATAGTATTTGGAAAAATTTTAAAAGGGAAAGATGTCATCAAAATGATCAGCCATTTGAGGTGATCTTCTTTTGAATGATGTTTTAATGATCAATTAGTTTTTACTAATTAACCATTGCTATCATTTTATCTTTCTGTTATTGTAACTTTTTTTCCTTTTTATTTAATTGCGTTTCTTTTCCCTAAAATGTCTTATCAATTCTATTAATATTTTCATCAATTTTTTTACAATTTTTATCAGCTTAATTCTTCTTCTTTTCATTATTCACATAAATCAAAGATAAACGAGAGATTTCTACAAAAGAAATAATAAATGTGTACACCCTTAAAAGCCAACTGGAAAATTATAATGGATAATGGCACAAATGATACCCAATGTAAAATGTGATAGGTGTGGGCATGGTTTTAGAGTATAACCAAACTAATGGGAACCCGTCCAATTCTAAATTCCAAGATCCGCAAGATGGGTTCCAAGTTTCAAAAATTAGGAAACTTATTTCAACATGTACATTCCAAGATTTAGTTAGGTGGAACTTGCAACTTAAAATCTAGAGCAAGTTTTCGTGTTTTTCTTGGTCTACGTATTCGCACGATCCTATAATAGTTCATGGCATCCGATGATTAATGTATAATATGTAATTACTAATCTAAACCTCCATTTTGTAATTGAGAACTTTATTTTGTTAGTATTTCATATTTTTCATGTGTCTTAATATAAGTTATGATCAATAGACTATTGCAATAAGTGATAGTCATTTAAGGTGGTCATTTATTACATTTGTTTGATTAATAATATTAGCGGAACTTAGGGTAAACTTCAGAACATGTGATAGGGTAGGTTCTAAGTTACAGAATATATAGGATAGGTTCCAAGTTCAAAAAATAATAAATCTGTTTTAATCAGTAGGTTCAATGGTCTCCGTACGGAATTTGGAACCGCACTAGACCTAGAACCGTTCACCTCAGCAATATAGTCTCTAAAATTTTAATTTATTTAATGCAATTCATGAACTTTAATCCACTATGTAATGTGATACCTAAAATTTTAATTTGTTCAATATAATATATGAACTTTTGGTGATTGTTTAAACCGTCCCTAAACCATATAAAAATATTCAATATTATTCTTTCATTAATTTAAGTTCAAGAGCAACGTCAACATTTACATTTAGTCCAAGAATTAATATGAACACAAACTAAATATTCAAGAACCAAATTGAACAAATTAAAAATTTAGAAACTACACTGAGTCATAATCTAAAGTTTATCCTTGTCATTTTTCCAAATGCATAATTCACAAATTTGCGATATGTATTCTAATGACTACGCCCGCTTCGGGCAAGTCTTGTAATCGAGGGTACTTGGACAAGCAACCGGTTACAAGACTTGCCCAAAGAGCAATTTGTCATGCAATGGGTATTTCATCCACCTGCACAAGAAGCTATTATACTACGTGGAATGTACTTTCCTCACCAAAGGCCCTCTAATTCATAGTTAATTTAATAATGAATTAAGGGGGTGACATTACAAGATCTCTCATCTCAAGATAGATATCATGTCTATTTCTTCTTCTTTGAATTTTTAGTGAGATATAATCTGAAATTTATCCCTATTGTTTTTTCAAATAAAAAAATTCAGAAAATTTGCGATGTGTATTCCAACGACCCCGCATCGTAGCCGGCGTGGATCTTGGGCCGGCATTTTTGTCATATAATAATGATCTCTCTCTCTCTCTCTCTCTCTCTCTCTCTCGTCTCGATAAGTCAAAGTCCTCTCGCGGTTTGCCCGAAGAACACGAAAGAACGACTTTTCAACCTCCTTTTCGGCCTCCTCCTCCTCCTCCTCCTCCTCCCGAACCAACACCACAAGCCATCCTCTGTCTCTGTCTCTCTCTCTCTCTATAATCCTTTTTCCCTCCCTGAAAATGGCAAACGTCGACGAGAAGACCTGCCCCGCTACCCACGATGAATCCAGCCCTCTCTTCAACAAGGAGGTCGCCAACGACGCGGAGAAACCCGCCCGGGCGACCGACAAGGTCGCCGACAATGCCAAGAAGCCCGGCCACGCGACCGATGCCACGAACGGCCCGCGCCTCATCCTGGTCGTCGGCGGCGGGCGAGATGATAAAATGATAATAATGGAAAGAATGAAAATTGAAGTTAAAATATACGAAAATTTTAGTATTTCTGTGAGGATGAGAAAATTGAATAATCTAAAATTACACAAAATATAGAAAATGTGAAAAAAAAGAAGCTAAAACACTATAATAGAAAAAAAAAATATTAATAGTTACATTAAAAATAATAAAAACTTGTTAAAATGTAATAAATATAGCCACTCAATTAAACTAAATAAGATATTCTAAGAGAAAGAATAAACACATAATAAATAAAATAGAAAAAGATCCCAATAACAAAAAGGTCAAATTACAAAAAGTGGGTTACTCATTATGTATATTCAGAGGGTTAATTAATAAGAAAATTGATTGATTAACAATAGTATTTAGAAAAAAATTTAAAAGGGAAAGATGTCATCAAAATGATCAGCCATTTGAGGTGATCTTATTTTGAATAATGTTTTAATGATCAATTAGTTTTTACTAATCAACCATTGCTATCACTTTATATTTCTGTTATTGTAACTTTTTTTCCCTTTTTATTTAATTGCGTTTCTATTCCTTAAAAAGTCTTATCAATTCTATTAATATTTTCATCAATTTTTTAACAATTTTTATCAGCTTAATTTTTTTTTATTCACATAAATCAAAGATAAAAGAGAGATTTCTACAAAAGCAATAATAAAATGAAAGTGTACACCCTTAAAAGTCATGTGCATTGTATATGCTAATAAAAAATACAAGAAGATAAAAGCTGATAGGAAAATTATAATGGTTAATAGCACCAATGATACCCAATGTAAAATGTGATAGGTGTGAGTATATTTTTAGAGTAGAACCTAAAACCAAAGAACTAGACTAATGAGAATTCGTCCGGTTTTAGGTTCCAAGGTGGCAAGGTAGGTTGAAAGTTTCAAAAATTGGGAAACTTAATTTCAATATGTACATTCTAAGTTTATGGTAGATGGAACTCATAATTTAAAATTTGGAGCAAGTTTTAGTATTTTTCTTGGTCTCCGTTTTAACACGATCTTATAATAGTTATTTTATAATCACTAGTCTAAGCTTCCATTTTATAACTGAGAACTTTATTTTGTTACTATTTCATATGTCTTATTATAAGTTGTGATCAATGGATTGTTGTAAATAAGTGGTAATTATTATAATCGTTTAATTAATAATATTAGTAGAACTTGGGTAAATTTAGAACCTGTGATAAAGTAGGTTCCAAGTTACAAGATATATATGGTAGGTTCCAAATTTCAAAAAGTGATAAATATGTTTCAATCGGTAGGTTTCATGGTCTCTGTATACGGAATTCGGAACCGCATTGGACCTAGAACCGTTCACCTTTGCAATAAAGTCTCTAACTTTTAATTTGTTCAATGTGGTCCATGAACTTTAATCCAATATGCAATATGATCTCTAAACTTTTAATTTGTTTAATATATAGTATATGAACTTTTGGTGATTGTTTAAACTGGTCCCTAAATCATATGAAAATATTCAATATTATTTTTCCATTAATTTAAATTTAAGAGAAACATCAACATTTTCATTTAGTCCAAGAATTAATATGAACACGAACTAAAAATTTTAGGAACTACATTGAGTTGTAATCTGAAGTTTATCAATGTCATTTTTCCAAATGCAAAATTCACAAAATTGCAATATGTATTCTAACGGCTCTTGCTTCGAGAAGGTCTTGTAATCAGGGGTACTTGAACGAGGTGATCAGTTGTTACAAGACTTGCCCAAAAGGCAACTTGTCATGTAGTGGGTATTTCACCCACCCCTCCTCACTCCAGTCGCAAGGGACTATTATACTAGAATCAAAGTTTTGACATGGAGTCTATCTTTCCATCGAAGAACCCCTAATTTCCGATCAATTTATTTTTCTACCCAACTAATAAGGTATTAGTGGGATAACATTGCGAGATCCTTGTCCCAAGACGAATTTCCTATTTATTTCTTTCTTCTTGAATCTTTCATATACATGTTCAGATCCAAACTACATTAAATTGTAATCTGAAATTTATCCGTGTCGTTTTTCCAAATAAGAAATTCACGAAATTTGCGACGTGTGTTCCAAAGACCCCGCATCGTAACCGGCGGGGACCTTTGGGCTGGCAATTTCGTCACATAACGATAATAATTATGATCTCTCTCTCTCTCTCTCTCTCTCTCTCTCTCTCGTCTCGAGTGGTCAAAGTCTTCACGCGGCTTGCCCGAAGAACACGGAAGAACGACTTTCCAACCTTCTTTTTAGCCTTCCTCCTCCTCCTCCTCACGAGCCAACATCTCTCTCTTTCTCTCTCTCTCTCTCTCTCTCTCTCTCTCTAATCCTTTTTCCCTCCCTGAAAATGGCGAACGCCGACGAGAAGACCTGCCCTGCTGCCCACGAGGAATCCAGCCCTCTCTTGAACAAGGAGGTCGCCGGCGACGCGGAGAAACCCGCCCGGGCCACCGAGAAGGTCGCCGACGATGCCAAGAAGCCGGGCCACGCGACCGACGCCGCGAACGGCCCGCGCCTCGTCCCGATCGTCGTCGGCGGCGGCGGCGGACGGTTCGGCTGGACCGCCAATGGCTTGCCGCTGGGTCACGGCAGCGTGATGGGCGAGCCGATGGAGCGGGGTCGGTGGAACTCCGGCCTCTTCGCTTGCCTCGGCCGCAACGACGAGTTCTGCAGCAGCGATCTCGAAGTTTGTGAGTCTCTCTCCCGATTTTTCTGGATTAGGGGGTTTTTCTTCTGTGATTGCTGCATTTCTGGCGGTGTATCTTGCGGTATCTGGGGATGAATTTGGTCATTGAATTGTTGGTTTGGTGGTGGTGGTTTTGATTGGTTGTGCTTTCGGAGCTATTAGCTTTGGTAGCTGGGTTTCTTGTCTAGGTGGTGTGACTTATTGCTGAAATTAGATCGAATTGGCTTTGTTAACTTGGAGGTCCTTGGCTAGTAATTAAAAAGTGGTCCTAAGGGCCGTTAACTAACAGTATCGGCAGCCACCACTCTGCATCGGTTGCACATGGCAGTCGCTGTGCTAATTTAATTCACCATTCGTGATGGTGCCGGGACAGCCTGAGAGGGCCGTGGCGTCCATTATCCATGAAGATGCAGAGAATATGGGGACTTTCCATTGGAATTTCACTTTGGATTTTCTCTTTAAGTGGCCAGTCTTGCTCAAACAAACTTAAGATTGAAGAAGAAACAAGTGTTTGGAACTCTCAAAGACTCAGATTTCAGATCCGAATACTTGTATTCTTCAAACTAGGCCTAGGTTCTCTTAATATGTATATCGAAGTGAAAATCATAAAATATTTGTGGGTTTTGGATCTTGATCAGTCTTGGTCTGCTTTTGAAAGTTTTTTGGGTTTTGATCTGATAAATGGGATCTCTGTTCATCTACGTTTTCTTAGCACAGTTCTCTCCATCAGGAGAAACAAGAGAGGGGGGGGGGTGGTTATTGATTTTCCGTTCCTACTCTAATGAAGCTTATTCAATTGGAAATTTATATTAGTGTTTAATTTGTTTATGAAATATATGTGTGTGTGTGTGTGTGTGTGTTATATTATATAGTTAGAATTTTGCAATTTTCAAATAAAACAATCAATTGCTAATTTTTCAAACATGATGTGCAAGCATCACAAAATTGACACCGCAATGCCTGCAACCCTTTATATAATGTCTGTCACACCCCACTTCCACAACAACCACTGTGCAACTGCGACACAAACCCATGTCTGCCCTATAATTCCTTGCCCTTGCATGTGAATTGTTTTTGTTGATTTAATGAGTATCTATTAAGGGACATGATGCATCATAACTTTTAGACGAGAGAGAATTTTATTTTTTTATTTTTTTTCCTCCTTTTCTAGGCAAGTTTTTAGTCTGCGTTTCTATTGAGGTTGTTCTGAACTTCTGAAATTGTAATCTTGTTGTGATAGATTTCATTGATGACTTTAGGAAAACTAAATTAGAAGGAAAGAAATTTTATTATTTTTTTAAAAAATAAAATAAAATCGTTAGGTTTGAAATTTTCAGCGTTTAAGTGGTGGGGACTGTGCATGCTGGAAATGCTATTGAATGTACTATGTATGCTGACTCTAGATCAAAAGTTAAAGCACAAATGGAGGTTATCCAGTTGAATATATGTTAGCAAGGGATTACTCAGGCTAACTGTGTTAAGCATTTAGATATTGGTATCAATATTAGTTTATTTTGTTAAATCGAAGGTCATTCTACTTGTATTCCTTTTCTATATGCTTATGATATCATGAATCCTTTTTTATCATATTTTCTTCATCATGACATGACTAGGTCTTCTTGGAAGCGTTGCTCCTTGTGTGCTTTATGGAAGTAATGTTGAGAGACTTGAAAACACTACTGGGACTTTTGCAAATCACAGCTTGTCTTATGCTGGCCTTTATCTGATTGGAAAGTTCTTCTGTGGTGTCAACTGCCTTGCACCCATGTCTTCATTTTTTAGCCGCACGGCTATTCGTCACAAGTATAATCTAGAGGCAAGTAATTCTTTCACCTGTCCATTCTTCACTGGCACTTTTCTCTTATTATCATGAGATAAGTTTGTTGACTGAGTAAACCACTAGTCACACATTCTGGTGAAGCTACTGGTATAACTTCTGCCCTTTCGAAAGGCACCAACGTCTCATATCTTTTCTCCAAGGAAAGATGTATAATTGATACTTGTTTATTTATTTTTCATTTTTAACAGCAGAAGCAATGTTAGATTCACAAGGTACTCACATTGTAGTTGGTTGAATTAGGAAATCTCGAGATTATGACGTGAGTTGACTTCACTTCATGTTTGGTTAAGGTAGTCAATCTCAACAGATTAATCTGATGAGTGCCCTTGATTTGTGAAATTTCAATTGATCCTGCTCTGACTCTTAGCGTTAGCAATGGGTGGGCAGGGCTTAGGCCCTGCAACTGCGCCTCAACCATGCCTTCCATCCTCTGCAAATACATTCAGTATTTGGCCCAATCTATCACTTCCAACCAATTGAAAAGAAGACTCATTTTTCTGTGCATTTTATACCATAGCGGCTAGTAAGTATATTAAGGGAGGATCTGCAAATATACCCATAAATAGAAACTGTAGCCATCATGAGGATCTGTAAATATTAATTATAGTCATCATGAGGATCTGTTCACCTTTCTCTGGACCATATTGTGAGTCAATCATGCAATCTGTCCTCATGCTGACCAAACAGGTTCTTTAGCATTTGTCTCTTCACCACCCTTGCAATTGCAAGTGAATTATGCAATTGATAGTGATCCTCATCCAACAAATTGTTTATCCCCAATATATCCCACTTGGGATGGGCAAATGCTGGTTCTGGTTAAGCCCTTTTCCTCCTTATTGGCTGATTGCTACTTTCTTCTTGAAATTTATGCTTGAACTTTCTTGCCTTATTTTTTATGATTGCTGTCCTGTAAATATGACTATAATAGGCATTTTGGGGAACAAAATTAAATTCACAACTTATAGCCATAAGTTGTGAGTTTAAATCTCCAACAGCAAAACTTAACATCCTCAAGTAAATTTGCATTTAACAGTTAAAGGAAACTTTTGATTTTGAAGAGCTGTGACAACAAAAATTGTAAAAATACGCCTTAGTTATTCTCTGAAAATCAGCTTCACTTGTTCAACTGTATCTATTTCTAAAATGTCACAAGACACTCCATTGGAGGTTCAATGACTTTCCGAAAGTAGAACCAAATTTCTTAAAAGAACTCTTAGGCAATAACTTAGGATGTTTGCTTACATCTAAATATGTTTTAATTGATAAACAATAAAATCATTTAACTTGTTTTTTGTTAGTTTAAAAGTCTTGTTATAAAAAACAATGTTAAGTTACGCATACCGATAAATGTTTATTTGACATCATTTTCATTAAACAACGTTATTTGTGTCTTACAACCAGTTATACGTTTTAAATTTTTATTGCCTCATGATGTTTTTCCCTCGTATAATATTATGCTCTTGATTTGTTTATTCACTTAATTTTCTGGCAATAAGAAGAATAACCGAATCCAAAATAGTTAAATGAACTTAATTTTATCTTCAACGTGGATTATAATTTGGAAAAAAATCATTAACCACCCAAACCAGAATTTCTAAATATAAAAAAGTGCTATGAGTATACAACAATTGTTCCTTATTTATATAATTGAATGACAAAAATTCAAAGGAAAAAATTCAGAGTAGTACAGATGGGTAAAGTTTAGCACAGCGCATATTAAACTTAGAAGAACTTTGGTTATTATATAAATCTTATCATTTACTAGACCAGCTTTGAATTTAAAAATTTTTGGCACCTCTGAGACAGCATTTTCTTCTGAGTAATCTTGAGTATATGTTCAAGGAATCGCAACCGATTACGAAGATGAAGAAAATGCTCTTTTTTTTTTTTAATAGAAGAGATTCGCCACCTTGTGGTGTTAAAATTTCCTTCTATTAATTTGAAATTGCAGGTAAGCGGAATTACTTTTCTGATTATGGACAAATAATTATATTTGCTTTCAAGATAACAGGTTTTGTTAATTTTTGTTTTTGAAGTAACTGATTTTTTTTTAATTACTTTAACCATCATCTCAACAGTGTTTTCATGGGAAAAACTGTTTCTTAGCATTGAAAAGAAAAAAAAAAAAGATTTATGCAAACATAATCAAATGGCCTCTTAGTTTATGATTTTATGCTTATTCTATAAATTTGTGTTCTGAAGTTGTGCGTGTGTGTGTGTGTGTGTCTCTCTCTCTCTCTCTCCCTCTCTCTCTCTTCTTTCTTTTTTTTGCGTGAAGGCATTCTATGTCATGGAAACGTTTATTATGTAATATGTTGCTGAGAGACACTTCATATCCATGTCACACTTTCCTACTTATAGCATTTTACATATGCATTTCTTACTGCTGCTCATACATCTGAAGAGAACCTGGAATGACTATAGTGGTATGTCAACAATTATCATCTATTCTAAGCATTTTGAGTATGTGAAGAGGTTATAAAGTGATGGTCAAGACCTGAATGCTGTTGTATCATAGGGTTTTTCTTTGTGCAAGAAACTAATGTGGAGATTTTAAAACAGTTAAAGGACTTCCTGGATCAGGTATTTGGTCTGGCTTATCAAAAATGGAACTGAGAAATTAGATGCCTATAAATTTGAATAAAATGGGATGAGCCCCTAATGTGTATTTACTGAAATAAGTGTAAATGGGTAATTTAGGTTTATGGGGAAATATAGTGTAATAAAATTGCTATGTCAAATCTAATATCTAAAATAACCAGTCACTACAACATGTTTTCTGGGGAATGGTTCGGTTTACGAGAGTAATTTGGTTCAGTTTTTAAGGAAAGTTAAGAAGAAAGCTTACCAAAGTTTTTGGCTGTGCTTTGTTTAGCATTCGGACCATACAGAATGAATCTGATGGATTGCACAGCTCTAAATATGAGTGGCTTGAGGTTGGGGTAGCGAGAGCAGACCACCTCGTAATGCAGAAATAGATTTTACTTTTGGATGCAGCTTTATTGGGTCTATACCTACGAGATTAATTTACTTGAGCTCTTCCTTGTCTTATAGTGAACTGTGCAGAACAAAGCGATGACTGACTATATGCTTCGTGGGTCTTTGCTGCCTAAACAGGGTAGCTGTGAGGCACTTCACAGGTCATGTGGATGCTGTGGAAGTTGTGTGGAGGATGAGGTGCAGCGAGAGCGCTGTGAATCGGGGTGCGACATGCTAACTCATGTCTTATGCCACCCCTGTGCTCTCTGCCAGGAAGGACGTGAGCTCCGCCGTAGGGTACCACATCCTGGATTCAATGCGCATCCAGTCTTGGTGATGATTCCCCCAGGGGAGCAGACTATGGCTCGCCGGGCTTGAGTGTTCTACATCTATATGAAAACCAGCCTGTATATGTGCAAACCGTACGTCTGATTTCTCCAGTTGTGGACTTACCAGACCTTTTATTGTACTAAAGAAATGGTGATGAAATATAGTGCTCGGTCTTAACCAGCTATAAATAAATGCTCTGTATATGATGCCTTGTTTGTATACAGCAACATCTCTTTACTAATATATAGTTACACGGTTACGTTTCTCGCTTCTGCTTTGCTTGTCTCTTGGTGGAAATCAGGTGCTTGCTCACTGCTTGTATGTTGGACTGCCCAAAAATGACGACTTTGAAGACGAACGAGAAAGTCCATTGAAATTCCTAAATCTCTTTGCTGATTGCAATCGAGCCACGAGCATTTCTTTTAATACAATCGAAGTTCTTTCAAATGAATTAGGTCGGGACTAGCTTATGTAAAAATCGAATTGTACCTTTTAAAATAGGTTTGAGACATGATACGTGTTCGAAGTTTGACTATACCAGTTGAAAGGTATAGGATTCAATTATTATTTTTTCGTATTGCGCTAATTAAAATTTTTGAAACTTAATCGCATATATAATATTTAACTTTTTTGGTCTAATTTACGAAGATCAATCACGAGTGGGATTCTTTATATGGTGTAACCTAGTCTAAGAGTAGTATGAGAGAGAGTCTCTCCTTTTAAGTGGCAGATCACCATTTAGATAGCCAGGAGGATAAATAGCACAGGAGAGGATTTATATATTTCGAACTTTTAGGAGGGGGTGCAATTGTTATCATTCAATCAATAGTTTACTTCAATGAACCTCATGGAAATTTTTAAAAATTGAGCAATGTTAAAGATATCAAGACTCGTCTATCACATTGATTTATTAAATAATTATACACACCAAAAGTGATTATCTAAGTTGGTAGATTCAATTAGCATCCAATAGAACCAGGGACTAAGAAGCACCGACACTTTTCAGGAGCCTTCGTGTCATGTCGAACACTCCAATACGTGTCCAACACTCTTCGACACTTAGTCAACACATGTCAGAAAATCCGGCACCTGGTCATCTTTCCCCAATACTCTTTGACACTCGTGTCGAAATTCTAAGACGTGATTTTGACATGTAGGGGTTAATTTTAAAAAATTTCAATAAATGATAGGTCAAAATGTAAATATGTAAATAAATAAAAATAATAAATTGGAAAAAATGAAAACCCTAGTCTTCTCTTTTGACTTTCATGTCTCGTGACGCATAATTCACCCACTCAAGTTTATTTTTTTTCCTTTTATCTTTTAACACACATTGACATGAGAGTCTAGAATGTCGATTATTTATTTTTTTCCTCTAAATTAAATGGTTAAATTGAAACAATGAATGATATTAACAATTGGTGGATTAATGTTTTTAGTGTAAATTCATTCTATACTCTTTTTTATTATTTGTTTATTTATGAATTTGAATTGAATTAATTTGATTGAAATAATCATAAAAAATGATAATTTATCATGAATATATTAAAATATTTATTTAATAAACAATGTGTCCCAATGTGTCGAAATTCTCTATCTTTTGAGAAACATATTGGCATGCCGTGCCATGTCGTGTCGCATGTCGCGTGTCCATATCGATGCTATTTAGACTAGGGATGTTACTAAGTAAAAAATCTAACGGACGACTATTAGTATTCCTTAAATTATTCTAAAATAATTGAGGAATATTGGGCTCGGACAGCTCAACAATATTTTTGAAACTTCCTTTGTAGAACTCTACGAGTAGAACACAATCGTTACATACATCTAAACAAAAAGGAATGCAATCATATACGGGAAGTCCTAAATTTTATATAAGGCTGCAATTAGAAATCTAAAAATTTGTTTAATCAAATCCTACATGCTTTCCAAAAGGGCCACGTTTTATTTTCCTTAATTCCTAGTTAGAGGAAACCTTCCTCCAACCATTCCTTTGGTTATAGGATTAAAAATATGGATATTACCCGCTTTTGTTAATAGTTAAGCTTACATGTTGGTGATGGTCATAAATCATGACCCAACAATAAGAGACAAGGTTGGGAGAAATTATCTCCAATTGGGTATGAGGAAAAATTTAACTCTTTTTGAAAAAGTAAAGTAAAATTCTTTTGATGAGCAACACAATAATATGCACGTAGCACTCAAATGCTATATGACATTCTTAAATTGCATATAGGGGGTTGGCCATATGCTTTTTAGGCTCTTGACCCTTTTGGGCATTTGGCACTAGATCAATAGGAGGAAAAGCTTCTCTTGGCTTTAGTGGTTCCGAATCACGAGAGGAATTTTTCTTAATCCACTTGCAAATGGATTTGTAGAATGGAGAAATGGGTTGCTATTTGGGCTTTATTTTCTTAGGCTCGAGCTTTGGTGGTTCATAAGGCTTATGGTCAAGAGGTGGTGGTGGAAAAACTGGAGAAAATGTAGGAGTGGGGTTAGACACTATGTAGGATACCATAAATTGAAACCTTCCACCTTCTTCACCTAGAGACCTATGGATGAATCACCATCTAGATACCTCTAATAGAAAGGATCTTGAGCCTTTTTCTTTTTCTTACTCACCGAAGGGCGATTATCTTCATCTTTTGGAGGGGCCGTGCAAAGTTCACATTGACAGTCCACATCCTAATAACAATGTCTTGTAACTGGGTCTTTGAAGTAGTAAATAGGATTACCCCTTGCATTAAAGGAAGAAACAGGAGGACTTGTTTGGGCTTTGTGACTAGGTTTACCTTCCCCATCTTATCAAGGGTTTTGAGCAAGTTGGACAATAAGAAGAGTGGAGAAAATAGAGCTGGACAATTCTGTGTTCTTCTCCATGCGGTCAAATTTAATGACCACACTGCCATCTTTCTTCTTAGTAAAGTTTAGCATAGTACACTAGACTAGACGAGCATCCTTGTGCAACTTTTCACAATTGGTTACCCAAGTTTCTGGAAGAAGTTTAACCAACTGATCCCTAGAAATTTGTCTAGGAATATGAACACAAGATGTTGTATTGTTATTGTCTACGAAGATTAGTAAGGCTTCTTATGATGCTGGCAAAGAAAGATCTATGGCATGGTTCTAGACCCTATACACCCTTTGGTAGTGCAAAGTAGCAACAATAGAATTTGCTACTTTGGAAGCACTAGTAATATAGTCGGACTTTCAAGGAAGTAAAGAGCTAGGGGTCAGAAAGTGCCATCTTGAAATTTAGAAAATCAATAAGGTTTCTTTTGATGCTAGCAGAGAAAGATCTATGGCATGGTTTTGGACCCTATATACCATTTGGTAGTGCAAAGTAGCAACAACATAATCTACTACTTATAGAGCACCAGTAATTTGGAGTTGGACTTTTAAGGCAATAAAGAGCTGGGGGTCAGAAAGTGCCATATTGATTTGGGAAAAGGGTGACAAACACTATACAAGCGTTCAAGGTAGTCTCAATTATTCCAATACATGTATGTTGGTAATCAAGAAACCTTGTGTCTAGAAGAGTCATTTGGGCAACAACTAGAAGACATTTTTTACCATGGAAAAACAATGTGAGACAAATTACATTATAGTGCAAATGGGTGTATCCTTGCTAAATCCACTGTTGAAGGAATTCGAGAAGGATTTGGAGAGTAAAAAACTGTTCTTAGTGGGTAGCAGGAATAGGAAGTTGACCAAACAGAGTAAAATGCACATACTCCTTGACTTCTTGTGGAATGTGATGAATTTATTATCTAATAGAGTGGATAGGAGAAAAAGAGGAAGGATGTCTAGCAAAAGCAATATAGGCATTTACAAGAAGGAGGGTAGTAAGTGAGATCTTTTCAATTTCATTAATGCCAATCAATGTTAGAGGATTCAGATCTATAGAAAGGGCTTGATGGAGTTAAGGTAACTGGAATATCCACCATTGATGAAGAAGTCTCGAGTTGGGTGTTTTCACTCATAGTAAGATGATGGTTTCCCTTCAAACTCAATCAGTAATACAAATCTTAGAAGAATAGTATAACATGTGACCCTTGGCTTTGATACCATGAAAAAGTCTATGTTTAATAAATAAATAAAAAGTTCTAGTAATTGTAAGCATATATAGTCCCCTTGCGCTACCTCTCTTAGGCCTTATCCTGTTGGGACCAATTTTTAGCATCTAGCTAAACTTTCATTCCAAACATAAAGCTCTCTGTCCTCAGTTTCTTATGCACAAGATCCATATGAAGGCAAGTGTAGAGTATACTATCAGGATATGGTACTGTCTTACTCTTCTAAGATCACTAATGCCAAATAGAAATTCGAAGAAAAAAATGGAGGATTAGCCTTGCATGGTTTAAGCACACAAACACTCTTTTATTGATGGAGGCTACTCTTGCCTTAACATATTACAAACCATGTTTTTTTTATACCATGAAGGGGTCTATGTTTAGAACAAGAGTTTTAGCAAATTAGGTATTCAGTCCCCTTACGATGCCTCTCTTAGGCCTTACCCTATCGAGACCGACTTTTAGAATCCAGCTAAACTCTCATTCCAAATTTAAAGCTCTTTGGCCTCAATTTCATATACACAAGATCCATATGAAGGTCAGCGCATAGCATACTACTGAGATATGGTGCTATCTTACCATTCGAAGATCTCTAATACTGGATAGAAATCTGAAGAGAAAAAGGTAGAATTAGCCTTGCATTTTTATTGATGGAGGCTACTCTTGCCTCGACATATTACAAACCATACCTTTTTATAGGCATTAAGGAAAGAAAAGACAAGCAAAATTATATCATCAATGATCCAAACATAATAATGCCTAACTAAGACACCTTGGACAATGACTCATCACCATGACTCATCATAAAGCACTGATTACATCACAACTCATCACCATGACTCATCTTAGAGCATTGATTACATCACAATCACAACCATGACTCAACTTAAAGCATTGATTACATCACGACTCATCCAAAAACTATTTATGACTCATCCAAACACCATTGATCATTGTCTAAAGATGAAGGAGATGAGCATCCTGTCTCCATCGCCTTTTTCTGAGTGACGAACGGTAGCTTCCCACTCCTTTAGGAATGATGTGACGAGTCTCACAAAGGAATCGTTGGATTTCCCTGTATTCTCATGGATTGGCTCTAATACAACATGAAAGCGCTTTGTAAAGAATGGGAAGAACTTCTTGGGCTTTATAGATTGAAACTCCTATGTCTTCCGTGTACTAAGAATCATTGCTATCTGGTTTGACAAATACCCATAGCCTGTGAAAGAAAATGATGGTATGTAGCTCTGGATCTGGCTTGTATGTTCTTGGCTATTCTATGAAAAAAAAAAAGCTTTCCATGTTGCTAAGGATTTAAACAAGGCATTTATGCAAACTGGAGGTACTTTCCACAATCACCGATTTCTCGAATTGCTTGATTGATAATGCTCAGAATTTTTGCCGTTGGGAATTGAATGTCAAAAGTATAACAATTAAATGCATACCAGTAAAACCATTTGAGTTCTTCTAGAAATTCATCATTTGGAGAATAAGTCAAAGGATGAATATACGAACAATTTGGATGCATGCCAAATGATTGAAGACATAACTCACCATATTTCCTGAAGATTTTATACCGATATTCCCATATGAGGTGTTTGAGATTATCCTAGAGAGTATTGGACTTGATTAGTTCTAGCACTTCAGGAGGATACTTTTTACTTGGGAATCTGGGCTTCATGTCTTATGTTCGAAATCTACCAATTGGACTTCTGAAAATGCACATAAACAATGAGGATCTTCTTTGGGTTTGGAGAGGAGATCTACAAGGACATTCTTATATCCTTTAATACACTTAGACTCAAAAGAGTATTTTGAAAACCATTCGTACCATCGAAGAAGTTGTGTTTGTGGATGAGGCAACTACTTCCGTTTGAACTCACCCTCTAATTAAAGGAAGACATTTCCATTTCAAAAAGAAAATCATAAACAATAAGATGGAATTTAAATTTCTTGATTCCATATTTAATGGCTAAAATTTCCTTAAAAGCAAAATCACTTTTGGACTACCGCCTCCCCGACCTGTTGCTCATGGACATGGAGGAAGCTGCTTGCATTAAGGGAGGAAAGTATAAATTTCTTCAAGTAGAATATTGGTGACAGTACATCTCCTTCACTTTGGTTTGACCCATGGCTAGACTTGGGCCTTATAAATTCGATCTTTGATAATGGCTATATATACCGATCTCCTCTTACTAGGAATGCAAAGGTTGCAGATCTATTCTCCATGGATGGCCAAGTCATCCTAAATGAGATTCGCTTATGGCAAATCCCTATCCCTCCACTAAATCAAATGAGTGATACATTCACTTGGTTGATGCATCCTTCTGGTACCTTTACTATGGCATCTGCTTGGTCAGTCATACGAAGGAAAGCGGCACCGGTCACATGGGCTTCATTTATATGGAATAAGGCGATAACTCATCGTCACCAATTCCTCATTTGGCTAATATCTAGAAATCGCCTCCCAACTCAGGTTTCCTTAATGGCCTATGGTAGACTACCTTTGGTACACCATGCATTGTGCAATATTAGGCCAGATTCTATAAATCATCTATTTTTTGACTGTCATGTCTCCAACTCGCTTGCTAATTTTTGGGCTGCAAAATGTAAGCTCACTTGGACAAATCGATCTTGGATGGAGAACCTTAGTTGGGTAAACATAACCCTCTCAGGTAGTGGCTTCTATGTGGACATCGCCAAATTCTCCTTTGGAGCATTATGCTATGTGATTTGGAAGACTAGAAATGATATAACATTCCGGTCATCCAGTCTCTCTATGCCGGCCATGAAACAGTATCTCACCAAGGCAGTCAAGGATAAAGCTATCTCCTTCAAATCGGTTGCTGATAACCCTAGAAATAGGAGATTGCAGCGTAGCTGGGAGATAAACCCAAATATTTTTGTATAGGAATGTGAGTGAGGTCAGCCTTGCTACCCTTGGCTTCTCATATTTGTATTTTTCTTTGTTGTGAGTTTGCCCCCCCCCCCCACTCCAGCGACATGTTGTCCCGTTGAGTGTGGGTTGGTGCCAAGATTCACTCCCTCTGTATAGCCGTATGGTTGGCTCTTAAATTTTCTCTATAATACTTAACTTTACCAAAAAAAAAAAAAAAGAGATGGGAGCTTTCCCTTTGCTACAATTGACCCCACTTATCCTAGGGCTTCACTGAAACGTTGATCTCTAATCTACTAATCGGAGATATGTGGATGTCCTATTTTCACACCAAGCTTTTTTGTGCTTGTTGTGCTGTGACGTTGAAGACCACAGCTTGAAAACAACGTCTCTCTTTTGATTGGGTCTAAATGAAGGGACTAACCCTCGAAGTGGCTCACGCTTCCAGGCGTATGGTCCTCGAGGCCAACGTCAATATCTCATCTCCTCTGTTCGCTCATGGCTAAATTGGAATTTTGGAACTCTTGTTTATCTCTTTTTGGTTCATTGAAGTAGCATTGTTGTGTTTGCGAACTACTGGATTTTTGGGACAGAGGACGGAGTAGCTTGTTGGTGCGAGGTGGCTGCCTTGCCTTTTGCCTTGTGTATTTTCAAGTTTTGGGTGACATTACTTGCAATGTATTGGTTTAGTGGGTGTTGTTCTTTCGTCATTAGGAGAGTTTTTGCTAACTTAACCTCTAGGTGCTAAAGCCACTCTTTCTGCTCTCTCTGCTTTGAACCTTACGAAGGATGAAAGAGATTTTCCTCCTCTTCAACATGGCATCAAACAATCACAAACATCAACTAGAGTGAACTCTAATGGAATCTCATACCGAGAATCGTTGGTGGCACGACAACCTACAAAACCCCAAATAGAAACAACGTTGGAAGAGTCTAACATTGAAGTCTATGATGATGAAATTATGACTAATCCTTTCGAGGATGTTCCAGTTATCAAGAAAAGTAAGGAAGAGAAGGAAAGGTAACAACGTCCTTGGTGACGATCACTAATTATAAAATTGTTGGGTCAAACGATTGGCGACAATCCCCTTTATAAGAAGCTCTTGCAACTTTGGTCCCCAAAAGGAGAGTTAGTTGTGATTGATCTAGGAAATAATTTCTTCATTAGCGTTATCATTTTATGATGAGGGAAGGTCTTTAGATGATATTTGATCACTATTTCGCCATTCAAAGATGGGAACCCAACTTTGATCCTAATGAGGCTAAGATTGATCGGGTCATGGCTTGAGTTAGGTTTCCTAATATCTCCATTGAGTATCTGATGAGGCCTTTCTAATGCTACTTGGTTTATTAATTAGAAAGCAAACTACCAAGATATTGAGCATATCTACCCCTTGCAAGCAGACTCTACGACAGTTTTAGCTACAAGGGGTAGATATGCTCGCCTTTGTATTGAAGTTGACTTAACACACCCTTTAATATCTTGAATTTTCCTTGACGATAAATTAAGACGTATGGAGTATGAACACATTCATTTAATTTGTTTTAAATGTAGATGTTATGGCCTGGTTCAAATGATTGTGGAACTACAAAAGGTACAAGGATGAAAGAAACTACTCAAAATGGTTTGTTGCTTGATTCCCTTATGCCAACTCAACAAAACCTCAGAATGGGGATAGAGAACCTCAACAAAAATTGGTACTTAGATGGTTGTATAGAAAACTCGAAAGGGTAGACACAACAGGTGAAGGAAGTACTGGTTGATAGTCGAAAGGAATGTGGAGATTCAATTATGCTAGGATCTCGCTTCTCAGTGCTACCTCAAGATAATGTAAGCGACGATTCCATGGTCCACCTCAACATGAGGTAAATGCTACGAAGGAGGTGAACTTCTCTAAAACTAAAGATGAGAAAAAAAAAAAAAAAAAAAAAAAAAGAGGCAAAGTTACACACCCAAAACAACAAGGTTACCTATTGAAGAAAACATTATGGCACAATCTCAGCTTCAGCTTCATGGACAAACCTCTGGTGATGGTGGCCAAGGTGATTCACTTAAAGTATGTGACCAAGATGTCCAAAGTGCTTCTACTCGTGAGAAGTCCAACTTGGCACCAAGCAACTTGTTGATTCCATGTTTTGCCACCTTGAGGTCTCTCACTAGCCATGTTTCAAACACAATGCTCTCCTTAAATCCAAATGTGCCTCTTTCTTCGAAGGACGTTATTTCTTCTCTACCTAAGCTACATGATGATTATGGTAGTATGGGGGGCATGAACTCTTCTATTAATTCTTATTTGTCAGAGGTGCTAGACACCTTTGACGAGACATCTTAGTTGAAACCTAATGAAGAGCATCCTAAGGCAAATGATCCTATGCTAGAAGACTCTATCTAGCTAAGGTACTCTTCTATCTTTCAAATGTTTCTGTTATAATTTATTTATTAATGCGGAATTGTCAAGGAGTGGGGAACAACTAGTTTCTAGCAACTGTTAAGGACTTTATTCGTGTGTACAAAATTTCGGGTATTTATTGTTGTAGAACTGAGGGTAAGTGGAGACCATGCTGCAAAAATAATCAAGAAGCTTGGTTTTGCTAAAGCATATTCACATTGAGACTCAAGGTTTTTCAAGAGGAATTTGGCTATTATGGCATGACACTTCCTTTACTATGGAAGTGGAACAAACTGACCCTCAATTAATTCACGTCCAGCTTAAAGAAAGAAGTAATTGAAATTAGGGGTTAATTGTTGTTTATGCCAAACAAGATGAATTTGCCAAGGCACAAATGAGAAGTCAGCTTGAATAAATAGCCACTACAATGACAGATTCTTGGATGGTCATCGATAATTTGAATGACATTGTGTTTCACGATGAACAGAAAGGGGGCACCAATCAATGTTGCAAAATGCATTCAGTTCGGAGAATAGATTGATAGATGTCACTTCATTGATCTTGGGTTAGGTAGATATAAAATTTATATGGCGGGGACCCAAGTTGAATGGTTATAATTGAGTATTCAAAAGTCTTGATAGAGCATTGCACAATCTTTCCTAGAGATTGTTGTTTACTGATGCGAGTACGAGTACTTCCACGAGTGAAATCCGACCATCATCCCCTCTTAAATTCTCCATTCAATGTGAAGACTCCTTAGTTGAATCAGCCCTTTCATTTTGAAGCAGCTTGGTTAATGCATGCTTCGTTTAATGAATTTGCTCAAATCCACTAGAATGATGCATTGCCAATTGATGTTGCTCTTAACCAATTCCAGAATAACCTTAAAGGAGTGGAACCAACAGGTTTTCAACAACATTTTCATAAGAAAGGAGACATTGATGGCGAGACATGGAGGCATACACAAGGCATTGGAGGTACGTCCAAATCCATTTTCAGTTAATCTCAAGGCAAAGTTACAAAAAGAGTTACTTGACATCTAAATTCAGGAAGAAATACACTAGTACCAAAAATCAATATGTAAGTGGTTGCAATTCGAGGATAAAAATACAAAGTTTTCCTAGGCCACCACAATCATTTGATGTTGAAGGAATAAAATTGAGGCGCTAAAGAATTCTAGTGGAGAATGGTTGTCTAACCAATAGAAGTTGAAAAGTAAGGTGGTGGATTTTTATAGAATTCTCTTCACGGAGAATGACTCAACTCCAGTCGTGCTATCACAACTTAATGGCTTTCAAGCATTGAATTTGTCACAAGCCTCAGGTCTGGCTAGAACCGTTGATGAGGAAGTCTGTAAAGCACTCTTTAACATGGGTCCTTATAAAGCACCCGGTCCAAATGGCTTCCAAGCGGTTTTCCCTCAGCATCAATGAAATACAATGAGCAACTTATTAACCAATTTTATTATTGATGCTTCGTCAGGAAATTGTAATTGGGCTAAGATTAACAAAATACTCCTGGTGTTGGTTCCAAAGTGCAACAACCATAGACTATGAACAACTTTCGGCCAATTTATTTGTGTAATGTCACCTATAAAATTCTCTCCAAAGTGATTGTGAACTGACTAAAGAATGTTCTACCACAGCTTGTCTTGCCTAATCAGACAAGATTTTTTCTCGATAGACACATTCGGGATAATGTTATTATTGTACATGAAGCAATTCACTTAATGAGAAAATCCTAAGGGAAACGAGGGCACATGATTCTAGAAATTGATTTGGATAATGCATATAATTGACTGAAACGGTCCTTCATTAAGGGACTCTCCACTTGACAAGTATTCTGGACTTATTGGTTCAACTTATTATGAAGTGTATCACCTCTTCTCCATGCAGATTTTGTGGAATGTGGAGATGAAGGAGGCCTTCTTGCCGTCTAGGGGAATATTTCAAGCTATATTTTTGTATTGTGTATGGAGCAATTATCTCATCTTACCCATGTTGCAACGAATTCAAAATGGTGGAAACCGTTTTCTTTTGGTCAGAGAGGATCATAAATATCTCATTTAATATTCACATATTTATTATTAGCAAAAGCCTCAACTGAACATATGAATGTTATCTTAGAATGATTGGATGATTTTTGTCAAACCTCAGGTTAAATTGTCAATAAGGCTAAAACCAAACTTTTTTGCTCAAAGAATACTTCTCTGGGGCAGAAGTGCATCTCAAGTGATATCTTTGACTTTATAATATGTTCAAATCTAGGCATATATCTGGGTGTGCCTTTGATTCACAAGGCATTTTCAACCGTTATTAGAGAAGACAACAAATAGACTTAGTGGATGGAAATCAGATAGCTCATCAATGGCAAGCCACATCACGTTAGCTCAATTTGAATTATGTCTGTTCCTATCTATCAAATGTAATGTTTTGAAGTGTTAACTCATGTTTGTCAATAGATTGAGAAAGGTTGTTGTGCTTTCATTTGGGAGATACCAAAGACAAATGTCGCATACACCTGTTGAATTGGAAGACTATTTGTAAGCCTAAAAAAGTGGTGGTCTTGGTCTTAGACCCATTAAAGTTACTAACCAAGGTTTCTTGATGAAACTAGCATGGGACTTCAAGACACAACCCCACTCCTTATGGTCACAATTTTTGCATGCTCAATATTGTTCACAACAAAGAGATATAGTTCATGTTAGATCTAGTGATTCAATGTTATGGAAAGCAATTGTTAATGTATGGCCAACTTTGGATAAAGGAGCGGTATAGAGCTTGGGAAATGGAGAACATTTATACGTTTGGAAAGACAGATGGATTCTAAGGTTTGAACCACTCCTCAATATAATTACTCACCAATTACCTCCAATTAAGATGGACAGAAAAGTTCGTGATTATGTGTAGAATAGGAATTGGAACTTTCCATTTTTCCAAGGAATCTTACCAAAAGATATAATCCTTAGAACTTAGGCTATCAAACCGCCAGTAGCCTCTTATGGGAAAGATAGTCTATTGTGGGAAGGCAATAGCAATGGATCTTTCTCTATTGAGTTAGTCTATGAAATTATCAAAGAGATCAACAATCAAGAACTAACAAAATATGGCCCTTTATATGGAAGTGGAGAGGACCTTAATGCATTCGAACCTTCCTTTGGCTAGCAGTACATAAGCATTTGTTAACCAATGACTTGAGCACATCTTGCAATCTAGGAGGTAATCCTTACTATTCGCAATGTGAATCTTCAATGGAAACAACATTGCATGTTTTGCGAGATTGTCCAATTATTCAAAACATATGGGCTGACTTCATCCCACAACGCTCAAAGAGTTCTTCTCAATGAATTTATCTTAATGGTTGCAATTCAACCTGGCTGACTATGAGATTTAATTCCTACTTTGATTGGAGTACTACTTTTGGTGTGAGCATATGGCTTTTTTGGTAATGATGGAACAAGTTACTTTTCCAAGAAAGCTTTGTTTTTCCTTCCAACCCTATACAAGTAATCCAATCACACACGAAAGAAATCATAGCTTTGCCCATGGTCAACTTGTCTAAGGAAAGATTATGTACTTCTCCCATTTTGGTTGCCAGGGATCCTCCACCTCCAAGATGGATCAAACTAAATATAGACGAAGCATCTAAAAGTAATCTTGGATTGAACTAGAGGATTATTCTAAAATGAAAGGGTGACTAGATTAGCAGTTTTACCTATTTCTAGGAATATGTTCATCTTTATAAGCAAAATAATGGGCACTATGGTTGGGAATTACCATTGCAAAGCAACGAGGCTTTCATAAACTCATCATTGAAATGGACTCCGAAATTATTACAGAACTTCTCAATTAAGAGAGAATAGAGGACAACATTGGACCAACACTTTTTTTAAGGATATCATAAGACTATTGAGATCCCATTTTGAGTTCAAAATTCGTCACATTTTTCGAGAAGGCGATTGGCCTACTGATATGCTTGCATAGTAAAGCGGTTGGATACTAAGTTCTATTTGCAATCTTCTAGAGAATTGTCTCATGTTTTGCTTAGTAATATAGTTGTGATTGTAGATTGATGTTTTAGTTTTGTACCTTATATTTACCCAAAAAAAAAAAAAAAAAACCCCCCTTAATGCATTTCAGCATCTGTGAATGTTCCACTTTTAAATCCACAAATACCCTCTTGCCTTGAATTTCTTCTAAAAGAATAGTTGCCCAATATTTGTCACAGGGATCCGTCTTAATCGTAGTGGTTTGAGATTTTCCCCAAGGAGAAGGATCCTTCTTGAGCATCTTTTGCAATGGATGAGTTTTGACAACCCAGGCACAAAATCCCTTAAGTAATTAACAATACCATAAACCCCAAACTTGTACAATTTTACTTTTCATTAATTTCCATTATATTTTACCATCAGATTGTTAAGTTAATAACACCATGATGATTGACAAATGTACCAATTTTGGATTTTACCCTCTATTGGTCACAATTATATCACTGTAATTTTTTGTAAAATGGAAGCTAATGAATGGTAACTTTGTTACAAATATATCAATTTCGGACTTTTTGTAGTAAAAAAATTAGTTTTGAGTAAATTCATCACAAATCTACTTGTTTAAAAATTCTCACGATATTAACCCCAATTTATTTTTTTATTATTTTTTTGAATTTTTAGTTCTTATTCCTTTTTTTTTTTTTTTTTCTTTTCTATGAGCCGGCTACGAAGGCCTCACCCTCAACCAATAAGGCTAAAAAAGCCTTGGGTAAGGCCATCAGCGGCTGCAAATAAGCCCTTCTCAACAAGATCAATTTGCTCTCAGCCAACAAGGTCATGGCAAACAAGACAGACAACAGATTTTTTGACAAGATAAATTGTTGATAACACTTAAGTAATTGATTTTTCACATTTGTGGCACTTCAATAATCGACTTAAGTAACAAAAAAAAATTACAAAAAATTATCCATGTCAGCACCGGTAATACCACAAAGAACAACTAGTATTTATGTCGAATTTTCCAGTGAGGCAAATCGCTAACAGCACTTACGTAATTGATGTTTCAAATTTATGATACATAAATGGATGAAAGAAATTATTTACTCAAGTGAACCTTGTACGGACTGTACTTGTCTCAATCTTACACTTAATTGAACGGATTGTACTTGTCTCAATCAAACAGATTTTTTGACAAGATAAATTGTTGATACCTGGGTATTCCCTCGAATTGGGGTAGATCAAAAAAGGAAATGTTTGCCTGGATTATTGCTAGAGTGAACAAAAAACTAGAGGGCTGGAAAGAAAAGTTGCTATCGAAAGCAGGGAAAGAAGTGTTGATAAAAGCAGTCGTACAAACGATACCCCAGTATGTCATGTCAGTCTTTAAAATTCCGCTATCCATATGTCAGGCAATCGAGAGGAAAATTGCTGATTTTTGGTGGAAAACGAATGACCAGCACAAAGGAATCCATTGGACACGGTGGGAACTATTAAAAGAAAGGAAAGCAAAGGGGGGACTTGGTTTCCGAGACCTCATCACTTTTAACGAAGCCATGTTGGGGAAGCAAGCTTGGAGGCTGCTCAATTAGCCGGACACCCTCTGGAGCCAGGTATATCAAGGCCTATACTACCCACAAAGGAACCTATTACAAGCTGGAAGAGGTAGCAACCCCTCTTGGGGATGGCTTAGCCTATTAACAGGGCGAAATACTATCCTCCCTTCACTAAGGTGGACTATCGGAAATGGTGAGAAGGTGAATATTCGCGAGGATAGGTGGCTGCCTCGGGGAATACTAAGTGGCCCAGCAAATAGAGAGGACCCACTAATGGTGTCGGAAATAATAGACACAGAGCACATGGCATGGCAGGAGAACCGAATACGGAGTCTCTTTGACCAGGAAATAGCTAAAGAGGTGCTCTCTATTCCATTAAGCAAAAACAGGACACAAGACCATATGATATGGACACCAAACAAGACCGGCAAGTACACAGTAAAAAGCGCATATCAGTGCATATGGTCCATACAGAGCAGCCCCAAACACCAAGAAGCTTCCTCCTCATTTCAGACACCACCAAGATTATGGCGTCGCATTTGGCAAGCCAAAATACAACCAAAGTTAAAACATTTCCTATGGCAATTGTGCAATAATGCACTACCAACAAGGGAGAACTTGCGGAGAAGGAACATACTACCTCATGACCAATGCGAAATGTGCAAAAACCAACCCGAAACCAACGAGCATTTGTTCCTCCTCTGTCCATGGTCTGAACAAGTATGGAAATGCCCTGAAATCCAAATCAACATAAATCAGATGCAAGTCAACCGCATTGAAGAATGGATCGACGAATTTCAGCACAATACCATCCCTTTTGAGCTCCTCATACAGATTTTGTGGCAGATCTGGCGTGGAAGGAACGCGCTCATCTTCCGTGGACAGAGACTACCGCCGAAGCTCCTAATCGAGACAGCTATCGCGCAACACCAAAACATTAGTACAGGACTACTCCGAAAACACAGAAACCCAGCTCAACAACCGGACTCACCGGACTCACCTGCTACATGGACTCCCCCAGCCCGCGATTCCCTAAAATGGAATGTCGACGGATCATTTTGCCGAGAGAACAGAGCAGTTGCAGTTGCAGGGGTATGCCGAGACAGCCAAGGCAAAATGATCGCCGGCTTCGCACGCTCGGTCACGGTTGAATCGCCGATCCAAGCAGAGGCGGTAGCTGTCCTCAAAACCCTCAGATGGCTCTTGACGGAAGAAAAGGCAGCAAAAGAAACCCTCAGCTAGGAGTTGGAGACTGACCAGCTTGAACTTGTAAGGGCGATAAGTACAATCGCAGATCAGAAGTCTTCTCCCTCTATGCTGCCAACGTTGACCACGGAAGTGCACTTTGACTGGGAAATACAAACCCATCTTCAAGAAGCCCAAGGCCTCTTAGCAAAGTTGAAGCCCATCAAATTCACCCACTGCAGACGAGATGCGAATAGGGCAGGGGATTGGGCAGCAAAGGCCAACGTCAACAAGCATTACCGGGCGCAACTGGGTCCAATACCCCCATCGAACCTTTTCGAAATTTTATGTTATGATGTATCTCACCTCCCTCTTTAGTAATGAAAGTATTAATATTTCCGACCAAAAAAAAAAAATAATGCGTTGCCCTCAATAGCACTTTTCTCTAATACTTGACTTAATCAAACTTGATTGAATTACACCCATAAAGTGTAAGTGCAAAAACTCCCAAGTCAAACAATGTTACTTACAACCTCGCCATGGGCTCATAGTAGCCCAAGAGGGTTTCGAAAGCCGTTACATCCTCGCAATAGAGCTCATGTTCTTGCCCCGAAAAGTTCACTTGTTTAAAGAAAAGAGGGAACCCATGGATCACGATCCCAACACCTCCCCTCCCTGCAAGGTTGAAATTGAAATGTCCGACGGTACTCTACATCCAACTACCAAAAATTGTGACAGACATCCTACCACCTCGACAACATTTAAGAAATTACAGAGTCACGAGTATAACTCAACTCTTCATGGAACTCAAAATCTCTCATTTTCTACTTAAGGCTGGGGTCACTAGGGCACCCCTTCTAGTTTTGAGCTTGCATGTTCATTCGACTCCCGCTAGAATCATCTCTCAGTGAAATGAACCACATCAGATGAACTCCCTCTCCCAAAACAATGGCAAGCCAAGTTCAGATATAATGCAATGCAGGTCAGCAAGCAGAGTGACTAATGGTCAAAACTGATGATTTCAATGGCCGTGACTACAGCTGCTGGAAAGACATATATGACATCTAAGCAACATTCCTTAATTAACCTTAGGCTAAATAACATTTAAGCAACTTATTTTACCAGCTGCACCCAACACTAACACGTTAAACCAATCTTTAAGACAATCCAATAGTGTCTTAAATGCCAGATAAAGGAAAAATTCTGGAGTCAAGGACATCGAGCCGTTAAATAAAAAGCATAAGTTCTCTACTCTCCTGGTGCAGAAACCCCTTGCTTCAGTTTTTCCCTCTTCATCTTCTTTTTAGAGATTGGCTTCTTTTTCTTAGGAGGAAGGGTCTTTTGCGCATACACATAAAGTACATAGTTCCCAACAAGAAATATCAACAGAATCCCAACAACCAGCAGCAGCACGATCAATCCCGGATTGAACCCTCCACCTGCAGCCACATTTCCCTACACGAAATAGTTTAAGTTATTTCCATATTATTAGATTAGAAGAGAGAAGATAACCACCTTTCATTCATAGCATTCTCTTGTTCATTCTAACATGAGCACCAAAATTTGTATCTTAAAATGAGCGTAATGACATTTATATAGGCATTTGTAGCTATGCAAGAAAGTTATTCCTGCTAACCCTCTGTTTGGAGGTATGGAAACGATCAATTTCATCAGGTAGATAGAGTTGCTTCAATTCAAGTATGTAAAAAAATGGAAAGTCTCTTTCTCCCAGATGAGCCAAGAATACTCATATATCTGAGAGGATATTGCAAGAAAAGAAGCATATAGCTCAATATCAATTTAATAGTATAAACTAATGCAAAGGTGACTGAGCTTCAAACATCCAAAGATTGCTAGCTAGATGGATATTCGCAAACATCCAAGGCTTCATTTATGTTGCAGAAAGTCTTGGATCCAACCAATGACAGTCACTGAGCCACAAACAATCATACAATCCAGAAGATCATTAAAAGATAAGAAGCATAAGACTAAAAATTGATTAACTAGTATCAACCCATGCCAGATTTCATGAGAACGCAATCTGGCTCCAAGTAATCAATAATCGCCAGATAGGTGGCCTACTTGCAAGACTCCCTTTTTCTTAAGAAATGTCTTAGGGATCCATCCCATGAATGTCACATACGAAAATCCTAGATCCAACCCACAAAAGGGATTGGCTTCAAGTTTTGGAATCATAGTAATGATAGACAAAGAATATTCATCACAAAATTCACCACATTAGCCTTACTTAAGATCAAACAACTTTAAAATACTTTTGCTTTTAAAAGGAAAAATAAAAGAGGCAACTGCCAGTCTTTGATTTTCAGATTTCAAAATTAAACCATTGACAAAAGCTTTTGTATCTAGAACACATCTTGACTTGGACATTCCCCCGAAAAGAAAAATGAGGAAAGGTAGGAAAAAGAATCCAAGTACATCAAAAAGATCATCTGGCGACAAATCAAAGGCATTTTGATTTAAACATCTCATTCTAACAGATAGCTCCTCAGTCAATCCACGCCAAACACACTTTCCAATTCCACCTATCAAAGGAAAAGGGCCCCCAAGTAAAAACAACCCCGAGCTTGCTGCCTCCTTCTGCATACAATATTCATGTGTCTAATTTTTCCTCCATCTCCTTCTCTGTCTCTTGGGTCAAAAAACTAGTCCAACCTAATAGCATTTCACTAGTCCCATTAAGAATGCTAAGTCGAGAGAAAGATCAATCTTTTGAATTAAGAACAAACGTCCGTTGCATGCTCATCAGATATCAACTTCAAGGAGAAACATTTGCAATTTCGTGAAAGAACCTAAGCAAAACGAAAGGATGGAATTTGATGTTCAGACATAAATGAAAGTTCGAAAATTCGACCAACGAACAGGTAAATCGTTTAGATCATGAATAGCATTGCTGATCTTTCAAATCATATTGCCCGACATAAACAGTTGCTTGGGCTCTTTCCCTCTTCCCGATAAAGGGTGTCATCTGTCTCCTCGAGAAGAGACAAACAAACACTCCAAAACCAAAATCAAGAGTCCATCCACAAGTCAAAAACCCAACGAAAATCACTACTCAACAAGCTATCACAAGCGTTTCACAACGGATTACCCAAATCGATCCAGATCAAAGGCGTGCATCGGAATATTCGAAGCAGGACGAAAACAGGCAAGAAACATCGAAACCCAAACCCGGCACCGTCGCAAATCCCGCAAATTCTCGACGGAGAAGATGAAAACACAGAAGGCAAAGCCCAATTCCCCATACACACGTACACATACGATCCGAAAGGCGAGACATTTATACTAGAACAGCACAGATCTGCCAGATTCCGTCGACAGAACCACGGAAAGTTTCCGATTGCCGGACACGCGATAGAGCTAGAGAGAGAGAAACGCACGTCGAACGACGGAGGGACCTGATCGGAGGACTCGAAATCCTCGGCCATGGCGGTCGGCGGTCGGCGGTCGGCGGCGAGCCGGGCGGCGAGATCGAGCTTACGGCGGGGGGAAGCTTCGAGAAAGTGGAGGAGATCTGCGACCGTGAGGGGGAGAAGCTGAACGATATTTGAACGCTCGGGACCGGCGGAGGGGTCAAGCCGTGACTCCTGGTTCGTAAACTCTGACCCTGTCGTTCGCGGAGGTGGGCCGATTCGGCCCATTAATAAATGGGCCCAGTGGTTCCTAATCCCCAAAAATCGCTTGGTTGGGGATTGGGCCTTTCAGAGTCCAAATAAATCTGGATAGGAAGTCATTGGAGTCTTGCTTTTATTTTGCGGTTTGATATCCCAAAAGGGACGATGGACATCCTATAGTTTCTAAGAGATTACGGATTCTATACTTAAGTAAAAGAGTGGGGGAGGAAATACCAGCAACACACCTTCTTAGAGATAATTGTGCCAAAAGTGCTATTAAATCTTAAATTTTTTAAAATATATAATTAAATTTTAATATTTGTCCAATCGATGCAATCAAGACCTTCCATTAACCCCGTCCAACTTGATAAACGGAAAATACTAATAAGTTTTACAACTTGATAGCACCAATTCCATAAGTATTAAGATTTAATTGTATTTTTTTGAAGTTTTACAAGTCAATTACACATTGGTAACAAATTTTAGGACTTTATTATTCTTTTTTGTAAATTTAAGAAATCAATTGTATTTCATGATAAGTTTTAGGACTTTCATTGCACTTATTCCTAAATATTACTACAAAGGTTCCAAACCTGCCAATAATCAATCCACCTAGATGAGCACGAACTTGTTGTTGCAACTCCACTAAAATACTAGAAGTTAGGAGTCTTCTCATAAAACTTTTAAAATTGTACTTGGTGCATCATGGCGTAAATTAATTTAGTTTCGAAACAAGTTACTATTCTTCTTTTATAATTAAATGTTTTTTTTCTAATTATATCCAAAATCTTATAGGTCATTACAAAATAGATTGAACATCCATTATGCATTTGTATAAGGTTGAACAGATAAACAAAAAATGATCATATCAATAATTATTTCAAGAATGAAAATTTATTTGTTGATTTATTTTATATGATTGTTCAGATCTTTCACAAGTAAAAGGAGTAATGACAATCAAAGGCTCAAGATTTATATGGATTAGTCACCTTAGTCCTAAATTTTTTTATTTTTATTTAAGTGATAAAACTTGTGGTCAGCTTTGCAAGGACTCTTTCCTTTTAAAAAAAAAAAAATCGCCCAATTAGCGCTCTCCACATCTGGAAAAACTAAAAAAAAAATGACAAAGACTAAAATTTCCCAAAAAAAAAAAAAAGAAAAAGGGGCACAAAATCTGAGCAAGGCCGAAGCAGGGTGCAAGATTTTTTTTTTTTTGTCAGAAAGGCAGGGTGCAAGATGGGAGGGTGGCGTTTATTGTACCACCTTCTTTACTTTATTTTCTTTGTTGGTGGTCCATCGGCGAGCACCATCGCCGAGAGTAGGTGAAGGCAAGGGCCCTCCGGTTCATGGCCGCGGCAACCCTTGCCCCCACCAAGCGATGGTTGACTACCTTAGCCACGACTCCGGCGAGGGGGCGCCACCCTCGCCCCTTTGCAGGTCATCTCTCACGATCTCATTGCCTTGGCCCTCTTTTTCTTAATTTTGACTTTATTTTTCTAGAATTTGTAGATGAATTTTAGCTTTTAGTTTAATTGAAACATAAAATAAAATGAGTGACACAAAAAATGACATCTCAGTTTATGTTGAATGACACCATCTTGGACTTTAACAAGCTTCGTCGCTTAGATAACAGCCACATGGACAAAAAGGGAAAGAAAAATGTTAGCTTGGATTTTTCGGTCATTAGAAGCCTGTTTGATAATATTCCCGAAAACAACTGATTCTGTTCTTTTGTTCTCGGGAATAAATTTAGAACATAAATCTATTTGGTAAATTTTTTATTTTTGGGAACAAATTTGTTACTGGAAATAAATTTGAGTAGAATTGAGAAGCCAAAAAAAGTAGATTCTTGCTCTCGGGAACAATTTTGAGAATCAGTTTTTTCATCTCTTTTCTCTTTTTTTCTTTTTTCCCTTCCCTTTCTTCTTCTTCCTCTTCTTCCTCCTCCCACCCCATCGCCACCCCCATCGCCGCCCCTAGGCCACCGTCGACAAATGGCCAAGCAAGGTCCGGCAAACTCGTCGGAGCCTCGCCTAGGCAGCACGAGGTCGGGCCTCACCCTAGCCTGGTGAGGCTAAGCCTCACTGATGGCTGGGTAAGCCTCTAGGCGAGGCTTGACCTCGCGTCACCTGGGTGAGCTTAAGTCTCGCCAGGCTGAGCGAGCCTCGTCGGTGGCCAGGCGAGCTCGCGAGGCTCGCTCGCCCGCCGCCACCGCCACCACCGGTGGTGGCGGCCAAGGAAGAAGGGGAAAAAGATAAAAAGAAAAAAAAATTATAACAAATTATAACAAAAAGTATTAAAAATTAAAAGAATCAAAAGATCAAAAAATTTTACCAAACGTATTTCTATTTCCGGAATAAAAAATTTAAACAGTTTATCAAACACCTTAAAATACTTAGAAATTATTCTCGAAAACAGAATAAAAAAATTATTTATGATTAGAAATTGTTCTTAAGAATAGAATAGTTGCCAAACACACCCTTGAAGACAATGGAGTTAACGGAATATTTGAAAATTGGACAACTAGGATTATGACATATGTAACTCAAAAAAGGTTTTAAGTAGGGGAGTCAAAAAGACCTAGCGTGATTGACCTAATCTAGCCCTAAAATTTAGGATATTTTGGGACTAGACCTTAATCTTCTTCGAGTAGGGAATAAGGATAAGCTTTTTTCACACCTGAGTAGATTTGACTAAATTTCCAATTTTTCCCTCTTAGTGGAATCATTTTATGATATTCGGGTCTTGGGTGGGTCGGGTTAGGTATCATGAACACCCAACCCGACCTGATCCCTTAACACCCCTTTAAGAACGATGAAATGGATCAACACAAATTTTAGGACTTTTATTGCATCTCAAGGTAAATTGTAGTTTCTTTACTTTCCCCATGAAATTAAAATAGTTTTCATATTTCAAAACATACGACAAGTATCGTTGATACATGTATCTATGTGGCAACATTTATGTACTTTGAAAGTTTCAAGTGGTTAAAATTTTTAAGAAATAATATATGTGCAACATAGATTTTGAAATAAAAAAGCGAAAATCACTCCAAACAAACTTTACCATTGTAAGTAGCGATAGCACTGAAATGACCAAGAAGTGAGACAAAAAAAAGCTTTTTTTTAGTTAGGATATCATATATCACTTAAGTACTCACTCTATTTTTTTAATCCTAATTTGAAAAGAGATTGGTGGACAAACATTGATGGGGTAAGTTAGACAATCATTATGTTTGGAGAAATTTCAAGGCCGTTATTTTACCAAGTGACAGGGATTCACATGAAGAAAGCGCCAGCATAAAATCACATATATTTCTTCACCACTATGCTCGAAGTTGCTTGGCTTGCAAGTCAAAAGTGGCATCGGCCTTTGATGGGAAGGAAGACGCAGCAAGGACATTGATGATGACCATCTAGAAATTTGAGAAAGAGAGGGGGCCATTCATAGGACAGACACACACGCCTCCTAGGAAAAAATGAAATTGATTTAGACAGCCCATTATGTTAATCCCCAGCAACCAAGTCATTATCGAGTGCGCGGTTGGTGATTAATTGATTTGATCTGCATGAGTTTGATCAATTGTCTTAATCGAGGGCCATGAAGATGTCATTGATCTATAATGAAAAAAGAAATATATGAATTTTAAAAAATATATATAAATTTCTCATATCCACATCGATTATATTACGTCGGATTGCCGACGACTCTTGTCGGCTCACAGTTGGGAAAATTTAAAAACAAATGTATTTAAAAAATTCAAATGAATATGAAAAAAATTTATAGAAGTTGTCCATATTAGTGATTACAAACTAAAATTGACTAGAAAGACTATATTGATTAATGGTCAAAATATTTTAGATTAAAATGACCAAATTAAAAAATTAAAGGCTTAATTGATACCCACATAGTAAATTTATAACTTTATCTTTCCCCTCCTCTTATATTCAATGTCAATCCTTCTCCGGATGCACAGCTCATGCGTACGTGTCCTAATTCCTTCCATAGATCGAATTAATAATTCTTATCCGAGAAGCCTACCAATCCCCGAACAGCGGTCGGGATCTGGCGTTCCCTAGCTCAAAAACCACGACCTAAGTTTGAATGAAGCATCCCTTCGTCGATAATTAGGCGCCAGACTTATAAAAATGTCAGTAAGGACAAGATCCTCAGTTAACCCTTGGCTCACGGATCGTTGTACCAAACATGGTCGGCGAGTCGCAGGCAAAACCCATCTGAACACACGAATCGGACCAACGTGCGTCAAGCCTGCTGCTGCTGCTGCTGCCGCAGCCGAGAGAGCCCCACTGAGGAAAGAGGCGGCTTAGTTAAGGCAGAGAAACGCTTTTCATCTTCGTTTTCCCTCCCACGTGGGCATGGTCAAACTCGAACCCTGAATGCGCATAAGGTGTTTGTGAAATGTCCAGTTCGATGTCGCGACTACTTTTCGGGGCGCATGTGCGTTGGGTTTGGAGAACATGCTCACGGAAATCGTGGGCTCTTCTCCTTTTTTTATAATTCGAGGGAATCGATCGCCATTTATGTATGGGAAACGCAAGGATAGAGATGAAGGAGCTGGAGGTGATTGAACGATTCACTGACATGGTGCGTTGGAACTGGGCCAGCGAGCCAGCGGGGGGTACATGAAGGAGGCTCGCAAGTGGATTGGGGAATTGCTGGTGTCGTGGATGTTCTGATCTTCACCTAGTCTTTGACCATTCCATTGTGCATGTGTAGAAAAACAATGTACTCGTATTGCTTATAAATGTTTAAATACAAATTATGATTGATATGAAAACATTTTTTATCGATTAATTATTTCAAGCATTTATTTTTAGGAAAATGTTTTTGAAATTATTATATTTTTCGTGAAACAAACGAATCCTTATTGAAGTTGCTATAGATCAAGTTAACCTTAGTTCATTTTGGCTAAAATGGTGAATTCTGTTTCTATGAGTGACAAATGTACTTGGAAATCAAAATGCAAAGTCCCACCGTCACTCACACAAGCATACGACATCAATGTGCGATCCGAAGACCAAATCACGAACCTTTTTTGCCAGAAAGATGAACCATCATTGGAAAACAATGAGTCCGGAAATAGACAGTGTTAAATTGTGAATAACGTATCACTTTATTTATGAATTTAGATTTCTTTGTAATTTCTTGGGGGATGGTTCCTCTGTAATACCACGTTGTATCCAAGTTAATTTATTGTAATTCTTACATAAAATATTTTATAAAAATTATCTTAAAAATGATGTGGTCCATGGGCAACAATGTGAGGATTATATTTTGGCCCCAAATTTTTGGGAATGTGGCAAGTTGCCCCAAATGTTTCAATTTTCACAATGTGTGCCCCGATTCTTCAAAACTCGTGCCAATGTGCCCCTAGCTTTGACTGCAACCAATTTTTTCTCACATATTTGACTGCTGATTTGTTATGAAAGGCAAATCAATCAATTATGATCTATCCACATGAGAAAAAGCATATGGACAGCTCAAATTTATTTTAGAATGGTTCATCGATATGCATTCAACGTTGACTCAAGTCGAATTCTCACTCGAAACGTTAGACACACGCTCTCGAGTGCAGTAACATTTCTAAAACTCAAGGGCCAAATTGCAAAAATTAAAACGTCTGGGGGGCAATCCGCAAGAGCCCTAGAACTAGAGGGGTCAATATGCAATTCGCCCGTGGCCCTTTGAGATTACATCTCTACACCGTGACCTTTTCCCAGTGTTACCTAACATTATCGAACCAACCCTTTTTGAGCCGTTCGAGAATAGAAAAAGAGGGGCAATTATTGAGGCGAATGACCGTAGTAAGAAGAGGAATGTGGAGTTGCCTCGGGCGGCTCGCGGAAAAAGGTTAAAAAGCTAACGTGAAGCTAGAACCCTCTGGTACAATCGCCACCACCATAATTGACTTAAAAAATAGGAACCCATGTTTGATGCTTTCAAATGCACGCATATGCAATGGAGGAAGAGAACTCATTTTCTTTTGACTTTGTGCATGAATTCTTAATGTTCATGAGTACCTCCCTTGTCCTCTTGCCATGATTAAATCATATGGAAAATAAGTCACGTCTTAGCCCTCCCTTCTCTATGCCCATTGGCTAAGCCAATCGCGTCCAATTATCCCTTTTTATCTTTAATTCATGGGCACGAGCGCAGAGATCAGGTGACACGAGAGCCTCTCCACGACATCCGGCTAAGTCCGAATCTCCCGACCTGTGCAGATGGGAATGGCCGAAAACGACATTCATTTAATGGGTAACAATCCCCACTACAAGACAACTCATCCACATCCAAGATGTACAAAACTAAAGGATTGCTAATTACAAAATTAGCAGCATGATTAGGGAAAAAAAAATCTGTCCATTCATTTGACTTCATGGGTTTCCTTCCTCTGTCTACCAGCCACAACATGCTCACTCTCAATAAAACAACTACAATAGAAAGGAAGGTAGTAATTGAGTTCTCTCTTCTTTTGTCACTATACTTTACCGGACCTCTACTCAAGCTCTAGCGTCCGCTTTTGACCTTATTGGGGGGGCATCATTACTTGTGAAAGCAACACCCCACCACCTCTCTCCACAATTAAACAAAAAACCGATCTTCCTTCAATGCCCCAAAACAAAATGCCCAAAACCCCAAAAAAAAATTACAAAATTACAAAAATTACAAAAAAAAAATACAAAAAAGAAGAAGAAGAAGAAGAAGAAGAAGAAGAAGAAAATGACTGCCACCCATTCCTAAGTGAGCCAAATTGGACTATAGTGCTTCCGTCTGGCTAAGAAAAGAGTGGCAAGACACGAACCTTCCAGACACCCCCTAAATAGATTATCCTCACATGTTACATGTTTATTCTGTTCTACTACTAGCATGAACAAATGAATCGAATATATAATGTTATATGTACCGAGTCGAAAAATACGTGGAAATCCCTGGTTCCCGGGGGCTTTTAATTTGGATCCGTTACCGGAAACCCGCCTCGCCCGCCCATCAAACGATCTCGTCGATGGGGTAATCGGGGTCTGACGACGATGTCGAGATGGCGACCATGTCGTTGCAGTCGGAGACGCTGTCTTGCAAGGTCAACAGGAGGTCGGAGGTGCTGAAGGTCATGGAAGGTCGGGTCCTCGGGACGATGGGCACCTCGGCCTCGCCCACCAGCATCTGGACCACGCTCCGCATTGCGGGCCGGGCCAGCGGGTCGGGGTGCGAGCAGGCCAGCCCGACCATCAGGACCCGCACCATTCCGCCCTCGTCGAACTCTCCGTCGAGCCTCGGGTCGGCCACCGTCAGCAGCTTCCCTTCCCTGTGCAAGCTCCAAACCCACTCCACCAAATTGCTGTTCGTGCCGGCCTTGCCCGCCCCCGCATTGGCGTCCTTCTCGATCGGCCTCCTCCCGCTGGCCACTTCGAGGACCACCGCGCCGTAGCTGAACACGTCGGTCTTCTCGCTAGCTCTCCCGGTCAGGAGATACTCCGGCGCCAGATAGCCCATCGTCCCGGCCGCCACCGTGGCGTCCGGCGACTTGTCGTGCTCGATTTGCCTAGCTAGCCCGAAATCCCCTAACTTGGCATTGAACCCTTCATCCAGCATTATGTTGCTGGTCTTCACATCTCTATGGATCACTTGGTTTTCGCACTCCTGATGCAAGTAGGCCAGCGCCGACGCCACCCCGAGTAAGATCTTCCGCCGGTGCGCCCACGGCAAGGGCGTCCTCGCCTCGAACAGCGCCTTGTCCAAGCTACCGTTCGGCATTAGGTCGTACACCAATAGAATCTCGCCCTTCTCGTGGCACCAACCTTGGAGGCGGACGAGATTCCGGTGCCGGAGCGTGCCGATGATCGACAGCTCGGAGAAGAACTCGTTCTTCCCCTGCGTGTGGTGGCTACATCTCTTCACCGCGATAATGTCGCCGGTCCCGGGCAACACGCCCTTGTAGACCGTCCCGAACGCGCCGCGGCCGATGATCCGGTTGGCGTTGAAGCATTTCGTGGCGGATTTCAGCTCGCGGTAGCTGAACTCCTTCGGCATCTTGATGATGTCCGCGGCGAGGGACTCCGACTTGTGCTGCTTGACTTTCTTCGAGTATACCCATATGAGAGCCCCCGCGAACAGAGCCAGGAAGAAGGCGCCGGCGGTGACGACGCCGGCGACGGCCCCGGGGCCTTGCTTGCAGAGCTGATTGTGGCAGGACGAGGACGGCGACTTATTGCTCTCCTTCTGCGGGACATCGGACCCGGAAGGGGCCCACCGAGGGCGGCGGCGACTTGGCGGAGTTCGCCGTCGGGTTCATCAGAGTGGCGGTGGGCGCCGGCGGGGGCGGCTGCGAGGGCGACTCGAAGGAGGAACTGAAGCTCCACCACTCAATGCTGTGAATCTCGGTGCTCCCCTGAGTCGACCCGGCGAAGCCGACGTACATGAACTCGTTCACGTACTGGGTGAGATCGAGACTCACGGACAGGATCGGGTCCTTCGGCTTCAGATTCGAGTACGAGACGGACACGTTGAGGACTCCGGCCGACCCGTCGAAGAAGACCCAGGCGTTGATCAGGTCGCCGCTCTTGAGATCGACGTCGATCGCGCCCAGGTCGCCGACCTGCGACGACACCATGCTGCTCAGATCCAGGCCCACGTGGTTGCCGTTGATGTCCCGGAACTCGACGTCCATGAGGGTGTCGAACTCCACCGCCACGAAGGAGGCGGCCGGAGATGCGCCATCGAGGAGGCCGAGGAACCCGCCGGCCCCGCCGAGGGAGTCGGCGTCGGGGGAGATGAGGAAAGCGAGGCCGCCGCCGATGGAGGACGGGTTGAGGTTGGTGACGGAGAAGGAGAAGAAGGTGGAGAAGCTCGCCGGCGGGGAGGCCGCCGCCTCCCCGGGCTGCCGGAAGCGGACGGGCTGGGAGTAGAGGGCCCTGCCGGCGCCGGAGTTGGGGACGGCGAGGTCGCGCGTGAGGCGCACGCTGCCGTTCCCGAGGTGAGCGTCCCCGAGGAGCTTGAGGCTGCTCAGCGTCAGCGTCCCGAAGTCGAACTCGGTGCCGCCAGAAGCGGCGGCGGCGGGGGGGAAGGCGGCGGCGAGAAAGCAGAGCGAGAACAGTTCGAGGGCGACGCGCGAGGAGCGACGGCGGCGGCAACTCCGATCCCGCATTTTCCGAAGCTTCAGTGATCCGCCATCGGAGGGGGAGCCGGAGAGGTTGGTCTGCGCAGGAGAATGCGAAGGAAGACGGCGACGAAATCGGTCACGGGATGAGAGAGAAAGAAGAGAGAGAGAGAGAGAGAGAGAGAGAGAGAGATGATTCTTTGGCCTTCGAGCTAGAACGGAACAACTTAGGAAGACACCAAGGAATCCGAAGGAGGGGCAATGGATGAGGGAGACAGGTGTGCCGACGGCGCGACACGTGTCCCCTCGCAACGGTCCTTTTTTCTTTTTTCCTCAAAGGAAACTTCCCTTTTACTTCTATTTTTTTTCCCCTTTCCGTTCGATGATATTAATAAATAAAAAAAGTTGGCGATGATGCGCAGTAAAAAAATTTCTGTCTTTCCCTTGACTTGGTGCGATTCCACTTAAAAGATCCGTTAGCGTCTTGCTTGCTCGGCTCTAATCCTGCTGCTCCTGAATTTACCAGATTGCCCCCACCATTTTGCCCTTTTGCCCTTTCTGCGGTGGTGGTCCGACACGACGAGTCGTTGTATGCTGGTGGACGATGCAGCTACGAGGAGTACGATGTAGCTACGAGGAGTACAACGGCCATTGCAGTTACTGTTGGTACAGGCATGCGAATCCGAGGTTGGGTCGCCCCAGCTCGACAGCCGGAGGTGGTCCGAACCCCCCAATAAACTGGCTTGTACTATTGGAACACTAATCCAACTACTTTTAAATGCCATTTGAAAATCATCAATTATTTGTGTCTGATCATGAGATCCACGGGAATAATGGTTCGAATAAGTATAATCCATATGGAATGTATGTGTGTTTTTCTTTTCCAAATTCACTTCCACTTATCAAATAAAATTTTTATTTTAAATTTATCCCCAAAATAAGATTCCCGCCATTGATCTCTCGTTTAACGGGAAGTAATTCAAAGTATATATGAAAGTATAGAATTGATACTTATATTGTCGAATACTATTTTAAGTTTTGATGGGTAAAATTGATAAACAACCCTTTGTGAAAAACAAAATTATAAAGGCGCCTTTCCGAAGCATCCCCTTTAAATTTGCATATAAAATTATCTTAATAATCTCTGATAATACTGATAATTCATAACACAATCATACCAACTCACTCAAAAGTCTATTTTAGAGGGGGGGAATTATCACTTTTGAAGCTCCGATTGACCAGCTATTTGATTTTGGCCTTTTAATTATGAACTTGTAGGGCTTTTTTTATAAAATAATTTCGTAAATTCCATGGATAGACAAAAGCAACTGTTAATGTCGACTTTAAAGACCAATAAAGACTACAGTGGAATTAAGTGAGTTATGTGAGGTTTGGTGACAGGTTTAGGCCATTTTGTAAACGCTAGTATTATATATATACAAAATTATGTCGAACCTACTCAGTTCAAGGGTACATTTGAGAAAAATGAAACATAATGGGGGGTGGGGGTGGGAAATTTGTAATTTACTGATAATACAGTCAGCAGACTTCTATTTATTATGAATACTAGTGTTAATGCTCGTACCACGCACCGCTATGTCGGCTGCTAATTAAAGTATTGTCTTACAAGTACACTTTTAGAAAGGTAAGTAATTACCCCCATTGCAAGGAGGAAGTGGAGAGTAGGGAATCCTAGAGATCCATTAAATAAGTTTTAATTTTGGTGAATAAAATCAGATGAGATACGAATTATAAATGTGATTTTGCAATTTTTATTTTTCTGGAAATATAAAAGAAGATAGGATTATTGTAGTTTGTATTTATTATTTGTGTTATTTTACAATCTCTATAAATGTAAAAAAAATCATTTTCTTTTGTCCTTGTAATACTAATTTCATTTATGATAAATCAAAAATTTACTTAATGATTAACAATTCAACTCACAAAAATATACAAATGTCAACATTTTACTTTTTCAGGTTGCTTTGAGACTAGTGAAATGCACTCCTAAAGCCTCTTTGGCTTCCTATAAAGCCCTTCTAAATATAATGATGAGTAGACTGAACTCATCCCGAAAAGATAACTTGTGTGACAGGGTTTTATAAGCCTAAGGATATTCCTTAGTTGTCCAACATGGGACATTAGCTACATCATCCTCCCCGTCTTCAAGAAAACACAACACCGAGGATATAGTGCTCTTGATATGGGACTTTTCCCACATGATCCACATGATCCTTCCCCTCTTTAAGGATTCTACAACCTCGTATGATGACCCACGCTCAGTATATATCCTTAGTTCCTCTTCAAGGATTTTGCATCCTAGTGAAATGGTCCCGAGGATGATGCCTCAGGTCACCAAGAGGGACCACAACCGCGAGGATAAAATGTTAGAAGATGGCTGCCCAAAGAGTAGCTATGATACCATGTTCATGCATTACATTGGTGGAAAAACTCATCAGAAAAGTTAGTTTGCCTGGAGGGAGAATCCAATCCATTGTAATTCTCATAATATCTCTTTAGTTGCCTGATGTGAGAATCTTCCCGTGTCAAAATATGCACATTTGAATTTTTATCAAAGTAAAAGCAACATTCTAATTTTAAAAAATAAGAAAAATTCAGGTAATTTGAAACGAAACTTATCGGTTCACTGCAATCACTTGGCAACTTCAAAATAAGCCAAATAAAAGAAAATTAATCAGAATATTTTTTTAATAATTATTTTTATCTTGCATTTTCAGATTTTAGACGATCTATAGACTAATCATATTTTCCTATTTTTTCATTCCTTTCTTTAAGCCTAGTACGGTAAGATATAAGCAATGTTCCCTTTTCTTCACTCGTTGCATAGATGATTCGGATTTCAATATATTGACTTTGGACAGAGCGTTACGAAACTGAAATTAAAATATATAGCTATTAATTCTAAACCTCTCAGACCAAAAATAAAATAAAATTATAAACCTCATTTCTATAGTTCACACGTGCGATATTCGAGGACCACTTACGAGTTACAAATTACAATGATATTCGCTTATTTATCGGACAGAACAATTTCTTCTGTATTCTCCAGAAGAGACATTGCATCCCAAGTTTCAAAATGACAAAAATAAAAAATAAAGGCAAGCGAGGGAAAAAAAAAAGAAGCATCGGACTTACGGTCTCTGTTAACAATCGGGTAATTGCATTTTTCGTCAAAAAGGAAATTGTTCCAATATGTTGATATATTTATTGAGTTACATCTCTCTAATCAAAGAAAACCAAGAAAAAAATGAACAAAAGATATTTAATCTCTAAACTATATCTATCGTTGTGGAGTAATGGTAAGTTTATGTCCAGGACATGGCCCGATTTCCTTAAAAAGCACTAATTCTTTAGTCAAGTTATGTCTCGATTTTTTTCTCATAAAAAGGTGGTTCTTTTAAGTTGAGTCTAAAATGTGGCAGAATTTTTCTTTTCTCCTAAAAGCACAAACTGTCATTTGGCAAATTGCGGCTCAAACCTTTTTTTCTCATAAATACACCAACTTTTAGTCAATACCAAATCGGGCCTTGCCAATTGTGGAGTAATCATAAATTTTTGTCCTAGGCATAAAACAGTCGAAGGTGTGCGTACTCTGTTCAAATGTGTGAAAGCTCTGTTTAATATTCAGTTTATACATATCATGTTTGAAACACCCAATATGACATCAAGTAAGCTTTTTCTTTACGACGTGTATTAAGCTGAGGTAGAATTTTAGTTTCTAGGTCATTTTTATATCGACAAAAATCACTAAAAATCCCAAATTATGTTTAAGGCAACGTATTTATTTTAAACTTTTTCCAGTAACATCAAAAAAATTACAAACTTATATTCGTATAACGCATTTACTCTTGACAAAATCTGCCTACACAAATGTTGAAAAAGAAAATAATGTTATTTTGGCTAAAAAATCATTTAACGGAATCTTGACGTAAGATAAATGTGTTACATAATGTCATGAGAAGAAATTTATGATAAACATGTCATGGTAGGTAGAGTTTGAAATTTTTTGTATCATGAAAAAGATTCAAAATAAATGTGTCACATTACATATAACTTTAGATTTTTGCTGTGGCTTTTTCTCATAATAGTTCCTAGCAATTTCGGTTTCTATGACATTCCCTTATTTACGTTCCCAGGTACTTCCAAGCAAATTTTAAACGTTGGAGCGAAGCATTCCCTCTTTTTGTATCTATTTTGGCAAAGTTCTCTTGGCAATCTGAATGCTTTGCTCTCTGCCTCAGTACTTCCCTGTATATACCTACCTACTGTGTCAGTCTACACAGAAGTGCCTTGCTGTCTTTATGTGAGAGGAGGTCAGAACGACCTGGACTCATGGTACTTTTTCAGCAGCCAGCAGTAGCTGAAGTCATGGATGCAGAGTCTTACCTATTCAAATTATTTAATGACATACGTTGGATTTGGTGAAATCTTTGGGAAATCTCAAATTTTACTCTTCTCTACTCGAACGTCGCCGCAAGAATACTAATTATTTATTTTCTAAATTAAAGATTATGAAATACCCATTGGTTTATTATTTATTTCAAGGAAGGAGGACAACATTTGACGTCTCTTGTCGGTCTAAGTAATCGGCAATCAAGGAGGCGTAAACAATAAGTGAGCCTAACCTAACAGTGAGCCGAAATCCTTTCAAAAGAAGGGAGAGTTGAAACCGGTCGGTCTTTATTAATTATTTTACTTCACGTATCCATTCTTCTAAAATTAGTGCGTATTTTTTATCATTCTTATTTTTTAGATTTAGTTTTGTTTTGTAATATTTTGGCATTTGCTCTGCTTCGATTTGATTTACTATGAAAGTTTATATACTTCTAATATATCCTTTTGAGCAATGAATTCAATTTTCTTTCCATAAAAAAATGCTAAATATGGTTAATTACTTGGAAACTATTAGGTCCATATAATCATCTCAATCTCATAAGAAAATATCTTCTTTAGGAGTAAGCATCAATTAATTGAAATCTTGCTCAACATAAGCCCCGCTGAATCAAATGTTTGATTCTTCACGTATCAAATGTGTGACTTTTTAATAAGATTATTATTAGCTATATTGATATTATAAAGAAACTGAAATATTTAACCTTCCTTGAGTCACCTAAACCTTTTGTCAATTTTTTTATCTTGATAATATATATATACACACACAAACTTACTACAAAAGCTTTTATAGCCTCCCCAAAAAGAATATACACATTTTACTCCTAAAGCGAGATGAACAATCTTAGGAGAGCGCCGAAGAATCTTAGGTTCCATTTGATCAACAAAAAATAAATAATTTGTAATCTAAAAATGATCACTTATATTATTTGAGATAATTAATTAATAAAAATATTTTCATTTTCATGGACAATAAAAATAGTTGTCATCAATTTATTTTTGTATGCGGAACAATTGATCACTTTTCAAAAGATTATTTTTTAAATCATTCATTTTTTATAAAATAAATGCACCGTGAATATAAAACTTATGCCTATAATAATCATCCAACACCTCAAAACAAGCAAAATTGGCAATTTTAAAAGCCATAACTACTAAAATAAGCCCTACAAAAGCTCCGTCCGTCGCGAGATAAAAATGAAATGCAAAAGGAAGCACTTTCAACCTCTTTTATACAAAAGATGATCATGGAGCCCGACGTATATCACGTCAACCTCATAGCCCACCAATTAAATTGTGCCTCAAAAAGATCAAACAACATAAAAGTGAAAAGAGCAAAAGAACGAAAAGAAAGGTAAAGGGCTCTGGCAAAGGGCCTTTTATGGGGTTTTATCTATCTCCTTGTAATGACCCTTGTGTACCAAATTTGTTTGGTTAGTACCCTTAATACCGGTTTAATTTGGTGAAGGATTTCCAAATTTGTTTTGACTTTTACATCACAAAATAAAATAAAATTCAATGCATGCCACAGCCACATCCTTCCAACTTTTTTCAAAAAATAAATAAATTATAAAGCTAAGTCATCCATAGAATTACCAAAGGGCATAGAATTACCAAAGGGGATCCCGCGTATGTCATGAATTTTCCAATTATTTTAAAAAATTATAACTATTTCCTCCAAAATAATTTTCAGCTTTCGAACCCTTATTATACATGGTCTAAAGGAAAAATAGCTAGTTAAATAGGGCAAATAATAACATGCTGCCGTCAATTTCAAAACTACTTTGAATCATCAAATAAAATGTCACTTGGTTAATTGCACATGCATACATGACACAAGGTAGAACTCATGCATACTTGCACATCATTAATCATGTTTTCAAAATGGGAACACAAAAATTGCATCTTCGGCAAAAATTGCATGGAAACTTTAGGAAATTATTTGCCAATTGCATTCAAATGACCTAATTGAAAAATGTGGTACTGGAGGGCATTTGATAAAAGCTAACCACACCCCACGCCTCCTTGAACCCTTGTGTCAAAGGATACCAATTCTAGAACCTGATATTCAGCAGATCTCAATCACTCCTTGATTCATTATAATTTATTCTTGATATTTAGTAGATTTTGATAGTCACTCTACGTGATACCAAATCCAAAACCTGCTATTCAGCAGAGTTTTAACAATTACTCCTTGATTCATTCTAATTTATTTTCAATTTATTTATGTCCCTAACTGTAGCTGCTCCTCCTATTTTTGTATGCACCTTCCATATCAGGAGCCCTAGGAATGTTGTATTATTTCTTATAAATAGAAGCTGTAAACAGAGATGAAGAATGTACAAAAAAATTCAACACAAATACAATACAGTTTACAATTTTTACTCCTTGAATCATAGTTTTTTTCTAGTTTTTGCAAATGACCAATGCTTTTAAATACACCTCCGGAACCCCAAAAAAAAAACATGGGCACCTAAGTTTACAATCAATCTAATTTTTTAAAAAATCGATGTGCGTCAAAAGACCCCATTGGAATATTTAAGAACTCCAAGTTTTTCCAAAGTTTCCAAAACCCTTTCCCATCATAGCAGCACTCATTGAAGCCAACGTTAGGAAGGGGGCGCTGGAAACAATATAAGGACTATCAATGACATTATCCCTAAATTAAAATTTGAATTTACTACTTGCTAAACGAGGTTAGCGGATGGGCTCTTATCATCTCCCTCAAAATTCAAGGATGTTTATCAAATCAAATCTTGTGGCTAGCTCGGTAGAATGTTCTCTTTTACCTAGAGCGTCCACTATGCTCAGATGCTTTTCAAATTGTAGACATTATTTTATCGGCATCGGGCAACATGGCCAGAGGACAAAAGCCTTTCTAAAGGATTCAACTTAGGAAGCCCTTCCTCATGGGTTGCAATTAGGGGAAGATAACATAAATTTGACACCGACATGATTATATTTTTTTAGTTCTCAACCTCGTCGCGATCGCACAACCCCTCGAACCACTAAACACAGTCAATTATCTAAAACAACCTAAAATACGAAGGGAAAATTCAATTTGGAAGTAATAAAGCTTGATTAGAAAAGGGGCATGAAGTATTTCTCAATTCAAGATTTTGGTGATTTAGGATATGTTGATTAGTTTTGGGGTAAATTTGTCATTAATACGTTGATTTAGAGTTTTTTGTGATATGAAAAGTTGTTTAAAATAAAATTTGCATAATTGTTAGGGGTGTCAAAAATTCCTGACCTAAACCAAAATGAAAAGTTCGAGTATTTTCGGGTTGAGTCTTTTTTTCAATTCAGGTAATAGGTGAAAGAACCGGCATCATAATAGTTTTGGTTTGTTTGGGTCGAGCTAGTTCAGGTACCTGAAACACATTCTCGTCCTAGATAAATTGAAGCCCTCCAAGAATAGTCTTCTTTCCCATTGCAATTTGCACCTCGATCCATTTAAAGAAAGATAGAAAAGAACATTTACCTATGTGACTTTGTCAAATCTTGACCGTAGAAGTACTCATCAATGCCAAATTGAAGGCCTCCGGACATCTTAAGAGGACATTTATCATTGTTTTAGAAACCGTTGATACTCATAATGAATGTACCAATTTTAGACGTTCTGTAATATAAAAATTAATTGGTAACAAACATGACTCAAACTATAACATTTTGGAATTTTATTAGTCCTATGTTTTTCCCCATCGGATCTCATTTTCAAGAAGGCGTGGCCCAAAAAAACAAAACAAACCTATTCCTAAGAGGGAAAATCTTAGACGATACGCAAAGGTAAATGATTGTCAATCAACTTTTCCTGAGTCAACTTATATAAAACTTTTCCCAAGGCAAATTGTTTTTGTGGAGGCTTCTTAGTGACCAGCAATCAATCACGATTTCAGATAAGTGCAATCAAGCTATATATATCTCTCCTAAGAATTTTGTTTTTGATTTGTCTTACTCTAATTCTCAACTCACTTTTAGACTTTTGTTCTATCTCTTTACAGGATGTGATAGTTGAAACTCACATCTAAAACTAAATATTTCCCAACTCTCTGAGAAGATAGATATTTGAACCCCTCCAATGATTCTCTTCTAAGAATTTTAAGGATATCAAATCTGAAACATGATATTCAGTAGATCTCAATCACTCCTTAATTCATTCGAATGTATTCATTATATTCAGCAGATCTCTAACAATCATAAATGATACCAAATCTAGAACCTGATATTCAGTAGTAGCACTCCTTGATTCATTGTTTTTATTCTTGATTTATTTATGTCCCTAACTTTACCTGCTCCTCCTATTTTTGTATATGTCTTCCATATTAGGAGCTCTAGGAATATTGTATCATTTCTTATAAATAGAAACTGAAAACATAGAACAATAATGTACACAAAAAATTCAACTCAAATACAATGCAATTTACAATTTTTACACCTCGAACCATAGCTTTTCTAGTTTTTGCAAATGACTAATGCTTTCACATAGACACCTCTGGACGAGGAAAAAATAAACATGGGTACCTAAGTTTTCAATCAACCTAATTTTCTAAAAATTGATCAGTGTCAAAGACCCCCATTGAAATATTTAGGAACTCCAAGTTTTTCCAAAGTTTCCAAAACCCTTTCCCATCGTAGCAGCACTCAATGAAGCTGACGCCAGGAAGGGGATGCTAGAAAAAATATAGGGACTATCAGTGATATCATCCCTAAATTAAAATTTGAACTTACTACTTGCTAAACGAGGTTATCGGATGGGCTCTTATAATCTCCCTCAAAATTCAAGGATGTTTATCAAATCAAATCTTGTGGCTAGCTAGGTAGGATGTTTCTCTCTTACCTAGAGCATCCACTATGCCCAGATCCTTTTCAAATTGTAGACATAATTTTATCGGCATTGGGCAACATGGCCAAAGGACAAAAGCCTTCCTCAAGGATTACTTAGGAAGCCCTTCGTGATGGATTACAATTAGGGAAAGATAACATAAATTTGACACCAACATGATTATATCTTTTTAAGTTCTCGACCTCATCGCAATCGCGCAACCCCTCGAGCAACTAAACACAGTCAATTATCTAAAACAAACTAAAATGAGAAGAGAAACTTCAATCTGGGAGTAATAAAGCTGGATAAGAAAAGGGGCATGAAGTAGCATGCCTTACTAGAAAAATCACGTGGATTAACAATTCATATAGGGCAATTGGCGAACGTGCATCGTGTAGTGTTAAAAATAAGATGATTTGAGGCTGAAACATGGCGAAAACATTTGTTTTCGGTCATCTTATTTATCGCAGCAGAGCTTAGAGGTGGACTCGAAGGGTTGCGTTTTTAAATTCACTTTAGCATATCTTAAAATAACCCTCTGTGTTTTGGGAACCGTAGATCGTAGATGATATGTTTTTAGATTAATATCTCAAATTGATAAATCAGTTTCATATTTGTTCCAAACTAATTTTCGTGACATAAAAAAATCCCAATCAATAAATTAGTGCTACAATTACCCCAATAATTGTCATGTTGCAGAAAATCTCAAATTAATAGATTTCTCAATTCAAGATTTTTGAAACTTGAGGAAGCTCTTAAGGCAAAATTAGTAGATTTCTCAATTCAAGATTTTGGGGATTTGGGATATGTTGATTAGTTTTGGGTAAATTTGCTATTAGTATGTTGATTTGGATTTTTTTGTGATACGAAAATTAGTTTAAAATAAATTTTGCATAAATGTTAGGGGTGTCAAAAATTCCCAACTTGAACTGAAATGAAAAGTTTGAGTATTTTCGGGTTGAGTCTTTTTTTCGATTCGGGTAATTGGTGAAAGAACCAGCATCATAATAGTCTCGGTTTGTTCAAGTCCGAGCTGTTTAGGGTTTGTTTGCAATCATTCCAGTTTTTCTATTTTTCTGTTCTTTTATTCCCTGGAATAGAAAAAGAACAGAAATGCGTTTGGTAACGCCAATTGATTTTTCTATTCCCGGGAATAGAAAGTTGTTCCTGGGAATAGATTTGGAGTAGAAATGAGAAGTAGAAAAAAGTAGCTTCTTATTCCTAGGAACAATTTCTAGAAACTATTTCTTAGGGACTACTCACCGCCTATAGCAAGCTGCCGCCCGCCCGCCCGCCGCCCCCACCGGCCGCCGGTCGCCAGTGGTCGATCTCCGACACTCGTCGTCGGCCTCTCGTTGTCGTCCTTCGCCCTGTGGCTGGTGACCGGCAGGCGGTGGGGGTCGGCAACCGGACGGTAGTGACCAGGCGACCGTCGGCCGGCAAGAGGGGGTGGTGACCAATGCGGTGGGGTGCGGACGGCGACCGGCGACCGACGACGCCGCCAACCGACGTTCGGCAGCCAAGAAAGAAATAAAAAATTTTTGTCAATACCAAACGCATTTCTATTCTTTTTCTATTCCAAGAACAAGAAATTTTTGTAGTTACCAAACGCCCCATTTTACTCAGAAATTGTTCCAGGGAGTAGAAATAGAAAAGAACTATTTCTCAAAAGAAACTGTTTCTAGAATTAGAAATGTTACTAAACGCATCCTTAGGTACCCAAAACACATTCTCGTCCCCAGATAACGTGAAGCCCTCCAAGAATAGTCTCCTTCCCCATGGCAGTTTGCACCTCAATCCATTTAAAGAAAGATAGAAAAGAACATTTACCTATGTGACCATGTCGAATCTTGACCGCTGAAGTACTCATCAATGCCAACTTGGAAGCCTCCGGACATCTTAAGAGGACATTCATTAGTATTTTAGAAATTGCTGATACTCATAATGAATGTACCAATTTTGGATGTTTTGTAATATGAAAATTAATTGGGAACAGATGTGACTCGAACTACAACATTTTGGAATTTTATTAGTCCTATGTTTTTCCCCCATCAAATCTCATTTCCAAGAAGGCGTGGCCCAAAAAAACAAAACAAACCTGTTCCCAAGAGGGAAAATCATAGACGATACATAAAGGTATATGATTGTCAATCAACTTTTCCTGACTCAACTTATATACGACTTTTCCCTAGCAAATTGCCTTTGTGGAGGCTTCTTAGTGACCAGCAATCAATCAAGATTTTAGATCAATGCAATCAAGCTATATATCTCTCCTAAGAATTTTGTTTTTTGATTTGTCTTACTTTAATTCTTAACTCACTCTCAGAAAATTACATTTATCTCTTTGCATGATATAATAGTTGAAACTCACATCTGAAACTAAATATCCCCCAACTTTTGAAAAGATGGGCATTCGAACCCTTCAAATAATTTTCTTCTAAGGATTTTAATGATCCTATTGAGACCGGTATGTTTTCAAGTTTCATTATTCAGTACTGAATACCTGAGGGGATAATGAGTAATAAGTCAATGAATATTGTGATATCTGAGCTAGAACATAGATGCTTGTCTTGGAAAGTTTATTGAATATGATATGCATAGAAAGATTGACAACATGGAAACTATTAATTGGGTTAATGACTAATCGTTCATGCTTTGATTTTGTGTAACATCTTTAAACTTGAGACATGATGCTGACTTGTATGTTAGATGGTAGATCCCAATGATTCTCTTCTAAGAATTTCAATCATAGATTTTTCCCACATGGTAATTAGAGATAGTTGACGTAACAACACTAAATTGCACGCTATAAAGATTTATGATTTGCTTATATTGTAAGGAAAACGTTCCCGGCTTATTTTCTCCAATTAAACCATCCTACTTTGGATCCCCTTTTCTCAATTGAAATTTTGCTTGGAAGAATCAAACATCACGTCAGTTCAGTTCTACAGGATTTGCGTAGCTGGCGTATTACCTAGATTTGTCATGTAGCTAGCTTCGACCGAACATCCGGGGCCAATGCCTCCGTTTTTTGTTTTTCTATATTCTCGTGAGGAAGCGTCAGCGCGAAGTGTCAAAATTCCAGCGATGTCGGTTCGACAATTTTCGATGGGAGTTAGCATCGAATAGAAAATATTTGATTGCACGATTGAGCATAGCTAAATAGAAAGATTTGTCAATAATTCTGAACTCGCGAGACTCGCATAATTTATGGATTTAGATATACTAATGAGCCCTTGGTTATACAGGAAATGTAAATTTTGAAAAATATTTCTTTGAAAATAATTCATCTTGTCTTTTATAAATATGGATAAACGACGAATATCTTTATTATCCACAATGATATTTAAACATAAATTCTTATTGATAATGAAAATATTTTTTCGCTGACTAATTTTTTCAAGCGACAAAAAGATTTATCTTTGATTTTCGCCCACATGAGACTCGCATAATTTATGGACTTCTCAAAACTCCAACCTTAGATATGATATGAGATTTTGTAAGATTATTATCAATTGTTTTAAAAATCTGAATTCTCAGATAAAAACATGGTTTATTATTTAAACACACTAACAAAAATTATTTTTTTATCTTTTATAAAAATAATAATATTTTCATCATCCATGGAATTTAAACGTAATTTAATATCAATAAAGAAAATAATTTTTTATCAACTAATTATTTTAAGCAATATAAATGACCATTTTAAGAAATTTTTTCAAGTTATTCATTTTTCGTAGAACAAACAGAACACGCATAACAACTCAATCGACAAAGATGAGAGTAGTAGCCAGAGTTAGAGGGCTCGAACAAGGAGTAGCTCTTGTCAAGCTTTTAGAATGATAAATGATGCAAGAATAAATCGAATTGCACATCAAATATGGGGATAGTATGCTTAGGATATTTATATAAATCAATATTAACTCACATAAACACATTTTGACATAAAGATAATGTTTATTTTTGGAGTTTAGGCATGCTTAGGTAGGAGCAATATTAGAATTGGTGAACATTTGGGAAGGTATCTAGGACAAAATCACGTGATACTCGATATCAGGACATACCAAAGGGGAAAAATATCTTCTCATCTCGAGTTAATTCAAGGACATCACGACCTGAGCCCACAAACAATGGAAGCATCAAAGATGCCTAGTGCTCACCAAAAGGAAGATGGCCCCACCCGGGGAGGGGGAGGGAGGACCTTTTTTTAGAAGTGCGTGGGGGGGAGGTCGGTAGACCTTTTTGCCAATAAACGACTTTGATGTCATGTGAATCATTGCAGCTCGCGCCTGTTGGGCCTCCTCCATGGACCACCACATCGGCCGTTTGCATCTCAGTCCCCAGCCCGCACGTAATGGGCCCCATGAGTGGGCCCCTCGGCAGTTTGTCGACGTGCATTGAACTTGTCGACATACATCGACATACATCGGACTTGCCATCTGTCAAATAGACAAGGGTGGATCGAATTTGGATGAGTCGAAAATGGGTCCAATCTAAATCGATCCCTTCAATCCGCTTTTTTGTAACATAAGTTTAATGATCCATGGCCCACCCGACTCAGATCCATCCTAAATTCAAGGTAACTTGGATTCCTGTTCTTAATGATTTTCCACCTTAAACATAGAATATAGCATACTAAAAAAAGTGAAGCAATTAAAATCAAATTAAACACGAACAGTTTAGTGGATAAGAAATACTATAAATGCGGCCACCAATATGATTTCGATCATATCATATTTAGTGAATTTGATTCTATACACCAGCTTTGAGTGTCGCCAAAGTTGCCCATTAGGTATCACAATCAAAAGAGAGCTTTTTCTGGACATAATAGAAGTTAGGATTAATAGCATAAATGATCACCGAACGTTGGTCAAATGTATAATATCGTTGACCGATTTTTAATTTGTATAATATGGCTCATGATTTTGACCCGATGTATAATGTTATCCTTAAAATTTTATTTTATTTAACATGGTTCATAAACTATTGGTAAATATTCAATATAATCCCTAAACTATAAATTCAGGAATGACATTTAACATTTGAGAAAGTTAAGGGATCACATTAGATAAATAAAAAAATTAAGGACTAGAATTTAGTCAGGCTGATTGGTTGGGCTTTCACTCGAAAGATCCCATAGGTGAGCATGGATACTTGGCCAGTTTTAAGTAATGGTAATTGGCTGAAAGATGGGTCCGAGTTAGATTTACCTTTTGTTGGTTTTTGATTTTTACAGCTTATTTTAACTCATTCATAAAATTGGACTAGTCCTTTCAAACCTAACTCAATAAATGTGGGTGGAAAAAATGGGTCAGTGGAGCCATTAGGCCACCTCCACGTACATGTCATGTTTGGACTTTTGGGCATAGCCAAGTGCTTTCGACATGGTCCATTCATACGGCTAGCAGTTAAGCGCATTCATTTTAAGTTTAAATGGGTTTGTGTCGTAAACGGGTCAATTTAATTGCACACGAATGGTACCAAACAAAAGCTTTTTTAGCTTGACTTTGCTTACTTCTCTACCCTTTTTTTATATTTAGTATTGTTGTCATTGCCAAGGGATTTACTTCTGGTGTCCTTTTATAATCGATCTTTTTAATCCGTTTATGGCAAGACTAGACATAGGGGCAACATGTTGTTTGTGTCAACACGATTTGTTTAGATACATTTAGAAATGTTTATACATGGTTATACGCATTCTTACACATATATATACGAACTCATAGAGAGAGAGATGGAGAGATAGAGAGATGTTCCATGAAAAATTGACAATTTTCTTTTGATGGGCTGGTTCAGCCCATATCGCGCCCGTTTCCATATGCATTGAACCTGTTAATCGTTCAAATGTATGTGTCACCTTGTCCGTCTCAGCTGTTTGGTGTTACAGAACCTGACCTAATTCCTTCCTTTCCATTATTTTCTTTTCATGAGCATCCAAACCGCAACACAATCCAATCCAATCCTTTCCTTTCCTTATTTCCCTTTTCTTTTCCGAGATCATAATCGGAATCCTTTTTCATTTCTTCCCAATCATTCAATCCCAATCGAGTTTTCAAGTTGGTAAAGTCCTTACAATGTCGATAACTTCATCACCTACTAATTTCACCGTCAAGTTATGGTTTTGAGTGGCACATCTGTAAAAAGAAAGTTGGTAACTTACCGTTGCATTTAATATCGGTAAATTGCCTAACGTAGTCCATTGGTTACTTGACCAACAAATTGTCGATTGCATGGTTGTATCATCTAATCATATCAGACAATTATGATGCACTGAAATTTATTCTGTGTCTGAAAACATAGACATAACTATAAAATGTATGTTTGTTCTATTACTGAAGCATGAAAAGACCCAAGTTATGCAGACTCAATCCTTGGAAACGCACCCATGAACATCTCTTTAGTCTGCGTTGATGTATCTGCAGTCCTTCCTAATTTCTCCTTCATCTCCTGTAAGTGGATTGTTCTCGGACAAGGTGAGGATGGCCCTTGCAAACTGGTCCAGGAAGTAGCCATTGTCAGTGGCCATCTTCACCACGAAGGGAGCGGTCGTTGGATCTGAAGCCAGCTGCTGATCTACCAGCAATAGTCCCTTGTGAGCCAACAGGTGCTTGTAGTACATGTTGTCCAGAACCATCGGAGTCTCTCTGTCATTCCTCGAGTACCGCACTTTCCCTGGATTTGGGTCTGGCATTGGGCACCGGCCTTTTAGGTATTCGGCATAGTCCGGGTCTAAGGTTGGATCCACAGTTGGGTAGAGTCTGTCATACAGGTTGACGCAATGAACTCGACCAACCGAATGAGCTCCTGATCAGTGAATCGATGCCAATTAACGAGATGGGAAAAGTATCATCACTGAAAGTCTGAATTTCTATGTGAAATAAAGTACAAATATATAAAGATGGATTGAACCCTTTGATATTCCGTGACAGTCTTAAATTTTTAACACTACAGTTCACTTCAACATTGGATAGAAATCACGTGTTAAGAATGATAAACAAGATCAACCCCAATCCATTTGCACCATATGAGATATATCAGATGATGCATGAAGCGACGTTTGCATTTTAGAACAGCAACGTCACCTGTGATACCACGATCCAGTTAAATAAACCACACACGGACAAGACATGTTCAAAGACGCATGTACTTGGTGAAGAACTATATCAAACACTTACCTAGGAGAGCGACTGTTCCTTCAGCATCGATGCCAACAGACTCGAAACGAGAAAGCACCAATGCCATCGAATCGTTATGGTTAGGAATGAATTCTTCCACCACACTCACGTGACTTTCCGTGCCATCTCTCCTTCCACCTCTCATTTCGATGCGTGGTCCTCCTAACTGCACAAACAAACCGATGTATATATAATGCAAACGCAGATATAGTATGGAAATCAAGCTACTTTTGCAGACATTGATGATTCCCGAGTTCTGTCAGGAAAATGGGAAGCTTGAGCGTATCGGTTTCGAGATCATTTTCATGTGAAAGTTTCGAAAAGATTCGACCCTTTTGCAGACTTCATATTTCACGCAAGTCAGTGCAGAAAAAAGATGGTGTATGAGTGCATTATCGAAACACTCACTAGAACGATGCCATCTCTCGCTGAGAGAGAGATGATGTCAGCGCACGAGACCGTCACGGGGCATTCCTTCTCGAGAGCCTCCTTGATTTTGTTCACGTACTTGAAGTTTCTCATCCCGAAGCTCCTTGAAGATGCCTGCTCCGACACAATCCCGTTTCCGTGCTTCGACTCTAGCAGGAGCGAGGCATCGCAGGACTAGCAATTTCCTCGCAAGGAGATCAGCAACAGAGTCGTACATCAGTTCCATTCGATACCCGGAAGACGAAAAAGATAAGTTAGCATGCTTCAACACTAATTTGAGGACTATATATGCACGTAAATTAAGTGTTTGTGCGAGTGTGTACGTCCATGTGTAAAGATCGATACACGTACTTGGACCATGCAGTCATGAAAGAGATTGCGAATCCAGGAGACGGCGGTATTGCCATGTTCATCGTAAAGCTTGGCGACTTCTTGTTTGATTATTTCTTCTGCGTTCGGACAGCTCTCGGCATAGTAATTCAACTGGAGTTCACCGGAACCCATGCATGTAACTAAAGAAGCGAGAAAGAAAAAAAAGATTCTCGTTGGTGTATGACATAAATGAAAAAAGAGAGCAAGAACTTGCTTCAATAGAAGGAATTTGGTCCATCATTTCATGGACGGAAAACCGATCCACAAGTGACCTTTTTTCATAGGCATGCGACACATAAATGTTGACTTCTTTCTTGTCATTAAGATCGTTATATTTTTTGATAAGATTGAATCTTTTTTCCTATGGTTTGTTAGATTATGAGCCATTATCAAGTGGTACTCCACGAGCACTTCACCATCTTTTGTAATCCACAAGAAAACAATCGGGTGGTCAGTTCCTAAAGTCACATCATAGGCCCTATTTGAGAGACCCCTATGTTCATGTCCTAGAATTGACTTGTGCCCGCTCCACTTTGTGTTCTTGAAAAGAAAAAAACACCTCTTCCTCAGAGGAAATTAATACTGTGTTTTTGGCAATAAAAATAAAATTGGCGACATCTATTACTTGATAATTTCTATGGTCATGTCTGTGTCCAATCTTTGGTTGCAAAAAACTTCATCCGATCATCTCTATCTAGTAAGTCGCAATTAGTTAAGTTTGCATGTGAGTGATATCCATAATTTGTAACTCATCAATTAAAAATATTGTTGAAAGGAAATGTCACCCTACTTTCTTTGTATGGATAGATGACCTATTACTTGATAGTATTGATAATAAATGATACTTTATGGGTCGCCCTCCGTAAAATTAAATTTATTATTTACGATACATCATTCAATATCTCTAAAAATGAGTAATAAAGCTTCATATTACATATGCTTAATCTAGTCTACTTTAATACATGATTGACTTGATGTAATGGATCGAGTCTAGGAAGTATTCAATCAATGCTAACAATGATTAAAACATGAACAAAGCTTCATATTACATATGCTTATTCTAGTCCACTTTAATACATGATTGACTTGACGTAACGGATCGAGTCTAGGAAGTATTCAATCAATGCTAACAATGATTAAAACATGAACAGATAAACCATCAAGCGAATAAGGGAAAAAGGGTTGGTGTGTGTTACCCGAGAGAAGCTGGAGGAGCAATGTCAGAAGGACAAAGCATGAGCTGCAATCGTGGAAGCTTCCGGTGGCCATTTCCTTTGGCTTTTTGTCTTGTTTGATCGATGCGATGAAGGTTCTCCCGGAGCCTTTATATAGAAGATGAAGGAGCTCCTAGTGCAGGATGGAAACTGAGAGCTCTCTAACCCACCACTCTCTTTGACCTTTCTGCTATCACCACCACCACCACCACCACCCCACGCGCGAGGCCGCCCCACCGAGAAGAGGAAAGACTAAAAGAAATATTAAAAGCAAAGAGAGAAATTAGCACAAATCCATCATCAGCTGTGCTGTTGTCGTTATCATTTGAATTGCAAGTGGAGTCGGAATTTGGTCAAACCTGATTTCAAAGAGCCTCGCAGAGAATCAGTGCGAGATCTATTAGGCAGTGAAGCATATAGAAATCGATGTAGACATGATGTATAACATAAGAATTATACTAGTGATGATGTACGGCATAGGTATGTAGGTAGCCCTTTCTTTCTTTCTTTCTTTCCTTCTATCTCTTTTACAACAATAATCATTCTAGAATTCTTTCTTTCAATTCACACTCTTTAATATTCTGGCCGTGCGTAATGTTCCCCTGTGCTATCCCCCATTCCAGTCCCCGCGCCTATACCATTGAATTTGGGCACAAAAAAGCCACATTATTTCTCTATCTGCACCATCAAACCTGACGCCAATACAGAAGAGGGTTTGGCGGAATTGGATGTAGAGAATGGGTATTGGAGAGATGAACGGCTGTGATTATTTCTTTATTTATATGTATGATGCCACGTAACGCGAATCCAACAGTTGATAAGTGATTATAGTAACTAATAAGCATTTCAAACCGTAATATTCTCATATATCTATTCTATTAGACAAAGTAGAGCATTTAAATTTGGCGTGATACCGCAAAAGGATAATAACCACCTTAGAAGTAATCAATAATAAGCACAAAATAATCTATAACAACAGTAATTTTCAAACATCAATCCTTATGCACTCCACCTATCTCAAATTGAGACGTGTGATAGACTTGAAACCTTAGGGTGATTTCCGATGGGAAGTGGCGACATATGTTTGACGGGCAAAAACCCCGGGTAACCTCTAGTCACAAGAAAAGATAACCAAGGGTTCGGGGACTTGATCCATCATGCCACATGACAATTTTCGGCTGTGATTTTCGATATGTGGAGAACTTCGTCAGCCTCCACGATCGCAACTTAATGGAGTTTATCATGCTCCCTTAAGAAAAACTCAACTCAGAATCTCGGCCACAGAATCGCTCCTAACACGGGTTTCGGCCCTAAAAACCATGTCGATCTTCGACACAATCATGCAGCTCCAACAACAACAAAAAAGAACTTAAAAAGCACATCCACGAGAGAGAGAGAGAGAGAGAGTTGTTGGTGGCTTACATGGAGAAGGCACGTTTTGGGAAGAACTTCTCTTCTCTTCTCTTCCCTTCTCTTCTATTGAGGAGTTGGCGATCTTGCAGGCTTTGAGTCTCAGAAGCTAGAAGTGTATAACATGTATAGAAGAAGCATATGGTGTTTTCCTACTCAAACTCTAATTAGTAGTTGTAAAAAATAATTATTAGAGGGGACCTGGCGGGCGACTTTTTACTTTTAAACTCTTGATCAATTCGAAACACTTGGAGATATTTCGAAACATTGAAACGTGAGCATGTGGAGCGTGGCAGATTTATTTGGTTTTCATGCCTTTTCAAAAATTGAAATTAAATGTGATCTTTAAGTTTTGCTAAAAAAAAAAAAAATTAGGTAGAGTTACAAAGTAACTGAAAAATAATTCCCCAAGTGCGGATTATCTTTCTACCCCAATTTTCAAATTTCTTGTTCCCTAATGTCTTACCTGCGAGGAAGAAACTTAAATTTGGTAGAGCTTTTTACAATAATTGCCACTGGAGGAAAATCAAAATATTCACAGGCGGGCTCTATCCGTGATCATAATTTTGTGGACCGACCTTTAGTAGAATTTGGGCCTGTAAGACAATTTAATGATTGCGCCCCGTGGACCGGCTCGATCGGCAGAAACATTTTTTTGGGTGCAAACAAGCCCAAAAATTACATTACATTGGCCCATCTTCTGGGAGCCAGCTTAGATCCTTGAGACACCCATCTAATATACGGGTGCCGCTACTTCCACTTCTCGTATGGTTAAATTCATTAAATTTCCCCCAAAAGGACCAAATTGCCATCAATCATTCAATTGCAATTTATTGCAATTTATATACTTTTGTTCCTTTTTTTAGTTTTCCTATTTCTATATAGGATCTAGTTGCCATAATTAAGATTTCACATGTTTTGATTTATTTTCTTGTGGGTATCCTATGTATATTAAACATAGTACGTTTTCAATTTATTGTTATATTTTACTTAAGTAGAAATTATTTTTGTTGAAAGAAGACGTTTTCAAGAAACCTAACTTTTGTCAATGTTGTCTAATAAATTTGAGGATTAATTGACAAGTAGAATCTGATTTTTTTTAACGTAGACAATTTTTTAACGTAATCACTTATTTATACACTTTCATATTTGTTGTGCGTATCACTATCAAACTTATTCTTATCCATGGTCTTTTGTGCACATATATGTCTAATGGGATCATCGATGAAACAAAAACAACCTCTATAGAGAATTTTTAAAATAAATTGTTGTTATATTCTCCAATGTGAAACTTTAAAAGATGAAATGCAATTAAATCACAACTTTATAAATAAGAAATACTTTTTTTTTAAAAGATGTATGTTGATACTTAAATTTTGGCAATCATTTTTAGTCAATAATTGCATAAAAAAATTGAGGGTTAGTTCGACCTCTAAGCAAAAACTTCGTTAGCTTAATTCATATTTGTATCACGTGTGAATCGTATGGCTGAAGTGTGGTGCTACCACATATCATCGTACGTGCAATTGAAGGGACTTCTTAAAGATATAATCAGTGTGGCAAGTTTAAATTTCGCATCAAGTCCTTATTAATGAAATTTGATTTCTAGTGGTTATTGGTAATTATCAATTCAAGTCTATTATTTGATCTTCAAGAGATAGATTGCGATTGAATAATTTCGAAATGGGGATGTTTTTGGAAGTTTGCCCCTCTCCTCTCTATGATTTGTCTCTCAATATGGCCGAATCGGTCCCCTAGGGGGGATAGCTACCCCTCTTGATAAGAACTTTTAGAGATAAAATTTTGTTCTATTCAATCTTCAACCCATCTCACAATCGGATTTTCCCATTTGAAGCTCATAAGATGGCCTTAATGATGATATTTCTTATCTCTAAAGGACTTCATCCTCAAAATTTTCCTACTGTGATTTGATTTCGAAATTATTCAATCCCCATCTATCTTTTGGGGATCAAATAATAGACTTGAATTGATAATTACCGAGATCAAATTTCATCAACAAAGAGTTGAGTGTAAATTTTAAACTTAACACACCAACTATATCTTTAAGAAGTCCCTTCGATTGCACATACGATGTGGTAGCACCATGCTCGAGCTGTATGATTCACGCATGATGCAATATGAATTAAGCTAACGATATGTTTTTTTTAGAGGTCGGACCAACTTTTAATTTTTTATGTAATTATTAACTAAAAATTATGGCCAAAATTTACGTATCAACAATATACTAGTGAAATCTTATTATATTCTATTAACAAAATGATTTTATAATTTATGAAGTGTTTTAAAAAACAATATCAAGATAAAAAAAAACATTTTGATGGTGATATGCATGACAAAAGTAAAAGTTCATGAGGATGTAAAAGTGAATTGATAAGAGAAAACCAAAGTAAACCAGAAAGAGAAGGTGGAAAAGGGTGGCTATAGCAACAGTGACACACCGTCAGGCCTTTGACTAGGGTTTGATGAGACAATATCGAGAAGGTGTGTGTTGCCACGTAGGTAGTGAGTCACTCCACTTACTATCATTTGGCCCATGTCCGAGCGACCCACTTTTAATTTTTTATTTTTTTTTACGTTAATTCCTTTTTATCTTCTCTCACTTTTTTTTTTTTCCGATTTTCTTTTTGCCTTTTGAGGCCATGGACGCCGTGCGACCATGGATAGCAGCGTCATTGGCCAGTCACGAACAACGGTGACACCTCAATGAACGAGCCAAGCTGATGAGCGATGCTGATGCTCGTTCATGGCGGTCGTCATCATCGTCTGGCCAGATATGGTCAGCATTTGGAGACAAAGGTGGTTGAGGCTACATATGAAGTTCTCTTATTCCAGGTCTAGACGAGCGGCTGTGATGGCTGCATTGTTTGCGTCACAGCCCTCTTGGTTAGTTGAGTGGCGTCGTCCTTACTCCTTGGCCACATCCTCACCTCCCTTTCTCTGGGTTTTTGGAATTTCATTTCTAATTCATGCAATCATCATTGCCTAAAATCATTGTTATGATTAGTTATTCTAATGACAGAAGACGCGTTGTCCTGATTAGTTTATTCGATGGTAATCAACAACTAGATGCAAACGATATTGGACAAAAGCCAAGGAATCAATCGGTTCCGATTCCTGTTTATCTCATTCATTGCGTTATCCACACACGTCACTTCGCACTGAATTTGTCCTGGCACCATTTTGCCAAGAATTCAACGAGCACTTTGAGATCCCCTTACAAAGTCAATGACAAAAAGTACATTTTACACTTGTTTCATTCAAAGTCTCATCCACACACATGCACACCCCGCACCCCCACCACATCCTCCTTTTTACAGTTCCATCTGTTGGCGCGACAAAAACTGTGGAAAATTCCCTCTTTCTCCCTATACTTTTTTGACAGTTGGACTGATGATTTCATGCTAATCTTAGTGATGGCAAAAGAGTGAAATTTGTTCGTTTGTTTTTGTTCTTCACAAGAGATCAAGACTCCTGCTGAATCTCAGAAGCAACCGTCCTAGCCCAGCACCTCAGGTGCTTCTTCATGTCGGAAGCCTCGTACCCCTTAGGCATCCTCAGGTTCAGCAGAGGCGAATCGGGTCTCTTTATGAGCCACGCTTCTGATAAATACGGCCTCATGATCTCTCGCTTCCCCTCCTCATCATTCTCGGTGCTCTTCTGGATGCTCGTGTCCTGCCCGAGCCTTTGTAAGCCGGGGATGACGCTCACCATTCGTGGGCTCAGGTGCTCCTTCTTGAAGATGAAGCCCAGGTCCATGAACCCTTTCACTTCCTTCATTTCTAGCTCCTCGAAGCTCCTGCAGCTCATGGATTTCAGCAGTTTCTTGGCTTCAAAGGATTGCTTTCTTGGTCTCTTCTGAGCTGATGGTGACGAGGAGTATGAACGCCGTGCTCTGCTTGCGATGAGATTAGTCACCCTCGTTGGTCTGATTTCCTCCCAACGCCATGCTCTGCTTGCGATGAGATTGGTCACCCTCGTTGGTCTGATTTCCTCCTCTGTTTCTTCACTTTTGTTGGTGTCATCCTAGCAAAAGCAGCATGAAGTGATTAACAAGTTGCTCACTACCGGGTAAATGTTTTTTATCACGATGTCATGAGAAGGACAAACATGCAAGCAAACCACACCAGCCGGTGATGAATGGCGACGGTGAAAGTTCAGGGACTAAAACCAAGATTACTCCCAAGTTAGAAAGCCAAAATTGTAACTTATCTTAAAAGTTTATTTCACACATATGACTTGCACGATGTAATTAATTTAGTTTCCAGAAAATCGATGAATAACAAATGTGTATTCTCAACAAACAGAATCGGCTTTCTTAAAATCATAGGTATTTCAGCATGGACACCAGCTAGACAGCTTGCTCAGATGATCGTGCAAGCTTTGATGAGCCCTATAAACTCCAGGCAAGAAACGGGGGAGAGTAAGACACTAGAACTTTCGAATTTACCATTGAAGAATACGATGGATCCAATGATGAGCAACTATGGCCTGCAAGTGGCGATTCTTCAGCCATCGAACGAAGTTCTGTATCTGGAGGTGGCAGCTCAGGCATGCTCGAAGGTTGACGTCGAATCACAGTGCGCAAGTCATGTTCTTGTGGATCTCGGGTTTTGGAGCCACCGAGCAACGAAACGGGGTCAGAGAAGAAAATGATTTGGTGGAACCAAAGGCGATCCATTATACCCACCGGGCATATTGATGAGTAACTGGCGTCAGCCATGGCGATGTCCTCTGTGCGTTGTGCGAGAGAGAGAGAGGGGGGGAGAGAGAGGTGGATTGCGTGGAATACTTTTATGTTGGGGACTGAACGGGAGGGCGAGGGTGTGGTGGAGGTGGAAGAGAAGGGAACGAGTGAAGGCCAACGAACGCGAATGGTTTTGGTGGGGACGACCAGGGAAAAGAATGGAGGAAACGAGAGATGTGATGACAAGACATAAATTCGTCCTGCTCCACATCTCTTGCATCTGTTCCAATGACCTTCAAGGCCATGCCGGGACAGCAAACCATCTGGATTGGGAATGCGACAGGAAGAGATCATGTTCATGTTGGCCTTGTTTCACCGCGCGTTATCCTTTCACGCTAATGGTCGAGGAAGTACGCTTGTGGGCCGACCTAATAAAGGTTCCCGGGACCATCGTCCTCTAATTTGGCATGGCCTGCGACCAATCCACATATGATGCGTTTTGAGCCCTGATAAGACTCGAGCTATTATTTCGACACGCATATTGTCGCAACTTCGATTTTCGCTTTTCACTGGAAAGGCAAGCACGCAATTATGAGAGACGTAAGTGATCTCGTTACTCAATGTAGCTTGAGGCTCTGGTAGCCCTCACCACCATGTCATCAACCCGAAATGGTCTGTGCACAGAAATAAAAGATAAAGATAACGGGATAAGTGGCCACCCAGTGAATTAACCACACCCTTCAGAGACTAGGAATTCCTCCTAATATTAAGTCACATTGAAGTTAAAATTCCACATTACGATATCTAACTCCCAAAGATATATCTAGGCAAAACCTTTAAGGAATAGTTCAATACTAGTAAACCAAGCAATTCGATTCCTCAAAGATCAATAACATGTAAGTTTGAACTTTCTATGAGTAATTCAAATGTGAGATAGTCAATTCCCTAATTTCAATCACATGGAAATCAATGTTCACTTTTCAAAAGATCCATTGATTAAAATTTACAATCACAACTTTAGAAGTAAGAATTTTTATAATCTTACTAACTTGGAGGTGTTATTAGGCCTTGTTTGATTTGGCTTTGCGAAGAGGCTTTGGGGCTCTAAAGGACCTTGACCAAATGCAAACTGGTTTGGTTTAATTTTTTGGAGAACTTTGGCCATATGCAATTACATCTCCTCAAGGCAAGTCTAGAACTCCTTTGAGAAGTTGCACTTTTGAATTGCAAGTTGTACTATTCACGAGGTATTGTTCATCTTCTTTGGAGAAGTGAATGAAGGTCGATGACTATTGGCCAAGAGGTTGCTGGCACTGGCGACTACCGCCTGGGGGGTCGCCCGACACCAATGACTGCTGTTTGAGGTCACATGAACTCAAGCAAGGCGGCCTAAGGTCACGTGACCTCAAGCGTTGCTCGGGTCACGCGACCCAGGCATCACATAATGTTTGACGACCTCAAGTGGTGGTCGCCTGAGTTGCCGTGACTTAGGTGACCGTCGCTTGGGTCTTATGAACCCACACAATTGTTGTCATCGCTTGTGTTGCACAAACCTAGGCAATGCAAGTGAAGGTTCCGTTTGCAAAACCCAAGCAAACGATTGCCTGGGTTGTGGCGACCTCACCTAGGCAACGCCTGAGGTCGCCTAACCTCAAGTGATGCTGTCCGGCAACCAATTTTGACCATCAGAGATTACAAAAAATATATATTTTAATTTTTTTTGTAAAAATTTAGTAAAAGTCCTTTGTAAAATGTAGATTTTATTAAACGACTTTTAAGCCAAAGTTGTTTTTACAATGCAATTTAAAATTATTATTTACCAAACGCTATTTGCATTTCGGAAAATCTCTTTAACCTAAAGGTATTTGCATTTTCCTAAAGACATTTGCCTTAAGCCGAACCAAACGAGGTTCACATAAGTACTTGGCTAAGACTTGGACTTGGAAAGAGTAATGCTACTACAAACCGTCTAGTAATCCCCCTAGAGTTGATGGTTCATATGATTCAATTATGCACAAGAGACCAAGGTTTTATGGAGCTCACATAGAATGTGTTTGGTTCAGCTTTCCAGATAGGCTTTGGGAAAATGCAAAAACTATATGATAAATTCTACTTTGAGAAGGAATTTTGAGAGTAATGTTGTTTGATAGAAAACATTTTTGAAAAGCCTCTTTGATGATTAATTTAAGCTTTTTAATTTTTATTTGATTAAAATTTAAAGAATAATATTTGCAACTTTTTTAATTTATATTTTGACAATAATGTTAAAGATGTCGTGTAAACAATTTTAGTAAAAATAAAATTTCTTTTTGTGCTAAAAAATATCATATGGAAAAAATTCACATGCTCTCTTTCTCAATTACAAGAAGAATGTTTTCATTACAATAAATATGATAATATATGCTTAAAGGAAAGAAATTTATTATCCTTAAAAATTACAAATATCCTTAACTATTTCCTAAGTTCATGCCCTTGCTTTTTTCCCTATCTACAAGAAACAGCAATGATGCACACTCGATCAGTTAATGATAAAAAAAGGCCTCTTCAGATCCCTGAAGTCCAGCGAATGGATGCACTCCAACCTCTCTTGGTGCAGATTCAACAGCTTCACCGCCCGCGTCGCCTTCTCTTTGGTCCTCTCTCCACACCTGACCTGAAGCAGCAAGAGTAGCTTTGGGAAAACACCCACCAGAAGAGCTTCGGCCAAAACCCTTCCACCATCTTGGCTGATTGCCATCAACTTCCACAGAACCGACACCGAGAACTCCGTGGCCAAATCCGAGACTTGCAGCAACTTCTTCACCAGGACCGGCATGGCCAATGAATTATCACGCACCGCTTCTTTCCCTTCTTCATTGTCCCAGATCCCATCAAGAACCCCCAATGCCTTCCTAGACATGCTCCGATCAGCGTCCACGAGCGTCTCCACTAGCAAAGAGACCAAGCCCATTGGCACGAATCTTGATATGATCGTGTCCTTAGCCAGATGTGATAAAATACTATCACTGAAGATTTCGTTGCCGCGGGGCAAATGGGTTCCTTGACGAGCTTGAACAGGGATTCCGAGGCTCCTTTGAACAGAGAGATCGTCTCTGTGCCAAAGCCGAGTTCCCTCTCGAGGACAAGTTTGTGCTCGTCAAGGACCCGACCATGTAGTGTAGAGAAGAGGGTGATCCTAGATCTTACAAGAAAAGAAAACCAAAGACAGAATTATCCCAACAGGAAAAAATCAAAGACAAACAAGAAAGTAAAACCACTCTAAGATGACGTAAAGATCAGAGAAAGGACACCAGTGACTTTTAAGAACAAGAAAAAACGGACAATGTGGAGATTCAAATCAGTTTACAGCTCATAAACAGAGATAGTAACCTTCCCATCAGAGCAATGTACATAACTAATATCACGAAATCAACCGCAAATCATGGAAGCTAGAGGAAATGGTAAGATAGGTGCATCCAAGACACAAATAAACAGGAGCCTAACTAGTCTAACAGCTGAACTCCAATACAAAGAAAAAGGGCAACTTAAACAGAGACAATAACCTTCCCACCAAAGCAATGTACATAACTAACATCAAGAAATAAACCTAAAAGAATCCCAAATGATGAAAGCCGGAGGAAATGGTAAAATAGGCACATCCAATACACAAATAAATAGAAGCCTAACTAGTCTAACAGCTCAACTCCAATACTAAAAAAAGGGCATAGTTTAAACAGAGACAATAACCTTCCCATTAGAGCAATGTACACAACTAACATCTTGGTTCAGAGCTTGTATGCGTGCGAGAGAGAGAGAGAGAGAGAGAGAGAGCGCTTATGGGTCGCACAACTGCACTTTCTGCCTGCAATTGAGAAAGTGCAGACATTTATAGATTATGATCTAACTCCGATATTGCAAACATCAACAATTCTCTGAAGCGCACAAGGTGATGCTAGAAATTTACGAACCTAATGTTTCAAGCGTGCCAAGGTGAGGGATTGTTGATATCTGATTTTTAGTCGACGCGTTGTTAAAGGTAAAAAAAAAATCGAGATTAGGTTTTCCAATCACGACAGGGCCCGTTTCTTGAACCAAAAGTGTCAACTTTCATTTCTTTTCTTTTTTTGAACTATCATTTTAGGTAATTTCTTAATCATTTCCATTAGGGGTGAGCACATTGGACCACTCGAACCGAGAACCGCCTAGACCGGATTGGTCGGTTTGGTCCAGTTCCCAAGAGCATTGGTCCGGTTCCCGGTTCCAGGGGGGACTGGACCAGACCGGACTGACAATTTTCTATTTTAAATATATATTTTAAATTTCTTAAAAAATGCAATAAACCCTAAAATAATAATATTTATAGTATTTTTTTTTGGCTAAGCGGTCGGTCCGGTTCCTAGTCCTAAGACTGTCCGATCCGGTCCATGGTCCCAAAAAATGGGAACCGGGAACCGATCACCCCTAATATCCATTGAAAATCTAAAAATTCAAACGGTTAACTTTCCGATTGACTTTTGGTCAACTCTTTGACCAAAAGTTAAACCTCGAGTCAGAAATTGACTTTTCACACAAAAATATTCATTTTAGCTTCAATTTGATTTTAGTATCGAAATTTTTTCAAAAATAGACTCAAAGCCTCATTTTGTGAATTTTTCGATTTTAAACTCAAAATCGATAAAAAATAAAATCACTTTCATTATGTTTATATTTTTGTTTAATTCATTTTATGACATTTGATTTAGAGGTCATCACCCATTCACTTATTCAATCAATTTCGAGATCGGGTAAGTTGGAACATAAATTGACAATTTTACCCCTAATTAGGAGTCTAGATCGATTCTTCATGATTTATGAACTGACGCTTCTATTCCACTTATTTTCTTAGATTAAGTTCAAATTCGGGGTAAATATTGGCAAAATTATTTGCAACTTGTCAATTTCATGGATTTAGCTTACTTGAACCTAGGAAAATGGGGATAATAAATGCAATTTGATGCAATTCAAGTTAACCTATTTAAGATTAAGGTTTAATTTGATGAATTGAGGTTCAATTTCGACATCGACTCTCAATTCACTTGAACCCATAAAAGTCACGCATCCCTTTTTTTGTCACTTTGAATACAATATGCCTTCTAGGATATGGTAAATTGGACATATTAGTGCCTTGCAACATTAATTAAAGTCAATTTCAATTAATTTGCACTTTAAGGTAGAAATTACGTGAATTGTCCTCCTTTGAATAGAAATTCCAATCTTTGTGCACCCATTGCATACAATCATGATTATTCATGTTACAAGGGTAATTAAACCAATAGAAATTGACTAAAGCATCATTAATTGGTTTAGTTAACCCAATTTCACTAAAATTGAACTGTTTCTCCTCCAGTTAGGCCATTTTTGCATCAAATAAGGTAAGATTTCCTTTCAATTTAATCCTTGAGGAACCAAATTGCACAAAATTTGGAAAAAAGGATTGAAGTACCCAAAGGGGCGGCTGAACCAATCAAATCGGTTTGGACTCGTTTGACCAATCCGATTGGCTAATTGGCGGAGGAGGCTGGTTCGGCCCTCCACTGTTGGTTCTTGGTCGCCTACAATAAGCTACCAATGCCTCTCCTCGTGGTCGACCTCCCCAAACCCATGATTTTCCAATTTTATGATTTTACCCCAGATGTTTTACAAAATTGCCCAATTTACCTCTAAGTTCATTAAAGATGGAATCACAACCATTCATTTTTAATTGCTAAAACTAACCATTGGATGTGCCATGTCATCAATCCATGATTAATGGTGATTAACCAATCAAAAGCTTACTTAAGGACCAAGTAATTTGGTCTTATCTTAGGAGACACAATTTTAACCCTTGATTGTATCTTACCTTAAGGTATATTGAATTTTCCCTCCAAAACTAAGAGGCTTTCATTTTGCAGAATTCTCTCTCTCTCTCCCCCTTCCGGTCCACTGTCGTGTTGGTGCCACTACCACACCAAGCTCCCCTCCAGCATCCTCTCTCCAATCACAAGACCGGCCGTTGTTATTCTTCACTAGAAAATCGCCAATCAACGACTTCTTCTCCTCAGTCCAAAGATTGTGTTCCACGTTAGTCCTTTCTCAAGCGACTTCCGATCACCTATTCCCACTGTGGTCCTAACCTTGTGACGGCATTCCTTGGTGAGTCCTCAACGTCTATTCAACTTCTGATGAGCTTCAATTGAAGATCAAAGAAACTTGAAGATCAAGGTATTATTCTAAAACTTGAATCCAATGAAGTGAGACCGCTCAAGGCGATCGGGGCTAAGATTCGACCTTAGCATCTTCCATATGCTTGAGAATGATGATTAATGGAGGTTTCAATGATTTGATGACTGATTTCAATGAGGATTGCTTGTTTGAGCAACTTATGCAAATTCGGATTTCTATGTGTACTGTTTTGTGATATCTGATTTCAGGTCTTAGACCTTATTCTTTTATTGCGATGTCTTTTAGAATTTTTAAGTACACTTTTTTTTTGGGTCAGAAAATTCATGTCATTCATTAAGTGAAAGTCTAAACATTTTGACAAAATATCGGAGCATAATAAATCCATGAGACTAGCTAGAGGATAACAGACCCAATTAGTCGGCAAAGTGCGGTCTCGTTGGGCCTTAATCACCCAATCTACTACCTTGTTGGCCTCTCTTTTGCAATGGGCTATTTTTGTGGACTGCAGGTGCTGTAGGTGGGCTTGGGCTTCGCTGATAAGTGCGCGAACATCCCAGCGAACTTGATCTGTGGGTGTGCTTATCAGTTCAACATTTTCCAACATATCAGTTTCTATCACTAGCTCAAATCGACAACCCTCAGCTTCTTTTTCCTTTGTTCTTCTTAGGGTTTCAAGCAGAGTGAGGACTTTAGCTTGGATGGCCGAATATGCACGCATCGAGCTCGCGAAGCGGTCAATCAGCGTCCCGGAGTGGTCTCGACACACCCTTGCAATCGCGGCTTCTCCGATTGCTTTGACGAACGACCCATCCGTGTTCCATTTGAAGACACCGTACTGAGGAGGCTGTCGGCAGAGAGGTAGGTTCTGTTTCTGGGCTGATCTGCTGGTTTTGTTGGTTACCCATGTGCTGATACATTGATTATGCGCCATTGCTGTTTCGATGATGCGCTGAGGATTCGGTGGGAGGTTCCGGAAGACAAAGTCATTCCGCGCGCACCGAATTTGCCACAAAATGAGGGTGAGTTGTTCAAATGAGATAAAATTATGAGTAAGCTGTGCAATCCATGCTTCTATTCGAGTGATATGTCAAAAATCACAGTGATTCTGGAATTTTGAGCTTTCCCATATTGTTTTCGTCCAGGGACATTGCAGGAAGAGGTGCTCACTTCATTTGGGGTAGCGGCAACACAAGGCGCACTTGTCATAAGGTATTTTATATGCTGTCGATTTAAGTTTGAGCGTGTCGGTAGGGCATTTTGACCGAGTTGCCAGAGAAAGAATTTGAGTTTTGGTTGAGTGTTTGCTTGCCAAATTCGTTTCCATAGTGCTTTGGGGTTCTAGAAAGATGAAGATGCCTCGCTTTGATTACTTGTGCTCTGTTTTTCACGGCTGGTGTAGTAGGCATTTTTAACTGTATAGTGGCCTATTTTGGTGGGTGTTCAGACTAGGTGATCTCTTTGCATGGCCTAACTTATAGGGATAGACATAATTTGCTCTGCCGTGTGCTAGTCAAAAGTGACCCTGATAGTGTGCTCTTTCCATTTTGTTTGTGTTTCATCGATCAATTGTGCCACCATGATAAGATCATCCTTATTAGCTGGCTGTCCAATGATACCTTTAGGTAACCACTAATCTTGTCGAATGTTTACTTGCTTCCCGTCGCCAATAATCCATCGTAGGTATGGTTTAAGAGAATTTCGCCCTGAAATTAGGCTTTGCCATCCCCAAGACGGTTTGTTGCCTTTGCTAGCTTTTAGAAACTAACTATGTTGATAGTATAGGCCTTGAAAGAGCTTGCTCCAGAGGGATTCAGGTTGCTGGATCAGTCTCCATGCTTGGCAAGCAAGCATGGTTTCATTAAATGAGATTATGTCTCTAACGCCAAAACTCCTTCATCTTTTCGTGTTTTTAAATTCTCCCATCTTTTCCAATGTATGCCTTTGTGCTGCTCACTGTTTTTCCACCAAAAATATGCTATTTTTTTCTCGATTGCACAACAGATAGACAAACGAATTTTGAAAACAGACATTACAAACCGAGGAATTGCTTGCACCACTACTTTGATTAGGATCTCCTTCCCTGCTTTAGACATCAACTTCTCTTTCCAGCCTTCCAGTTTTGCATTCACTCTTGCTAGGATCCAGGCAAACATCTCTTTTTTTATGCCACCCCAGTCTGAAGGAAGTCCTAGGTATTTCCCTGTTTTGTTTATTTTAGTCACTCTCATTTCAGTTGCTAAATTTTGTTTCAAAGCTTAAGGGCAGTCTTTTCTGAAGAAAATACCAGACTTGTTTAAATTAATTGCTTGTCCCAAAGCAAAACAGTACTGGTTTAAGACAACCGCAAAATTCTGGCCTTCAGATACTTTCCCATCCATAAACAAAATTAGATCATCCGCAAACATTAGATGGGAGAGTGTGGGGCAAGTCCTATTTAACCGAATCCCTTTAATGCTGCCATCTTCCATTGCTTTGTGAATCAAGTGAGATAAGACATTTGTGACTATAATGAAAAGATAGGGAGATAGCGGATCACCTTGGCGTAAGCCCCTTGAAGGGGTAAAAAAAGGTTGGGGTTGGCCGTTAATTTTGACACTAAAAAAGTCACGGTTGAGACACACTGCATAATCCAATCAACCAAACTTCACTAAAACCCATTTGTAGCATGCAAGCCCTTAAGAAATCCTATTCTATCTAGTCATAGGCCTTTTGCATGTCAAGTTTTAAAATAGCCTGGAATTTTCTGCGCCTCTTCCGTGTTCTTAACTGATGAAGCATCTCTTGTACAATTAGGATGTTGTCTTGTATTTGTCTACCCTGGACAAAAGCACTTTGTTCCATAGTGATTAACTAGGGCATCCATTTTTTCAACCTATTTGCCAACACTTTCGCAATAATCTTATAAGCAAAGTTGCATAAGCTAATGGGTCTAAATTGATCAACCTTTTCTAGATTTGGAACCTTTGGAATGAGAGTAATGAGGGTTTCATTCAGTTCTGAGTTGAGGCGCCCTGTTGCCCAGAATTGACAAATTTCTTCATATATATCTTGGCTGATGTCACTCCATTGGTGCTGAAAAAACTGTCCATTCAGCCCGTTAGGCCCCGGGGCCTTTAAAGCTCCCAACTGGAAAGTAGCATGTTTAATTTCCTCCATTGTGACTTCTTCAGTGAGGGCACAATTCATTTCTTCCATCACCACACATGGAATCTGGTCTAGAATAGGTTGAAAATTGCGTTCCCCCGCTGATTGGTATAGGTCTTTAAAGAACTCGACGGTCATTTGTTTAATCTGGTCAGGGCCTCTAATCCACTCGTCATTTGGATTTTTCAGCATAGTAATTTTATTCCTTTGCCTTCTTTGTACCACTGTAGCATGGAAGAACTTTGTATTATTGTCCCCCCATCGTAGCAATTGAATGCGTGATCTCATCCCCCAGTAAATTTTCTCTTGTCTCCATAGACATTCGATTTCACCCTTAAGCCACTGAACTCGGTCCTTGTCGTATGGATGCACCGTATTGTTTGTCAAAAATTGCAACTCACCCTTTAAACCGTCAATTCCCTTACGGGCATTTGAAAATTTTTTCTTGCTCCATTTAGTAAGTTGCCCAACAACATTTTTGAGTTTGCTGGTCAGTCCTTTGTTGTTTTCCCCTGGTATGTGCCATGAGTTCCGCACAACCTGCTCATACTCCTCATCCTCTAACCAATAAGCTTCAAACTTGAATTCCTTTCTCCGTTTTTCCACTTGAGGGTATAAATCCAGCAATAGTGGGCTGTAATCTGAGCCTACTGCAGGTAAGGCAAATACTTTAGCTGTTGGGAATTCCACTCTCCATTCCATATTACATAGTGCTCGGTCCAGTTTCTCCTTTACAAATTCATCCACTTCTCTATTGTTTGCCCGTGTAAAGGCATAACCCTTGCTTTCAATATTCATAAGGCTGCAAGAATCTAGAAATTCCTAAAAAGCTTTCATCCGGTAGTGCTTAGCCAGTCTTTTACCTACCTTTTCCCATAAGTAAAGCACTTCATTGAAATCACCTACACACACCCAAGGCACATTATGTGGTCCTCAGGTAGTGCTTAGTTCAGCCCAAACTCTCAACCTTTCCTGAAAATCATTAGGCGCATGGACAAAAGAAACATGCATATGTTGAGATGTCTCCCCATAGCTGCATGTTAAATTGATGTAGTACATATTGCTTGCCCCTACTGTAATTGACACCCGGTTGCTCTAGAAAACAACCAATCCCCCAGCAATTCCTCTTGGATTTACTATAAAGCTATGCTGAAAATTTAAACGGCGTTGTAGCCTCTTGCAAACTTTCTCCTTGTTTTTAGTCTCCATTAAAAAGAGAACAGTGGGCCTTTCTTGAGCCACAAGGGCTCGAATAGCTTGAATTGTTAGGGGATTACCCAGCCCCTGACAATTCCAGCTTATGATCTTCATTTTGAACTCGGTGGCTTATTAGGGCAAGCCACACCAATGCCCAACTACTTGTTTCTTCTGCTATAAGGATGGGAGTTTCCATCAAATTTGTTTTATCGAGTGTTTGTTTACTCAACCCTTGGGACTCATAGGTTGAGTAGCGTTTTAGCTTTTTTTGGCCTGGTAGTTTGGATCCCTTTCCATGCTTATCCCTTGCTGAGCCAAATCTCTTCCGAGTGTTATGGGAAAGTGGGCTAAAGTAGTAGCCCAAGTCAGGTTTTTCCTAAATACGATTTGTTTTAGTCCATGTCATATCCTCAGTGGCTACTTCTTTGCGTTTTCCAGTTTCTTTCTGCTGGGAGAGTCTATCTTCGCTATGCTGGTCATATAGGACCATCTCCCCTATGTTACTTGGTAACTCTTGAATATCATCTACCTCTCCTAGCAATTCCTCCATTGTTTTACCATAAAAAATGTCCCAAAAAGGGCTAGGTTCATTCGTTTCTGCCTTCATCCAGGAGCCATACAGTATGTCTTTCCTATTTATAAAATTTTCTTCTTGATATGGAATGTCCAGACAGTGCTAAGCATAATGCCCCAACTTACCACAAGAGTAACAATAATGTGGCAAGCACTCGTATTGAAAATCTAGCCATATTTTTTTACCCTTGTTGCTAAAAAGAGCCCTTGGTTTTAGTGGTTTCAGAATATCCACAATAACCCTGGCTTTGCCTATCATGTATGGCATATAGCCTTTTGCCTCTATTTTCACTTCTGTTACTTGCCATATTTCTCCCATGACACGTTCTACTACCTCCTCAATAATCCATTATGTAGGTAGTCCATGGATATGGACCCAAAAACTACAAGTGTCGAATTTATAACATGCAGGTGGGGCATTCGGTTCCTAGGGTTTTAGCAACAGTAGGTGACTTGCAAATGACCAAGGGCCCATTGACATGACTCGTTCTCTATCCATTTCTGTAGCAAACCGAAAAGCGAACAGGCATGGTGCTAACATATTGATTTCCACACTTTCCATCTTCCAAACCCTTCTCGTTGTAGTCTAAAATGCTTGGAAATTAATTTTGATACAATTGCCCGATTAGGGTTTGCTGGCATTCCCTTACCTTTTCTGCATAAATTACATCATCCACTTCTACAACAGCTTGGTTTGACCAAAGTTTACCTAACCTTTTGCAGAGCGTAGCTACCTGCACATTTTCCTTATCAAATGCCTCCATCTTGAGGACTCCAGCAAACTGTGGTGGCATCACCCAACTTTGGAAACAAGAACTGAGAAACCAGCTGTTAAGGACGGCACCTTCTTCTTTGCAAGAAACTTGGAATGCTGGGCTTGTTGGCTTTCGTAAGAGAAGGAGAAAAAACGTGTAAACTGAGTGAACGACAGTTGATGGGATGAGGTTGGGAATATGGGGTATGTAGATAGGGGTTTATGGTATTTGGAATGGGGATCGGATGTCTGGGTTAAGGAGGGAATGGATTGTGGGTAATGGGATGTATATTGGCCATTCTTGAGTCTCAGGTCTTTGGGGAAGAAAATTTAGGGTTTGGATTTTGGGGAAGCTACCACAGATGGTAGGGAGAAACTCTCACTGCAGAGAGAGGATTGTCGGTCAATTCTCCCAAATGGACATCGTTTACTACTTGAATTCTACTTTGCAAATCGTGGATTTGTGCTGGAAAAAATTGCAGAAACCTGATTTTTAATCTTTTATCCAATATTAGCATTTTTGTTCTTTTTTTTTTTATTGATTTTTGTGTTAAGATCTAGAATTAGGTTTCCTCATGAAATTGCTTGAAATGGTTTTGACTACAATATATATTTTTTCTAGAATTTTTGGAGCAACTTTGGTGGGTGAAATTCTTAATAAATTATCATTAGGTCATTTTGCCTTGATTTTTACCAATTTTAGCATTTTTGCCAATTTTGTGCAGATTTTTGTGTTGTGATTTAGAAGTCGGTTTCTTCATAAATTTATTTTTTTAGAAATCTCCTTGGTTATGACATATAATTTTTTTTTAGATTTTTTGAAGGACATTCAATAGGTGAAAACCCTAAAAAATCATCCTAAACCTGTTCTGTCCTATTTGTACTTGACTTTTGTTTGCTTAGATTTGCATGTCTAAACGTGTTTTCTTGACTTTGGTGTCTTCATGGAAAATGAAGTTGAGTTCGTTACCTTTCAAATGGCATATGGTATATCTTAGTTAGACTTTGTTTGATTCGTTCATTGCGTGTCCATAATTCAATTCAGAACTGATTTTTGTTATATTCATGAGTGGACATGTTGCGTTTGCCATTTTTTTGCTGATTTGTATGATTAGGACTGAATTTGAGACCCTTCATGACTTAGAAGCTTCATATTTAGTCTAATCACATGAAAATTTATGGATTTTTGTCATGTTATCTAATGGTAGAAATTCATCTCCATTCACAACATGCCCTACTATAATTCTTTGTTAATCTGTCCTCTTATGGAAAATCTTTTATCTGAGCTTCTTAAAAGCCAAATTGTTGCATGAACCCTTCTAGGCATCCTTAAGGGACATCCTAAGCTTCGAAATGATGTATCATATGCCTCATTCAAAGTTTGTTTACCATGTATAACCCACTTGCAAAGTTCATACTTCGATTCTGAAATTTAATGTATTTTTCATGAATAAGGATTTGTCAATTTATTGGCATACATGAATTTACATGATTTGTTGTGTGTTAACTCAAGGTTAAATGTCTTTCTCAAATCCGTTCATTAAATTTAGCCTTAAGTCATACCTTAATATCATGATTTTCATGCATCTTATAGGTAGTTTGGCTAGTTCCCCTTCGTGCATTATGTTTTGGCATACGTGATTATGAGCGGCGCATGGTGAATGATTGAAGTGACCCGGTGTTAGTTCATTAATTGTTTGATTGAATAACAAATAAGGTCTTTCGGTCTGCATGCATATTTATTTTCAAGCTATACTTGTGATTATTAGATACATGTATAGGCACAATGCATGCATTCATGGGACTCTTGATTGAATAAGAAATAAGGTCTTTCGGTCTGCATGCATATTTATTTTCAAGCTATACTTGTGATTATTAGATACATGTATAGGCACAATGCATGCATTCATGGGACTCCATAGGAAACACAGAACTCGACTTAGGGGCTTATGGTGTTAGTTACTGCAAGTGAATACTAATGATGGCCATGTCTAATAATGAATTGGGAAACATCTTTATGTCATGTTGCATGTGCAATTTGAAAGGCCGACCCCGATACCATTTTGAATCAATTGACTGATTCCTTTTTCATTCCTTGACATGTCTTGATTGTCTTTTGCACTCTTCAATGTTTGTTTCAAATGTAAGTGAAGTGCTATATGTTCATTTTAGCTTTAGGTTAAATTTAGAATAGGTTCAAGAAAGCAATCCCAAAGATGACGAGAGATCGATGTCCAATCTGACCCCTTTTCTTTGTAAATGGCAAGTGGTCAATGTCTATTCCAACCCATTCTTTTGTATTGTTCATTCATTATTTGATATATGTCTCAGTTTCTCTTGTGTTGTTTAAAACCCGATGAGGTACGGGTTTCTTCATTTCTTTTCATTCTTTCCATTCTCTTTAGAATTGCATGATCGGATTTCATTTACTTTTCTTAAACTACTCTTGGGTGTTTAATTATTGCACCATTTTCAATTTCAATTATTTGCCTTTCTTTTTCCTCTTAAGTAGAATTAGCATGGTATGAAATTGATATCCATGCATGATCATCTTTTTTTGTAGTGAATGGCATGAAAACAGTAAAAAGACACGTATAATCATCATAAGTAGCATGATGATTATTAAGTATTGAAAGGGCATTAATAGCAATATTAACATAACTCAAGACCTCAAACTCTAGAATCTTTAGTTATGTGGATATTGAGGGACCACTCTCGACTCTCGATTGGGCTTTCTAGCCGGCCCCCAAATATGAGGCTAGTGGTGACTCCTAGATGTCATATTAGGTTGTGTAACTACAATTAATAAAACCAACTCGTGTAGGGTATAAATCTTGATTAAGGTTCACCATGGTTTAGCATAGTCGTTGCTACGACCACAAAGAAGATGAAGTGATGCCGTTAATTTGTGGAAGTACCCTCGTAAGAGTGACCATGGTAAAAGTACCCTTAAACTCATCTTTACGCTCGGTCCTTCATATCTGTAGTGTCAAGATTGAGTCAGGTCACGCAAGGTGTGAGCTTGGGAGAGTTGACGTCGTCAATCGATGGATCTCATAGGACCAAACACTATTGATGATGTATATGAGTCGTTTTTGGTGCCTTGTGCCTTTTGAGAACCATCATTTGAACAAATACATCTAAAGTTCATTCCTCCCAATGTTAATTGTCATCGAGGGTGGGTCGCGACAAGAATGGATTTCAATTTTCATAACAAGAGATATGCCTAGAAAGGATCCAACCAACTCTCTTGTTGGAATATCCAGATTCATTCAATCCAATTGACTCTAATGCTTTTCTTCACAATTACGTAAACCAAGTGGATAAGTTATTTTTCCAAAGAGAACTTAGTTGAAGTAGACTTGTGGGCATGTATGAAGCACATGCATTTTGGAGGGAAAATAAATTTTCAGATATTTAAGATATTTTCTAAGTAAGAAGGCGACTTTGTAAGCAACTAATAAGAGAGCTGGATAACTTTTGGAAAGCAAGCTCCTAACTCGTTTATAATCAAAGCACATAGGTAACAATCCCTTCAAATGTATTTCCCACATCTTATCATGGGAATTCAACTTAACGTGCAATTATGGCATAAATGTAAGACAAAACAGCTTCAAAAAATAGCACCGACTCATAAAGCAACTCATATTTGCAATCCGAAAGACAACCACCGAATCCTTAATGACTTAGCTACACAATTTAGACTCTTACAATGGTCCTAGGGATTCGCCCCCAAAACAGAGGTTGAAAAACACACAAATCGATTAGCACATCCAACAATAGCCCTAGGCTTCAACATCACTCACAACGTATCGCGTCAATAATACTTCTCCACCAAGATCCAAGCACTCCAATAGAGACTTCTCATAAAACCTCAAAACAAAACCCTTGCCACAGGAACAGACACGACAAGTAGTAGCTTAGAGAACGCAAAAGGACATAGCCCTACTTGCACATACAATAAATCCCCACAAACCATGTCAAACACGAGACGAAGCCATGATCTACTAGGTCGAGAGGGGAGTGAGCGACTCTTGCCAAAGACAGCTAGATTCAACAATTCAGCCAACGAGAGAGAAATCAAAAAAACTATCCTGAACGAAAGATTGAGAAAGCAAGAACCTGGAGGAGATTGGAGCTTGAGATAGGACTGGATAAGCATCAAGCAAGACAAGACAAAGTCAAGGGTTAGAGAGAGAGAGAGAGAGCTTTGGAAGATTGAGCAAGGAGCAGTTGAGCGAGGAGCAATCGTTGTGAGGGGGAGAGCTTCACAAGTTGAGCAAGAGCAGACGTGGTGAGTAAGAAATAGAGCAATGGAATGATGGGGAGTCGAACCTACAAATCTAAGGTTTAACTTTTTAAAAGGGATAATATTGGTTTTTTAATAAGGTTTTAAGGGCAAAATATGCAACTTGCTAATTTTTATTGGGGTCAATTCCATAAAAAACCCTCAACTATAGCTTTAGTCCCAAACATATCCCAAACTTTTTTTTGTCTCGAAAAAAACCCTCAACTTTTACTTTAGTCCCAAATCTACCCTCCGTCAAAAATCACCGTCAACCCTTTGACGTGGCTTCGCCGGCGCCGGAGTCGGGCCGTCGCCGGAGTCGGGCGAGGCCGGGCTAGGCCTGGGCGACCCTCGCCGGCGTCGGGCGAGGGCGGCCCAGTCCTGGGCGACCCTCACCGTCGTCGGGCGAGGGCCACCCAGGCCAGATCCGGCTCGGGCGGCCCTCGCCGGCGTTGGGCGAGGGCCGCCCGGCCGGAGCGGCTTGGCGGCCCTCGCCCGATGCCGGCGAGGGCCGCTAGATCCGGCTAAGGGCCGCCCTCTCCGGATCTGGCTTGGGAAAAAATGACTTAAAGTTGAGAGTTTTTATTGGGAAAAAAAAAGTTCATGGCAGAATTGGACCTCAAGTAGGGGGTTTTTCTATAAGACAAAAGATAAAATTAAGACAAAAGCTAAAGTTTCAAATTTTTTAGGGTATTAGGCCTATTAAGCACGGGAGGATATAGAGCCAAGGCATCTGTGGCAAGATTTTATGGTCAACTCGTGAAGTATGACTGACGTCATTTCTACGTGAACTTAACAAGGGCGAAATTAGCGATGAATGTGCTTATTGTTGCTAATAAACGATATCTCCACTGAATCTTTCACTAGGAGTTTATTTCACGAAAAATGAATAATTTGAAATATATTATCCGCAACAATTTATGTTTAAACATTTTTATATATGATAAAAATATTTGTCGTTTATTCATTTTTATAAGTGATGCAAGCAATTGTTTTTAAGACAATATTTTTAAAATTATTCATTTTCTATGAAACAAATGGAACATATATAATGCCACAAGTTATGTTCTCTTGAAGTGTTCAGTGATAAAGCTTTAAAGGATTTCATGCATGCGACTTGTAAGGACAAAATTGATGATAAGTGGCCAAATCTAGGCATCTCTTATTTCAAGAAAAATAAATAATTTGGAAGATATTTTTTGAAAATGATCTCTTACGTTGATTGAAATAATTAGTCAACAAGATATATTTTTACTATTAACGATAATTTGTGTCTCAATATCATTTTAAACGATGGAAATATTTTTCGTTTGTTTATATTTACATGTGATCATTTTTAATTTTTGTTTTAAATTACTCTTTTTTCCAGGAAATAAATGGAGTTCTAGCGGGTCATCATTCAAGAAATATGATATTGTCAAGAGTCGCATGTTCAATTGATAACATCTCTCTCCATATCAGAAGGTAGTTATTGACAATCTTGTCTCACTCATGATTATCTATCTAATAGGATTGATTTGAAAGATCTCCAAAGTTGAATTCAAACTAGTCATTTTTTTGGTATTCCATCGCATTCCGATAGTCGACATTCGTTTGAAAAACTTTACGGTTGCTAAAAAAATTCCCTTTATTTTTTAAATTTTTTGAAGGTTGATAAATCTTTCTTCCATTTTCCTTTAGTTTTTTGGCACGTGCATAACACATGCGCTGTCACAAGTGGATAATCAAGGCGGTTCGAGATCATGAGAAGTATTCCAATAAATTGAAAAATCAAGGTGGTTTGAGATCATGAGAAGCATTCCAATAAATTTTTCGAAGGTAGAGACGATATTTTCATTTTCGACACAACCAAGACAAGTACTTTCGTAGGGAGCATTGAGGGAAAATCTAAAAACACAATCAAATGGAGTACGAATCGAGATCCGAAAAGTTGTGAAATTGGGGCCTCCCATTAACAAGATAATACTTGTGAGCATTCTCGAAATCAGCAAGAGAGGCCTCTTCTCCACGCAAACCTATTATTTCAAGAACATTCATGATGCCTTTTTCAATCAAATACATCCATGAATGAAACAGCACCGTTGGAGTCATGCCAGCGGTCGTTCACGTTTTGATTTTCTAGTCGTTGCCATTTTGGTCATTTTTGCGGTGTGACTATAAGAGAACGTTCCAACACGAGCGGTGTGCGGTCGACCCCTATTTTCTATACTAATCTTCTGTTTTGACTCGTACGAGAAGTACGCCGGAAAAAGAAAATATTGGTAATTTAAAAAATTTCGATTTATCCCACGTTGCCAAGTACCCTCTTCAACGTGTTTGACGTTAGTGCGATAGGAGGCAGATTCTTGGCAATTTAAAATGTCGATTTTTTGTGTGATTATGATGTACGGAGTTGCAAAATTGATTGGACTTCGATGAATTTTTTGGAATTCATCTAGAATTGGCCCCCGCTTCTAGACGGAATTTACCGGCACTTAACATTATGCAATAAAGTAATTACAAATCGATTATTTCATTTGGCATTTTCTCCGTTATTCTTAGTTTTTTTCTTTTTTTAATTCGGTCAACATGGTTTTGAATTCTTCTGAAGACTAGACCCGTTCGTGTGGACAAATGGAGGAATAGCAACGACTTTTAATGCGTTCCATATGTTTTTGATATATTCTTTTACTAGCATCACTTGTAAAAAAATAAAAAAAGAATCATTACGATGTTGATATATAGATGATTCGTTTAACTCTTTGGAAATTATCGGATTAATTCCATTGCGCACCATATGCTAGTAGTTTAACACTATTGCCAATAACATTAAAAAAAAATCTCAAATTAATACTCTATGACAAATTTACTTTAATTTAGTTTTTTTCATCTCACAAATAATTCCAAATGAACATTTCCTACAAGCTAATTTTTGTCTCACAAAAATTGCAAACTAGTACCCTTGACTCCAAACTACCCTTTTATTAACAATTTGGGATTTGAGGCAAATGGTAGATTTGGGTTAGATATACTAATTTAAGATTTTTTGTGAAATAAAAAATATTTTAGAATAGATGTGGCATGGGATACTAGTTTGGGATTATTTCAAGACAAAAGTTAGCTTGGTATAATTGTATTTTTGCGTATTGATTTGAGATTTTTAATGATATTAACATATTTGATTAATCATCTTTTTCATCAAGAGTAGACTGGAAGAAAAACTTCTTAATCGTGCCTTAAGCCAAGGACAATCTCCGTGAGAACACAGCAAGCAGTAAGTCATATAGAAGTCGAATTAAGGAAACAATTCAATTAATTGAAGTCTAATAAAGACACGTGTATGCAAGAATCAAAGGATATGAGGAACGACGATTGCTACTTGCATCACCTTTGTGATTTCTTTTTCTTTTTTCTTTTTGGCAATAGAATCTGAACAGTTCCCAGAAAAGATAAATTGCAAGAAAATTTACTTTCCCCGAAAAAGATTCTGTATAGAATCGTTGAAAAACATGGAGCATCTTTTTCGTGTAACATTCTTATAAGTACTGATTATGTACGTATGACATCTTTTTAGTGTCTTTCATTTAATGCGTGTCATTCTCATCGAAAATAAACACTTATCAAATGAAAAGTATTAGGTAACATGTTAAATGAGGTATCCGAGATAGGATAAATTCAAAGAAGTCTTCTGTTTGTAACATTCTCTAGCTATGATTACAAAAAGGGAACAAAATAAATTCCCCAATAAACACGGTTTGGAAATGCAATAAGCGAAGGAGTTCATTGATGCGACTAATTCGTATGATATGTTTTGAACGGGTGATAGCTGTTGTGTCCATACTCCTTACAATGTCATATCAGTAATTAACATTCCCAAAATGGTCATTTTGCCCAAAAATTTGCTTTTCTTTTCTGCCAAGTGGTTGTATGTGGGGCCTCAATGGACTATCTATCCTTGCGACTTGGTCATTCTCAATTATCTACGGGTAAGTTACAAGAGCTAGGCAGCTGATGCTTGCTGATGACAGATAGATGGCTACTTTTCATGAACTCTTTCGATAACCCATGTGTACATTTATCCCAAAGCAACATACCCTGTTGGATTTGTGACACAAAGTTCTTGTCAAATTTGGAGTTCGAATCGAGCCTGAAAATCGAAGTAGGTTAGATACGTAATTGGAGGTGCCCATGGTGCGAGGAGGTAGGAGATTGATAGCTCATGCCAGAGACCTAGGGTTCTAGTCATAACCGTGGCACTAGTTGAGCACTCGGCTGGGCCTGGCAAGGGACAAGTGTCACACAGAATTGGAGAAGATGGGATTTATAGTTTCGATTTTAAACTTTTAACCAATTTTCATAAGCTACACATTGGAGCAAATAAGATGAGTGTTGGTGTTTTGTTTCGGTGAAAATAAGTTCTCCAAGATAGTTTGTAAGATAATATTTGTGGGTTTATTTTGGTTGTAACCTAAGGTTAGGAAATGCTCGAGCAATTGTAATTTTATAATCATCCAAAATTTATTATGGATTTCTATATGGATGGCTCTAGTGTTTATTCAGCAATGCCGTTATCTTTTATTACAATCGAAATATAAACGAAAATGATGTATGTACATTAAAACTGATTTACAAAAACTTATTATATAAAACAATCGGTCTATTACTACTTTACAAATTAAAAAATCTTGACCTTTCAGTTAAATACTTAACAAGAGCTCACGCGATCACTCGGTCAATGAATTTCGCTTGTGTTAATGCGGCTAATAGCGCCGGTAAACGTTCGTTCGTGTAAACAAGATGAATTTGTCATGCTAGGACAAAGCAACAACAGTGGCATCAGTTGGACATTTCACACATGGTTCGGTGGAGGGTTTAAAGAGGTTACCAGTTATCACCTTTCCTAGGTATAATCAGTCAAAGAAATCAGCCTTCTCAAATTCCGAATTTGCAGAACCAAATGGAAGGAAAACGACAGAGAGAGGGAGGTGAGGATGGTACTTCAGAAATCAGCTCTATGAGTATAGATTGAGATTTGACTCTCCCTTTCCTTCATTCCCCCCCACACCCTCCTCCTCCTCGTCCATTTCCTTCCTATATATTTGGTCGTCACTTCTCTTGAACCCGCCCATACCAAAAGAACTGCTCTTCCTCTCCTCCTCTTCTCTCTCTTTAAATTTTAGCGCACTCTTGAGAGAGAGAGAGAGAGAGATGGCAGGAGGGTCGGCAGGAAGGTCGCTGGAGCAAACACCGACTTGGGCTGTGGCGGTTGTTTGTTTTGTGCTTGTTTTGATCTCCATTATCATTGAGTACATCATTCATTTGATTGGCGAGGTACGAAGAAATACACATGTTGAGACTAGCTTGTTGATACCCCAACACCCCCCCCTCCCTCTCTCTGTCTCTGTCTCTGTGGAGTATATTTCATGATGGAGACTATTGTTTACTCTTACCATATTCTCTCTTTCTACCGTTGTACATCCTTGCAGTGGTTAACCAAAAGGCACAAGAAAGCTCTATACGAAGCACTTGAGAAGATAAAATCAGGTCTCCTCTACTTCTTAAATCCCTTTCCCGTATGAAAATGAGACCATTTTGGCTTAGACTTATCAGTGGTGGTTCGATGGCCTTTAGGAGAAGGCATTTTTGGGCAAATGTTATCCGAGAAGTCATCCGTCATGATAGCATAATGTCACTAACCAATGATGCTTTTTCCATAAATAGACAGAGAATTAAGAATTCAAGCCATTATGACATGCGGACTAAATGTCTTTAGGCAGTAGTTTCAACTTTCAAGTTGCGGACTCTCATAATTATCGTCGATCGATCTGTTTTGTGAAAATGTTGAGTCACGAGTCATCGGTCAAATCATGGCATCAAAGAGAGAACGCCCTTGTACCAATAGATGAAATCTGCCTCTTTTGAAATGAAATTGTCTAAGTTAGATCCGAAGCCAGGAATCTGAGCTGTTGAGCTAGTTATGTGATATATATGTATATATATAGTTAAAGATGATTATTTAGTGACTGGAGATGTTTATAATCAGGTCAAATCTGCAGTTGAGTTTACAGAAATAAATGTCATTATTGACTTGCTTAAATGAACTCACAACTGTGCTTCATACTCTCAGAACTCATGTTGCTGGGCTTCATATCGCTGCTGCTGACAGTGGGGCAAGGGCCTATCTCAGGCATATGCATATCAGAGTCGCTGGGCGCCAGTTGGCATCCGTGCAGTCCTAAACAGGAGTCCAAATTGAACACAGACGATCAAAAAGACGAAGACACCGACAACGGAGGAAGACGTCGGCTCCTCCTGAGCCTCTCCAACACCACACAAGCTTTTGGTCACCAGAATGCCCGCAGAGGTTTAGCTGCTGCTGCTGGATATGACAAATGTTCCTCCAAGGCAATCATCTCATTACCCTTTGGAAAAGATATTGCCATTAATTCCTTTCTTTTCGCTGCTCTAAGTTTCAAGAAGTCCAAAGGCTCAAAACCTCCAAACTTAAAGACAATGAAGATCATAGTTTAGTTCTAATGGAGGGTTCATTTGGTATTACACTTCAGCTGCTAAGGGGTCCACCCACACCTATTTTTTCAACTCTTCAAACTACTTTCCGGTTTGACATGGTTAAAGACAAAGCTTCAAAACCTCCAACCTTAAAGTCCTCTCTGAATTTATGATAATAATTTAGTATTGTGGATGTTTCAGCTGTTTTAGGGGATCATTCTTTTTCCACGCATATCTATATTTCCAACTTTTTAAACTATTTTCGGGTTTGACATGGTGGAGACTCTGGAATTTGGCCAGCTAAAAGAATGTAATAACAAATTGACCGGCAAACACTTACAGATGACATGTTTTATGTTTGATAATCTTTCAAGATCCAGTGACGTAAATGCGCGTGGTTTACATGCTGTTATTACAGGGAAAGGTGCCGTTTGTGTCCAAAGATGGGATCCACCAGCTTCACATATTTATATTTGTGTTGGCAGTCTTCCATGTGCTCTACTGTATAATTACCTTGGCCTTGGGTAGTGCCAAGGTATGTGCATGAAGTAATTAAAAAGTTTGATGAAGGAAAAAAAATTTCAATTATGATTTTGTGTTTTGGGTTATTGCAGATGAGAAAGTGGAAGGCATGGGAGGAGGAAACGAAGACAATTGACTATCAATTTGCACATGGTAGGTATCTTAACCTTAATTTAGGACGTTATGGCGGCCTTTTTTCTTCTCCGTTAGCTTGAAGTTTTAATAAGAAAAATGGATACTCAAACCAGAACGTTTAAATTTCGGAAGAATGACTCTTAAGTCACCATATAACTTCAAATAACACAGTAAAAGGGAGAGAAAAGGGATCATAGACATGTGATTCAAACCAAAAACTGCACTGAAGGAATGCAATAACAAATCAACAATGTTTCTAAATTATGCATGAGGTTGCTGGGACATGATAGTTTGTGCAAATCTAATTATGCTCATCAATTACCCTTGTCACGAAACTGCATAAATTGTCAAACTCGAGCCTGCAAGGTGTTTTGGGTTCTTGCGTGCTCAAATTGTTTTAACGTTATTCATGAATGTTAATTGATACCGAGATGCAACGGGTCATATGTACACTTGCGTAAGACATGGTGTTGCAAAGTTTTATGATCCCCCTCCATAAATGAAATTAGGAAGCCCTTATCCCATGTCACTTCATCTACCAAAGGTTCACAGAAAAAGCCAGATTGCCGTTTTCTGATTTTAATGGATCAGTAATAGTTATTGACAGAAGAAATCAAGGCCTCATTCATTTCTCGTATAAGTGCCCCTGACTTTACAATTTAAAACAATCAGAATCCATTTAGTTATATGATCAAACTTTCATTCGTTAAACTGTAAATCAGTGATTAGCATGGTTTGCATACAATGGTAATAGTGTCTGATCAATTTGTACACAGACCCAGAGAGATTTAGATTCGCCAGAGACACTTCATTTGGGCGAAGGCACTTGCATTTCTGGAGCCACTCGACAATTCTGATTTGGATAGTAAGAATTTCAAAAAATCATTTGTCCAAGATGTTTTGCTTTTCCCGGGCGCATTGAATTTGATTGTAGCTTCATGTCTTGCAGGTTTGTTTCTTTAGACAGTTTGTTAGATCGGTCCCCAAGGTCGATTACTTAACACTACGCCATGGATTCATCATTGTAAGTTTTATCCAATCGTTACATCATTGGATTGACTATATAAATGTTCTGAACTGTTTTATCAGATGAGTATTTGCTTGTTGTTACTGAATTTCCAGGCGCATCTCTCCCCTCAAAGTCATGCGAAATTCGATTTTCAAAAGTACATCAAGAGAACTCTAGAAAAGGACTTCATAGTTGTTGTTGGGATAAGGTACATGAAGTTCTTCACGTTTTTCAGCAGTTCATTAATGATTTTTGTGGATTTGGTTGTAAGTTGCAGTCTCCAAGCTTGAACAACGAGGTCAAGGTCCTCAAATTGCAGCTCTGTTATCTTCTGTTGACTTTGCTCTGCCAAAAGTCAAAAGAACTTATCTCATTGCTTTGGCAGATGACAGCTTATTTTCTTCCTTTTGCAGCCCAATAATCTGGTTATTTGCCATCTTCTTCCTGCTCTCCAACACCCATGGTAACCAAATTAATTCTCTTCTTATTTATACCTTTAGCTCCCGTTAGAAATCTGATTTCACGCTTACTGTGGAAAACTGATTTAGGGAGTCCAATCTACTCATAAACTGCTCAACTAGTACCATTAATTCCAACATTCAAAGAGCAGAACTAAGTGCTTCCAGTCATCAATTCTCCAACTGCCACACAAGCAATTTCCAGATTTTAGGCGGGCAATTCTCCAATTGATAGCAAGTGACCTGAGGACAATTTGCACTTTAATATAAAAAATATATGTATCTGGAAGTTGATTGCATTGATTGAAATGTTTATGATTTGATTGTATTCTGAGCATAAACATTAGGGCCTTGAGTGAATTTTTGCTTTAATCAAACAGTTAATAGGGTATGTTTGACTTCCCAGTCACAACTTGGTTTTGATAATCTTATTTCTCTAATCATGTTTGACAGGATCATATTCTTATCTGTGGTTACCCTTCCTTCCCCTAATTGTAAGCCTTATGTTCATCATTTCCTTTCAATTTCTGGAACGGATGTTTTTTCCCCTCTCTGCAAGTAGAGAATTCAAGACTTCTCAAAGAAAACACAATAAGGAAGAAATAAGATGGGCCTGACTGTTGTCTTACCTGTTTGCAGATCATTCTGCTAGTGGGGACTAAACTGCAGGTTATAATAACAAAGATGGGTCTGAGTATCCAGAAGAGAGGACAAGTTATTAAGGGAACACTAGTGGTGAAGCCTGGAGATGATCTCTTCTGGTTCAACCGGCCCCGTATCTTGCTCTACCTCATCCACTTCGTTCTCTTCCAGGTCAACTTCCCAAAACTCAATCGACTCATCTCATGAATAGTCATTTTGGCATGGAAAAATCATGCTGACACTTTCGGTGCTAACTTTTCTCTGGTCCTCACAGAATGCCTTTCAGCTTGCTTTCTTTGCTTGGACTTGGGTTAGTCATCGTGCTAATCTTCTCCTCTTTGTGGAACATCTTGTTCGTTCATCTTTGGTGAATTCCAGGCTAACCGTCTGCTTACTCTTCTGTGTTTTTTATGTTTCATTTCAGTATGAGTTCGGCTTGAGATCATGCTTCCACGATAAGCTGCAAGATGTAATTATCAGGATATCGATGGGGTATGAACTCGTTAACATCGTACCGTTGCGCATGTTATGAGAAAACTCGCCGTGGTTATTAAACGTTGTGTCATTTGAGCAGGGTCTTGATCCAAATATTATGCAGCTATGTGACTCTTCCTCTCTATGCACTGGTAACGCAGGTAAGATTCCCATTCAAACTTTGCTCATCAAGTAGTCCGCTAAGTAGAATATGCGATTAATCTTACTTCCAAAATCAGATACTACTTTCTGCAATGGGACTAGATGATCTAACAACTTGCTTCTTCTTTACAATCCAATCAGATGGGCTCGAACATGAAGCCTACCATCTTTAATGAGCGAGTGGCGAACGCTCTACGCAATTGGCACCAGAGTGCAAAGAAGAACCTAAAGCAAAATCGTGGATCAGTCACGCCATTCTCCAGTAGGCCTGGAACTCCATCGCGTGGAATGTCCCCTGTTCACCTGTTGCAGCACTACAAGTCGGAGCTCGACAGCGTGCGGACGACTCCGAGGACATCCAACGTCGGAAATGAGGGCTGGGAGACCAATGGCCAGAATTCACCTTCCCGCCGGAATGAGGAGGGTGGTGACGTCGAGATGAGGGTGCAACATGCTGATCAGGCTCAACATGAAATAGACATTTGCTCATTGGATTTCTCTTTTGAGAATAGAACCAAAGCTTGAATGTTGAGTGTAGGAAAGAGCATCAAGAGGCCAGAAAATGTAGTGCAAAAACTGCAGAAGAGACGAAGAAGACAAGAAACAAAGTAGCATAGGCTTAGCTGTGCCGAAATATTCCTTCTAATAAAACAATGCGAAGATTTTGAATGTATAGATGCTTTGTAGCAAAACACATAGTTGATCAGCAGTAGACTACCTTCGTAAATGAACTTCACAGAAATGTCGAAATAACAGGACTATTCTATTCCAGGTCTGTACAATAGAATGATCCTCAGAATGTCATGAAAATATTTGCCTGTATAGTCTTGAATGTGTAGAACCTGAAGTTATTGGATTTTCATGTCAGTTGATCCAGACTAACAGAAAGTGCTCCTCACAATATACCCTTTTAATTTTATGAAGCAGTTTATTGATTCACTAGCATTTCACACTTTGTGATGTTTCCACGATGAATACTAAGATCAATCACAAGAATGCCATCTCTTAGTCTTGGATACAACATCATCTCCTTTTCTCTTCAAAAGAAAAAATGTATGCTATATTAGAATGCTCACAGTATTGAAATACAAAATTCATAGTCATCTGCAACTACTCAGATTTCCCTTCGTTATCTTTGCAAACTACAGGCATAGAGAATCCTGTATGTTCCGTACTTCGTTGGGTATATTCTTGCACTGGCATTAAAAATGCAGCAGACATAGCCAAACTTTTCCAGGTGCCTTCGTCCTATGAAGATGCAGCAGCAATGCTCACCGCTTAAGTAAACAATCACAGACACCCTCACAACTGAATACGTGAACGCCAGAAAAAGTGAAACTATGGAGGACATCAAAGAATCACCCAACTTACTCGTATTGACACAAGTTGTGGGGAACAACCACAAAAGGAAGGAAGGGATTGTTGTGAGCAGCCAAGCATATATAGCAGTGTTTGTCCAGCATCTTTTCTCATAGGTCTTGCATATATCATTCCAAGCAGCCACATACAGAGTCAATAGTCAGGGGGCATGTCAGGAAGGCTCGGACAACAATTTAATGACTTTTGAAAAACCATTATTTACTATAACTTAGTTCGGAAATTATCATTTGATTTTGAGAACTCCAAGTACCATTTTTGTGCTCTGGGGCTATTCTTTCGAGAATCAGAAGGTTTACCAAACTTTGGCCAGAGATTATTTCCTCTCCGACATTAGTTTCACCAGATTTTTGTTGCATTGGATGCTCGCAACCCCTCATTTCAGGATGTACAGTCCAAATTGGGAAATTGCGAATTTTCAACATTCACTGAATTCCCTATCGACTCTATGTGAAACATGACCATCATACAAATATGCAGTGACAGCGACGTGAATTCCCTTTTCTTGAAAAGCAACCTTAGCATAGTCTACCTTGTCCGATCTTTCAACCTCTATTACAGTATTTTCAGTCACCGCATAAATTTTCAATGGTACTCGTGTTTCCTGGAAACACAAAACTTCCCATGCATTAAAGCTGGAATGATTGGGAACTTTACATCCAACCCTTCATTAGATCATCCCTGATCTTTTTACCCATGTGATCCTGGTTAAGGTCAAATGAGCTGATGTATCCCATTCTGCAATATTGTTCTATACTTCAAGAGATTATGCCATCTCCGTATGTCAGGAAATGGCATAGTAAGACAGAACAGGCAGTACGCGCACGATAGACGATTCATGCAGTACCCCAGAGCTCAACATTCTGAATACATAATGTCTCCGACTCTCCTTTCTCAACCAATATACCACAAGAGTTTTCCTTCATTTAACAGATGAATAAAGCCACTTGCCTCTTCCTAAAATTAGATAACTTGCATCTATGTTGAAACAATTTTCAAATAGTATCATTATGTTTCATTTATTGACGTAAAGATGAGTAAATAGCACCCCAGAAACCAAGTATCTCATATCATGTCTCCAGCAAGAAATTATATTCTCCTCTAATGATAGTCATTTGTAATTTTTCAACATTTTTAGCAATCTTCTGAAGTGGCGAATAACTATATTCGTATGCTAATCAGTAACTTTCCAAAGTTTCGAACGCAGGATCCGACTGCGCCCCAAATTGGCCCACATCAAGTGGTTGTTGGCGAGAAACGTCCCATTTAGCTAAGTATCGGGGGATTAGGGAACTCTTCCCACTTTGTTGACCTCTTTTTCAACGTAGGGTTTCCAGGAATAAATGTGCCGCAAAGCTCCTATGAGAAACCAGAATGCTAAAGAACTTCATGCAGGAGTCAAATCAAGGAACAAACTCAAACTCAACCATCATTCTCAGCAGAATATCCTCCATTGCCAAGCCCAGCATATGCTAGCGAAGCTGAACGCTTAGCTGCAGAGCTGCAGACTAACCAACCAAAGACATTTAGTACCACCAGATGATTCGGCATCGGTTCATCTTTTGTGAATCTTATTCCATTAATTAAAAATTTCATCCGAAAACTAAGAATCGGGTTTGAAGGAGGAGAAAGACGACAGGCCCCTCAATTGGAATACATAGAGCATCACTTATCCAGGCTATAAGAATATGGAACGCAGAGGAGTAATTCAACATTGATATATCAAGCAACTGGAGAAATTTTTAGCCCCTAAGGATTTCATGTTTATGGTTTGAGGAGTTCAGCCAAAATCTTCATCATATTTTCATCCACCCCAGTTTCGGTTCCTCCAGCCCAATATACGGAAAATCGATCATTCAAATTGCAAGTAGAAGAATCACTTTGCATTCCAGAGATAGTCTCCAGCATCCCATCATGCCACAAATTGTTAACGCAGAAAAGCAAAGACTTTTCAGTCCACAAGAGCAGTCTCTCAACGTCAAAAGGCCAAGAGAACGAGACAAGCCTAAGTTCCAGAGATATAAAGAGAAGAACGAGAAAGAGACTGAGCAATGTAGGCAAAAAAAAAAGATTCCTTTATTCATATAGAAGACGATCTAGACTACACAATGCATCAACCCCTAAACTTTTTGCACTGCTAAAACGACGGCGTTGCTTCGAAACACCACCACAAGATCACCCGACAACCCCATATCCGGTCCGACAGAAACACGACCCGTCTCGTCAGAAACCGCTGCCGCCGCGGAGGCGGAGGACGAGGTGCAGGGTCGACTCCTTCTGGATGTTGTAGTCGGGAGGGATGCCTTCCTTGTCCTGGATCTTGGCCTTGACGTTGTCGATGGTGTCGGAGCTCTCCACCTCCAGGGTGATGGTCTTGCCGGTCAGGGTCTTGACGAAGACCTGCATCTTTTCAGAGACCGAGAGGGAGCTTTGAACGGAGAAGGAAGGAATTGGCTTCGGGAATTCCGATGATGAGAAGACGAGGAGAAGGTGGCGAGGTCGGGGGAGTTTAAATAGGAGAGAAGTCGCCGACTCGAGGCCATGGGTGACGTCATTCCGCAAATCACCCGCGGATAAGATCCAGAAAAAATAGGATAATACTAGGAATATCTTACGTTCCGAATTTGTACAGTAAAAAGGATTCATCAAATTCTATTGAGTTTGACTCATAGTGACCATTTATCCAAAAATGACTTTGATTATCAAATGATTTTAATGTACTTATCACATAACTATATAATTTAAATATCAAATATTGCATTTGGCAATTCAGATTGAGATAATTATCTGAATAGTAAAAATATCCCATCAAATATTTGGTGCGATCTAAAATGATTTAAAATCTTTGAAAATTTGTAAATTAAGATAGAATTGAAAATCTTTTAAAATCTTATTTATTCGAAAACATTTGAATATCCGGGACTCAAATTCTCTCACCACTTCCCTCCTTCGTTCCCGCCTTCACTCAAGGCCCTGGCAATGTGACACTGTCCGAGCCGAGGCCCGATGTCTATGTCTTGGGCGTGAAGGGCGTGGTGAGCATGTCGAAGGACGGGGTGGTGACCATCGACATGGTGGCGGAAGCCAAGCGGAGGCTACACGGGACTTGGTCCCGTGGCCATGCTCGATGTCTGCTTCCCGTGCATGGCGAAGATGCAAGGCATGGTGCACTCATCCATGGAGACGATGCAAGGCACGGATGACGTGTTGATGGCGTGTTTTGGGATATGTTGGTCGATGTCAACTTTGGGAGCGCATGATTTATGGTTATTATTAAGTGGTCTTAATAAATTTAAAGTTGCATTATACTTAGGGAAAATTTCAAAAAAGTACCCGAAGTGAGTCTATTTTCTCAAATAAGGATCCAAAGTGGCAATTGTCTCAAATAAGGACCAAAAGTGGTCATTGTCTCAAATAAAGACTTAAAATGGCTAAATCAGTCTCAAATAAGGACCTCAAATCGCCAAATAGCCAAATGTTCGCTGGCCGGCAAGTGTGTGACATTTCTGGTGGCTAGAATAAGGGCAATGTTGTTAAAAAAATTGATAGAATTTAACAAACCCTAAAAACAAAACCCCCAAACTTTTTACGTTCTCACGTTTTCTTCTTTTGGGACTTCTGTTTTTAGGGTTTGTTAATTTCTATCAATTTTTTTAACAAAATTACCCTTATTCCGTCTATCAGAAATGCCACACGCTTGCCAGCCGACGAACATTTGACTGCTCGGTGATTTAAGATCCTTATTTGAGATTAGTTTAGTCTTTTCGGGTCCTTATTTAAGACAACAGCCACTTTGGATCCTTATTTGAGAAAATAGGCTCACTTTGGGTCCTTTTTTGAAATTTTCCCTTATACTTATGTTGTCATATTAAATAATTAGTTTTTATAATTTATTTGTTGCTTTCACATTAAGGCTACATTTGTTCTTCCAAATTCTTTATCAAGATAGAATTGGATACGATAGAATATGAAATCTAGAAAATTTTGTTATATCTTATTTATTATTTTGTGATTGCAGTAATAAAGTCGGTTATATTCATATTACATAATATATATTTTTTGGTATAAATGCCATATTAATAAAAATAAATTGCAAATTTTATAAACGGAAATGATAAAAATCTCTCACTACACTCTTGTATACTTTATGTTTGTTTATTTATTTTTACTATTATTTTAAATTAATTTATTCTTATTTCTTTCTTCCTCTTCCATCATTCTATAATAAAATTTTATTAAATAAAAAAAATGTACTAATATATCTAAAATATTAAAACACCTAAAATATGTAATAAATATAAATTAGTATATTGAATTTATATTATAAGATAGAATTAATTCGAATATATTAATAAAATAAGATTATTTTAAAATACCAAATTGTTATTTTTTATTTTTAATTTCTTATGTTAAAATTTAAAGGGAAAATTCCAATTAAGGGCCTGAAGTGCCATCATTTTCTCAAAAAAGGGCTCAAAGTGGACATGATTTCAAATAAGGGTCTAAAGTGCCCAACCTTGTTTCAGTTAAGGGCCTAAGCTCGCCGGCCGACGAAAACTGACATTTCCGGTGATTGGAACAAGGACATTTTTGTCCAAAAAATTTTTGAATTAAAAAAATCAAAAAATCTAAAATTAAAAATCTGAAAAGTCAGATTCTTCTTCTCTCCACGTTCTTTTCTTCTACTCCCAACCATGTTCGTCAACAAACCTCAAAAACCAAAAACGCTTGAACGGCAAAGTGTCACCGAAGCAAGCACCGTCGGGCATTGACGGCGTGCGACCAGGTGGCGGCGTGAATCAAGCGGCGACCGTGATGACGACAGTTGGAGGGTGAAGGGTTTTGAAAGAAACTAAAGGAAATAAACCCCCTCGTAAGGTTCGCACAAAGCCTTCGCCCTCCCAATTTAAAATCGTTTTGATTTTGTCTTTTATTTTGCTTCCCTGATTCAGCCGAGGTTAGTGTGAAAGTGTTGACTAAAGGAGCAAGCACCAATAGGCATTGATGGCGTGCGACTGGACAGCGGTGGCGACGACGCTGCTCGAAAGGTAAAGAATTTTGAAGGAAACTCAAAGAAGAACTCCTCCTATGCCTCCAACCCATGTTCTATTCTCTCATTGCTGCTTCATCTTGCATGTAAACCTCTGATCCTCATTGGTGACCTCCAGAACAAACGCACTTCGATTTTCTCACGATCTAGAGTTAGAAGTCCTATAGTGCGAAGGTAAGTTCTATAATGTTGTTCTCGGTTGTTTTTTGAATGAAAATAAATGCTAATTAGGCTGAGTTGATGATTCAAATGCATATATGCTCTTATTGCGATGGATTGAAATGAGTTGTTGGTTTAAACTTGTGTGTACACTACATTGTACACCACATGCTCGATGGAATGCCTAAACAAAATACTTGTTTGCGCTGGCCTATCGGTTGCGTTCCACTTTATGTTATGTTTGCTTCGGTCATACTGTGGTTGTGCATACAAGTGTTAGCTGTCACGACCCGAATCTCAAGTCCGCGACAACCCCTGTTCTCTTACGGTCATTTGATTTGCGACTCTCCAGGATCCGTCGCCGACCATTATTTTTATCTTTTAATTAAACACATGCAGAAGCGAATCACAATCCCCGGTCAATTATAAAAGCAGGGATAGCAGGAAAAACCCAACAATAACACATTCCAAAGTACTGCTTTATTATCTACTGATTAACCCTAGGAAGTTTACAAGTACAAGCCCTTACCACAGGCATCTTCGTATTGAGCTAAAAAAACCAACAAGTCGGGATTAATCTACTCCCTTCAAAACAGCCACGAGCCATAACACGCATCAGTTCTCCATCCTACAGACCTGAAAATGGTTATTCAATAACCAGTGAGATAAATCTCAGTAAGTCAAAATCCTAAGCCTCGGTTAGGAGACCTACTCGCCTCGAGTGCGCCCTGACGTGCAATGTCTCTATCGCCAACAATTCAACAACAGAATAATACCCAATCGACCATTAATAAACGCACAATTAGACCAAGACTCATATGCAATTATTAACAGTTAACAATCACAATCACAGGCATCCTTACCTCGCTTTTGCCACACGCAACCTGCATGATACAGTTTATCATATGCTCACCTCGATGCAGCAATTATAATAAACAATCGAGCACCTTTCAATTGTCTCATACACCATGCACTTTCTCATTTTCCATTTATTAACAACACTTTGGGGGAATTTCCTTCCAACACACAAGTTGGCAGTCTACCGGCCTAACCGGGCATCGTCCCACTGCATTGGGCACGGCAACGTCTGGCGCCCAGGCGGCATTCACAAAGAGCATAGGTCCGGCCTCTACCGCGACCCGCATCCGGCGCCCGGGCATTCCGATAATACGGACTTCGTCCACCACAGATCCCCACTGGGTGACGGGCTCTTACGTGACCACGCAAGACAACAATTAATCATGCTCATTTCATTATCTTGTAATGCAGCCAATGCATGATTCGTGCTTGTACACATTAATTCATCGCAAACTCTACATGTAATGCGATAATAGTTCACGCGTGGTCACACGAATCCAAATGCCTTTCACACGTAGTCACACGAATATGCTGAATATACTCAACCCTAATTCACAATCGCAGTCCATGAATTTACTCCACCGAGTACATATTAAACAACATCATCAAAGGCAGCATATATACGTGTATTCAACATATAATTCACGTGAGGAAAGTACAACTAGTAATCCACCGATATATAATCCACGTGAGGAAAGTACAAACAATAATCCATCGAAATTAATCGATACTAGCACAATTAATAAATAATGTACTTTCCAAAAATAATACTTTATTCCAAAATATTCCATTAATAATTATCCAACAATAATATTCAACACCCAAGAATAATATTATCCAACGATCAATATTCAACATCCAAGAATAATTAATCATCCACCACTGATTAATTAATTATTCTCCAAAAACAATTAATTAATTATTACCCAAAAATAATAACCACCAATTTCGAAATTAATAATAAATTAATTAATTCCGAAAATAATAAATAATAATTCCGAAATTAATAAATAATTATTATTTTGTCCCAAAAATAATAATAATATTTATTAATACTAATCATGGTTACCGGTCTAACCCAACTATGGTTAATTAACCCAACTACGATTAGTTTAATCTAACCGCGATTAATTAACTATAGTTACTCTTTATTCTAACCACGATTAACACTAAACATGCTTAATCAAATAATAATAAAACACTAATCATCCATCATTCAAAAGCACTAATCAAGCTTAATATTAAACTAATCACCCTAAGGGAGTTTAGCACCCTAAACAAGGTTTAGAAAATCAACTCACGCGTTTAGCGATTCCAATCACACAAGCGCGACGGCGGCAACGAGGGGAACGAACAGCTCGCTCGGGGACAATGACGGGCGACAACCGGTGGTCGTTTTCCAACAAAACAGCTTCCGATGAAGCTGTTTTGTGCTGAACAGCAGCCGAACAGCGGCTGGTGATGCTGGCCAGCGGCTGGCTGTGTCCCGAACAGCGGCCAGCAGCAACCAGCAGCAACGGCAGCAACTTCCAGCGGCAGAAACAGCAAGAAACAGCAGCAGACAGCAGCAAACAGCAAGCAGAAACAGCAGGAACAGCAGCAGACTCGGATAGAGGAGGAGGGGGAGCGGTGCAGCTAGCTCGCGGGGTCGGCGGACGACGAGACCGGCGGACCAGCGGCGAGTTGGCTGGACGGCTGTGCTGCGGTGGTGATGGGTGGCAGCAGCAGCAGCAGCAAGCCAGCGTCGGCTTGAAGAGAGGAGGAAGAAGAAGAAGAAGCTGCTGGGAAGGAGGGGGGGCTGGCGTGCCGCAGAAGTTGCCCGAAGAGAGAGAGAGAGAGAGAGAGACCCACATGGGTGTCAGACACATTGATGGAGAGAGAGAAAAAGAAAGTTGACAAGTCAAAGATGGGATGGGGAAAGGGGATTGTCGACCAAGGAAAGAAACGTGAGGGGGAAGAGAGAAACAAAAAGGGGGAGAGAGAAAGGGAAACGTGCAGGAGAAGTTGGGGGAAGAAAAGACAAAAGAAAGGACCACAAGACAAGTCCTAAACAAGCTTCTAAAAAGGGCAATTCGGTCTTTTTGCCCCTGAAGCACAAACTCCCAAATATTTGGCTGGCTCGGCACGTTGAATCCTTTTCCAATAATTCGGGCTTACCGATAAATCCGCGAATCAATGAGACAACGTCCAATATTTAGTCTTGGCATCCTTAAAAATTTGACACCCAATACCGGATTGAAATTCGTGGTTAACATCAATTAATCGCGACTTTAGTACGACCTAACTTTCGGGCGGCGTTTAGGGGCTCTCGCGCATTTGACCCGTGGTTGATAGCTTTTCAATCCACGATCGTGCATTCAAATTAGGGCGATCCTCGGTTGTCATGTAATCACGAGAGGTTAATTGCTCACACTGAGTACCAGGCCAAAGGAAATCGGTTTAACGTCGTTCGCAATTAATATCGAAATCGTGCGGAATCACCCGTAATCCGACCTCGTATTTTTGCCGAATTGATTTATTTCCGTTCGCTAACTGACCTGCAACAGTGTAGTATTATTCCTCTCTGATCCTTATGGTCGAGCGGCCTATCCCTGATTAAATTCACTAGTCGTACGCGTATCGATCCTTAACTGCCTTGCCGAACAGTTAGTTAACTCGTGAGGGATCAATTCAGAGTAAACGTAACTAACAGCGCATTGATAAAATAACCATTTCACATATCCTGAAACGGGTCGAAATTCAGGATGTTACATTAGCTACGGCTAATAGCTAAGGGATGGTGGTCTAGTGACTAGAGTTGGACAACGACAAAGCTTGATTGAATGCTCAAATGACTTGGATCTTAGCGAAGTCTTCGATGAGTAATTTTCTGTTGAAAATTGAAGATTCTCTAGAGGTTTGAAAGACTTAAATGACTATGCTTTTAACAATGAAATATGCTTCACGAATCATATGTTCTCTAAATTTATATACCAACTCAAATGATTAATAATGAAATATTTTACTGAGTCGGTGCCTAATGGGATTGAGTTTGTTGGAATGGATTTTGCCAAATATGTGAGTGCCGCAAGAAAGAGCAGGAGATGGTGCCCTCTTCGTCATTACTGCAGAATTTGGTATATTTTTTGTCGAGTCAAGATAAGACATATGACTTAGGTGAAACATGAATTAAGGATTAACTATGTGTGCAAATAACACAAGAGTTGAGGTAGCTATTTTTCTGTTTGGTATCCATTTTGCATATCCTATCAGGGGCAATGAAACAAATTTTTAGATAGTGAAGACTTGATTTTTTAGTGCTTTTACTTTTGCACATGCCATTTACCTGCTCATTGATGCAATATTTTTGTAATATTGTGGCTCATGATGATTTGTTCATTGAATTGTTCTGTTTTCTTTTTTGACTCCTTGCTTTTTACTGTTGCTCTAGGCAGATAGCCGTTTTACACTTTTTGGCTAGTCCAGGACAAGAAGTCATTTGTTTGTTTTACAGCCTGGTAGTTTGAGCATGGCCAATGATCCAATTTTAATTCTTTAATATTCTGGTGAATGATGATTGTGTTTATGTCCCTGTTCAATGTGTTCTACCAACATGTGAGTAGAAAGGAATTTCAATTGTATAACTTGCACATGTTTTGGATACATGAATGACGCATCTCTCTCTCTTTTTGTCTGACAGAAACTTGGAGAAGGTGTAAGGCGTGTATACATATCTATAGGTGACTTGTGCAGGATCATAGCAGCTGGATACACCGAAGAGGTGGAGATCCATCAAAGGTCTACAAACCGGATCAGGATCCTTAATCCAAGCGGCCAAATCATTTTTGGGCTCTTGTGAAGAACAAGATCAATTGAAGCCTACCTTCAACAAGGCGAAAAAGAGATAATATTTTATTAGGTGCTTTGATATTGTATCATCTTTAGGAAGATGTGGAAGGGCTGTGATTAGTTACCGTTTGTGGGCTGTGATCACTGGAGTTTTCTATTGAGTATCGTGTGGTGCACTCATATCGAAGTTGTAAATTTATATGTTGTTGTCTCTTTTTGTAATGCAAATATTAAAGTTCAATAAATTCAAGTGTTTAAAGATTGGTTGTCGATGATCAATAACTTCCTTTCATTTGTACCGGATTTAGTGACGTCCTTTTGTTTGTGCTAAGTAACGGATACTTCACATATTTCATCTGTGTAGTCTTTTTTCGGTTCGGATTCAATGGAGCCTTTGTTCTAGCAATGCTTGTGAAATAAGCACATCATCCATCTTCACTTGCCAAACTATCAATATGAATAATAGATGAATTCTAAATTTTCATACATACTTCACATATGGAAGAAATACATCTTTTCTACAATACCAAAAGTATGTGTATACGAGTACATCTAGCCAGCATTCCTTCTTACACCGAATCACTAAAAAGGGGACAATTAGAATCCTCTCACTAAAATCTGAGCGACTTGGTGGTAAACCTTCAAATCTTTTCCCTTGCTCCGAAAAGACGGAAGTGAGAAAAACGATCGTGACGCTGTAAAATTTCAAATGACATGTAAGTAAGTTAGTCAAAAAAGAATATTATGAGGCAATAGGAAACCTTACCTTCTTGGAATAAATCATTTGCACTTAAGTTATAACTACAAGAATGATCCTACAAAAAACCTGTAAATAAAGCATAACATCTTTAGTGTCTTGTAGGATGTGTAAATGTTTATTTCACTAAGGTCACAAAGAGCAAAGAATTGTCATTCTGTATAGTCATATGTGTATGTTCCAACTTTCCAAGCCATCAAGAGATGCATTTTCTTCAGTATGCAATCCATATACAATATAATTCAAGTGCATAACAATGAAAATGTGCACAAGTAGGTTCTTGCAGCTACTTTAAAAGATTCTTGGCATTGAAAATAGATATTTTAAAGAATCATTCAAGCAAAGCTACTCACCTCCCCCAACAAAAGCCAACAGTCCAATGGCGGATGCACCTTTACCTTTCATAGCTTCAACCATTTGCTTTGCATCTTCATATCCCTTATCATGCCAAAAAAGAGAAATAGGACCCCATGCAGACGTACTTGTTTGATGAAAAAGAGAAACATCAAACATCTCAACATAATAAATATTCTCAATATAGCAAACCTATACATTGAGATGCTTCAAAAACAAACTCATACAGACCCATCCATAAACTAACAGTAAAAGAAAAAAGAGTTTGTGGTGTTGGTCTTGGTCTTGCATATCTCAAAAAATTGCTTGTCTTCGACTATTTTCATGTCTAGGTCTTCACATCCCCCTTTTTACCTACAATTGAGTCAAAAAATAAATAATTATTCAAAACAAAGTCAAGCACAAATAAGAACACTTGTATGGCAAAGTCAAGCATGGATGGATACCGGCATCTTCTCTCTTCCCATAGATGATATTGAGCTTGAAATGTTGTTATAAAATGACGCAAGTAGTTGAGCTGTCTCGGTTTGTGATGTTGGGGCTAAGGGAGTGCTTTGTACCACATCTTGTGATGGATTCTTGCAATAATACCTATTATGGCATAACCCATTACATTTCCCACAAGTGATTGTCGTATTCTGTCTTTTCAACTTTGTTGCCATAGGCTCTTATATAGCTTTCTTCTTCCTTGTTTTTAAATTATTATCAGCAATTTCATTCATCGACTTTGTTCTTTGTTTCTTCTTTCTGCCAACTTGCTTGGGCACATCTGGTGGGAGTAAATGCTCTCTAACAGGCCATGTGTCCTTGGAATCTACAACATGCACAACATGGCTATAAGTCTGCCTAAATACTTCCATACTGAAATATGTGTGAACCCATTTTTCAGGTTGTTCTTTCAAGTATACAAGAGCCGCCACAGCATGACAACAAGGGATTCCACTAATGTCCCATCTTCTACAGCTACAAGTTTTGTGTCTTATATTAACTACTCTCTTGTTTCCATATGGTCCGCTCAATTCAAACTCATCCTCCCCATTCCATGCAGGAATCCATGATGCTGAAAATTTCTTTTGAAGATCCAATATTTCCTGGATCTTAGGACAAATCACACCATTGTAGTTAGCAAACCTATCTCTTTGCTTATGAATCCTTTCCATGAGTTGCACTCTTATAGCTTCAAGCAATGTGATGATAGGCTTGTCTCTAGCGTCAACAATGCTCTTGTTGAAGCTTTCACACCAATTATTCAAAGAAGCATCACATTTTGAGCTTGTTCTGAAGTGCGACTTGCTCCATTGCACTGGTGGCCTTTGGGATAGCCAATCATAAGCTTTTTCATTGACTGCCTTAAGCTCTTCCATGGCCAAGTCAAAATCACATACCCTAGTTGCCATGGCAACCTTCCAAACCAAAAGTTTAAGTTCCAATCCTTTATGATGCAACCTGAAATTCTCATAGAGATGCCTTAAGCAAAATCCATGTTCTGCTTCAGGCATCAAATTGGCTAGTGCTTGTACCAATCCCTTTTGCTTATCACATAAGAAGGTCCAAGATTTTTGAATTTGCAGGGTCTGTAATCCCTAAATCTTCTGCGATCATACCAATAAATCAATGCCATGTCTCGTACGTTTCTTGTCCCACGACTGCCCATGCAAATGGATACACTTGATTGTTTCCATCTAGGCCTACAGCTGCTAGAAGTATGCCCTTGTAGCCTGACGACAAATGACAACCATCAAACCCCACAAAACGCCTACATCCTTCTAGAAAACCCCTTCTCAATGCAGCTAGACATATATAAACTCCTCTAAACTTGAATTGGTTTTCACATTGATCACTCTTGATGATGCAAGTGGATCCTGGATTGGAATCAAGAAGTGCTTTGCAATAGCTTCTAAGCATCCCATATTGCTCATCTTCATTCCCCGTGACCATTTTCATTACCGTAACCCTAGCTCTATAGACCATTGTCTTAGAAAGCTTCAAAATATTTTCAGATTCCATTGTTTTCTTCATTGAAGCACCTGGCCATGTTGGATTATTTCTCAACCGATCACAATACTTGTTTGCCAGCCATTTAGAGCTTACTTGAGGAACATGTAGAGCTCTACTACATGTATGTACAGGGTTGAAGGTCTTGACTTGTAAAGTATGCTCCCTCTGCACTTTGGAAGCATATATGAGCCAATCACAACCGTCAGAACACACTGCCCTTAATCTATTTGGCGCATTCTTAGCAAACCTTATCTATCTCCCATTTTTTATGGCATAATTCCTAACGGCTTCTCTAAACTCTTTAGCATTGCTAAAGCACATCCCTAACTTGAAGGTAGGATTCTCCATATCCACCTCAGCATCGAAGTTGGGATGTTTATACTCAAATTGATTACCCATATTCAGAAAATCTACATTATCAGATAATGTATCCACATACAAACTGATGTCTCCAATGTTCATATCCCTCTGCATTGAACTACCTTCTATACATCGTACATTTCTTCTACATAACTCATCAAGATCAATAAGGGCAAATCCATCTTCTTCAACATCCTTAGCGCACCTACTATTAGACATGGCATAATTCACTTCTTCACATCCCTCACCTGGTGCAATGGAAGAAAAATAAATAAATAAATAAATGTCAATATATTTTCAGAACCTATATAAATTCAATATAATCACAACAACTTAACTATGTACATAGATAAACATAAGTTGCAATTACAACATAAAAACATTTCGACCACAAACAAATACTTTAGAAATATGGATCATGAACACAAAAGAAGGAAAAGAAAAGAAAACAGTAAATAATGGACCACAAACAAATACTCGCATATGCTAACGACAAAACATAAGCAAAACAACAAAAATGAAAATAGTAAATTACTGAGAAACATGGACCATGAATGATATGTAGGGACCACGACTAATCACATAATGTCGACAAGTTGGATTCCATCACACACCATTGCCGCTGCATTAGAAAATGCAAAACAAATACAACTTGTCATTAGAAAATGGAACTCACTGCCATCGCTACTGCCATCAATGTCGGACTCCACCACATGCCTATGACTTATAGACATGTTGCTTCAACAAGTGTAATTGCCTTGTTGTGGATGAATAAAGCACCAGCTGAACTAACTTAGGAAACTAACTTTCATAAAAACAAACGAAATTAGAGATTTAGGAAAATTAGGGTTTTGATTTAGAGCTCCACTTCAAAAAAATAATCTTGAAACTGACCTTGTATGAATCAGGGAAGCAAAATAAAAGACAAAATCAAAACGATTTTAAATTGGGAGGGCAAAGGCTTTGTGCGAACCTTACGAGGGGGTTTATTTCCTTTAGTTTCTTTCAAAACCCTTCACCCTCCGACCGTCGTCATCATAGTCGTCGCTCGATTCATGCCACCACCTAGTCGCACGCCGTCAATGCTCAGCAGTGCTTGCTCCGGTGACACTTTGCCGTTCAAGCGTTTCTATTTTTTGAGGTTTATTGACGAACCTTGGGAGCAGAAGAAAAGAACGTGGAGAGAAGAAGAAGAATCTGACTTTTCAGATTTTTAATTTTAGATTTTGGTTTTTTTAATTCAAAAATTTTTTGGACAAAAATGTCCTTGTTCCGGTCACAGGAAATATCAGTTTTTGCCGGCCGGTGAGCTTAGGCCCTTAACTGAAACAAGGTTGGGCACTTTAGGCCCTTATTTGAAACCATGTCCACTCTGAGCCCTTTTTTGAGAAAATGAGAGTATTTTAGGCCCTTAATTGGAATTTTCCCAAATTTAAATATCATTTATATTGAAATATAATTTTAGATTTGTTAATTTAAATTTTTTTAACTTTTTTAGGGAAAATTTCAAAAAAGGACCTGAAGTGAGCCTCAAATAAGGACCCAAAGTGTGGCTAAATCAGTCTCAAATAAGGATCTCAAATCGCAGGGCAACCAAATGTTCGCCAGCCAGCAAGCGTGTGACATTTCTGATGGCCAGAATATAAGCAATTTTATCAAAAAATTTGATAGAATTTAATAAATCATAAAAACACTACAAATTCTTCACGTTCTCACGTTTTCTTCTTCTTCGTTCATGTTGTAAATCCTGTCGCGGTCGGCAAAGCTGAGCTCGCATGTTGCAAAGGCTGAGCTTGCCACCGTCGGCGACGCCATGGTGCAACTCAATATCTCCACGAGGAGAAGAAGAAGCAACAACGGCGCCACCAGCAGCGAGCCACGGCGACGGCGGCGAATCATCTCCATTGCCTCCGGGCAAAGAGATCTTCGGGTGAGCTCAATCGCTTGATTCCGTCATGAGAGTTTCGTGGAGGATCGCGAGAGAGGAAACCCTGAGAGCCGAGAGAGTGAGGTGGAATGCGAATCCACTTCCACGGACCCAATCGAGAGACACAAAACATTTCAATCTCAAGGACCCATATCTTCAGCACAATGCGAATCCACTTCCACAGAGAGAGAGAGGGGCAGGCGAGGGGGGTGTTGGCACGTACCTTTAAAACTCGAGGAGTCAGGGATCTTGCTCCATTAACAAAGATTTTGGGTTCCCTGAGTAAGAGGGGACAATAAGCCTAGAAGATGAAGTGCAAAAGAAGAAAAGCGTGAAGAGTTTGGGGCTTCTGTTTTTAGAGTTTGTTAATTTTTATCAATTTTTTGACAAAATTACCCTTATTCCGGCCACCAGAAATGCCACACGCTTGCTGGCCGACGAACATTTGGCTGCCTGGCGATTTGAGGTCCTTATTTGAAACTGGTTTAGCCACTTGGGTCCTCATTTGAGACAACGGTCACGTTATATCCTTATTTGAGAAAATAGGCTCACTTTGGGTCTTTTTTTGAAATTTTCCCACTTTCTTATTATGAAATTAGAAATCCCATTTTTTTTATCCCACCTCCCTCCTAAATACTTGTATCCAATCTATATCATTATTATATCCGACTTTATCTTGTTTTAAGTAAGCACCAAATGCGAGATATGATAAATTTTATCATATCCCAAATTTTATCCGATTTGTTTATTTATTTAATTGATATATACAAAATTTGGTTTTCACGATCGTGTGCTTTGGTTTGATTTTTCAAATTATGGGGACCGTGGCTTCTACAAATTTGAGTATCGGTCCTAGCGTATTACTTTGGCAAATACCTTAAATATTGAAAATGTGTATTATCTAAATATTCGAATCTTCAAGTTACTTCAGAAGAAATAGTTTGCAATTTACGCATCTTTAATATTTGTGGTTTTGGTACTTCTTCCCTTAACTCGGTTCCGGTCATACATTGGCATTCAATCCCCAAGATCGGTTGCAAAGTAAGCAACGGAGTCGGCCTGAAAAAATTGACTTAACGATTAAGATGTCTTGATTAGAATGCTTGCAAATTACAGCGAGCGATTTCCACTCAAAGTAATCTTGGGATTCATACGCATCACCTTGTGATGTAACCTTGCCCGAAATAAATGGACATGACCTTTTATGTGCATCCATGGAGATTAATCAAAGATATTTTTTTCTTTATAAAGTGATGCTTAGATTAAGAAGACTGTTTGTTCCTCTTAAGCTAGACCCGGTACAAGTATTAATCAAACCAACATCACTAAGTGAATGTACAATATCACCACGAAGGATCATCACTGACCATTGATCATGACAAACAACTGAAGCAGAAGCAGAAGCAGAAGCGGGCAACAAATGGGACAAACAGATATGTAGTGAATTCACAGTACCATCTTGCCAAATGATGTTGCTTTTTCAACGAGCTACTCTCTCCACTAGAAAGACTAGGATCAAAACCAAATTCTTCAGGCCTTTCATAGATTCAATGATTAAGCATCCTCGTATTGAACTGGTTCATTGTTTATGACAAATTGCATACCAGAGAGAGCAACACATCAGCTGCAAAAGTACGAAACTCTGAGGGAATACAACTGAGGCATTCAAGAAGTTTTCTAAATGGAACAGATATTTCACTAATCAGACGTTTCGAGCATTCTCGGCACCAACATTGAAATTTTCAATTCAGGATCAGCACCTTAAAACATCAAAAGCAACAGGTTGAAGTACAAATTGAAAATGCCCACACTCTTTATGCTGGGTCCGGATATCAGCAAAGAGTAAAGATCACAGGCCCTCATGTCTGGAAATAAAACAAACGACTTCAATACCCATAAAATTGCATCCTCTCACCCCAGGAGATCCTCCGGAGATCTAAAAGTATCCCAGCAGCGCAAGAATAGACTTGCTCAGTGTTAGAATAATATAAAATTGATTGTTGAAGACTTACTTCGTTTGCACATGTCTTGCTACATGAAGACAAATGGAAAGAACAAAACAAACAACTTCTACAAAGAGGATTCCAAAGTCAAAAGGGAGCTTCCTTCGTTCTTTCCTCATAAATACTACTGCAGAGGGCTTTGGAAAAGAAAGGAAAGGAGAGAAGGTTCTACGTCCAATTTTTCTCTCCTTCATTAATGCATGCCTTGTTGAAGGGTGCTATTTGTGCTGCAGAAGACTTGTCTTGCAAACATTGCTTTTTTTTTTAGTAAAGCAGACATTGCTTTTTGCTTTTTGCTCTTTTTCTTCCTATTGTAGACTTTTGTGTGCTTTGCATTTAATATTTGCCTTCTATGTACGTGCTCAATCTCTTTAAAAAAAAAATTGAGAAGTTCAGACTTGTAATGGCACCCCTAAATCCACTAGAAAACATTTCCATTTCTATTGTTCTCCTCCAGTATTCATTTGTGTCTCATTCCAAAACTTTCCAAACGTTGCCTTTTTTTTGGTTCCAACACTCAAAAAGCAGCAGAAAACTCTCACACTAAGTAGAATTGTTTAGGAACAGGATTGAAGCCAAAAAAACTTAAATCATATCTTGTTAAAGTATCAAACATTAATAATCAGATATTAGTCTCAAGATATAAACCATGAAGGACAAAGAAAATCAAGTCGTGCTTTTTCAGAGGTTCATTCATTCTTGATTCACATAAAAGAAAAACTACACCAGAAACAGCAATGACCTACAAGCTTATACTACCGAGAGATGGCCCACTTTCAAGTATCATGGATACGAGATGAAAACACAGGAGAACTCCCGACTTTACCACAAAGATGTTGCCCATCTCTTCAGAAATCGCCAGCATGGAGGTCAGAAATCGTCAGCATGTAGGCAGACGAGAACAAGGTGCAAAGGCTCTGGCGATGCATTCATGTTCTATGGATTGAGGAATCTGATGCTTAAAGTGCCAATCCTGGCGACACGGTGAAAAGTTCAGAATTTGTAAGCTTGTAATGCATTGGTCATGCCACATCCATCAGCAACTTATTTATGAATCCAACAAACTCAGGCAGACAATTTAATCAACATAAAACCACTTGTACAAGCAAAAAATCAAAGTTCTGGTCCTTTGCTCACCCCCATAGCAAACATATTTACAGCAAAATCACAATGAAGCCTTGAAGCAGGGGATTTATCCTTAGAATCAAGGACCAAGATGCTCTCTCCACAAGCAAAAAGCTACTTACTGTGTCCATCAATTTTGATATCCCAAATTGAGAGAGAAATCATAGGCATTAGTTCTTTGTTCCATACTAAAGGGAGACATATAGCTCGACAAAGTTGTCCAATTATTCCTCAGCCGGATACAAGCACCGAACACTCACTGAATAATCTTCCTCCCCTTCTTCCCCACCCCGCCTTCTGACAAATTAGTCCGCGACCACTTTATGAGATGAACAGAGATATATTTCGTAATCATTCGCTCATGGACAAAGAAATTATCAAGAAAGACGACTCTAGTACCCCGTAAAATTGCATCCTCTCAACACTGGAGATAGCCTCCAGAGATCTAAAAGTAATCCAGCAGCCCAGGACAAGAATTGTTTAGGAGCAGTAGGAGACATTCATGCTAAGTGGAGTTGATTCGGAGCAGGATTAAAGCCAGAAAATTCAATCATCAAATCATGTGAAGGCATAGTAAAACATGTTTGATGAAATATGATTCTCCAGATGTAAAACGCACGAGAGAGAGAGAGAGAGAGAATGAAGTCTGTACTTATTTTAAGGTTCATTCATTCACGGTTCACATAAAAGAAGTACACCAGAACAAGCTTATAATACTGAAAAATGGACACTTTCAAGCACCATGACACCAGACGAAATCATAAGACTGAGGACTCCTGAAAGAGAGCACGCCCGTCTCTTCAGAAATCGCCACCACGCAGGCGCAGAACAAGGTGCAGGGTAGACTCCTTTTGGATATTGTAATCGGCGAGGGTGCGACCATCCTCTAGCTGCTTCCCAGCGAAGATGAGACGCTGCTGGTCCGGCGGAATCCCCTCCTTGTCCTGAATCTTCGCCTTCACATTGTCAATCGTGTCCGAGCTCTCCACCTCCAGCGTGATCGTCTTCCCTGTCAGGGTCTTCACGAAGATCTGCATACCTCCCCTCAACCGCAGCACGAGGTGCAGGGTCGACTCCTTCTGAATGTTATAGTCGGCAAGAGTGCGACCATCCTCCAGCTGCTTCCCAGCGAAGATGAGCCGCTGCTGATCCGGAGGAATCCCCTCCTTGTCCTGAATCTTCGCCTTCACGTTGTCGATCGTGTCCGAGCTCTCCACCTCCAGCGTGATCGTCTTCCCGGTCAGGGTCTTCACGAATATCTGCATACCTCCCCTCAACCGCAGCACGAGATGGAGCGTCGACTCTTTCTGGATGTTATAATCGGCGAGGGTCCTGCCGTCCTCGAGCTGCTTTCCAGCGAAGATGAGCCTCTGCTGGTCCGGAGGGATGCCTTCCTTGTCCTGTATCTTGGCCTTAACATTGTCGATCGTGTCGGAGCTCTCAACCTCAAGCGTGATGGTCTTACCGGTCAAGGTCTTGACGAAGATCTGCATACCTCCACGTAGCCTGAGCACAAGGTGGAGCGTCGACTCCTTCTGGATGTTGTAGTCGGCTAGAGTCCGGCCGTCCTCGAGCTGCTTTCCGGCGAAAATCAGACGCTGCTGGTCCGGTGGAATCCCCTCCTTATCCTGGATCTTGGCCTTGACGTTGTCGATCGTGTCGGAGCTCTCGACCTCGAGAGTGATCGTCTTGCCGGTCAGGGTCTTCACGAAGATCTGCATGCCCCCGCGGAGCCTCAGGACGAGATGGAGCGTGGACTCCTTCTGGATGTTGTAATCGGCAAGGGTCCGGCCGTCCTCGAGCTGCTTGCCGGCGAAGATCAGGCGCTGCTGGTCCGGCGGGATGCCCTCCTTGTCCTGGATCTTGGCCTTGACGTTGTCGATCGTGTCGGAGCTCTCGACCTCGAGCGTGATCGTCTTCCCGGTTAGGGTTTTGACGAAGATCTGCATCTTCAGGGCTTGATGATGACGAATTGAGAGAGAATTAGCGAAAGAGAGAGAATCAGGCGGAAAGATGAACAGAGATTTTTGAGCGGAGAAGAGATTGATTTCTTGAATCCGATGATGATGAGGAGAAGGGAGGGGTTGGGGAGGTTAAATGGGAGAAGAGTTGCCGACTCAAAGGTCATGATGACGTCATCCATTACGTCATCCGAGGGAAGGATCCAGAAAAATCGGGATTGGACTCCTCTTCTAACCCGTTAGGAAAGGTCGCTCCCAATTTTTGTTTTGTTCGGAGCATATGAAAAGATTTGTTTTCGAAAAAAAGTACCGTTAACATTTAACGCTTATTCCTTTTTTTTTTAAACCCTCAATTTTAATTTCATTCTCAATTTTACCTTAAATTTTTTTGAATTAATACTACGAAAAACCATCAGTTGATACATAAATTATTTTTATCACGAAAAACCCCAATCTGATACATCCGTGACAAATTTACCTCAAATGATTATAAATAATCAAAATTGTATATTCGCTACAAATTTGCTATGAACGAATTATTTTAAACATTAAAAATCTCAAAATATTACATTTGCAACAAATATATCATTTATTAAATTTGATTAATATCGCAAGACTAGTACAATTATAACAAATAGAAAGTAAAATACTAAATTTGAGACACTACCAACCAACATTACGTATTATTTAACTCAATAATTTGATAACAAAAATTAATAAATGGTAAATTTGTCACAAATATATAATTAAGGGTTGGTGATTTTCATAAAAAATCACAACTTTAGGAGCCATCATAATTGTATCCTAAATTTTTTTTGCCTTGTGAAAAAATCATAACTTTAGATTCAATTTCAATTTTAAATTATTTTTTTTCTGAAAATCACTAACTTTTACTTTAATAATTAATCAAGTCCAAGCTGGAGACTCGATGCTCTTTGATTTTGTGTTTTCTTCGGTGCATATGAAAAGGAAAAAAACAGGTACCGTTAACATATAAATGATAGTTATGAAAACTTAAAAATTTATATAAAATTGTACTGACCAATTAGAAATAAGGAAAAAGTTAAGCATCGTGTCATGAGAATATAAAGTAATATTGCACAAGTAATATTACAATCCATACGTAAACGAAAAATAAAAAGTAACAGTAAGATCATGATTCTACAAATTAAAGTTGAAATTAGAATGGCATCAAGATTATTATAAAATAAATCAATAAATACCTAGAATGAGTTACCCGTATCATTTTGGTGATTTTTATTCACACACTTCGGGCATACGGGGTTATTTTTCATTGGATGGAGAAATAAAATTTGACACCATGATTTTCTTTCTTATTACTATACTGAATCTTAACAAAAAATTTTGAATAAACATTTTGTTATACTTTCAATAAAGAAGACAAACATTTATTTAAGATTAGAAAAAGAAAACAAGAGGGCGATAAATTTGGTAGTTGCACTTACAATTGAGAAATTTCATCATTTGTAATTTTTATGGGAAAATGGATAATTACTTTTTTCTTTTTCCTTTTTATCCTTATTTTAAAGAAAATTTCGCTATTTCTTCTTTGAAGCTAAATTCCATTCTAATATTAAAAATAATCTGTAGATGCGGGCTAAATGGGAAATGATTCCAAACCCGCTTTTGACTTAAATGTATAAATAAAAGATAGATAAAAATAGATGAAACTCAGACTGAACTATTAAAAAGAAAAAGAAAAAGATGAAAGACTGAACTATAATAAAGTTGGCATCAATCGATGCCTTCCAAACCCCAAAAATACAATTTATTTTGGATAAATTTCTAATAATTTAATTTAATAAATACAATGGAAAGATTTATTTACATCACCGCCTCCTCAAATTGAGCGCACATACATTATTTTATTTTGGAAAATTTTCTAGATATAAGAATTAATACTACGAAAAACCTTTTCTTTGTCGGGCAATATTACGAAAAACTTCAAACTAGTAAGTTTGTAATAAATTTACCTCAATTAATTTTTAGATCACAAAAAATTCAAAATTGGTATAATCGTTACATGTTTACCTTTCGTTAAGTTTTACTGTGAAAATGTTGAGTTGTATGGCACATGAAAATAATTCAACTGAAATGGCAAGTTTACATAGAAAATCCATATCAATTGAGCTCAAAATTTGTCACAAGTAAATTGATTTGGGTTTTTTGTTACCCAAAAATTAGTTTAGGTCACAAGTATAATAGTTTGGAATTATTTAATAATCCAAAAATTAGTTTATGATAAATTTATTATGAGTGTACTGATTTAAATTTTTTAATGATATTAACCTTAAATACAATGGAAAGACTTATTTACATTGTCACGTTCTCAAATTGAGCGCATTTACATTATAAAGTAGTTAGATTATTTATCTAAATAGATTAACGTAATTATAAAATCATATATTTTTTAATGTTCCACGTTGATATATAATGTTAAAAATTGATATTGGAAAATGAAAGATTAATTTATGCTAATCTATAGAGAAAAGTTCCCCATGTATGTCAATGTAAAAAAGGGAAATAACTAATAAAGGAATGACAATTAAATCAACGATTTGACTTACTTTAGAAAATGAATTTAGATTGTTGGCAATGGGGATGATTTAACTCTAGTGTATATTTATGAATGAATATTTGACAATTTTTTAGAGAAAATTGTAAATGAGACTTTGAAGAGCTATTATTTTTTTTAAATAAGGATCTGAAGTGCACATTATTTCAAATAAAGATTTGAAATACTCTTATTTTTTTAAATAAAAACTTGAAGAGGACATTAGTTCAAATAGGAGTCTAAAATAGCTATGTTAATCTAAAAAAGATCTGACCTCATTGGCTAATTAAATGCATTTTTGTCCTTTACTCTCTTTTTTTCTTTCCATTTGTCTTTTTGGGAAAATGACACCAAAAACCCCAAACTATGCCCCTTGGAACAATTTTACCCCGAACTTTTTTTTGTGACATAAAAAACCTCAAACTATGCCACTTGGGACAATTTTACCTTGAACTTTTTTTTGTGCCGTAAAAAATCTCAAACTATGTCACTTGGGACAATTTTACCCTGAACTTTTTCTTGTGCCACGAAAAACCCTGAACTATGCTACTTTATACACATTTACCCTAGACTTTTTTACTGAAGGGCATTTTCGTCTTTTCCTTCTTCTTTTTAATTTTTTTTCTTCTTCCGAGCAGAGGGGAAGAGGAAAAAAAAAGAAAAAAAAGGAAAAGACGAAAATGCCCTTTAGTTAAAAAGTTTGAGGTAAATGTGTCCCAAGTGGCATAGTTTAAGGTTTTTTTGGCATAAGAAAAAGTTCAAGGTAAAATTGTCCAAAGTAGCATAGTTTAGGGTTTTTAGTGGTACAAAAAAAAGTTTAGGGTAAAATTGTCCCAATGGGCATAGTTTGGGGTTTTTTATAGTACAAAAAAAAAATTCAGGGTAAAATTGTCCCAATGGGCATAGTTCAAGATTTTTGGTGGCATTTTCCCTTTCTTTTTTTTTTCTTTCCAAAAAAAGACAAACTCAAAAGAGAAAAAAAAGGCTAAAACTTAAAACGAAAACATAAAGAAAACCCAAGCAGCTATAGGCGAGAGAGGGCTGCAGCCCTCCCACCTCTATTTTCTTTTCTTTTCTTTCTTTTTAAGTTTTAGCCTTTTTTTTCTTTTTTGAGTTTGCCTTTTTTATGGAAAGAAAAAGGAAAAAGGAAATAAAAAATTAAAGAAAATAAAAAAAAATTATAAAAGGATGGAAACTAACAAACCTATGAGGTCAGGCTTTTTTTTGAAATTGACATATAGGCACTTTAGGTCCTAATTTGAAATAAGATCCACTTCATACCCTCATTTAATGTCACGCCCCGACCCTCGAGCACGCGACGATCCCTTTTTTCTCTTTCGGTCATTCGAATGCGACGTCCCAGGACGCGTCGCCGACCATTATTTTTATCTTTCAATTAAACACATGCGGAAGCAATAAATAATCTCCGTACCACATAACAATCGGGACAGTCAAGAAAGTCAATAAGAAAACACCATCAACAGTACAGCTTTATTGATCTAATGATTAACCCTATGAAGTTTACAAGTACAAGCCCTTATCACGGGCATCTCCCTATCGAGCCAATGACACCAACAAGGTCAAGGTTAATCTACTTCTTTCAGCCAAAGCCCACGAATCGCAACACGTGCCGATTCTTCATCCAACGGACTGAAAATGGTTATACACAACCAGGTGAGATAAAATCTCAGTAAGTTCGGGCGCTAAGCCTCGGTTAGGGCACCAATCCACCTCAGGGGTACCTAACAGGCATGGCTCTCATAAAGACATCCAATCACAAACCATCTAATCACAAACAGTCTTACCTTGCAGCTGTACCTACCTTGCACGATAGTAACCACACGTGCCAAATATAGGGCAAACATATAATCGCATAATCATAATACAACAGATGCATTTCATGCATACCGCAATTAAGCATGTTCTAATCATTACGACCCCTCGGGTCTCGGCACAACCCAAAGGTTGGCGGTTTACCGGATATAACCGGGTATTGCGTACCTGACAGACACGTTCCTCACAAGAACAAATGACAATCAAATCGTTTCACATACCATGCACAGTACACAACACTCGTGTACAGGCTACCACACAGTCAGAACACAACACATGCATTTCATGCCTCCAACAGTCAGGCGTGTTCCAATTATGCACCTACTCACGTAAATATGTATCAAGGCACAATCATCTCCGCCTCCCCGTGTAAACACACCTCAGGGCTCTACCTTTTCCCCGTGTAAACACACCTCAGGGCACAAGCACTCTACCTCCCCGTGTAAACACACCTCAGGGCTCTCCCTTTTCCCCGTGTAAACACACCTCAGGGCACAATCTCCTCTGCCTCCCCGTGCAAATAAATACACCTCAGGGCTCTACCTTTTCCCCGTGTAAACACACCTCAGGGCACAAGCACTCTACCTCCCCGTGTAAACACACCTCAGGGCTCTCCCTTTTTCCCGCGTAAACACACGTCAGGGCACAATCTCCTCTGCCTCCCCGTGTAAACACACCTCAGGGCTCTACCTTTTTCCCGTGTAAACACACCTCAAGGCACAAGTGGACTTATAAGCACACGTCATAAACCGCACAAGACACATGAAGTCCACATACGAAGCAGCAAGTATTCCACATTCATTCATGAATCGCCACATCACGATAATCCAATAATCAATCAATTTCATAAAGAAATACCACGTAATTCCGGAATAAACGTGCTTCGATCAATAAGCAAAAGAATCAATCAAATCAATCAATTATCGTCTCGCATAATATTTGTCTCACAATAATTCAATGACCGATAATTCCCATAAATCACTAATTACCACAATTACTTATCGAAAAGTAATTAATCCAAACCCGGAGAATTATCCTAATCAACCATAACTAAGCACAACAATTATCAACAAGATAACTTATTATTATCAAAATAATAATAAAACAATATTATATTAATTTCGGAATAAATAAATAAAAATAATTAAATAAACACATAATTAACTAAAATTACCATTAGTCTCTAATTAACCCCCACTAATCTCGTTTAATCAAAATAACCACAACTAACCACCTAATCCCGATTAGTCCTAACTAAACTAACCCTAAACGATATTAACACACTAAACAAGGGTTTAGAGCCGAAACTTACCGGTTAACGACGGCGAGGGCGCGGCTACGACGTGGCAGTCGCACGGGTGCCTTCGGGGTGTCGGGACAGACGACACGGCGGCCGGATCTTGGCCGGAGGCCCGCTGTCCGCGCGGCCAAGGAGAGAACCGGGGAAGAAGGAGGCGGCCAGCAGCTCGGGTCCAGCTGGGGGTGGTTCTCCGATCAGCTAGGGCGGCGGACGACGGTCCAGGGCGGCGGCCGGAGGCCGGGACAGCAACAACAGCAGCTGGTTCGGTCGACCAGCACCGAGCAAGGGGGAGAGGAGGACGGGCGATGGCCCTTGGTGCCGACCGATGCAACTGGACGGCAAGGAGAGCAGGGGACGACCGGCGGGCGGCGGTGGCGCAGCTCGACGCGGAGGTCAGGGAAACGGAGGAAACCGGAGAGGAGGGTCGACGACGGGTGGCTCGGTCGAAACCAGATGCGGCGGAGGAGGAAAGAGAAGCTGGACGAGGCCAGTCGGCTTCGAAACTGGCGGACGGTGGCCGACTGGCAGTCCGGCGGCGAGCAGGGGCGATGGCGGAGCCGCGGTGGTGGCCGGCGAGGCGACTGCGCAGCGACGACCAGGCAGCGGCAGTTCCTTCGTCGGCCAAGCAGAAAACAGAGGAGAGGGAGAAGCCGCGTCGACCAAGGCAGCAGGAGAGAGAGAGAGAGAGAGTTGGTTTGAAAAGTCAAACCTGCAGAAGAGAGAGAAAAAGGACAGCAAGTGGGGGGGGAAGAAAGCAGGCGGTAAAGAGAGAGCAGATGGGAAAGAGACGTGAGGGCAGTGATGGAGAGGAAAGGAGAGGGGACAGGCGCGCAGAACGGGCGGAAATGAGGGAGAGAGGAGAGAGAAAAAGGAAGAGAGAGAGGGGCACGCACGTGGGAGAGAGAGAGGGATAAGACAAAAAGGAAAAATAACGGGGTCTCGGATCTGAAATTAGGCGCGGCAATCCTACGTCCTACGTCTACGAGAACCCGAAAAATCGGAAAATAACGAGGCCAAAGTCCAATAATTAATTGCGACGTCCGAAAAGTCCAATATCCGAATTTGGATAGAAATCGTGGCCAAGTCAATCAATCGCGCAGTTTCTAGCGTGTCTCATCTACTAACGGGCTTTTTTCAGAATCGCGCGTCCGCGAAATCTTTAAGAAATTTTCCTTTAGTAATTTCATGAGTGATCAATTCGGAAATGCGAGATTATTGCTTGATGTATTGATATACGCACTCATAAAATCCTCACGAGTCGGAAAATCCAGGACGTCACATTTAAAGAAATTAATGTATTTTTTTTATTTGAAATAAGGTTCACTTTAGACCTTTATTTGGGAAAATGATTATATTTTAGACCCTTATTTGAAATTTGATTAATTTTTTAAAATGTGTGGATACTATTCTTTGGATAGTAACATATATATCATTAAAAAAAAATTCTTTGATTGGAATTTGAGGTTGAAAATGATATTCGATTTGCTTTGCACAATAGAGAACCTTTAATTCAAATTTAAAGTATTGTCATTGCACGTGCTACGCATGTGTGCACAAAGTTAACCGATTGTCTATGGAAAGAAAATGGGTAGTTCATGAGAAAGGAAATGCAACGAAAAGTTACGAGAGTTACATCTTATTTTTTTTATTATTTAATACGCTGTAATTTTGAGAATTAATTCATTTCTTACATTTGTTATTGGAATGATATTGATATAAGTGAAGAGGTGAGATAAAAAGTAGTTTTGGCTTGTTATATAGAAGGTGCATCTGTCTCTCAACTACAAATTCGGTTCAACAACTCCATCAACACATGTAGATGATAAGAACTATCAAATAGATTCTAAATTTATTACCCCAAATCCAATTTAATCTTGATTCTTTTAATTTAGTCAATTTAATCATAAGCCTGTTAACAATTTGTCAATATAATCCTTCCTATTAATTTTGACTGTCAATTGTTGACTCAGATGTTGGCTATTTTACATGACATGTTTGACACTTTTTTTTAAATATTTAAATTTATTTTATTTTCTTACTTTCTTTCTACTAGCGATGGTTGACGGAGGAAGAAGGAAAAAATTCAAAAAATGTATAAAAAATTTATAAAAATCGTCTCATGTTAGCACCGACCATACTATGTCAGTGATTGTCGGTTAATATTGGCTGAAAGAATTATATTGACAAATTATCAAAAGTTTAGAACTAAATTAATTAAATTAAAATGTTTAGAATTGTATTAATATTTATATAATAGATTTATAATTTTTTTAGTAATTATCTCCATACAGATAATATCTCATGAATTCTAAAATATTTGGCAAGTGTTACTTTTAAATGGGCCCACGTAGCAATCTTTTATCCCCTACGTTTTTTATGGGAACCATGTTTGAATTAAATTTACAAGGCTGTACAACAATTCGTATTCATTTTCTAATTAAAGTCATTTATGGATAAAAAAAATGAGTTGATTATTAATAAAAGCAATTGAGTGTGTCACACGTGTGGCTAACGCATCATAAATGGTGCACATTATTGATAAGAGAAAATGATACAAACAGTCAATGAATTTTAGCCCAATGTCCAATTTAGTCATTGAAGTTCTAAGTTATTCAATGTAGTCCTTGAACTTTGGCCTGATATATAATCTAGTTCCTGAACTTTTGGTATATGTTCAATATAGTCCTTGAACTGTATGAAATGTTCAATATAGTTCTCTTATTAATTCAAGATCAATGATTACATCGAACATTTTCATACAATTCATAGACTATTTGAACATATAATGAAAGTTCAAAAATTATATTGAACAAATTAAAAGTTCATGGACCACATTGCACATTGGGCTAAAGTTTAGGGACCACATTGAATAAATTAAAAGTTCATGGACTAAATTGCATATTAAATCAAAGTTTAGGGATTGTTTGTGTCATTATCTCTATTGATAAATGCTACCAACTCACTCATAATTTATATATATTATATCATCCCATATTTTCTAATAAACTTATCCCTAAAATTACAATTGCATCAAATAATAGAAACACAAAGAGATATAATTATCACATATTTTATAACTTTTCATTCCATTCACTTCCTCGTAGAATTATCCGTTTTCTTCCCATAGACAACAACCGAACCTTGCGCATATGCGCATTGCTTGCACCAACATGAAAAATATGTATATTTTTAAGCTTATATTTTCTATGGTGTAAAGCAAATCCAACAACACTTTCAACATCAAATTCCACTCTAACAAATTTCAATAATATAAAAGTTCCTATCCGAAGGATAATAACCACATTTTTTTCCTCCAAAAAAATGGTAATTTACAAGTACCCCCTAGCAATCCTATATCAAATACTTTTTCATAGAATTTCAACTTGAATTAAATCATCCCAATTCTCATCATTTTCTAAATTAAGTCAAATCACACTTTTGTCTTGTTATTCATTTGCACTGACATACATGGGGAATGTTCTTTTTCTATATAATTTGATAAAATTTAACTTATCTTTTATTAATGTCAAGTTTTTAACTTTATCCGTCAACATGGAACATTCAAAAACAAATAAGGTTTCGAATTAAAGTTGCTCTATTCAGATACATAATTTCAAGTACTTTATTAATGTATATATACTCAATTTAAGAAGTTGATGATGTAAATAGATTTCCATTGGATTTATTAAATTATATTATGAGTGAATTATCCAAAATAAAGTTTATATTTTCACATTTAGAATGCCTCGGGTAATGCCGACTTTATTAGAGATTAATTTGAGTTTTATCTCTCTATATCTATCTTCTATGTATACATTTAAGTTAAAAGTGAGCTTGGTCTCACTTTTAAATTTTCCATTAAGCTTGAATATGCAGATAATTTTTAATATTATAATGCGATTTCACTTCAAAGAAAAACTGCTCATTTTCCACTAAAAAACTAAACTTGATGAAATTCCTTAATTATTTGGCGCAATAACAACCAGCTTTATCCTTCTATTATTTTCTTTTTCTGATTTTTGAATAAATATTTCTTCTTTGACATCGAAAGAATAACAAAATGTTCATCTAAAATTTATTTTTGAAACAAGGCTACACATGGTGGTTAAAAAATGAACATATTATTAACTACTATATTTCTCCAAACGATGACAAATAATCATGAGCGTGTGTACGAAAACTAGTAGATCAATAATGGCAACTCATTCCAAGATTTCTATGGACAATGTCGTTATAGTGTCGATACCATTTTAATTTCGACTTTTTACCGGAGACTCATAATCATCAATCTTACTTTCATATCTGTTTATGTATGGATTTGAGTCTCACATACAAGAGGAGCAAAATCAGAGGCGGGATTTTTAAAGATTTTCAGGGAGAAGGATTTCCAAAGATTTTCAATCTTATTTTAATTTGCGGAATTTCGAAAATAATCAATTTTTTTAATCAAATATTCCAAATCTCATTTTAGATTGCATTAACATATGATAAGATATTTTAATATGTGGATATGTGAAAATTTTCAAATCTTATTTTATTTTATTTTATCCCAATTTGAATCTGAACGATGATTTGTGAAATTTTATCTAAAATTTCTAATCGAGTGCTATCCTGATATTTCTGGATCTTTTTTCTTTCCTATGATTCGATGGATGACGTCACCCTTGACCTCGAGTCGGCGACTTTTGTCCTATTTAAGATCTCCCGAATCCCCCCGCCCGCCACCTTTCTCGTCTCATCAAGAAATCATTCGCCTCTGCGCAAAACTCCACGCGTGCAGTTCGTCGTCAAGCCCTGCAAGATGCAGATCTTCGTCAAGACCCTGACCGGCAAGACCATCACCCTGGAGGTGGAGAGCTCCGACACCATCGACAACGTCAAGGCCAAGATCCAGGACAAGGAAGGCATCCCTCCCGACCAGCAGCGCCTCATCTTCGCCGGGAAGCAGCTGGACGACGGCCGTACCCTCGCCGACTACAATATCCAGAAGGAGTCCACCCTGCACCTCGTTCTACGCCTCCGCGGTGGCGATTTCTGAAGAGACGGGGCGTGTTCTCTTTGTCGATAGAGTTAGGGAGTTCTCGTGCGATTTCGTCTTTTGGTTTCATGGAGCTTGGAAGTAGCCGTCTTTAGATAGGATAAGCTCGTGGGTCATTGCCGGTTCTGGCGTAATTTCTATTTTATGTAAATAACGAATGAGCGAACCTTTGCATTAGTACAAGTTGATCTTTTTTTGTGTCGTGCGTTCTATGTCTCGGGAATAATATTTCGTGGAACACGTTCTATACCTTCGCATGATGTCTCCTAAACAATTCTTGTCTTGCGCTGCTGGAATGCCTTAAGATCTCTTGGGGTTTCCTGTTGTGTGATGATGCGATTTTAAGGGGTGATACAGTCGTTTTCTTGATAATGTCTCTGTCATGAGTATATGGTTATGAAGTATATCTCCGTTCATCTCATGGATTGGTGGGATAGATTATAAGAAGGCCAGGAGGATAATTATGCAGTGAGAATTCGCACTGGTCTCCTGCTGTGGAATTATTAGACAACTTAGATTAAGCTATGTGCTCCCTTTAGTCTAGAACAGAGAACCAATGGATATGATTTCTCAAGTTGTTGTTGATGGACAAAATAAGTCGGTTTTAAAGTCGGACTTTGCTTTTCGCACACAGCAAGTGCATCTTGTTGCTAGATTCTAACAATGAAACCACTGCTTTAAGGCTTCATTGTGATTTCCCATAAATATGTTGATTTTGGGGGTGAGAAAAGAACCAGAACTGTGATTTTTTGCTTGTACAAGTGGTTTTATATTATGGTAAGTTGTCTGCCTGGATTTGTTGGATTCATAGTTAAGTTTGCTGAGTAATGTGGCATGACCGGTACAGCCCAGACTTACAAAGTCCGAACATTCTGCAGTTTGCCGACAAGGCTCCTGCGATGCATTGGTGTTTTATACGGTTCAAATTGCCAATGAAGGCGATACTGTGAAACTGAGAGATCTGTGAATCAGGATCCAAATGCACATAGATATTAATAAGAGGATCAAAACTTTTTTTCCGACTGTTTTTCAAATTCTATAAATGTTGGTTGATTGTATTTTTTATTATGGTTGTATGGTTCGGATTATTATTTCCTAATTGATCCCTTTAAATTCCATATTCGAAGTTGCAATCTGATCTACTCATTAAAAAAAATCAATCCATACATTTCTTATGTACCCATAAGTGCAACATTGAAGTTGAATCAGATTTCAGATCCATCTATACTAGTTGACATCCATTTTTTGGTTGCTGCACTTTGTTCTCTGCTGCCTCTGCGGCAGCAATTTCGGAAGAGACAAAGTTACCAGTTTTCATGCTGTTTCTTCTGGTTTTGTGGTGCCCGAAATTAGTAAGCTCCATCATGCCAGTAAAAACCCTTCTGACATAGTTTATGTAGTTTTGTTGGTTTTTTGTATGGATAAATGAACCTTGTTTCCTTATGTTATTGTCTTTTACATGCTTCTAATGTCTCTGCACTTGCATGAAGTCACATCACTTTCCTAACATTATGAGGATTAAACTCCTCTGCTTGATGACTGCTGCGAGTTGCTCTATTGAACCAGAACAATTCCTTGAAATTCTTCCAAACAATTTGTTTTACTGCTTGAGAGATCTTGGAAGTTTCCCGTAGTTAAGAGATAATGCAGTTTAGTGGAAATTAAATATGTTGTTGCCATATGATGTTCCTTATTAACATCGAAAAACAGAATGGATGCGTATCCAGCTCTATGCGGGCAGCCAATATCTTGTTTCAGGACGAAAAACAGTAGAATATAGAAAGGAAGCTGCAGGTATGCAGCCTATTGAGATTGTCCAGGTAAGTAGCCATCCTTTGTTAAAGTGGTTGGCTCATAAACGGCTCGACCTGGATTGATAATCTGTTGCATCTCCAATAATAAAGTGATGGGACTCCATAGTTTGAGTTTGCAAGCTTCGTAATTGAGATTTGGGGGTGAGTTGATTCTAATGTAGAACATGACTCCAAGTTCACATGTATGTACATGCTGGAAAGGTAGAGAGTATTCTCATCTCTGGAATTGGCTCATAACCTGGTTAATTTGTTCCTATTTATGCATTGTCCCCTTAAAGTCTATGTCAGGTTTTCTGATGGAGATATATTTTTTACTGTAGATTGGCCATAAATAAAGTTAGAGAATTTGTGATTTCTCTTCTTGTATGTGTTCTCACAGGGTTGCCACATCTCTATGGCCAAGCTGTTGTTATTGCAATCTGTTCAGTAAGCATGCAGGGCTGTTATGAATTATAGCTTTTGGCTGCTTAAGTAAATTGTGAAAAGGAGTGATAGTGCTATAAACCTTTTGAGTGGTTAATCTGGAGGTTAGGGCTATTCTCAAGCATACTGGGTAAATTGGGAAGACAAATTAGGAGATTAAGAATGTTCTCAGCGCATCAAATTGTTCATTCACCTTTTGAAACATTATAAATTTGGAAAAGTTCTGAGTTCTCAAATGTGATGAAATCGCTAGAACTCAGGATACTTGGAACACGAACTCACTAAATTGTGCTATGATTCATTTTTGTGCAACTGTGGGATCGTTGCGTAGATTTCTGATGCAAACTAGTTGGAAAGTAGCCAGCACGAAAAGCTAGGGCTACAGCTAGAAAGATGTTGGTTCTTCAGGGCAGGTTCTTTCACTTTTCAGTTTATATAAATTTGGATGGAAATGCAAGACCCCCATTTAATTTTCCCGGTTAGTTTTTCACTTTTTATTTGCATTCAAACTTCTTGCAATCTCCGTTAGTCCATGCTTAGCATCAAAGATTGGTTGCACACACATAGCATTGATAAATGCATTCGAGCAGTGGCACTTATTGGTCTTATTTATGAAAGCTCAGAATCATGAATGATATTTCATTTGTCTTAATTTACAGATTGTACATGCTTATAAAGAGAAGGAAAAATACAATATTTGACAGAGCAAGAATCATGGAATGACAACGCATCTACAGTTGGTATGTTGATCTAAAATTCAAAAAAAGATATCAAAAAGATTTCATATTCAATAAATAATATCAAAAAAGATTTCATATCTTAACACGCCCCCGCAAGATGGACGTTCCATTGGAAACACCCATCTTGTCTCGTAATTGTATTGTCCGTTGCCTTGATAACGGTTTTGTGAGAATGTCTGCAAGTTGATCATGGGTGGAAATATGAGAGACTCACATCTTGCCGGCTTTAACAAGTTCCCGAACGAAATGATAATCTATCTCAATATGTTTCATTCGGGAATGGAAGACGGGATTTGCACAAACATAAGTAGCACCTATGTTGTTGCAATACAAGCTTGGTGCCTTGTCCATGTGAATGCCAAGTTCTTGAAGCAAAGATTTTACCCAAATGAGTTCCGCCGAGGCCATGGCAATGGCTCGATATTCTGCTTCAGTAGACGACCGTGCAACTGATCGTTGCTTTCAAGAACTCCAAGAGATAGGATTGGCCCCTATATAAATCACAAAACCCGAAGTAGATGTGTGATCATCAATGTTACCTACCCAATCTGCATCGGTGTAGGCATGAAGCACAGGTTGTGTGTCGTGTCTCAAGTGTAACCCATGGAATAATGTTCCCTTAAGATAGCGTAAAAGCCATTTTGCAGCTGTCCAATGGGTTGTGGTCGGCTTATACATGAATTGAGATAGCTTGTTTACTGCAAAACCAAGATCCGGACGAGTAATGTTGAGGTATTGAAGTGCACCAATGAGGCTTCGAAATTCTGTAGCATTGGCCGGTGATTGTTTGTCATGAACCGAAAGAGATTGACCCATGGCTAATAGTGTTGCGACCTCTTTTGCATCTCCCATTTTGAAGCGTTCAAGTAGCTCTCTTATGTATTTATGTTGAGAAAGAAGTAAGCTGATTTTTGTATAAATGACTTCAATTCCCAAAAAGAAATTCAGTGGCCCCAAGTCTTTAATTGAGAACTGATTAGAGAGAACGGTGATGAAGTCTGAAACAAACTTCTGATCACTTCCTGTGATAATGAGATCATCCACGTACACTAAAAAATAGGCTTGAACACCACCATGAGAGTAAATGAACAGAGAACTATCATTCTTCGAATTGACAAATGAATTTGCGAGAATGAATGAACTTAACTCATTATACCAAGCTCGCGGAGCCTGCTTTAACCCATATATGGCTTTGCGAAGTTTGCAAATGTGTGTTGGTTTTTCTGGGTCTTTAAAACCAGGCGGTTGTGACATGTAAACTTCATCCTGAAGAGTTCCTTGAATGAAGGCATTGTTGACGTCCAGTTGTCTCAATGTCCATCCACGCATTAAAGCCAATGATAAAACCACCCGAATAGTATTTGGTTTGATGACCGGGCTAAAGGTATTAGTGTAATCAAGGCCTGGTCGTTGGTGAAAACCTTTGGCCACAAGATGTACCTTGTACCTCTCAATACTACCGTCTGCACGTCTTTTAATCCGATAAACCCATTTGCAACCTACAACATTCAAAGATGGATCAAAAGGTATTAGTTCCCAAGTCCCGTTACGAATAAGGGCATTGATCTCGGCCGACATTGCTTCACACCATTGAGGATTGCACATAGCTTGTGTAATTCCCGTTGGTTCCATAGTCGGTGGAAGTGGATGTTTGGTGATGATGTGGTTGATTTGTTTGGGCTTGAAAATATTATTTTGGGATTTAGTGGTCATTTTGTGAGTTCTTGTAGGTGGATTTTTGGGTGTTGATGTTTGGTCATTATTGATAGTGGCAATTGGGGTTTCAAGAGGTGGCATTTGTTGGGATTGATTGGAGGGTTGGGAAGTTGATGAGGATGTAGCACGAGATGGAATGTTGCTTCGAGATGGCACTTGTACAGATGGTCCAATGTTTGGCACTAAAATCGGAAGTGAAACAATAGGTGGAGGAGATGAACTTTGAGGGGTTGACAAGGCACTGTTAATATTGAGAAATATTTGGTACGGAAATTTGTTTTCTTCGAACACAACATGACGTGAGATATAAAGACGATTATTTTGTGGATCAAAACATTTATATGCACTTTGTGACAATGAATACCCTAAAAATATACATTGTCGAGAGCGGGACATAAGTTTATTTGTGTTGTATGGACGCAACCACGGATAACAAAGATAACCAAATGTGCGAAGTTTTTTATACTTGGGAGCCATTTGGAATAATGTTTGAAATGGTGAATGCATATTTAAAACGGGTGTTGGCAAACGATTAATGAGATATGTAGTAGTTTGAAACGCATATGACCAAAAGGAATGTGGTAAATTTGCTTTGTGTAATAGAGCGAGTCTGGTTTCAACTATGTGTTGGTGTTTTCTTTCTGCAGTGCCATTGTGTTCCGGGGTGTGTGGTGGTGTAGTTAGATGGGAAATTCCATGTTTTACAAGAAAATGTTTCAAGTTTTGAAATTCTCCACCACCATCCGAATATAAATTTCGAATAGAGACAAAAAATTATTTTTCAACCAAGCTTTTGAATTGTTCAAAAATTTGGGTAACATCTGATTTTTTTCTTATAAGATAAAGCCAAGTGTATTTCGTATAGTGATCAACAAATATAAGATAGTAACGGAAACCATCAATTGAAGTAGTTGACACGGGACCCCAAACATCGGAAAAAATAATATCAAGCGGAAAATGACTCACAAGAGTTGATACCCCCAAATGGAAGTTTGTGACTCTTATTGCACTGACACGCATCACAGGATAACTTAGAGCCTATGATTGACTCAGAAGACAAACGAGTTGGAAAATTATTAAGAACATGACTTAGAATACGAATTGAATGGTGACCTAATCTGTTGTGCCAAACCATCAGTTTTGTCCGCTCACTAATAAATGCTATGAATTTTGGATGAGTGTTTGTGAGGGGCATCCGATACACACCATTGTTAAGCCCTCCTCGAAGCAACGTCGCCCTCGTGCGAAGATCCTTCACCAAAAAATAATTGGCAAAAAATTCGATAGATGAATGGTTATTGCAACAAAATTGTGAGACGGAAATCAGGTCTTTTGTACTATCAGGTGCACATAAAACATTGGTTAATTTAAAGGCTTGGTTTGGATATGATAAATTAGTAGAACCAACGTGACTAATGCGCAAACCTGTGCCATCACCAATGACGATCTCGTCGGGGCCTTCGTACTCTGAGTGAGTGGTGAGGTTGTTAAGATTGCTTGTGACGTGGTGTGATGCTCCTGAGTCTAGTAGCCAACCATTTTCTTGACGTTGAGCTGTTGCAACGTGAGCAGTAGGTTCGCAGAGACTATTTCGAATGCGAAAACAAGACTTGGCCGAGTGTCCATATTGATCGCAAAACTGATATGTCGGACGAGACTCTCTGTTATCCCGATCAAAATACCTCCTATGAGAAGGTCCACAATGCTGGATAGATCTGGAATAATTTTGATGACGGCTGCTTCCTATTGGGCCATCGGGAGTTGCTTCCTGTGCCACGGCTTCTATTGCTGTAGTTGGCTATGACTGGTGCTACTTCAAGTCTAATTTCTTCCAATTTTAGTTCGGTTTCATAGGCCACCAATTTGTCATGCATTTCTTCAAAGCTGATTGTGTTTTCATGAGCCCTAATCGCTACTACGATTTCTCTGTATTCAGTTCCAAGTCCTCGAAGTGCATGAATGACTAAATCATTATCGGAGATAGGAGTGTCAATGATTGCTAATTCATCGGCAAGGGCTTTAAGTTCCTGCATCTGAAACAGAACGTGAGTTTCAGCGAGCGGTAGAGAGTTGATCCTTGAGATGCATAACTCTTGAGCGTGATTTATTGGCATATAAATTCATGAGTTTTGTCCAGGCAGCGTGTGACGAATTGCAAGAGGCAATGAGAGGAATCACGGCTTCGGATACAGATGCAAAAATTGCATGAAGCAAGAGCTGATCTTGGCGAATCCAAGTTGCGGCTGGATTTGGCACCGTTTGATTTCTAGTTGAAATGGTGAGAGGCGGACAGACAGAAGTTCCATCAACAAATCCCATTAAATCATAACCAATGAGTAGCGCCTGAAATTGAGCACGCCAAGAGGGATAATTGGCAGCAGAGAGCTTGAATGGCAATTGGACGGCGGCTGAGATCGAAATCAGACCATTAGGTGCAGCTGTTCCGATGGAAATGGAACTAGAATTTGAGGTGATGTGAGTTGATTCTGAAGTGACTTCCATGGCTAGAGGATGCAGAAGATTGCCAAAAAAATAATGCAGAATAGTCTGATCAAAATGCTCTTAGGAGCAGAATTGCTCTGATACCATATGAAAGCTCAGAATTATGAATGATATTTCATTTGTCTTAATTTATAGATCGTACACGCTTATAAAGAGAAGGAAAAATACAATATTTGACAGAGCAAGAATCATGGAATGACAACGCATCTACAGTTGGTATGTTGATCTAAAATTCAAAAAAGATATAAAAAAGATTTCATATTCAAAAAATAATATCAGAAAAGATTTCATATCTTAACATTATTAAGGGTTCTATTTTCTTTGATCTCTCGTCTAGGGAGCACAAGAACAACAAATTTCTCTCGGAATAGCAAGAAGAAAATGCAGCTCAGAATGTATGCCTTCAGTTATTGCAGCTTTGCCGCATGAAGATGCTATCGTCTAATTAAGCATGTTGCAGCAGTACAAACACTACATTGTTCCATAAGGGAGGACCGTTGTCCTCTTGCTGGTTGCAATTTTCAGAGCGATGACAAAGCTTACGAGTTCTTGTGGGAGTTATCCAGCTTCGTGGGTGTGCTTGCTAGCTACATCCTGTCAGCAGTCCGAGATTTATCTGTCCCATGCTCTATTTCTGATGGTTCTCTATATGAATCAAAGAGCCTAACGTATTTGCATGATGTCTCCTGCTTTCAACTGTAAAATTTCTCATCGTTTCTCCCGAACAATCGAGCCATGTGGCTGGCTACTAGTCGAGAATATGATCGAACAGAACCTACGTTATTCCGTCCTAATGTGATGGGCAGATCGACATACATTGGTTGTTCGCGCTAGTGTGGTGATGGTGGATCTCTTGCTGCAAGTGAATCTTCTGCTAGTTCTCTTGAACAATTCCTGTCACGTTTCGCTGTTGTGCTTTTCTGTCAGATTCCCCTCCTGTGAGCTTTAATGAATAGTTTCCGGCAGAAAAGTTGCTTTTGTGGGGGAAAATACAATTCCAAACTTTGACAGTCAAGTCAACTAATTTTTTAGGGTTATATTTAATCTATGTGTTTTTTATTTTAGCCAGCAGAAAAAGAATACATAAGCCTGCGCAATGAATAAAGAAGCGTTAGTAGGGGAGAAGTACAATATTAGTGCCTTAATTTGTGTACAGTGCTCACTTTAATGCAACGACTTTTCTTCGGTTCACTTAAGTACCAAAACCGGAGAAAAAGAATCACTTAAGTGCCTTCGGTGAGATATTCCAATCAAAATTAACACGTGACTTTTTTAATTGAATTTTTTAGCTGATGTAGCACTTAACGTCATTTAATCAACTTTTCATGGATTAGTAAGTGCCAAACTTTTCAAAAAACGAATTTTTTCGGTGTCAATTTTTTCAGTTCCAAATTTGCATCATTACTGAGAAATTTATTTTTCAAAAAATTTGGCATTGGAAAAAGCATTTTAAAAAAATTCGACAGTTAAGTGATCCGCAAAAAGTTAGTTAAACCATGTTGTTCAACATCCATGCGTTCTGGCAAGCCATGTTGGCTAAAAATATAAATAAAAAATTCACATAGGATTTCTACCCAAGTAGATCAGGGATAGCATTGAAAAAGTCACTTTTCAAAAAATTTGGCATGTAAGTGAATTGCTGAAAAGTTATGACACTAAAGCGAGCATTGTATATAGGTCAGCAATTTGTATTATTTTAGAAAAAAAAATAAAAATTTGCAAAATAAGAAATTTTTTATTTTCAACTATAAAAATATATGGGAAATTGATGGGATGTGTTGAATGTAGCCTAGAGCTTCTAAGACTCTATTTTTCCATTTTTTATGCTATCATATTTCATGTTATAAAGACTCCATTTTGTAATAGGATTTTTCCATACGTAACATCCAATAGTGACTGTATAACTTATTTTTCACACCATTGATGGATCTAATTAAAATTTACAAAGAAACTAGTGTTTTAGTCCATTAAATTTAGTGAACAGTGTGGTTTTGAACAACATCAATTGACTTCCGGAAGAAACAACCGACCTCGGAGAAGTAGTAAGTTCTCATTATTCTTTCTTGTTTGAATATATTAGTAAATAATGCTGACTGTATTATTCGCTTTTGACATAATAATGCTATTAATGCTGCAAAATGAAAAGAAATATGTGCAACAGTGCTCGACGCAAGTGCAATCTTAGTGAGGGTGAGCCTCGCCCAAAGCTAATGAGGCAAGTTTTCGCCAAATTCGATAGGAGCCACCCTTGTCAGTTTTTGCCTGTGGCTGGTTGCCGGCTATTTTCGAGGCTCAATGACCAATTAATAAAGAAGGAAAAGGAAAAAGAAAGAAAAATTATTAAAAATTATTCACATCAATGTAGGATGATTGACATCCGCGTAAGTAATTTCCAATTAAAATTAATTGGAAGGATTTAATTAGTAAATTGTCAAATGTTTAGGATTAAATTTGTGCGAATGCATTATATTTAGGACACTCTTTTAGTAATTTCCCCTTTAGATATATATTGCCATTTTTGAAACTGTAATTGTGACTGTTCAAATAATATTATTATATCTATTTTGAAAGTCTCCAAATGCGCTTTAAATTTTTTTAAAGATGGATTAGTACATGCCGTGAGATTTATTGGAGGATATGTTATATTAATTTAATCCTTTGTTCTTGTTAATGTCAAATATATTTTTATTGCCCAATAACGTATGAAATCTACCAAAAATAATAGTACATTGTTTTCAACAGGTCCACTTATGAAATAGTTATGTCCAAGGATTGGATAGTTTTCGCTTTTGCTTTCATATCTTTAATTATATTACATATCTACATATAATTAAAGGAAAAATTGAGAGAATACTCACTCATATAATCAGCACGTGTCACTTTGTTTTGCTTTTATTGTTGTCACGCCCAGCCCAAATTCGACCGATAATCATTAGCTTATTGATTTGTCTTTCTCTAACTTTTGCTTTCTTATTGAAATTGAATTTTAAAATATGGATAAAAATGAAAGTATTTTCTTAATGCATTCTCATATATTAGTTAATTTTCATTTTATTCGGATTACAATATAAAAGAAAAAAAACTTGTCAACATGTATGTATGGGAAAATTATTTTCAAAGTATATGGATTTGCTTGAATCGTATATGCTGTAGTTAACATATCAATATTTTTAGACCAAAAACATAGATGAAATTAAACTATGACAAACTCCTATCATTAGACCTAGTATGTTAGAATTTTGTTCTATTGAGGGTTTTTAACTCTCTCTTTTTTGGCTGAATTTTTTAAGAATGCAATACATTTTCTTTAGTACACTTGCGAAGGTGAACATGTAGTTAATTTTTTTTGTCGTTCTACTCTATTACTACTCTAATGCTTAGATTTTTGCTATGCTTTTTTACAGGGTATGGGAGTTGAAACTCACTCTTGAAACTAAATTGTTTCCAACTCAATCCATTTGAAATGATGGGGATTCGAATCCTCCACCTCCCTCTTCTCATGTGAGAAGGGTGGTCAATGGGCAAACTTTGGTGGTTAACATGTAACTAATTAAATCATAATGAAGTAGGTTGAATCAATTTTCCTTTTTCGATAGAAAATAAGAGAAAGTGGAATTTTTTTTGGTCGAAAGAGAAACCGGAATTTGAGGATCACGACTACAAACTACTCGATTTCAAATTGCTTAATTCACGGTCTTGCTTATCCATTGCAGCATCTTTTTCCTAAAAAAAGAAAGTAATGACAGCTGAAAAATTTAAATAGCTCTCACGATAGAAATTAAGGTATGGGTAAAAAGATTGCAAATCCAGGCCTTGAAAGAATTAAAAAATTCCCTTTTGGAAATTAAACAATGAGAAACGCATAAATAGAAAATCCTAACTTTTCATTTGCGTCTTGAGGATAACTGAATTCAATTTAAGCAAGGATATCTTCTCTTTTTCTCGAACTTTATCTCTTGAGTTAAGCATGCCATTTAATTTACTAAGCTAAAGTTGACATTTGTCGTAGAAGTTTTGTTAAGCAAATTAAAATTACGGAACATCATATGATTATACACAGTCATTAGCTTTATCACTACAACATAAGTAAATAACGTTCACGTTCAAGGATAAACCTTGATAACCAAAATTAGCATTCGTTCGATGAACCCTATCTGATTAGGTAAGTTTGATTCTTCTTCCTAATTAAAAACGCTCGGATAAGCATCACCCTTCCTTCTTAGTGCTCTATTGTGAGATTATATATAGTGTCTGCGTTGCGAGTTTTGCTATAGAAGTTGCAATTTTTCGTGAGCGAGTCTAAGGGACGAACGGTATTGATCAGACATGGCGACCCTCAGCTTGAGTTTTGCTGCTGTTCTGAGTGTCGTGAGCTTTCTCCTCGTCGCCTATGCGGCCCCTCTCCATGTGTCGTACGATGAAAGGGGGATCAAAATCAATGGTCAAAGCAGGATAATCATCTCCGGTTCTATTCACTACCCTCGTAGCACTCCTGAGGTAATACACTTTCGTTTCTTCTTCTTTTTTTTCAATGTTTTTTTCCTAGTGAATTCGATGAATTCATGCAAAAAAATGTGTTAGTTCGCTAATTCAGATTCTAATCTAATAATTAAATTTTGCAAATTTTGTTATGTCAGATGTGGGGTGATCTCATTAGTAAAGCAAAAGAGGGTGGCCTCAATGCCATTGAGACTTATGTTTTCTGGAATGCCCACGAGCCCCTGTACCGTCAGGTATTCTGAACAATTTTTCAAACGATTTTACTACGTCCTACTAATTTACTCTTTATTTGTTGTAAGTGCTGCTATGAATTGGGAATTTAAATCTCGTTTTTGTGGGGGTGTTTTCTTTGTTAAGTACGACTTCAACGGGAATAAAGATCTTGTCCGGTTTATCAAAACCATTCAAGAGGCGGGGCTCTATGCCATCCTTCGTATCGGCCCATACGTCTGTGCGGAGTGGAATTATGGGTAATTTGTGTTATAACTTTTTGAATTCTCAATTAATTTTTATTAACTTGCATTGCTTTATTTTTCCTTTTGTGAGCATTTAATTATTATTTTTCCTTACAATTTTATATTTAGAGGGTTTCCCGTTTGGTTACATAATCTGCCCGGTGTAGAGTTGAGAACGGACAACACTGTTTATCAGGTAATATACCTTTTATGCTATTTTTGGCTTAATTTTTTTTTAAATTTCGACATCTCTAATTTATATTTGTGATGGATTTTTTCCTTTTTGTATTGTAATTCAGAATGAGATGAAAACGTTTGTCACATTGATAGTAGACATGATGGAAAAGCATAATCTTTTTGCTATCCAAGGTGGGCCAGTAATCGTTGCTCAGGTATGCACGTCAACTTTCATTCTTTCTTTTTTTCCTTAGTTTTTTTTTGGGTTTTATTGAAGTAGTTTAATTATTGTCTAGCTTATAATTTGTTCACCACTAATTAAATCGGTTATATGCTAATTAATATTTTGGCTTTTGTTACGTTTAATATGGGCTTTGAATTTGGATAAACTCTTCTTATAGTTATGCTCTCTCGTTTTCTCTTTTAAAACTAGCAAAAATAGCACACTTTATGCATCAAAATAAATTTGAATATAGAATTTTTAAAATTAAATATGTAACAATTCAAATTTCGTTTCAATGCATAGTCATCAAAGTGGCTCTGCCAACCTTTCTAGTTATGCACATCGGGAAAGATTTATTTTGACATATTGATTTGACATTTACTTGATTTGATCAAGATTGAGAATGAGTACGGAAACGTGGAATGGGCTTATGGTGACAAAGGCAAATCATATGTCAATTGGTGCGCGCAATTGGCTCAAAGTTATGGTGTTGATGTTCCATGGATCATGTGTCAACAAAGCGACGCTCCCTCGCCATTGGTATGAGAAAATTGTAATCAATTATTAATATAATGTACATTTCCCAAAGAAAATATCAATTTTCAAGTTAAGTGTTTTTCATTTACTTGCGTAGATCAATACATGTAATGGATGGTATTGCGACCAATTTTCTCCTAATAATCCCAAGAGCCCTAAATGGTGGACCGAGAATTGGACCGGGTGGTAAGGGAAAAAAAACATTTTCTTCCAATTTTTTATATGTTCAGAATATAATTTATTAAGTCGGGTTTAATTTGAAAATCAACTAGGTTCAAGGATTGGGGCATGAAGGATCCACATAGGACTGCCGAGGATGTTGCTTTTGCTGTAGCAAGATTTTTCCAATATGGTGGATCTCTTCAGAACTATTATATGGTAATTATACATCTATCACTATACTTTTTACAATTATTTTATTTTAATCTACTTATACAGCAATTATTTTATTCCCATTGTAGTACCACGGCGGAACGAACTTCGATAGAACAGCCGGCGGTCCCTACATCACCACATCATATGACTACGATGCACCACTTGATGAATATGGTTTTCATCTAATCTTTTCTTAATTTCAATTTTCAGTTTGCCATAAATAAAAGTAGCAAATTTTTGGTCAATTTTTTGCTCCCTCATCTCGTTTGATAGGTAACTTGAATCAACCGAAATGGGGGCATCTGAAAAGGCTCCATGAGCTGATCATGTCCATGGAGGAGATCCTTACGCATGGAGTGAAGAGGGATGTGGATTACGGGAACATGATGTCGGTGAGTAATTAGTTAATCAATCGAGATTTGAAATTGCTGTCGCCGATGATAATTACAATGTATATTTCGCTGTCGATCAGGGCACCGTGTACATGTACAAGGGGAAGCAAAGTTGTTTCCTGGGCAACGCGAACCAGAACCAGGACTTCACCGTCAATCTCATGGGCAACAATTACACGGTCCCGGCGTGGTCCGTCAGCATCCTCCCCGACTGCTACACCGAGGTCTACAACACAGCCAAGGTGAAATCGAGCTCTTATCGCGAATTCGGTGTTTTGTCGAAGCTTTTTCTAATGTACTTAGTGCTGATGGAAATCCTAAATGCTGTGCAGATCAATAGCCAACGGTCGGTAATGGTGAAGCTGCCGAACGAAGCCGATGATCAGACGGAGCCCTACGAATTGAAATGGGATTGGAGGCCAGAGCATCCCGAGCACCTGCGTGACGGCCTCGTTAGAGGCAGCGTGATGACCGTGAACGAGCTTTTGGATCAAAAGACCGTCACTAATGACACCAGCGACTATCTGTGGTATCTAACTAGGTAAATACGATGGCTGTTCTGATATATTATATGGTGTTCGACTGCCTTTCGATATGGATTTGCACAGCAATTAGCGACTCCTTCATGAATGTTGTGCAGTCTCGATCTGAGCAAGAACAATAGCCTCGCCGGCAAGGCGATCACCTTGCACGTCCACACCAACGGACACATCATTCATGCTTTTGTCAATGGGAAGCACGTCGGTGAGTCGTGCTCTTATCCATATAATCTCTGCTTAATTAGGTTAATCGATGTAAAATACAGTGATTGACATCATACGCATGCTTCTTATTGCTTAATGTTGGAATTCAATTTTATTCGATTGTAGGGTCTCAATGGGGTACAAGCGATCATCTGGAATTCATCATGGAGAAAGACATCAAACTGAAGCACGGCAAAACCAACACGATCTCTCTCCTCAGTGTCACCGTCGGTTTGCAAGTATGGAAATTTGTATCGCAAGCTTCTTCTTTTTTTTTAAATCGAAGTTGGCTTTCCTATTTTTTCTCATTAATGTGGTTGCTTGATGATATTTCGAGCAGAATTATGGGGCCAACTTCGATACGGTTAAGGTCGGGATTCACGGTCCGGTGAAGCTGATCGGGAACAAAGGCCAGAGCGACGAGCTGGTGGTGGACCTGTCGACCAACCCATGGACGTACAAGGTGGGCTTGAACGGCATGGAAAAGAAGGGACTGCAACTGGACGACGCCCGCCACCAGCATGGGTGGAAATCTTACAATCTCCCCTCGAACAGATTGTTCGTATGGTACAAGGTAAGAAGAGAGCAACGGTTCTTCTATCCAGATCCTCTGATTTCATCTGCTTAGAATTTGCTGATTCACTGTGAAATTTTTCCTTTGGAATTTCGGCAGACGACCTTCAAGGCTCCTTTGGGCAGTGACCCTGTGGTCGTGGACTTGCAAGGGATTGGCAAAGGCACCGCTTGGGTCAATGGCCACAACATCGGCAGGATTTGGCCGAGCTACGTCGCTAGCGATGATGGCTGCAGTGCCACCTGCGATTACCGTGGAGCTTACAAATCCGACAAGTGTCTGACCAACTGCGGACAACCTAGCCAAAGATGGTAAATGAACAGCAGACATCCGCTTGTTTTTGTGGATTTCTTTCATCAGTCTTTCTTAGGGTTTTGTCAGTATTATGACTGCGGTTTTTTTTTTTTTCTGTTCTTGGGTAGGTATCACATCCCGCGCTCCTTCCTTCAAGACGACGGCAACAAGCTGGTGCTCTTCGAGGAGTTCGGTGGCACGCCGCTCCATGTGAGGTTCCAGACTGTCACGGCTGGGACGATCTGTGCCACCACCGACGAGGGGAAGAAGCTGGAGCTGTCGTGCCAGGGCGGGCGCGTCATGTCGGAAATCCGGTTCGCTAGTTTTGGTGAGCCGACGGGCACCTGTGGGTCTTATGCCAAGGGTAGCTGTGAAGCTCCCAACACGCTCTCAGTCATCCAGAAGGTAATCAACAGATCAAGATACGCTTTTCCTAATTACTTATTATTAAATTCGGACATACACTGAATTGAGCTAAACCGGTCTTTGCAGCAATGTCTTGGACAAGCGAGCTGCACACTTGATGTTTCGGAGAACACGTTCGGACCGACCGGGTGCCACCAGAATGTCTATAGACTTGCTGTCGAAGCTACCTGCGATTCTCCATAGAGTTTTTTTTTTTGGTTTCTTTTTCTAGGATGCTCTTTAGTTTATTTAGGTTTTCCATGTTTCTTGTTGATTCGAACTCTATGGTTGGGATGTTTTAACTTGTTTGATGCCCTTGGAATCATATTTATATGAACACTACTTATCATTTTTTAGGTACAATTTCAATTTTGAGCTCCACTCCTCTACATAAAGTAAAGTTTATGACCCCAATTCTCATTATAAGGCTACATGTACTAACAGTCTATTAAGGGTTTCTTACTAGCCAATGTGACGATTTATGGGGCATCTACCACGTCATTATGTATGTGTACAATAAGTAGAATTAAGGTGGACTAACTATGATTAAGTTGCATAGTTGTGAATGTATTTTCTATTCACATCCGGTGTAAATTGGGAAATTTGTCTACAATTTGAGATAGATTGCTACCATAGCACGGGGGAGCCATGTTTGTTAACTTACCTGAGAATAACTTCTTTTGTTCTTTGGAACAAATTTGGAACAAAAATCTATTTGGAAAATGTTTTGTCTTTGAAAATAGATTTGGAACAAAAATTCGGGTGGTAAATTTGTTTATTCCCAAGAATAGATTTGAAACAGAATCGAGAAGGAAAAAAAAGTTGCTTCTTTATTCCTTGAAACAATTTTAGAATCAATTCTCATTTATCCATCTTTTTTCTTCTTCTTCCATGTTCAGCTGATCACTGGAGGTTTGCCGACCCCTCGTGAGACCGAGCTCGCCTAGCCGCCGATGAGGCTTGACCTTGTTGGGCCATCGCGAGCTTGGCTTAGGTGAAGCTGAGCCTGTGGTGGCCTGCCGAGGTCGACCTTTATCAATGGCTAGGCAAGCTCAACCTCGCCAGATGTCGTCGAGCTTAAGCTTACCTAGCCAAGGCAAGGTCGAGCCTCACCTAGCCGCTAGTGAGCTCAACCTTGCTGGGCCATTGTGAAGTTGACGTCGCTTAGCCAAGGTGAGGTTGACCTTGCCGATGGCTAGACGAGCTCGCCGAGGCAAGATTGAGCCTCTCCTAACTACCGATGAGGCTGGGTCGACAAGGCTTAGCCTCACTGGGGGCTGGCTACTCTCTTGCGATATCATTGGCCTTGGTCATCTGAGATTGGTGATCGACTGAAACTTGAAAGAAGAGAAAATGAAAAAGGAAAAGATGACTCTTGCTCAGGGTAATATTTATTTAATTGGCCAATCTTCTTTGTAGTTGCCAAAGTCTATTATGAGGCAAAGCTATGTCACTTACCTCAGTGACCACATACTTGATTCCCTTCCTCTCCCCCGTCACACGCTTGCATGAGTTAGAATGTAAAGTTACCCTTTTGACTTTACTTTATTGCCTGACTATTGCATAAATGTTCCATTGTAAATATGCAATGCATCTAAAATAGTGAATCCCAGTGCACAACCCTTCCCTCATTGTTTTTTGGAGGGGGGGGGGGATGGGTTAGAGAAGGCGTTGATGTACACAGGCTCATGGTTGATTTTCTAGAAAGGTTGTTTCCACACAACCATCGCTAAAATTGTTAATGTTTCATTTGCATTGGCTTTGTAGTTGGGTGCATAGCAAGTTATGTCAAATTATATGCTTTTGCATTTTCATTCTGTAGATCTGAGGAGAAACTTCTGCTGCTTGGCCATCAGCACACTTGAAGAGAGAAGAACCTAGAATTATCAGCATAGAAGCTTATCACACTGTGCTCCTTCGTTCTTGCATCATGTGACACAAATTGTCCCGGATCGAAAGATATGGTTGTTCTTACCTCATTAGCAATGCGTTTACTAGTTGTCTTAACTGATCGGAATGGATGGAAGATTTTACCTTAGGATCATATCAGGGATATTGATCTAGCTGTCAAGAATTTGATATGCTTTATGGGAAGTAAAAGTGGGCTTTACATATCTGTTAGAAAGTACATCATGAAATTCTTTTGCCGTTACAAGGTGGTGGTATGGTATAGACCGAAGACAGATTCTTGATCATGGCAAGTGCATTAACTTTAGCTTTGCGGTCATTTCATGTGATAAAGTCCCAAAAAGATGGACCAAGCCTTGTGGATATTCAATGTGCTGCAACACGGTATTGTATATCTCTACTGACAATTCCTTGGCTTCTTCAACGATTGCCGGCTTTTCTGGTTCCTGCTTTGAAGCATAAGTCTGTTCTTTCACCATGCATCCAGACTCTTCTGCCACATAAAGATTCTTTTCCATTGGCTTTTGGCATGTCGGATTTTCTTACCATATTTGGTTTACTCCCACCTAGTCCTCTTTGCTTCCTCAAAGAAAGTTTTTAGTTGTGTGTGTGGGGGGGGGGGGTGTTAAGTGGGCATGCAATGGGCTAGTTTGGTTAGGTTTCTTATGAGCAAAAAAGTTACTTAGTGATTTTCAGCCAAATCTTAAAACATTACTTGTTGAGAAGTTGCAATTTTTATTTACATCTATTTGTCAAAATTTGTAAAAAGGTTACAGGCATATAAAATCAATTTGTGAAAGCTGCAACATATGAGAAAAGTAAAAAGTAAAAAGTAAAAGTCACATGGTCCAATGATAAAGATACTATTCTTAATTCTTTGCTCAATAGTCTAAATCTTAATCTTTTGGTACAAAGAATTCGAAACTATATCTTGCTTGATTGTACATACAGTCAACTACTTCCCCTTGCTTCTTCTAAAATGTTCTTTGTCTGACATTGCTCCATCATAAGCTTGTTTGCTTTACGTAACGACACAGCTTGATTGGTTATTAGAACATGATGACTGAGATATGCCTGACTTTTTGGCCTCCAATTTTCTGAATGACATCTCCCTAATGGAGATGTGCAAAATTGGATCTCGTGAGTTCTTTTTCCAAGCCACATGTATGTCATAAGGATATTTTGCTTAAAATTTAATACATAGCCAGTTACTTCGAAAGCTTAATTTAGTAGGTGGAGGGAGAATATATGTACATAAGGCCTTATATGAAGGCTATATACAAGATACTCTGACACCCCCTTTCACGTGTAAACAAAACTGATGATGGCATGTGAAATTGATGGGGTTGCACACATGAAATAAGCTGGGATGAAACTCTACTAACTTGAGATTAAGTGCATAGTCGTTTACCCTAAAAGCTTAAGGTAGTAAATGGAGGGTGACTGCATGTATATAAGGCCCATTATTCCATAGATAAGCAACATGGGGTACTTAAATAACCTTAACTTGTCTTGAGCTGTTCCCATTTTTTTTCCCTTAAAGTTTTCATAGGAGTATCCTGGTGATTTATCTCTAGTCTTATATCCCTGCTACTAGCGTGCACATTCTGCAAAATTTGCAAATGCAATATTTTGCCTTTGTATTTTTCACACTGTATCTCTTAAATGGTTATTCTTCGATTTGATATTATGTTTTGAGCCAACATGACCCGCTACATTCTATCGGAAACCCTCTAGTGCATAATAATCACTTATTTAATAAAACTATTTACATTGCATTTAAATTCATGGGCACTAATCAAAATATGGCAGGTGATGGCAGATGTTGAGAGGAAAACTTTTATCGGACATGTCAGATGTTCATCAGCAAGGAACTCTCCGTTGGCAGAAGGCAATTCCTCTAGTTGGTTAGGCTCTTGCAAATGTCACGTGCCTGATGACAGGTAATGACAATGGTTCTCTAGACACTCCGATATTTTGTCAAGATGTAGAACATGGATTATATGTTCGCGTGGTTATTACTCTAGCTGAAAACTTCTTGGATTGGATTGATAACGGTAGATCCTTTAGAAAGGAAAATCAAAGATGTGAGTGTGACTGTAGAACATTTGAGGGGTCCACTGATTTCTCTATATTTAAGAAAGAGTCCATAGTGGGGCTTTTACAAAGGTCTTACGTGGAGTTACTGAGGCCTGTTTATCATCAATCTCATCTGACAAACCTGTTGGCTGTCTTGAGTACAGATAGTTTGCTCAGGGAGCTGAAATTTTGGCATTAGAGAATTTGGATAATTTGGGAAAGTTGCAATTGGTTCACATTTCATACTTCTACTCTTATATGCTCACATTATTTTCAGTATTGAACCCTGTGGCTGGATCATTGCCTATCCTAACATGCTATCCTTTACTCCTGGATTTCTTGTCAGCTTGTGGAGATTGCTGGAAACTAATCTTTTTCATGGTGCCTCTGATTGTGCAAGAGATCATCCAGGGAGCAGAAAAAATGGCACTTTGGATGTGAGACAACAAACATCTAAGTTTGGAGGTGGTAAATGGACCAGTGTACTACAGATAATCACTAGCAAGTCTCAGGCCAATGCTGATAGTGGTCTTTCGGACTCGACTGATTCTCATATTAGCTCTGGCCTGTTGGATGAAAACTCTTTTGATGTATGGGATGTAGAGCTTCTAAGGTCTGCCCTCAAGGTCTTTCTAAAGATATGTCTCATCTGCTGCATCTGTTCTGTGCAACCTATTCACACCTTTTGCTTGTGCTTGATGACATAGAGTTCTATGAAAAACAGGTAATCAGGTTCCGGATTTTTTTTTCTAGATAATCTTAGGCCTCATAAATGATTTTTAATAGGTAGTTTCTGCACGGGCTAGGTTCCTTTCAAGCTTGAGGAGCAAAGAAATATTACATCGGCACTGAATACACTTGTTTATAATGGCTTATCACGGAGCAGTTGTCTTCAGAATAAACCAATGATGCAGTCCGCAACCCAGTGCTTGCATTTAATGTATGAAAAGGATTGCAGGCACCACTTTTGTCCTCCTGATTTATGGCTTTTACCTGCCAAAAAGAGCCGGCCTCCTATTACGATAGCTACGAGAACTCATGATGTTCTTTCAACCAAATTAAATGATTTGTTGTTGGTTTCCAGCATGGGTTCTATTATCACAACTATGCCACACGTATATCCATTTGAAGAAAGGTAAGTAGAGAGTTATCAAAAAGCTATGTTTCACTCTTATGTTTTGATTACTTTTCACCTTTTTTTCTCCTGTGCATTTTTTTTTTTTAACACTACTTTCAACATTTTTTCTCAATAAGTAACTTCCTCTATGAGTGGAGCCTCGAAGGTTTTTTGGGACTAAATTTGGTAAATTAGTCCTTTTATAGCTACTAGGTCAATCACTTTTCCTCAAGGTAACTACTAACTAACGAAAAATTAGAATAATTGAAAATGATATGAAATAAATGATATAGCACTAGAATTACACTTGTGAGCAACACAAAATGAGTTTGTAAATCAATGTCGGAACAAACACGGTTAGAGATGAATAGCATTAGTTACTAAATAGTGGTACTAGGTTATATATTGAGACTGGACAATCTCTCAATCTTCCGATTAGCGATGGTTAGAATCAAACTTGTCATTCGGTATTGTTGCCAAAGATTCCATGACTTTAGAAATCAAATGATACATTGTGCATGTTGATTCTAACAATGTGACATTGGGCATTAATAGCAATTCACTTATTCTAAATTTCAAGAATTAGAGTGCAATTATGCACGAGAGTGGATAATTGTCCATCAATCTTGACACCTTAATCCCCTCATGCAAGACAAGTGTTTATTGAAGCAAAACTAGTGTCTTCAAGGATCATTACAAGTGTTGAATCTCATGTAAAAATGGACCAAGTGTTCTTGATAAGCAAGACACTTGGCAATCACATGCAAGAGAGAGAGAGCTTCAAGACTTAACATCTCTCTCTCTCTCTCTCTCTCTCTCTTGGCCGAACCCTCTCACCCTCACCCCTCAAAAATATTCTCTCAACTTTTTTCACCAAAAGCTCTCGAAGATCAAGCATCCAAGAAGGTTGAAGTATAGTTATTCTAATCGAGCTAACGGGTAAGTGAAATTGCTAAGGTCTATGTTATTTGATTGTCTTGCTTCTTGGAGAGTGAGTGTAGTCTAGGCATGTTAATCCCTCTAGATTCTTAGTTGTTGAAATTATGTTTAAGAATTGCTCATGCATGTGAAACCAAGTTCGTCTTTTATTTTTTTGGCTTATTGGAACTAAACCTAAGTAAGGGATGGTCTTGAAACTCACAGCTTATCCAAGGAGTTGTAGAGAATGTACCATGTTTTCGAAATATTTTAGAATCCATGATAGTTGTGCTTTGCTTAGCGAATTTTAGTGATTGGCTTGTGTTGTGGTTATTCGTGTAAGGCAATACATGAAATTTTGTGGGCATGCATAATTGTGTTTTTGGTCCTAGAGGTGTTGTGTTGAGAGACGGCACTAAATGTATAATCCGAAGTCTCTGACGCATGATAATTTTGGAGTGAGCCGCTGGTGCCTGCGTGATTTGGCATGGAAGGCGCGTCGAAATCTGTGACATCATATGGTGATGCCATTTTCTAATTTATAGATTGATGAATGTTGAATTTGACGCTTTTGTGTGATATAATCAAAGATAAATGTGCATGGTTGTGTGAAATGAATCAACATTAATAGATAACCATCAGACAACGAATTGATGATGTCTCGAGTGAGTCGGGATGCCTAAGGACAGCAAACTTTTATAGATAGCGAACCATTGAAATCTGGATAGCAAACCGAAAGTGATCCGCGTGGACCAGCCAACATCCCGATGTAAATCCCTGAGTCGAGGATGGCAAATGATCACATGAGAACTTAAAAAAACAAGGTGTGTGCATGCTTAAACTCTTGTCTATAAAGTCTAATATTGTCCAATTGTGGTATATATGTGTTGAGTCGATATTTGTGTGTATTATCTTTGTTTGTCTTGGACGAATCTCATGACCGACTGGTGAACATATCGTATAGTGTAGAGTTTAGCTATTTCTCTTGATCAACGTATGCTCACTCCACTATTTTTTAGATATTTAGCATGGATGTTCCATCCATTGCACGTTACAGGGCGCCTATCTACATCAAGGGTATTGTTGAGCATCGTGAACCTTCACAAGTCCATCCTGACATTCATATGATATGAAACTATGATTTGGATAGATACGGGGCATCTAAAGTGGATTCTTCTTCGATTTGTGTCATGGTTCCTTAACCATGAATGTGATCTTTTTGAACTCTTTTGGTTTGGGAAAGGTAATGACAACACAAGTAAATAGGCGAGGTGCTGCAATTTATGGATTTTTTTAATAGGATGAGGTTGTCGGGTGGAGGAGAATATGCACTTTTTGGCTCACCCCAGACATTTGTTAATATGTCTTTTGATATAAGAATTAAATATGTGAATATTGATGTAAATATAATGATCGCTTATATGAATATGAAATGAAAATAATGTACTATGTTATTTGCATTTTAACTTACCTTCCACTTGAATAATTAAAAGTAAAGAAATGAAAGAATACATATTAATGAGTGACGTTTTGGGGCGTTATAAGGCATGAGATTTGAATATCATGAACAATTCAAAAATGTTGTAAGAAGATATACTGTAATGAATGGATTTAGCATTTTTTTGGTAAAAGAGTGAATATAAAAGAATTGAAGTTAGGCGTGTAAGATGATATGGTTGGAGTTTGTATGGCAATTGGATTCAGAATAAGAACTTTTATTATAAAGAGAGTTGAATATCTTCATACTTGCAATAGAAGTCTAAAAAATATGCAAGCTACTTTTACATGGTTTGCTTAGGAGTATTTGTGCAAAACTAAAGCAAAACATACTTACTTAGATGTAAAAATGTAAGTAGATGTAAAAGAAAAATTTGCCGTGATACTTAACAAGAAAAAATGTTACATGGTTATATTGAACGCTCTTAGTGATGTAAGGGGCCCAATAAATGAGTAATATAGTATGCTAAGATCTTATTTAGCGAAGTTCAAAAGAGTTAGCAATGATGAACATTTAACATAAAAGTTGACCCAACAACCAAAATATTTGAGAGATTTTATGTGGGTTTTGATAAATTGAAAATGGGTTTTTAGTGGGATGTTGACGTATCACAAGTTTAGATGGGGGCTTTCTTAAGATTGGATTGAAAGATAAGTTGTTGTGTGATGTAGGACGAGATGAAACAATCAAATGTTTCACATAGCTTGGGTAGTTGTGGAAGTTGAGTTCAATGGCATTTTGGACTTGGTTTCTCACCTTGTTATTCCCTTACCTGAGCATGGATACAAGTGATGGTTGGACTTTTATCAATGATCAGTAAAATGTACTATCTCATATTATGTCTTTATAGGCTATTACACTACGATAGTATTATTATTGATGTGATTTTTTTATTGACTGTTTTTTTGGTTGCATGGACTAATGAATGGAGTTCATGTCTATCTTCATAAGCAGAACATTGAAATTGTGTAAGACACGTATATGCTTATTGGAAAAAATTGCACAAAGGGAATACTTTTAAAAGTCTCTTCTATAGGGTTATGGAGTGTACATTTGAGTACCTTAGAGGTTATAAAAACTTTATGAGACAAAGCCCTCAACACTTTTATAAGGTTTCCATCAAAACAATTACCAAGTGTAAAACAGTTGATAATAATTTAAGTGAGATCTTCAACGCATACATTTGAATATCAAGAGCAAAACTTATACTTGAGATGCTTGAAGGAATAAGAACTATGTTGATGGAGAGGATGTTAGAGACAAGTTAGTTAATGGTGGATCAAATAGATCCAATTTGCCTAAGGATTATAATGTAGTTAGAGAAGACTAAACTGGAGTCTTTGTATTGTATTGCTAAAGTGGTAATAGGGAATAACTTTGAAATTCAAGTATTTGACAAAAGATTTATGGCTAACTTGGTTGGGAAGACTAGTGCTTGTAGGTAATGGAACTTATCTAGAATGGTATGTAAACAAGGCAAATGTTGCATTAGTTTCATGAAGTTAAATATCAATGATTATGACTACTTCAAGAAAATACTTATGAGAAATTTTATCAATTTCCTCTCCTAGCCATAAATGGACAACAAACTCAATGATTAGCCAATCGAACCCCACCTTATAGAAGGAAAAAGGGAGAGAGAGAGAGAAAGAAAAATATAGTCAAAGATAATGATGAATAAAGTAGCGATGGTAAGAAATTGATGAAAGTTGGGTCTAAATGCAATATTCAAATTGCCTTATGATGGGCATAACAAGAAACATACAAAAATCATACAGTACCTAGGCTATCCAAAGTAAGCTTTATTTAAAAACCATATAACTTTTAATAATAATTTTTTTGGGTTATCATAATCATTAACATTGGTGTCTCTTTTATTTTTTTACATGTTGGCAAAAAGAGAAAGACCAAAGAAGGCTACTAGTGTGCAGGATAGTGCACAGGCTAGGATACCATTTATATGGACTTTACTACCATCAAGAATGAGAGAGGTTATGTAATGTTTTTTAGCCACATTTCATTTTCATAACTTGTGTATATTGTGATTAATGTTTTGTGTTAATTTTGTATCTTTAAGCTTGACAAAGATATGGACTTTTTATGTTTGAAATTGGGAATTCATATTTAAGGGTAATACTTTGGTTTGATATTTTATATGTGTATTAAAAAGAAAAATAAGTTAACACGTTAGAATTTTCTTTTACTACAAATGCTTGGTAATAATAGAATTACTAACATTAGAGGTCCATTTTTCTCCAATAGATAGACAAAAGAAAGAAATGTTCGAATTTCATAAAGCCAATTTTCAATTAATATCTCAAAACTATCATATGCTCAACAATTTGGAATTTATGGTGGATTGTGAAATTATGAATCGAAAAATACTAATGGATGTTCAGTACTTAGTGTTAGATGATGATATTTCGTTGCATACTAAAAAATGCTAGTTTTCATTTTTTTTTAATGGATTTGATTATGTACAGTATTTGGTCTGGTGATTTGGTAATGTAGCTTTCTATTTGGGATATTTTGGATATGTATAATGTGTTGAGTTGTGCTTGCTATATTGGGACATCTCTCTTTTTTAGCACAATGTTTTGGCTATGTACGATGTTTTAGGACCAATAAATGCAGTGAATGTTTACTACATCTAGTGCTGGGATTGGTTGAAGATTTTGAGTTGGATTATTATTTGTGGTTTTAATTGTATAAATAAGTCCTGTCATGGAAGGTGATGGAGATGCACAAGTTTGGTTTTATATTATACAATCTGGTGTGTTGTATTGCATGTTTGTAAATGTTTCGTGCAAATAATTACAATAGTTATTGTTGTCTAACTTGACTGGTCAAGTTTATAGAGAGAAGAAATTGGCAAGACATTGAAATATTTCGTATAAATTCCACATCAATCATGAAAATTCAAAGACTGCATTCCATGCATTGAAACTAATGTGATTTCTATTATGAGATTTTAGTAAAGCTGGTAACACAAAATAACTAATATAGAAACTTTTGTATTCAATAGCAATAAGGATTATAACTCAATAAATCTTTCACCAACATTAGAATCAATAAATCGAAAAGAAAAAAATATGGAGATCTTAAAATATCGCTACAAGATGCGTTGCATCATCTAAAACACAACTTCATTCAAGGAACCCCAACTAAAAGATGCCATGGATATGACAATGCTTTCTCAAAGAACAAAATGTCAACAAAGGTTTTTCCACATCCTTTCATATCACAACTGCAGTTGACTTTGACTTTGGCTCAAGCACCTTTGCTCGTTTTTCTTCTCTTTCAAGGCCTTCAATGCATTCTCTACAAGTGAAACAAACAGAAATTGGAGTCATTTGAATCTATACTTAAAAGTTATTTTCGTTGTTTTTTTTTAATGCAAAAGGATTTCAAGTAAGGAGGTACCCTTAAAATATACCAAAGAGAACCATTTGATAACACTCACTTGAAAATTTGTGAGTTTCTTACTCCCATCTTTTAGTAAACCACATAAAGAAAAAAAATGGTCTCATGAGCTTCTTCACCGAATTAGCACCCTTTAATGAATGGATTATAGTTTTTGACTTTAGCTATTTGGAATCATTAAACATACGCGAGGCATCACTTAAGAAATCCCACGAACTTTATCTAAGCATTCATTGCCAACCATTATAACTTTTTCCTTCAACTTGTAGACACCATTCATCTTATCAATGATGAATTCAATTGATACCTCAACATTTGCTATTCTAGGATTTCATCCTTCGTTGCTTATTGGCAATCATCACTAGTCGCCATAGAAACTCATGAAGCACAAAGGCATGGTGAATAGAGATACAGAAGTCATGAAAGTTCAGTAGCGTGCTCAACAACTGAAATTACATAAAAAATCTTGTCTAATAATTAACAAATCGATTAATGATATGAAGACTATAACAAAACATCTTTAGATTCATCAATTTCAGAAATTAATTCATGATAGTATCTCAAGGACATATCATCAAATAGGTTGTATACGCTTGACTAGGAGTGAGCATCGGTCCAGGGTCAACCCTAGACCGGCTCAACCCTACCGGTCTTGGTCTGGTTCCTAATGGGACTAAGTTAGTCCTCGGTCCTGAGATCCTTGGACCAGTATTATGTGGGTTGGTTCTTGATCCTAAGAGTTTCAGGTTGGTCCAACCTGGACCAACCCTAACTTAATAATATATTATATATTTTTATAATATTTTTAATTTATTCTAAAGAGTAAACTCTAACTCAAATGGTGTCCTCCTCCAGTACTCTTGCTCTTCTTTCTTCTTTATCCCCTTAGTATTCAATTTGCCAAGTAAAATTGAGAGAAACAACTTTACTTATGAGCAATTTTGCCCCACTCACCGCTCGACACACCCTGCTCACCTCTAGTCGCTCACCACTTGACGCTTGCCTTGCTTGCCATGCTCATCCCACTCTCTTCGCTAACCTCGCTCATCGCTGAGTAAATTAGAAAGAAATAAAAGCCCTAACTAGAAATCCTTTTCGCTCATGAGCAACGCTCGTCTTGCGACTCTATAAGCAATTTTAATCATTTTTTTGGTTTCTTTCTTTTAGCAAGTGTAAAATTTTTATTGTTGCCTTATCTTAAATTTGTTAAATATGTATTGGTATTTATAGTTTAATTAAAACCGCAATATTGATAGATATGTAATTTAAAATAGTAGGTTTGACTTTTCAGAAATAAGAAAAGATGAAAAAAATTATCGTTTGATCCCGGGTTAACCCTGGAACCGGACCGAACCCATTGGGTCGGTTCGGTCCTCAGTCTCAAGCTTAATAAGGTTGGCCCTTGGTCCCAAAAATTGAGGACTAATACTGTGCAGGTTGGCCCTAGGGTCAAGGGATGGACTGGCCCAACCCGAACTATGCTCACCCCTACACTAGACAAAACGAGAAAGACACATTAATGAGCTCGGTTGGGGTACTAATCTTGCATTGATCCCATTTCGGATGATCGTAATTAATAAAAATCAACTTGAATCATCATGGAAATTAACCTAAATTTAGAAGAAGACATCTCAACACATACATATATGTACAATAATTTTCATTTTATTGACTCTTGAGATTTAAATTTAGGGGAAAAAAGAACAAAAGAAAATAAAAGAACAAATACCTAGTTGTCACAAGGGATGTTCGCAATTTCTACATCCCTCTCCTTTGAGTGAGCAACCAAGCACAAGCCCGTATAGGAAGAGAACGAATGTTGTGATGTTCACCACTTAGTTGATTCACTGAGGAATTCCTCTAGTCTGCGATTAATTCTTTCAAGTGTAACGACTCGAGAGGCTAATGCACGAAGAGTCTGACGCGGAGGACAGAGAAGCTCGTTGTTTCTGGCATCGTGTCGTGGAGAGTGAATCTCTCTTTGAGCATGAATTAAAGAAGTAAAAGGCAAGCCCTAATTCCCCCAATCTTCAAAGCAAAAACCGTCACACATAAATTAAAGAAGAAGAAGAAGCGAGCCCTAGTTTAACCCAATATTCAGAAAAAAAGAATGATGACGTTTTGTGGCTTTTTTCCACGTCAGATTTTGTGCTTACATGGAATTGCCACATCAGAGGAATCAGAGGAATTAACGATAATTTTTTACGGAGGGTAGATTTGGGACTAAAGTAAAAGTTGATATTTTTTTTTAAACAAAGAAAAGTTTGGGGTATTTTTGGGACTAAAGCTAAAGTTCCGGGATTTTTATGGAATTGACCTATCCCAAAGTTAGGTTCATTTTGTGGAGTATATGTAATGCCCTTCCCACCAAGGAACTACAAAGGAGAATGATGATAATAGATTCGGAATGCCCACTTTGTGGCCAATCTCCAGAAACAATAGGACACCTCTTCACATTGTGTGACTGGATAAATGAAATGTGGTCAGATCCTAAGATTAGAGTTGACACCTCCCTAATAAATATAACTCGAATCGACAAATGGGTATGTGAAAATATTACCTCCAGAGCTAATTCACAATCAAAAGCTCTATTTGCTAGAGTAATGTGGCTATTTTGGAAGGCATGGAATTTCATGATCTTCCGAACATGAAGGCTTAACCCAAGCTCAATCATTGGAGATGCCATTTTTATGACCCAACTCTTCGCAAAATGGAATTTGGATAAGAGAAGCGGAGATGAAGGAAGAGGTCTTTACCAACACAATGGAGCTCATAGCCACACCATGCCATGAAAATCAATGTGAACAACTCTTGGTATAGTTCAATCATGGTAGGGTCCATTGTAAGTATCTACAAAATCGATCAAAGAATTCTTACAAACGGCTTGATCCACACCCCCTCTACACTCATAGTTGAAACCTTAGGAGCAAGAGAGGCACTGTTATGACCAAAGTAGACACAAGGGACACAAATTGAATAACAATAGATCTGTATGTGGAGATCTCTTCATATAGCTTATCAATGGAGGAGCATGTATTCGGCTGAACGGAAACTCTATGGCCTACTCGATCCATTATGAAAGATTGTCGATCATTACTTGGCTAGCTATGTGGGGTTACTTTGAGATATGAGCCGAGAGATACAAATTAGGTCACGAAGTGGATTGCCAAGACTCATCGAGCTAGTTCCCTCCCATGGAATCGGGTTGCCATTCATCCTCATTAACTATGGTTAATTTTATGTATTAATCTTGGAACTTCTTGTAATCTATCTTTTGGTTTGTAATGAAAGTGGTTATTTTCTTGAAAAAAAGAAATTAGGAGGAAGTAGTTAGCCGAGGGGTGGGGGTTAAAATTTCAATTTCATTTTCCAGGGGGGCAGAAAATAAATTATAATAAAAATGAGGGTCGTTTGGTTTTGTACAGGCTGGTTTCAGCTTTCAGCTTTCCTCTTCGTGCTCTTCTTCTGTCCGCACTCGCTCCCCAGAGTCGTCTTCCTGACTTCAAATCCTCCCCTCTCTCTTCTGCATTTTCTCGCTCCTGCTCTCCACTGTAGACTTCACCGCCTCGGCGAGTGGACATACCGGAAACCCGCCGGCCGCCGGTGCTCCAGCCGGAGGAGCGACGATGAGCGTGATCGACATCTTGACCCGGGTGGACTCGATCTGCAAGAAGTACGACAAGTACGACGTCGAGAAGCACAAGGACTCCAACAATGTCTCCGGCGAGGACGCCTTCGCCCGCCTCTACGCCGCTGTCGAGGCCGACGTCGAGGCCGCCGAGCAGGTCCCCCCTTCTCCAGATCTGAACCTCTCCCCGCTCGCTTTTGACTTTCCGTTCGTCTGGTAAATCGGAGCGAATCGAAGAAGTCGTGCGCTGTGTTTTCGATTCTCGTTTCGAATTTTAGTCGTGTGGATGGAATGGAAGAGCTGATTGCCGTGCGATTTTCTCTTCTATCGATCGCTTGGTTACCGTTACCAGCCGATGGCGGGTGTTTTGCATTTTTCTATCTTGAGAAAATAGGATGTCATCCTTGTTGATCTACTACTGAATGCAAGCTATTTGCTATGATTGTCTATTATATCTGCATTATTTTGGTTTGAACTAGAAAGCGGCGGCCGCTTCCAGCGAGAAGAACAGGGCATCTGCGGTCGCTCTGAATGCAGAGATACGGCGAACCAAGGCCCGGTTACTTGAGGAAGTGCCTAAGCTGCAAAGATTGGCTATGAAGAAGGTACAATTCTTGGGTTTCTACAGATATGGAGATAGGATCTAGTTTTTCGCTCTTTCAAATACCTTGTTACTTTATGGAGCAGAAATCTTGCAAAATACATAAGTAACTTAACTTTGGTCCTTAGACGAATGAGTTCTATTACTCTTTTATGTTTTATGCTTGCTCTCATACTTGTTGACTTCCTTTTTGTACTGAGTGACTGGTATGCATAGGATGCATTGCATGCAATTTGGGAAAGTTCTTAGTGTATTATGAGCTTGGAGTCCAGACGTAGATGATTTTTCATGGCTTATGGCAACTGTCGGCTTTTTACCCTGGGAAAGCTCCCTACTTAATTAAGCTGACAACAACTAGAGATATTTAAACTTGTTGATTGCTTTTGAACATATTGTTTAAGTTCTGTGGTTAATTGTGGTAAAAGATGGGGGATGCACTTGTGCGTCATGGGATTTGCAAGAGGAAGAAAGAATTCTAGACCTGTACGTGATGATCTACTTAGGTATGAGGTTTATGCATGCAACATGTGGTCTATACCTGTGAACTCATATTTAGATTTTGAACTTGTACTTCTTGGCCAGGATGATATCAAATTTTTTGTAGACTCTTTAAATAAGGATTTCTCTGTATAACTTCTAAGTAGTTGTTGATTATATTGGTATTTCTCATCTAGGTTTTAGGAGGGTGGCATTATTTTTATGCCTGTATATCTCCTGATGAACTTCAATGATGATACATTAAGAAATCAAAGTGTTTCTATTCTTCCTGCTGGTCCATAATCTCTTGGTCAAAAGGGGAAGTTTCTGGTGTGGCAAACCAAGGTTTTGTGAATCCAATAGCACTATCACAAACTCTTGCAAGGACAGGAGTGGCAGTTTTAGCTCGATGGTATAGGAGTAGTGCAGTGTCTTTTTGGTTGTTGGGGATGTAAAAGACATCAAAAGGAACAAAAATCAAAGGCTAAATCAAGAAGAGTTTGAGCTGTGATAGAAAATAGATCTTCTTGGATTTTGAGAAACGAATAATGTATATGAAGAAGAAGAAATATTGATGACAAATAGACTTAAAGATATTGTTATAATAGGGTTACTCATCTAGCTGGATCTCAACCTTTGATTAGACTTCAATAACTTCAAATCTCAACCTTCCAATCTCGTTAGAAGTGGCATGACTAGCAGATGCGATTCGTTAGTGATAATAACATGAGAAAAGACTAATTAAAGAAAAAAAAAACTTAAAAACACTTGGAATAATATTACTCTTCTGCAACATTGTTCTGAGCTTAGAAAGAATCACGCTCGGTGGTGAAGACTTCAGCATACTTTTATCCTCCTTGGCTCATCCTCTGCTATACAAATACTTCCACTTGGTGGTTTGCTTAGACAATTGACAAAAACCTATTGATAGTGGTTGCCTTGGGTGAATATCATGTCTTTGACATCTAAGTCTTCTTAAATGACATCTTTTTTGCACCTTTAGTAGATAGCTAACTTTGATCTTGAACTGGAGGGACTTTCTTTGTCAAACCCCTCAAAAGCATCTAAGTTGAAGACATTGAGAAATGGGCTGATCTATAGTTCATATGGTATTTTTCTTACATGGGCATCAGAGTTAATTCTTGAACACCCTGCAGTGCCCAAACGTCCTTGTCTTGAACATTTATCACCTCAGGTGGACAAGTTTTAGGTCTCCCTCCTAAAGATCCTTCACTTTGCTATGTTGTATTGTCGTAGCGTAACATGCTTCATTGCAATCCTTCAATGTTGCTCTTACCTTTTCCTGACCCAAGCTGCACATGTTTTGCAAAACCTTGCCTTTTTCATCAATTACTCTAGTCTTTACATCTGTGGAAGTGAACCTAGATGAAGCACGTGTGATTTTTTGAACACTTATTGCAGCTTGTACCAGGGTGTTCTTGATGCTTCCATTCACATAGCTGTAGGAAATCTCAGCCTGAGGAATGACAAAATCCTTGTTTGTTATGTATTTTGACAAGACATTATAGCCCATTATGCAACCTCTATGAACCACTTTATGTCTGACCTTCTGGCTGGTGTTGACATCTCTTTCAGATGTAATAGAAATTGGAATATCATTAACCTTACCTCTCCAAAGAACAAGTCAACAATATGTGTTGTAATCTGTGGTAGATGATTTCGAATAGGGAGTAAGGGATGCTCTTCAGCTTGACATCTCTTTCTGATGTAATAGAAATTGGACTATCATTAACCTTACCTCTCCAAAGAACAAGTCAACAATATGTGTTGTAACCTGTGGTAGATGATTTCGAATAGGGAGTAAGGGGGCCAATTTTTAAAGTTGGTCCACAACAACAAGAATGGAATAATATCTTTTGTTGTTTCGAAAGGCCTAGGATGAAACACATGCTCAAATGAACCCAAAATGCTTCTCATAGCTGTAAAGTTGTGTATAAATCTGTGTTCGGTGAATTCATCTTGCCAAATTGACAATCCGAACACCTCACTAATTTGCTCATGTCAATTAAAACTAAATAGACCCCATTGCCATAGTCTCAAAATAAATGTTGTTTCAAGCCACTACCATGAAGCTCTTTAATAACTTGTTCATGTAAAGAACCTTTCAGAATGCAATGTTGGTTCCCTTCAAATGAGTAATCATGATGCAACTTGCAAGGCAGAGGTTCTGCATTTTCTTCTTCTTATAACTCATTTAGGATATGGCTGAAGTAAGGATCAGTTTGATAATGATTTTTGAGCTCCTCAAAGCTTGTGAATTGGCTTCTAACACACTTAAAAGTAGGAATCTCATTTTTAATGCATCCGCTGCTACCTTAGATTCTTCAAACCTGTATATTCATGTTCAACCTAAAAATCGAATTGAATTGCTCCCTAGCCTATTTAGTTAAAAAGCCTAGCCTAGCCCACCTGGGCCAGCTCAGGACCCATAGCCATCATCTCTACAGTGAACAATTAAATTACTTCCATCTTATATCTTAATGGATTGATTCAATCCCATTAGATTGCGAGTAGTCATTTGTTCTTGAGTCTCTCAGAAACCAACCCTCGTATAATTGTGGGTAAACTCGAATTCATATCCTTTACCGACAAATGTTGCTTTATCTAGTGGAATTACTCTGGCAACTTATTCTTCATGTACTCCTTAATGCTGATTTTTGCCTTGCCTTGTTGTGCACATTGCTTCTTAAATCTCTTTCACTGTTGAAGTTCGATGCCTGTCAATTTAAGCTTGATAAACTATACCTTCCACTGATTTGCCATATGCTCCAAGCTTGCTTCCCCATACAGAATCTAAAATTATTGACATACAGATCACAATGAAATTTGTGACTTTTTACTTTGGTTCAATCACCGTTGAGCATAAACTAATAGCTCTTCAACCCAACTCCTTTTGCATTATTATATGGGCCCAGCATCATGAAAGGGATTCTTATCTAATCCATTGCTATCATCCTAGACCACCATCTTGCATGTCTAAGGGATAGTGGTTGCCTTTTGAAATCTCCATTTGAGCTTTAACAAGCTTCTGCTGCTGCAAATGTTGTATAGGTTTTGGCTAATGTATAGTCTATCTTTGTCACTTGTACTAATTGCCTCTTCCGCAACTTCAGCCACACTCAACCATTTTGTCGAAATAAAAAAAGGAGCCAATGCAAGAGCTAAACTTGAGAAGAATTGAAACAGGAACAAAACTAGATGGATTGGGTTTTAGAGAACTCAATTATGTTTATTGTGAAGAAAAAGCTATTAATTGACTTAAAACACCTGTTTATACTATGGTTAGACATATATAGATCTCAGATTAGAATTAGGGTCTGTTTGGATTGACTTTTACTTTTTGTTTTTCTTTTTAATTTAAATTTTTCACCTCACACATTTAATTTGAAAATCTGAAACCTATGAACTTTACTAACACTAAAATCTTGACACATAGATTCATGTATAATTTTATCATAATTTACTGAAGTTTGAGATGTATTTTATATTTTGGTGCGAAAGCAAATGAGTACTTTTTACTGTTGCTCATGTGTAAACAAACAGGCCCTTAAATAAATTCTAACCTCAACCACCAAACCTCATTTAAAGTCACATGATTATGCCATGACCACTTTGTCCTGGTAACATATTAAACAAGTAATTAAAGAAGAAAGAACCTAAAATAGTAAAAATTATTATAATGCTCCTCCATCAATCTTCTCGAATTGGTCTTTTGCTGTTATCTTGGCAAATTTTTTTCTATGATGGTTACTTTGCAAGCTTAGGAGATATCCTCACTTGTTCACCTCATTTTTAATTCTAGCCTTATCATGCTAAGCTTTGCCACCGTGTATGTTGGACCCTCAAAATCTTCATCGATTGAAGTCAAATCCATACTTACAGGAACGTGGGCACTGAATCAGTCGAGGAAGTTCCATTTCATCCCTTTGTGGCTTCATGAACCCTGTTTAGAGGATGTAAGCATAAGTGCTTGGTCGAGTTAGGAATTCCAATCTTTGAGTTCTCTTTGATCACTTGTTAGTTGGGCATGAGTGGCAGGCTTGCTGTAAGATAACAGTATTTCTTGGCTAACCTATCAATCTTTTGGAACCTATTGGATGGTTTCTGCCTTGCCATCTGGCAGTTTGCTCCCAATTAAATAAGCTAGATCTATAGATCTTTCAAATGAAGTCACTTGGACATGCTCTTTCCCTTCTTCAGTTCAAGGTTTGGTAGAAAAAAGAGCCTACTAGTCAGGTATTCAGTCTCATACTCTTAACTTAATTACAGGTTAAAGGACTTTCATCTGAAGAATTTGCTGCTCGTACTGATTTGGTCCTTGCACTGCCGGATAGAATTCAGAGCATACCAGATGGAACTGCACCTGCACCTAAAAAAGCTGGAGGTTGGACAACTTCTGCATCACGTGCGGAAATAAAGTTTGATTCAGGTTGTTGGTCGCATCTATCTGTTTGACCTTATATATTTCATCTTTCTGAAAATGATTTTGGTTGGTGGAATGGGGGGCTGTTCATCTGATAACTTAATGCATGCTGATAAGTTTTGTTTGTGTTCAGATGGAAGAATGGACAGTGACTTTTTCCAACAAACCGAAGAGTCAAGCCAATTTAGGCAAGAGTATGAAATGCGGAAACTGAAGCAGGCAAGTAACATTCTCAGATTGGTATTTTGCATGGTTCACTGATCTTTGTACTTGGAGTTCTCTTTATAACTCAAAATGTTTGGGCCCACATTTCTTGGTGGTTCTAACTTGATGTCCCTACAGGATCAAGGTTTGGATGTGATAGCCGAGGGTTTGGATACATTGAAAAATATGGCTCATGATATGAACGAGGTTTGTGCTGTTCTTGTGATCTTCTCTGCTGTTTCCAGGTGATTACTAAACATTCTGTGCCATGCATGCAGGAATTCGACAGGCAGGTCCCTTTGATGGATGAGATTGACACCAAGGTGACAAAATAGTACTTCCGATTTATTTTCTTGCTGGCATCACTTACCTAACTCATGTATTGACTCCTTTCCAAAATTTACTAGGTGGACAGGGCAGCTTCAGACTTAAAAAATACAAATGTCAGGCTTAAGGATACTGTTAATCAGGTAATTTGAAGTACAGTAATACTGAAGATTGAGTTCTGCTAGCATACTTACATTCATTTATGGTCTTTTCTTATTGATGGTGAATTGTCTGATGAAGTTTTTGTTCTTGTTCCAGCTGAGGTCTAGCCGGAATTTCTGTATTGATATAGTTCTTTTGTGTATAATTCTGGGTATTGCTGCCTATTTGTACAAGTAAGCTCCATCTCTTCAAGTTACTTTTTACGTATCTATTTCTTATTATGTATCTCTAGTCAAATGTATTAATTCTCCATCTTATGTGTGTATGTGTATTGGCTGCGTATACTGTGTATTCTGTGTAAAAGTTGTCTACTTTTTCTTTTTCTTCTTCATTTGTGGGATATTCATTATCATTTGTTCATGGTTTTTTAGTTATCATTATCTTTTATTTTTACCCAGTGCGGAGGTCTTAAAAAAATCCAACCGAAACACATGGCCTTGGATTGAAGTTTGATTCTCAGCTTCTTAAATGAATCATGAATCATTTTATTTTGTTTTGAAATGGCTCATATCCTCTCTCTCTGTTCTCTCTCTCACACTCACACTCCCATTCATTCTCCCTGCTCCCAGCCGCTTTTGGGGGGGGCGGGTGTGGTTTGGGGTGGGGACAATTTAGTTGCAGGAGTGCATTTTGACTCTCACGTCCTGCAATGAGGTAGGGCAAAAGTCTAAGCAATTAGAATAGGAGTAGAGTAGGACCAACAAAAACAATAAAAAATTATGGCCTCATGTAGCCACATTATCTTTTACTGTTACCTTTTTCGAGAATGTCTAGTGACCTCATTGGCTTCCACTAGTGTAGATCTCTTGTGAACATTAATATTTTTGATAGCCATGTGCAATTACCTTGCTCTTAACTTTGTCTCAATTGAGTTGGTGATTGACCATATGCGTCTTGTCAATATTGAGGTTCAGTCTGTTCCCTTTGTGTTCCCAAACTAACATTGGAGTGATGTTAGATGATGAATCCAAATACCTGTCTAATTTAGTGGAGAATTGAATATAAATCACACTGAATGATGACTCTAAATGAGTAGGTTCGTTTGGGAATCTCACCTGAATTTAAACAACAGACATAGAATTTCTTAGAAATCACACTCGAGAAGAATTGCGTCATGCAATTCTGAAAATGAAAACAATTGCTAGAACTCATAATATCATGGACTCTATCAAAAAAAGAATTACAGCCGTTTATAAAGAGTCTTCTGAAATCCTACTCCAATTTTAATAAGAGAAATAATCTAAATAGGAAATCTCTAAACAAGAATGCAGTGTCTATATAACAAGAAAGAAAAATTGAATTTATATTGGTACTCAAATTTTAATATATAGAATCCTTATCTGATTAGAAGCTTTTTGAGCTGAGAGAATTGATGGATCTACTCATCTTTCACCAAATCTGCATGCAACATCATTTCCACAAATGTCAACTTGTTTGATCTTGTAGGCCGCATCAAGGGAAGTTCTATTGTGATTAGTATCAATAGCCAAATTAACAAGTATTTTCTCCAGCAACCAGATTTTATAGTTTACCATGGAATAGAAACCAACTAACTGTGGACGTTTTATCATGAACTGCATTACTCATGGTCTAACCCTATGTTATTGCAATCCTGAATAAAGAGTGGTTAACTTTTATGGCAGCGTATCATTTGGGACCTAGATATTATCCTCATTGACTTGGACTATGGTACTTTTGAGGATCAAATGAATGGGGGCTACTGTGGAAAAACTGTAGTTTGAAACATATATTGGGTCGAATATTTTGTGTACCTCTTAGATCCTCTCTCTTTCCATTTTCTTTAGATGGACCTATTCATCAACAGCATGTTGATTGAAGCTTCCCTTAAGTGGAGGTCAAAATACTATTTTGTCAGACATTTTCAGTTCGCTCGTAGTTAGTAAATTTTTCTATGCCACAAACATTATGGTTATTATATTGTCATTATTAATTTTTGATGACTAGCTTTGATACTCCTGTCCTCATCTTGCATGGTTTGGTTAAACTGCAGCATAGTTCACTGATTTTTCTCTGCTTACGTGTCCATGACTCCACATCTGCGCCTTCTGCTCATATTGTGCTTTCCTTGCAGTGTATTGAAAAAGTGAAAGCGGCACCTTCCTACAGAGTTGGGTTTTCTGCTTGTTTCGTTCTTTGAGGATTTGTACTTTGAGGACTTCTTGTGGTGCTTGTATTGATTCTTTGTTCACTGTATATCTGTGGTGCTCTCCCCCCGACTCAGCAAAGGAATTGCTATTTCTGGAGACTAGTTTGTTGAAGCTATCGAAATTATTTTCTGTCGTGTATACCCTTTCTTTAATGTCACCCTGATGTTTTAACATTTTGCTGGATATGTTCATGAGTAACACGCGTCCACTTGACAAATTAATCTGTTGCATGTTATTAATGGATAGCCATTAGATTCCATGGCCATCTTCATAGCTTTGATGGTTTGCTTTTTCATTTGGTTGTCTGAAATGAAATATAGGGTCCCTTTTTTTTTTCCGAATAAATATAGGGTCCGTTAAGAAGGTTGTTTTTGGGAAATTATTTTTCAACTTTCCAGTGTTTGAATGATGGAAAATTAATTAATCTATGAAAAATATTTTCCATGGACTGAGGATAACAAGTTTAAATTGAAAAATGACAACTTCCTCCCTGGCAAGAAGAAAACCAATTTCTCTAAATCACTAAGCAGAAGAAAACGAATCATTTTTCTTTATCTTGAAGTGTTTAGTGAAACAAATGTACCCATAGTCTCAATTTGTCAGTGAATTTGGATGTCTTGCGGTTGTTGAGTTTGTAAATCATTTGGATTTTGAGTAAATAGAGCACTTGGATTTTTTTTTTTTTTGGGGTAAAAGATCACTTGGCTTTTGAGCGAATGTTGTACCTGATGATTTTGCCAACATTTTACCCGATCCATTTAGTAGAGTATTGATAAAAGAAAGAATTTGAAGTGTCAATTCCTTCAAAGGGAAATGGAAGCTCACAAGCTAATGTCGAGTAATACCCCTTATGTTCTGGCCCGTTCCAAAGATTTTTACATTGCTCTTCGGCGATACTATAGCTTTGTCTTTTTCCTCACCTCTATCTCCATCTCAAAAGACAGGAAAGGGGAAATAAAGAAGCTGGGCCATGTACCTCTCGTCGCATTTTGCATGGATCTATTTGCAATGTTGGTTTTTGAATTAGTGTAGCCAATGATTGCACTTCATATCAACCTTTTCGAATGTGTCGACTCAAATTATTGTGATTGAAATCGACATGGTGTCAAGTCCCGCAAACAAAAGCACATTATACCCTTGCATAAAGGGCTCTTAGACCAATTCGTTTGGAACGGATCGACTCTCCATCCAATTCACTATGGTCCAAGAACATGGAACATGACAGGAACCGCGAGGGGGACACGATAAAGCCAAGTTGATGCCCTAAAGATTCGATTGGCATGTTGTTTTCTCCTTGGAATCTCATACTCATCTGACCTTCAACTTTTCTATATGATTCTAACGTGATGTTTGATATATTTATTCTTTTATCCCTGTCCTATATAATTGATCCTATCGAACAATGATCCATGTATTCCATTTCACTTCATTTCCTAGAGGCATTGTCTAGTGTATGTTTGTTCTTCCTATTCTTGGCGTTTCTTGTCATTTCCCGATCCAATTCCAAACTAAAGCTCGACGATCAGGAATGATGAGAGCAAAGATTTAACCTGGAGTCGCATAAGCGATCGCATGTTCCAACTTTTCAAGACCAGAAAGCTCTTAGAAGGTGATTGGAGGGGTTTCTTCTTACCATCCAATGCAATGTCAATATGTTGTCAGTCCTATGTCATGAATTAGTTCCTCTTTCGACCACCCAAATGAATGTAGCATCGACGAGAAGTCTCCGCATTTATGTATGCATGTCAGTGGGTATCGGTACATATTTTTACACACTGATGTGGACATTCCAGGCGAAAACACATTTCTATATGCCACTCACACTAAACACCTTTCAACTTTTGTTGAGCTAGTCCGCTTGAAAGGTAATTTTCTTTGGATTTTATTTGGTGTGATAATTGAGAGATACATTTCCCATCATTTAATTGGCACGAGGAATGTCAATCATCCAACGATGAATGCATAGGAAGTTCGTCACACTGACGATAGACCTACCAACCATTCATTTTTTTGGCCGTAACTTATGAGTGTTAACTTGTGTGATTTTAGCAATGCCATCATGTCTTCAATATATTATAGGCATTGGAAAAATCTTAGGACATGTATAGGGCAATAGAGGACCCGACCTATTCAAATTGAGTCATTAGATAATGATAGAATAAATTTTGACCATCAGGGTGATTGTAGACAGATAGCAAATTATGCACATTTAAGGAAAATAGATTGTCAATTTTACTAGTGATTAAGGGAAACTACATGAAGATAATTACTCATTGATTGGGCTCTTAAATTTGTGAACTATAAAGTAAGGTCATGATCTTTGAGATAAAATAGTAAGAATAGTGGAAAACAGTTGATTGTAATGTGCGTTTGTTTCACGAAATTTGTAATTTGAAAAGCATTTTTTATAAAATAATCATTCGTATTGCTTACAAAAATAAATAAATCGAAAATTTTTCATCACCCAAGAAAATAGTTAGGCATAGATTGTTATTGATGATGAAAATTTTTTCAGTTAACTATTTTTTCCAAAGTTATATAAAAAATCATTTTTAGAAAATGATTTTCAAATCACTCATTTTTTGTGAAACGAATGCACCTAATTCAGGTTGTTGCAGAAAGATATGCTAGAAAGTTGAGATAAATTACTCTATTAGAAGGATAATCATTAGCTTGTCATTTACAAGGACTTATAGGAAAATTACAGTTGTTGAGAAAAATTACAAGAAAATTGTCCAAAAAATTCTAAACTTATTGTATGGTGACCGGTTCAATCTTAATCCGTTCAATTTGTACCAATTTAATTTTAAAATTTTTTTACAACTTGCCAATTTAATCTTATACCTTTTAAGTGTGCTAATTTAGTCTTAATCATTTTGATGATTTGTTAGTTTAATTAAAAAAATTTTAACGATTTGTCAATTTAGTTATTTCAATCAATTTTACCCGAAAATTGCTAATGTGGTAGCCAAGTTAGTGCTGACTATCCTACCCGGCAAGGCCTATGCATGGGCAAATTTCTTAATTTTCTTCATTTTATGATTTTCTTTTTTTTTCCCCTCTACTAGCCATCTTTGGGCCTTATTGATGGTTGCTAGCCTTAGGGGAGGTTTGCCCTTGTTGGATCAAGCAAGGATGGTAACCCTTGTTTGATTTGGCAAGGGCGGCACTTGCTAGCCTAAGTTCCGAGTATCCCTTGCCTAAGGCTAGTGGCCTTTGCGTGGCTAAACAAGGCCTGATGATGGCCAATGGAGGGAAAAAGGGAAAAAAATAGGAAAAAGAAAAGAAAAGGAAAGTAAAGGAGAAAAAAAATTCAAGAAATTGCAAAAATTATCTAAGTTAGCATCAATAATGTCATGTAGGATGATCGACACTGATTAGATTGCTACATCAATGATTTCCGATCACAATTGATTGGAATGACTAAATTGGCACAATTGAAAATTTTAAGACTAAATCAGTAATTCGTCAAAAAATTTAGAGCTAAATTGGCACTATTGAAAAGTTTAGGACTGAATTGACTGTTATACAATAAGTTCAGAATTTTTGGAATGTTTTCCCAAAAAATTACTAAATATACGTATCATCATGTTTAGTTAATTATTAAGTGTCAACATTTTCACGCTACAAATGACGGCTAAATATTAATTACGACCCGTAAAGATAAATTACTACGTATAGGTTCGACCAACGTTACGGAGATTTCAGCTAAATTACGACATATCTTAGGAAAATTACCTACCACTTTATACGACCGGTCCCCTTTTCGGTTTTTGTCCACGGGACCCTAGTAAATAACTTCTAATTCGCTGTGTTAATTTTTATTATCAGCTTTATTATGTTATAGGACCAGAGAAACACCAAAGCTTGTTAAGTTTCGGAGCAATCACTCGAAATACACTTTTTTTTTTCATAAATTAAGAATACTGTGTCAATTTTCAACGACGATGATCACTTGTATGCATGCAAAGAGTCAAAATACTAAATTAGAAAATGAAAAAAAAATTGAACTCTTTCTACGACAAATAAATAAATAGGTATTTATAAACATTCCGACCGCTCCAAGCCAAAGGGGAGGTTCAACTAACATGCCAGTGAATACTAAAAATAACTAAGAGAGAACAAAGTAGCAATAATACAAGAAATTTTAAATATCAAATAAGTATACGACCTGCTGCTGAAACTGAGAGGCTCTAACGCTGATATCTGAACATTCCCGCGGTATGTTTTGGGTTTTATTTATATGCTCGAAAGCTGTGTTAAATTAAAATTGGGCGATTAATTTAATTTCTATGGATTGCAGCATCCAAAAAAAATCTAAAAAGAAATTGAACTTGAGCTGTTTGCGCTGACTCTCTGTCGCCAAAGAATTTCTGGACGAAATCGAAAATAAAATTTTCAAATTAGTCTTGTCGCGAAACTCGTTTACTGTTCTTGATCAACTATGTAAATACTAAGTGATTGATTGAATTTTTGGTAAACTCATTAATATTCCTTTTTTCGTTTAAGAGAATCCGAAAGGAGTTATAAATTTTAATAGTAATAACTTGACTCCGCCTTCGATTTTGATCAGTGTCCAATTGTAAAATGCATAATATTATTCTAATTTCGCATTTGAGAATATTTTTACCGTCCATGTGATATTTTTAGGATAAAATTAAATTTAAATATATAGAATTTACATCTCCTAATATGTTAATAAGTAAAAGGTATATAAAACATGTAAAAGGGGAACCAACCCATATAGCTTCGATCATGGTACCTCATGTAAAAAAAAGAAAATAATGAAGTCCCGGCATGCTAAATTAGAAGAGCTCTTTTGCAACTAAATTATATAAAATAAAATTTAGTTGGTTTAATGGCCCAATGAATCCCATACACATGGCATGCTTTAGAGTAGCCTGCCCATTGTACTAACGTTTTAGTTCATTGAAATGTGAGAAGAATTATAGATCATCTCAGTTATGTTGGCCTGAATATTTAAAAAAAAAATCAATATTTCATATATACTCATAGAGATGGACTATCGTATAATTCTCTCTGGATAATTGAGTTTGTATGTGCATCTCTATTACTTCTAAACCATGTATCAATATAAAACAATCATAAATAGTTTAATATTGCCTAAAATAATCTTCGAAGGCCAGCAAGATTTTGGTTTAGTCAAGAAAAGCAATCTAGAAATTTCTTTCAACCACTAGAAGTGATCGATCCCTTATCAAATACTAAATATTCTTCACATAATATTCATATTACCCGACATGTCCATACTTTCATGTATTTAGGCATGACCGATCGGTGTATTAAAGTCATAGGAATAATTATATAAGAGTAGAGTACTATTGGGGATTATCCTTGCAGCTACCCTCTAACCGTGAGCAATTTATATAAATATAATACTCAAATATACATGTGTGTATTTTCTTCTTTAACCTAAGGCATAGTTCCTCGATATTTTGGGAGCTGTATTTAGTTATTTATTTAATTTTGCAAATAACTCGTGTCAGAAAAATTTGTTATCACAACTCAGAAGAAACATGAGGTGTGGTGCGTAATGCACGGGCGTGATGTACTCAATCATGCCTTAATAACTTTACAGAAAAAAATTGGTCAATTTTGTACTCCTCGTTTATAATTATGTTTTGCACATGGATAGTTGTTCATTTTATTCTTCAATATAATGTGCATACATTATGTTTTGCATTATAGAAAGGGCTGTTTTTAGAGCTTATACCATGTGCATTCATTACTAGCTAGTCTATATCGGAGGCATGTGGCGACAGTTAACGGTGATGGATCTTTTTGGGCTGATTTCAATATTTGACTATAATAAATGAATACTGGTACATAGAATCAAATAAAAATTTATACTATCTTTATAAAACTTAAAGTATACTTTTTTGCCCATATCATTGTAAATGAACAATTACAAGTACAAATCAGAAGTAGTATGCTATCCCCCACCTTATATTACTTAGTCTCCGAAAGTATTTTGTGTTTCATTTTGCCCTTACACTTTCGAAACCTGCATCACAATACCCAAATCCTCTCCAACAGTAATTTTATTGAGAGAAGTCAGACAACACAGAGGTGTAGATAATGCAAAATCACAATAGACTAATTATCGGAAAATTGTCCAAAAAGTTCTTAACCTACTGTACGACGGCCAATTTAATCCGAAATCTTTCAGTTGTGCTAATTTAGTTTTAAACTTTTTAATGAATTGCAACAAATGTAGTCATCTTGATTAATATTGGCAAAAGTTCACTAACCTGGTGGTTCAATTAACGTTGGCCATATTAGAGTTAGCACCAATCATCCTACATGGTGCTGTCATGCTAACTAGGACAATTTCTTTTATCATCTTTTATGTTTTTATTTTTTTGGGTTCAAAGGGCCGGTGACCTCTGTTGGCCATTGGGCAAGGGCTTTGAAGCCCTTGCCAGCCCTTGTAGGCCACAACGAGGGTGAGAGAGGGCTGCAACGCGTAAGGTGAGGGCCGTGGCCTTTGAGTAGGCTCTTGCCAACCACAACAAAAATAGGCGAGACCTGTGACATCCTTGTTGTGGCCCATGAGGGCTTGCGACACCCACACCATATCTGATGAGGGCCGTGACTGCCGCCCACGTTTGGCGAGGACATTGTGGCCCTCGCCCATGGGCTAGTGCCAACCATTGGTTAGTGGATAGCAAAGCTTGCCGACCCTTAAAACCAAAAAAGAAAAAAGAAAAAAAATCAATAAAATTTGAATTTTTTTAATATTAAAAATTGTCCATATTAGCGCTAATAGTGCTATATAGGATGGTTGATGCTAATTGGACCGCAATGTCAGCAATTTTAAATCAAAATTAACTGGAAGGACTACATTGGTAATTCTTTAAAAGGTTTAAGACTAAATTGTTATAATTGAAATGTTTAACATTAATTGACTATCATACAATAAGTGTAGGACTTTTTGGAGAATTTTTTAGACTGATTAGTGTACATTTCAGTCCATTTCGTGCATAATTCGGGTCAAAATTAACTTCTTTTACTCTTATAATGCAAAAAAAGAAGAAGTTATAAATGGGGCTATGACATAGATTTTTAGTGAAAAATTTAAAATCCATTTTCCATTACAAGACTTCTCTTCAGGGCGAAGGTAGGCAAGATCACAAAGTCATTAAGTGTACAAACCTGATCTATGTGAGTAAAAGAATTTAGTAGAGCACGAAATGTATAAAGAAAGGAAACTGATAAATGGGTGAAAGTGTGCGATGAGGCATCAACGGCTTGGTGCCCGTGAAATGCTGAAGAGTACTATCAAAATAGCCTTACTTAGCAAAATATTTTAAGTTTATTTGATGAGATTTCATCCTTTTATAAACACGCCAAGATTTACTTATTCCCTTGATAGTCCACTTAATTTTTTTAAAAAAAACTTAATTTTATCAGAGGTTATTTTAGATCTATAGCGTGATCAAGAACGGACAAAGTTCGATTATCCAATGAGCTTTATACAGTGGACCAGCACAAACCACAGAGAGCGGCACGGTGACACTGACATTCAACTCAAGCGGTTCGAGTTCAAGATTCTCCTCTAATTCGAAAACATAAATCGAGATAAAACAAGGGAGAAAAATTTTTTTACAAAGGCACATAACCAGCCAAACATGTTACGCCCAAATGTTCCGAGATTAGCGCTGAGTTGGTATCGAAATGTCAGCAGAAGAATACATAAAGTTCAATTTTCATAGTGAGCTTAGAATAACATGCTTTCATGATTGGGAAAATTTTCAAGGGCTAATTTCCTAAAAAATTATAAACTACAGATTCAATTTCAATTCTACCCGGAAGTCCAAACTTATTTTTTGTCTAAAAAAAATCCAAAACTTTCACTCTAGTCATAAATTTACCCTCGTGTCCAAAAATCATCACCCATTTCTTCAAAATTATCAATATTGGGAGGCTGTTGTTGTTCCTTCCATATGAAGATGAGGGGGATTGATGAAGACGCCGATTCTAATAATGAGTTTCTAAATAGTCATACAATATGTTTAGGACTTTTTCAACAACTTCCCCTTCATTTTTTTTCTTGTATATTAGGAAGACACTAGCCCTTTTGCAGGGCCATATTTCCATCCATCTTCAGTTTTGAGGATATGTATTGGTTCTTCTTCGTGAGAATTGGGTCTAATTGAACTGAAAAACACTTGAAAATGATCCAGTGTGTCAAACGTTGAGGCGTAATTGGCCGAACCCCGCATATTGCTCTCCAAATTACATTCTCCATTTGATTTCCTGTTGCAAAAGATTTAGGTTTGTTTAGTTTTTTACAAGCAAGTGCAGAAAATAGAGACGTTATTAAATGGAGAATGTAATTGCCATATGTATCAAGAAATACATCCATGCGTGTGTCTTGTAATAATCGAATTTGCCATCCTTAAAATTCAGGACATTGCCCAAATGTCTTAACGACAAGCTCAGCAGTGATCAAATATATCGGATTTGAAATTTCAAACCCTAAACCAATTTGAAACCGGTTTGATTCACACCTCATCTTTTGCTCACTTAGAAATGAAGACAGCATTCTTTTTCCCTCACCATTATGACAGATCTCTCCGAGCCCCCACCAGCGAAAAAAAATATAAACAAATCATAAACAAATCACAAGTAGAATTAAAGTACATTGGGAGAAAAAATTAATGCACATTCAAGCCACTTCACCCAATAAAACAACCATGTCATGTGCACGCTCCCCCAAGATCGAATTCCTCCCCCAATCCTAGGGTTCTAGACAGGCCCTTTGAAAACCCAACACAAACCACGCGTTTTCTGGTGCAAATTTCTCCCCCTCCCTATTAAACAAATAATCTCGTACTTATCGTTTAAAAAACTGACCTGGGCCTCTTTATATATATATATATATATATATATATATATATATATATATATATATATATATATATATATATACGTTTTCTGCCCAACAAAAGGAGGAACTTCGAAGTAGCAGGGAATCAAGAAAGCGGAAAAAGAAACTCGGGTCTAATGCCCTACGTTTGCATCGGAATGCAGACGCGAGAATCTGTCTTCGTGGATTGGCATGAAAGGTGTCTATTTACGGTCGGACTTCGGATTAGTAAATATTAATAACAATTACTTTGCCCGACCTGGGAATTAGTGTTTCCAACGTGCGAAGCTGATGTGTAGGCTTTTCGGGTGTGTTCGCTCGTACACGTGTGCCTGTGTTAGAGAGAGAGAGAGAGAGAGAGAGAGAGAGAGAGAGAGAGAGAGAGAGCTTTGGATGCTGAGGGAAAAGAGGAGAGGGGAAGGAAGAAGAGAATCAGTTGTTAGAAAGTGTTGCCAAACGCAAACTGCCAAGAGCAGTTTGGAGTATCTTATGCGTTCATGAAATTAATAATATTCCTCTCCTTCATTTGCTTTTTTTTTCATTTCTGTTCTTTGCATGGATGGAAAATTCTCTCAGAATGTGACACGTGGGTCCCGCTCCAACCCTCAAAGTCAGTCTGATGTGTACGATTGTATATAATAATTTGTGAAATATGGTGTGTAATACAAATTAATTTAGAGTCACCTATGACTGTATGAACTTGTTGATGGAAACGTGCAGTTGCGTAGAGTAGTCTCATATCTTTCTTCCTTTGGAATTCGGTTACACAAACTATTGTTTGCTTTCATTGTTTATTTTATTTGAAGTAAATACATCAAAAAGAGCAAACAAAGAGTTGAGAGAGCTGACTATGTTGCCTACAGAAGATTAGTTGAAATTTTAAAAACCAAGAAATAAGTACAAAAGTAATTATTGACGAGCAATTTTAGAGTATTCCTTAAAAGTTTTTGAAAAGAAAATGTTTCGATTTCAGTGCACTAACATTACATATTGTATGAGCAAGACACCGTATCAGAAATTACAAATTTTTTCTGTTTGAGCGTTTGCAAGTGCCTAAGGGCACTTTTCGTCAAAAGCCATCGATGAAATAGTCATTTTATTATTATCAATACTTAAATGCTCGTGAATCTCTCTACAACCTGAATGAAAGTTGTTTTACTTAATGACTGTGGATAGAAGAAAATGGAACAGGAACCCTATTCCTCTCGTAACCAAATGAAAGGAAAAGATTCGGGAGCAAATGTCTCGATCAAAAGCCTTTTCGAGAAGAATTATTGTCGACAGATGGTTTGAATCAGCCCAATTGGAGGTGGCAGTTGAGCTTTTGAGAGTTTAAATCGACATATGATTTTCGATTTCTGAAAGGGATTTGCCAAATCGCGAATCAAGTAGAAGTGGTTGCGTGGTCGAAATCTCCGGTCCAGTTGTCTAGTTGGCAAATGGGACAACGAATCTTCAATAAGTATGTGGACTAATTCGAAAAGATCCACTTGCGTAAATATTACTGTATAAGTCATGCTGCAAATCCTCTATTGTTTGTTTCTCTGAAAGCAAAATTGAACAGCCAACCCTAAGGTGTAACATGGAAGAAATGCTGGGTCTAGCTGTAGCAATTGGAAAATTACTACTGACTTTTCGTGCAGCTTGTTCGATGGAAAATAAACTTTACTGGAATATATATTCGAAAGAACTTATCAGCAACGAAAATGATATTTTTGATTGAAATAACGAAATGATTCAATTTTCCTATATTTGCCTTATTTTACAAATAACATATGAAAGCCTTTTTTTTTTGAAGTTTGTGAGAGGAACAATTATGAAAACACACGTGAGAAAAAGTTTGAAAACCCACACTAGGTAGTGGGTTCAAATGCTAGGGTCACAAGCCTAGTCTTGGGAGACTTATCAGTTGGTAGAGACCGGGCTTGACTAGGGAGCCCTAGCCTAGTTGTCGAGGTCTTGAACTTAGCATAAGGGACCCAAGGTAGATCGTGGGGGATCGTAGTATGAGCATTGGAGTCTTGAGCATGGCCGCTAGGACTTGGCCCAAGCCTCGAGAATGTAAGCCTGATTGCTAGTGACCTAGGCACAAGCACTAAGATCCCAGTGTCGGCCTCATGAGATCCTGACATAAACAATAGGAGCCGGGCACAACTAGCTGGTCCTTGACCTCAAGCACTAGGGACTTGAGCAAGATTGTAGAAGACTGTAATACTAATAATGAGTTTCGTCGGGAACTCTGGTCTAGCTTCAGGTACTTGGTCCCCAGCCTCTAGGGACCCAGGCACAAGTGCTAGAATCCTAGTCCTAGTCTTAGGAGACCTTGGTCCTTGGCACTCGGGGTCCTAGCCATTGGTTCTAGTGTCTCGAACTTGACCTCAGGGACCAAGGTGCCAATGTCAAGGTCTTGGGCCTAAACACTAGGGTTCTTAGCCCGATTTGGATTTTAAAAGTGATTTTGATTTTTAAAAGAGGAAATCGTTTTCCTGAACTCAATAATAAGTTTTTGTTGACTATGAAATTTTTTTCCATCTACTCATATTCCTTGAGAAATTTCTGCAAAAAAACAAATCAAATTTAAGAGGAAAACTATTAGCTCAAGACATGGGTTACTATTTAAGTTCTATAAACTCCATTTGAGGGCCGCATGTAAAGATTGGAACTCAGCCTGATAGAGAACTGTTGAACTTTGATAAAATTCGGAAGGCATAAAGGGGTTTAAAAGAGATTTGATCATAGGAAATGCTGCTCCAGTTATATTAAACTCTATGACCACTACCAACTTATAAAATTTAAATTGCTAGAGAAAATCCTCTTCTTCTTTTTTGCCTTTTCATGGGTTCAAAATTTATGTACTTGCAGATGGGCATTTTGTCATAAAAAGGGACCACTTTTTTTTTCCCCAAAAAACTTAAATTTTCACTGAACAAAGTCAACCGATGTACATGCATAAGGCATATTTTTAATACAAATACTCTAAAACTGGCATGACAGATGCCGATCGATATGTAGAGTGGTGATAGATCACTGAACCTAGCTTGGGGCCGCGAGGGCTTGTTGCCGAAATAAAGGTGGGACGTAGGTAGCTTTAGGAGATGTCCAAACGATTGTAGTATGAAACGTCCTACTTCATTCAACCCCACCAGCATCATTAATTAAATTTTCACCTTTAGATGACTTGTGAGCTTTCATCGGGTAGACATGAGGTTGTGCTGAGCTTGCAAGAATAGAGTCGTGGAAACGATGAGCCACCGACTGATATCGATCTGTCTTGGACTGTTGGGCGCAAGTAAAATGATTTTAAACCGTCTCAAAAGCCGATGACCCTTAATTGTGTTTTGCATATTTAAGAATGCTTGGTCGGGATGATCATAGCTTTTTGGTGAAAGAGGAGGTAGAATGTATTCTTTGATGCCTATCTTAACGCATTCTACACGCGATTCTCTCCATCATGAGGTACATTATTCGGACCTTTGCACCAAAAGAACCCAAAAAAAAGGGATACATTATTCCGACAAAGGAAATGCTAGATGAATTAAGAAATGTTATCAAAATTGACTTGCAAAGTGACGTGGCCAGTGAATTGAATAACTCACTTATTCAAATACCAACAAGAAATTGCCGCATTATTTAGTAGACAATACTTGGTGAGATAATGAAGGGAAAAGAAAAGAAAGAAAATGGAGAGAACAAAGAGATTTTAGTTTCCTTTTCTTGTTTGGATATGAGAAGATAGGGATAAAGACACCGTAAGTATAATGAGAAATGGTTTGATGATAGTTTTTAATCTATTTGAAAAAATAATCTGTTCCAAATTACAAAAAATCAAATAACAAATAATTGTAAAATATTACAAGGCCCACTTTTTAAAAAATTTGTAGTTCACAATAAGTTATTATTGTCACAGTAAACCAAAAAATGTTATGTTAGCAAAACTCTTTTCTTTTCAACTACTTGAGTGTTATAACTTTTTAAAAAACCTTTAATTTAAATGCTATAACTTTTAATCAATTACTTGAGTGTCAACATTTTTTAAAAAGTTTAACCAAGTGCGGAAAATCTGATGAGGCATAGCATTTGTATTGAATGTAAAAAAAAAAATGTTATAGCACTTAAGTAAGCGTTGTACAAAAATCATGATACATAATCGAAAAAAATGTATAGCACTTGAGTGAGTATTGTATGAAAATTATGATATTTGTGGTTTTTTTTCCTTGAGGAGAGATGACATGGAGGGAAATGAAGTCAGTGATTGACAAAAAGGTCCTTTGTCTTATCCCATTAGTTTAATCGGAGTGAAGGGTAAAACTGGATAGAAAACAATGCCGAAACAATATTGCTCCACTTCCTTCCACTTTTGGGGAGAAATTAGGGGAGGGACAAAAGGAAAATGCTTCCTTTCGAAACCCAAACAAGGCAAATGATTCCCTAGGTAATTGCTTCCTCTCACTTCCTCCCGTTTTTCTCAAGCCAATCGAGTATGCATAATATTACTCCTGGCCCTTGGGACAATTATATTCATCTTAATGCTTAGATTTTGACTCATGATGTATTCCGTCATGCTATTCAAGAACTTTCATTGATCTCATAATTTTATCCAAGCTACTGGCCATAGTCCATCTCTTGGTACGCTCAAACTCGGCATGTATTTCTACAAAACAAAGCCAAAAGTATTTCTAGTTGGGAAGAGATCCTCTCCAATTAACTTATTAGCATTGATTTACCAAAGATCTCACTACTCATGAGAATTTATGCAAAAGTTCCTAGAATCCTGACTTTCTCCTCCACTCTCTTCCCTCCCATGCCTTCGATTCCGTTGCCTCACTCCCTGTTGGTCGTGCCTTGCACCATTGTCACTGCTTATTGCTCTTAGAGTAGTCACGACAACCACTTCCACATCAACATATTATTGAGACAAGGACCACGGGTTTGAGCTCATAAGGTGGCGATGGCATGCTATGGCAGCGGCAAGAAGTGACTAGAAGCATCACATGGTGGTGATGGGTGGTTGTCAACTGCTTCATCTTTGAAGCGTAAATAAAAGATGTTAAGTACTTCCAAATTGGGAGGATTCCAACCTTCTAATCAATATGTTCAATTGACCGTAGGATGCTTAGGTTGACATTATTCACACTCACAAGGAGCAAGGGAAAACACTGTTCTAGTTTTAACCGAATGTCCATCATTAACCTTAATTACCTATTGACCTATCATATGGTAGGGTTGGATTGGATAAAATATGGTTCAACTCAAATTGATTTATTCAATCCGTTTTGATTCATTTCTATACAATATAAATCTAGGGATTCATATCTTATCAAGCTCATACCCAATTCGAACCAACCTATATTATTAAAACACTTTTATATTTAACCAAATTTATAAAATTCATATCTAAATTAAGGCGAGAGCGCAAAAATAAATATAAAATTGAGTGAGAGTGATAAATCATATAAGTGGGTTTAATTTAATTAAGTTGTGAATCCATTTAACATCTATATTATAATCAATTTTCTGAATGTAACTAATACATCTAATGAATAAATAATCCATTTTGAACGCTCTAATTATCCATTCCCATGCCGAAAGAACACCCAAACCAAACCAATGAAAAGTCAGTAGCGGGTGATGACCGCATCGCTCTGGTCATGTGGAAAACAGTCTCCCTGCAACCACTCAAAAACGATTTAGGTTGATGGACGGTGGAGAATGACTGTCCAAATTCACTGACGGGTGAGACAGGCGGGGGGGGTATCACGGACGGTCCTATCACTTGCCTCGGGCAGCGCAAGTTTTAACCATTCTTCTTTTGAATTTCCATATGACATCCTGCAAAAAGTGGTCAATTCTACTCATAATGACTCAATCATTCTCCATACCCCGATCGAAGGGCTACAAAAGCAAGTGACCTTTTCTCATCACCTTTTTGATTTCGAACCCCAACACCTTCCAAATTTCAAAACAATCCCATCGCTCCGCCTTTGGCGAAGGGAAAGTAATAAAAAAATTCGAGACAACTTTTCACCTTTTTACATGCTTTCGCTACTCCCTAGTTCCCATAGCAATGTTTCCAATTCTTTCAAATATTATATGCTGCATCGTCAAACTTATTGATGTTCATCGCTTTGCTAAATATGGGTAGTGGAGATGATGAATGTTAAAAGCGATGTTGCATTAATGGGAATGTTTCCACAGAACTAGCACGAATGTGCTGGAGTTTCTAAAGTCAATTAGACAAACTATTTCCTAACTCGCCTTTTCGAAAGTAGATATTGCGAAATGAGCTGTGTAGAAAATGTCAAACAACATGACAAGTGGTCATTTAATTGATTGAAACATGTCTTCCGTGGTACATCTCCATGAAATAGTAGTCAACTCACGACGAAAGACCCTCCATTCATCTGATTGAGTCTCGAACAATTTCATTGAATAATTTTTCCAACAAATGAAGAATCGACTCCTCTTACTGGGCGATGTGATAATAAAAAAACAACCGGTGATCCTCAGTTTATAGGACGTGAAATTCAAAATAACACAGCCCAGTTAATTAAGCACGGACTCATAAATATTATGATTTTGTGGTACTTACGCAGTTAACGGCCGATTTAAGTGGCAACACATGTGTAATTGTAAATCGGTTGTAGCGATTCAATCATACTATATTCTATGACTGAAAGAGAAAAAGTTACAAAATGCACCCAAGATTAATGTTTCTCAAATCTGATTGAACCAGGGTAACCCCATCGATAAATAATAGAACATCTCTCTCTCTCTCTCTCTCTCTCTCTCTCTCTCTCTCCAGGACTGTATATAAAGCGAGACCAGAGACCCTCCAAGGACAAGAGACACAGGTACTCTACAATATCTAGTAGACACGGCAGCTCACAGCTCTTCAGATAGCGACAGCCAAAATAGTGTTTGTTCGTGGTGGTGGCCCATCTAGGACTGTGTCTGAAGTTGAGAGAGAGAGAGAGAGAGAGGGGGGGCGAGTAAGACCAAAAATTGCAGAAGAAAGAGGTCCGTGGCTACAAAACAAAGAGAAAATTATTCTCTTCCTCTGCACCTCATAACTATTTTTTTTGGGGTCTTTGCTCTCTTTTGAAACCAAACAAGGATCGCCCAGATCTCTGTAAAACAAACAAGAGATCGCTCCAACATCAGTAGAGTCATATAATTTCTTGGGGTGTTGCTAAGCTCCAAGCTTGAGTTTTGGGCGTTTCCTGTCTTTTGGCAGGAGCTGAGAGAGCTTGCGGAGTTTCCTTGAATATTACCAAACACTCCTTATCTGCTTGTTCTTGCAGTGTCTCTCTCTCTGAGCCAAAAGATCTTGCCGTGTTTTGGTGATATTAGAAATATGCAAACGATGTCTGGTGATCCTTTTTGCCTACCAACCTTAGGAGGCGTTTTCGATGAAGCTCACAACCCAAACCCTAACCCTAATAAACCTGCCACCAACCCTGGAGCCAAGAAGAAGAGAAATCTGCCAGGAACACCAGGCAAGCAAAAATTTCACCTCAATTGATGCGTGCTGAAAGTAGCCATGATTTTTATTTTCTTTTATATTTTCCTTTTCATCTCAATTTGACTCTTGTTTGGTTTCCACAGCTTTCCATGTTTTCTTATCACCACGTGTATGAATGTGCTGTTACTTAGTAAATTGACTCGTATGTGATACGGATACGACAGATCCAGATGCAGAGGTTATCGCACTATCGCCAAAGACGCTCATGGCGACGAACAGGTTCGTCTGTGAGATATGCAACAAGGGCTTCCAGAGGGACCAGAACCTGCAGCTCCACCGGAGGGGCCACAATCTGCCGTGGAAGCTCCGGCAGAGGAGCAAGGAGGTCGTCAAGAAGAAGGTGTATATATGCCCTGAGAAGACGTGCGTGCACCACGACCCTTCAAGGGCACTCGGCGACCTCACTGGGATCAAGAAGCACTTCAGCCGGAAGCATGGCGAGAAGAAGTGGAAGTGTGAGAAGTGCTCGAAGAAGTATGCAGTCCAGTCAGATTGGAAGGCCCACTCCAAGACCTGCGGGACTCGAGAGTACAAGTGCGATTGTGGAACCCTCTTTTCCAGGTACCATACATAGCTATGTGCACGATGAATTGAGTAAAATTTCCCAGGAGATGATTTCGATTCTTGGTCATGTTTTTACACCTTATAGAAGAACTTAGTTTGTTTCTTTATGGGGGTAGTTTGTAATAATTATTCATGAGTATGAGGCACGAATTGAATGCCTTGAAGAAGTATGCATGATTAGGTCATTAATATATGCCTGTCTTGTTCGATTGTCTCATCTTCTTTTTCTATTTCTTTTTATGTGCATCAGGAAAGACAGTTTCATCACCCACAGGGCTTTCTGTGACGCCTTAGCGGAAGAGAGTGCAAGATTCTCTTCAATTTCATCCACAAATCTGAGCTTCGCAAACAACACTGTGAACGAGACGACCATTGGTGCTCACTCTAACTTAGCATCGCATGGGTTCGGCAGCAACCGAGGTGTTCAAGATATCACCGGAGTTTCTCTCAGTACGCTTCAGCAGAAATCAAGAATGTCTCAGTGGATCAACCCGGCAAATCCCCCGCTGAACCCCAGCGACATCTTATCGAGTAATCCCAATCTCACATGTCTGAGTGAGATGGTGCAAATCGGAAATGGGAGCGGTAATAACCTCTTCGGCTCATCTCCCATGGCCAACTTCGGAAGCAACAAGCAATTCTCGGCTTTTGAAAAGACCAACTTGACCCTATCGGCGTTTCGGCAAGGACTGAAAGATCAAACTGGGAGCAACAAAGGCAACTTATTTGAGGCACCGCCATCGCTCTACTCCGATTCCCAGACGAAACCCTCAGCTGCCCTTATGTCCGCCACAGCGCTCCTACAGAAGGCGGCCCAAATGGGCTCCACTCGAAGCAACCCGGGATCGCTCTTCAAGGAGAGTTTTGGCGTGATGAGTTCGTCGTCCTCGTCGAACACGACTGCGTTCGACGTCCTTGGTCAGAGCCAAAACGACCTGCCATCTCAGTTCATTAACCAGAGCATGATGTGTAAGCAGCAGGAGAGTTTTGCCGCATCGGCTGGCGGAATGACCAGTCTGAGCGACCCCATTCCCAATTTGAGCTCATCGATGACGAGGTCGACAACAACTGCAACGAACAGCTTAGAGCTCAACGCGACGAGGGATTTCCTCGGGATGAGCGGAGGTGCGGGCGGTCCTCCGTTTTCACCTCAGGAGCTCGCCAAGTTCGCGTCGATGAGCTCGGCCATGGGCTTCAGCCAATTCGTCGGCAACAATTAGAATTACTTTCTCGACCTCTCTGATTTGGGAAGGGCCGGATCGTCCATCCGGGTCGTGCCGAGCGAAGGCTGGGCGTTCGACTAAGAAATTCCGAAGGGTTCATGTAACCGATCCGTCTAATAATAACGCGAATAATAATTTTCGAGAAAAGATAAGGGAGGGAGGGGGGAGACAAGGAGAGCTCGTGAGTGGCCAGTGTAATGCGGGTGGGGCCCCGGGTGCATGTCTGAACTGACGATGAGGGTTTCTCTCTCTCGACCTTTTCCCTCGTAGCATGTTCTCATTTGTTTTATGTGGTGTCTTGACTCCTTTTATCTCTTTTCTACTAGTTCTGATCCTTTTCTCCTCTCTTTCTTTTCTACATCTTTCTCTGTCCTCCTTTTGCTCTCCCTATAATTTGATCGAGGGCTGCACAGAAAAAACGTGCGGCCATTGACCCGGCCGTCAAAGAAGTCGTCGCCGCACTAACTTTTCAAAATCGTCAACGATCGTGCAGGAGATTTGTTGCCAAGTTTTATTAATAATGACCGGGCTGCCGTGTGTTTTGGGGTTTGTATGATGAATTTGTTAAATTATAATTGGGAGGAAGCAGATCAAGAGCTATGGAGCTAGGGAGGATACCGAGTGGGAGTAGTAGAGGGGTTGAACATTTAGGTAGGCGGAATCTAGGTTTTTGTTGGACTCCAATGCCGATCCATGAGGATGATCTTAGGGTTTTGGTACAGTGTGGCCGAAAAGGCTTTCATATCACTGACATATCTGCGGGTTATACTTGTAGTCTAAGTGTATGGCAAAGGTTGCAAGTTCGATTCTTCACTTGAGATATGCATAGGCATTTACACAGAATGTACTTATCAATACTTGCCTTCGAACCATAAGTGAGACGAGTTTATGCCCCATGTAACTTGGTCCTAAGACTGAGCGAAGTTTAGGAGAGATGGGAAAGATAGCAATTGCCGGTCGGGATGGGGATAAGCTTGCTCCTTCACTAGCTTATCACCCCCAAACATAGGAACCTTCCTTCCCATGAAAGAAAGTGAAGATTCGGTGTTTTTACTTACTCTCTCTACTTGCATTTTATAGTGAAGTCGACCTCTTCATCACTGTCTTTCTCTCCACTGGCCGAGAGACGTGTAAACAACTCAAGATGGGATCTCATTGAACTCCCTCTTATATAGCTTTAACACCTCAACAAAGGTACTAGCCTCTTGAGATTGGGTTAGATAATAAAACATAAATTTTATAACTTTTCACAAATATCATATTGGCATATCTAATGCTCTTTGAAATTGCTTAAAATGATAAGATTGATTTCCAATCACGTGACCTAATGGGGCCATGGGCTAGGTCGGAAGCATATCTAATCCTCTTTGATAGTGCTTGAAAATATTTTATAATTTTCCAAATTTCAAAAATGTTGAGGAAAAAGTCGTACATAGAATTTAACAATAGTTTTAAATTTGTCCCAAATGGGCATATGACAAGTCGACAATGATAAGATTGATTTCCAATCACTCTCTTTCTCTCCACTAGCCAAGAGATATGCAAACAACTCAAGATGGGATCTCATTGAACTTCCTCCCGTATAGTGTTAACACCTCGACAAAGGTACTAGACTCTTGAGATTCGCTTAGATAATAAAGCATAAACCTTACAAATTTTACAAATATTTTATAGGCATATATAATCCTCTTTGAAAGGGGAAAATTATCAAAAAAGTTCTAAATCTATTACATTAATATTGATTTAGTCCTAAACATTTTGACTGTGCTAATTTAGCCCTATATCATTTAATTTGATACAAATTCAGTCCTAAATCTTTTAATGGTGCCCATTTTTTTCCTAAATATTTTGAACTAATGCTAATTAATCCATAAACCTTTTGAATTGATGTCAACTAAGTATTTAACCAAAATTAATTGAAATGACTTATTGGCATCACATTAAAAGGTTTAGGACTAAATTGGTACTAGTTTAATATATTAAATTGGCACAAAGTCAAAAGTTTTAGGATTAAATTGGCACGATTAAAAGGTTTAAGACTAAATTGGTATAAATGTAATAGATTTATGATTTTTTTTTGACACGTTTCCCCTTTGGAAGTGCTTGAAAGTATATTATAATTGTCCAAATGTCAAAACATGTGGCGTAAAAAGTCGTACATAAAAGTCAAAAATAGTTTTGAATCTGCCCCAGATGGGCATATGACAAGACAATTATGATAAGGTTGATTTCCAATCACATGACCTAATGGAGCCAGGTCGTAGGCACACAAGAAGATCGGAAACGCAGCATTGAACGGTGACATCAAGACCAACATTAACGAATATGGGCGGCACTTACTCTTCGGATGGCACTTGCATCGACAACTATGCATTTTATGTGCAGAAGCTACACAAGAAGAGACCCCCAGCAGTCAGCACCCATGTTTGTTAGTGAATACTTTTGACTAGAGATGATAGAATTACTGGGCGCCTTTCTGATTTATTTTGGTCCCCTGTATTTCTGCTTCAGTAGCTCAAGAGAACTAGGGTGATATTGATATATAGCTTATAAATAAGGTATGCTTCTATAGAATATTCGGGGATTGCCCATAGGATGCGGCCTTAAAGTTCACACGTTTCCATGAAAATATCATCACCAAGCATAGAACCTTTGAAAACGAAAAACCTTTTTCCCAGCTGCCCTTTTTTCTGTCCCACATAAAGCAAGAAGTTGACTTCTGAGTGGATTTCGTTAGGTATTGGAGCCCCCCATACTTTGGCTATAAAAAGGTGGAAGTTATGGAAGGATTCTACTATTTTTTTCCTTTTTTAAATTAAGGTCATCGGTTTTTAATTGTTTATTGAATGTGAATGGAGTAGAAGGCATTGAGAAGTTCAATCTTGTTGAGACAATGCCTTGGATGCTTGGCCTAGCAAAGCTACATTAAAATGCTCAATGGGAGCAAACAACATCGATCGCAATGACTGTTTGCCTTTTTCATTGGGACTTGTCTTTTTGGCTAACCTTTCGAGACTTTTAAGCTTGGAGTTTGAACCTCTTCTTTTGTTTTTCCCCCTTTCTTCAAGAAATTGAAAAGCTCTCTTTGTTTACAATTTGATCGCGACCTCGGAAAAAAAGTAGAAGTACACAATGCATGCTGGGGTCAATGATTTTGTTAAAAAATATTCTGGAAATATTTTTTAACAAAAAAATTAAGGAAATATTGTAGTTCACAGTGCATTGATTATCCTCATAATAGTATAAGATTGCTTTTGAGAATCGAATATTTTCTTATTAAGTATGTTTAACAAGTGTCTCAAGAATGCTCGTTAACAAGACCCTTTTTTAAATTATAGAATAGAACATGAAATAAGAACAAGGATAGGTCTATCAATCCGATTTCTTAATTGTTTTACTCTCATTGCGCATGATAAAAACGTAAGATGGTGTACATGAATGATAACTGGTAGATTCAAAAGCCTTGAGTAGGGACATAAAAACGGTTCATGGATTTAATTTCTTCAATTCGAAGGAGCGGAGAAAAAAAAACAAAGGGGACAGAGAACCATTGAAAAACAAACACTTGAGGGTTGTTTTGAACTATTTTGAAGTTATTTAACCTGGCATAATCCTTTCAATAAAGAAAAATATGATTAAAAAAATACCAAAGTAAAAAGAATCTATGGTCTCAAGATTTATCAATATTTAAATTTAAGTTCGGAAAGTGTTAGAGATCTAAAGAATCAGAAGTTGAAGGGTTGGAAATTTAGTTGACTCCCGAAAGACCATGTCTGTCCCTTATCTTATATTACACTATTACAATTTAGCATGGGCTTTTCATGAAAAGTACCTGAAAACAATTGAAAAGCTGAAATCATCTCTTGGGAGTGATTTAAGACAAACTAGCAAAAAAGGCATGAACATATATGAGGGAAAATTGTAAATGAAATTAATAAAATGCATGTGATTTACCTATTTCGGGAAATAAATTAAATTATCGATCACGTGGAAGAGTTGACGAAAATTTGAAATTTGCTTTTTGTGGTTATGCGATTGCTATGTGGACACTTATTATTATTTTTGGTTGAAATATATGGTTATTATTTCAGAGGGACGAAGGTCCTGTTTAGTTCAATTTTCTCAAAGGGCTTTCAACCTCTCAAGCCCCTTGAGAAAAATATTAGGTGTTTGGCAAGTATTTTTTGGAAGCCCATTGGCCAAATGTGAGCATTAGGAAGGTTGAAAACCTAAAGCAAGTGTGGACTTGCTACTTCTAATTTTCACCCATTGACCCTTTTTTTAGGGTCGACCATTCATCTTCCTCTTCCCTAGTAGCTGCCTGAGGCCAGCCATTGCAACTTGAGGGGTGGTGCGTCTCTAATGACCATTGCTTGGGTTCGTGTGACCTTAGGTAATCTATCTGGCGCTAGCTCTAGCCGGTGGTGGTTGGCTAATGATTGGTCAGTGGGTGAGCTTCATCAAATTTTTTTTTATTTTTTTAAAAATTAATAAAATCCCTTTACAAATGTAGTGTTCAAATAGTATTTACGTCAAAGTCATTTTCCAAAGCACTTTAAAGTTATAATTTGCCAAAACACTAAAACATTTTTGAAAACCCCTTTATCCAAAAGGTATTTGTATTTTTCTAAAGTCATTTCCTCAAAGTCAAACCAAATGGGCCCAAAGTTTGAGGTTGAAAGGAGTGTTGTTAGGTCTGCACTTAGATACAGAGGTTTAGACAAGATCGGCTAAGGGGAACTACCTTGAGCGTAGGCGTTGCTTTTGAAAACCCTAAAGAAATCCAGATCCTGCATGAAAGTTACAGGCCCAGATAAATAGTTTTTGTACTAGGTCCAAACCCCCTTGTTGGCAAAAGATCTGTCCAAGCCCAATCAAATTATGTTACTGGCATCTAAGAGTTGTCGATCGGACGTTGCTAACAGAACGGCGCCATCTCGTGGACCATTAATTCAAATTCAAGGGGAATGGGTAACCGGTGGAACAAATTTAGAAAATAAATCTTGATTGAAAATTCTCAAATATTGAGCAATAACTATTTTTTTCCAGAAAGAAATTGAAAATTCCGGCTTGGCCCATTTAATACTTTCTTTTGGGTCCGTGGCCATTTAATACTTTGAATAATTATCTAAATATAAAAACTCAATTATTTTGCAGTGTACTTGCGAAAACATTTTCCCCAATTCTAGATACAATAAAAGTTAGAACACACACATGTATCTTAACATAATTGAATGAGATTTTAAAGAATTACTGAATAAGTGAAAAATTTAAAAGTTGGCTAGCATGTTGAAAAAATGGGTTGTAAAAAAGAAAAAAAGCATTGAGGTAAAAAAAAATTAATCAAACAAACCAATATACTTTTTTTAAAATAAACTTCATATTTAGTTAGTCACGGGATGATCATAGTTTTGACTTCTGAGTCAACTTGGACCGCCATGACTCGAGTAGAATTTATTAATGCTTTAAGTTATGTAAATAAGATTTTCGACTCTTCCTTCCAACAATTGTATTCATTTTGTTCATTGATCAAATATTTTCATTCACAACTAAAAGTGTAAAAAAATGTTTCATTGTAGAGGTGTCGTTAATAGAAATCCAACATTTATTTTATCATCTAATAAAAATGTTTAAACCGTTGTTTTTATGTTCAATACAAAGATATTTTATATTGATGATGTTTTCAATAAGTACCTTTTCTACTTTCTTTTTTTTATTTGATATTGATTTTTTTGTTTATTGAATCCTACTTGGTGGCACCCACCAAATGGGATCCGCATCTTTCACAAGGAATCCGATTTCCATGAGAAAACTTGTGGTGGGGCAGCACCGCCCGTTTACTCTCCAAGGAGAAACGGTGCTGTCATCCTCTCATTTTCCATTTACGCAATTATGGTCATTTCGATTCATGTCCATGGAATGATTAGGAAAATGGTTCCTTTTCAAAGCATCATTTTCATTAGGAACAAACTCAATGAATGATACAGCTCATTGCAAAAGACACTGAGACGCAAGTTGCCAAAGAAAACAAAATCATGAGAGTGACCCTCCTCATGTATCATACAAAAATTTGGTTTCAAAGCAGCAGCACTCCACCCAAAGTAGCGGCAACAACGCACGAAGCCAACATCCTCGTGTTGAAGCTGTTGGCAACTGCATCGGAGGAATCGACAGGGGCACTTTCCGATCCAGACGGGGCACGCGATGGAACGGGCACTTCCTTCTTGGGCGTCCCTGGTGCTGGAGCCGGTGCTGGCGTCCCAAATATGGCCAGCGGAAGCAGCACCTGATCGACCTGATAAATCGCCAATTTGCTGCTGCTAGATATGGCGTTGTCGACTCTTGTATCCACAACCCCTGTCGATACATTCACTTGATTCCCTGATGTGGTCACATTGAGTGGAAACTGGCCATTGCCGCTGTTGCCGGCTTGGGTCAGTACTGGGTTGCTGATGGTCTGGAACTGCGTGAGCGAGATGACGGAAGGGATGATGTGGAATTGCACCAGCTGGGTCTTCTGTTGATCGGAGAGCATGTTCAGCGTGCCCGATTTGAGACCAGCGAAGGCATTGTCGGTCGGCGCGAATATAGTGAAGCCCTGGTTCGACTTCTTATTGCTCAACTGAGAGGTGAGCTGGTCGCCCACCTGGGAGCTCTTGAGCAGCCTGATGAAGGTGGTGAACTGACCTGCCTTCTCGAGGATTGCAGTGACGTTGGTCGGGCTGGGGGAAGCAGACGGAGCCCCTGCCGGACCTTGGCCGGTGATGGGGGCGAGATGGAGGAGAAATATTATCGCAGCACAAGAAAACGAAAGCAGTAATTGACCCTTCATCGTAGGAAAACGATGATTTCCAACTAGTCTCTCAAAAACAAAGGCCTCTAGTATAGAGAATTTGGTGATTGCTGCTTCGGCTAGAGAGGAGAAAAGATTCTTGGTTCGAGCTCTGAGTATTCTGGAGGGAGGTTGAGGGTTTATATTGATGCAAGTCGACAGTACACTGTACATGAAATTAGGTGAAGGGGCTGATCGTTTATAGTTAGGAGAGGATTTTCATTGCGACCAACTTTGTCTGGCAAAGGTCGAAGGAGTCAAGAACTAGAGAGGTTGCTTGGCGGGGCAGGAATTCCAGCTGGGATGTGGGTCTAAGCGAGAGAGAGAATGTGAATGCGGGAACGAGAGGGAATGATAACATAGTCAAGTGCGATCACAAGTTAGCTCACCCTTTCGAGTAAGCTTGCGAATCAAGCTCTGACCACAACCTTTTCCTTCAAATCGATGATGATGGCGACCACCAACTGACGACTGTCTTTGGTTCTTTTGAACGGCATTTCTTGCTTCTTCTCCAATGGCGTTTCATAGCCAGTCACATTGAGGAAGCCGACTTGGAAAATGTACAAATCAGCGGTGGGTGCGATCGCGTTTAGAGAAGCTTTTTGAACGTATTGATTTTTTCAGTTCAAGAGGTTGGATTCCTAAATGGAAAAGATGATGGTTTGATCTGGAAGCGACCCCATTTTGGAATATTATATTTGGCCGCATTAGCATTACAGTATTGGCGAAAGCGCCGCGACGTGATTCATATGTCGCAACTCATTTCCGAATGACAAGATATGGTTTCATGCGTGAGTTACAATCTAAGCAATGTGAAAGGCATATCGGATGGCCAGGTATATGCATCAATAGGCGGACCCTCTCTGCGGCTAGCTTCGGATATAACTTTATTTTTCCCAAAAAGAGCATACAATTGATGACGTTTTGGAGTGGGTCACTGCTTTTGTATTCTACGTATGAATCAAGGAATAGGTCTCTTCTCTTCCATTCGATGTCGCCCCCATACTTCCCACGGCGTAGCTTCTTGTGTTAGATAACACTCGAGTAACTCCATAGTTGCGTTCGGATAGATTTTTGTTTTTTGCTTTTTACTTAGCTCTAAATCTAGCCGCGGGCATATTTTGACTTTTTATTCATTCAAAACACCTTAAATGTTTTCACACTGTATAGATCTTGGCACCTGAATTATATGTATAACATTTTGAAATTTGAATAAAATTATCAATTTCGGCAAAACAAATCGGTTGCATTTTGTTTTTCGAAAAGTATAGATAAATGGGTTCTCACTAGGGTGAGCAAGTTCAACTTGAGAATTAAATTGATCCGGCTTACCTAAATGGTTTTAGGCTGGTTGTGGGAAGAATTGACCTTTTCCTCAAGTCCAAAATTTGAAACTGAAAAAATTACAAACAATTAGGGTCCCACTTGGTGTGAGCAATTGGGTCGATTCAACTTGAAAATCGGATTGAATTGGTTCAACCTTATCCAACCGATTTCTTCCAGAAAGAATAGTTCTGCTCTTAGTTTCAAACCTGGAATGGGCCTTTTACCAAGTTAGTTCCAAGGTTGAATTGATTCAAAATTAATCTTATACTCCTTATTTGAGGTCAATTCTAAGGTCGAACTGATTCAGAACTAATCTTATACACCTTATTTGGAAAAAAGATTAATGAGATGTAACTAGGGAGAATGAAACCCATGATCTTCAGTTTGAAGTAGGCACACAAAACCACTTAGTAACAAGACTCTACAATTCATAGGTTAAAAAAACAACATATAATGTCAGTTATGTGATTTTTATCAAACAAACCTGGTTGTAGAACCAGAAACTGCCCGATTTGATCCCACATAAGTTCTAAGCGAAATTGGATCGGTCCTTCAATCCAATTTTTCAGATCCTAGTTCCCACTCTTTGGGCTAAGATGTTGCTTTTGATAAGAGTTTTAGGTATTAGATTGTTTTAGAAAACCAAAACCCTCAAAACAGATTAATCAGGCGGTTACATTATCTTCTACTTGGGTCTACTCAGGAACCAGATTATAGGTCCTATCGTTTTTGATGTGAGATGTGGCTCCACTCATGGTCTCTACAATCCAACATAGTCAAAAAAGCAAAACGTGTTGGTTAAGTATCTTCACAACATATCTATCACCAAATAATAACAATAACACAATTCTACTAGCAAATGGTGACATTCGATCCTTCAGAGCTTACGTAAATGAATTATACTTGTTTCACAAACTTCTTATAAAAGTCTTCAGTTCTTACCATCCAAATATCAAGACCAACCATGAATCTCTCTTGGGCACTCAAGTTATAGGGCACGATTATAAGTCAAGATGCTCGTTAGAGACTCGAAAATGAGAAAATAGTTTGAAAATGAAATCTAGTCATGAGATGTGTTACATATAAACTAGACAGGAATATACATGTCGCCATTTATATATTTTGAATAAAAGTTGAAGCGCATGCATCCTAAGATTTGAAAAAAGCATAAAGTCAAGGGTAAAAGTCACTCCCAATAGATTTTAACACTGATTAAAAGAATTAGTAAATAAAGTTTAATTGTCACCGTCAAATGTAGCCCACTTCTTTAAATGTTCATAGATAATCTACCACATCATTTAATATATTGATCCTGCAAATCAAACTTAACTCATTTAATATTGCTCAAATAATTTATACCTTCTAGTTTAGGAAAGCAGATGGTGTCAGTGTTAAAACTATTGTATAACACTCATTTTGGTGTGAAAATTTTTCAAATCATCAAGTGCCACAACTTTTAAATAGGAATTATTTGAGTGGCTTCGTTAGAAAATTTGACACAACATTATTTTAAACAATAAAAACTCGTTGGAGTCATTTGAATGGACGGTTTTTAAATATATCGGCATTAAAGTAGTCAATCATAAAGGTTTGGTACTAAATGAATTGCTCGTAATATTTGGTACTAAGCTTTGTAAAATGAGAGTCGTGCGTTCTAAGCAAAAATCAAAAGCTAATGTTCTAGTGTTACCACCATTTTTCTTTGTTTTGTTCGTCTCAAACAAAATTATGAAGCAAACATTCTCTATTTCACGGGTTGAATATTCTTTGACCTTGCTCCATTTTAAGACCAAACAACAGAGCTTAGAGCCTTGTGAAAATAGATTGCAATGCTAGGGCACTTTCAAGAACCAATATCGGTCTAATTTATCAATTTGTAGAAAAATCACACATTTGAAGACATTGTTTGGTACGTAAATTGGGTGCCACACATATTTTAAAATATCTCATGCCAAAACCAGAAAATTATTTAATCACCCAAAACCTATTTTATGAATGTTAATTCATTTTTAATATTTTAATTTGACCAATTTAGCCCTAAATATTGTACAAAATTCTAATGTTATCATTTCGATCAATTTTTGTAAGAAATCACTGATGTGGTGGTTCAATTGTCTCCAACCATCCTACGTTGCACATTGCCATGTTAGTAATTTTTTATGAAAATTGATTAGAAGGACTACATTGAAATTTCATACTAAGATTTAGGATTAAGTGGTATAATTAAAAAAATTAAAATTGAATTGGCATTTGCATAATAAATTATCATTGATTAGATATTTCTTGAAGTCAAAACCACTGCAAACGATAAAATGGATGCACTAAGACTCAACATCCTGAGCAACTCCTTATGCATGAAAGTAGGGAACATGCGCTCTTTCGAATTTTTCAAATCACAATTTGCAAGTAGCTCTAACTGAATCCCCAGGGGCAACAGCCACCCATCAGAAAAGGGGTATTCGTCTCCCGTTCATACAGACTCTTATTTGAAAATTCTGACCTGATTTCTTTTACAGATAACGAACCGAGCGATCAAGGCATTCTAAATCTTTCACATTTGTCGGGTTTTATTTTCCTTAATGCTGCAATTCAACCAAGGTATATTGCTGGTAGGTACTCAATAAACCTGTCAAATGGGTAAATCAGGTTAAAAATGATCTGCTCCAAATATCCATTTTTATATAACATATCGGCTCATCCCACACCCAATCCAATCCTAACCCGGATTCATTTTTAGCACTTTTTTCTCTCCTTAACGTGTTGCTTTTGAAGAATGGGTGGTTCCATGAATAGGCTTGTGACTCAGTGAGGAAGCTTGAGGATGGGATTATACACGGGTGAGAAAGTCGCATTCGCGCGATTAGTCCTTTGTAAAGCCGTTTATAAACAATTAATAGCTTACTTTTGAATACTCCATTTAGTTTTTTCTATCATCTTTCTGTTCTTTGAATAAGAAATTATCTTTTGAAATATGGAGTTGGGGAAAGAGTTCATTAATTTGAAATATCTTTTATTATTTGATAATGATTTTATTACTTTGAAATTCTGGGGATGTCACTAGTGAGTTAGGATTTAGTTGGCTGGATTTGAATATACTTTAATACTTTATTATGTTTAAAAAAAATGAACCATAGTCAATAATTACAGATAGTGTAAAAGGTCTAGGAGCTCTAGGGTGATTTTATGTAGAATTTATGAATGATCCATGATATAGAAGCATCTTCTTTATTTCTTTTTTGTGTGTGATTATGATATAAAAATACTTGGAAAAAGGATCATGCAGCAAGAAATGTCTCTTCCCTACTTTCTCTTGTGTTTGCGTGCTTGGTATTTATTTTGCTCTACTATATCGGTTCCTATTAGGTTTACACAAGATGAGAGATTATTTTATTCCGCTGCGTTAATTTGATATTGTTCGAATTGTTATCGTTCTTCCAACAATTGATATCAGAGCCGATGGTTACGGTTCCCGGGCAAGTAGGCATTGTGGTGTAACAACGTGGGCCCGTGAGGATGGCCCAGGTGGGCGTTGTGGTGTAACAACGTGGGCCAGGATGATGTTAGGCCAGAAGGATATCTGATTTAAGGGGGAGTAGACCTAACACTGGAGCTCACACGTGAGAGGGAGATTATTAGGATATACGTATGTGTTGTGTTAGAAAAGCAGTTCCACATCGGAAAATTGATGTGGTGTTGAGCAGTTAACATATTCTAGTTGGCCCATAACTCACTAGCTTAAACTTTTGAATTGAGATGGGTTCAATTGGTTTGGACTTGGGCTTCTCTCTTAGAGATCTCCCAGATGAAGGTATCGGACTTCTGTTGCGTGCTCCCAACACTTTCGTCTCGTTTTCGCTGCCACTACGAACACTCAATGAATCCATTCCCAACCGCACTCCTTCTCATCCGAAGGACGATCACGGCCGTACAATTCTCCATTGAATGGCCCACTTGGCCGCACCTAATTCCCATTTCACTCCCGCCTCCTAGCCCTAACCCTTGTTGAGAAATTCTCTTATAATATTTTGAAAATGAGAAAACAGTCTACGAATACCTTACGAGCTTGACAAATACAAATGTTGTTTATTTTAAGGTAATATTCGCTTTAAGGGAACTTAGTGTACTTAGAAAAAAATTTGTGAATAATGGATGGACCTATAAGTGTGAACAAGTCTAGAAGAATATGAAGAGACTTGAAGGTATCAAGGTAATCAAGACTACATAGCCTACGTCTCTTTCGGCCACATAGTGGGACATAACTAGGGGACCAAGTGGGCGAAATTTGCATGGAAAGACGGGCCAAATTAAGGTTATTTTAATCTAATTTCAGTCCATGGGAATTAATTAAAATAGGTCTCGAGCTTAACTCAGCCCATAACATGAAAAAAGCCTAAAGTTAAGCTAATGTGATCAAGTTTAAACCTAGATTTGCGCTATATACGAGACGTTATGCCTCACAAATTGGAGGTCGGCAAATTGAATCTTTAGCGCACATCCAGAGTACGTTCGTTCACGAGGGAAGAGAAGGTCAGCTACGTTGAGAGAAACACACCAATAGGAGAGAGAGAGAAGGAAGAACGGGAGGAGGGAAGCACTCATTGGAAGAAGAAAAGTCAAATAGGGGGCACTTCTCTACAGGGTTTGACCGGTGTGGCCAGGGACGCTCCTGGTCGTCCGAGTTACTGTTCCACCGCCGTGCACCGCCGGCTTGCTCAGCCACGTCTCATCGCGCCTACAAGTTTCGCTTTCTTGCAGGTTTTACCAGCCATCGTGCTCCTTGCGGCACCATGATTGTCCAGCACTTCGTGATCCAACAGACGCGCCTCCAGCAACCTCACGGCCTCACAACCCGAAAGGACATGGAGAGGATTTAAGCAATCTCTCTCTTTCCTGGGGTTGGGTGCTTTTGATGCTACAAGGTTTCATCGCGTCCGACAACAATCCAGCGCAGCAAACCCATGATCTTCAGTTTGAAGTAGGCACACAAAACCACTTAGTAACAAAACTCTACAATTCATAGGTTAAAAAAACAACATATAATGTCAGTTATGTGATTTTTATCAAACAAACCTGGTTGTAGAACCAGAAACTGCCCGATTTGATCCCACATGAGTTCTAAGCGAAATTGGATCGGTCCTTCAATCAATTTTTCAGATCCTAGTTCCCACTCTTTGGGCTAAGATGTTGCTTTTGATAAGAGTTTTAGGTATTAGATTGTTTTAGAAAACCAAAACCCTCAAAACAGATTAATCAGGCGGTTACATTATCTTCTACTTGGGTCTACTCAGGAACCAGATTATAGGTCCTATCGTTTTTGATGTGAGATGTGGCTCCACTCATGGTCTCTACAATCCAACATAGTCAAAAAAGCAAAACGTGTTGGTTAAGTATCTTCACAACATATCTATCACCAAATAATAGCAAAAACACAATTCTACTAGCAAATGGTGACATTCGATCCTTCAGAGCTTACGTAAATGAATTATACTTGTTTCACAAACTTCTTATAAAAGTCTTCAGTTCTTACCATCCAAATATCAAGACCAACCACGAATCTCTCTTGGGCACTCGAGTTATAGGGCACGATTATAAGTCAAGATGCTCGTCAGAGACTCGAAAATGAGAAAATAGTTTGAAAATGAAATCTAGTCATGAAATGTTTTATATATAAACTAGACAGGAATATACATATTGCCATTTATATATTTTGAATAAAAGTTGAAGCGCGTGCATCCTAAGATTTGAAAAAAGCATAAAGTCAAGGGTAAAAGTCACTCCCAATAGATTTTAACACTGATTAAAAGAATTAGTAAATAAAGTTTAATTGTCACCGTCAAATGTAGCCCACTTATTTAAATGTTCACATAATCTACCACATCATTTAATATATTGACCTTGCAAATCAAACTTAACTTATTTAATATTGCTCAAATAATTTATATCTTCTAGTTTAGGAAAGCAGACGGTATCAGTGTTAAAACTATTGTATAACACTCATTTTGGTTGTGAAAAATTTTCAAATCATTCAAGTGCCATAACTTTTAAATAGGAATTATTTGAGTGGCTCCATTAGAAAATTTGACACAACATTATTTCAAACAATAAAAACTCGTTGGAGTCATTTGAATGGACGGTTTTTAAATATATTGGCATTAAAGTAGTCAATCATAAAGGTTTGGCACTAAATGAATTGCTCGTAATATTTGGTACTAAGCTTTGTAAAATGAGAGTCGTGCGTTCTAAGCAAAAATCAAAAGCTAATATTCTAGTGTTGCCACCATTTTTCTTTGTTTTGTTCGTCTCAAACAAAATTATGAAGCAAACGTTCTCTATTTCACGGGTTGAATATCCTTTGACCTTGCTCCATTTTAAGACCAAACAACAGAGCTTAGAGCCTTGTGAAAATAGATTGCAATGCTAAGGCACTTTCAAGAACCAATATCGGTCTAATTTCTCAATTTGTAGAAAAATCACACATTTGAAGACATTGTTTGGTACGTAAATAGGGTGCTACACATATTTTAAAATATCTCATGCCAAAACCGGAAAATTACTTAATCGCCCAAAACCTATTTTATGAATGTTAATTCATTTTTAATATTTTAATTTGACCAATTTAGCCCTAAATATTGTACAAAATTCTAATGTTATCATTTCGATCAATTTTCGTAAGAAATCATTGAAGTGGTGGTTCAATTGTCTCCAGCCATCCTACGTTGCACATTGCCATGTTAGTAATTTTTGATGAAAATTGATTAGAAGGATTACATTGAAATTTCATACTAAGATTTAGGATTAAGTGGTATAATTAAAAATTTTAAAATTGAATTGGCATTCGCATAATAAATTATCATTGATTAGACATTTCTTGAAGTCAAAACCACTGCAAACGATAAAATGGATGCACTGAGACTCAACATCCTGAGCAACTCCTTATGCATGAAAGTAGGGAACATGCGCTCTTTCGAATTTTTCAAATCATCAATTTGCAAGTAGCTCTAACTGAATCCCCAGGGGCAACAGCCACCCATCAGAAAAGGGGTATTCGCCTCCCGTTCATACAGACTCTTATTTGAAAATTCTGACCTAATTTCTTTTACAGATAACAAACCGAGCGATCAAGGCATTCTAAATCTTTCACATTTGTCGGGTTTTATTTTCCTTAATGCTGCAATTCAACCAAGGTATATTGCTAGTAGGTACTCAATAGACCTGTCAAATGGGTAGATCAGGTTGAAAATGATCTGCTCTAAATTGACCCATTTTTATATAACATATCAGCTCATCCCACACCCAATCCAATCATAACCCGGATTCATTTTTAGCACTTTTTTCTCTCCTTAACGGGTTGCTTTTGAAGAATGGGTGGTTCCATGAATAGGCCTGTGACTCAGTGAGGAAGCTTGAGGATGGGATTATACACGGGTGAGAAAGTCGCATTCGTGCGATTAGTCCTTTGTAAAGCCGTTTATAAACAATTCATAGCTTACTTTTGAATACTCCATTTAGTTTTTTCTATCATCTTTCTGTTATTTGAACAAGAAATTATCTTTTGAAATATGGAGTTGAGGAAAGATTTCATTATTTCGAAATATCTTTCATTATTTGATAATGACTTTATTACTTTGAAATTCTGGGGATGTCACTAATGAGTTAGGATTTAGTTGGCTGGCTTCGAATATACTTTAATACTTTATTATGTTTTAAAAAATTGAACTATAGTTAATAATTATAGATAGTGTAAAAGGTCTAGTTAATATTTATGTAGAATTTATGAATGATCCATGATATAGAAGTATCTTCTTCATTTCTTTTCTTTTTGTGTAATTATGATATAAAAATACTTGGAAAAAGGATCATGCAGCAAGAAATGTCTCTTCCCTACTTTCGTCTTCACTGCCACTAAAGAACACTCAATGAATCCATTCCCAACCGCACTCCTTCTCATCCGAAGGACGATCACGGCCGTATAATTCTCCATTGAATGACCCACTTGGCCGCACCTAATTCCCATTTCACTTCCGCCTCCTAGCCCTAACTCTTGTTGAGAAATTCTCTTATAATATTTTGAAAATGAGAAAACAGTCTATGAATACCTTACGAGCTTGATAAATACAAATGTTGTTTATTTTAAGGTAATATTCGCTTTAAGGGAACTTAGTGTACTTAGAAAAAAAATTGTAAATAATGGATGGACCTATAAGTGTGAACAAGTCTAGAAGAATATGAAGAGACTCGAAGGTATCAAGGTAATCAAGACTACATAGCCTACATCTCTTTCGTATTGAAATTGCTTTATGGGATGCAACTCAATAGTGTCGGGAATCAAATATAACCGAGAACTACAGATATAAACAAAGCGCCTATATTACCTATGCAATAATTTATCACTTACTTTGGAGATTCGATTATAAATTTCCCATAATGATCATTGTTGACACTTAAATTTTGACGACTTAATCATTCATTTATTGCATAGAAAATTAGAAATTAATTTTTAATCCCTAAACAAAAATATTAGAATTAAATTGCATAACATATAGTTTTAGGAGCTTTTGTTATTTAGTTAATATTTTCATAAATTGCATTAACATTGGATTGCCGATGGATGGTCATGAACTTGAAGGTGAACAAGCCCACATGGTGGGACAAAATTCGGCCAACACTAGTGGGACCAAGTGGGAGAAATTTGCATTGGAAGACAGGCCCAATTAAGGTTATTTTAATCTAATTTCAGCTCATGGGAATTAATTAAAATAGGTCTCGAGCTTAACTCAGCCCATTACATGAAAAAAAGCCTAAATTAAACCCATGAGATCAAGTTTAAACCTAGATTTGCGCTATATATAAGATGTTATGCCTCACAAATTCGAGGTCGGCAAATTGAATCTTCAGCGCACATCCAGAGAGTACGTTCGTTCACGAGGGAAGAGGCGGTCAGCTACGTTGAGAGAAACACACCAATAGGAGAGAGAGAGAGAAGGAAGAACGGGAGGAGGGGAGCTCTCATTGGAAGAAGAAAAGTCAAATAGGGGGCACTTCTCTGGAGGGTTTGACCGGTGTGGCCAGGGACGCTCCTGGTCGTCCGAGTTACTGTTCCACCGCCGTGCACCGCCGGCTTGCTCAGCCACGTCTCATTGCGCCCTACAAGTTTCGCTTGCTTGCAGGTTTTACCAGCCATCGTGCTCCTTGCGGCACCATGATTGTCCAGCACTTCGTGATCCAACAGACGCGCCTCCAGCAACCTCACGGCCACACAACACGAAAGGACATCGAGAGGATTTAAGCAATCTCTCTCTTTCCTGGAGTTGAGTGCTTTTGATGCTACAAGGTTTCATCGCATCCGACAACAATCCAGCGCAGCAAACACGCCTACATCAGCAAGTCAACATCCCCATGGGCCACTGTTACTGCGCCAGACCACTTCTTATTAAACTTTTCCCTTTATTTCCGCATCCACTTTAGGAGAAGCTTTGTAAAGCAAATACGTGGCTGAGTTTAGGGCTTGCAACTGATGTTGTATCTCTTTTATCTGAGATAAGGATTGCAACTGGAATGGATGACTGTTGGACTGGCATGCGAACTGCAAACATGCCTTCAGTCATGGCAGCTGCTGCTGCAACATCTGGAGCAAACTTGAAGTTGACCGAATCCTTCAATTTGGAGGTGCTCGGTACTGGCGCAGTCAGTGCAACGGCAAAGTGCATTCATGCAGGGGAAATCACTCGAGAAATTTATTTAACAGCCTTGGCAGATTTCAAACAGGCAATATAGCTCAAGGTTTTAGGTTGGGCATTTGTTTTCAGAGGTTGAAGTCAGGAGTGTTTACTCAGCAGATGCCAGCTGAGAATGATTCATTTTACAACGTAGAACTGACAAAATTCGTTCAGCAACTTCAGCAATTTGCAATGTTGCTAAGAAAAGGTGGGGAAGTGAACAAGACCGTGATTCGCAAGCTTGTTCACAGGCAATAGCCTTCCTGTTGTAAAATATGGTAAAGATATACTCCTCATTTTTATCTTGATTTCTGCATAGCCTGCTTCTGCTGATAATAATTAAGATACCCCGGAAAGCCTCTTTAGTCCACTCTTGGTAGCAGCAACGTGGAGGAGACAGTCTCTTGCAAAGATAGTTTGAGGCCGAAGACGAAGAATTCTGATTTTTCTAGCTTGTCGACCTGTGTCTTCAATTTCTCGGTCAAGTGGCATCATTTGCTACTCTTCGTCGATCAACATCAGTGCCAATAAATTTTTCAAGACACTACACTGTCCGAGTTGAGTCTGTCCTCGAGATGCCACTCTGCATTCTACCATGGCAATCCCTTTGTAAAGTCACGGCCATCGACAGTTCGATATGAATATAAATCTCGAATTGGCCACCAAAGAGGACATTGAAAAGCTCGAGTGGAAGAGCTGCTCAGTCCAGGATGTTGACGTATATTGTTGTATTTGTTTAGAGGAACTAAATCGGGTAGATAAAGCAATGAAGATACCGTGTTCAAATTTCTTTCACGACAAATGCATCCTCAAGTAGATCGACAGGAATGACCCATGTCCGCAATGTCGTAGCAAAGTAGAAATAGAAGATCCAAAGTAGTTAGTTTTAGTTTTGTAAGATTCTCTAATAAAAAATGAATTCTCTTTTATCTGATGGATCAAGTAATTTGTCGTGATTACTCCGGAACCACTCCAATAATCAATATTTTGAGCTCAATATGTTTTATTATTCTTCAATTAAAGAATGCAATTTTTTTCTAATTTGACTTCCTCCATGTGCATCCCATATGTGAAATTCGGATATGATGGGCTTGGCCAAATTTCATTTCTCTTGGGCTTATAGTCCAGATAATCCAATTAAGAACATCCTTGCTGTCCAATTATAATGTAGTTTATGTGGGCTTATTACTACTAAATGACAATGCTCCTAGTATACGAAGAGGTCAGAGTCGATCACTAATTTTTTCATACAATGAATGGGATCATAAAATTTAGGTGTTAATAATTACTTTGTTAAAAGTCAGATCAATAGGTACAATTGGAATGTGCTCTATAAGACTTTTCCATCAATACCCAATTTTCTCAAATTAGACTATTGGATCTTATAATATAACGTATTTTAATCACAAATATCTAATCATGAGGTGTCAGGAGTTTCATGATTTGACCCTATGAATTAACTTCATCTTAAAGATCATGTCATTAACTTTCAATTAAGTAAGAATCACAATAATAGGATTTTAGTAAAGACAATATTTTGACTTTTCAATACAATTGTCCCGGTTGGCAGGAGTCACAAAAATGGATCCATACACTTTATAAAAACTAGAACCACATTTTGTTGAATTAGGGTCACGATCTTTTTGCGGGCCCAAAAATTAGGTCAATTGAACGTTACACAGCAAAGTTTCTTTTTTTAGTCTGAAGACAATAAAGTTTTACCTTGTCAAAATTTGGTCACTTTAAAGTAAAATTCGTAAGTATCATATTTCATATTTTGAGAAAAGGTGGCTAACTGCTGCAATTCGGTGCCGACCAACCCGCGACCGCCACGCTGGCATGGCACAGCGCCGGATCATGCATAAGGCGAGCTCAGCTCTGCATAAGGTGGCTTGGGCTTGCCCAGGGCCCAAGGCTACATGGACCCTTTTCAATGCCCAAGAAGCCCCGTTCAAGGCTATTCACGCCTTTTGTAAGGTTCCCCTTTGGGTTAGAAGATACCCAATAGATAGGGCTCTTATTTGCAATTTTCTTCAAGGTAATCATTATCCACTCTCTTTGACTTGTGAATTTTCTCTAGGTTTTAGGGAGTTACTAACTTGGTTCCCTGCTCTCTTGAAGGAAAATTACTAATTCACTCACCGTGCTGCAAGAGTCTCTCGGTGAGCCCACTGTTAAATCTCTTTCTCCCTTTGTCTCTTTCCTCTTGAACCTCTGTTTCTCTTCTTCGCCATTTCTTCCCTTTTCTTCTTTTATTTTTCTTTTTATCTTTCCTTCCCTTTGGCCTTTGGTCGGTACGTGGCCATGACTGGCAATTGGCCACTGATGAGGGCTGGCAAGGGTGTCGCAACCCTCATTGGCCACAAGCAAGGGTATCACCTACTCTGTCGATCCCCTTTCGGCAATAGCTCCACTGTTGAGGTCATCCACTGCCCCCAAGTCCAAGAACAAGTCCAAGTTCCCTAACCCTAAGCCCTTCCCTTAGCCCTTGCATCCTCGAGGTCCATTTGCGAGTCTGATGTTGGCGCCTTCCTCCATAGGTCATTCACCACCCCTTCCCCCCTCCCGATCCAGGAACAAGCCCAAGCCCTCGCCCTCCCTCCTTAAGGTCGCCTATGGCTTCGAAATCATTGCCTCCCAACCCAGCTTCCAAATCCAACAAGGGTGACCCTTGCCTAAGTAGCACTAACCTTGACATGCGACACAATTTGACACGACACGATACGACACGACACGACACGCGGATACGTTATTTCTCAAAAAATAGAGAATTTCAATATGTTGGAACATGTTATATATCAAATATATATTTTTATATGTATATTATAAGTTATCATTTTTATGATTATTTCAATCTAATTAATTTGATTCGAATTTACAAATAAATAAATAATAAAAAAGAGTCTGAAATGAATTTTCACTAAAAACACTAATTCATCATTTGTTAATATCATTCATAGTTTCAATTTGACAAATTCAACTTCATTCCAATAATCTAAAACTTGGCGAAAAAAAAAGTAATCTACATTATGAATTCACATGTTAGAGCATGTCGGAAGATAAAAGAAAAATACTTGGGGGTTGAATTGGTGTCATGAGAAGTGAGAGTCAGAGGAGAAGAGAAAACTAGATTTTCCTTCTTTCCCATTTATTATTTTTACATATTTACATTTTGACCTCTTATTGATTGAAATTTTTAAAATTGACTCTATGCATATCGGAATTCCAAACTTGAGTGTTGGAGGATATCAAGAGAGCTGGCCAAGTTTCGTATTTTCTGACACCTATTGACCAAGTATCAATTACATATTAGAGTGTTTGACACAATACAAAAGCTCATGGAGAATGTCGATTCTTCCCAAACTCCATCCCTAGCCATGAGGGTTGAGCCCTCATCAAATCCGACAAAAGCGACCTTTGCCTTTGGACGGTCGCTTACCATGGCCGAGTATCTCTCACAAGCCAAAGGGAAAGAAAGATAAAAAAGATAAAAAGAGGAAAAAAAAGGGAAAAAGGAAAAGAAGAAGAAGAAGAAGAAAAATGAAGGTGCGAGAGGAGAGAGACAAAGGTAGAAAGAAATTTGATAGTGGGCTCGTAAGGAACACGTGTCACACGATGACTAGATTAGTAATTTTTTGAGTTAACACAATTTAGGCACCCAATATTTGCTTGGGGCACACCATTCAGGTTGGCGTCTTAAACCATCTTTAGAATGAAAGTAGTGTCATAAGGCTAGATCGAGGCTCTACCATTAAATAAAACATTCGTTACCCCATTGGCTTTAAAATAGATTTTCATTAATGAAAGGCCATCATACTGGCGAAATTAGTCTTCGAAAGATACAAAAGTGTGTTTTTATCATTTTATGGCTTTACTCTACTGAAATAAACATGGGAGATTTTCTAATTTCTCTCGGCGATGGTCATGTTTGTTTTAATTCATGCATGTCATGACTTACCAAACATATTTTCAAAACTCAGTCATTTTCTTTAAAGATATTTTTTTCAGATTTCAAAATCAATATCATATTTGGCCAAAGGGACAAAATACCCCCATCTATGTAGGCCAAGTGATAATGTGACCCCGACCATTTCAAAACTAAGCATGCATAATCCAATAAAATTATGTTTTCAGAGAAACACATGGCACCCGAAATCATGTCGGAAATAAAATGATGGAGGGAATTTCCATGACCATTATGACCAGTTTCTCTCATGGGTACCCAGATGTCCAATCAGACCTAGTTTGTTTTCATTGATGAAGAAGCTATATCTTGTTATGAAAAATAAAATAAAATTCCCAGGGTTCGAAATAATATACGTATTCGAAACACTCTTCCATTGCACGCCTAAGTGACGAGACCCCCTTTCTTAATCAGTAAAATGACTATTTTTGTTTTCTTGTTCTTGCACTCTGTTATCATGGCCGTCGTTCAACCACTGCTGCCCGTTGTCACTCTCTCCCTCTCACCTCCATCATGCCTTGACTCTCTTACCAAAACACGTGGCTCTGTCTCTTGTTTAAATCTGACGAACGTGGCGCTACTACCTTCTTCGGAGATCACGCCACCTTCGATCGAAGGCCACGACCACAAATCTGAGGTCGGAACAACAGATCTGGAGTGAGCGCATTAAATTTGAGCGCCAGGTAGACAGAGAGAGAGAGAGAGAGAGAGAGAGAGAGAGGTTTTCTGGTTCTAACGCTTGTGCTGGTGAGTTTGGCTAAGTCGGGGTTTGCCCAGACTAGTAATGGTGGCGGCTGCGGCTGCTGAGTTTTGATGGTAGCAGTCTTCGAGCCTAGTTTTTTTTCTAATATAAATAAAGGGACAGAACCCGAAAATTACGACTTGAAACTATTTAGGTCAGCTAATTGGAGCACTCGAACGAGCACTTGGCCTTTAATCTTGACGAAATAATGTCATAAATCAAATAAAGGGATTCGGTACATCCGGACCAACTAGTCGGCATAAATTTATACATTTTTAATCATTTTAGAAAAAAAACAATAAGTTATTTGAACTTAGTTTCCAAAAGATTTAGAATGCTTAATATCTTATTAATAATCAAATATTGAAAATTTTTAGCTTAGATAAACTCCATTTTGACCGGGAGTTTGGATTTTGTGAAATTCATATGAAAAAAACGATATTCATCCATATGTAGATCTTAGTCACTTATAATTAATCAAGCTCCCGGATGGCGTTTTTCTTGCGCTTTGTTTGATAGAGATGATTAGAAAGAAGATATCAATATATATATCTTTTATGTCGTTGCATTTAGTCGTCTTTTTTCTATCTAATAAAAAGGTCTGATGAAATATAGGTTTGATTGGATAAATATATGATTTTAAATATCTTAATATTGTTCGGTAATATACAGATATCCAAATTGAACGAAAAATTAATCGTTTAGATGGATTGAATGTCAATATAATCGCTCTCGCCGCTAGCAAATCCCACCTCACTCTTTTTGCGTCCTTCACCTCCTCCTCCTCCTCTCCGCGGATACGGGATTGAACGTAGATCGTTTAGATCTCCGAGCCTTCGCGGATGTCCAAGCTACTTGAGCGTCACCATAGCGTAAAATCTTCATCAACCAACCAGTCCCTCCTTCATCTTCATCACCGACTCGCAAATTTTAGCAACCACCAATCTAGTTGCCACCCGTACCCTCATGGCCGACGCCGAAATTGAGGCCAAACGGACGAAGGCGTGGCTACTCATGCGACAAAGGTGGGTGAGACGTATGGGGACACATAATCATTGCTCCGAATTTGGCTATGGAAGGGGGACAAGGACAGAGGGCGATGACAGCTAATGCTTCAGATCTGGCCATGGAGCTCCTCTGTGGCCGAGGTTCGGTTGAGCTCCGTCAAGTTGAGCTCGGCCATGGAGGAGCTCCACCTTGTCCAAGATGGAATCGAGTTTGTCACCACGACGAGCCTCGTCGGTAGTGACGAAACTTTACTTGGTGCTGTGAGTGGCAGCCACGCGTGGGTAAAGGGGACAAAGAAGCGAGATGGGTAGGATTTTTTTTATCGTGATTATATTTTCCATATATCTGAACTAAGGGTCAGGACTAGAGTTTGAGCATTAAGAACCCGAACATGCCCTTATGGAATTGAACTCAAGTGTTGGAGCATCAGGTACGGATACCAGGGGTTCGGATCCGTCCTTGATGGACTCGAGTATGGGCATTGAGGGCCCATGCTTGAGCATTAGGGTCCCAAGCCCAGTCACCAGATTCCTAGTCTTGAACGTTAAGACCCGCAAACCAATGTTGGAGATTTGTATTCAAGCTTAAAGTTTCGAGTTCAAGTATCTATATCTAGTCATATTTTGTAAAACATTTTCTGGTTCATTAGGAGGAAATTATTTTCCTGAGTTTTAGCTTTGGTAGGAAAATATTTAATGCAAATTAAAAAATTTCCGTTAACTCATTTTCTTGAGCAAATTAAATGTTGGAAAATAAGAAAAATGTTTTCTTGGAAAATGATTTTCGCGTAACAAACGAACCCTTAGTGAGCAAAACTTGCTTATAGGACATAAACGGTGAATATTACCAAATTAGTCTTAAACCTATGAAATGGATGCTATTTAAGTTCTATATTTTTTTAAATTTTGCCAATGAATTTTAAACATTTGTGCAACATTTCAATATAGTCATTTTAGCCGATTGTTTTTAAAAAATGCTAATGTCATAATCTATGTAAAACGTAATTTCGAGTAAAGTGTAAGCTCTACGGTTGTTCTCAAAATTAATGTGCCATGTAAGATGACTAACGACAATTGTAAGTTACATTAGCAATTTTTGGTAATAATTGATCAAAATGATTATATCGAAATTTTGCTCAAAAATTTAAAATATTATTTTATAAAATTGAAAATTTTAGAATTGAATTAATATTTACATAATTTGTTTATCACTTATCCAAAAATTTCTTGATGCAAATGGGACCTACACATTTTTCGCAAAGAACATTTCAAGTCATTCTGTGTAGGATTTGACTGGAAAAAAAAAGTCCGGTGCAGATAAAACATCAATGGAAGGAATTTCACTAGATGCTTTTCTTGGCCCCGACAGCCTTCAACCGTGCAGTGGGTCCCATAATCGTCAGATCCATCCCATCACATGATCGAGTGTCTTTCTGTAATTTGTTGGTTGATGAGATGGTCAAGGGAAGACTAAATGATGGCAACACCTCGATTTGGCCACTTTCACTTCATTCCATATCACTGCAAATTTTATGATACGGGAGGATTTTATTATGGGTTTCGCAAGTGCTTTGAGATTTGACAGCGAAACAACACGAAAGCTTCTGAACATGGTTGAGTTTCAACATATTTTGATTGGCACTATCGGTCAACTTGAGAGATAAAGAATAATGTAAGATTTTTTATACGATACATATTTAAATATCATAATTTTTTCTAATTATTTAAGTATTCATGACTTTTAGAAAAATGTTTATTTTAATGTCATAAATTTCAATCAATTACTTAAATATCAAAATTTTCTAAAAATATTTGCTCAAAGTATTAGAAATCCGACGTGACATAACACATGTGATGATTATTTTTAAAAAGTTATGACACTTAAGTGATCGATTGAAAAGTTATATGACGCTTAAATAAGTGGAAGAAAAGTTATAGCATTTGTAACTATTTTTTTTCCGTTAACATAGAGGAAGAAAATGAGAGCATGGTGAATAAATTAATAACCTCTCATGAAAGTAAATCAATCACCAGTGTTTAAATAGACAAGAATAAATTGTCTATAGGACATGAAGATCAATTAAATGCATTAAGGCCTACACATTAATTTCGACAAGGAAAAGAAATCTCCATCTCGAAGTTTTCCATTTTCTCGTTCGCTCCAAAGATGCTTGAGAAGATCTCCTGTCGTTCAAGGATCTCATGCATAATGACCCAACTTTTGACCAGTGATATCTCGGTTCTGCACTCATCATATATCGCCACAGCCAAGAAGAAGAACAAGAAATTGGCTAAGGCTGTGTTTGGTTGAGCTATAGTTCCCTGAAGATCTTTGGCTTGAGGTCCTTTTACTTGAAGCAATTAAGTGATTTTTGATGAATTTATTGCAAAATAATCCCAATATAAACAAAAAAAAAGGAAAAACAGAGGGTATGGCCATTGGAGAATGGCCCATGGACGGGGGCTGGGCATGGCATGGCTACACCTGTCAAAATGGGTGTATAATCCATTTATGACCCATTTAAATATTAAATTGATCATAAATGGGTTATGTTTTCTTTTAGTGCAATCCATTTATGACTCATTTAAAGAAAACCTTACCCATTTATGACCCATTTATGGGTTATACTCCCATTTTGACATGTGTATATATAATGAGTTTAAAAATTAGAAAGACTAAAATGCATGAGTTATTAATGAGTTTGAATAACTTTAAAATCTTTTAAAAAGATTATAAGAATAAGTTTTCATAAATTTAATTAGATAGAGAAATCTTTTAACAATATGGGTCGGGTTGGGTATGGGTTGGGTATGGGTCAAAAATTTTATACTATGCTTAAATGAGTCATAAACGGGTTAATGGGTCAATTTGGATTGGACCATTTATGACTCGACCCAAAGCCGACCCAACCTACCCGTTTAACAGGTCTAGGCATGGCTGCGCCGTTCCCAACAAAGACTTCCAAGATCATTGAGGCCTCGACCACGGACCTGATCGGGTTGTGGAGTGGGACGAGGAACAACTTCATCGTCTGGGAATCTAAGTACTTCAAGCACGGCAACTTCTCCAGCGTCATCCAATAGCACAACACCGACGACCGTGATAATCCTTGTCCTTAATTGGGCCGCTTTGTGTAGGTTTATCACTTAAGGATTCCTTTTTTCTTGTTCTGTTGCTAGTGAACTTGGGTTATTTTTGAGACAAAATGGACCGGACTTTTCAATTTGCCATGTTGTACAAGCAAATCCATCGTTCATGTTGTCCCCATCTTCTTCCTCTTCATTTACTCTCTCATTCACGTAGCTCCATTCGCCTGCCAGCCATGCTACCTTCGCTCAACACCCCTATAGCAACTTGCTCTTCCTACTCCTGCAGCCCTAAAGCAACCCTCGACAACTCTTGACAACCATCGGCAAGGCATTATATCAATAATTAGATTTGGGTTTGGAACTTAGCAAGGGAGAAGATGAACTTAGATCCTATGAACCTAGTGTTGTTAATTTCCTATAATGGGCTTACATTAATTAATCAACTTTTATTTTGAATAATCGAGTTAATGGATATCCCGATATATTTTAAACCCTCAAATGATCTCATTAAATTGTGTTTTGACATCTATTAATAATGGGTCTAGTTAAGCAGTAAAGTATAGACAATTATGTTTAATTAAAGCTCGTAATGGAATGGGCCTAGGTCCTCTCTAGCCTATAAAATGATAGATTATACCTATTAGTCGCTTGAATCCCATTAAAAGCTGCTATATTGAAATATGTCATAGAGATGAAGATTTGACATTCCAATATATCGCTAATTACAATAAATCTGATCTATAATTTTATTGAGTGAAGTTATGGCTCAAACATGTACGTTTTAATTCAATTGTACATATATGTTTTGGTGTTTTACAGTCATAGATGGATCTAATTATTCTTGATTAATTAATTGTTTATATAGAGAAATTCTACATGTGATATCAGAGCAGGTCATATATAATTGTAGAACCAAATTTTTTTTTTATAACAAATTCGATATCTTGTTTACCGTGTTTCTTCCTTTTGGTTTTTAGCTTATGTCAATTTGTGATTTACAAGTTCTTATGTGATTTCGATCAATCAAAGTACTTTTTTTTTTGGGTCAAATCAAATCAAAGTACTTATTAAATAGGTAAAAATAATGCATTCGAATGGAAGAGACAAGTTATGATGATGATATGTTTGATTTCTTAGATGATTATTGTTTTGCAATTTCAGATCTATGATGGACCTCTCTATGTATATGTTTGGAAACGAGATAGTAAACAAGCTTTTAGTGTTTAATGTCTTCACAATATTCGAAGTGGACTTGAAGAGCTTTCCAACGAGTCATAGAATGCCTCGATCCAGTGTCAGTTTCTATTTGAAATCATCATCCAAATTTTGTTTAGTAATTTGTAATAATGTTATGTTCAGTCCTGATATGCATGTTGTCCACCTGTTGCTTTTGTCAATTTTTTTCCAATTTATGTGTTGAGATTTGGAGGTCGACTCCTTCATGAAAAATGTTCATATAGGTCTTAAATTTGACATATAATTTTTTTTTGGATTTTTTGGAGCATGATTAGTGGATAAAAACCTTCTGCATAGATCAATCGATTTTGAAACTTTATAATTTTTGTTCTACATGTTCTCATCATATATAATTTGTATAATTTTATTGAGTATTGAATGAGAATTTCAAATTTGAAATTCTAGGGGTTCATAATTTTGAAAAGGTTCTAAAAATTTCAATTTTTTTTCCAATTGAATGATGTATGTTAAAAATTGTTACATGAGTATTGTTATATAAGCTAAGTTTTTGGGCTCAAAATTGAGAAAATCAAATTTTCGGCCATAGATGTTAGATACGAAATTTTGAAGCTTGAATATGTACTATTTAGTTTGGTTTTTCTTCAATTGATTCGTCTGGGATTTTGATTGGATGCAAGATTGTCTTAAATACACATGAATTCACTTTCTTGATTTTGTTGAACCCACGGTCAAGAAAAGAGAAATTCCAAGTTGAACTTGTTGACCAAATCATATGGTTTCCTACTCCAAGTTGCAGTCGGTCTCTGCAAGTATTATTTTTGACAACAATGATTTCTATGTTGTTGCAACGCGGGTGTTCAATGATTTCTTTTTCTTTTTCTCTTCATGATTGGTTGCATGAACTCCGAATCAAATCGGAGTTGGATTCCTAGAATTGTAGTAGAGAATCGTATGTTCTTGCTATTGGAATTTGTAATTTTTTATTTTTAAAGTTTTTGTAATTTTGTGAATTGGAGTCAAATGGTTTGGGCATTAACAAAAACGACAAAGGGAATTGGGTGGTCACGATGATTTTTATCCTGGAATGGTCAAATTTGATCGATTAATGGTCTTGGAGGTGAAGTTTCAATATTGTAAAGATAGCATAATGGCTGGGGTTTTAGGTTTCCTATATATCACACTATTTCATGCCAAACCATTACTAAGGAATCGAACTTTGTTTAACTTGGTGGTTTAGCCAAGAGGAAGAATCGCGATTGTACATTTGGACTCATCTGAAATCCTACTCCAAGCTGAAGTAGTAAATCTAAGTAAAGATGAGATTATTAATTCGACTACGAAAAGAATATTAATCCAAAATAGGGCCTTCATAGGGACTATGGAGCAATATGGTGCTTGATTTTCACAAAGGATTTTGTGTTGTAATTGGAACTTGTTCATTTAGTCTCACATTTGATGTTCTGTGATGAGCTTATAGCAGGATTGTTGACCTACTTTGTGGTTTTGCTGTGATTAAAATATAAACCATTTGATAAAAAGGATAGCCTTCATGAAGGATTAATAACATTGTCGTTATTTGAACAAATATCGATTTCATTAATTTCTTGGGCTGCATCGGTGGGGATGGGATTACTTTTCACTTGGCTTTTGTCTATGCCTAATATAAAGCCATGTATGAGAAGTAGTCGATTGCCCACTACTTCCTAAAACATTAGTATTACATAATACCGTAGAGAAAATAGTGTTATGTAGTGCTAATATGTGTCATATTGTATCAATAAATTTATTCATGTACATTGACAAGTTCCTTTTATCTTCAATTGTTATTGTTATCTCTCCGCAGGCTATCAAATTAGTTTGGGTTCGAGTCTCTCTATTGATTGGTATTAATGAGATTCAGCTAATTTGAATAAGCACTTGAAATAACTGATTTTGAGTTGTCTTCACTTCTCCTTTGGACACTATAAATTTTAGTTGTCATGCTCATGTGCCTATAGCTAGTGTAGGATTGTGTTCCTCCATGTGTTTGCCTCCATCATTTGCGAAGTGCAAGGTCTTAAATGAATCATAACGTTCTCTACTAGTTTACCTTGATATTAGCAAGGCTTATTGATGCAGTGCAGCCAAGCTATTAACCCCGCGGCCAAGCTATTAGCCCCATGTGCACAGAATGGCGCATAAGGCGAGTGTAGGATCCTCCAAGGCCCGTTTCAATTTTTTTTTTAATATGCCTAATTTTTAATTTATGTTTTTTTTTGTATGGTTAATTTTAATTTTTGGCATATTTAAATATTTATTTGGTATTATTTATTGTTATCCATATTTAAATTCCATAAAAATAATTTTGTGCCTATTTTTTCTAATTTTTAATTTATAGAAATTTATTATAGTATATGAGAGATAGGATGGCAATATCCACTTTCCCTAATTTAGTATAAATTATCTATATTTTCTTGCTTAGTTTAACTAGATAATCTTACATGCTTAATTGTAGAAATATGTACATAAAATTGTGGCAAAAACTATTGTTTGATAAATGAAATATGATCTTGGGAAGCATATATCGTAAAGTGTTTCATATTGTTTGATGAATTTTTGGGCATTGATTAAATGGAATATTATTTACAAATTGTTAAAGTTTGTAAATTATTAAAGTTCCTTATTGATAAAAATTAGTATATATAATTACTTATCCAAAGGGAGTTATTATGTATATTAATTTGAAAATTGCATAAAGATAAATTCCAAAATTAAAAGATAGGAATGTATGACTCAAAAAGATTTATCTTCCTAAATGGGATAAATTTTTGAAAGTTATGTGTAATTTCTCTCTATATTGATATATTAGATATGATTGATGGGGATGTGTGACTCAAAAGATTTATCTGCCTAAATGGGATAAAATTTGAGAGTTATATATAATTCCCTTATATGTTAAGATAATTGAGATGTATAATTTAAATGATTTGTCCTCCCAAAAGGATGGATCTTTGAAGATTATATGTAATTTTCCTTATCGTATCTATATATTGATATCATGGAGATGTATAATTTAAAAAATTTCTTTGGATTATCATTAATAATTATATGTAATTCTTCTTATTGTTGTTTCGTAGTTGTGGAAAATAATAGTGCATTATACACTTTGCCCAAAGGGAGTTTGTGATGTGCTAATTATTTTGTTGAATTGCTCATTGCCCATAATTGATCTTATTGTATTATATGTGACAATATTGCAGCTGTGTTTTTTTAAAGAATGGCAAGATTAACAATGCATCCAAATACATAGAGATCAAATATTATACTATTAAGGATTTGGTCAAAAAGGGAGATATTATTATTGAAAATCTTAGAACTAAGTCCATGTTAGCTGATCCTCTAACAAAATATTTACGACCCATTTTATTTAAAGATCATGTATAAAAGTATGGGTGTTTTAAACTCTTTTAATCTTTTTTGTTAGTGGGAGCTATGTATGGTTTGTCTTTTTGGATATTGTAGTTATATGTAAATTGATAATGCTTTTATGATCTTTGTTAAAGCATTTATTTTTTATGATTATTATTGTTGATTCTATTGTTGTCATTTCTCCTATCGACTGAGAAATAGAAGTATAAAACAAGTATCTTTAAACAAATAGTTTGAAGACGACTGGATGTCACTAATTATGAGATCTCATGTTGGATTATGACATAATTGTACAATTTCATGTTGTTTAAAAATCGCACAAAGGCAATTTCATGTTGTTTAGAAATTGCGTTAATGCAGTTTCATGTCGTTGAAAAATTGCATTGATGACCGATAAGAAATAGTATATATTTTTGATCACATGTTGGCACTATTTCTTGCTACACTATTAGACCCATGATCCATGAAAATATAATAGGTCATGTCTTGTGATATTTTCTTAACGCATTTATCGCCATAGTCCTATAATGAGGTTATATAGGATTGATTGATTTTGAGATGCCATTATTGAAATATTATTTTTCAAAATTGTGGCCACATAAAACAAATTTTCAGTTATTAACCTGAAAGTGTCGTTTTCAAAATAAAATCATTTTAAAAAATAAAACAAATTAATTAATATAGCTCAAGTGGGAGAATGTTGAAATTTCCTATAATGGGCTTATATTAATTAATCAATTTTCTATTTTAAATAATTAGGTTAATGAATATTCTAATATATTTTAAACCCTTAAATGATCTTATTAAATTGGGTTTTGGCATATATTAATATCGGGTCTAGTTAAGCAGCAAAGTGTAGGTAATTGTGTTTAATTAAAGCCCGTGGGATGGGCTTAGTTAACACATTATTGATTAGGGTTTACTAGATTCCCTCTCTAGCCTATAAAAGGATATGTTATACTTATCAATCACTTGAATCCAATTAAAAGATGCTATATTGAAATAGGTCATATAGAGGAAGATTTGGCATTCCAATAGATCTCCAATTGCAATCAATCTGATCTAAAATTTTATTGAGTGAAGTTATGGCTCAAACATGTACTTTTAATTCCACTCTATATATGTGTTTTGTTGTTTTACAGTCATATATGGATATAATTATTCTTGATTAATTAATTGTTTATGTAGAGAAATTCTACACCTAGACCTTGGCAACACACAACTCTTGACGACTGTTGATTCTGGGCTTCAGTGGGAACATGGAGTGACTAGGAGTTGAGAGAGACTCGTAGAAATGAGAGCAAATTAGGGATTCAAATATATTAGTGTGGGTAAAGTGAAAGAAAAAACCAAAATCTCATTAATTCTCAAAGTCAGCTTTCTATAATTGCTAAAAGTCCCAGGCATGTGAAAATCTACCTTTGCTTTCAGTTTTGCCAACATTGACGGTTACTTAGAGCCCTCAAAAAATATCTTTACCAAATGCTCTAGCTACTTTTGGGGCTCATAACCCCTTGAAAAAACTAAAATAAATGCAACCTAAATAGTAATACGTTTAGGGAGAGAGCAAGAGAGAGTGGGCAAAGGAATCGTGACAAATAATATGGGCATATGAATATAAAAGGGTTAATACCTTGAAAATTTTCAAATTAATACATCTATGATAAATTTACTAAAAATTAATTTTTCACCACAAAAAACTTCAAACTAGTACACTTTTAACATGTTTACCCAAAATCGACAAATTTATTCTCTGTTAGTATCCGTTAAAATTTACTATCAAAGTATTAAGTTAGATAACATATAACAATTGATTAGTGTACTAGTTTGGAATTTTACTCTTCATTTGTCATAGTTGTATTAGTTTTGTGGTAATAATCCAATTTAATGGATGCCACAAATGTACCAATTTGAGATTTTTGGCAATCAAAAATTTAGTTTTTAGGTAAATTTATCACAAATATATCAATTTAGGATTTTTTGTGGTCATTTGAAGTAAATTTGTTGCAAAGATATTGATTTGGGGTTTTTAATGGTCAAAAAGTGAGTTTTAAATTTGTCATATATATACTAATTTAGGGTTTTTCATGGTATTAACTCAATATAAAATCGAGCTAATATCATAAAAAATTTCAAACTTGTACATTCATGCTATATTTATCCGAATTTTTTTTTTTTGCATTACAAAATATTCTATACAACAATGTTATATTTACTTCAAATTAACCTTCGTGTCACCAAAAGTCCCAACTTACCCAAATTTTAAATTAGGAAATCCGTTAATTTGGCCCTAAAAGGTCCCTCGAGTTTTTAACTTTTTGCAGCACGAAAATTAATTTTGGAAAAATGTGTCACGAGTTTCTTTTTTTATCCGTTATTCTCTAATTATGATATCATTCCTAAATTTTTATTCTATTTTTTGTAAAGCATGGAAGTTAAACCTTGCATCTATTATCACTGGGCATGTTGCCCAGTGTCATGAGTTTATTAGTTGAAATTTTTTGCCTGTACAAAAAATTGTTTAAAATAAATATGATATGATTGTATCAATTTGGAAATTTTTATATATGCGGCATGATACTTATAAGGTATAAATCCGACAGAAGGGTACAATTATTTTTTGACCTAAACTGGCAACTTGAGTTTGTGGGTCCCAATGTGATTGGATGGTCACGTGATTGTTCGTACGCTCTACATCATCAGATCAGAGCATTGAATCGGATCCTACGCGCTTTCATCGACAAACGTAAATAAAAAAATTAACGTTGCAAAGCTTCCTGCTTCTACGTATCAAATAACAACGTACTTCGTTGTCACACTCAATTATTTCCTATTTCTCCCATATTTTCAAAGTCCCCAAACTTTAATTAAATATATAATTTGAGCCCGAAACGTTTAACTTACTGAATATAATTCATAAAATTTAATTTTATATGTAATATAATTTTTGAGGGGTTATATTATATATAGAATTAAAATTAATAATTTAAATAAATTAAAATTTTAAATTAAATTATATATTAAATGAAAGTTTAGGGGTTAATGCAGCTTTTCCCTTTCTCCAAATTATTCTAAATTTTCTTCTTCCTTTTCCTTAAAATAACTCCGAGAACTCGCTCCGCCTCCAGATCTGCTTCCTCACTCTCCCTCGCCGCTTCTCTCTCTTCCATTCCGCTTCCCCAGAAGGTCCCTTCTCCTCTGCATTTTCCTCGAACTGCTTCCCTTTCCCGGTCCATCTTCTTCGCTATTCGACCCGATCCATGTAGGATGTAGTGGGTTTCTTCAAGTTCAAGATGACTGTTTGATTCGCCGGACATGGATTGGACCTGGTGGGGGGCGATGGCGAGAAGGGTTCCGAGGAGGGTCTGGCTGGGTTTCCAAAAATCGATGGGTCTCCTCGTGGGTGGGAATCACACCTCCTGCAGGTTTTGCACCCGCTAAATTTTTCGCTTTCTCGATTAATCTCGGCTTCAATCTCTCTCTCTCTGTGTTAAAGTTTTTACGAATTGATCGTCTGGAACTTGATCGGAAAGATCTGGACTTTGCACGAATTTGATCGAATCCCGATCCAAATGATGGATTTCAAGGCATTGAAATGTCAGATTCTTCATGGGTACATCGCAAAGCGCGTGCTTCTTCGCACCCTTATGATAGCCACGGCTATTTCTATGTTCCCTTTGCTGCATGTGTTGTCCGGTGGGAACCCGGCATTTTTCGCTCCGGCGAGTTCCGGTAATTGCGCTGCCGACTTGGGTAACTTGGGTCAATTTATGCTTTCCGGCGCGTACTTGTTTCCCAAATGGATGTTGGTACCGATGCGGGGTTCGTTCGAATCCGTCGAGTGCAAAGAGGATGTGAATTTGACTGTTAATGTGGTTGGAGAGCTCATGACCAAACACTTGTTGGATTATAGCGCGGAGGCTCTCTGTGCCGGAGAAGGATCGTCTGCCTGCGTTTACGCATTGCACGAATTGGGATTCTCCAATGCCTGCGGGGTGTATGGACACCCCTTCTTTTCCCTGAAACAAAAGCATTTGGTTTACGAGCTGAGCTACGATGATAATTCCTTCGACTTCGTATTCTCTAGGGACCTTGATAAGGTGTCGGTCCCTGCATTGCTTGTGCTCGAGATTGAGCGCGTGCTTAAGCCTGGTGGAATTGGGGCTATGCTTGTAGGTGTAAGCGGTTCCAACCCAAACACCCTCATTAGGTCCGCAATGCCGGTTTCTTCTCTGCTGAAAGCTTCCAGCGTCGTTCACGTTGGTTTCATGAATGATTTCAGTCTGGGTGTGATGAATGACTTCACTCTGGTGGTTTTCAAGAAGAGGGTTGAAAATGTGGGTTTCTTTGGGCAATATAGACTTCCGGATGACTGCCCATCAATTACCAAGAACAAACCCTTTATCAATCTCATGGAGCCTCTTGTAGAGGAAAAGCCGACAGAATTAGAGCCAAAAGATGCCTATTTACCAAAATTTGTGGATGTTTCTTTAGCAAATCGAATGGTCTATATTGTTATTGGAGCAGGGGAGCATCTGAATTCTGCACATGTGAATTGGTTCCTGCCATCTTATCCAGTGGACATCCGAGCGTTTAACATTTATTTTGTCGACCACAACACTTCAGTACTTTCATCTTATGTCAAGAAGCCAGGTATTAACTTTGTTTATCTGCCAGGGCTCGTGGGAAACAAGGGCACAGCTAATGTTGAACATGATCCTGAGTTTGATCCTTATCTGGGAAGTGAAGGGTTTGACATTCTTGCTTGGTTCAAGGAAACAGTGAAGCACGCAGACTTCGTGGTTATGAAGATGAATACAGGGGAGTTAGAACTAAAATTCCTGATGGAGTTATTTGAGAGTGGAGCCATATGCTCGGTCAACGAGCTGTTCCTCCATTGTTCGGACCCTTTGCAAGGCCTTGGAGAAATCGAGGGGGGATGCATGGATCTGTTCAAGGGCCTGAGAAGCACTGGTGTGTTTGTTCATCAGTGGTGGGGAAGTTAGACTCTATTCCAAGTTTCGCAGTCTTAATGTTTTCCGGTTGTGTTGTTTGCTTTGTCCGTTGCTTGCTACTTACTTCCGAAGGGATTACACCTCCCGTGCACAGATATGAGCCCCATACATGGAGTTCAAATAGCATGGGAGATGAATGCCCTGAGGAGTACTGAATAATTTTCATGTGTCCTAGGAAGCTCTGCTTCCCTGTGTGTTTCAGATTTCTGAGTCGTGTTCTAGTCCTTTTGTGCGTCAATATGTGGGGAATAGATGTATGTTGCGTCTGGGTTGTGCTCTAGCACCACCACATGACATGAGCAACCATTTCTTCTCCATCTTATGAATAAGAACCTCGTCATTATAATACTCTCTCATCCCTCTGCACTAAGCAATGCCTGCTTGAGACTTCTTGATACCATGAGCTGCATGAGTGACTTGCATCTTGAATTGGAAGAACTGCTTGTTCATGCTATTTAATGATGCTAGGTATTTCATATTGATAAGAACCGTTTTGGGCTCCACGATTTGTGGGAAGTAGAAGTTTTCGTGGGCTGGTGAGAAGTCACGAGGGGTAGGGACCTCAGATAACTCAAGACTGTGAAATAATGACCATGTGGCGGTCCTATCTTTGGAAGGAGACCTTTTGGGGTCTCTGTCCGTCTTGAATGATTAACATCGTACCCGAATTCAACAATGCATCTGGACCGTTGGACACCCAAGACAATGTGAAATCATCATGACCATGGGGTCTCGGGGGTCTCTGTCTGTCTCGATTGATCATCAACATCGTACGCGAACTCAAATTCTGAATATGACTGGTTTTAGACACAAGGTTCAATGGTATAGGACGTATTGGGAAGCCTGTCTTAGTGGTTTTTCTCATATTTCGGTCAATAATTGACGACTCCAATCCCTTTCCAAAAGAAGGCTACGACAAAATCACCGAAACCAAGGAAAAATGGACTTCATGATTCATCACATTTCGTCCCTTTTTGCAGTCATCCAAATCGTAGAGGAATGAAACTAGAGTAAGAAAACAAAATGGATCATGATGACTTAGTACATCAGTCTATATCTAGAATTAGCGGAAAATAAGGTTATATATTCAGTTGCTAGGTGGCCACTTTCTTTCCTTCTCATTCAATCTTGTTCTGTATTGGCTGGTCACCGAAGTGAAGATCTTTAAAATAAATTTCACCTGTCTTGCTAAACTATTGCTAAACACCATCTTTTCGTCTAATGTTTTTTTGTCTCGGATTTGAACTTCAAGGCTAATACTCGTGGGGAAAAGTAGAAATCTGAACACTTTGAAAAGATACCGATGGTGTAAAAAAGACCCGAGAAATTGATCAAGCCATAAGAGTATACTTAATCAATAAGAGTTTGCACTACTATACTTCCATATTTTGTGGGATCCAAGCCAATAGCATGGACCCATTTTCTACGGAAATTACAACATGTGCATGGGACGTAGGATTATCATAATCGTCGGAGAGTACTTCATCATCAATTGGGTTTGAATTCCCTAGCTATTAAAAAAAAACAAATTAGAAAAAGTGAAGGAGCCTTAGAGAAGGAAAAAGATAAAGAAAGTAGTGAGAAATGTTGTGTAAATTGAAAATAGGAATTACTTTCTCAACGATGTGCGTTATTAATTTTTTCTCTCGGGCCAGATGTAGATTATGTATGATTTGTTTGGGCACAACTAACGCAGATGCTACAAAATCTGTCTAAACTATTCCTAGATAAAAATGGAGGTAAAAGGAAGAGACTACCCGTACATCGGGTAGTTGACCATTGATGCTGCGTAATATCCTATTTGTAGGTTGTCATGGTCATCCTTAAAATTTTTTCTAAAAGGCAGAAACTATAATTTGAATGCGAAATTTGCCACTTTTAAACCAAACATTTGATCATTCAGTTAAATCTATAGAAGTTATTATGATTAGTCTAGTTGACCGGCACAATAGATACATGCATGCGACCAATAACACTATCATGGTCACCATGCCAGCAACTTTTGCCATGAATTTTATCCACCAGGCTTCTACGATTAACCTTCCTCCTACCTAGAGGTCGACGGCATTGTTCTATTGAGCCGGCAGAGGCACCCACTCGCGCACGCTTACACACTCTCCCTCCCCTTACTATATTGGAAGCTAGATAGTTCCCCTTTTAAACTCAAGTGGTGGCTTTTCACGATTATTTCTGGTGTGTGAGATATGGCTCTTGAAATATCCCTTCAGACGTTGCTTTCTTTTGTTTCTGGGCTTGAAAGTTGGCTGTTTGGTTTTGTTTCTGGGGCCATCAAGAGCTCTTTGAGCTTCCTCCTGTCCTCTACTTTTTATGCTTCAGAATAGCGTGCTTCGTAGAGCTTATCCACTAAATCAAGCTAGCTTTTGGTCGGTCCTCGCCCACACACCATGACTCTGAGCTACTTCACCAACTCTCTAATTGTCAGATTTTTAAACTCGAACTGCTACTAAGTTGGTCGATTTGTCTGAGATTTTCGCGCCCTTTCACCAGCTCATCTATGGCCAATTTTTCCGTTTGCACATCTAACGGTCACCTTCCACCTTAGCCAGGATCAGGTTGATTGGAAAGCTGAGTTGGATATGGTGGGGCCACGGAGTTGTTTACTCTACAACTCCGAATTGTGGCCAAATTGTGGATTGGGTTTTGGCTGCTAGTTTGAGTGCTTTAAGCCATCACTTTTGTTGGAGTTTTAGTTTTACTTTTTTATAATTTGCAAGTTCATGTGTAAGGCTTTAATCCCTTGACCAGAGTTTGCAATTATCTGTGCCTGATTTTGCAAGAAACTCTCTCGAAGTTGGCCATTTTCTTGCCTGAGAATGCCCAATATGACTCAATTTAGTCCTTTTGGCTTGATATGATCAATTCGACTTGCCCCAAGCTCAATTTCAACCTTAATTAAGGTAAAAATTATAAATATGGTGATTTAAGAGCCTAGGCATAGTTTGTTAAATTTACGAATTGGTCACCTAACTTTTGGAAATTGCATTTTGCCCCCCTTCCCTCTTTTCTCTTCTTCTTTTTGTAGATTTAAAGGGAAATAAATCCATGTAAAAACTATGCTAAATGTCAAGGTCATCTAAGGGGACAACCTCACTATGGCTTTTGTCATTGAAAATTAAATATCAATATCATGTTCCCTATAGTTCTTGTCATTAAAACATTCTGAGGGGACAACCTCATTATTTACTTTACTTCATCGTAGTGATTAACAGGTTCACTAGCTGTGATTCATGACCAGCCACTTTCCATGTGTCTTTTTCAAATCAACCCTCATCTATGATGATCTAAGGGGGTCAAGTACGGCGGGAGAACAAATCTCGACAAAGGATACTTCGCTTTAGACAGTTGCATGAATTTGCTAGGGATATTGGGTTGTTCCCAATTCCAATTTTTCAATGCTAATATTTAATAGGCGGTTCTCAGTTTCAAGGTGGGACCACCCACCTTGAAACTAATAACCCCTACTTGCTGGCCAATTGGAGAGGGTTGCAGCCCTCTCTTGAATTTGGCTAAGTGCCCCTGCCCCTCGTCTAGACCTCGTATATGGCCGGCGACCTTGTCGACCCACAATTGGGAAAAAAAAAAAGGGAAAGAAAGAAAACTAAAGAAAAACAAAATGTTATAAAAAATTCATAAAAATAAAAAATAAAAAAATGTCCACATTATGTTGGTTATGTTGAAAATGACTAACGTCCACTTAGCAATTTTCGACCAAAATTAACTAGATATATTATATCGACAAATCGTTAAAAGATTTATAAGTCGATTGACATAATTAAACATGTTATGACTAAATTGGTATGGTGAATAGATTTAGGATTTTTTTGGCACTTTGCTCTATTTTGTCTCTTCACTCAATGAATATGATTTTTAAACATTTAAGTACATGTACTATGTACAATATGTAGAACAATAAGTAGAAATTTTGCTTCCAAGTAAAGAAGAAAATGGAAACCAATATGACGAAGGAAAGAACCTTTCACGAGGGTACTTGTCATTTGGAAGACTCGCAAGAGACTCCGCACACCACTTCATCTAGACCGGAGGGAGCAAAACCGAGAAAAAGAAGAAGGAAAAATCTACTTAGATATTCGCAAGAAATAATCTAGCAGTGACTAAGTCACAGCAACATTTTGGAAAGGCCCAAGAAAAGCTTCATGTAAGAACTGACTAGAGCACTCGAAGAGGACGAGCATCTTAAAGAAGAGAACTCGCCATGCAACGGTTTGGATCAACTATTGACTTAAATAATTGGCATGCAATAAACATCGCTTCCACCCTTTTCTAAGGCCCCGTAATTATGAATTCCCAAGGAATAATTCTTTTCCACGAGTTTGGATCCTTTTAGTAGGGGGAATTTGACGAAGTCATAGACTCTTCTTCAGGCAAACTGCCATCCCGTGCAGTTTTAGAATTTAGAACATTTGAATATTTTGTCAAACTTGCAAACTATAATCGATTGGGGTGATACAAAGATTTGATGACGATCTATTAGCTTTTTCTTTTGTTCCTTCATCTATAATGAATTTCCGCACTTGGAATTTAGGTAAAATGTCAGCCTGACATATCGAACAACATACCCTCTTCCATCAATTAACTTAATTGGTAATGAATAGTTTAATAATTTGTGTACTTGATAATATAAGTTGGGCAGTAAGCTAAATGAATAAAGAACAAGTCCTTCGAGCACTTGAACAATTCAACACAAGCAAGAAGACACACGAAAATCATCACATTAGCCAGTTTTGACACATTCTCACCACCAACTACATCCCTAGCCCATTTCAGCTTTTGATTTTTGGAGCCGCGCTCCCTCCCTCCCTCCCTTTATACCTTGACATGGTCTTAATGAATTTTTAGGTTAGGAACGTGTATATTAGGAAATTGTTCCTTTTTTTTTTTTGTAAGATATATTGGAGACTTGCTTAAAAAGTCATAAATCTATTACATTGTTGCTAATTTAGTCATAATCATTTCAATTTTGATAATTGAGTTATAAAATTTTTGATTATTTACCAATTGAGTCCATTTGACTAAATTTGACTGAAAATTGTTGACATGGATGTTAGTTGTTGTATATGGCACCACCAACTTTGATGTGAATAATTTTTAATAATATATATTTTTTATTTTCTTTTTCCTTTTTTTTCCTAACCCTAGGCCAACGAGGATTGTGGCACCCTTGCCTCTGGCCAACAAGGGTGCATTAGCCCTCACCCAAAACTAGGCAAGGATCCCAATGCCTTCGCCTAGTCTAGGTGAAGGCCATGACCCCCTTGCTAGCCAAAAGGCAAGGGTTGTGGCCCTTGCTAGCCGTGGGTTAAAAAATAAAAAGAAAAAAGAAAAAAATTAATAAAATTCAAAAAATCATTTAAAATGTGTCCAAATTAGTGTCGACGGTATTGCATAGGACAATAGCCATCAACGTTAGTGATTTCCAGCTAACATTATCCAAATAGACTCAGTTGACAAAATAAGAAAATGTTTAAGACTCATATAGCAAAATTGAAAAATTCAAGATTGAATTGGTAAAGTGTAATATATTCAAGATTATCTAGACAATTCTCTCGTTTTCATTGAATGAAGTTGATGATATAAGCCGTCACAACGGGTTTTTTTGTCTACGTCAGTGTCCACGGTGTTGCATAGGACAATAGCCGCCAACATTAGTGATTTCTAGCTAACATTATCCAAATAGACTCAATTGACAAAACAAGAAAATATTTAAGACTCGTATAGCAAAATTGAAAGATTCAAGATTGAATTGGTAAAGTGTAATATATTTAAGATTATTTGGACAATTTTCTCGTTTTCATTAAATGAAGTTGATGATATAAGCGGTCACAATGGGCTTTTTTGTCTACTCTACATTATAACATCTTGGAAGGTCCCGTTGACCAGATGAGATACTCAAGAAAGATCAATTTCTCACTCCATCTGAACACAAGCCTGTCAAAATTTTCCAAGGTCTTTGAAGGATTAGGGTTTCAGCTTAAAGTTGTACCCAATAGTTCGTTGCTGGTTTTAGAAGGATTAGGGTTTTAGGAGCAATGGTATTTCTCCTACATGAAGTTTGGAATTCAAGATCCAAATGATTAAATAGACAAGAAAATGAAGCAAATCCAAAGGAAGTCCTATAGATGCATCCCGCGTGAAAGGGCACGTCGTTCTTGATGGTACGGTGCCGGTCGAGCACGCTCCTGTTATATTTCATAATTAAATCACGTATCTAGTTTTGGTATTTATACAAGAAAACCAGTCAAATCTGGAATTAGTCAAATAAACGTGTCACTGACCAACCCGAGTTTATCTTTAATATCCCAATTAAATTAATTTTTCCATTTTAATACATAGAATATGATGTATTTATAGAATTTCGTTCTGCAAATGGTCTGCTGATACAACACCAGCGTCAATAATACGTGGAAGATCCTCCAAATCCTAAACTGCCCTTATTGTCTAGTCGACGTGCCTAATAAGCGTTTGGCTACTATAGAAAACGCCTAATTTCCGCCGCTGCCAGATTTTTCTAGGTTCGGCGATGGGTTTGCGAACTTCTAAACTAAGGGTCCCTTCTCTACTTGATCATTCCGATCTTGCAAAACGCAGACAACAAAACTCCCCTGACGATACGTCTGGGAACCCTCCTATGCTCAAATTAGATGGTGATTGTGAGAGGAAAACAGACCGAGTTTGGCTCCAAGCATGAAACTTTTTCACTTAGCTTGTTGAGAATGAACAGAGTGTGATTCATACATGTGTTTTTTCCTATTTTTAAAAACAAGCACCGCATAATATTATTAACACGTCAACTGGATCTCCTACAAAATCAAAAGGGTAACATTCCACCGGATAGAAAATGTTTAAGATTTAATTGTATTTTGTTTTTCCAAATGTTTATGATTTGATTTGAGTTGGCATTGAGGACATTTGGTGTAATTTTTCCACCACCATCTCTTATGATATGCAACTGTTAGATTTCCTTGCTAGAAATCCATCACAAGTTTTGAATAAATTGTTCTGCATGCAAGCTTGAGTTGGTTTACTATACACGGTGCGGGATGATGTGCTTATCAAAGTACTATGATGAGTTTGGGGTGGGTTGCTGGTGAGTTGGGGGAGAGGAGGAGGATGAAATCGCCCTTCCGGATGCCCATGGCGGAGATGTGGGAGGTGACGGAGCGCCAGAGCTCGGGGAAGGGGACGTGGAGGCTGGAGAGAGGATTTGTTTTTAAAGGCCAGGTCATTGTCCAAGTTGAACTTTCTTTTTTATAAGAAAGCCATGTTGACATTAATTTCTTTTTTAACCAAAAATACTTACGTGATTATTTTTCACTGATATAACATTGAAGTGATCACTTGAAAATTTTTAACATTGAATAGAGGGCATACGAAAATTATGGTATTTCTTATCTCCTTTTCCAAAGCATAATACTAGAAGCTCACATGTAATAAAGAAATTAATGAGGTATATGTTTAAGTTGTGTTAAAAAAAGTCATAGGAGCTTTGATGTATTATAGAATAGTCGATATATCCGAGTTAACTTTTAACTCATTTATTAAACTCTTTAGTGATGGTGTGTTCAATAAGTTAGGTTGATATGCTCTAATTTGGGCTCTTTCTTGGTGATTTCTAAATAACGGTATCGAACTTTTATCTCACAGGACCACTAAAGTTGGCCTACAGGGGTTGAACTTGGCTATTGGAGTCACAGCACCATGATGACGTAATTTAAATGGGGTTTTAAATAGGAATAAGTATTCGCGCATCTGATGCATGTGAGACTATGCCATTCCAACTTTTAAATAATATGGGTTCCGTTAAGGACCACGCTATGCAATACCTAAAACGAGGTGGGATCACATGCTGCCAACGCAAATAAAGACTTCCCTTTAAATAGAAACTAGTGGAGTCCCGGCGGCTTTGCAATGCACGAGAAAAATACGAGGAATAAGGGAAGCTACGAATGCATCTCCTTTCCATCTAAACTCCTAATGCTCTATCGTATAGCCTTGTGGGAAGTTAGCATTCGTCCAATAGTGAGGCGGTGGATAGGGTTTCGTTACGACTCTGGACTGGCAACATGGCAAGTGGATGCGCTTTATCATTTACTTTCCCCAACTAAAAGTATATATTATCTTTGGGAGAACGTTTTTCAATGGCGAGGAATCAAAGGGTTGGACCCTTCCCGGATGTTCACACACCCCTGAAAAAGAAAAGCAAAGTGGCTCTAACGAGTTCACACATTCGATATTCACGCTTGATCTCCTGCCATTATTACACTCAGAACGACAAAAGCTTCCTCTTCCCCATGAAGGAACTGGGCAGCTTCCTTAGAGAGTACCTTCTTTTAGTTTCTTCCTTTCGACAGTGTCAAGTCACCACTTGTTTCTCACGTTCTCGTCCCTGCGTCCTACCTTTTGTAGCTTTGCTCGAGCCTTGTTGACTGGAAGATTACGGGGCTCCTACGCGGCAGATTCCCGTTTCTCCTTCTTGATTTCCACATTAAAAAAAACTGAACCATCTTTCGCCATTCAATCTAATTGGGCGATCCATGTCTGACCCTAAATATAAAAAGGCGAACTTCCCTCTTTCTTGACGGCGACAAGAGGTGCGACCGGTAGGGATATCCTAGGCCCGAGTGAGATCACAATCGGGAAGAGAAAGCGAGCCGAGCCACGCCTGACGGGTTCGACCTCTAGCACCGGGACAAGCTTTCGTTGACCGACGGGCGTGCGCGTATGCGTGTCGCTGTCGAGGGAAGCAGCTGAAGTTGTCAAATTCCCCCAAAATTTTGTAAAAGTCAACTGCTGGGAAAGACGGGGTGCATTTTGGCGTGTCCGGCCGTGCCAAAAAATCTTCCAAGGCCTTTTATTGCTCCAACCTGTGTTCTTGTCCTGCCTAAAGAAGGCCTAAAGAAGACCCAGTTCTTCTTCTCCTCCTCCTCCTCCTCGTCTCCTCTTTCTTGTCTCTCTCTTCCAGTTCTTGTCCCGGAGAAATTCATAGTTCATCAGTTATGAAGCTCCAGGATTTCTTTCCGAGCTGCTTTACAGGATCAAACGTCGTTGTGGATGGAAGCATGGATGGTATGCTGGTTTCGATAGATCTTGTTGTCTAAGCAATCGATCTGATTTCGTGTCTTTAATGAACTGGCTTTTTGACCCTTTTTGCTTCTTCGGATCAGGAATAGAAGGGTTAATCCCTCCGAGTTTCCGGGTGTTCTCTTACAAGGAAATGAAGGCCGCCACCAAGGGATTTCACCCTTTGAACAAGATTGGAGAAGGCGGCTTCGGATCTGTGTTCAAGGTACTGATTTCGCTCCTCCCTGTCAAGAACTCTAGATAGATATGCGGAAAATTAGTTGAATCGAGATTCCATTTTATGGTTGGTCACGTGGCAATGTTGATTGATGTCGGACTATTCTGCAGGGCCGGCTTCAAGATGGCACCACCGTGGCGATAAAAGTGCTCTCTGTCGAGCTCGAGTCGATGCGAGGCGAGCGGGAGTTCATCTCGAGATCACGGCTCTCTCTCACATCAAACACGAAAATCTGGTCAGCCTTCGAGGATGTTGCATCGAAGGTGCCGATCGGTTCTTGGTCTATGAAAACATGGAAAATAACAGCGTCGCACACACCATGCTAGGTAAAATCAATAGCAATACCACCCGTTTCGATTGAACTATGAATGAATTATTTCTTTGAGGCTGGGTTGTAAATGTTTTGTGGGCATTTTGACAGGCGAAGATCAGAAGAGGATGAGATTCAATTGGGAGGCGAGGCGGAAAATCATGCTCGGGATAGCACGTGGGCTCGTGTATCTGCACGAAGAGGTGGCGCCTCGCATTGTGCACAGAGATGTCAAGGCGAGCAACATACTTCTGGATCGAGATTTCACTCCAAAAGTTTCCGACTTCGGTCTGTGTAGGATTTTCAGCGAGAACATTACTCACATCAGCACTCGTGTGGCCGGGACATTGTAAGTCGAAGAACTTCGTTCGCTATCTACTCTGTAGTGAAATTCACCTTCAACTGTATCATTCTCCAAACATGAACACGAACGACTATAATGTCCTGATGACATTTCCCATTGAATGTGAATTGCAGAGGTTATCTTGCTCCTGAATATGCCATCAGTGGCCGCTTGACAAGGAAATCAGACGTCTATAGCTTCGGGGTGTTGCTGCTGGAAATAATCAGCGGTCGGCCAGTCATGGCCTTCGATTTGCAGTTCGGAGAACAGCACCTTGTTCAAAAGGTAGCAACCCTGCGCCCTGCTCTTTCTCTGCCTTCATCAGGTTCTTGGATTTGGACAAAAAGAACATGGATATACCATTCAAACTTGTCATCGGTAGGCATAAATGAGCTAATACCATTTCAGATAAACAGCAAAAATCATAATCTCACAAGATATACGCGACCAATCTATGTGTAGTTCTTTGATTCTCGAAATTTACCCGATCAATCGCAGTGCAAACCGGCCTACTAATTTTTCAGTGCCAACGGATTGAATCCCATAAATTCCCTCTAAAATATTAAACTCATCCCCTGAAAATCTGCCGTTTATTATTCCTTTAAAAAAGTCAAAATGTTCGGCAAACAAAAATGTTTTGGAACCATCAAGCGCAACCGACAAGGAATCTCATGTCTTTTTATATTTCGGCAGGTATGGGAAGCGCACATGGAAGACAAGCTACAGAAAATAGTGGACCCGGTTTTAGGTGTGAAAGACTACCCGGAAGAGGAGGCCGTCAGGTTCATCAAGGTGGGTCTACTGTGCGTCCAGGAAGCGGCAAAGACCCGGCCCAGGATGTCGATGGCGGTTAAGATGCTGACCGGCGAGGTTGACATCGACTGCGTCAAGATCACTGAACCAGGGCACATCACGGACCTCACGGACATTCACGTCTGCTCCAACAAGTCCTCGATGCAGAGCGTCCTCTCGAAGGATTCGGATTCCTCCGGGATGTCCAGGACCCCCAAGACGGGGCTGTTTTGAGTAGCGTTTAGGTCACGTTAGGGTTTTGTCGATGTTCGGATGAGGATGACCGGGGATTCGTCTCGGGAAAATCATTCGGATTCTAGGACCAGAGGAAAGGACCGCGAAAGAGAGAATTTGGAAATCCCATGGATGTGTAAATAGGAGGTGATTGGTGTCCTCGCGAGAAAATGTATTTCCAGGGAGGTGAAATCATTGAAATCTTATTATTTTTTTCTTTATATTGGTTGATTCTCATGGATCGCCAGTGTACATCTTCTTCAACGGCATGAACCACTGGGAACGCAGTTTTTTATCTTTTTTTTTGCAACAATATGGACAAAATTTCAGTATCTAGCGTACGAGGTCGAAAGATCCATCTTACATTTTCTTGAGAGAGAGGTCAGCTCATTTGTCAGGTCAACGAGAGAGAGAGAGAGAGAGAGAGGGAGGGATTAGCTGTCGGAAAGCGATGATAACCTAATCTACTCATTCTAATTCAAAGAATATCTTTCTTGAGGAAGACGAAACCAATTTTTCCTTTGCCTATCTTCAAATTTTTTTTTTTGGGCGGCAATATTTTCACGCCATTCTACTTAAGACACTCATTTTTGTCCGGTTAACTGACCGAAATACCCTCCCCTCTCTCTGCAATTTGTTGTTTTTTTTTATCAGACTAAGGGAAAAAAATACATTTATTTTTATCACCTCTTTCATTAGTATCAATTAACAAATTATACATTACATTCGACATGATATCATCTTATGTTGCATCATATTATCACTTTACCTAGAAAAGGTTATTAATTTTAATTAATGTATTTTATTAATTTTAATTTAATCTATCATATTTTTAATAACAAAAGCTATATAGAAGATTAAAATTTTTATTTATGATGGCTTATGAACACACAAACAATTACCTACTTTTATCTAATAGTTTGAGCGAAACTATATATCTAATTATCTATCCGATCTTGATTAAAAAAATGGATAAAGAAAAATTATCAAAATATGAAAACTTAATTTGTTAAAAACATGATCAAATGTTAAACGTATCTATATTAAGATAATATCTAAATACTAACAAAAGACAAGCACCAAAAGCAAACAAAATGGAACTTCTTGCCTTTCTAGTCCTACCATGAGGAAAGTAATCAATATCAGGTTGTAAATCCAATCTCATGGCAAGTGAATCAAAACTTTAAAATATTCTTAAAACTTTCCTCTAAAATAATTTGACGTGAGTTTGAAATTGAAGGTGTGGCTAGATTTTCAACTCTCATTTTGCAATTCAGATTGAAGTATGGAAAGCTCATAACATAGTGTTGGAAATTTGATTTTGTGTCGATTCTGAGTATGGATTAATTGATATATATATATATATATATATATATATATATATATATATATCAATTGGCTCAGTAAATAGGAAATGTGTAATTGATTCATGTAATCCTCAATTGGCTCAATCAATAGGAAATGTGTATCATGTAAAATAGAGCTTGTACATGTACTCTTGATATTGAAATACAGAAACAACTATTCCCATATTAATCGTCTCTTGTCATGGTGTCAGAGGAGCCCATCCTACCCTAGCTTCCACAGCCTTAGAATTGCCTACGGATTATTTTGACTAGTTGTTGCATTTTCAAACTTGCATAACAAACTAGCCACTGTATAGGAATTCAATTTTTTTTTTTTGATATCGTGACAAGCCATCCACATCATCAATGAAGATAAATCCCAACTCACCTTATCAAACTTCAAATCTAATCCATCGGCAGAACTCGAGTTTGGTAGAGGAAAAAAACTCATTTGTCCAACAATTTGCTATCTCTATACTTGCCTCAGTTTAGACCACCAACCCTATTCAGTGGCCTGTCATTGCAGTACAGACCACTAGGCCTATTCAATAGCCCCTAGTCTGGTACCCAATTCAAGGTAGCTTCCGCGAACTTAGAATTGCCTACGGATTATTTTTGACTAGTTGTTATATCTTCAAACCTACAAAACAAACCAACCACCGCATAGGAATTCTTTTTGTTTTTTTGATATCGTGAAATGCCGCCTACATCATCAATGGAGATAGATCCCAACTCACCTAATCAAACTTCAAATCCAATCCATCGGCAGAACTCGAGTTTGGTAGAAGAAGACAACTCAATTGTCTAACAATCCGTTGTCTCTATACCTGGCCCAATTCAGACCATTAACCCTATTCAGTGGCCTACCGCTGCTATACAAACCACTAGGCCTATTCAATGGCCCCCAGTCTAATACCCAATTCAAGACTAATGGGCCAAGCTACACATGGGCTCAACGGGGCCCATATGGAGAGAAGCATTTTTCAAGATCTAGAACCTAACCCAATGGAGGTAGACCCATGTCATCTTCACAAGGAAAAAACCAAACTGGAGGTAGGTCGGGTTAGATAGGCCTAGAGCATGGATCCAGATCTATCCCATTGGGTATAAGGATGGATCCCTACTCAACAATTCAACCTGGTTTTTATCCTTATGTTGTTCCCATCGATGATGGCCATCTCAAGCCCATTGACGCGCTCTACACGTTGCCAGCTGGCGGCGTCAAGCTTTAACTCATCAACTTACAACTCATTAGAGCAAATAATTATAGCGCCTAGGCTTGGGACTTCCAGCAAGCATTCATAACAAAGGATAAGGATGGCTTCCTTGACGGAGCCATCCCTTTCCCAACCGACCAACGACTTCAGCAACATTGGAGAAAGTGCAACCAATTGGTTCACACATGGATCGGCAATTGTTTGGCCCCGGATGTCGCGGCCAGATTACCCCCAACTAAAGATGCGAAGATGATTTAGGATAATATACGAGAGATGTATGACAAACTTGACCGCGCAAAAATCTTTGCAATCACTTAGGCCCTCTTAGAATTGAAGCAAGGAAACCTTTTGTTTACCGTTTGCTTCAATCAGCTCTCAACTCTCTTGAATGAGCTTGAAGTAGCTGAAGAAAAACTTGAAGGGCTTAAGGCCACGATTTGGTAGTATCGTGAGATGAAAGAAAGAGAGAAAATAACTCATTTTTTGTTGATTTTGAAGGAATCATACTCACCTTTTCAATCACAGATCTTAGTGATAGAACCCATGCCAAGCCTCAGCCGAATCTACCAATTGGCTGTCCAAGAGGGAAGCCAACAGCTCATCATGGCCTAGTGTGGAAGAATTGGTGAAGCTGTAGCACTTGCGGCTTTTCCAACAAGCTTTGACTCAGTTGAAGTAGCGATCAATGGGCATGGTGAATTCGGCATCTATGGGGTCTTGGTCTTGTCAAAGCAAATGAGGCCATCGGAAAGTGGGGAATAGATTGAGCAGCGCCTAAAGGAAACCAAAGGAACCCTAAAATTCAAACGAACAATTGGGATCATAAGAGAATGGATGGTTAGGATCAAAGGAGATTGGCGGCTAGGATCAAAGAAGATTAGACTGCTATTTTTCCTATATCTACATAACCACGTTAGTACCGGCTTATAGAACATCCAATGGCCCACGAAATGCCACGTCATCATAGAAAAATAGTGGGCAAAATTTTAAAAAAAGGGTAAATATTGTGAATATTGCAAACACCCACATCATACTATTAATATATGTTGGAAATTGCATGGTAAGCCAGGTGACAAAGACAAAAAGGATAAGGAGCCTCCTACTTATTAAATGTCAACACGCAAGATTGATGGGGGACATTAAATAATCACCAAAGATCAGTACCAAACTATTATGAGGACCATGAGTCAACTTACAACTAGTGACAAAAATGTGAGTTTTTTCAAATACTTTTTTCTACAAGATGAATTGAATATCAGTTGATGCATAGGTAATTGATTTGGGTGCCAATGACCACATAATTTGCAATGAGCAATTACTTTCTAATTTTCAAAAGAATCCACATTCTTCCATGTCAGTATGTCTTTTGAACGGAAATGTCACTAACGTTACCAAAGTTGGTATTGTTCAACTTAGTCCAGGCATTCTCTTTTAAAATGTCTTGTATATTCCCAAGTTCGAGTTTAATCTCTTATCTGTCTCAAGAGCTTGCGAAGATCATTTTTGTCAGACCATATTCAATTTCAAGCATTGCTTATTTCAAGACCCTTTGACTGACAGATTAATGGGCTTAGGTGATGTCGCACAAGGGTTGTACTTTTGGACCCATCTTCCAAAGGATTTTGGTCAAAGCATTCCTTGTTATGCCGTTATTAATAATAATAATCTCATTTTTCATCAACATGTGGGTTAAATGTCTAATTTGCCATTTAGCAAAGCAATCTCGGGCTCAATTTCTTATAAGTACCTCTCATGCCACTCGTACCTTCTCCCTACTTCATATAGATATCTGGGGTTCTTATCACACCCCACATTGTGATGGATCATGCTATTTTTTTACTATTGTTGATGATTATACTCGCGCCACTTGGGTTTATCTTATGCAATCCAAGAGTCAAGTTTTTTCCAAACTATCAGACTTTATCTCACTTGTCAAAAATTAATTCAACAAATCTATATGATGAATTCATACAGATAATGTATATGAGTTCTTCTTTTCTTTTCTTTTTCTGAGTGTGCATCTTTCCTATCCTCTAAAGAGATATTGCATGAGAGTTCCTCACTTACACCCCCAACAAAATGGGATTGTTGAGCGCAAACATCATCATCTTTTATTAGCAGCCCGAGATCTCAAATACCAAGCCTTAATTCCTGAAAAATTATGGGGAGATTGTGTGGTCATGGTATCCTATTTAATTAATCGCGTGCCAACTAGAATTCTCAATGGGTGAACTCCTTTTAAGTTACCCTATGGAAAGTAGCCAGTGATTGATTATCTTTGAGTGTTTGGTTGTTTATGTTATGCAACGACTATAGGCCCTCGAGATAAGATGGATCCCTATGACATTCGATGTATTTTTATGGACACCCCCTCTGTAGAAAGGTTATTGAGTAATAAAGATCTCCACAAGAAATTTCTTTGTAAGTAGAGACGTTTTTCATGAAGATGACTTCCCTTTCCGAGAGTATGAGTCTTCGTATTTATATGAGCATCCTCAGTATCTACTTATTGCTCCAAATCAACACATCCCCATCACAAAAAGATATGTAGACCATGCTATTGATTCATCAATTTTATCACCTAGGGATGAACTACCATTTTATTCGAATTTCTCACCTGAGGATGAGCTTTCATCCGATTCCTCAACAACCTCTTCACTGAACAATCATGAGTCATCTCCTACAGTTCCTACTAAGGCAAGGTTGAACAATCTCGATGTTCTAGCCATCTTACTTGACTGCCTACATAGACAAAGGATTATATATGTCCTACTATGGATACTTCTAGTACACACTATATAGTATCTTCATATGTTTTATTTAGTCGCTAATCACTAGAACACATGTGCTGTATTGCCTGTATTTTAGAAGAAAAAGAACTATGTTCTTACTTTGAAGAGGCAAGCGACCCATGATGGCTACGTGTTATGAAGGATGAACTGAAGGCTTTGAACAATAATCACACGAGGGATATTGTAACGTTACCTCTACTTCAAAAGTCCATTGGCTACAAATGGGTTTACAAGATCAAGTTTAAGGCATATGGATCCATTGAAAGATAAAATGCCTATTTAGGTGCAAAGGGATCTACACAGTGAGAAGGTTTTAATTATCACGAGACATTTTCTCCCGTAGCCAAGGAAGTCACTATTCGCTCCTTTTTATCGATTGCTGCCTTTAAAAATTGGCCACTATATCAAATGGATGTCTATAATGCCTTTCTACATGGGGACCTTGATGAGGAAATTTATACGGACCATCCATAAGGTTTACATGGATAGGAGGAGTCTCGTGTGTGTCGCCTTTGTAAATTCTTGTATGGACTTAAACATACTTCCGGATAATGGTATGCCAAGTTCACCACTGCGCTAACCTTTGCAAGATTCCCACATTTAGAGCATGGTTATGCCTTATTTGCAAAGACTCAAAGTGACTCGTCTATTTATTTATTGATTTTTGTTGATGATATCCTTATCATATGAAATGATGAGTCTATTATTGGAAAGCTCAAGAAATATCCACACTCTGCTTTTCACATTTAAGACTTGGGGCCACCTAAGTATTTACTTGGTATTGAAATAGCTAGATTTGACAAAGGAATCTATCCCAGCCAACGTAAGTTCACTTAGGAGATAGTTTCAGAGGTAGTATTATGAGGGTGTAAACCAGCTATTATACCAATTTATTAGAATGTGAAGCTGATGACATATGAATATGATGAGAGCTCACCTTCATCAATCAAAAATCCACTGCTCAATGACCCATCAGGATATCAGTGGCTTATCGGAAAATTGATCTATCTAACCATGACAAGACCTGATATATGTTATGTCGTGGAGATACACTTAGCCAATTCATGCACAAAACGAAACGGTCTCATATGAATGTAGCACTAAAAGTCGTGAAGTACTTGGAAGGGTGTCCAAGACTAGGTATTTTTCTGTCTCGTATACAACATGAAGTTGATAGCATTTGTGATACAGACTATGCTACTTGTCCAATGACAAGAAGATCTATCACTGGATTTTTTGTCAAGTTGGGGAAATCACTTATCTCATGGAAGGCAAAAAAACAGTTAATTGTGTCACTTTCAAAAGCCGAATCTAAATATCAAGCCATGGCAAAGACTAGGCTTCTCTAAGATCTTGGAGTACAAATCAATGGACCTAGTGATTTATTTTGTGACAACGATGCAACACTTAAATTAGTAGCAAATCCAGTTTTTCATAGAAGGACTATATATATAGAGGTTGATTGTCACTTTACTCGAGACAAAATTTAAGAAGGGATCATCACGGCAAGAAGGATTGGAACTATGGAGTAACCTACACACATATTTATCAAGCATTTGGGTCAAAGACAACATACATATTTGCTAAGCAAGTTTGGTGTCCTCAATATATATATAGACCACTAGCTTGAGGGGGAGTGTTCAAAATATGATTTGGTATCAATTATGAGCATGGATTAATTGATACATATAATCAGTAGTTGATTCACGTAATCCTCAATTGGCTCGGTAAAAGGAATTGTATATCATGTAAAATTTTCTTTTCCTAGACCACTAGCATGGAATTATATATATATATCAATTGGCTCAGTAAATAGGAAATGTGTAATTGATTCATGTATATATATAATTAGTAATTGATTCGTGTAATCCTCAATTGGCTCAATAAATAGGAAATGTGTATCATGTAAAATAGAGCCTGTACATGTACTCTTGATACTGAAATACAGAAAAGACTATTCCCATATTCTTCGTCTCTTGTCACATAGTTGTTTTAATCAATCCATTTCGCAATTCAACTTTAAAATAAAATTTTGTTCAAACATTTGATAAAAAAAGTAATCGTGTGTTCATAAGTTGTTATATCAATCATAAATGGACATTTCTAATCTTTTATGTTGCTTCTGTGATTAAATCTATGAGACCATCAATTAAAATTTACAACCTCCTTCAGGCAAAGTGATAAAAGATGTAAGATAAGATGATATCTTGTTGGGCGTAATTAGGTATTTATATGATGAAAGAGATGATAGAAATAAAGGCAGATTTGTTGGTTAGCACGTAAAAAAACAATGAATTGATGAAACTTTTAAATATACATAACCAAGTTTTTAAGTTTTTTTTAGTGAGGCCTTTTCCCTTTATATTCAGTTTGTGTTTATTCATTTTCGTAAAATATATTTTTCAGGTATTTTGTACTAACTACGTTTATCAAATTTTAACAATTTTTTGTTGTTTAAAATTGTTGTATATATTCATTATTGTTATTAGTAGTATATCAGTTTTTTTTTCCAATTTTTCCATGTTTATTTCATCTTATACAACAATTAATGATAAAAGAGAGATTTTCTTAGAAAACAAGTGGATGAAAGCATACTTTTACCCCTGAAGGTCATGTGCGATCAAAGGTTATGATAAAGTGGAAGTTTATCGGACCATCGGATAACAATTGAAAATTTGGGAGAAAAAGTATAGGGGGAAGCACACTAGGAATGCCACAACTTTTGTATAGCACTTACTTTGATACCAAAACCCTTTTTTCGTTTACTTTAGGTGTCACAAGTTTGCAAAAACGTTCACTTAAGTGTCACTTCCGATTTGCCCGCCGAAAAAGCTGATGTGGCCGCTAGTAAACAATATTTTAATATTTTAATTAATTTTTTTGATTTTTTTTTAGGGCTGGTGAGGGCCACCGTTGACCCTCGCCCAGATTGGGTGAGGGCCCTTCGCTGTTGGCCATTAAGGCCCTAGGTGAGGCCGGCGAGGCCGTCGTGGCCTTTGCGGCCAAATCTGGGCGAGGGTTGCCTAGCCCTCGCCATAGCCGTTGCGGGTGAGGCTGTCAGGTCCTCGCCGACCGTTGGCGAGGCCACGATGACCCTCGCCAGCTTTGGGCAGTGGTCGTGAGGGCTGCCCAGAGTTGGTAGGGGCCGTTGCAGTCTTGCCAGCGGTCAGCGAGGACTCGATGGCCTCCCTCGCAGCGGCTACGATGAGGGCCAGGCAGCCCTTGCCTAGATCTAGCCTACAAAGGCCCTTGGCAAGGCCGCAATGATCTTCGGCAGTTGCGGGGAGGCCACGACAGCCTCACCCAAGGCCTTCGCGGCCAACGGCGAGGGGACCCTCGCCCAATTTGGGCAAGGGTTTTGCGGTCGCAAGAGTCAACGATGGCCCTTGCCATAGGGGTGTAAATGGTTCGGTTCGGTTCAGTTTGGTTTGGGATGATTTTTCGGTTTTTCGATTTTTGCTTTACTTATTGGGATCTAAATAAAGAAAAAATGATGATGAAGAGAGATTGTTCACTTCTAATTAATAATTCCAGTGAGATTCGGTTAATCGAACCGAATAAAAAACACACAAAATTTCGGTTCGCTCCTGTTCGATTTTCGATTTTGGTTCAATTTTCAGTTTGATTCTTGACACCCCTACCTTGCCGAACCTAAAAAAAAACAAAAAAAAATCAAAAAAATTAATTAAAATATTGTTCATTGGCGACCACGTTAACTTTTCCAGCAAACAAATCGGAAGTGGCACTCAAGTGAACTTTTTTTTTTTTTAACTCGTGGCACTTAAGTGAGCGAAAAAAAAAATTTGGTACCAAAGTGAGCGCTGTACGAAAGTTGTGGCACTCCTAGTATTTTTTTGCCAAAAGTATACTACCCTCAAAGTACAACTTCTGTATGATTTCCCCAAATCTTTGTTACGAAATTACACTAAAACAAAAGGGATGGACAAATGTTGTCCAATTACTATAAAGCCGCCGGAGGATTTGGATCTCTCGAGCCCCCACTTCGTATCATTTACCTTGGAGCATCATCTCCCCTGTGGGAATCGAACACGGTCTCTCGGAACACCTCGGTTTTTTATGATCGCAATTGACTTTGTTTAAGTTGGTCATGCAATTCATGGCCAAAGCAAAATAATCTTATGTCGCGAAGAAGCCCCAACAAAACCCGATCCAACAGAGGAACTGATCATCTGGTATATACAACTGCAAAATCCACTAGAATTAAAATCTAACAAGTTCCCCTTCATCAATATATGCCCCTTTGCAAGTGGGTTAACGATTATCGTGAACGGGTTGGTGGTGGTCATGGAGCGGTGTCCATGGGGGTGGACGGTTGCGGTGCTGATGGTGTCGGGGGGAGAGAGAGATGTTGAACAATAACGTTACTGTCAATTACAGACAGGAAACTCTGCAGCAGAAAAAAGATGAACTTGTCGGACCAACCGGTTCAAGTGGACGGTGTTGGTGCTGATGGTGTCGCGGGGAGAGAGATGTTGAACAATAACGTTACTGTCAATTACGGACAGGAAATCTGCAGCAGAAGAAGATGCACGTAGGGGACCGACCAGTTCAATTTTCTCATAAGCGAAAAATTAGAGCAACTATTCTTTGACTAGGCATTTGTTTGCCATATAAACAAAGCAAGGAGCAACCACAACGGGCCAAAACACAGGACTCTGACTTCTGACTGTTAAGGTTACTGTTGCATATGCTTAAACTAGAACAATCAAAAGAAAGGATGACATGCAAGGTGACTTTGGACAGGTAAAAAAGCAATATCTTGCTGTCAAGCTTATATAAGTCTGCTGGTATTGGAATTGATTGCCCAACGACTGAAACTGAAATGCTGTACAGAAAGTATTAACTAAGCTGTCATAGATCATGAGTGAGATTGAATAAGGTTCATGTCTTATCTTATATGTTTTTGTGCCTATGGCTTGGGCTTCCCGTGTGTGTTTCTGTCGTGGCCTAACCCCATGCGAGAGAGAATATTAGGTTTAGGAGGTATTGTCAATTTCGAGCCGATGGCCTTCCATTGACTCAAGCTTTTCCAAATCCATACATCACGTGACATTAGGTATTCAAAATTTTAATTGATTAAGCCTATGTAGATTTTAATGAAGGAGTCACCAATAGCCTTTGAGATCTACTACAGAAAAATATTTTACTATTTACATAACTAGAGATTCTAGACTCGAGAACTTCATTACGTTAATTCTAAGACTAATGTCTTTTTAATACCTAACTTGATTATGCTAACTAAAGCCATAGCAACCTATTCAAGAAATCTAAAGTTTTTCATAAGCATTCTAGAGCAAGAAAGTAACGCCCAACATATATGCAATCAATTAAAATCATAAAAGAAAGCACGTAAGCATCTTAATATCGTCCATAAAAAGGAAGAATGCAATACAAAACAAAGAACTCGATTGTAAGGCACTAAGGGCTTGTGCAATTTTGGGTTTTAAAACTTTTAAAAGGCTTTCCAATTTTTTTGATTTTTTCTGATTTTTCTGGAATCTTTCTAAAAAAAATTATTTTATTATTTTTTTGATAATTTTTTTTATATATTTTCCGAAATTAAAAAATGAATTTTTGGGATTTTTTATGTTTTAATATTTTCTGAATTCTTGGGAATATTTTATTAATACTTTTGGAATTTTCTAATTTTCCTTTTTTTTTTTTGAATTTTTCGAATTTTGTATATTTTTAATGGATTTGAAATCATTGAATTTTTAATGATTTTCAAAAATTTTATGTATTTAAAAAACCTTTTATTAATTTTTAAATATTTTTTGAATTTATTTACAATTTTTGGGAATTTTTTAGAATTTTTAATGGTTTTCATTTTTTTATTAAGAGTCGGACCGGGTCAAGAGACCCGACCTGACCTGAGTAAAGCAACACAAATCCTATTGGTCTGAGTTCGAATAGCGACACGGGCTGGCCTTAAGGCTTGCATGAATCCCCAATGGGTGCATTTGGCTTAGCTTTGCAAATGGGCTTTCAGTCTAATACAAATGCTAAAAGCCCAAAGCTATTTGGGGAAATGCAATTATGTTTAATAAAATTTTTTGCAAATGGACTTTGAGTTGAATGTGCATTTGGTAGAAAAAAATTTGCAATGGGCTTTGAGGGATATAATGTATGTATATATATCTTCTTCTTTTTTGAAAATTGGACTAAACCTTTTGCCGAACTGGTGAAAGGCTATGGCCGTCGATGCTAGAGAAAATTGGACTAAACCCTTCGCCGAACCGACGAAAGGCTACAGCTGCCGGCAAACCAAATCTGGCATTGGTGGTTGTCGGCTTGGGCGACCTTTGGCGAGGGTCGCGCGACGCAGTTGAGGGCCACCGGAGGTCAGCGAGGGTCGCTCAACCTAGGCGTCGCACGACTTAGGCAACGGTCGCCTGGGTCGCGACACGCTTGGGTCGCAGCGTGCCTAGGTCGAGTGACCCTCACCGGAGGTCGCCCAACCTCGGGCGACCTCAATCGATGGCTGCTGGCACTAGATCTAGCTCGCCGGTGGCTGCAACCCTTCGCCGGATCAATGAAGGGCTACCTCCTTTCTTAATAAAAAAAAAAAAAATCAAGAGCAAAATCATAAATATGAAGAAATAGTAAGCATAGTTTTAGAAGGGAAAATTAATATTAGCATTCAACCAAATGTTGAAAGCCCAAAGTTAGTAGGGACTAGCTTTGGGCCTTCAGCATTTTGAAAGCCGGCTTTTAGTTGAAAGCCCGCTTCAAAGCTGAACCAAACACAGCTTAAAAGGCTTATGTTATTTTTAACCCATTCGCAATTTAGCCCATTTCTCATATACCGAGCTCGGACTCATTCAAATTTTTTCTAAGCCCAGCCTTTTTTCCTTTTAATTCTTTCTTTTTTCTCTCTTTTAATTTTGTTGTTGTTGTTGTTGTTTTTTTTTTTTCCCTGTTGGTCTTCTTCTTTTTCATGTGGACGTCCTCTTCACCAAAGCATTATTTCTGCAACTTCTCCGCTGAAGCTTCACCGAGACGCCACTACCAGCCAGAACCATCGGCATTTCTCTCCTCACTGAAACACCACCATTCACCCTAGCCAGCGTTAGTCACCACTAGCCCCAAACTCTGATGGCAATTAACACCCTAACCAGAACCAGGAAAACTTTTGCCGACTTGACGATACATGGATTTTCACGAAAATCACACCATAGCACCAAGAATATGAGCAAGACAACCAGGATTCAATAGACGTACATAGAAGTAAAAGGGTCGGTCTCGAGTTTACACATGAACTAGCTTTCGGCCCTCTGTGTGGCATTTCATCAAACACATGAGGTGCACTAGCTGAAAGAGGAACCTAGGCTATTTCAAGACTCGAGTTCGGGCTAGGATTGAGACACAAAATATAACTGACGCTAAAGGAACAAATTAAATACCAATCGATACTAGTTAGCGTAAGTATAACTAGGGAACAACAGGTCTCGGTCAAAATAAACCCAAGAGATTCAGATCTCACTCATACATTTATACAAATAGTTAGTGTGCATCACAGAATCGAGCGATTTCTAACTTGATCAAGACTCAACTCGGGCCTAGGCTTCTAAATGAGCATGCCATAAGCATCACTAGAGGATCGACAGGGCTGGAGCTTGTGCGAACTGGTCGGCCACAAGCTCCGGCCTGTCACCAAGTCAAAAACAGAACATACATTGCTCGGGGGAGGCCTACCTGGTTCAGGGGGAAGCGTGGCGGCGGACGGCGGCTGATGAGCAGACTCCGGTGACGGTCATCCATGTTTTCAAGCTTCCTCTTTCTCTAGTTCGCGCTCTCTCGCTTAAGCTGTCTTGGTCCCTCCTTTTCTCTCCGATCCTCTGTCTCTCGAGCCCTGGTTTTCTGCCCCAAAAGCTGAGAAAACCAGAAATGGGAAGATGAAACCTACGACTTCTCTCTTCGCCAAAACCAGAGAACCAACCCCCAAAAACCTCTTCTCTCTCAGTTAGCTCCCTGAAAAGCCAGAATGGTCCCACTTTAAAACCCTTCGTCGAGCACCTTTCTACCCTCATTCACCTTGCGCCCATTCCCTTCCTCCTCTCTCCGTCCGAAAGCATGGCAGAGAAAATTCTCTCACTGGCATCACTGTTCGAGGATGCTGGCGTCGCTGGTGCTGGAGCGGCATTGTGTTGAGCGCGTATGCATGAGTTGTGAAGAGAGTGAGCGAAGGAGAGGAGGCCAAAAGACCAGGCTTCCTCCTCTTAATTTCTGATATGGGCTTTGAAGATATAAGCTAAACGGCCAGGAGAAGAAATAAAGAGAAATGAGCCGAAAAGGAATAAAAGGAGATGGGCCTAGGGAGAGTGAATTTATGGGGGCCGAAATTTGCTAAAAGAGTGGGAAGGATATGATGGCTTGCTCGATTTTTTTAATTAATTTTTTTTTTTCTTTTTTACCTTTTTATTAATTTTTTCACTTTTGTAAAATAAATAGATATTTAAAAATGTTGACAAAAATTCAAGTGTTAATAGTTTCTCAACTTGGGCTCCAATTCTACGTCATTTACTAGGTTTTGCTATTCATTCCATCCTATAAGAGTTTAACCTGGTTCGTTATTTTCAAGTGTAGTTGACTTTAAAGTAGCATTTGTTAGATTATTATTAATATGATCCCATGTTTAGTTTAATGTTTCCCATTAATTTTATTAATGTTTTATTATCTAAATTAAATTTCTAATAACTATGGAGATCACCCAATCAAAGATTACTGTCTTGATAGGAGACATTATTTGTAAGGACTAGAATGGGCATATAAATATGTCATCTAAACTAAACTCTCTGATTATTTTGATTATTTGATATTTAGAGAACATATCATCAATGTCAAGATGGCAATTGGTTAGAAATGCCTACTTATAACCATTTAAGTTTCATGTATTTGTTTTCGATTTCATCAATAGCTAAAGATTAGCATGGAATTTTACACGTTTCCGCATTCAATCATAATTATTGGGATCTTGGTTTTCCACAAATTTTTAAGAGTAGGTATCAGAGCTTGTTGATATCTCAGCCTTGATGATTTTCGTGGGGCTTTTGATTGAATAAAAAAATCAAGACAAAATCTTATCGAGAGAAAAATTGGTGATTTCAGCAAAATTTGGGCAACTCACCACCAGCTTTGGACAAGTACAGTTGCAACGCCAGGGGCAACAAAAGCCCTAAGTTAATTCAGCATTATGGTGATCGTCAAAGACGAATTGCGTAACAGAAGTTGCAGTGATTAAGATTTGCGTTTTTGGGATATTTTGCTTGATTTCAAGCAATTTTTGGCCGTTTTCGCTGAATGTTGGACCCGTGTGATCGTGCTAACATTGGCCTTTGTAACCCACAGCTTAATTTGGTCTAAACTAGGTTGTCGGAGGAGACCCAGACGGTGGAAAGTGTAGCGGAGGATTAAATTGGAGCTAATTACACGAATAAAAAATAAAAATAAAAAGCTTTAGGCTAGCGCACGCCAAGTGCTTGTGATAGGGCATAGGTGCATGGCCATGTTAGGCGCAAGCACGTGCGCGCGGAGGATGAGGTGCGTGCAACACATCACCCGTGGAACCGAGGACCGTGCTTCATTTTACCATTCTATCCGTGCTTCTTAATTTGTCTTACTATTTTGCCCCTTGACCTCTTATTTTATGTTTTTGCCCTTAGCCGAATTAATATACTGTTTTGCCCTTGTGGCATTGATTTACTATTTTGTCCTTACATGCAATTTAGTTAATGTTGATGCATGTAATTAAATGTCTAGTGATCCATATATGATTTTATTTAATTAGAGATTAGCCACAACATCTTTAATTATCTTAAATTATTTATAGATTAGGAGGCTTTTGATCACATATTTAAAAGGACATTGATTGTAATTAATCATGTTTATATAATAAAATTTTTCCACATGAATTTTTATTATATTAATATGATTAATTAGGAAGAAATATTAAATTATATTTCTTAATTTACCTATGTGGATTACGAAAGGGAATATAATGTGATAATTTCTTCATAAGTTAATTATTAATCTATTAAAATTAGAAACTTAGCACACAGATAGTTTTTGATGTTATTTGATTCATACATTGAAACATGCTTTACATTGGTGAAACATGATTTATGTAAATTTTGCCTCAATTTTTTTAATACAAGCATGTTTGTATAATATGTAGTTCCACCACATGTGATATCAATGTTTCCGAGTTAAACGATGAAAACTATAAAATTTGGAAGAAATAAATCCTTCTTTAATTGGGGTGTATTGATATTGATATGCTATTTGAAAAGATGAATCACCCACCCCTACTGGTGCTAGCATTCTGGTTCAAGTTACTCTTTATGAATAATGGGAGCAATCCAATCGTCTTAGTGTAATTCTCATGAGAACTAAACTTTCTGCTAGTATTCATGGTTCAGTCTTTCAATATAATAATGTCAAAGCATTATTAGAGGCTATTGGTGCATAATTTAAAACTTTTGAAAGCGCATGGCATGACCCTAATTATGGAGTTTTCATCATTGAAGCTTACTAGTGTCAAAGGTGTAATTGAGAACATCATGAAGGTGAAAGATATTGTGGCTCAGCTAAGGAACCTTGAAATTAAGATATTTGAATATTTTCTTGTGTGTTATATTTTGAATACTCTCCCACAACAATATGCACCTTTCAAAATCTCTTATAACCCACATAAGAGTAAATGGTCAATTAATGAATTCATGACCATGTGTTCAAGAAAAAGGAAGGTTGTTTATGGAATCTAGCGAGAGTGCTCTTTTAGTAACACAAGGAAAGTTTAAGGAGCAAGGCGGACAAAAGGGAAAATATAAAATACCTTATCGAGTTGACATTAAGAAATAATCCAAATGCTTCTTCTATAAAATGAATTGGCATATGAGGAAGGATTGTGTCAAATTTAAGACATGGCTTGAGAAAAAACAAGTGATTTAATCTCATGTGTTTGTTATGAATCTAATATGATTGATGTGAGTCACAACACTTGATGCATTGATTTTAGATCTACAATCCATATTTCGAATTCCTTATAGGGTTTTCACAATCATTGGAAACTAGTGGGAAGTATACAATGCATCTATTCTGGAAATAAAATGTGTTCATATGTGGAAGCTATTGGAACATGCATATTAGTTCTCAATAATGAGTTTGTTTTGAATTTGGAAATTACCCTTTATGTTCATAGTTTCTCTAGAAACTTAATTTTAGTTAAAGACTATTTCCATTAGATTATTCGTTTAACTTTTCATATTCAACATTTAGTTTATTGTCTAAATCTAATGGCCTTTTTTGAATTAGGCTCCATTCGTTTCGCAGAAAATAGATTATTTCTGGTAAATGTTTTCATGGAAGTCATTTTCCAAGAAAATGATAATATTTTTCGATATTCGGCTAAAACCTAAAAAAGTCTCGAAAAATATTTTCTTGTGTCCGGTAAGGAAAATGTTTTCTAGACTTCACCACTTGGGCATGCACCGCTTTACCGACCTATAAATCTAATAAACAACTTCTAATCTAATAAATAACATTTTAATCCAATAAAAAAACATCCAACCACTCTATAACAAAGGGCAAACATTCTTTAATTTGAAATGTAGATCAATACTAAGATCACCAGTCATAAAAAGGCCAATTTAGAATAATCTTACATCAAATTTCATCCATTGGAGTACTAACAATAATAATATAGAAATAAAGAACACATGAATCTTTTGGCAATAAAGCTCAACACAATATATCACTGATGATGATCTCATTTGCTTAGAAATTTATCAATTTACACTTTTCGAAAATTTGCACTTTTCACCATGAATGCTTTTCTAATTTTTTTCATTCTCAACTAGATGGTCAAAAATCGATGCAAGAGTAACTTCATCATATCCATCCACTTTCATCACCTCGTTGTAGAGTCGAGAGTAATGCAATTGACAATAATCGACATCACTTTGACCTATGACTTAATTGCTTATGCCATCTCTCTAATTTATGTTGAAAGTGTAGCCAACTTATCATCATTGTTAGAACATCTTTGCCATTTGTGAGACTTCTTTTCTGAAGGCAAGGTAAATGAAGATATTTTTGAATCTTTCATCAATCTATTGAAGTCATCACCTAAATCAATAGGTGAGAAGTCTACATTTGTTGCATCAATGTTTTCGAATTGCTTAGCAAAGCTTTCGGTGGTTGTCTTTCCCAATCACCAAGGCCATCTCATCATACGTATCAATCATCTTATTCAGATACTTTTCATGAGAAGGATGGATGTATCAATGCACAATATTCATTCAGCTATTAGAAGTTGCATTGTATGAAGCTAAAAAAGGAAATCAACGCAATCCACAAGCAACAAAAAGAAATTATATTGCTGCATTGATGTAGTGTGGCATCCTATTACCCAAAAAAAGACAAATTTAGCAATCGAACGTGGAGAGAAATTCTATCTAGGGTTAATTTCATTGCGATTCTTTTGTTGCAATCAACACTATGCATTTTACTAAGCTAAGAAACAACCAATAACATTTCCACTCTCCTATAGAGTTTAGTTGAAGCTCCCATACATGCTAAACCTCTATTATATCTATCCTAGATATGCAATGTGATCTTATTTTACCAGCCAAGAGAACATAAAAAGCAAGTTATGGTCTATGTCACTAATAGTGCACCAATTTGGGAAGATGTAAGTTAAACAACTTGAGCTAAATCGAGTCACAACTCAATTTGATTTGTTGTTTAACAATAAGGAGATTATTATGGACAAGTTTAATTAACTAAGCAACCAGACACTTGGGTTATAATGCACCTAAGTGGAAAAACCTCTCCATTTAGAAGCTTTGACAATAATAGATATCTGTTAAAACCACTTAGCTGAATGAGACATATTGGACATAATTTTTCTACCATAAATCCTAAACCTTAGAATTTAGCAAATGTAGGCATTCAATCCCTTTACAATGCCTCTTTGAGGCCTTACCCTGTTAGGATCAATTTTTAGCATCCAGCTAAACTCTCATTCCAAACATAAGGCTTTTTGGCCTCAATTTCTAATGCACAAGATTCTTATGAAAGCGAGTGCAAAGCATACTACTTGGATAAGGTGCTATTTTACTATCCTAAAATCTCTAATACTAGATAGAAATTTGAAAAGAAGAAGAGAGAATTGGCCTTGCATGTTACACTTGATGAAGGCAAATCTTGCCTCAACATATTACAAACCATGCCTTTTATAGGCATAAAGGAAAGAAAAGACGAGCAAGATTACAACATTGATGACATTGGCATGATAATGCCTTACTAAGACACTCAGGACCATGAATCATCCTAAAACATCACCATGACTCACCCTAAAACATTGATTACATCACAACTCATCACCATGATTTATCCTGAAATATTAATAACACGTGACTCATCAACGTAGCCTTTATGACATGTGACTCTTCTACGTAACTCATCCCATCATTAATGCACTTTTTGTCCCTCATTTGATGATGAAGGAGATGAGTATCCTATTTCTATTGCTTTTTTTGAGCGGCTTACGGCAACTTCTCACTCCCATATTTTTCATCTTTCTTCTATACTTTCTTTTGTAGGTCGCAAAAGTCTTGAAGGAAGGATCTCAAGCCATGGCTTTTTAGGAGGAGGCTGATAAAAATTTGGTGGGATATCCTTGGATCCTAATGGAATATTTGATGGGTCTAAATTTATTGTAGAATCTTTCACATGGAGAGATAGATCCATTCCAAGCATTATTGGCTGAGGTTAGTTGCCCATATTCATCAATGACGAGGGACTCCATAAACTTAATGATTATCCAAAATCAAAAGGATCTTGAGAGAGTAGTCCACCTCATGGGTTTTGTGACGATGACAATTGGTCTAGATTGTTCTTTCTGAATTATGCTAAAGCAGCATCAACCAGAGGTTTAGTCTTGAGATAATCCTCTCAATAATCTGAAGGTACATCAATGCTTTCATATGATTAAACTGCTTTAGAATTGATGCCATTAGTCTCATAAAAGACTCATTGGATTTCCCTTTACTCTCATTGATTGGCACCAATACAACATGCAAAAATTTTGTAAAGCTTGGCAGGAGCGTCTTGAGCTTTGTAGGTCAAAACTCTTATATTTGCCGAGTACCAAGAAACATTGTTGTTTGGTTTGACAAATACCCATGGCTTGTAAAAGAAGATTATTGTGTGCAACTTTGGATCTAGCTTGATGTTCTTAGGTGTTCTAGGAAAAAGGCTTTTCATGCTCTTGAGGGTTTAAACCAAGTAGGCATTTTTGCAAAATGATGATACTTCCCAAAATCCCCAATTTCTTGGATTGCTTGGTTGATGATGCTTGGCATTTTGGCTATTGGGAACTGAATGGCAAAAGTACTGCATTTGCATACTAGTAAAACCATTTGAGTTCTTCCAAAAATTCATCATCTAGATAATTAGTCAAAGGATGAATAAATGAATAATATGGATGTATACCAAAGGAATGCAAACTCAGCCCACCATATTTTCTAAAAATCTTATATTGATATTCCCACATGAGATTTGTGAGTTTATCAAAGAGAGTGTTGGACATGATCAGTTTAGGCACTTTTGGGGGATACTTTCTACTAGGGAATCTGGGCTTTAGAACTTATGTTCAAAATTCACTAGTTGGACTCCTAGAAATGAACATGAATAATGAGGAATCTTCTTTGGGTCTAGAGAAAAGATATGCAAGGACATTCTTATCTCCTTTAATATATTTGGACTCAAAGGAGTATTTTGAAAACCATTCGGCCCATTGGAGAAGTTATGGATGAGGCAATTGCTTTTATTTGAACTTCATCATCTGGTTGAAAGAAGACATATCCATTTCAACCAAAAAAAAAAAGGGAAAATTTCAAAAAAAGACCCAAAGTGAGTCTATTTTCTCAAATAAGGACCTAAAGTGGCCATTGTCTCAAATAAGAACCCAAAGTGGATAAACTAGTCTCAAATAAGGACATCAAATCGCCGGGCAGCCAAATGTTCGCCGGCCGACAAGCGTGTGGCATTTCTTGTAGGTAGAATAAGGGCAATTTTGTCAAAAAAACTGATAGAATTTAACAAACCCTAAAAACAAAACCCTCAAACTCTTCACATTCTCACGTTTTCTTCTTTTGGGACTTTTGTTTTTAGAATTTGTTAATTTCTATCAATTTTTTTGACAAAATTACCCTTATTCCAACTACCAGAAATGCCACACGCTTGCCGGCCAGTGAACATTTGACTGCCCGGCGATTTGAGGTCCTTATTTGAGACTAGTTTAGCCACTTCAGGTCCTCATTTGAGACAATGGCCACTTTGGATCCTTATTTGAGAAAATATGCTTACTTTGGGTCCTTTTTTGAAATTTTCCCAAAAAAAAAATTACTTACCAAAAAGATGGTTCAAAATTTGTAATTCCATATTTGACGACTAAAATTTCCTTAAATATGAAGCAATAATGCATTTCGGCATCTATGAACCTTTTGCTTTTGAATTTACAAAGAATGGCTACCTAATATTTGTCACTAGCATCCATCTAGAGGGTTCTTTGTCCATTGGAATGAATTTTCTATGGAGGCAAATGTTGGAGTTTTTCTTTAAGAGCCTTAATTGTAGTGGTTTGAGATTTTCCCTAGAAAGAAAGATCCTTCTTGAGTATCTTTTGTAGCGGATGTGTGAGTTTTGAAATCCTGGGCGCAAAGTCCCTTAAGTAATTAACAATACCAAGGAGCTATTGTACTTGCTTGGAGGATAAATTCTCATCAGGAAATTTCAATAATTATTTGGCAATATACTCCCTTGGATGGTAAGAACCATCCTTAAGATGCATTCCAAGGAACTCAATTTCTTTCTGAGCTATCACCATCTTCCTTTCTGAAAGCATTATGTCATACTACTTGACAAGATCAACAAATTGGGCTATCATTTACAGTGAGATTCCTCATCATAATTAAACAAGAGGATATCATGAATGTAAATTTGAGAACTAGCATTAATTGGCTGGAAAATCTTGCGCGTGGCTTTTTCGAAGAGAGAATGTATAGTTTTTGATCTAGAAGGAAGTACCTTCCACTAGCAATGCTGATTAGGAATGCAAAATCTTGTTATGTGGTGATCTTCATGTTGAATTCTAAGTTGCCAAAACTCTACCTTGAGGTCAAACTTGGAGTAGATCTTTGCATTAGTCAAGCATGAAAACAAAGCTTTTTTGTTGGGTAGAGGAAACTTATCATCTTGTAGGATATGATCTAGAGGTTGGAAATTTATTATCGATCACTTTTTTCCTCTATTCTGCTCAACTCTTTTGTTGACTTAAAAAGCTTCGAATGCCCATCGAGAGTGAAAGGGCTCAATCGGTCCTTGTTAGACTAACTACTAGCATTCTTGAAGAGCTAAAGTTGCATCTTCTGGTTTCGTCACAGGATGAGTTGCCTTTGTTAGATTGATATTTTCATTTTTTTAAAAGGCAAGTGAAAAAAGAACTCAAAATTCGGCCACAAAGGACTAAAGCATTTTTCCAAAATCTCTAAATGAGATTTTGCATACTAACCTAGCAACTACTGCAAAATCGGTTTTATTTGTGCTACTTGCAAGGAATACATCCTTTTGATTCAACAAATTCATCGAACTAGTCTTTAAAATGTAGACCATTTGGAATTATTCGAAGAGTAGGGAGTTGGTTGAGAATATCCCAATCAATGATGATATCTCTATTGGGATTTTAGTAGTAATAAAGAATTTAGGGAAAAACCAATTTTTTATGGGCTTGCTCCTTAATTTTGTGGAGAATCTTATTCTAGATGCAGACTAAAAGTGTTTGATATGTGATTCCCAAAATTCACCGTGAAGAGTTTTAGGATTAAGGATAGATGCACTGGCTCCAATATCAATAAGTGCGATAATCTAAATAGGCATATCATACTAAGTGGGTATGATGTGTGTGGGTAGATATGAATTATGAGAGGATGTGATTTTAAAAATCTTGAGGCTTTCAAAGGATTCAAGGTTTGGGTTATTGGGGGTTGTTTCAAGTGATAGGACTATGGGCTTTAGGGGAAGTTCTGTGTTGAGAAAGTATATGCCATTAGTGTCACTGGATGTTTCATCCTCACTTTCAAAAGTTTTAATAGCATAGGTGGTATTTTCTAATGGTTCATCTTCAAGAGAGAAGATGGATTCAAGATCATCATCGTCAAGAGAAATACCCATTATTTTCTCAAGCTTCCAGATCATCTTCATATGCTTATTCTTCATAGGTTCCTCGGGATACTTTTTAGCAAAATGCCTTGTTGGCCCACAAATAAAGCATATGTTACCTTTCTTCTTTCTTCTTGGAAACTTTGATTTGCGGAGAAATTTATATTGCTTCTTCTTGGAAGATTTGAATTTAATCTTCTCAAAATGCTTCTGCTTCTTTGTAGAGCACTCACAATTAGCTTATCCTTTTGGACATTTGATTTGCAATTCAGGCTCCTAGCAAGCTTTGTCGAACTGGGCATTAGCTTGGAGGTTGGATTTGATGGTTTGTCTTTTTTGGCACAAATCATCAATAGCTAGATGAGCTTCCCACTGGATTTCACCAAGCGTAGTATTCAAGGTTCTCCTTTTAATCTGAATTTTTTTTCAATGGTTGTAACAAGTTCTTTAGAAAAATGGACATCAAGAAGATTGTTTTGAGGGCTGGATCGGCTCCTATATAATAAAAGAGCTTAATTATTTCTTTGAAGTGTCGATCCAGGCCTTTTTTGTTATAGGAATAGCATTTGCTATCGAAGAATTCTTACCACTTCAAATCCTTTTGGTCACTAATATCATCAATAAAGAATTGGTGAATCAAATTGAGGGCATGGTAGAAGTCTTCAATGCCAGAAAATGATTATGGTCTGTAGGAGTGAGACAATTCCATTATCTTTTTAGACTTTCAGTAAATCCACTAGCAAATTTGGATAGAATATCCTATTTTGATAGTTGTGGGTCTAATGATTTGGTAGTCATCCAAGCATGAAATTCTTGCAACCGATCTATCCACTTTGAGTATGGAAGATCATCCAAAGAAAAGCCAACCTTTAGGGAAGAGGTCGTGTCTCTAGCTTTTGGTTGAAAAACGTTGAACGAGCTTGATTGAAACTATTATGCAGTTGGCTCCATGTCTTCATCTTCATCTACCATCATCACTACATGCTAGACTGGAGTATCTTGTGAAGGTAATGTTATGGATGTTTCAAATAAAGTATCCAAATCATCATTGAAACTTTCTTCGACTCAATTTGCCTCAGCTGCAATTTTTGTAATATGGAAGAGCTTGCCAATGTCATGAAAAGGACTCAATAGGATTAGAGATCATAAATGATGAAGAATGATCTCCATTCTTGGGTTATGAGGATTTCCCTTTCTTTTTCGTATCTTGAACATGATCTCATAGAGTTTTCATATCAAGGTGTTGATGCGCCAAGTCTTGCCTAGCCGAGATCCTTGTAAATATATTTCTGATAGAGCTTAAAAAGGAATTGCTAAGCTATAGAGTTGGGACAATAATTGAGGCAAAATGATCAGTTAGTTGCCTCAGATGCTGGGGAAGACCATGCTCTTATAGTTTAGCAATCTACTGCTTCACCTTCACTGTTTCTTCCATTGGGTTTTCCAAATAATGATATCGGATTCTTCTAGCTTCAAGGTTAGAAAGCTTTTGTTTTTTAAGGTTTCTAATCATCCCTTCAATCTTGATGGAATCTTCTACACTTGGTCAGTTCTTTGGTGCCTAAGATCAAGTCGTTCTCGCATTGCACCAAAACCTTCATGCATGGTTCCAAGAGTTGTACCAATCTGTTGAAGAGTAGCGATATGAGAAGCAAGCACCTTGTTTCGAAGAAATGCATTCTCAATTTGCCAATTTAGGATAGCTTCTCTTTCAAAAATCTTTTTGGGATTTCCATTAGCATCAACCCATGGAGGATTTGTTATTTTAGCAACATGTTTATACATATGGCCAAAACTAGTTTTTTCAACTCTTGTTCTAGTTGTGAGATGGGAGTCAAAGGTGGAAAAGTTGTAGGAGAACATGTACACAATTTTGGGGTTGGTGATGTGTTGTTTGAGCTCTTGAACTTTTTGGGCATTTGGCACTAGATCAGTAGGAGGATAGGCTTCTCCTGGCTTGAGTGGTTTCGAATTACAAGAGGATTTTTTTTAATCCACTTGTAAATGGGTTGCTGTTTGGGCTTTATTTTTGGAGGCTCAAGCTTTGATGCTTCACATTAACAGTCCACATCCCAAGAACAGTGTCCTAGAATCGGGTCTTTGGAGTAGTAAATAGGATTACCACTTGCATCAAAAGAAGAAACTGCAAGACTTGTTTGGACTTTGTGACTAGGTCTACCTTCACCATCGCCTTGGTGGTCTTGAGCAAGTTGGACCATAGGAGGAGTGTAAAAAGTAGAGCTAGATGCTTATGTCTTCTACTCCATGCAGTCAAATTTAATAACCATACTACCATCTTTCTTCTTAGTAAACTTTGGCTCAGTAGACTAGACTAGAGAACATCCTAGTGTAGCTTTTCATAATTAGTTGCCCTAGTCTCTTGAAAAAGTTTAACCAACTCATTTCTAGAAATTTGTCTAAATGAACACAAGATGTCATATGTTTATTGTTCACGGAGATCAATAAGGCTTCTTCTAATGTTGGGAGAGAAAGATCTATGGTATACTGCAAGGTAGCAACAACAAAATTTGCTAGTTGGGGAGCTCTAGTAATTTGGAGTTGAAATTTCAAGGCAATAAAGAGTGGAAGGTCAGAAAGTGTCATATTGAAATTTGAAAAAAGGATAAATACTGTACCGGCATTCTAGGTAGTCTAGACTATCCTAATACAAGCATGTTGGTAGTCAAGAAACCTTGTGTCTAGAAGAGCCATTTAGGCAACAACAAAAAGACCTTTTTGTCTATTGAAAGATAAGGCGAGTGAATTACACCATTGTGTAAATGGGTGTATCTTTGTTGAATCCATTGTCAAAGGAATTCAAGAAGGATTTGAAGAGTAACAAACAGTTTTTGCTAGTTAGCAGGAATAGGATGTTGATCAAATCAAGTAGATTGCACATATTCCTTGACCTCTTTTGGAGTGTGACAGATCAACTGTTTGATAGAATGGATAGGAGAAAAAGAAGATGATTGTCTAGCAAAAATAGCGTAGGGTTTTACAGGAGGGAGGGTAATAGGTGAGATCTACTCAACTTCATTGAGGGACCAAATACCACTTTGTTGAGAAAACAATGACAACCCAAACAATATTGGATTAACACAACGAAACAAAACAATTCCCCCAATTAATGCAATGAAACAAAACAATTCCCCATCTTATGCAAATCTTATTAGGAAACAATACAATAGAGTAGTATAAATACCAAGCACCCACAAACACAAGGCGATTTTATGTTGAAACCTCCTCGATGTGAGAAGACCAAAAACCATGGGCCGGAGTCCACTAAAAATTTTCATTATCAACAAAATTGGGTGAAGATGGTTCTTCTCTAATTAATACTAGAGGTACATGGCAACAACAACATCAAGAGCACCATTCTTGGTAATACACATGAGTTTCACAAGAAATCAAGGATAAATCTCACTAAAAACACAGGTTCAGTTCAAGTGAAAATCAAACTAATCAAGTTCGAGAATAATGTGTCACGAGCATGTTGACAAAATTTCAACTTAGTTAGACCACAAATCGACCTCTAACGTTAGCTTGATGAAAATCTTATAGTGCCCTCTTTCCTTGATTTTTGCTCTCTTTCTCTTTTGCTATTACATTTGTTGCAATCACATAAAAATACTGAGAAACCCTTATTTCATCATATGGATTATCATATGAGCTCAAGCCGTTGAGTTTGCAATTCACTAGGCTTCCTCCATAAGAGAATGAATCGAGCTTAATTAATATCACATAAAGATAGAAAATTTCGGGTGCAAAAGCACTTTCTTGAATTTTAATTTAAAAAAATGAAAAGTTGATATGTGAATCTACATGCCAATATTTGTATATTATGAAAATTTCAAATATTTCAAATTAAAACAATCAAAGCGTATGGACCACAAGATTAAAAGAAGTGAAAGGTAAATATTAAAAGCCGTGGTTGCTGGTGGCGGCTGCCTAGTGAGCGAAGTGGGGCGGATTTGGGATCTGTTTATTTATTCCTCTTTCAAGCGTCATGAAGCAAAGACAAGTACATTCCTCTCTGATACCAGTCTGTCTTTAAGTGCTAGAATATACATCCTTAGGGCTTTAGCTGAGCTAAAAAGGTGATATTGGAGTGCTTGGATGAGTTGGATTTTGTCTTCTGTGCATCACCTTCAACTTCAAAAGCCTCGGCTGCTCCTCTCATGTCCTCGTCCTCATTTGATTCACCAAAAGTATAATATTTGAAAAACTGGAACAAAGACATATAACGATATCCCCATTCATCATTTATATTATCTCCATACTCTCATCCCTGACGAAGAAGATAACAGTATGTATGCTCGCATTGCTCCAGGACCACCTTTCCAACAACCTTTTTATCTTTTAGACCCACTAGTGCGGTAGGAAAAGAGGAGAATCCTCAAGGGATCACCACTCACCAAAGCATGTTAATCTGTTAAAAAAGGTTGGATGAATATCCTTTCACGGCCACTCGGTATCTTAGTCTAACCGGCAACATTCTGTGCAGCTTAAAGAAAGGTACAACCTCTGCCTCCATGAGTAAGTGCATGCTTGCGAGTTTAACAGGATGATAGAGAATTTGTACTACAATCAGTTTGCTTGCAGAAAATAGCTAACTTGATGAATCCATCGGTCGCAGTCAAAGCTCTGTAGAAGCCCAAACTATTTCACTTTTTGTTGTGTACATGACTGGCTGGCCAAATTATACATAAGCATTAACTTACGAGGCCTCAGACAAACCAATGTGGTTAATGCGAGAGGCATATGCAATTTTGCTGGTGCAAGCATAATCACGTCTTGTGCAGACGTTGGATTCTCTCCTGGTTATAATAGAATGCTTTAAAAGAAGAATCAAGAATAACATATGAAAAGAAGACATAGGACTATGCAATGGGACCATCAACAACACCACAAAAGCATGACATTATTGCATCTATCAACTTATGAAGGAAAACTGAATAACACAGTGGACAATACCTTTGATAGCATCATCATCCCTGGCAAATTCCAACATTTATGTCATTGAACAGCGAGACCAATGAACGAGGAAAACAAAAAGCTGGAAAACGATAACCTGTTTAAAAGTTGCATGAACTTAAAGCATACTGGAGTTCATGGAAAAGTACTTTCCCCTGTGACATTTTCCTGTCTAGCTAAAAAATGATATAAATTGCGACAATCTCACCCAACAGCTATTCCATCCCTGTTTTCCTCTAAACCCACCGAGAAGCAATCACACCAACATTTTTGACAGGCTATTCCAACATGTCTTTTTTCCTTTATCTCTCTTATCCATGAAACCATCCACGCATCCTGTTTTTACTATTGCATGCATCTGCCTATTAACGCTTGGTATCTGTTTTTTGATAGTTAGATTGGAATCTTCTTAATGAAGTTCTGCTGATCTAACATCAACCATCTAATCACAGCAGAATGTCAACTACATCAATAACATCAACCATTTGCACTAGAGAACGTCATGGGAGGAAACCTCCAGCTCGACGTAATGATAAAATCTTGTTCTGCAGATCTGTTATCAACAGATCCGTTGCATAAACTAAGTCACTTCATATCATGAGAAAAACAACCCAATGTAAGAAAAAAAAAATTTGTCCTCATATCATGGGCGTTCAACTATATAATTTCTACATCAAGAGTAAAATCAAACAGCAAAAGAAATTAACTCGTGAAAATTTGCATGAAAGATTACATTTCCTTCACTTTCTGAAGGTTCAAGAGGACAGGAACGAGAAAAAAATCATAAAACGCATGCATATAATATCATGTACAAGCATCTCATTTTTAAAAAATGTACAGTTGCTGTGGAGCAGTACCGATTGAATGATCTTCCCATTCACATTATGCCCGTTCATTCTTGCTTGAAAACCTTGGTATTGAATGAGGCATCAAAAGATCAATCCATCCTTAACAATTTGCTCCAACCAAGATGCAATCTCTGATATTGAGGGACGCTCATTTGGATTATCACGCAGAGCCAGCTCTGCCATATCTGCAAGTTTGAGCAGAGGCTCAACATTTCTGGGGAGAGCTACATTTCTGTCAATTATGGCAGCCGCCTTACCCTTTTTGATTAGAGGAACCGCCCATTCCACTATATTTGGAGGCACATAATCAATGTCATAAGCTTTTCTTCCGCTGAGAATCTCTAACAGTACAATGCCAAAGTTGTATATATCACTCTTCATATCTTCACTCACATCCCTCTCGCTTGAAGTGAGAAGCCCAAAATCTGCAATTCGTCCAACCCAATCAGCATCAAGCAGGATGTTTGAAGTTTTGACATCTCGATGGACTATTGGAGACACAGCTTCTTTATGAAGATATTCGAGCCCCTTCGCAGCCTGCATAGCAATCCTATACCTGAGGGTCCAGTTCAATGGAGAAAGCCCGCCATGGAGGTGATCATGAAGCGTCCCATGTGGCATAAACTCATAAACCAAGAGCCTCTCCCCCATTTCGGAACAATAGCCTAACAAGTTCACAATATTAGCATGGCGAACTTTACAAAGGATCTCCAGTTCCATCTCAAACTCTCTGCTATTAGTGTGGATGATCGTCGCCGCATTTGCCCTCTTCACTGCAACCTGCCGCCCATCTGGAAGGACAGCTTTGTAGACAAAACCATAGCTTCCTCGCCCCAGCTCATTGAACTCCTTGAAGCCATTTGTGGCATCCTTTACCTCCACAAGTCGGAAAACTTGGGCAAGTCCAACACTCGGAGTCGAAACCAGAGGTGGATGGGAATCGTCATTCATCTCCGTCTCCTTCTCTTTCTTGCCTATGCAAAGAGTAAACTGATTCTTTGGCCCCTCCCTTTTCCGACTGGCAACCACACGAGGAAGGAGCAACGAGCATATTAATATCAATAGCAGTCCGGAAGCAGAGCATCCAACTACAATCAATAGCTTGCGCTGCTGATGGAAATGCTTCAGCTGCATTTCTTTGGAAGACGGAAGCCCACAAACTTTCCAACATGAACTGTTCTGGCAAAGAGAGCAAGGAGTACATATTCTATCGGCATGAGCGGTGCACGGACTGGACAAGAAGAAACCTTCAGAGCAATTTAGCCCACAAGGCGAACAGATGTTCAGATCTCTTCGAGCACACAAGCTTGTCAATCCCTGCTCGTTCAGAATGCTCGCATTGAAAGCGAACTGCCATTCACCGCACGATCCAGCTGTACAGAGACCGGGACTACACAATTCCAGCGGAGGATCATAATCGAAGACAGAGGAAGTGTTAGAGAACCAGCAATCAAGTACAAGATCAACTTCCCTGATGCCACAGACTGTAAAATCCGACGAAGCGATTGCGAGGAACCCAGAACCCTTTGGAACCAGAGAAGAATTATAGTTGCCCCAACATTCGACTCCGTGATTGTCCGCCCGAATCCCACAAAAGTGGAGAGAGCCCGCGCCCAACGAAATGAACCGGGTTCCGGCAGGATGACCGGCAAATGAACTATTATCACCCCAACATTTGACCTCGCCGGAATCTTCCACAATTCCACAGAGGGAACCTTTCCCTGAAGCTAATACTGCGAAACTATCCGACACCCCTGAAACCCCTAAACCTGCTGACTTGGGTCCCCAACATACCAGGCCTCCTTCTCTTACACCCCCACAGCTAAATCCTTCCCCCGCAACGACCTTCCTAAAGACAAGGTTGCTGATGGACTGATCATAGAACAAGGAACTCTCGACAGAGCCCATGCTACGATTTGAGGATCTCCCAATCTCCCAACAGTCAACTGTTCCCGAATCGTGCTCGGAATAGTAGGATCCTCTGACGGCGCAGACGTGGTCCTTACCAGCAGCAATGTGGGAATAAGCAGTGGCCTGATAAATTGCAGGGACGAGGTCTTTACCTGGATCCCCATAGCTCCAGCAGTACGCCTGCGAGGTGTTCGCCAAGATTCCGCAGAGGAAGCCTTCCCCACCGGAGAGGGCCGCCATCTCGGGAATGTCGCTGAAGGGAGAGGCCGAAGAGGAGGACGACGTCGACGAGCTGTTCTTGCTCCAGCAGATCACGCTCTGCTTGCCGCTGGCGTCGATGGCACAGAAGAAGCCGTCGTCGCCGAACGCGGCGGAGATTGGCCCCATTGATCCAAACCCAGATGCGACGGCGACGAGGAGGAGCAACAGGAGAGAGACGAGCGGAAGGGAGCGGCGGAGATCAAAAGGGGTGCGCATTTGCATTGACCGTGTTGGGCTTGGATCAGGAGTGTCATGGACAAGAGGAGGGAGGAGAAGAAGAAGAAGAGTGGGAACGGCGACGGTGCTGCTTGATGCGGAAGATGACGACGCTGCTGGTGGTGGTGTCTTTGCTCTTTAGCGAGGCCTAGCAGTGATTGTGGCAATATATTTCTGGGGGGCTGAACCTGAAATCCATGAGGGTGACGATGACGGAACGTGGCTGTCGCCATTTTTCACAGTTTCTTGCTTTGGACTGATCTTGAATCCCACGTACTTTCCAGGAGTTACTTTACTGCAAATCCAGGGAGTAACAACTATGGTCTATGGCCAATAAAAAAATGCAGAAGCAAGAAGAACGATAAGATTTGACTTCTGCTAGGTACTAAAACAAAAATAAAGTCTAGATTGGTAGTTAAAAACATTTCTTTTCTTTCTGTTCTTGTTTGAACATGAATTTCATGCACTAAGGACTTGCATTAAGTATCACAGCAAAAGATAAAAAATCTCAGTGCATTACTATAACCTTTGTCTTCTTAGGGATGATTACAATGAAGTAACTTAAACATTTCTTATCTTTTACCAATCTGGAGATGAAGTGGACATGACCATTCAAGTCTTTCACAATCACCGGCGGACGCGAGCATCGCTGTAGGGAAATTTCTGTCTTTTTGAAAGGAGAAGTGCGCCGGGGGGTACAGGGAGACAGCTATATTGCTATCTGCAAGAGACTGGTGCAACAGTGACAGCTGAAAGGTGCACACTGCACAGCACACTGTGACCATGGCCAAATGGAAGGTACTGCTGAAAAGGAGATAGCCCACCAAAAGTGATTAATACAAATGAATCTTTGGCTATTTTTGCGTACAACTAAGGAGTGGGCTCCTTTTGGATTTCTGTGGAACCCTAGAATATTGCGGAGGGAGAGGACCATGCCCTTTTTATTTTGCTTCTTTTAGTGCTGTACTGGATGATTGAGGTTGGTTGTTTCCAGGTTGACCATTTGGGTGTGTCCACACTGTTATAATATGAATAATGTGCTCTCATATTCGGTTTATTATTGCTGCATTAATTAATTTCGTTAACTTTTTATTGTTTGCATTAACCTGCGTGATATCTATGGTGATCGCCTACTATTAAGATAACTGTCTTGATAGAAGAAGTTATCTGAAGGGGTTTAAATGAGGATATAAATTAGTCGTCTAAATCAAACCCTCTCATAAAACATAATCAATATTAAGATGGCAATTGAATAGGAGTACATAATCAGTATAGAATTTTTCATATTTCTGTATTTGATTTTGATTATGCATGATTTTTGTTCACCCATCAATAACCGGAATCTTCGATCTTTTGCAAAAATCTAACACACACTCCGTTTGGAGCGCATGAAATTTAAGGAACTAATTCCTGTCAATTTTTTTTTCTATTTCCCAATTAAATTTTTGTCATTCTCTCTCACCTTGGGATACAAGAGATCCATAGGTAGCTAGACTATTTTATTGGGGTAATTTGAATTAGTATTTGATTCAGAACATATTCGTGGAGGAAAAGGATACCCAACTGAGATCCTCTTTACTTCCTCTGCAATCTAACCATTGTTTTGTAGATTAATGTGGAAAAATTATCCCACTCTACCTTCCCCCTCACTTCCGTCTCTTTTACTTTTTTGGAAGTGATACAACTAAGCATATTCATATTTTATTCAAAGCCCTTTACTTATCTTTATTTTTGCCACTTCCTTATCTTTACTTTTATGATATATTTGTTTACACTCAAAGAAACCAAAAAAATGTGCTCTTTTGTGTTTTTTTTTTTTACGTTTTTACTTTCCGGCCAAAATTTGTATCATTTATATGTGAATCTCTATGTCAATAAATATATGCTATGAATGCATTTGGTGTTTCAGGTTAAAACAAAATCAAAATGTTTGTGCCACAAGATTAGCAAAAAGTACAGAGTAAAAATAAAAGTCTTCAGAGAAACTAGATGCCATCTGTTCAAATCCCACCAATCAATTCATGAACACACGGATCTTATGAGATTAGGTGGAAAGAAATATCTAATGCCCTCATATAATATTTGCAAAAGGAAAATGACTCCAAATACAACAGGAGATTTCGCTCATTTTTCCCATTTAAGCAAAGATGGCGTTTGTACTATTTTACCTCTAATGTCTTTCCCCAAATATAGTTATCCCCAAGCAACATTTACGGGCCTATTTTTACATCAGGTGCAATGTTGTCCTCCCAGCTACTATCACCCAAATTTTTTATGTGACAAAGTGGGACTCGCTGGAAAGATAACTTGATGCTTTAAATATTTTTTTAAGGATATGTGGTTCCATGTCAGAATAAGAGACAAATCAACAACAAAAAAAAACCCACAATAAAAATAATGATAAGATAAAAAAAATGCCAAAATATCTAAAAAAAGATGCAGTGAAGGCTAAAGGCTAGAGGTTTGGTAATGGTAGGGGCGGCCCCTCACCTTGCCTCATCTTCAATGGCGAAGGACCCTTGCACGCCGAGCACCACCGGTCGCCACTGTGGTGCAAGGGCCGATGATCCTTCCTAATTGTGGCGAGGGTCATCAGCCCTCATTGAGGCGAAAACAAGGCAGGGCCGCCACCCTTCCCACCACCAAAATCTACCCAACATCCTTTTTTTCAAAAAGAAGTAAGAACATGCTTTTTAGCTTTTTATTTTCTAAAAAATGGCTTTTTTTGTCTCTTTCTTATCGTTGGTCATTTTCTTGATATTCGGCATCCCATTAATTTCACATATCTTTAAAAAAATTATAAAATAAATGTCACATTAAATTTCCAGCAAGTCTCATATTGCAATGGTAGAAAATTTGACTAAGTAATTGCTAAAAGGACATCAATGCATCAAATAGAAAATGTCGGGATTATTATCAAAAAAGTCTTAAACCTATTATACCTTATACCAATTCAATTCAATACTTTTTAATTGTACCGATTTAGTTATAAATCCTTTCACATTTTGCCAATTGAGTAAATCTAGTCAATTTTGGTTGAAAATTTTCTATAAGAATGTCAAATGTTCTACACTACCATGGACATTCCTTTTCTTTTCTTCACTTTTTCTTTTTTGGATTGAGAGTCAACAACTCTTGCTAGCTCAATGCAAGGCATCATGGTGATCATCAGCTCTGCGTGAGGGCCATGACATATTCAAAAAAAAAAAAAAGAGGAAAAAAAAGGATGATAACACAAATAGTCCATAAAGATTGGCCCATTTGCAATATGGTTTATGAACTTTTAATTTGTTTAATGTAGCCCCTAAACTTTTGGTAAATATTCAAACTAGTTCTTAAACTATATTATCATTTTATTATTTTAAGTTCAAAGACAATATTAAATATTTTCATATAGTCAGACTAGCTTGAATATGCACAAAAAGTTGACGGACTGTGTTGAACAAATTAAAAGTTCAGTACCTACACGACACATTAAGTTAAAGTTTTAACACTATTTATCTCAATTTTTTAGTAACGAAAATTCAATAGTATAAGGTCAAACACGACATCTGGTATCCCTCATCTTTTCTGCCCGTTTTATCGCCTGATAGTCGTGGGTACTGGGGCAACAACAGCGGCGTACAGGTCACATAAAACTATTCCCAGATTGCCGAACCTCGTGGACATTAAATTTACGTTAAAAGCGCACCATGTCCCCATGCATGCAACTTGCAAAGCTGCAACCATAAAAGAAAGAAGGGATCGGACGGGCGAGGATGCGAGTCACGTGGTGGCTCGGTCAGCTGTCTGTAGCTTCCTATATTAAAAAATCAAAATCAAAAAAAAAAAAATGGGTTGCGTCCTGAGTTCCGAGTCACCCTCACGTTTCCGTGCTCCCGGTCAACCGGGTCGACTCGACCGGGCTGCTCCTCCAAAATTTTGCCTTGTTGGTTTGCAAATCCAGGTGGTCCCCCGACCCACCGAGATACTGTCACATGCCTAAAATAAGGATTTCATCTGGGGTGCCACGTGCCGGGTCCGGCCTTATGTGGCGCAAGTGGAGCCCCCTCTTGTATGCAATTTTTTTCATGCAAATGCAAGTAGAGGGGATCTATCTGAATAGGTCCTCAAATTATTTCGTCTCAACTCTAGGAATGTAAAACATGAAGGTATTCCTATCTTGTTAGGAAAAAAAAAATATTTAACTTAGAACGAGGAGTGTGAGGTGTACGAGTACGGGTATATTAAAATAAGGAATATAGTTATGTTAGGAACCTTCATTGAAAGTATTACTGCCTACGGTCCTTGTAGACGTAGGGTCCCACTTTATGTGGTGAGAGTGGGCCCCTCCTGTATACAATTTTTTTCATGCAAATGTATGTAGAGGGGATCTGTAGGAGATTTTGTAAATGAATGCGATGAAGCCCATAAATGGGACCGAACATGTTGTGTGTTCTTTTGGTGAAACCTACCATGTCCCAATGCTAATTAGAAAATTCCAAGGAAATTCCTAAAGTATAATGGTACGCCGTGGATTGTTGTCGCACAATGATTGAGATTTTTCGATTAGGTTAGACTTCTTTCTTTTTTGTAAGTCCATGTCATGTGACTGTTGATAATTGATGTCGTTTGGGTATAATGTTGTGCTTTAATTGGTCGACTTAATGGGATGTCGTTCAAATTTGGTATCCCTTGAAAGCTAGAAATCACTCTTGATTCGATATTTTTCATTAGATTACGGATAGAAACATGATGGAAGCAATCGAATTTTTGGAAATTATTGATATGGGGGCGAATTCTTTTGCCACTAAAACAAAAGGTGTTATAGTGTCGCCAAAGAGTGCATGGTAACTAGGATTATAATAGAATAGAGTATAGGGATCAAAAGTGAAATTCCCTAAAACTTAAACTATAAGCGTAAGAAATGTAGTTTCCCCAATACTTTGTGTTAAGCAACTACAAAGAATCTGTACTATACCAATCAAATACTAATAGTGTAATAGCTATTACTTAGAAAATGCGACTATTATGAGATCCAAATAGAAAAAATAGCATACCCGTAATGCTTTTTTCTCTCTTTCTCTCCTTTCTCTTACTCTATTGGTGAGTGGGACTATGTTCCGACAACTACTGACTAACAACCAATGTCGCCTAGCTCTTGCAATGGACCACCCTAGGGAATCCCCTACCGATGGCCCTCTTAAAATCCCACCATCATCACCCTTGCATGGCATTTAAAGAGTAGCAGGGCATTTTCAAAACCTTCCGATCTCACATTACAGAGATGGATAGTGATACCAATAAATAATTTTGCCCCACGAACCTTAAACTAGCACGAATTGAGTATACAGATCAGTCTCAAACATGCCAATGACCGGTCTAAGCCGCGCCGGACGGCTACCTACCCAAACAAAATCGAATAAAGTTTTTCCAAGCCATACCCTCCATGTGTGCACTTACTGTTTGGCTGGCCATCTCATCACAGTATCTTCACTGGAGGGGGAAAGAGGCAACTTGGAGGGATGGACGCAGCCATCGCCGCATGTGCACGTGTCGGGGACGGAAACAGAAAGGATATCTGGGAATTTTCAAGCTGGATTTCCCCTGTCTCTCTGTCCAATCAACCCTCCCAATCATCTCATCGACCGCGAACTTTGTTTCGGCCAGTACGATCGATCGTTACGACGTTTACCTGCCGACGACACGACCGTTCATTTAATGTAGCTGCATAGGAACTGACTCCCATTTATGTAATGGACAAGAGACTACAGATCACGTGTTGTGCCAGCTATTTTCGATTGACTAGATCGTACGTGTTCGCTCGACGCAAAGGTACGAATCATGCAGAGGAAAACGCAACCCCCCGATTTCAGCAAATCATCCGCGGCGTGACGTTTTTCGAGGATTTAATTTTTTTCATCTCCACATGGTGATACGATGGCGACATCGTGACGAGCGGCCGAGCTATATAGGCACCGAGAATTTCCATGCTCGGGCCCAGACGCATTAGTCCTCCCTAGCCCAGTTCCTATCTTTCTTTCTTTTTTACTCTAAGAATTTCTTGATAAATTAAAAAGATAAAAATAATAATTGATGGAAGTTCACGGGAGATCTAATAATGAATTAAATACTTTGCATATTGTTAAATGAACATTAGTATATTGCAAATTTAAGTAAAATCACACCATAGAGGAGTACTAACGAGCCCATGATTTGAAGTTACATGACAACTTTATCTGAATGATGTTCAAATATATCAAAGAAATGTTAGAGATGTTCTCTTGTTAGTATGGTTTGCTAAGGGATTCTACTTTGAAGCGCCAAAAGGTTTTAGGATCTTTTCTAAATCCTAAAACTTTTGGAGTCTACATGAATCACATATTCATTGTTTTAATCAAATTTAGAGTCACCACCACATAAATACTAGGCGCATTGGAAATCTATTACCTAAGCAATACAACATGTTTTTTTTTCTTGGTCCGAAATAAGTCACTCATTCATTCTCAAGTAGTTCTAGAGCAAAACATAATAGTTTCTCAACAAAGGATATTCCAAAGAGGTCTTGAGGGGTTAGTAATCCAATTTGGGGGAGAGAATTTCTTCATCGGTTTTGGAGACCTAGTCCGCAAGAAAATTAGCATCATAGGAGCAATAAGTTACTATAACATACTTCAATTAGCCTATAACATCTTACAATCTTGCACAATAGGAGGCAGGGCCCATGGGCTTTCTTCTCTGCCCATTAGTATTTTTGCCACAATCTTAAAATTTGTCTCAATCTCCCCGTATCGTATCTTTCAGCGACAATGGATCTACTTTTTCCAGCAAGTACAATAGGGGGTGGTAGACTATTAGGGCTTTGGCGGCCAAAGTGGATGCAACTTGGATAGTTTCAACAAAGCCAACAACCAAAGCTCTGATGGAGTTACGACAGACACCAGCCACCAAACCTATGAATTTGCCTTCAACCCATAAAGCATTCATGTTTAGTTGGAGAGTTTCGATAGTCGTCGACTTCCACCATTCAAGGACATTATTTTTTGACCTTGCATTACTTGTTGGAACATGGGTTCCACCTCACATAATTCTTAGGTTAGGTGAGGGAGTTTGGACAATTGATGGCAGGTCATGCTTTCAACCTTGAAAGATACAAGCGTTCCTCACTTACCACATTGTCTAAATCAACTCATCAAACAGTTTTTCCAACAATTGTTCTTTCCACTTTTCCATTTCTCAATTGATTAGTTCTAAGACTATCTAAGGGTCATCTTTGTTTGTTGGCCCCCTTTCACACCTGAAAATAACCAGCAGTCCTCACGTGTCATGATTGTTGCGCCATCGCCCACTGCCCATTTCACTTTTGGTTGAATTGCTTCTCTCCCCATGATTAGGCTTTGCAAACCCCCACAAGGGCCAAGACGTCTTTCCAATATTCCACATATTCCCTCATGGGAAGTAGATGCTTTTCAAGACTTTTCTCCACAAGGCCAAGGGGGATTTTGATGATCTCCCGGCCTATTTCCCAGCATGCTTTGTTAAAAGTAACGAGGTCTTTAATTCCTAACCCTCTGCAATCTTTCCTAATTTTCAAGACTTCTTATCGCTTCCAATGTTATGCTCAAGTCTCATTGTGCTTCCACTAGGACGTAACAATTCTCTATTCTTTAGCCTTACAAACTAAGATTTCCTTACAAACCAAGATAGGTGTCTTGAATATCGACATAGCATATATGGGGGGTAAGTACATTAGAAGTGCTAAAATTTATGTATGGCACCCACTTTAGTGTCAAAAATTTTTGCCAACTCACTTAAGTATCAAATCGGAGAAAAAACAATCAGTTTGGTGTTACCGGTGAGAGATTCTGGCCAAATTGATCACGTGGCTATTATATTAATAAAAAATACGTTGACGTGGCAAAAATTTTAAGAAGCAGTCCACACGGAATCGCATAAACAAAGTTGTTTTCCATCCTCCTTAAGAAATGACGTCGTTTTGCCATCATACGTGGATTGTCTTACAAAAACGACTCAATTAGCTCCTCTTTTGGCCAAAACAACATTGCTGAAGGGGGACTCAAATTAGGGCATGGATCTCTTCTTCCCACATACGCTGCTTGCCTAACGTCAACTGTACCTCACTCAATAGCTTGCTCGATTGCCGACCGTTGCTTGCCCACCATCGTAGTTGCATCACCATTTGCTTGTCGTGTCCCCAACTATCACTCACTTAGGTTTGTCATGTTCTCTCCGTGGGTCAATTGGGTGGAAAATTAGGGGTTCCGATGGGCAAATTAGGGTGTGGAGGGAAAAATGAGGGCTTGGCTTGGAGGGAAAATGGTGGGGACCTCACTTTTGTTTAATTCATTGGACTACTTTTGTGGGGACCAAATGGGACCAAATTGAAAAATAGGGCATGGCAGGGAAAACTCGGCTCAAAGGAGAATCAAGAGACAATGGTGGGACCTCACTTTGTTTAATTAGTTGGAGTGCTTTTGTGGGGATTGAATGGGATCGAATTGGAAATTGAGTGGTGGGGACGTCACTCTGTTTAGATAATACGGGTGCTTGAGGAGACCGAATTGAATAAATTGGCTTCTTTTGTTTCTTTCAACAAAATGACATGGGCTGAGTGAATTCTTTAATCATGTAAATATGTTTATGAGGACCTCTGGGTGAAGTTATTGATGATTCTGTTATGTGGTCCCAAAGACTAATGACTTATTTTCTTCTTTGGGTGCAACATCAATATGGACGAAAATTATGTAGGGGTCATTGTTTGCTATGGTGGAGACTTCATTTTGGTGCCAATGATTGGGAATATGCCAGTGGAAATGAAAGTACTATTTATGTTAATGTTGGGAAGCCATCATATATTGATTTTGTGAGGGATTTGTTGTATTATTTGCAATGCAAAGTGCAAAAATTGCACTATTGTGTTCCTAGAATGAATTGAAAGATGGTTTGAGATTTTTTAATAATGATAATGATATTAAAGATATCATTTACCATTATCTTCATGGCAATGAAGCTAAGGTCTATGTTGAGTATTATAGTGATGATGAGGAGACTACTTAAAGGGGAGAAAAGAGAGGTTGTACTCAAGCGAGTAATCAAGTTGAGGATGAGTCTAGGTTAAATGGAGGGCAAGAGGAGAGGCAAGTGAGGGAGGAGCGGGAGACAAGTCATATTGACAGAATTGAGCAAATAGGGATATGTCCTGAAGTCTCGAGTGAAGATGTTGGTGATGAAGATTTAATTGGATTAGAATGGGAAGTTGCCATATCTAGTGAATTGGAAGATGAAGCTTTGGCAACTATAAGTTTCCCAAGTGACAAATATGATAACGAACTCACAAAGTCAATACAAAACCAAAGAGAATTTGTTAGAAAAAAATTTGTAGCTTTAGGAGAAAGGTATGAGTTGGAGCCAATAAATAGGGATGGAGCTCTAGCTGGAGGTGTTCAAAGTGAAAATGAAGAAACTTACGGCGATGAAACTACTAGTTCGAAGAATGAGCTAGGCAATGATGATGGAGAACTTAGGCATAGAAGGAAAAGTAAGTATCTTTACTACAATCCGACTATTGATAAACTTGTTTTGTTTGTGGGAATGAAATTTGATGATACCAAACAATTGAAAGAAGCTATTGTCAAGAGCTCGATTGTTGAATATATGAGCATTCAATTCATTAGAAATACAAAGGAATTTGTGAGAGCTAAGTGCTCACAATTCAATTGTCCATGGAAGCTCTATGGCACATTGAGTAAGAAAGGGTCATTCCATATTATGTCCTTCCAAGAGGAACATACTTGTCCAATTATGGTTGTCGAAGCACTTCTTCAATGCTATTAAAGCAATGCCCGAGATCAATAATCCTCAATTTCAAATGTCAATGAATGAGCAACTAGGAATTAATGTGTCAAGGAATCAATGCAAAAGAGATAAGCTGAGGGTGATGAAAATATTGATGAGTCAATACAAGGAAAAATATGCACAGCTATGGGATTATGCTTCCGAATGCATGCTTTAAAACCCATCTAGTAGGGTCTATGGAAGTTGTAGAGAGGCCACTACCTAATTATGGGCCTAGGTTTGGTAAATTTTATGTTTGTTTTGAGGCATGCAAGAAAGGCTCTTTGGCTGGTTGTAGAACAGTTGTATGATTGAATGAATGTTTTCTTAAGGGTTTATGCAAAGGGAGTTGTTAGCGGCCGTGGGGGGAGATGCCAATAATCAAATGTTTCCGATAACTTGGGTAGTTGTCAAGATAGATAACAAGGACACTTGGCCCTAGTTTTTGAAGAATTTAATGGCTGACCTTGAGATAACCGATGGGGGAAGATGGGCATTCATGAGTGACCAATAGTAGATACTACCATTGTTAATTAATTCCCTTTTAATATTAATTACTTGCATATTTTTTCTGAATTATATTTGTTGGCTTGCATTTTTGCAAGGACTTGTTCTTGCATTAGCTAGTTGATGTCATATGTTGAGCATAAAATGTGTGTGAGGCACATATACGCAAACTGGGCAAAGAACTACATATGAGATAAGCTGTAGAAGCAGTCTTGGTAGATAGCAAAGAGTACCAATATGGCTAATTTCATATTAGTCAAACAGGGGTTGTTACAATTGACAAATGAAGGCTTTGATGCACTATTCAAACAAAAGCTAGCACTAGTGTAGAGCCTTCTTTAGTTAAAGAATTCAAATGCGATATCATTGACAATAACCTAAGTGAAACTTTCAATGGCAGAATTTTAAAGGTTAGGTGCAAACCAATCATTAGCATGCTATGATATTCGAGTTATGGTCATGACTAGATTGTATAGACAAAGAGATGAGGCTACAAAGTGGACTAGAGAATGTGGTCCTAGGATTGTAAAGAAATTGGATGCGAACTGTCACATCCCGAACCCCGAGCACACGACAACCCCTTACCATAGTCAATTGAAAGTGATAACTTAGGACTCGTCGACGACCATTCATTTTAATCTTTCGTTATACGCAAGCGGAAGACGAACCATCCCCAGTCCAAATAGACAATCAAATAATCAAACAAGGATAGAGGGATGAACAGTAGAAACTTCAATTACTCATTTATACAACTTATTGGATTAACCAACGGAGGATCGTCTTTCAAATTACAAGCTCGATAAAAGGGGCTGATCCATCCTCTAAACCAGGCCAAAAAGAAACTAGGCTAATCCAGCTATACAAAGTAAACCCTCAGGTTCAACACCACGATTACTCGGACCCATCGGACTTGACTTCATCAGGTCGATCATTGGTAGAGTGAGGCAGAATTCTCCATTGCTGTGCGCCATTCTAAAGGCTTGAAAAAGGTTAACCACGACAGGTTGAGATAAAATCTCAGTGAATTCTTCTCCTAAACCCCGATTAGTACACTAACTAAACCCAAGGTATCTCTCCAGAACCACCCCTCACTCAGCCCAACAACAAACAACCAACAATCAGCAATTAAACAATAGGCAGGGTCAACCAACAATCAAAAGTCGATTCGCATGCAACCTTACTCGATATGCCATACCTTGCACGTTATAAGTCAGCACAATACACGTAATGCACATGGTCGTTAGATGATGCAACTTGCCAATCACATGCGAGTCGCGTCACAAGCGATCTCACCTGGCCATTGCCACACCCTACACGTTATCAATTCATGCATGTGTGCCATAAATGATGTGATCGCTTCATGCACTCCGGCATTCATACAAGTCAATTTTATTACTACCCCATCGGGCCACAACTGAACTCCCACCGGTGTCTATTAGTGCAACTACGTCAGGGGATACTCTCCCAAGACGGCTCTCCTCAAAGGATGTTAAGGGATACTCTCCTGAGACTGCATGCTTAAAGAATGTCAAATGATACTCTCCCAAGACGACATGCACAAACAACGGCAAGGGATACTCTCCCGAGATAGCACTTTCCAAAACATGTGAAGGGATACTCTCCCAAGACGATGGGTTCAGTTTAACAATCACATCAGTACACTATCACAACCCACTTCTCATAAAATGATTTAATTCCAGTGTCTCTCGCACAATTCACTTTTGCCCATTTCTTTATGAAAATCCCACAATTCATGCGAATACAATTACACATTCAATTCAATTCATAAAATCAAGACACATGAAATTACACAATTTAATTTTTGGATGAACAGTAATTTCAGAATTTAATAAATAATTAATTAATTCAGAAATTAAAATAATTAAATAAATAAATTCCGAAAATTAAATAATTAAATGCATAAATTAATTTAATCAATAAATTAAACAATTAATCACATTAATCAAGCAATTAAGGATAACATGATTAATTAGCACAAAACACACAATTAAGCCTAATTAAACACAATTAAGCATAAATAAGCAAGATTAAGCTAAGATAATCTTAATCCACTATCTAACCACCTATCTTAGGGCTAATACACTTAATAAAACACCTTAACCAGCCCTTAGCACTAATTAATCCAACTATAAGCTAGTTTAGGCACTAAATAGGGTTTAGGATCTAAACTCACCCGTTAAGCGGGCTAAAGACACGGACACAGTGGCGACGACGAACCCGACACCTGGGGACCTCCACCATGGCGATCCAAGGCAGTCCCAGGGAAAAAATCACAACAACAACCTTTGCTCAAACCCCAAACTTCAAAAGACAACACTGCAGTAGGAGGAAGCTGCTAGTTGGAGCAAAAACAAGCTGGTCGGAGCTCCAGTGAGCTGGTGGCCGGTGATCGGAGGCTCTAGGGGGTGAAGGGGGAGTTGTGGGTGGCTGGTGTGGGCAGTGGTTAGGTTGAAAATGGAGGAAAACAAGTCAAAAGGCGGAACAAGCAGAACTGGTCGCTACAGTGACGGTCCGACGAGCAGCCGGCTTCCGACTACTGTACGGATCGTTCGACGGCTCCATTCGATGAATGGCCGATGCTATCCATACGGATTCTCTCTCTCGAACGCAATGGTGGGTGGCATGGCCCGAGATTCCACCGAGAAGGTAATGAACAACTCAAAATTCGATGAGAGGTCAAAAGCTGAAATTTGCAAGAAGGCAAGGGAAACAAGAGGAGAGAGGGGCTGCAATTTTTGGAGAAGATGAAGGGAAGAGAGAGAGTGAAGTGAGGGCTAGAGATAGGCCTCATTAAGGCCATTAATACAAGCGTCAACTCCCAAGAAAGATTACCTCATCTTCTCTCTCTTCTTTTGACTTTTCTTCAAAATATCCATGGGCATTTTGGTTATTTCCACTTTGCACATTTCTCAATCTACCCTTAGGCTGAAAATGAAAGGCGGGCCTAGGAAACAGGCCGGAAAATGAATAGGAACGGGCTCGGAAATTTTTTGGGCTCGAATTGGCTCAAGGTTAGACAACGGGCTCGGAAGGGTAAAGGGTCGGTTTGGCCCAACAAGCTCACTTGCTTGCCTTGAGCCTTCCATGGCGGCTGTCCCACCTTGGGCGTGAGGTCCACATTGACCTTGCCCAGCCCATGTCCTCGTAGGCTTGTTTCCTTGGTCTAAAAACTCGGCTCAACCGACACTATTGACTATCGAGGAAGCATTGTCCAAAAGTCCGTCTCGGACGTTCCCGAAAATTCGAAATCCAATCTTGGATTCTCATGCCTTGTCAATTTCGCCAGAATGCCATTTCGGTACTACTCAAACTGACAGGCGGGTTCAAGGATCCATGCGTAACCGACTTGTGCCAATTTACGTTCAAGACTTCTCGACACATTAACGTCCTTGACTACATGAAATTGCGAAGGATCGATTCTTATTTCTAAGTACACGATTATCAAGGATCGACATAGGGCCATTCGCGAGTTCGATAACAGTAGACGGAATCACTCGCCGTCCCATTATTTCTGTCCGCGAATCGACTTCTAGTCATCCCTGAAATTGGCTTGCATGACTATAGGATTGTTGCTCTCAGTAGGTTTTGCTTTAGGCATGTCATTTGGAATGATCGAGACAATGGATATGGCTTGAATTTCAAGAGGTCACACGAACGTTGTTGAAAATTTGGAATGATAAGGATATGTTGTTAACCAACCTAGATAGGAGAAAGTGCTTATACTGAGCTTGGCAACTAAATGGAATTCCTTGTACTTAAGGGTGAGCACGGTTCCCGGTTTTAGGGAGTCTAGTTCCGGTTCCTAGTTCCTCATTTTCCCAAATTGGAACCGTGAACCAAAATTGGTCCGATCCAGCATTCTTCCTTCCCAAAAAAACCCCCAATTTCTAACCTAATTCCCCCCCCCCTCAAGTTTCTCTCTTCCCTCTCTCCCCAATGCCTCGCTTCTTGCCGTTGACGCTCGTAAAACAGCAACCGGTGGAAGATTGTGAAGACCGTGATTTGCCGTCGCTAACCCCTATGCTAGGAGTTGCAAGGTGCGGGCCATCGCGTTAGGGGATTCAGCCACCTTGATTGTGGAGGAGTTCCACGGAACCAGCCATTCAACCACCACGGCAGCAAGTCTTCCTTAGGTAACGTTGTGCTCGATCGTCTCCTAGTATAACTCGCAAAGCACATTCCCAACAGTGCCACGGAGGAGTTATCGAGAGAATCAGTGTTGTTTCTGGTCAAGTGAGGCCTGGGTTCAGGTGTCGATTGTGGATACACCTGCTTTTTGCGCCACGTCATTTGTTAAAGGAGAGGAAAAAAAAATTATTCTAATAAGATATACCGACACAAGCTATGATGACCCCCCTGGAAAGAAAATTAATAAGCAAATTTTGATGACCTCGTCTATGTGAATGAGATTTTCTCTTTCAGTGTTTTGGTGTGATCTAGTGCCTTCGTCCTTCTTCTTCTTTTTATCTTTTTTGGTTTTTTGAGCTACTTTCTTGTGCATGCTTACAACTCTTTGTGGGTTAAAGAATTGATGCACTATTGTTGCATCTCGAATATTGCAACATGAAGCCACTTGCCTATGTTTTTGTCCTCAATTATGAAATTTTTGTCAAATGCGTAATTTTTGGATACATTTCTTACTGGGGCTTGGGATTGTTTACTATTGTCAAAGATGACAACCAGACCTTTCAATTTGAATAAAGAGAGAGAAGAAGGGTCATTCGTTGATTATTCGATTCTCAGGACAATGAAAATTTTGTGGAAGATGGGATTCAAATAGAACCTTTCAATTTGAATAAAGAGAGAGAAGAAGGCTATTTTGATGCAGATGGAAACTTTGTAGAATATGTCAACGAAAATGAAATCAAGGTATAGTACTCTCTTTGGCAGTCCTTTTACAATTTCTTGGAGACTAGAGTTTCTATGGGGCTCTTGTCATCCTTGCAGGATGCATGGCTTGATAGTGTTGAAGCACACACGAGCGTGATTTCTAGAAGCTCGGTTGTAATACCTACTGAAGAAGATACTCATGAATTGTCGTCTGATGATATTGGAAAGATGAAGAGACAGGTTGCCAATGTGCTCGAGCCAGAAGAAACAGGAAGCTTCCATTTCGGTAATTTCCGATAAAAGCTATGAAGCTGGTTTTTTAAAAATATATATTTTGGGGCTTAAAACCCATAGATAAAAACATGAATGGTGTTTGGCAAGATAAAAGATTTCGAAGCATGAAATGGAAATTTGAATAAATGGCAGCTGCTTTAATGAGCCATTTTTAGTGAGAGGAAAGGAAGGTGGAGGGGGGGAAGGGGGTGGGTAGAGAGAAGAAGCAGGTGGTTTAAGAATGCTATCTCTTTCGGTTGCTTAGTCTAGAATATATGAACCAGACTATCACAACTATCTCTGGACATGATTTTTCACATATTGATATGTTTTGAAGAGAGAACAATGTCTAACATTGGTGGACATAAACTTGACTTATGTTAAGCTGTGTTGTTTTCATTGCTAATGCAACTATAGCTTGCATAATTTAGTGGTACTACGATCTGTTTGGATTCTTATCCTAGTTTTAATCTTCAATGTGGTTCTAATTTCATGCAAATTGCTATACTTTTCTTTGTTATCCTTATTTAGAGAAGGTAATCTTAAATGAAGTGCAAAGTGACTGGTTTTACATTTACCTTGATGCCTTAAAGCTGTCGATGAAACCATATTGCTTCAGTTTCCTATAAAGTTGCATATCGATGCGTTCTTTCATTGAATTTAGTGATAAAACATGGAGTTGATGGTGAGTTATACTTCTTACTCTGGATTGCTAATGCTCTGTCACCTACGTTTGCTTCTACTCAACCTTTTGTGATTAATTTCATTCCATGGTTCGTTTTGTATTGTATTTACTCTTATTCTTGATGTGGTGACTATTATCTTTGTTGTTCAGAGAAATTGAAACAAAATTCTTCGCTGAGTGGAACGAAGGCCTCGTGAGGGGGTGGATCTAACCAGATTGTAGCGCAAACTTTTAGCTTTAGTAAAGTTAATTGGAACCAATACTAAAGAAACTGTGATTTGATTGCATAAACTATTGCTGTTGGTTGGATTTTGGTCTTGTAGGAGTTTGAGGGTGTTGTTGCTTGGATTGAAAGTTCAATTTGCTTACAGCCCTTCGAGTGGAAGTGCAAGAATGGTTGGCGTCGAATTAACTTTCTATTGCAAAATTAGGAGATTTAAGGACAAGAAAGAGGTAGTGGAACCTTAAATTGATCTATAAAGGAACTAGATAATGGTTTTTGCTTACTAAGTAAATTTTTTTAATATGTTTTTATTTAGCTAGCTTAGATTATGTGAAATTGTCATCGTGTGACCTTATTTCTGATTATTAAGATGATTAAATGGTTCCTTGGTAGTATTGTTTGTTGAACTTATCAAGTTAACATGTCAATGGAGGAGGAGAGATATGACTATGAGGAGATGACTCCTATTATAGAAATGGAAATGTCAGGCGATGAAAATGAACAAGAACAAGATCCATATCCAAACATGAGTGGGATAGACAAGGTACTTGGTTCTTCTCTTCCTCCCCGTGATAAGAAATATACATCTGAGTGCTAGAATCATTATACGAGAATCAAATATAAGGATGGAAACACATATCAGGTGAAGTGCATTCATTGTGGGTCTTTGTTAAAGTATCGTGTTTCTAATGATACTTCCGCCATGAGGAAGCACTTAACAACATGCAAAAAGTTTCCTTGTAATATAGAGAAGAGGCAAAAAAAATTTGTACCACATAATGTAGGTGGGGCTAGCAAGGCAGGAGGAGAATCTAGCACCAATAAAGTCTTATCGACATTGTCATTTAATCAAGAATGTTGCAGAGAAATGCTCGACTAATTCATCATTATTGATGAATAACATTTTTCTTTGGTGGAACATGTCAGATTTCGTGAGTTTGTCTCTAAATTACAACCTCTCTTCAAGCATTTATCACATTTTACATTGGCTAAAGACTGCATGAACTTATATTTCCACAAAAAAACTTGTTTGAAGACTTACTTTGGTAAGATTAAGTCTAGGATTGCACTTACAACTAATACATGGACTTTTATTCAAAACATGAATTATTTGTGTCTCATGGCACATTTTATTGATGAGAATTTGAAGTTATATAAACGAATCATCAATTTTGTGGTGATGCATAGTCATAGAAGTAGGGAGATTGGAAATATGGTAAAAAAGTGCATTAACGAGTGAGGAATAGAAAAAAAAAACTGTCAACAATTACTGTTGACAATGCTAGCTCAAATGATATTGCAATTGGTTATTTGAGGAAAAAACTTTCAAGATAAAGGGTGGCAATATTAGATGGCAGTGTTTTGCAAATGAGATGCACGGCTCATATATTGAATTTGATTGTGAGAGATGGCTTGAGTATGGTACATGACTATCGAACATATCCGCAATGTGGTTAAGTATGTGAAAACTTATCCTTTAAGAGCCAAAGCATTTCAATCTTGTATTCAAAGTGAAAATATCACTTACAAGGGTTCAATTATTATTAACATAGCCACTAGATGGAACTCTACTTATCTTATGTTAGATACTACTATAAAGTTCAAAAAGCTTTCAAAAGATTGGAATAAAATGATTTATCTTTTGTAAGTGAACTTAACCATGAGATTCCTCAAGATGATGATTGGGAAAATGATGTTATTCTTTTAGAGTTTCTAAAGGTATTCTATGATGCTACTAATCAAATGTCGAGGAGTTCATATATAACTTCCAATGATTATTTTGAGGGTATAGCTTTTTTGTATAAATATTTGAAAGATGCGGCGGATGACTCGGATTCTAAACTTCAAACTATAAGTATGAAAATGAAAGAAAAATTTGACAAATATTATGGGAGCTTAAACAAAGTGAATATGATATTGTTGATTGCGGTTGTATTGAATCTTATAGCCAAGTTGAATTATATGAAATTTTTGTATGGACAAATTTATGATGATAAATCAAAAGTTAATGACATGCATTATAAGGTGAAGAACACATTGGAGCGTTTGTTTGAATTTTATGAACAATTTTCTTTTAATTCAAGTTATCATAATTTTGGTGTCCAAAATTTGAGTACTAGTAGCAGTGGTTCCAATGTCGATGCCAGTGGTAATGGAGCTAATAAGAGAAAGTATGATGCCAAAGTATGGCGGAAAACATTTATGAACTCGAACAACAATTGTATGATGTCAATAAATTTGACTTTGATGAATATCTTGAAGATAAAACTGAAAAATTTATTGATCTTGACATTTTGATGTGATGGAAGACTAGTGGCTCAAAGTATAAAATCCTATCTTTGATGGCTCGAGATGTTTTGTCTATTCCCGTAACTATCGTTGCTTTGGAGTCGACTTTTAGTACTTCGGGTCGTGTGCTTGATGGTTTTCGAAGTTCTTTGACTCCCAAAGTAGTGGAAGCTTTGATTTGCACTCAAGATTGGTTGAGAACCATTTGTGTGCCTATTAATGTTGAAGAGTGCATTGCAAATACAGAAAAATTTGAGTTGAGTAAGTGATATTTCTACTTTTATATGTTATAAATCATTTTATATGTCTAATAAGTGAATGTTTCATTTAATCTCTCTCTCTCTTTTCTTTTTTAAAGATATGGATTATCTTAATGAGGAGATCATCAGCAAATAGAGTTTACCAATTAAAACGGAATGAAGATACGTGGTAAGGCTTTCTAATTATTATTTTAGTTTAGTGGATAGTAATTTAAATTTTAAACTGGGTGATCCATGTTTTCTTCATCCACAGTTTGTTTAGCATGGATGGAGACTTTGCACCAAAGCTTGTGAGATTTAAGAGAAAGCATGATTTTCTCTTAGTTATTGATGATGTAAGTCCCTCATTTTGTAGATAATATTGTTATTTAATTTGTGAGACTTGTGCGGTATCTCTTGCTTTGCAATATGATCAATATCCAAAAAAAAAAAAGAATCATGGATGATGACATGATTGTTTTATGACTTAGGGAGATCTTCATAGAAATTATGTCGCTATCATTATAAACACAATGTTGGAAGGGATGATCACGATTTCCGGTTCTAGGAAGGGAGGTTCCGGTTCCCAGTTCCTATTTTTTTCGAAATTGGAACATGTTCCACTTAAATGGGAAAAAAAAAACCCGTTGGACCTTGGAACCGACCTTGGAACCTGTGAGAGGGTAGGTTCTAGGTTTCAAATTTTGACGGGTAGGTTCCAGGTTCCAAAAAATAAGGAACCTATACTCGAGGGTAGGTTCCAAGTTCCAAGTGGAACCTATAAGAACCTGGAACCTTTCACCCGTACTTATACTCATGCCATTTGTGCCATTCAGATGAAGCAACAAAACCTAGAGGATTACCGAGATCATTGGTACAAAAAAACCTCATACCTTGCTGCATACCAATTCATGATATAGCCAATAAAGTTAAAGGAGATGAAGAATGTAGGAGAGAGAGGCATCAAGTTAAAGGATGAATAGGACTGAGGTAAAGATGACATGCTCCTATTGCCACAAAGAATGGCACAATAAGAAAGGTTGTGAGGTGCAAAACAAACATCAACAATGAGAATTTGCTGTAATGTCTAACTCAGGGCTAGGAACAAGGCCTACTAAGAGCTTGCTATTAGGCCTAATGAAGGGCCTATTGAAGAGCTTGCTATAAGGTTTACTGAAGGGCTAACAAAAGACCCTGTTGTAGGCCCAAGTGTAGAGACAGGGATTGGTACAAGCAAGACAACAACAATAACAACTAAGTCGACTGTTGAACAAATGAGGAAAAAACATCCAGTAAGTTGTGCATCATTATGTTTGTCTTTTATTGCCCAAAATTCAATTTTGTTATGTGTTTCTTAGGTGAGAAGACATCCAACTGCACAAGTTGCACATTTTACTCCCCCCACAGTTGCTAAAAGTGATGCACCACAACAAACAAGAGGAGTTCTTGGAAAAAGAATAAAGCAATATGGATATGGAATTTACATAGATGAACGTACTAGAATGACTATTTTGAACATAAGATTTATGGGACTCGTGTATTTAATTTGTGGTACTTCAATTCATTTGGTTGATAACATAGTTATATTCTTGTAGCTTGGAAGAAGTTCGAGGTGCTTATCTCTCAAGGTAGGCCAACTCAAGAGTCAAGGGTGCAGCCAAACAAGAGTGCTCCAAAGAAGAAGATAGCAGGTACAGCTCAAAAACAACAACCAACAAAGAATCCAGCACCGATTCCATGTCAATTGATTGATGATGGACCAATAGTGATCCTACGAAGAGGTCCCAACATATGACACATGCTAGAAAAAAAAATGGCCGCTACTAAGAACAAGGTGACAGTTAAAGAACTTGCACATCCAACTCAAAAGAGTGCCCGCATTATGAATCAATTCAAAAGTCAAAAGGGAAAAGGAGTTGAGGGTGCTGGACATGGTATCTTATTGTTTTTTTTTTCAATGGAAGGATGTTGGACATGGTATTTTCATTGATGGGGTTGCTACCATTGTTTTTGATGTATGTGTTGGCTTTGACATATTAGGTGGGAGGGGAACCTTAATTAATTGGGGAGTGAAGTCAACATCTTTTTCTTTTTGTAAAGAATCAATCAATCGATATTAATAGCAACAATCTTTTTGTTATTTTATCTTCTCTTGGTTTTGGTTGGTGATCCGAATGGGGTTGTTATGCTTTATAAATTTTTTTATGTTGGTGCAATGTTGTTATGAGGCTAATACTATTTTTGGAAGTGATAGGTTGAAGTTGTGGGTGCTGGTGGTTGTATGCGCTAGTGCAAGAACAAAATGCACCGACACGCTTTGGTGCATGATTCTTCTTGCACTAGAACATACAAGTGTTGGTTTAAGAACAAGATGCATCAACATAGCTCTTGTGCAATTCCAAGTGTTGGTGCATCTTGTTGCACCAACACTTGTATGGGCCGGTGCAAAAACAAGATGCACCAATAACCTACCTTGTGCAACAAAATGCACCATGACTAGTGCAAGCCAAGTGAAACATATTTGAAACTAACATGTTCTTATTTTAAAACTTACGCAGCATGAGTGATCACTTTCGACCATGATTGATACTTAAATGATCACTTTCAGAAAAACTTGGCATTAAAAGGATCACTATTTACAACTTATGGCACTGAAATAGTCACTGGGGAATTTGTTACCACCCCTCAATTTCGCCATAGTTTGCAGTAATAGTTGTAGTAAATTAGCAAACCATTACATCTAATGCAAAAACTATGCAAACCAAATCAATGTTGACAGTACACTACTAAGCGAGAAAAATTTTTAAGTGCTCAAACAACCAATGAACTCCGACTCCAACCTTGCATTTCCACCATAGATCGAAACAAAACCTTTTGTTCCATACAAAATTATAGCAAATCAAGAACACACTTTACTTACAAATAACCTAATATGAGTAAATATTCCACATCTTTGACTATGGTGAATTGCAAGTGCAAAATATCAACAAGTAATAAAGTGATGAGTGAGTATCGTTCTCACAAGGAATGTTTTTTTTTTCTCCAATTACTTACTTGATCAATTAAAAAATCTAGCTAACCAAATCGAAAAGATGAGTAAAAAGTAAACTAAACCAATTAAAATACTAAAATATAGAAAATGTCAAAATTTAAAGAATTAAAAGCTAAGTAAAATTAATCTAAAGCAAATTCAAGATCACAAAGCGTTAGAGCATCCAACTTCACTTAACCATTCATAATTAATTTTCTTAACTTTTCATGCAACAAATTAATTTCCAATTGTGTTGGCGAAATTTCCCTAAGATGAATTAAAAGCCGACCTCGGTCTAATAATCCCTAATTAGGTATGTTAACCCACACTAACCTTAGGTGAATTTAAACTACCTAAAAGCATTAAGTTCTTGTGGAAATTCTCGGATTCAATCTAAGTAGTCCAAACCTAGATCTACTACCGTAGCCACATAAATAACCTAGTATACCTTGACCTAAGTTTAATTTATGGTTCAATATCACTAATGCGCATGTACACAATCTCCACCCGATATCATGCTTACAACAAAAATCATTCAAAAGTTGGCCAGACTTCTAAAAGCATTAAGATTATGATAAAGAACGACACAATCAAAAAAATTCTATTGCATGAAAGTCTTTGAAAATTAATCAATCATGATTAAGATCCATTGTAGCTCTAACAAAAGAAATTTAGAACATAGTAAAAATTAAACCGACAAGAATTAAAGAAAACATAATACTAAATAAAAACAAATTCACCGAATTGAGAAACAAGGAGCTTCAGGTTTGTCTCTTCCTTCTCTCCTTGACAGCACCAACTCCACTAAAATTGAAGAACAAAATCTAACTAAGAAAACTCAAATTTTTCTGTAAAGATGGTGGCTTCCAGGACTCTCTTCTTCTGCGGCACAAGAGCAGTTTATATAGCTTCCAAAAATCTGCCCTAAGTCGACTCCTACTAGGATTTGGAAAAGATTCCTCCTTGATTTTCTTTGAACTTTATCTTCAATCATGGTCAAATTCTCCAAATATCTAATTTGGGTTGCCTTTTTCTTCAAGATGAAATATTCTGAAAGATATTGCAATATTTTGAAAGATCTGAAAATATTTCATACAAAATAAAATTACGTGAGTCGCAATTAAATTCACCCAAAAATTCCTCAAAATTTAGCAAATATCAAGTATAAATAAGCAAGAATACTCTATTAAAAATAGAGTTATCAACATGCTAACAGTACTCTTAGGTGAGCCACGTTGGCTTTAAAAATTAATAAAAAATTGCCACATTGAATTTCCGATTAATGAAATCGGAGTTGGCACCAAAACGATTATTTTTCAAACTTCTTGGCACTTAACTAATCCAAAATAAAATTTTAGCATCAAAGTGAGCGTTATACACAAGTTTTGGCACTTCTAGTATACTTACCCCCATATGTGAGGAGTGCTTGCACCGTTTTGGTAAGGATTTCCTTTCCTACTTTAGATATCAACTTCTCCTTCCATCTCTCTAGTTTCATGTTGACTCTTGCTATACCCAAGCAAATGTACGTTTCTTTGATTGGCTCGTCCGAGGAAATGCCCAAATACTTCACAGTCTTCTCAATAATCAGGACCCGCAATTCTTGGGCCTTGTTTCTTTTTAGGTTTAAAGGGTGGCTCTCACTAAAAAAATGTCTAATTTGTTCAAATTAAGGGTGCATCTAATTCAACGCTCTCATTGGGCTTTTAGCCTCCAAAGTCCCTTAGGGAAATGCTAGAGTGTTTAGTAACTATCCCTAAGGATCTTTCAAGTGAAAGTTAGCATTGGAAAGGCTGAAAGCTTAAGACAAGTGAGGACTTGCTTTGAGTTTTTAGCATTTTTGAAATGCTAAAAACCTCAATTAATAAAAATTACTCAATTTCCTATTTTGCCCCCAAAATCTTACTAAACATCTAATTTTACCCCCTTCAAAAAAAAATTAAAACCATAGATCTACAAACGCAGTCTTCTTTGCTTTGCTCGATCTCCTATTGCTCTCTGCTCCTACTCTACACTTTGCCTCCATGTCTTCTTTGAACTTTCAAGATGCAATGCCCAAAACTGATATATTATGCTCTTTGAATTTTTAAGTCTTTAGCTTCTTCTTCTTCTTCTTTCATGAAGTAAAGTGAAGTCTCCATAGGCATATCTATCATTGGTACATTATTAGGGAAATTTCAGATTGATCGTGATAATCACCAACAACATGAACTTTATGGTTTTTAGGTTTTTAAAACCCACAACAGCATGACACTACATATGGAAGTTCTACGGTGCTCTAAAAAATTAGGCTTTTAGTCTTCTGAGTTGGAGTGTAATGTGGCTTTCTAGCCCAATTTTGTCGTGGATCTCTCGTACTTTTCTTTTCTCTTTGTTTTTTTTTGCAATAAGCCTGCTAAATCTCATTCTTTTGCTTGTCTTGCTGCTTCACTTGATGAATTCACTTTTTGATCTTGTGGATGTAGGTGTATGCTTGGCTTGACTTGAATCTTTAGGAAAGAAGTACATGTGGGTGGTGATTAAGGCATGATCTTTTTTATTTCCATTGGCTTATTCACATCATTTGAATTTGTTCATGTTATTCTATTAGTAGTTTATCAAAGAAAATTGCATTTTTGAGTTCAGAAGATATTTGTAAGTTGTGTATTGAACAAATTAATAATGGCAACGATCTTACAAATAATAAAAAGGGATGGATAAATAGTTATAATTAAGAAATTTGAGAACCTAAGTGGCAAAAAGTATGATAAAAATCAAATGAAGAGTATTTGAGATAATCTTAAGGAAGAATGTAAAAGATAGGAGGACATTGGTTTGGAAGAAAACAAGATTAGGAATGGATCAAAAACGAATACTATTGATGCAAGTGATAAATTGTAAGAAAGGAAAATTCAAAACAATTTCCATTTCTTTTGTTATTTTTAAAGTCCGTCTTTTATTATACAACTCACAAATATATTATTATAACAGGAAACTCCTAAGGTTGGAGTTTTTATAATGAAATGTATGCATCTAGATCTTCATGTTTGGTTGGATAGAATGTTGTGGGATACAATTGCTACTAGAAATATCATATAGAATCCTACAAAAAGTTTATTGTTGATGAGGATATTGAGGATACACAACTTGATATCGATGATTGTGCGGGATCTATTGATAATAATATAGAGTATAATGTAGGCAAAAAAATTGTGGAACATGCTCAAAGTGATAAAATAGCAGTGCAAAGTTCGATGAGACAATCTCAAAGAAAGAAACATGAGAAATTGACTAAAATTGCTAAGCCAACAATGCACATGAAAAGAATTTGTCAAACTATTCATAATAAGAGCCACATCTCATCTCCTGCGAAAGAGTTTGATCCTTATAAGGAAATCATAGAGACGTTAAAACAGATATCCTAAAGATTAAACAAGCCTAGAGTAATAATTTTTTGTGCACTTGATCATTTTGCAAAACATAAAGACAATAGGGAAATTTTTATAAACTTGAATGGTGATTAAGAAAAAGTCATATGGATTAAATATAAGTTCATACAATGTAGTTGTCATTAGGATGTTAGTTACTTATTCGAATCCCTTCATATGTTATGTTGATGTAATGTGGGATATATTTACATTACTTATTTATACTGGTTGGTGAAATAAGTTTATGTTTTATTGTGAGATATGTTTCAAATTGGAGTTGTCTTCATTATGTTGAGTATGCATATATATGATGGTCAATAAGTGTTATGTCGATGAATAATCTAAGATAATTTATTATTTTTCTTGCTGTAATTTTATTTTGTTATTTTAACTAATTATGGATGATTCTTCTGAAAGGGAAAACTATGAAAAGGATAAAAAGGGATATTGGCAACTTCATCCAGTCATGCATATTGTTGTTATTTATCAAGAAACATATGATCACAAAATACCATGCATGACCTCATCATATACAATAAATGCATAGTTAAGAGAGTCAATGGACATTGATGTTAATCTAATAAGGTTTTATTAAATGTTTAGAATGGATAGAACTTTATTTAATAATTTAATGCATGGTTTCCAAGGATCTAGGAATATTGACGTTGTAGAAATGCTATGATTGTTTCCATAATATAGGTAACATGTTAGCATAAAAGCACTTTGAACATTTTGGAGAAATTATATGTAAGCTATTTAGCATAGTTTTGGATAAAGTATGTAAAATGGAGCAGATTTAATCCAACCATTCAACTGACAATTTAGGGAAGATCAGGGTTAATCAAAAAATTTTATCCACATTTTAAAGTAAGTGAGATTATAAATAGAAAAGTTGAACTAAACACAAATCAACTTCATCCTTAGTGCAAAGTTATACTACTAAACTCTGGGACATAAATTCTAGGGGGTAAGAAGAGAAGAAAACTAACCTCTCCACTACTCCGGTGTCTCTATCTTGTTGAGTAGGTGTTAGGGACGAGTATCCACCCTCTTGTGTACATTCTTATGGTTGAAAATCTTCTATAATACTTACACTTACCAAAAAAAAAAAAAAAAAAACTAACCTCTCCAATTGGGAGGTTGGGGCATGTGGCCACTAATACGTAAAAATAAGGAACACGGACCTATTACATTGGAGTTGTAGATTGTACTCATATCCTAGTAGTGGTAACAACGGGCGACCAACTTTATTTTATCGGTCGAAAAGGATCACCAACGTAAAATGTATTGGCCGTGTGTAATTTTAACATGGAATTTACTTATGTTTGAGTCGGTTAGGAGAGAACAACTCATGATACTCGTATCTTTTATGAATCCATTAAGAGACATGATTTACAATTTCCTCATCCTTTGAAGGGTTCGTTAATTGATAGTTTTATACGTTAATATTTGTATGTGCGTGTGTGTGTGGTATATATTGATTAAGTTTATAGTATTTTTGTGTAGGTAAATACTATTTAGTTGATGCCAAATATCCAAATGACATAGGTTATTTAGAGCTATACAATAGATATCATTTGCCTAAATTTCAACAAAGTCATGCACCTATAAGTTATAAAAAAATATTCAATAGTGCTCATTCTTCACTATGATCAGAAATTAAGTGAGCTTTTGGTGTATCGAAAAAGAAGTAAAAGATTCTAAAAAATATGCCAAGTTATCCATACAAAAAGTAAGTGAAAATTGTGATAACAGCAGTGACTTTGCACAATTATATACAAAGAAATACCGTGAATGATGCACATTTTGCTAAAGAGTATTTGGATCCCAATTTATGTATAGTGAATTCCAATAATGTAAATGAGGAAGGTAGTACTTCAATGATGATGTAGTATCTCATATGGCACGTTTACATGGTTAAATAGTTATGAATTTAAGAAATATTTAATGATATTTGTAATTTTTAAGGATAATGAGTTTTTTTCCTTGGAGCATATATTACTATGTTTATTGTAACGAGAGTACTCCTTTTTTCAAATTGAGAAAGAGATCACTTTGATGTGAATTTTTTTCCATTTGAATTTTTTTAGTAAAAAATTATTTTTTAATAATATTGTTTTCATGATATCTTTAAGATTGTTGTCAAAATATAAATTCAAAAAGTTGCACAAGTTATTTTTTCAATTTTTAACAAACAAAAATTTATAATCTAAAGGAGCTTTTCAAATGTGTTTTTCACCAAACAATATTTCTCTCAAATTACTTCTCAAAGCACTATTTACCAAACAATTTCTACATTTTCCAAAATCCCTTTAAGCTAAACTACTTTGCATTTCTCCAAAATCCCTTGGAAAAACTGAATCAAATGTACCATATTTGCTTCGCCTATGGCAAAGCAGTACTAGTTTAGAATAGCAGAAATTTTTTAGCATTCTTTGATAGTTTCATTCATAAAAAATATTGGGAAAAGGACACCAAAAACCCCAAACTATGCCCATTGGGACAATTTTATCCTGAACTTTTTTTTGTGCCATAAAAAACCCTAAACTATGCCACTTAGGATAATTTTTCCCTGAACTTTTTTTTTGTATCATAAAAAACCCTAAATTATGCCACTTGGGACAATTTTATCCTGAACTTTTTCTTGTGTCACGAAAAATCCTGAACTATGCCACTTGGGACACATTTATCCCAGACTTTTTAACTAAAGGGCATTTTCGTCTTTTCCTTTTTTTTCTTTTTTCTTTTCCTTTTTTCCCCTCTTCCCTCTACTAAAGAAAAAAAGGAAAAGACGAAAATGCCCTTTAGTTAAAAAGTCTGGGGTAAATGTGTCCTAAGTGGCATAGTTCAGGATTTTTCGTAGCATAAGAAAAAGTTCAAGGTAAAATTATCCCAAGTGGCATAGTTTGGGGTTTTTAGTGGTGACATAGTTCGGGGTTTTTGGTAGCATTTTCCCAAAAATATTTAAGAAGGGAATGTGTTGGGACCAGAGATTGAACCCGACACCCCTTTCTTGATCATTACCCCCACTAAAAAAAGATCAAGAACCACCAAAACAATATTTTTCCAATCACCAAAAAGCAAAATCTTACCCCCCCCCCCCACATAGCAAATGGAGATGAATAATCTCGAATCCCATAAATGGAAAGGACAAAATAGACTCGGCGGGAGGAAAAAGAAATCCGCGTTTTCCCTCAAAAAAAATCAAAAACCATAGCTGAACTAGTTTTCTTTTACTTATCCTTTTGGCAGTTGTGGTTTTTGGTTATTTCTTTTTCCTCCCATGGGGTCTATTTCCTCCTTTCCATTTTTAGGATTCGAGCAATTTTCAACTCCATTTGCCGTTTGGGAGGGGGGGGGAGGGTACTATTTTGGTGGTTCTTGATCTTTTTAAGCAAGGGTAATAATCAAGAAAGGGGTAGTGAGTTTGATCTCCGATCTTAAAATTTTTATTATTTTGTTCTCACTGTTCTTTCTCTAAGGAGGTTTGGGAAGTTTTTGAACTTAAGTAGTGTATGAAGCCCCACTAGATAATGGCAAGTTGAGTTCGATTGGGTGGTTCATCACTTGAAGGTAGTGCATTAGCCAAAACTCTTTCAAAATTTAGTCTAGAATGAATCCATCTACCATCTTTGGAGGGAAATAAATGAGGTTATTTACAATGGTTCTGCTCCTTGTGCAGACACAGTTTTGCGTTATGTTCTTTGCTATGTGAGAATCAAGATGGTTGTGCTTCTTGAAGGAAGGGTATATGTGTTGGGACCTTCTGTATGATAAGATACTATATGTATGGCTTGGAGCACTGATCATGGGTTGCTTGTTTTTTCCTATGTAATGTCCAAGTGTAATTTTTCTTGTCGATTATGGTGTTGTTCCTACGTTTTTGTCTTTCATGATTGCTTGAAGCTGTTAGTCTCTTTTCTGGACTATTTGTTGTTGTTGATCTTTTTGTCCATTTGGGGTTGAACCTTGCATTCAGGTTTTGGGATAATGAATTTTAATTGATTTAATTCAAATTGACCCATTCAAGACTAAGGTTCAATTTAATAAGTTGAGGTTCAATTTTGTCATTGTCCCTCAATTTTATTTTGACATAAAGTTTGTACCATCATTCTCATGTCAATTTGAATGCATTAAGCTATCATGAGTGTAGAAGATTGAACTAATTGATATTTTGTAGTATCAATTGAAATCAATTTCAAGTAATTCGATTTTTGAAGACGGGAATTACAAAAATTGCACTAAATGGTTAGGAATTCCAAATTCGTACACCCATTAAATCCAAGCATGATTTTCAATATTCATGAGGTGATTAAGCCAATCAAGATCAATTGAGATGTTTTTAAGAGATTTGATTAGTTTAATTTCATTGAATTTGGACCATTTCTTCTCAAATTAGCCTATTTTTCTCCCAATTGAGTAAGAGTTCTTTACAATTAGGTCCCTTAATGACTAAATTGCATAAAATTTGATCAGAACCAATCAAACCGGACATAATTGGCTCAATTCGATTGGTCTACCAGCCTTCAGAGGAAAAGTGGCTTATTCGACCATTTTCTAGTGGGCTGCGATGATTGGCAACCACCATGAGGTGGCCAACCTCATGGCCAACCTTCTCATACCCTTAATTTGTTGAAATTACAATATTATCCCCTTTGTGTGCAAAATTACCAAAATACCCTTGGGTTCATTTTGAAATAAAAAGAAAAAAAGAGAGACGCAATCTTGGCCATTCATTGAGGTTTCATCCTACCCATTCAATATAACATGTGCCTATTGTCATCCAATCATAAGATAGCTTAGTCATTAAATAGATTTGATCTTATATTAAGAGAGTAATCTTTAGCCCTTAGATGAATTCTAGGGCCAGGATCTCATCTTATAAAGGACTATATAAGCACTTTTCCATCCAAAATTAGGAGAGAAGAAAATATGTAGATCTCTCTCTCTCTCTCTCTCTCTCTCTCTCTCTCTCCCTCCTCGAGCACCCTCACCACCTTACGCCAACCACTTTCCGATGGTTCACCACTTTATCAACCTCTCTCCTGGCCTCATTTCCTCTATCGTAAGCTTCATCGAAGTAGCCCCTCATAGGAGAGCCCTAATTGAAGCTCTTCTTTCCCTCGGTGCCAATACCAATTTGTGCAACAGTAATCCACCCAATCGGTTCAAACAGAAAATTTGGCGGCCGGTAGTCCTCCTTTGGTGGTTCAATCATTGCCGTGGTGTTCCTTGACAAGTGCTAAGCCTTTTGGTGGCCAAACTTCAACTAAAACGTCACCAAAAATTCCTTAAATCAGTGACCTTTCTCTAATGGTACAAACCATGCTCGGTGATGGCAAGATTATCCGGCAATTCAATCGGCTATTTTAGTATCCATCGATGATCCCTTGGTGAACTACAGCTGGTGCCGACATTCCTAGGCATATCCTTGTCCCTATAGTCAATATCGATTAGCTCAATTGAGCTTTACACTAAGAAAATCAAGGTAAATCCTTCTAAACATGAATCCAATGAAACAAGGTTGTGTTAGATGGCCAGAGCTAAGATTTGAACCCTAGGTAATTCTCTTATGCTTATATGGATGACGCAGATAGTCTATGATGATATTGTGATGACTGAAGATGAGTTTATAACTTCATGATGCTTGGTTGCATGTTCTGAAAAATCGTAAGATTTTCTAAATTGATTTGATAGATGTTTTGGAATGAGCTAGTAAATGATGTTTTTAGCTTCAATACCTTCGTATGATTCAAAGAAGACTTCACAAAATTTTCAATGACATATTATGTGCATAAGTTGGACATTATTTTCCCTATCAAATGCTTATCACAAAGTCAATGTCTAATCTAGAATTGTTCCTTATTTGGTTACAATGGTCTAGTTCATTTACCTATTTAGTTCGTCTATTTTCTATGTTTTTTTGTGTAATGCATTTTGAGTTGATGCTTTAATGAAAGTTGATCATGACATTTAGACTTGGAACTTAAAAAAATTTCATGAAAATTGCAAATCGTTTGGTTAGGTTAATCATTGATGAATCATTTATGTTCTATAGAGTCATATTCCTCTTTGTTTTTTATTTAGCTGGACTTCTCTTTGCCTTTTTCATATCCTTTCTAATTGAGCTGTTTGAGAAATGACTCGAAATCTGATTTTGATTTTGTGTTTTGTTTCGGTGTTTTTTTTTTTTTTTTTTGAACATTAACAGCTGCCTTCATTCCGAAGGCATTCAAGAGGGGGGTGGGGCGGGTAGACTTCATCAGCTTTCTAATGATACTTAGTTTGCATGATTCTACCATCGTTTGATAGGTCAAATGCTTTTTACAAAAATCGAAATCTGATTTTGATTTTGTTGATGCTCTGTTTCGGTGTTTTTTGCTCCACCTGAAAAATTCGGGTATGCTTGTTCTACTTCGCTGATGGCATCCTTTGGTTGGGGCTGCTTTCCTTTAAAAACCAAAGAATTTCTTTGTTTCCAAATCGCCCATAGAGTACTTTGTACATTAAGGAGCTCATTCTATCCATTCTTGAAACCGTTGCTGGATGTGTGTCAATAATTTAATAATTAAATAATTTAATTCAGAAATCACATAATTTAATTAATAAATGCAGAAATTAAATAAAACAATTAATTAAAACAATTAATCAATTTAATCAAGCAAAGCATGCTTAAAGCACATAACACACAATTAAGCATAATTAAACAAGATTAAGCTAATCTAATATTAACCCTTAATCTAACCACCTATCTTAGGGCTAATGCACTTAATTAAATATCTTAATCAGCCCTTAGCACTAATTAATCCAACCCTAAGCAAGTTTAGGCACTAAATAGGGATTAGGGGCTAAACTCACCCGTTAAGCGGGCCGGCGACATGGGCGCGGCGGCGGTGACGAACCCGACACCTGAGGACATCTCTCCCAACACTCCAAGGTGGTCCCGGGGCAGAAATCACAACAGCAACCTCTGCTCAAACTCCAAACTTCAAAAAGACAAAGACTGCAAAATATCCAAGGGAGGAAGCTCGCTGGTCGGGTCGGAGCAAAAACAAGCTGGCCGGAGCTCCGGTGAGCTGGTAGCCGGTGACCGGAGGCTCCTGGGGTTGAGGGGGAGTTGTGGGTGGCTGGTGTGGGCAGTGGGTAGGTCAAAAATGGAGGAAAACAGGCCAAAATGCGAAACTGTTCAGTACCGCGTGAACAGTAGGCGGTCGGCGAACAGCCGGCTTCCGGCGGCCTTACGGATCGACCGGAGACTCATTTAGCCGATCGGCAAACGCTATCTGAACGTTTTTCGTCTTCTGAACGCAACGGCGGGTGGCACGGGCCGAGATTCACACGGGAAGGCCATGAACAACTCGATTTTCGGTGGAAGGTCAGAAACTGAAATTGCAGGAAGGCCATGGAAGCAAGGGGAGAGAGGGTCGCGATTTTGGAGGAGCTGAAGAGGAGAGAGAGAGAGCATTGAGGGCTTCCATTCAGCTTCATTAAGGGCATTAAATGCCTTCTCCAATTCCCCAAGCAAGTGACATCATCTTCTCTCTCTTCCTTTTGACTTTTCTTCAAAATATCCAAGGGCATTTTGGTCATTTCCACCTTGCACATTTCCCAATGTGCCCTTGGGCTGAAAATGAAGGGCGGGCCTAGGAAACAGGCCGGAAAATTAATAGGAATGGGCTCGGGAATTTGTTGGGCTTGAATTGGCTCACATTTAGACAAATCTGGGAGGGTTAATGATCGGTTGGCCCAACGGGCTCACTTGCTTGTCTCGGCTTTCCACAATGGCCATCCCACCTTGGGCATGAGGTCCACACTATTCTTACTCAGCCCACGTCCTCGTAGGCTCATTTCCTCGGTCCGAAAATCATTTTCCCAAAAACTCGGCTAACTCGACACTGTTGACTATTAAGGAAGCATCGTCCAAAAGTCCATCCCAAACATTCCCGAAAACTCGAAGCCCAATATTGGATTCTCATGCCTTGTCAATTTCGCCCCAAATGCCATTTTGGTACTACTCAAACTGACAGGTGGCTTCGAGGACTCATGTGTAACCGACTCGTGCCAGTTCACGTTCAAGACTTCTCGACACATGGACGTCCTTGACTACATGAAATTGCGAAGGATCGATTCTTATTTCAAAGTACACGATTATTAAGGATCGGCATAGGGTCGTTCACGGGTTCGATAACAGTAGACGGAATCACCCGTCGTCCCATTATTTTTGTCCGCGAATTGACTTCTAGTCGTCCCTGAAATCGGCCTGCATGACTACAGGATCGTCCTTATGCAAGTCTCACGGTTAAGTCGTTTTCCCAAGTCAAGTTCTTTAGTCGCACGAGTTTTGTCCTCACTAGCCTTTCCCCTCAAGGTCAGTATCTCAGAAGTGATCAATTCCGAATGAGATCAACCAACAATGCACTAGCGAAATTAACGTTCAATCCTCCCTCAGAGGGCTCGAATTTCAGGACGTCACATCGGATCTGTCCAAGTCGATTTTGTCCAACCATAGAGGAGGAAGAGGTGTTCGATCGTTTCTAGTGCGGCCTCGCAAAAGGGGCACTTTGGGTCAGGTAAGAGGCTTCGGCGATGCAAATTTTCCTTACTCGGGAGGGCGTTGTTGCAAATACCCCCACATAAAGAATTTAATCTTGGGGTATATTTGTAGTGTCCAGATCTCAGTACATAGACGTTTTGGATTTTGATAGGAAGTTGTTGGTGGTTGAGCTGATGTGCTTGCTTGTTTGGCTCGTAATATATTATATCCGATTTTGACTTGGTATGAACTTGAGCAGTTTGCAATCCATTGTAGTTGGTCCGATATTGGATGTAGGCTTAGGGGCGTAGCAAGGATCTCTTACGCTGTTTGTTAATCAAAATTGATGAATCATTTATGTTCTGTATGTATAAGTCATATTCACTGTTTAGACCTCTTTTTTTTTTATCCGGGGAAAATTCCTAATTCTGATGCCATTTCCGTTTCCCACAGATTGAGCTGGAGACGACTTCCCGTATGATGTTCAGTGCCATCCTCATGATGGTCTAGGGCCTTTTTTGCTATCCACAAACCCTCACCGGAGACTTTAAACAGCTCTCTAGTGCATTTCTCTCCAAGCTAGTTTACCAAGTAGTTTGCCCCGAAACCTGATTCTTTCCTCGACCATCGTTTGATCCCTTTTCTGGTTTCAAAAATTTGAGATTTTCTTCTCAAAATGGAGATGGGGATTTGAAAAAGAGACATGGCATTTTGATTTTGTTTTGAGGAGTATTTCCTTTCCCCGCTCTGTTGCTCTTTCCACCCTTCCAATTTCCTATCCACTTTTGCGAGCACCCACGAAAACATCTGTTTTTTTGTTTGGCCCCAATCAGATGGCATCCCATGAAAACATCTATTTAAACAGTTGCTCTGTTTCGGTGTTTGCTTCGATGAATTTTGCTGCTTGTCAATTTTCTCTGATTTTTTGTGCTTGAATTTTTAGGTTAGTGTCTTGATGAAAATTGTCCATTAGGTCAAGAGCTACAACATATAAAATTTTGAGAAGGATTGAACTACGATCAAATAGGTCGATTGCCCTTGGAATATATGTGGTCATTTTGTTGATTGACCTGCATCTGTTCTTGATTTTTTATAAAATCACATGATGAAAATATTAAGTTGGTCTCCTCATGAAGATTGTGCTTAACATATAGGATATCACATGTAAAAGTTTCATGAGATTTGAAATGGGATTGATTAAGTCGAACATGCTTAAACCGAATGCATTTAGTTTAGGAAATGACATATGCTTGTTCAATGACTTTTTAAAAATTCATATGATTTGTTTGGCCCTAGATATCTCATAAAATTTGTAGGACACTGCATGACCAATGTTGTGTAAAAATATAAGATTGAATGAGTTACTTTTGGATGGTGAAAATGGCTATGAGCCGGATGTGTTTGCTTCTATGGTGTTCTGTTCCCCGTATGATATGCTTGAATTCTTTGATTTTTAGAAATTTGTGCATGCTGAATCAGCTGATAGTTCATGGAAGTTGTTTATAACTTGCTGATCTTCATTTTCATAATTTTTCAGAAAATATCAAACATGTTTGCTATTTTTCTGACCCTATCAAATTTGCAGGGCTTGCTGCTATCCTGTTTTCCAGAATTGACTTATATTTGTTCTAAAATCCATATAAATTTCTGTGATGCAAATCTTGAAAAATGTTCTTCATCAAAGTTGTTAAGAACTTTTTATATTTGACCCCAACCCCATCAAATTTGAGGCTCATTAAGGTGTTCAAAGGGGCCTAATTAGAGTGTCGGTTTGTTCCGCGCCTAGGTTCTTCCCAAACATATGAGGGTATTTCGAAATTTTGATGAAGTAAAGGTGCTTATTTGAAAATATTCAAAATACAAAAGTTGAAGGTGACTTTCTCAGCTTTATTTTGACACCAAGATCATTGAAATTGAAGCTCATTCGGTATTTCAAAAGGTCTAATCAGTGTGCCAATTCGTCCCGTACCTAGATTTCCTAAATTGCTTAAATGTATTTGTAATTCCAATGAAAATGAGGTCCTTACTCGAAAATGTTCAAAACTTGAAAATATTTCTTCGACTTGTTTGCAAAAACATGGAACTCATGTCCTTTGTAAACTTTGAAAGTTAAATTTTTGCATCAGTTGATTTGTGTCTCTCTTGATTGATCGTTCCATTGTGCTCTATTCATAACTTGCTTGAGTGATTAAGTGACCATCCTTGGTTTACTTATTTTGCATGATTGATTGAGAATCAAGGTCTCACGACCAAAGTGCATGTCACTTTATCTTTTTGCATGTAATTTTTATATGAATAACTTAGGTACGATGCATGCTTGCAGGGTTACCTTGGGATATCACCTAGAACCTTAATAAGGGACCTAATAAAATTAATCACAGCTTGTGAATACAAGTGATGCTTAATTACTGTGGGTCACAAGTCAATTAGATAGGTATTTTAGGATGGGTTGATGCATGTAAATCACAGGTTGCCCCCGAGACCATTTGTGACCATTTGAATGTAATCTTTAAGCTCATTTGATTGCACTTGATTGTTTCTTTGATTGTCCTTATGCAGTGATCGTTTGCGTTTGTATGCATTACTTAATTGCGAATGCTAGATAGCAATAGACTAGAATTAGAATAGGTCGTAAAGGCAGTCCTTGGAGGAAGCGGTCAAGAAGACTTGAAGATGGAGGAAAACCAATCTCCAATCTGGCTCTTACTTGTTATATTCATTTCCCGATGTATGTCTTGAGTTTCCTTGTGTGTTGTATAAATACCTGACAGAGTTTTCTCTTTTCCGTGCCTAGCATATCTTGCTTAGCATTTTCATATCATGTTCTTAATTGTTTTGAGTGTTTACTTTTCTGCACTACAATTTCAATTACTTTTGTGTTTTACTCTCACGTTCTAGATAGCTAGAGTAGAATGACATGAATGAACCATCCATGCATGAGCACCCTTTTGTCATAAAGTGCACGAAATATAAAAAAGAAATGCATGATCATGTTAGGTAACAACCAAATAGTTAAGCATCGAAAAAGTGCTAATCGATACATTAGCATAACCTAAGTCCTCAAATTCAGAACTCTAGTTCCATTGGAATCAAGGGAACACTCCCAACCTTGATTGGGCATTCTAGCTGACCCCCAAGAACGAGGCTACTGGCATTCCTAGATCCATATTCTTAGGTAGTCTAAACAACTTTAAAATGAACCATTTGTCACATGAGTTATGTGATTAGGAGAGCTCATGACCATGATCGACCAAACTCAAATGGTTGAAACCAAAGTGATGCCATCTTTGCCATAATGTTCTTTGAGGGAGATCTCATGGTCCAATACTAATGCAGCCCGCATTGAAGACCTGCTCTCTCGACCAAGAAGATCGGCCCGCATTCAAGCTCGACGAAACCGAGGAGCCGTATCGATATCTTGAGTCCATCCCGGAAGCTTGAAAGACACCTCGGGAGCCCTCATAATGCTTTTACTAGTTTATAGTTTCTATGCTCTTTAATATTTCTCCTCATTTCAATGTTCTGTCTTTATTTCTCCTAGTTTCAATGCTTTGTCTTTATTTCTTTGGCGATATAAGCCATCCAATTTCTGGTAGAAGAGAGACGACTTTGATGAATGAAAAAAAACTTTGCTTTGAAGCAAGTATCGTGAACCTTGTAGAGTTCATATCCTTGAAAACCTAGAAGAGTTTTCACTCCGTCCTTGAAGAGTCGGAGCTTTCGAAATCTGCATCCTTGAAGAGTTGCAGTCATCGATCTAGAAGAATCGGTGCCCCCTCAACTTCCTTGGAGGCCTAGAAGAGCAACCAACGAAGTCTCTAACTTTTCCTGTTCTGTTCGTCACTTCGAACCAAAATTCAACCATCCTAAAGTGTTTATTTCAGAAAACCCAAAACATAGAAATTGTATATCCAGAAGTCTTTGTTCATTTGGCTTTGGAATCAGGTCGATCCGATCTGTATCGACAAAGATACGACTGTTCTCCTGAGCTTGCGCAGTGTTGGAATTTCCGTTTGTCCTGTTTTCCCGTGTACGAGTCACTCTCCCGATCCTATTGTGTGAGAAAGCCTAACCAGGGCTTGCATCAAATACCTATAAACCCTACCTTTGTGCTCTAATAGCGCCAAGGTTGGGTCATGAAAAATAGAAACATGCAATGAAAATCACAGCCTTATTTTCTTTATTAATATTTATGTTGTGTTCAGATCTTATGAAGCAACAATTGAGAAAGTGTTAAGGCTTCATTTTAGAATATTGCTTGATAAAGAAGAGTTGAGTGGGAGCCCACAAAAAAAACAAAAAAAGATAACCTAGAAAACCCGACCTGGGTTTTCACTTCGGGTCTTATATGCATTCCGGGTCAAGTTAGAGCACGCGATTCTTATGATTCAGGTGAGTTGGGTGATATCAAAACCCGACCCAACTCATTGACACTCCCAAGAACTTACCAGTTAAACCAGACTCACCCAAGAGTAGGCTGTCCTCACACAGAATCGTAGTCCCTAGAATCTTCCAACATTAGCCCAAGCCAAAAGAGCCAAAAACATAGTGCACTGCCACAGGTCACTGAAGGGGAGTGACTAACCAGAGGAACCAAAAATACCCAATGGAATTTAGTTGTCACGAGTTCCTCAAAAGATAGAAAAAATAAGATTTTGTTGTTGCAACAGTATTAAGGGATTTCGTTTGGAGGAGCTCAACAAAGCAAGGATAGAGGGGCCAAAACAGAGTAAGCTCTGAACTAAGGAGGAGAGATGGGTGAGAAATAAAAGATTGGGAAGAGGTGGGCACGGTATGAGGGTAAGGGGATGAAATGAGTGCGTCCAGGGTTTGGGAAGTCTGGTGGGGAAGTGATATGGATTTATGGGAAACAGAGTAGTCAGCATTGAAAAGGAGAAGAGGAGTGGAACAATGAAAGTGGGAAATTAAGCATTTATGGTGGTTTTAGGGTTCTTGGGAGACCATCATCACAAAGGATAGAGAGAAGGATTTTCTTTGTGGCAGTATGCCCCCAAAGGGTGAATTAGTGGCCGGAGTCGTTAATACAACAAGTTCACCACCTACGCTAAACCATTTCTATTGTCTAAACTAGAGTGCAAGGGTTTGAAGGCTCAGCTATGTGTGAAGAAGGTTTCTCATCTCCACAATACAACTCGTTATTTGGTTTTTTGAGGGAAATGCAGGACTTTTGGGTTATAAAATGAAATGACATTGAATTCACTATCCGACACTTCCATTAATTAACGACTGAATTATTCATGAAACGAGGTGGCTCCATAAGTGTGCCTGTGTCTAATTTCTGAAAATAGATGCATGACTAATAATTAGATCTATATATGAATGTAAAACACCAAAATCGATACGCACAAATGCGGAATTAAAACGTGAACATTTGTCAGGACAATGATTATGATATGGGTTTAACATACTATTGATTATTTAAAATAGAAAATTAATTAATTAATGTAAGCCCATTATAGGTTGAATCATTTGTCGAGGATATGCATATATTGGCGGTTGAATCACGAGGGATATCGACTTTTAACTTCCAATTGCATTGTTATAGGATATCCTATACTCAAACTCAATCCCTTTGGTGTTTAAACTCAATTGTACTTTCATGATGGATTTTAGGACTTAATTGTACATTTTCAAAGTTGTAGAACTCGATTATACTTTCTTGACAAGTTTATAACTTGATCGGGTTTTTAAAGTTTTGGAACTTAATTATACTTTCATGACAAATTTTAGAACTTTCATTGAATTAATCCTAATTTAGTATTGTATATTTACCAGGTACCCATACAAAAACAGATGTACGATACAAAACTCCTGACATTGCCGGGCAACCTGCCTCGAAGGTAAAACATCCTTGTCGGTCTCGAGTGTCAAAAAATTTGTTCTAATGTGTAGAACACATTTTTCATGTTTAATAATATGTTTTGGGTCTTCTAATGGTAAGGCACGTTTTGGTGGCTTTCTCGCCCGGTAGAAGTACGGTTGGATTTGTCCTGATTATTTGTTTGAATGCACTGGGTTCATGAACTATATATTTTTCGAAATGGTGTACGCTGGAGTTGAATTCGCTTTTCATCCCACAACCAGACTTGTTAACCTGAGATTGAAAAACGATTTTTTTTTACTTTTCAATAGAGGAAATAAACTATGTATATCTAATTCATTTGAAAATCTCAGGACATTGCATTTACGAATTCATCCAGAGATTATGGTTGAAAGGGCATGGTGAGAATATTAATAATTTCCCGTGCGTAATCGAACACCAGAATGTTAGAATTTTGGTGTACCTATAGACCAATGGACCTTCTTAGAGAGTCAAACTACTAGGTCCCAATGGCCACTTTTTACACATGAGAAGGGAGTAAAGAGTTTGAATCCCCATCTTCTCACATAAGTTAGAGTGAGAGGTTTAGTTCTAGGTGCAGATTTCAACTCACATACCTTGCAAAGAGGTAGGGAAAGAATCCTAAAGTGATTTGAGAATTAAAATAGGATGGGAAAAAAAATTCTTATATAGTTAGTTGACTTCCTTCCAACACTTGAGATTTGCTTTAAGGTCTCCAATTGACCTAGGAAATGATTGGTGGCAAAATTTAGGGCAGCTCAAGAATTAGAACGACCGCAGCTCTCTCTAACCTATATGGCATAGAAGACTCTAAAACACATTGGGAGGGTTCGACTAAAAATATTTTATTAACATTTTCGAATTTTTATTATCGCTATTTTGAAATTTATTTTCTTTTAAAATATAATCGTTGAGAGGCACTACAATAACCTCAACTCTTACAACAGATTTATATTTCCAACATACGCAAGAGGTAAACATATCATGTATGCACCAAAATAAATATAGGATTGGTAAATAATCATTGTTCCTCAGTGTACTCCATAAAATATTTAAGAAAATTATCCAAAAAGTTATACAACTACTAAACTTTTGTCAGTTCAATCATAAACTTTTTATTTTTTTCTAATTGAATTCATTTGTCCAATTTTGATCAGAAATCACTGACGTGAACTTTAGACATCTTATATGACACAGCTAACTTAGACGTGAACAATTTTTATTAATATTTTAATTTCTTTTCGAATTTTTTATTAATTACTTTCTTATTTTCTTTTCTTTTCTTTTCTTCCATTCTTCGTCTTATAGCTAGTAGTTGGGCCTCGACGACTAGTTAGAGGTGAGAGCCAACAAGATCGACCTTGCTAGCCCTTGGTGAAGCTTGCCCCCACCAACCATTGGCGAGAGCAAGCATTGTCATCGCTAGGTGAGGCTTACTAGTGGCTAAGTGAGGCTGACCTCACTTGTCTTTGGTGAGGCTCAACCTCGCCATCACTAAGCAAGATAGTGGAGCAAGGCGATGAGACCGACCTCACCCAAGAAAGCGAGGTGGAGCCTCACCAAGGTTGGGTGAGATAAAGCCTCGCTACGGGCAAGCGAGGCTAACCTCAACCATCCCTAGCAAGGCTTGCTCTAGATAATGGCCGATAGGGCGAGCTTTGCCAAAGGCATCAAGGTCAACCTCGCCAGCTCGGCGACAAGCTAGAGGAGGAATAAGGAAAGGGAAAAATTATTAAAAAATTTCAACGTCAATGATTTCGGATCAAAATTGGCCCAATGGTCAATTGGCAAAACGTAAAAAGGTTTAGGAATCAATTGGCAAAATTAAAATGTTTAAGATTAAATTGGCAAAGGTATAATAGGTTTAGGACTTTTTGGATAATTTTCTCATACATTTAAATTTAATATTTTCAATTATCTTTTATGTACGAAACTACTTCAAAACCTTGCAAAAAAAAAATTTACTGTGTTTTCTGTTTGTACCTACAATTTTGCAAATTGGAGTTGCATTTATTCTCTCTTTATCCCCATTTATATAGATTCCGAAATCCCATATAATCTATCCTAATCACTCTTCAATCAACTGAGAATCTTTGGCTCTCCATACGTACAACTCAAAAAAAAAAATTAATTACGTTAATTTTATTAAATTTATCTGAAGTCTAGTACACCTAGAAAAAGTACGCATATTTATGCTTCACATCGCCAACCTCATACCGACATCATTAGAGGTCGATTGGATAGACTGAACGCACGCGTTTTGCGACCATTGAATATTTGAGAGAGAGAGAGAGAGAGAGAGGGAGGGAGGGAGGCTAAGGGTAGGGAAAAAGCGGGGAAATGATCACGATGATGAGACAAAAAAAAATTTTAGCTCGTCATAAATAAAATCATGGTTTTCGAGGTATGATTAGCGCTTATTATCCAGCGTCGTGGGCCACTTCAGCAAAATCCAGATAATCATAACATAAAGTCACAACATTTGAATAGATGTAAGTACTTAGATCAAACTCCTTGTCTCGGCCAATTGCATGTAGCTTCTGGTTCTTCGCACATCATTTCTTTTCCTCCTCTTCAGGTACACAAACCCTCCCAAACCAACCATACAAACACCCATCGCCACACCAAACCCAACTCCACCTTTTCCTTCCTTGCCTTCTCCGCTATCCTCATTCTGCTCCTCCGGTTGCTTCTCCGCCTTTTGTTCATGCGCAACAGAATCATCATCGCCACTGTTGCTCGAACTCGACTTGTAAGGTGTCGATGACGTGATCTGATGATCAGGCCAAATATCAGCCTCGCTGTCCTCGTCTGGAAGACGAGGCTCCGGAGAAGACTCTACATTGTCTCCTGTTGATAAATAAGGTGGCGATGTAGATGGCACAGGCGAGATCATTGCTTCGTCAGGAGGAGAGGGAAGAGGAGAAGTTAGAGGTGGTTGGTCTGAAGATTCAGATGTGGTTGTTGGCAAGATCAGTTCTTCGCTGTATCCATCTGTCTCAGGAGGAGGAGATTCGGAGGAGCGAGAGAGAGCCAAAGGAGGATAAACAGGAGGAGAGAGAGAGTCGTACTCGGTTTCAGCCGGCAATGGAGATTCAAACGATGAAGGATGATATTCAGTTGAGACATATTCAACTTCAGGGTACAGAGGAGATAGAGCGGGCGATGACAATGGTGATGACGAAGAGACAATGCTGATGTGAATGGTGAACAAGAGTGAAATGGCTACGAGAAGAGAAATATGCGAAGTGAAGCTACTGAATCCGGCCATGGTTGATAGCTTGATATGACGATGCTTCCTCGGTGATCTTTAAAAGAAATTAGGAGGGGCCAAAGGGGGAGAGTTGACTATTACAACACTTTGATGCAGCGAAAGCGTCTTGACGTAGGGACTTGATTGATTCGAAGGAAATTTGTCACGCAAAGTGGTGTTGACGATGGAGGAAAAGAACGAGATTTAAGCAAAGGCAACGCGTGGAGGGAACGTTTTTAAGTGATGTAAGTTTTCAGTCGCGTACGAAAACTTAGCACGACCTTTTATACGGGGATTCAGTTCACAAAACATGCAATAACGCTAGGTAATGCCAAGGTCTAAGAAATAGGTTCATAAGATTTTATACCGTACATACTCTGCAACCGATGTGACGAACTCTAATTAAGGGTTGAGCACAATCAGTTATTCAAAAGTGAAATAATTAATCTGTTGCATCAGTTGATATACAATTTTATTAAACCAGTCATGCCTGAAATGAGTCATGGATGTGGAGAGAATGATACAGAGAAAGAGCTCTTTGTTGATGTTATATTTGTGAAGCGACAAAGGCTTGTGGCACAACCATGATTATTACTTATTTAGGGGTTGATCGATTAATTTTGTTGTGCTTCTTCGTGAGGTGTCATCAAATGAATGTAACCTGAGAGGATAGAGATCCTATGAATTTAGAGAATGAATCTACAACTCAATTTGCGATTAATATATTTGACGAAGCTTTATTATCAAACAAATAGAGAGTTCATACTAAGCTTTATTATCAAAATATAATGACCAACAAATATTCTCGCATTTTATGGAAAATTCCCACACACCAAATTGTTAAATGAATGTGTTATTCATTATTTAAATATTATAACATTTCCCTTCGAGCATAGGCTAGACTTTGGCCTTAGCCCAAGGCATGAAAATATTCGATTGCTCTAATAATATGTGAGAATTTGTAGAACTATTATCAATTGTTCTAAAAACTTAAACTATTATATAAATACGTGGTTCATGGCATTCACATGCTCAAGAGAGAGAAGAAAAAACAAAAACAAAGATGAGAACGACAAAAATAAAAGGAAAAAGAAAAAAGGACATACTGTGTTGGGCTTTTGGACTGACTTGGGCCGCCCATAATGGACTGACCCAACCCAGCCCAGGAAGGATTCAAATGTTCCCACGAAAATGAATAGTAAAATGAGAAGAAATCTTGTCTTGTTAAAACCAACGCACACGTCCAACGCAAAGAGCGTGCAACTGCGTTGAAGCATGCAAGTAATAAAGTACCCGTACGCAAGTGGATGAGACCGAGAGACAACACGTATTCTCTATAGAAGATTTGCAAACAAGCATTCTGTATGATCAAGGGGTATATTTGATCGTGCAAATACAGGTGCTAGTTATTACACTTTTGACCTGCAAGGATAGCATCAATATTACAGGGAGCAATTTCAGCTCTTGGGCCTTGAGATATGATTTGTTGAGAAAATTTATAGTTTTGATATTAACAAAACTTTATAAATTTTATCATGGAATGAATTCTGAAACAAATAGAAACTTCCGTATGGATATTATGCAAGATTCTCAATAAAGTCTATTAGTACCAAAAGATCCCGTATCAATCTAGAAGTAGACATAGTATCTCATTCTGTCAGAGGACGAGAACATATTTCGTCCAGAATAACAAGAGGACTAGAACGAAAAATGGATTCACAACGGCTATGGATTTCACTTACTAAATATATATTAATTTTGCTAATCAACTAATTGACAAAATCTATCTTGGAGACAATTTCCAAAAGAGGATAGAAAACTTATGGAAACCAAGATTCTGCTTATATGGGCAACCGAAATCTATAGGAATTCAATCTCTATCTTCAACGGCTAGAAAATCCTTCTTAAATCAATATGTCCAAGAAGGGAATTTGGAAGATAATCCTTCATTAAGATGGCTAATGGCTAGTTTGGCTCAAATGAGTATTTAAAGAGGATATGCGACTTGTAGAAGTAGAGCGTGAATTGAAATTCCAAAGTTTGAATATGTTCTCACATTCAATTGTCTCTTTGGTGCAAAAAACCAAGTGATCAAGAGTGAATTACACAAAAAAATGACTTAGTGTGCGAGTATACCATTGAGTATTTACACTCAAAGCTTTGTAATCATTTGTTGATCTCAAAGTGGAATCCAACCTATTAGCTAACAGCGTGGGAAAGTGAACGTAGACTTAATCAAAACCGAATCACAATAATTCTATTTGCAATATTCTCTTCCCTTATCTTTTCATTCTAATTGCATATCACAGAAGTCTACTTATTCTTAGTCAGACTTTAAATTTACTTTCTACACCTATATGTATAAACATTTTTCTTTCTTCTACCACTTTAGCAAAATCTTTTCTAGGGCTTTTTGGTAATTCAAATTTTTTCAAACAGTGATGTTTTCAAAACTTTTTACTGGGCATGTTTTCAAAACTTTTTACTGGGCACCTATACTATGAATAGAAGATTCTAATATATCCAATTGCTTGTCTATTGTGTGAAGATGTCGATTAGAGTAATTATTCTGTTCAACAATCTTCTTGATCCCTATTTCATCAATTTCTAAAGATGTTTTGAAAGGGGAAGCAATGACTTCAGTGTCTTTATGTGGAATTTTTATTTGTCGAATAGGTGTATGATTTTCTAATTACCAACAAGTTTGGTGGAATACTTTCCTTAGAAAAAATGCCAATAACACCTATACATGGCTGATCTTTTTTGAAGATTTAGATACTCGAATGATACATTTCTGGTTCATATGATGATGGAACATTTTAGACCCATCAGTGATATTTTACACCCTTTGGTGCAACCCAATTATAAATTTTTCTCCAGCCAATTTAAGCCTCTTTCATACGAAGACAAATTCTCAAACTTGATGCTCTTTTTCATATATTTCGGAGTATCTTGGGTCATGGCATGAGACTTTGAGTACAAAAGAACCATTGAATCAAACACTCTTTTCTTGATCTAGAAATTCAAGGTAAAGTGGTGAGATGGTTTTAAATTTTTTAATAGGGTGAATGAACAATCGGTCGTAGATTGGTTGAGTAAGAGAAACCCGTGATAGAGCCGATCAAATATCATTCCATCAAAAGACGTTACCACTTTCCTCCATGATAAAAGGTTCGCTTTATCCAAGTAAGTTGGAAGAATCAAGTTCTTCTCATTCTCACCATAGTGGAAACACCAACGAAGATGACTGCTATGGCATTAATCTGCAAAACATGAAGATTGAAAAAGTGATGTTTGTGTATTCGATGTGGTCCCAGCGGTAAAACCTAGTTGGATAGTGAGTTCATTGGTCAGCATTAGTTATCAAACCATAGGAAGAAGAAAGTAGTCTCATGCAATGGACTTATTGAAAGATCCATTTCTGCTTCTAGTTCTATATCACAAATGTCCTTAGATCAAGGCCTTATAGATAGAGAAGAGATTAGTATAGAAGATTTTAATAAATCAATAAAAAATTGGATAATTCCTAAAGTGAAATTTAATCATATTTACGAGCATTCTAATTGGAAATTTTTTGGAAAAAATGATTACGTCATTGCTACTAAAGAAAGAGATGTCCCTCTCTTGAATTTTTTCTCTTCCATACAACTTTTGAATTAAGATTCTATAAAGAAACATGCCCATAAATGGAAATAGAAAAGGGGGATTTGAAGGTGGTGAGGCAAGTTCCTCTTTTGGAGATATGACAATCTAGCTACTTGATGTATTCAAAGGTTACTAGACACCTTGTAACCACCTTATGATATTTGTCATATTTTTAGGCTCTGTCTCCGGAGACTGGACAATTTTCTTGCCTTTGTCTTTTTTGGTGAGTTTGAAAGGCATTTTCCTTGTAAAAATTCTCATGTGAGAAAATATAGTAATGAGTTTCAAAAACCATTTATGAATTCAATATCGAAATCAAAAATGGACAAAATGGCTTGCCATCTGGCAAAGATTTGTTTTAAAGCAATATTTTGGACATCTTTTTGCAAAACATCTTTCGTAGATTTGCAATCAATTCTCAATAGAAACTTTTGATTTAAGAGGTCTCATTGGAACTTAGAGATAGATAAAACTATAATTTATTTGCCTTTTAAAAAATAACATTCAAACCAATCAAAAAAGAGTATTTGAATCTTATGTTTACACATGTATTCATAATATTCTTCTTTGATCTACTTTGTTTGATCTTTGAAATTTATAAAGAACCAATCTCTAACTCTAGTATTTTCAAAAGAATTAAATTCTTGGTTTAGAAGAGTTTTGTTGGGCACAAATTCTTTGTTTAAAACGTTGATTTCTAGATTAGCCATCTCAAAAGGAATATGCTAAGGATAATATAGACTTTGTTCACTCTTTTAGAATGAGGGAGGTCTTTTCAGAATGAAAGGAAGAAGTGGAAAGGCTTAGAAGTTTGAAGCCTGCATTATTATTCAGTGCAAGGGCTTATTTTAAGAAAATGCTAGTCACTACAGATAAAAGGTGAATAGTGTGTTCATGGGAAATTACTATTACTCTATAGTAAAAAGTGAATAGTGAGTTCACAAGCTAATTTGACCAAAAGTACACAATGATATAGTTAGAATCTTTGTGCAAAATCTCATGATGAATTCTTAAGAGGAAAAATAGTTTCTACTTTTAACAATGATTTCAAACCATCAACTACTTTGGATACTCCTAAAATAGGAAACTTTGTAATAAAAGATACACTGACCAAATCAATGTTTTGGATCAATCTGATACTGATTCTATTTTGAAATTAATAAAATTGTCTGAAAATATCTGCAAAAATTATATTACTCTAGCGCCACCCCTCCTGATTTAGCTCATATATATCATTCAGATTTTACTTTAATCGATTGTCTATAAAAAAAATTGTATTCCTATCTATTCACCCCCTCTCGGTGTCTATACTAGCTTATTCACAATCCTCTAATTCCAACATTGTCATCGGAGTGCGCTAAGTGTTTCCTGTGTTTTGTTTGTATCTGACAAATGCTGTGTTCAAGTAATTTTTGTATGCAATCCATGTTTGACACCTTGAAGATATATATGGCGTGTTCCCGCATTTTTTTCTCGAGTTTCGGATACGTTGTGAAAAATATGTCCTAGAGCTATGCTGGAAAGTTTGAGTCAATTTCAGTCGAACAGATAGTAAGAAAATTATACTGTCATACTCAACAAGATGATATTAATTATAAGGAAATACTTTTGCCAGTGACGAGATTGCCTCTCTTTGCCTTATACTAGGCATAGTTGCATGTCTAGATTTAGAACTACATAAATAAATATTAAAATTGCTTTCTAAGTTATGAAATGGATGAACCTAGGGCTTTTGTTCGAGAAGGCCAAGAGCACAACGTTTGCGAGCTGCAGATATCTATTTACGGCCTTAAACTAACATTCTGGGCGTGGCATTGTTAAGAAGGGATCCATTTACCAGAAAAGTCTAGAAGAGTCCTGAGAAGTATTAGTCTTCAGGCGGAGGAAGAGTATGGAGTTCACTAGAGCATGTGGGTAAAAATCTGGTATAATATTCAAAGAGTAAATGGGGTAAAGAAAGACATGTAGGGCATCTCTTTACCACATATACAGGGGAATGTCGGTGAAATCAGCGTATAAATAGGCGTGATAGGTGCTCGTGCAAGAGCACAGAAAAAACCAATCAAAAAAGCTAGCTACACCCGTCAGCCTTGGAAATAAATTCCATAGCGATCTACCCATCGCTCACTCAGTGAAAACCATATTATTCCCTTGTCTCGTCTTTTGGCCCTTGTCCCTTGTCGCCCCCTCCCCCGCGGAAGAGACCCCGCCGGGGATGGGGGTGTAACAATGATATCAGAGCCTCGCTCAGTATGTATTGGGTTATTTATCCTACCCCAACATCCATCAACTACATTATGGACAACTCTATATCATTATCAATTCCCATTCCTATTTTCGATGGGAACAACTGTGATTATTGGAGTGTAAAAATGACTACTTTCTTGATGACCCAAGACCTATGGGACATTGTGAAAAAAGGTTACTCAACTCTGTAAGGTGCAAGTGATCCGAAGAAACAACTATTGAAGGACACCAAGGCACTAAGTGTTATTCAGCAAGCACTCCTGTGAACAGTATTTCCAAAGATAATTGGAGTGAAAAGTGCAAAGAAAACTTGGCAAATATTAGAAGAAGAATTCCAAGACTTGGTCAAGGCACGCACTACTCGACTTCAAGGTCTAAGAAGAGAATTTGAGAATTCTAAAATGAAAAATCACGAGACCATTCTAGAATATTGTGGGAGATTAAAAGAACTAATTGGTCAAATGAGAGTTTATAGAGATGAAATCACTGATCAAGGGGTTGTAAAAAAATTCTAGTGTCACTAGAAAATACAATCATATTGTCACAATTATAGAAGGAATAGAAGGAATTAAGGATTTAACAACTCTCTCAATAAGTGAATTAATTGACACTCTAGAAGCACATGAGAAAAGACTAATGGCACAAGATGAAGATTTAACTGAAAGTGCCTTTCAGTCTAAAATAAACATAACGTCTCATCAATTTAAAAATGGTGGAAGGAGCTCATGGAAAAATAGAAGGGGGGGAAACTATACAAAGGTAAAAATATCCACCTCGTGCTTTTTTGCAAGAAAACTAATCATTTGGAGAAAGATTGCTGGTTTAGAAATAAATCATGATGTCATTTTTGTAAAAGATATGACCACAAAGAAAAAGATTGTTGCTCAAAACAAATTATCAAGTCAACTATGCTGAAGAAAAAGAAAGTGAAGTTACATTATATGTAGGCCAAGCGGCAAATCATAAGAAAAATGATATGTGGCACAGTCTACTGCAAAAGCAGAATATGTTGCAGTCGCTACAACCACCAATCAAGCACCATGGCTTTGGAGAATTCTAGAAGATATTGGAGAAGTATAGACGGAACCAATTCCGATATTATGTAATAACAAGTCCACGATTGCCATGTAAAAGAATTTTATATTCCATGAAAGAATCAAACATATTGACATCAAATATCATTTCATTAAAGAAGTATAGAATAATGGTAAGATCAAGCTCCATTATTATAAGACTAAAGATCAAATCACGGACATATTTACTAGGGCACTACCGCAAGCCAAGTTTGAGATGCTGACAAGTATGCCAAGTTTGAGATGCTGACAAGAAATGATCCATTTACCAGAAAAATCTAGAAGAATACTACAAAGTATGTGGTCTTCAGGCGGTGGAGGAAGAGTGAGGAGTTCACTAGAGGCTGTGCAGAAAAATCTCGTATAATGGTCAAAGAGCATATGGGTTAAAGAAAGACGTGGGGCAAGTCTTTACCACTTGCACAGGGGAACGTCAGTGAAAGCAGCCTATAAATAGGCGTGATGGGTGCTCGAGTAAGGGTACAGAAAAAACCAGTCAAAAAAGCAAGTTTCATTCATCAGCTTTAGAAAAAACTCCATAGCATTGTACCCATTTCTCACTCAATGAAAACCATATTAATCCCTCGTCTCGTCTCTTGGCCCTTGTCCCCTGCGGTGAATAGCCAGTACTATACCTACACTTGTACACCTATTCCTCAAACTAACAGGCATCTTAGTTTCATCAAGCGATGATATCACATGATTTGCTATCATCCATGAGGACCACTATGTGTATGTTAAGCAATCCATCGATGAAATTGTAATTTCACTGCTGTGTGTGGGTGATAGACTATTGGCTGGAAATTTTTAAGGGGTTAGTGTTAATCATAAATGAATGGTTATCATGGAAATTTGACAGGAAAAATTTAGGTGGAGCAAATTGTATGCTTGGAGTTAAAATCCAAAGGGGTCGTTCATGAAAGTTGATTTCTCTTTCTCAAGTGCCTTACACAAAGAAAACTCTCTGAATGATTTCAAATAGAGATTTGCAAGCCTGCGAGTACTCCTGTTGCGACAGGCAAAAGATTTTGAGCCTCGTCCTAGAGTAAAAATCCAAAGGGATCGTTCAATAAAGTTGATTTCTCTTGCTCTAGTGCCTTACACAAAGAAAACTCTTAGAACAATTTGGATTAGATTTGTAAGCCTGTGAATACCCTTATTGCAAGAGGCGAAGATTTTGAGCCTTGTCCTGTGTCCAAGGACTCCAAAAGAAGAAAAGTAGTCCCAGCAGTAAAAAGGTACTATTTGATACCTTCTTCAAGTGCACTTGGGATTTTCATGTACATTATGTTATGTACACATTCCCATAAATTTGTTGTACCATGGGATTAATCAACAAATTATGATTTATTCTGGGAAAACACAATGAAAAAGCAGTAAAGAGTTTCTAAAGATATTAGAAAGGCATTACTAATGACCTTTGAAAGAATTACCAAAAAAATTCAATCTTAAACTTCTTTTTTTTCTAATTCAATTTTAAACATTTTATAATTGTGTAAATTTTGGTCAGTCGAAGATAACATGGGCACTGGTCATTCATCTGACACTGACATTAGGGGTGAGCAATTACAAGTTTCTTATAAGTTTCGTCTGGAACTTGAAGCCTACCATCAGGTACAAGTTCCTTATTTTTCAAAACCTGGAATCTACCCTCGAAACCTAGAACCTAAAACCCTATCACAGGTTCCAAGGTCGGTTCTAGGGTCCAATAGGTTCTCTGTCTTTTTTTTTTTTTGTTTCATTTTTAGTTAAACAAAATGAAAATGAATGCAACAATAATAAACAAGACATATCAAACCATCATAGCATGATTACAAGACATTTCCTAATTTAGAATATGACAAAAGTTGTATTGGCATGAAGAAATCTTTTCAACGACACTGATATTGCCATTCATAAAAGTTTCCTTATAGCTGAAATTTTATCAATATCCCAAACCCTTCATGTCTAGGAAGGACCTTGGACATGGGATACAGAACATGTATACAACATAGTAACGTTGTCTTACCTCTTTTCTCCTTGTGGACCTTTCCTCGGTCCTCAATCTAAAGGGCGTAAATAAGCTAGGTGACTGTAATTTGTTCTTGCAGGTGCTCAAGAACTTTGAACAACTGTCATGAGAAAAAAAAATAAGTATAAGTCGGGATTCTCTTTTAAGTGACTTTTGCTTGATTTGAACGGGACTTGCTAGACAATGATTGTTAAGGTACTAGATGTAATTTGGAAAAACCATGGTTTAGGAATCATAAGATTTAGGAATGCAAAATATCAAAGGACACTTAATCTTCTCGGGAATTAATAACAAATAAAGAGCATTTTATCAGATTACAGAAAGTTGCAAAGGGATATCTATCCAAACCATATATTATGATCATTCATTAACCAACTAGTATAGTAGTATGTCACTGCATAAACCAAACAACATGAGATTGACAAAATATCCTCATTCATTAACCACCAGAGCTCAACTGCTTCTACAAATGACATTTCTTTTTCACAGCACTAATCAGAGGATTACTGTAATTTAGCTTTTTTAGCACCGTGCTCTTTATGATCTATGAGATAAGATGTCATACTCTTTGGCAAGAGAAGAGAACGCCTCTTGGGCCAGTATTCAAGCTTTCGACAGTGGAGCCATCACATGGTGTTTTGCAAGACACTCGAGTAAGGAGAATAGTTTAGTCATAGCAAATCCACTAAAACCCAAATTGGTTTCTCTGCTAATTTGATTGGATTGTCAAATACCTTCTGTTAGGGGACTAAGGGGTGACCAAGGAATGCTTCGGTGTCCTATTTGCACGTACCTATGAACGAAAATAAAATTGTTCACGTATCCATTATAAAAATAAAATAAAATAAAAACTACTTTTATTCCCAAGACAAAGGGGCAAAAATAAATACGCACCATGGTAAGAGTCTTCAAGGGAGTATGGCATTCTTTACTTGGCTCATAGGAAGGGACGCCTATTTTCGAACTTCCAATCTTACCACTGAAGATAGGAGTTGTCCTTCTCAACTCTTGAATTAGTGTCAAATTGACAGGAAGAAGCTGCTTCAGGGTCATTCTTGTTCTGTCCATAAAATCTTGTTTAGGCTTATTGTTGGTTGGGGTAGCACACCTCTCTTTCCAGCTAAGTATTGCTATTGTGGATTTCACAATTGACTTCTTTTAGCTTGAAAGAGGGGAGAGCGACAAGAAAAATTAACAAAGACCAAAAAGCAAGCAAAAGAAAAACCTAGATTATCAACTACTTTTAGCTTGAAAGAAGCCGATCGAAACCCAAAAGCAACTCACCATCCAAGAACTTCGAAAGTCTGGGAAAAGAAGGAACAGCGACACCAACCAACCAAGCAAAGTCCGCAAGAGAGAGAGAGAGAGAGAGAGAGAGTATACCTGAGGATCAATCAAGCTGGAGGAGATGACCGGCAGTAAGACTCGAGAGAAGCAAGATGACCTTTCCATCGCAGCGTCAAGGGCGATGAACAGTGTCGGGGGACGGAGATGGGGATGGGGAGAGAAGAAATTAGGGATTTTCAGGGGTTTTTAGGAGGGATGGAAGGAAAGTACCGGATGGGGATAGAGATGGGACAGCGAGAGAAGAAGGATTTCTAGGGGTTTTCCGGTTCCCAGTTCCGATTAGGTTCCGGTTCCCGATTCCTATAGGAATCAGAACTGGGACTGAGAACCAGAACTAGAACTAGGAACCAGAACCTGGCAAAAACTGCCGGTTCCAAAAAAAAATAGAACTAAAAATCGGAACCGACCTCCCTAGAATTTGGAATCAAACCAGACCAACCGGTTTGATTTTTCGGTTCCTAGTTCTACCCAAGAACCGTACTCACCCCTAGCTGATATTGATAATTTTTAATCATATTTTTTTTGAATTTTTTATTTTCTTTCCGTCCCTATAGTGGTTGGCCACCGCCGATAACCCCCAATTGCTAGCCATGGTAGGGAAGAAAAGGAAAAAGAAAAGAAAGAAATTCAAAAAAATATTATTAAAAATTGTTTATGTCAGTGTTGGCCGATGACCATGTCATCATCGACTAGCCAAAATTAGTTGAATAAAATTGAATTGACACAATTGTAAAAGTTTCAGAACTAAATTAGTTAAAAAAACATTATTAAAAATTATTCGCGTCGGCGTTAACCAGCATCCACATCATTGTCGACGGGCCAAAATTGGACGGATTGACTGAATTGGGACAATTATAAAAGGTTTAGAACTGAATTGGCCAAAAAAAAATTTAGAACTAAGTTAGCACAAATGCGATAGATTGTTTAGGACTTTTTTAGTAATCTCTCCCGATCACCCTTTATGATATGAGGGGTCTGATTTGCAGTTTGGTTGGTTACTTGATGCCAACTTATTTAGCAATTTGGTTGAACGCAAAGTCCACTTTGGCCTGTGCTTTCTTGCAAAATGCTTAAGTTTTAGAAAAATTGGTTTTTATCCTATAAAATCTCACATAATATCAAAATTAGAGATCCTAAGTTCGAATCTTTACAGGCTCAATTTGCCTTCTTGGTTATATTTCCACACTTAGTATTAGGCAAAAAGACTAAACTAAACATGAGTATGTTATAATATTTAAATAATTAATCACTCTTTCATCCAACAATTTAAGTTTTTAGAACAATCGACCGTGGTCCTACCAAGATCTCGCACAAATAATGGTACTATATTGTGAAATAACATGAAGGAAATTGATGCATCATTGCTTACAATACACTTTTTGAGTTCGCATCAAGTTGTGTCACAGTTCGAGAAGTTGTATGGTTGTGAAATCTTATATTTTTTTGGCGCATGAGAATTTACGAAGGATCCTATGGTAATGGGAGAAGACCCCAAATGTCCAATGGACCAAACTTATGAACTACCGTTATTCGTTTGAGAGAGACACTATACCAAAGAAAAAGGCGGCTATGAAAATATATATCTACGCACTACAGTGTTGTGGATGATACTCTACTTTGTTAAGTTTAAAATAATTATGAGCCGTCTTGATGTAACATCCAGATGAGATCGACGGGTACAAGATATATTTATATTGATTGACATGGATATCCCACGATCCACAAAGCCTATAGCGGGCCAAATGAGAAATCTTCTTTACGATATAAGAAAGGCATAATCGAGAATATTTTCCTAAAAAATTTTGGATTAGTAAAATGAGTATGACTAGTTGAGGTATGTACGGTGTTTATATACGTATTAGAGACAATACTCCCTTGTGCTCCTATGAGATAATGGAACATTGTAGCGTGTGCTTCCTACAGCATGTGCTTAATATCGACCAAACGGAGAGTAGGAGCTTGAATTGTAATTATTGAAATTAATCCCTGAACTCCACTGTGTAAGATCTCAGAGGCTATCAAAAAACGCTTTTGGTATTGTTTTGGGAAATCTTGATCTAGTGACTAGTTCTTTAGCATGTTTCGTCATGTCAAGCATAATGTAGATGTTAGGAAAGCAACTTGGTTCAGATGGAGAGAGTAGGAAAAAGAAGACCAATCTGTGTTTACATTTGTACATGTTTTCACTAGGAAGCCAATCATGTCTACTTGGGGCCATTAAATGAGTGAGTCAGGTCGGGTTGAAATTGGTTCAATCCAAATTAACTCATTTGACCAGTTTCAACCCAATTATATATAAAACAAATTTATTGACCCATACCCAATCAATATCCAATTCATAAACTAAAAGATTTCCACATTTATACTAACATATGAAAGTCAATACCCTGAAATTTAGGGTACAACCAGATTGTTTATTGCGGCTCCTAGGTAACTTCAACCAGTGCATACTAGGCTTCATGCGGTGTACTCATGGGTCACGGGACCATTATGCCTGTATGAATTGATTCATTGAGAAATTGCTTGGCGAAAAATAGATATCATATCTATATCGTATATACGAGAATGGAGATAGTGTCCAGCCAATCATGTTCAATTGGGAAATGTTGGGCTTTTTGTGGACTGACTTGGGCCACCCATGATGGGCTGATCCCACCCAACCCATGAAGGATTCAAATGTTCTCAGGGGAGGGGACAGTTGAACTTCTCTTCCTAAAACAAATGCACGCGTCCTTGCAAAGAGCGTAAAGACTGCATTGACTCAGGCAAGTTACAGAGTGGGTGAAAACGGGAGACACGCGTACATTCTCCGGAGAAGATGTGCAATGTGAGATCAATGGGAAGATTTGATTGCGGAAATACGGGTGTTAGTCCGACTGCATGGATTCCCGTCTGGTAGATAACGCAAGGATCACATAGAGTAAATTCAATTCTTAGGATATAAGGTACGATTCCAAGAATCCCAACTCTTTGCATGTTGAAGAAGAGAATACAAAAAGTGTACTTTCGGGACATAGACAAGGCAAATGACAGAGAGGACGACCAGGAAAAATGAAACTGATAGTTCAGGAGAAATGATGGGGTCTAGCCGACCACAAGAAATTTCCGAGAAGCAAACCTTGGAGTGAGACAACGAAGTACTAGCACTAGGATACCCAATTTACTCATGGATGGTCCAAAATTTGTCAGTTCAAATGTTTTTCCAAGTATTCTTACCAGAAAAATTACTAGAAAGTCCTAAATTTATGGCATTTGTGCATCTTTTAATTTTGTCAATCTTATCTTAAAGCTATTAATAATTTGTCAATATAGTTTATCCAACCAATTTTGACAAAAAACCATCAACATAAACGTCAACCATCTTATAGGACATGGCTAGCACTAATGTGATAAATTGTTTTAATTTTAAATTTTTCCCCTTTTTTTTTATATCTTGGCTAATGAGGGTCATCGAAGCTCACTGGCCACTAAGCGAGGGCTCTTAGATTTGAGTGAGGCTAGCCTTGCCGACACATCACAAATCAACCTGTGAGGTAAGCATCTTTATCTTCTCCGACTCTTAGGTATTGATGTTGGTGATCTTGTTTGGTGTTGAAAAAGACCTTAGATCTTATAAAATACCAGAAAATGTGGACCGACGCTTTGCTCATTGTATAGTGGGTATTCCTAACTTTCCGTTGGTCGGGTTGCTGGATATGCCCTCGACACCTGTTTTCATTAGGTATGGGCACGGCCCGAATCGCGTGGATCTTTCCTTCTAAGAAATGGGTGGTGGCCCACCACCGATGGGGATTCGCAAGGCACGGGCAAGGACTTGCATCATATGATACTAGTACAATGGTATGTAACCATACAATATCTATTTAGTTTCCCTCTCAATTGCAACGTTTTCTATTTTTTCTAGATTGAAATATTCCATGCGACTAAGAAATATCAACTACTTTATTAATTGCCCTTGTAATCAAATTTTCCAAACCCACAAAGATTATATTTACAATCTCTCTTTCCATACCAAAAAGTAATATTTATACATTGCGATTGTGAAATGATTTGGGTGCTGATGCAAATACCATTTTTTTCTTCATTAGCCTTGTGAGCAATTATAATTAATTTTTAGATGGCTTAGATTTAAATACTTACATGCTAAATAACTCATAAATTTTAAAATACTTCTGTCTTTTATCTTTCGGGCTGTCGGGATAGATTTTTTAAAATTCCATGTGATCTGCAATTTTTTTTTTTTGTTAATTACTTATGCTTGAATTTTGTCCATACCCATCACTGGTTTTCATCACTAGAGTTAGAATTTTGTGTAACCCCCATTGGTCTCCATCTCTATCTTCCTGAAAAAAGAACCATGATTTGAGGTCTGATTACTCCAAATTCTAGTGATGGACACAGTGCACCGACCGATGTATACGTACTAAAAGAGCTTGGATATTCAAAATGGGAATAAGGCCAAGGAAATGCATTCATGGAATCCGTGAAAATAGCACCTTGAACACAATGACTGCGTGCCAGAAAGGCCGACAAAGTACTAGAGAAACAGCTAACAAAGCAAAGCAGATAGAAGCACAATTCTTGGGGCACAGCCAAAAATATACCAAGTGCCCAACAGAGAACAATAACATCAAATTTCACAGCTTCAGTCCCCCTGAGAATTTATATGACAGATGAGCTCTAAAGGACCCCAGCGCCTTAGCAGCTCCAGCTCTCAAGATGTATTGGTGATAGAATGCCGCAATCGCCGCACCGATGAATGGTCCAACCCAGAAGATCCACTGAACATAACAGAACAATCACGAAATGAGAATCGTCACATTTGAGTACTAGCAAACCCAATGTACAGGGAAGAGAGAGAGATTTAAGGGCATGTATGAGTGGGCATACTTGGTCATCCCATGCCTTTTGCTTGCCGAACATAACTGCGGCTCCAAAGCTTCGAGCCGGGTTGATGCCAGTTCCGGTGATTGGGATGGTGGCGAGGTGAACCATGAACACAGCGAATCCAATGGGAAGTGGAGCCAAAACCTATTCCATTCATTGAAAACAAGAAAGGGTCAACTTGAAAGCCAAATCCATTAGACAAATTCCTCAATCGATGTTATTTTCAGTGACCTAAATATGCCTAGTTCCCGATAATTTGTGTCACCGTAGAGGTTGCGATATCGGTACTCACGGGAACGTGAGAGTCTCTGGCATTTCTCTTGGGGTCAGTGGCCGAGAAGACGGTGTAGACAAGGACGAAGGTTCCGATGATCTCTGCGGCCAAACCGGTGCCTGTGCTGTAACCTTCGCTTAGCCCATTGGCGCCGCCGCCATACTCGGTGTAGTATGCCTTCTGGAACTGCTTCACCAGACCACACCCACATACGGCGCCCAAGCACTGAGCCACCATGTAGAGCACGGCTCTGACCAACGACACCTTCCTTGCCAAGAACAGCCCGAAGGTGACTGCCGGGTTAATGTGACCTCCTGGGAAAGACACCACGACGATAACCAAGAAGGTATTAGCACTTTGCTCCCAATTCAGCAGGAAGCTATAGAAAGAGATGAGGAAAATTGCCCACGAGTCCTAGACCTATTGCACTATTGTTAATTTAGCTAGCTGCAGTGATTTTCAGCTAAAATTAATTAAATAACTCAATTGATAAAAGCAAAATGTTTAAAATTGAATTAGCAAAAATGCTTTTAAGACTTTTTGAATAATTTTTCCAAGAAATGTACTACCACATTATCTATGCACCAATACATCAACATGGATCCAATTTTCCTGAGGAGAACATATGTTGTAGTAACTCCGTCGATCCATGAATATAATATGAGGTAGAGACTCCATGATGAGGTCAATTATGCAATCATCGGGATGAATTTTGCTTTTTAGATCTCTATGTTCTTGCTCTTTTTCAAGCAGAATTCTATTTATTTATTTTCTCACTTGGATTAGGAAAATAAATAAACCTTAGCTTAAAAGGGTCTCTCAAAATCGGGGCGTGAAACAAAATGTCAACATCATATTCTAAAAAAAGTCTTTAAAAAAAAAATACTCACGGCAGTCTCTTAAGTTTCTTACTCTTTTTTTTCCGTTTACAAGTAAATTTCAAGTTCATTTAATATTGAACACATCAAATGTGCAAAATCATTAGGCAAATTAATTATCGCATGAAAGCGTACAGAACTGTGGGTGTGTTTGTATCCGTCAAAATTTAAAATATTATCTAAATTTGAAAAATTACGTGATAATTATATGCCATTTTACATGTCAATATTGATATGTTATGAAAATTTTCAATATTTTCAATAAAAACAGTTGAAATACATGCATTGCACAAATCAGATTTAAATAATAAGCAAATTTCAATTAAACCATGCAGCTAGAGAAAATAATTAAAGGGAAAACACTTAGGTTCGCTCTGTATAATTTAACTCAAACCATTCCCAAAAAAAAAATGCATTGACGCAACATTTCTCAACGAAATCAAGCAGCGCAAAGCCCGACCCAAAAAAAAACAGAAAAAACAGAAGCATTGTCAAGAAGTAACGAGGAAACCAGAGAACAGAGAGGGAGAAGAGACACCACCAGAAATGCCGGCGGTGCAGTAAACGAGGACGAAGATCATGCCGCCGAAGGCCCAGGCAATGCCAAGGATGCCGACGCCCCCGCACTGGTCGCCGCCGTTGGTGGCGTCGATCTGGCTCTTGTAGCCGATGACGGTGAGGACGGTGATGTAGAGGAACAGGAGGGTGGCGATGAACTCCGCGATGATGGCCCTGTAGAAGGACCACTTCCCCAGCTCCTCCGCGTCCACCAGCGGCGCCGGCGGCGGGTCCTGGTAGTCTTTCGACTGGAACGAGCCGTGCCCCCCTCCGACCTCCACGTCCCTCGCCATTCCCACTTCTTGCTTCACAGAGAGAGAGAGAGAGAGAGAGAGAGAGAGAGAGAGAGAGAGGGCTGGCTCGCTTTGCTCGGTATTTGGAGATCGAAGACTGGCTCGCTTTCCTCCCGTCCTTGACGGGAGGTCCTTATGTACTGGGGAGTGACCGAAGTCGGTGGTGCCCTAATGGCTCGACTCTGCCGACCATCCGCCCTGATGTTGACACCTGCCCTCTTTCGGTCCCCACCGCACCCCCCTCCGTGATTTTCCAATGCCTCTCTCGTGCTTTCTTCCTTTCGTTCTTCCACTAGCGTTCGGTCGGTCTGCCTCGGTCCCAAGTTTAGGAAAAAAAAAAATCCCACGATTCTCGCAAAAGGTAGCCCACACGAAATGTTACGCGTAGGGGCCATGCACTAAATTACGAAACCGGCTCCCGCATCGGTTCCATCGGCTGATGATGAGTCATGCATCGATTTCTCGTGTGGTACGAACAACAAGGATATCGACTTGGCTCCAGTGAGAAACCGAAGGGTTAGGGGCGAGGTCGAGTGCCATGGTCCTCGAGAGGATGCACCTGCTAGGAATACATGGAGGAAAGGGAACGGCCGACAACATGACTGAAAGGACCATGGCTCACCATCTTTGACCTGTCGAGATCGTGAATAGTCCCTACAGCCCAATTTCTTGTGCAGTAGATTCGCGGTGGATTTGGTGGAATCTGACAGATATTCAATGGATTCTAGTTCTGCCGACACATTCTTTGCTGTGGAATAATTTGGCCCATCAAAACTTTTGAAATGCAAGAATTATGTGAACCATTAGAAGTATCCCCTCTAAGACTTATTTGATTTTAGGTGACCTCATGAACTGTGCTTTAGATTATCAAAGCCTTCGAGCTCTAGGGAGAAATTATTTTCTACTTCTTTTGCAGCCTAACTCTTATTTGACTGCTCGAGTTTAATCTGCCCTTATAGTAAGCCACCCAAAAAAAAAAATGATTATCAAAGCAGGAAAAGTTGTCCTCCTCCGACTTTTAATGTAAATTGTTCTCTAGCTAAATGATGCTAAGTTTGTGACTAATTTGATTGCCGCTTTTCCCTTTCAGGTAATACATATTAGAGCGTGCTTCATTATTGACGCGTGCTTGGGTGAGTGATTTGAGAATGGTGATTTTTTGGGTAATGTGTATGAATGGATGTGTGTAGGGGTGGTTGTTGATGGATTAATGCAAATGCATGATAGGATACGATTACTACCAAGGCCTAAAGGATGCGCCACCATCCAAGGATGAAAATCAAAGACAAGCCATTTGCCAAGGATCAACTTTGAGATAGGAGAAACTCATCCCTAAGGCTGAAAGGAAAACCACTAGTTGATTATAAATTGCTTATTGGCTCACCACTGAGAAATAATCCACGTTCAAGGAGTAAAGAAGCTAGAATAGGAGTCATCCACTCTTCAAAGATAGTCATTCACGTAGAGGAAAATCTCATGTATTTTTCCTTCAACTAGTCTCCATTACAATTGAGAAATCTTTTCAATATATAGAGGAACTAAGACATATGAAATAGAAAAACATTAATGCGATATGGGAACTACTCAAACATTTAAGAACACAGGAACAGGAGTAATGAGAAAATGCATTTAAAATACATGAGAACTATAAAATGCAATAAACATACAAAGATTTGAAATCCTTACTCTTTAGCCTTTTGGTTTAGATTATATCCACAGAAATTGCCCAAAAAACCCTCCCATCAATATGTTGTAGATCGGCTTTGAAACTAGCAATTAATATAGTGAATTGATAATTTAATATGACAAGAGAAGAATTGATATCTTCTTAATTAGTTCGTGATTGATATTTTTCTCATCAATAACTTAATTCTTGATCCACCAAAGTATTTATGAACAAAATCTACCTTCACTTGAATGAGCATTGATGGTGCTGAGTTTATTGATTGAGTTAAGATGAATGCTCTTGCATTATCTTCCCTGGGTTATTTGAGATTTGTCCTCAAATCTGAAAAGTCTTCATTCTCCAAGTAAGGAGAAAGCTTTCCCAATGGGCTATTAGCTTTAGGCATGAGCTTGTTCTTTCAACGAGATGGAAATATCTCCTTCCTCGAATGAACCTATACAAGATCACTTAGTTGAAAATGAGCCTTCTTTAGGTGTTGATTAGCTTTTTTCTTATGAGACTCATTAGCATTCTTGATCTTGATTGAATCTCTTCATGAAGCTTTTTCATTGATTCAACTATTTCAACTATTTCTTTAACTCATGCTTGAAAAGTTGAGCTATTATATAGATTAATTTTATAAAGTAAATAGATTATAAATGAGTTTAGAATAGTAAAACCCAAAATAATATAGATGTTAAATATGTTCATAACTTATTTAAACACAACTCACTTCTATAACTCTCTCTTCGCTCACTCTCATCTCTCACTCAATCTCGCATTCAGTCACTCAACACTCTCATCTCATTTTAGGAATGAGTTTTCCTAGGGAAAATTATCAAAAATGTCTTAAATTTATTTCAATTGTGTCGATTCAATCCTAAACTTAATTTTTTTAGTTGATTGAGTCATAAATCATTTATAATTGCGCCAATTAAGTTCATTTAATCAAATTTGGCCAACTAGCACCAATAGACAATTTTTTTAATAATATTTTTTCGAATTTTTTATTAATATTTTTTATTTATCTATTATTTTTCCTTTTTTTCTCTCTTTTTTTTTTTTCCTTCCTCCCTCTTCCTTCCTCTTACTCCAGTGACCAGCCAGTGGCAAGCTTGCCTCACCTGGTGACAGCGAGGCAAGCTCACCACTAACTAGTTGTCGGAGCAATAGGAAGAAGGAGAGAGAGAAGGAAAAAGAATAAAAATATATATATATATATTATTAAAAAATATCCGCTAGTCAAATTTGGACACATAGACTTAATTGTCACAATTGTAAAAGGCATGAAACTTAATTGGCCAAAAAAATAAGTTTAAAACTGAATTTGCATAATTATAATAGGTTTATGATTTTTTTTATAATTTTCTCAATTTTCCTAAATTGAGTTAAATAGATTAGGTTAGATATGAGTTGGGTCGGATTAGACAAAGGTCATAGATTTATAATATATTGAAATTGATCAAAATAGATTAATTAAATCAATTTAGGTTGAATCACCAATTCGACCCAAACTCAGTTCGCTCTCTCCGTTTGATAGGTTTATTATAATACACCTAAAACGTTGGAAAAGGAAGTAATCTCAACGAAGACATTAAGTGCGTATGACTAGGGGTGTGCAACGGGAACCGCCCAACCCGGGAACCGCCCAAACCGGACCGGACCGGCCGGTTTTGGGTGGTTCCCATAGCCAACTGGTCCAGGTTCTCTGGCTTCCCATTTTTGGAACCGGCTAGCTAGTCGGTCCTGGTTCCTGCCCAAGGTGGGAACCTGACCGACCGACCACCGACCGGACCGATAATTTTTAATATAAATATTTTAAAGTTTCTCAAGAATTCAAAAAAAGAAGAATAAAATTTTTTAGAGTCTTAAGAAAATACAATTATATACAAATTAAAAGGACAAATTAATAAAACGGTGTATAAACGAAGTGGATTGTCTTTGAGAATGTCTTGTAATATTAACAATTTTTTTTACCGAAAAGAAAATTACCGGTTTCGTTGGGCCGGACCATCGGTTGGTTGGTCCTGGTTCCTGCCCAGGATCAACCGCCCGGTCCACGGTTTTAGATCGAGAACCGGTCCGATTCTCGATTCCACCTTGAGAATTTGGGAACCGGGAACCGATCACCTCTACGTATGACCTCCCCTTCGTTCAACAACACGTGAAAGGAAATACTCATTTCGAGCAATCCAAAGTTTCTATCTTTTCTTTTGATTAGATGGGAGTGTTTTGTCCGATCTCTCTTAATTATGCAATGCTTGCACTGCTAAGTCGTACCCTATCTCCATCAAGCGAATGGCGCAAGCGGAGTGGCTCGTATTCGGACACGTCACCTCACTGCTGTGGTTGGGACCCACCATCACGGTTCTAGCAAAGTGCACGGTGCTTGATTCAGGCTAGTTACGGAGTACTCATATGCAGGGAATTGAAAAAGGGCCCGCCCTCGGCAAGTCTCGCCGGCTACATCAAAAAAGAAAAAGAGGAGAAATCAGTTCCATCTTCTAGCCTCTTAAGACGTGAATCATAAAATTTCTGATTAAAAATTAATTTCGCAACTCTTGGGTCGACCAAACCAGACGATTAGCAGACCTGTCGAGCTACAGTAACCTCAGTAACCTCGATTATATTCGAGACCACTTATTCCAAGACCATCCATGGCTAAATTGGGTATATCCTAGCACTAGCTCTTCATTGTCTCACTTGACCGTTGGCTTTCCGGAAATTTCTCGTGGTTGGCAAAGTCCTCATCTTTTCCCGTGAACCACCCACTTATCATTTTTTCACATTCGCCTTCTCCATCATTCGCCCTGTTTATGTCCCCCTTTTGCATTTTCTTCTCATTTTCCAACTACTTTTCTTTTGATTTTTCTTTTGAACTTTCACGCGATGTGCAACTTTTTTGGTTGCTATTTGCTTATGCTCGAAGGTTTACCTGACCCCATCCCTCGGCCTGCCCCGAGCCACACGGGACGTGGTGTGGTTGTTCGGGTGTCGCTTCCAGCGCAGGAGGCCAAGCATTCTGCCAAACGTCCCAGCCTAGGAAGCCCCTTCGCCATTATGCTTCTCACTCTGGAACGACTCCGACCCCTTTGGATAGAGAAACTTAGTACACATTTCCGTAAACCCCTCTTCGTTTCCATCTTTATCTTCATGAAAGTAGAATCATTGATTTGAGGTTCAATTATATTCCAAATTCTAGTGATCGACACAGTGCACCTTCCGTTGTATCCGTACTAAAAGAGCTTTGGCATTCAAAATGGGAATAAGGTGGACGGCAATGCATTTATGGAATCCGTGTGAATAGCAACTTGAACACATCGACCGCCTATGTCAAAAGGGCCGACAAAGTACAAGATAAACAGCTAAACATAGCAAAAACAGAAAGGAGAACACGATCGTTGGGGCACACCCAAAAAGCAAGTGCCCTGCAGAGGACAACATTAAATCTCAAAGCTTCAGCTCCCATCATCCAGTTCCTGGAGATTCCCCTCAGAATTTACATGACGGATGAGCTCCTGAAGGACCCGAGCGCCTTAGCAGCTCCAGCTCTCAGGATGAATTGGTGATAGAATGCAGCGATCGCCGCGCCGATGAATGGTCCAACCCAGAAGATCCACTGATCGAAACAAAACAATCGTTAAATGAGAACCACTACATGTTAGTGCTAGCAATCTCAATTTACAGGAAAGAGAAGGAGATTTAAGGGCATGTGTGAGTGGGGCATACTTGGTCATCCCATGCTTTTTGGGTGCCATACATGACCGCGGCTCCAAAGCTTCGAGCCGGGTTGATGCCGGTTCCGGTGATTGGGATGGTGGCGAGGTGAACCATGAACACGGCAAATCCGAATGGGCAGTGGAGCCAACACCTGTTTCATTCATTGAAAGCAAGATCAGGTCAACTCGAAAGCCAAAATCCATTAATGCACAAATTCCTCAATCGATGTGAATTTCAGTGACCTAAATATGACTAGATCCAAATGATTTGTATGATTATAGAGGTTGGGATATCGGTACGCACGGGAACGTGGGAGTCCCTAGCGCTCCTCTTGGGGTCGGTGGCCGAGAAGACAGTGTAGACAAGGACGAAGGTTCCGATGATCTCCGCGGCCAAACCGGTGCCCGTGCTGTAACCATCGCTGAGCCCGTTGGCGCCACCGCCATAACGGACGTAGTGCGCCTTCTGGAACTGCTTCACCAGACCGCACCCGCAGATGGCGCCCAAGCACTGAGCCACCATGTAGAGTATGGCTCGGACCAAGGACACCTTCCTCGCCAGCAACAGCCCGAAGGTGACTGCCGGATTGATGTGACCACCTGTACCCAAGAACGTATTAGCACTTTGCTCCCAATTTATCTTTCGCCAATTTAGCTGCCAACGATTTCCAACTAAAGGCGTGAGAAGTTTAGCCTCAATTGCCCAAATTAAAATACCTAAAACTGAATTAGTAAAAATTATAAGAAATTTAAGACTTTTTTGGCAAATTTTCTTCAAAGATATAGACTGCCGCATTATTTATATGCCAATACATCAAACATGGATCCCATTTTTTCTATGTTCTTGCTCTTTTTCAAATAGAATTCGAGTTATCTATTTTCTCACTTGGATTAGTTAAAAAGATCTAAGCTGAAGAGGGTATCCTAAAATGGGATGTATTCAATCATATTATAAAAAAGTTTAAAAGATAGTGATCACTCAAGGCAGTCCCTTAAGTGTCTTACCTTTTAAATTTTTGTCTTATACAAGTAAAATTTTAATTTCATTCGACATATCGAATATGCAAACTCACATACCGATTTAAGTATCCTACGAAAGAGGTATAGAAATGTGGGTGGCTTTGTATCCGTCAAAATTAAAAATAATATTTATATCTGAATATGATGAGATAACTACATGTTATTTCACAAATCAATAATTACATGTCAAGAAAATTTTCAATTAAGAGCAGTTAAAATACGTGCACCGCACAATTCATATTTAAATAATAAGCAAAATTCAATTAAAACATGCATCTAAAGAAAATACTCTAAAGGTAAAGCAGTTAGTTTCGCTTTCTATAATTGAACTCAAATCGTTCCAAATTAAAAAGATTTAGATAAAAAGTTGAAATGACGCAACATTTTCTAAGTCAAGCATCAACAAGTCCGACCAAAAAGTAACGAGGAAACCCAAGAACAGAAAGGGAGAAGAGACGCCACCAGATATGCCGGCGGTGCAGTAGACGAGGACGAAGATCATGCCCCCGAAGGCCCAGGCGATGCCGAGGATGCCGACGCCGCCGCACTGGTCGCCGCCATCGGTGGCGTCGACCTGGCTCTTGTAGCCGATGACGGTGAGGACGGTGATGTAGAGGAACAGGAGGGTGGCGATGAACTCCGCGATGATGGCCCTGTAGAAGGACCACTTCCCCAGCTCCTCCGCGTCCACCAGCGGCGCCGGCGGCGGGTCCTGGTAGTCCTTCGACTGGAACGAGCCGTGCCCGCCTCCGACCTCCATGTCCTTGGCCATTCCCGCTTCTCGCTTCAGAAAGAGAGAGAGAGAGAGAGAGAGAGAGAGAGAAGGGGAAAACACGAGATGGCTGGCTTTGCTCGCTACTTAGAGCTGAAAGATTGGAGTGTGATGCAAGGGACGTGACGGGAGGGGTCTTATTTATGGAGGGTCTGATGCACTAGGGAGCGACCGAAGTCAGTGGTGCTCGAACGGCTCGATCCAGCCGACCATCCCGCCCTGATGTTGACACCTGCCCTCTTTCGGTCCCCACCCTCCTCGTGATTTTCCATCTCTCTCTCTCTCTCTCTCTCTCTCTCGTGCTTTCTTTCTTTCGTTCTTTCCAGTAGCGTTCGGTCCGCCTCGGTCCCCAGGTTCAAAAAAAATAAAGAAAGAAACCCCACGATTCTCGCAAAACGTAGCCACACGAAATGTTACGCGTGGGGGCCATGCACGACATCACCAAACCGGCACTCGCATCGGTTCTATCGCCTCATGAGTCGCGTATCGATTTCTCATGCGGTCCGAACGACGTGTATATCGACTCGGCTTGTACAACCGAAGGGTTTTAGGGCAAAGGTCGCCGAGGGGACATCCGTGCAGAAAGCTAGGAGTAGATGGAGAAAACGGAACGGCCGATAGGATGGCTGAAAGGATCATGGCTCACCATCTTTGACTTCTCGAGGTCGCGAACAGTTGCCAGCCCCAATCTCCTAGCGCAGTAGATCGCTTGGTGGATTTGGTGGTGGAATCTGACAGATATTCAATGGGGTTCTAGATCTGGCAACTAATTCTTTGCTGTGGAATAATTCGTCCTATCAGGACTTTTGAAATGCAAGAATTATGGGAACCATTGGGAGTACCCATCCAGGAAACTTGGTCGATTTTTGGTTACCAGATATATTGTACTTTAGATTATCAGAGCCTGTGAGCTCTAGGGAACAATTATTTTCTACTTTTTTTCCTTGCCTAATTCTTATTTTAATTCCCTTGAGTTCAACCTGCCTTTATTACTAAGCCACCCCAAATGAAGAAGAAATTACCAAAGCAGGAAAAGTTGTCCTCCACCAGCTTCTAACTTTCTATCTTTGTATTTTTTTTTCCCATTAAATAAATTGGAAAGTGGATGTGATATATGTCGACATTATGCTTGGAAAACAATAGTAACGTCGAAGACCACAAAATTACGGCAAAAATCAAGGGCTAAATTAGATTAATTAATTAACCCAATTAAGTTCTCAATTATATATTTCTTCTGTAATTGCATTAAAATGTGAGTTCGCCTTACTTTTTGGCCCCTTTCAATGTTACCCCATAAATATGAATTCTTCTATCCACATCATAAATGGAAAAATGGCAAAATTGTAGTACACTTTCTCTTAAGCCAACTCACCACACAACCTGGCAGCTAGGTAGAACCCTCCTAGCCGACTCCTCGACCATGTCCAGTTTTTATCGTCATTTCTTATTATTATTCTCAAACAACAGAATTTCTTAGATAATCATAAAAATTCACCATTAAGTAAGTAAAATAATAAATAAGCACACACTATGAAATCTAGTATGTATTACCGAAAAAAAGGCAGCAATCAAATTAGTTGCAAACTCAGCACCCTTTAGCTAAAGAACAATTTATGTTATCAGTCGAGTCTTAATCCACATTTAATTAGTTAAATTGTTCTATAGGTTAGTTATATTCAATAAAATTAGTTGCAAACTCAGCACCCTTTACTCGATCTTGTACTTGTTTATTCCATGCTTTTCAATTTTGGTATGAATCTTTTTAAATTGAGTATGGTATTAGTTAGATCAATTACAATTATGTTTATTATAATTGAATCATTTTCCATCCGATCTAAATTCAATTCCATCTATCCGTTTAACGGGTCAATCGTCACGCACCTAAAACGTTGGAAAAGGAAGTAATTTCGACGAAGACAGCGAGGGCGTTTGAAGTCTCCCTTTACTAATTAGCACGTGAAAGGAAGAACACATTTGAACCAATCCATCTCTTCCATCGATTAGCTGGCGTGTTTTGTCCGATCTCTCATAACTGTGGCCATCCTTGCACCTGCGATACATCGTCGTACCCTATCTCCATCATGCGAACGGCAGGAAGCGGAGCGGCTCGTGTTCGGACACGTCACCCCACCGCCCTGGTCGGGCCCCACCAATCACGTCCCTGCCCAAGTGCATCGTTGGTCGAAAGGTCAAATCCATCAGAGGGTGAGATGTCCGAGGCATGATGCATGTTCCACCGCCCCAGTCCACACACGCACTTCGCCACCACCGTCCACCTCTGTCATTTTCCAAGTTTCGGTCCGTCCATCTACTCAGATGCTTACACGTGGCAATAATTGGGCCCCATCACATATAATTGAGTTCATCTTCCCCCCGTATTAATTAAAGTCCACTTAAGACTAAATGACCACATCATGGTTTTGTCCCGTTCGTTTGATGAAGATTTTGTTGAGGGAGTTTTAGGGACATTTGCAAAACCATCCGTTAAGAAAATTTCGCAATTTTCAATGCACCAATTATTCAACATACTCCCTTAATACAGCAATTATTAGGATCGGTCTTATAAATCAATTTAGTCATCATTGGTATTACAATATTGTGAACAATTGCCATTGTCAAAGAATGGGAAATTTCCTACACGCATCGTTATCCTTTATCCTTCTTCCTTCCTGCATGTTTTGATCCACCAATCGACGTCTCGATAAGTGCGGCTAGAATGATTCTGTCTTGAGTACAAGACGGGAAAGTTCGCGTCACTTGAGTGGGGACTCCACAAAGAGAGAATTTCGCAAGCAAAAAGAAATGGAAAACATGAAAGAGAGGGGGAGAGAGTAGTGGAGATTGTGGCTTGTGGTTTGCCGCTTAGGAATTGCGAGTGACGTCGCGAAAAGGTCGGCTGTCGTGTTCTGGTAATGAGAAGGACTTTGCTAGCACGCTTGTGCTTTGCATGATTAGGCACGAGGAATGTCATGGCTAAAGCTCTGGACCAGTAGCAAATTCCCTTGTAGGGCCATACTGATTCTCAGTGTTTGGTGTTTGGTATTTGGTGTTTTCCTCTAGATGAACTCAAAATTCAGCCAAGGAGTCATCTGTGTTCCAAATTGTTCAGATCACTGTCATGCCATATTTGAGTTTCTTTACCACAATTTCGACTTGCACTCGCATCTAGTTATAGAATCCTATAAAGATTATTATCACGTAGTGCAATTTTTTTTGTATTCACAGTTGATGGATAACAAGTGTACTTGAAGATTCATGCGACTGACTTTAACCACGTGCATGTCAACTATTCAACGGCGAAAGTGGGTGGACCAAATACATTGCATCTTTGAACGAGTTTAATTATCATATATCGGCGGATTCTCGATCATTCTGTACTTTGAAAGAGGAGACAAGGGCAAATGCATATGTGGTGTGGAATAGTGAGGTGTCATGTTGCAGTTTGCCTTCTTCAAAGAATTAAACCGTGAAGTTGGGTGAGGTTAATTGAAGTATCCGCTTGAGGAAATAATATGCAATTCCCTTTTTTTTTTTTTCTTGGCTAGAAAAATTTGTAACTTCAGTTATTAGATATCATATACTATCGCATAAGGGGAAAACTTTTAGGATTGGTGTCCATCCGAACATTATGTAAATATCCCTATTAAGTACCAACATGATTCCCGACCAAAAAAAAAACATGATTCGCTTTGAAGGGTAGTCTTGCCTTTCGCTATGCTTTATAATTACTAAGGCATATATCACGAGCATGCGTAACCATGGGTGGCTTATATGGAGAGACATGAATAACATTTTTAAGGAGTTAAGTGATTATTTAATTGAATGAATATTCACAAATAGTTATTAATCATGCGTGAATTTGATGATTACTTAATGAAGAGTGAGTAGTGGGTAGTGTTAACTTTTGATGCATGTGGAAAACAAAATGAGAGGTAAATGAAAGTTATTATAATTTTTCTTTTTCTTTTTCATCTTCTTATTAGTTAATATAGGGAAATTTAGGAAGGCCACTGACAGTGAAGCAAACCCACTTTTATCTTAAAAAAAAAACAGGTAGATAAATACTTAAAACTTTGAATTCAAATAAGTATTGACATTTTAAGCACACGGCGGTTTTTTTGGTAATGCAATTTTACGAAATATAGCATTTTTTGTTTTTGTGAGGATAATATATCCTAGTGGATGATTAAAGCCATCCAAAATCCCATCCGAGTGCTCTATTTAAACGTCCTAAGGCAACTACTGTTGATTAGATGTTGAGGAATCCCTAAGACACTTTCGGTGATAACCAAATGTGGTCGTTTAATAAGGTTTTTAAGTATCAAAAGCAAAAAAAGTAGTGCTTTAACATGGTAACAAGAAATTTACACCCCAAATTCTTTTTCCAAACATCTCTAATTAAAAGATATCTTCTAATCAATCTTTTAGATGGTGGGTTATAAGTATAGATGTCAACAATGGGGGTTTATAATTTGACAATCATTTAAGTATGAAATTCTTGCAAATGATTTATTCACTTTGAACGAATGATATACTTATTTTATAACTTATTAATAGGAAGTATGATTGGAGAAAATTTTTCAAATCAAAAACAGACAAAACTATTATCCTTTCGAGGCCCAAGCTACACGCATTTAAAGAGCAAAATTAAATATCGAAACGACCATGAGATTTGTAGAAGATCGAGATCGATTTAGCAAAGGAAAAAAAAAAAAAAACATTGATTCACATGACCCGTGACAAAAAAGCTTACACGTGTCTTCTTACCTTGAGAATAGTGATCGGTTGCAAGCCGTACCAACCACGACTTGCCACAGTTTCCAGAGAAAGGTCTAGAATGGCAGAAAGAGGAAACGAATAGAATATAGCAACAAAGGCGAGGGAATCGAACAAAAGACAACGGAGTGGGGGTCGAATCGCGAAAGTTCGGCAATAATTAAACATATCAAAATTGATTATGAACACATTTTTTAATATACATTCTTACGGGCTACATTATTAATTATTATATAAATTAATTATATTCAGTAAATGAGTCATACGTAAATTTATGCACAATTTTATAGGTCATAAATGGATTTAACATATATTTTACATGGATTCATAATTTATTTAAATACAACATATCTCTATGATCACCTCTCTTACTCTTATTAGATTTTGTGTTCACTTATTCTACGCTTTCATCTAAAAATTGAGTTATAATATGAAAATATTTTGGCAATACGGATTTGGTCAAGTACGTATTATTAGTTTTATGTTACATAGAAATGAATTAATTTAAGTCAGATGATTTTTGATCTGTTCCACCCATTTAACAAGTTTAGGAATAATTTGAAAATCCTATTATCAGTTCGTAAACAATAGCTAAAGACTGGAAGGGTTGGCTACCTATTCGTAAGATACTAAAGGAAGAATCCTCGTCAAATGAGGTAAACCATATATTCTAATTAGGTACTATCAACTATGACAACATATCCTAAATAAAAGCTAATCGGACAACCTAGCCTGATTTCCATCCTACATAGTCTCCCCCACCGAGAAGAGCTCGGCTCCGACGAGTTTCCAATGCATCTTTTTGGATGATTTTGTCCTTAGCTTCAGGACGACCCGGGTAGACTGATGCTGTATTGAATAGCCCAACAACACATGGCCCATTATGAAGCCCAAGCCCCAATTCCATCTCTTTCTTCAACAAATAATGCAAGTGAACGTAAAAGGAATAAATAAGAAGACCCCGGCAACAAAAACAAAGAAAAGAAAAAAGAGATAAATATTCACGCATATACGTTATGTACGTCCCAACAAGCCAAATCAACTCTGAATTGCAAGTGTCCAAGCCCATTATTCATTTAATCATAGTAATTTTCAAAGTTAGGTCACAAAGCTGAAGTTATGTCAATTCTGAACTGTAAGGTTCGATTGAAAAGTTGTCAAGCTATGAATTTATATGGAATTGATGATTTAGGGTGTTGTGGATAGTTAGGGTATGATGAAAATCAATTCCAAGGTACTATTTGATTGCAACGAATTTCTAAGCGTACGAGTTACACATACATAATGAATAACACACACAACTGACAAAGATGAATGTTTGCTAAAATTAGGTTTCTTCATTCATGTGTAGAAGTTTTTTTATCGACGAATAACCATAGTTTAGTCAAGTCGTGATTTTGAAATTATTTTTCAATTAATTGATAGAAATACCTTTGTAGGTTAGTTTTCAGTTTTCCTAAGTAAGTGGTACTATATCTTCTTTAAGTTTATAAACTCATATTTCAAAAGCGAAACTGATTAGATATACTATGAGTGATGAAATAGTATTTTTATTACATAAAATACGGATCGAGCAATGAAAGAGAATATGTTTATTGTAGTTTAAATTGATTACCTTTGAATGGTTTACCAAACCTTATTTTGAAAAAAATTACAAAAAGTTTTTGACTTTGAATATGGTTTATGAAAAGAAATATGTTTAATGAATTGAATTGTGAAAAATAATATCATTTGGTTAGTGAAGCTGAGTTGTTTTTGAAAGGGATTTTGAATTTGATTATGGGTTATTGAAGAATGTTGTTAGTCGATTATGCTCATGTCGCTATGATTGGAATTTACCAAGAGGGAAGTATACATACCGTTATCTTTATGAGCCAAGCCATCAATTGATATAGGTGGAGATCTAATCAAGAGAGAAATTTAGTTGTCTTTGTCACGAGCATCAAGCATGATCATAGTTAGATATTAAGTATTAGTTAATGGAATAGACCTTTGACATTCAGTTTGATTGAGATTAATCAACAGAATATATCATTAATGGTTGATTTGTTATTATTGAGTCGATATTGTTGATTGATCTTATACATAAATAGTTTATTAGAAAAAATCACCCACTTTTTATATTTTACGTATATCATATATTATATTTGGGATTGATGAGTTATGATATTGGATTTATATGTGCAATAAATGTTCGATCCACTTAAAAGAAATGTAATTCTTGCTTAGCCGTGATTGCTCATTTCATTCATCTTACTTATTTTTTAAGTTTCTCAATTAGCCACATGTAAGACGAAAGCATTTACATTATCAAAAGGACATTTTGATAGTGAGATTTCTGGTATGAGTTGCTTAAATCTGGGATGAATTTCTAAGTTTAGTTGATAAATGGACATGTGCATATTCTTTTGATGAACTATAAAAATTTTGATACTTGTAACCATATGATTCTTTTTATTATCAAATATATAGATGTATATAATTCAATAACGGATTGATGATGGTTATATTTGAGATCGCATCCTTTTAATAGAAGGACGATCGTATCATTGCTCCTGTATTTGTAGAGTTGGGGTGCAATAGATACAAAACAAAGGCGATTGGAGGAAGTTGTACCGAGAGAGGTTTTCAATAGTAGAAAGGAGGGAAACATAAGATCCCAATAATGGGTAGGAAGTCGGATAAAGGATAGAGGTATGGAGATGAAACGCCAAACCTTAGCAAGAATTCAATTATCTCTATATTAATTCGTAATCAAAAGTTAAAAACTGTGAAGCATCCGCTTCTTATTTATAAGATCCTAAAGCAAGAGTCCTACTAAAATAAGGAACCTAAATGTTCTAATTGGAAATCACCAAATATGACAATAGAGTTCATCCTGAAATTTAAAACTGACAGGATAACAATTCTAGTATGATTTGCATCTTATGTCATCTTTAATGCTATTTTCACCATCGAGTCTCAATTTATGAAGGTTCGACATGAAATTGAATGAAAAAAATACATAAATTTCATAGTTTGTTTAGTGAGCGATATACAAACAAAACATTTTGTTCGCAGATTTTTCATAAATTAGCGACAAATTGACTAGCATTTATATTTGTGGTTTAGATCATAACAGCATTCAAATGTTCACCTCTACAAGTTGAATTGTTAAATCAATTTCCAAGTAAATTCTTAATTTAGGGCCATATTACAGCTTACATTAATATAAACGAAAAATGGAAACAATGACGACTTGGGCTAATGTCGACGATGGAGGAGTGACCGGCGACCATGGCGTTTGAAGCTGATGGCATCGACGGATAGGCGAGGTGTGTGGTTGCGGGTTGGGAGAGATGGAGTAAGGAAAGTCCAAACTTTAGGGTTCGATTTGAGGCTTTTGAATTGATCTCTAGAGACAATATATAGTACTGTCGCTGCAGGGCATATAACTTTCAAGAGTCCTCATCTAGGTTATTAGGACTAAACTAGAGTTTGGTCGCCAGTTCATGGTGAATTATCAAAAAGATTGTATTTTTATTGTAATTATGTTGATTCAGTTTTAAGCTTCTTCTTGTTTTTCAATTGAGTCTTAAACATTTTGTATCTGTGTCAATCCAATCTATCCAGTCAATTTTAATTGAAAATCATTGATATAGATGTCAGCTGTTTCATGGCGAGACCGGCACTAACATAGACATTTTTAAATAATATTTAAATAATTTTTGAATCCTCTATTATTTTTTCCTTACTTTGTCTTTCTCTTTCCTTAATTTTTGTTCCTTCTTTCTCTAGCCAGTCGTCGGAACTCAGCGACCAGTCACAAAGTAGGGGTGTAAGTGGTTCGGTTCGGTTCGGTTTTCTAGGAAAACCGAACCGATAAAGAAATACAATGAACCGAACCGAAATCCGAACCGAACCAAACCAAACCGAACAGAAATTTCGGTTCGGTTCGGTTCGGTTTTTTGGTTTTTCCTTACTATTTTTTTTATTTTTTTTTTGCAAAAGAGAAAACTCAAAAATCAATGGGAGCATAAACGCGTCCGGGCGTGGAAATCAGATCACCACCGTCACCCGAGTCAACGTCAACGGCGGCTCCTCGATCTTGGATGGCCGGTGGAGTTGGTTCGGAGAGGAGGGAGGGAGGCGAGGATGGAGCAGATCCGACGGGAAGAGGGAGCAGATCTGAGCAAAGGGAAAAAAAAAATGGAGGAACGGAGGCTGGTCAAAAGGTGAGGAGGGGGGGACGATTTTCGGTGGCAGGGACGGCTGGCTTGGGAGAACAACGAAGAGGAAGGAGGCTGTTTTTCTGGTGCTGAACGAGAGAGGAAGGAGGCTGTTTTCTGACGGAGTCTTCTTCGAAGGTAGACGGCCTCGATTGCGCCCTCCGATGGCCCGGGAGGAACGATAGCCACGACGGCGAAGGGGACGCACGGCAAGCCCTAGGATCCGCATTGGAGGAGTCCCGATGGTGCAGGTGGTGGGGCTGGTGGTGGTCGGATTTCCGGCGAGAGACGTAGAGAGACACGGAGTGGGGGAACGAAAGGGGCAGGGCAAGAGGTTGGTGGTGGTCAGATTTTGTTTTGTGCCCTAGAAAACCGGTTCAATTCAGTTAACCGATTTGGTTCGGTTAACCGAATTGAATTAGGAGATATAATTTGATTTTTTCGGTTAACCAAACCAGAAACCGAACCGAATCGAAAACGCATGAAATTTCGGTTCGGTTCGGTTCGGTTCGGTTCGGTTTCCGGTTTCCGGTTCGGTTACTGACACCCCTAGTCACAGGCAAGCCTCACTAGTGGCTAGGCAAGGCTTGTCGCCATGGCTGAGCTCATCGAATTTCGGTGCTCGAACAATAAGTAATCATCATGCTTGATACTCTCAAGCATGAAATAAAAACCCTAGAATTTGCTCGGTTCTACTTCGATTTAAGCAAAAACTTTGTCAAAATCGATTTTTCATCTACAACATTTGATGTTGAGGTCGACCTCGCCCAACAATGAGCCTCGCCTGACCATAGTGACATTGAGTCTCATCTAGTGACGGTGAGGTCGAGCCTTGCCAAGGGTGGGTGAGGCTCACCCTAGCCTCTGGCCGATCGATCGCGGAGGTTTGGCGACTGGCTAGAAGAAGAAGGGAAGGGGAAAAAAGAAAGAAGAAAGGAAAAAAAATGTTCAAAATATTATTTAAAAATGTCAATATTAGCATCTGCCACGTCATTTTATGATGGCCAGGTCCATGTCATCAATTTTTAACAAAAAAATTGATTGGCATAAATGTAAAATGTTTATGACTTAACTGGCAAAAAAAAAGGTTTACAATTAAATTAACACCATTATAATAAATTTATAACTTTTTTGGTAATTTTTCCATCGCTTCTGTCACCTAATAAAATTTGGATCTCTTTCCTAGCACCCAGATTTTATTTGGTCGCTAATCTTTTGGGCTGGACCAACGTTCTTAGGGAGTTCAAACTAATATTCCATAAAAGCCAACATTACTTATAATTCTATTTTTATAAACAGAGACAGAGACAAAGTTGTAATTTTGAAGTAGAGAAGATGGCAGACCAACAAACACCCGCCCCCCAACACAAAAAAAAAGAAAGTAGACAAGATGGCTGAAATCTGATTTCCTTAGATTTTTAAAATTTTCGAAATTTAAATTTCTATTTTCTTTGTTTCTCTTACCCTAAATCCTTCAACAGTTTTGGGCTATTTCTTGCAAAGCGGGTCGGAAACCCAATATTGATCTTTTGTGCTCGCTTCAAGAGCAGAAAAGATTCGTCAGTATCTTGCTCGCTTCGATGGGGGGAGGAGGAGATGAAGATGAAGTCAAAGATGTCACCAAGTATAAAGCCAAAACCAAAGAAATTACAACGAGGAAACCAGAGGGAAAAACATAAGGAAAAAGAGAAAAACACTTCAGTCATCATCACTATGCCGGATGAACATGAACGAACCCTACACCACCTGTCCGATAATTTCAGAGGTATTCAATCCTTCCCGATGTTTACATCCTCGCCAAAGAAGAAATCAGAGGACATAGATTTGTCCGAGTATCACTATCACTGCCCCGTTCGCAGCCGTCAGCACCATCGACGAGTTTCTGCAGATCTTCTCCAGGACCGGCATCGCCTCCCAGTAGACCAACAAGACGGAAGCGATGGAAAGCGCGTAGGTGATCAGCGTGGACAAGAGCAAGGCCTTGAAGGTCCACAGGAACGGCCTCATGGCCTCTGCCCTCATCATGATCATTATGATGAAGTTGATCACCCAGTTCAGCGTGTGAACGAATTTGGCGATGCTGCAGGCTTCGGGGAAGAGGACGTCGGCCTTGGAGCCGGAGGCCGGGAGAACTCCCTTGCTGCTCTTGACACCGGCCATCCGACCGCCACGAGCGAAAACTATTACCGCGCTTGATAATTCTTCAGCTCTCGAAACAAAGTTGTCTATCTTCTGCACTTACTTTGCTCCATGTTATTCGATTTATATGGAAAAGCTGCTGCTGCTTCTTGTTCTTCTTCTTTGCTTTCCTAATTGGACTCGGATTCCCGATTCCTAATAACCAATCAACTGTTACTTATTTTCAAAATTCATACTCAAATCGTGCGTCCTCATCCTTTAGTTTCTTGAAACAGAGACGTTATTTCAATTCTGATTATGGTTTGCCGTGGGGAAAATTACACAAAAAGTCTTAAATATATTGTGTTCATGTTAATTTAGTCATAAAGTTTTCAAATGTGCCAATTGAATCTTAAACAGTTTGGCGATTTGCTAATATAATCCATATGATAATTTTTACCAAAAATTGTTGATATGAACTACAGCCTTTCTACGTGGCATAGCGAACGGACGGCCGATACTGACGTAAATAATTTTTACATTTTAAAATTTCTTTGAATTTTTTTCTTTTTCTTAATTTCTTTTTTTTTCCCAACCATGGGCCGACGAGAAGCAAAGTTTGGGTGAGGGTGTCGGGCCCTCTCTCAGATTCAATAGAGAGCCACGACCCCCGTATAGTAGCTAGGGAGGGCTATGAGACCCTCACCTATGGCCAAAGAGAGCGTCGTGGCCCTCACTCGTGGTCGGTGAGGGCTGCAACATCGTTGTCCAAACATTGCCTATGGCTGCAACTTGTTGGCTCAATGTTGTAAAAAAAAAAGAAAAAAGAAAAAAGAAAAGAAAAGAACAAAAAGAAAAGAAAAAAAATTCAAAGAAAATATTAAAAGTTGTTGATATTAGTGTCAATTGTGCAATGTAGCATGCCCAATATTCACGTTAGTAGTTTCCAATTAAAATTAGTCGGATGAACTATATTGACAAAATATTAAAAGATTTTAGGATTTAATTAACATAATTGAAAGGTTTCAAAATAAATTGACATATATGTAATAAATTTAAGACTCTTTTGGTAATTTCTCATTTATTGTGAACTATTTTGATATCCGAATCTATAAATAGCAAAACATCAATGATTTTTAAAATTTTGAATAAAGGATAATATGACTAAAGTGATATAAGGCTTGAATCTTCCTGCTTTTTTCAACATCACCATTTTCCGGGGATAAAATTCGAGATCAAGTGGGATACCAGGCTTTTTAATTTGATAGAATCAGACCAATTATTTCTTGTTCCAATTCGGAATACAAAACTGTCTAGAACAGATCAGTTTAGTTAGATCCAATTCTCGTGCACATCCCTGACCTCTATGGTCTTACCTCTAGTAGACATATGCAATATATGAGAATTCCTTTTGAGAATTATTGGTCTTTCACAAATCTCATGAAAAAGAAGAAGAAGCCCATTTCTTCCGGTAGGAAATTGCTAAAGGTGTGCATGATATAATTTCTTTTTCAGAAATCAATTTTTAGACAGAAATTGACTTTTCTATTTCTTTTCTCCGAATGAGTTTCTAAGATAAAATAAACATTTGATAATGACATAAATTTTTTATTCTCAGCATATAAATTCATTTGATAATAATATAAAATTTATCATTTCGGAGTAGCGGTGGGCCGCTTGGGGGTGGGGGGTCAATGGGCGACAGGCGATTGGTGGCAAGGGGGCAAGTAGGTGGGTGGTGAGTAATGATGAGAGTGAGTGATGAAAATAATTTTTATTTCTCACTTTTATTCCAAAAATAAAGAAGTAACAAATTTTAACTTATGATTTATGCTCCAAATTTATTTATGAAGTAAAATTTTATTCTAGAAATTAAAAAAAAATGAAATTGCGAAAAACATTTTCTGTTTTAAATATTTTTCAAAAAAAGTAGAGAAATAAAATTTTTGTCATGCACATGTTAAATAACTAGCTTGGTCAATGTCATTATTTAAAACTTAAACCATGCAATACGAAATCGAAAGGGCGGCATGATGCCGTGCGAAATCCTGAGCAATGGTATCCTCCATTCTACATGGCGAGGGGTGTTCTGTGCAGCCCAATGGAGCAGGGCCCGTGGACAAGGTCACCGAAAGAAGGAGATGGATCGTCATCAAAGTCGATTGGGTTAAACGTAGACCGTCATAGGAAACGCACTGTAGAAGCCCTTTCCTTTAAGCATTTAGAATTGTTAAGGTCCCCAATAAACATCTTATCAGAGCAAAAATCGGTCTATAGCGGCTATTCAATAAATTCTTAAATAATTGATGTTTGAATTCATAATCTAAAGGTTAACATCACGGAAATCCCAAAACTAGTAAATTTGTGATAAATTTACCCTAAATTAATTTTTCAATCACAAAAAAACTCAAATTAGTACGTCCGTGACAAATTTATCTTTCATTAGTTTTTGTTAAATTTTATCGTTAAATTACTGAGTTAGATAATACATAATAGTTAATTGATGTATTGGTTTAGGGTTTTATCCTATATTTGTCATAATTGTACCGGTTTATAATTTTGTGGTATTAATCCAATTTAAAGGAAATTAATGAACAGTAAATTTGTCATAAATATACTAGTTTGGGGCTTTTGGTAATAAAAAAATGAATTTGAATAAATTTATCATAAGTATACTAATTTATGGTCTTTTTTTGTATTAACCCTAACCTAATTACATAGTCTAAATTACCTTGGGAAGCTAACTCGACAAATTGGAGAGTAGATTGAAGGGTAAGACAATAGCCAAAACAACTGATGTTGCTCAAAGCTCAAGCCTCTAGTTCAATAGGAGTGAGTATCGGTTTAGGGTCAATCTAGATTGACACTAGAATGGCCCAATTCCCAGGGAATTGAGTCAATTCTTGGTCTTGGGATCCTTAGACTCTATATTGTGCGAGTTGGTATTCGATCTTAGGACTTTAAGGTCGATCTAATCCAAACCAATCCTAAATATAATATAATATACAATATATATTTTTGTGTACTCTAAATCCTTGCATTTCCGCCTTTGTTCCTTCTTATCCAATTCTGCTGTATAAATTAGAAAGTAAAAACCTAGGCTGAATTTGATCTTAAAAAAAAAACCTCTTCACTCATTTCTAGCCACTCCTTGCTTGCCTCATGAATGAGCCCAACTATTTCTAGCCACTCCTTGCTTGCCTCATGAATGAGCCCAACTGGTAAAATCACTCATCTCTCTTGGCCTACCTCATGAATGCGACTTAATAATCGCAAATGAAGATTTCTGTTGTTATCTTATCATAGATTTATGTTTAATATTTACTAGTATTCATAATTTAACATTATTGATGAATATGTAATTTAAAAGATTATTTTTTTTCTTTTAAGGAATTAAAATGAAATGTTGGTCTTGGGTTGACTTGGGGACTGATCGGACCAATAGGGTTGATCCGATCCTCAGTCCTAGGCTCAACAAGATCAATTTCCGATCCCAAAAATTGAGGACTAACATTGTGCAGGCTAATCTTCGAATTAGGTGCTGGACTGGTTCAAGCTAATCTTCGAATTAGGTGCTGGACTGGTTCAATCCAGGCCATGCTTACCCCTATAAACATGCCACTCCGAACAACTTAGATCCAAACGTCTCTTCCTCTTCTGGAGCAAAGACATGGCATATGCTTCGATACTTGAACACGCACCAGCAACCAGAGGTCGCGGACTCCTGATGAGACCACCTGCTGCGATCTAAAAGATCCGTGACCTCATGAGTTGAGCTCATGCAAAGCTCGTTTTAACGTGAAGAAATACACTGAAGACTGTAAGAATGCAGAAGAAGCTTGAACTTTTTAAGATTGCACAATGACCTCGACAACCCCTCTGATCCCAAGCATAAGATAAGGTTTAAGCTTGTAAAAAACTGCTTTGGTGACCCAATATTCCTAGGGATGGTTTGCACATCAACTAACATCAACTAACCTAAAATCGATACACAGCACAAACACAAAGCGTAGAAAGTATTACATCTCCACTGCAAAGACAAGAAAACGATGAAGGTTCTCACATTGTACTGCATTTCCCAATTGTTCTTTCAATCCAAGCAACAACACCCTTAAACTCCTACAAGACCAAAATAATGAGATATCCACAAACACCAGCAGCATATCAAGCTTACAAGGCACAAGCATCAAGCTAATGACTATGTTTTCCCCTTCTAGTCATCAGCTGTTCATACACAATAATGAGATATCCACAAACACCAGCAGCATAATCACATTTGGCCCCAAAAAAAAAAATAGCATGCTCACTTGCAAAACACTGCTTAATCAGGCATAGTCATGATAAATCTATGACAAGATCTCTCTCTCTCTCTGCACAAACTTCATAAATAACCTAGTAAGTACACTAGCCTTTTGCTTCCACTAGTCTTGGAATATTGCAGTCTTTGCAACAATCTCGTCATTAGATTCCTTTATACATTACACTCATAGCACCTGAATGATCTAATGCAAAGAATGTACAATAGCAACTGTACAGAGGAAGAACTAGCCTTATAGAGGCCCATTTACCCTGCCCCTGAATTCACAAGAAATCACCTCAAAATAGAAATCATCAATTCACGACTTCACTAACTCAGTAAATAAGTGGAACCAATCCTTCACATGAGAAGCACTAACACAGGCAAGACTAATGACTCAAAGCAACAGACAAAGGAAACACTGCAGGCTACAAAGCAATTAAAAGAGATCCAAATTCTAAACAGCATTCTGCAGATAAAAAGATGATGGACTCTATGGCCACTGGATATACGAATTAATTGACTTGACAGTCTTAGCCGAAAACCAAAACTAGTTAACTTAAACATGCCATTGCCAGTGATCACCCATTTGAACACTACCGAGGGTGGATTGAGGCTATTAATCTTGGTTGTAGCGCAGCAAGTGAACAAGGACACCAAAATCAAAAACCACATTGTCAGTATCCACAGCCTAGTTCCTAATTCATACATTCTACTCGACATCCACAAAACCAAGCTTCGAAGTAAGAAGGCGCTCGGACAAATCCCACATTGCAAGAATGAGCAGTATCAGCAGCATCCGCAAACAATGAGACAAACAGAAACAAACTAAGCAAGAACCATGAAAATGCAACAACATATAATGATTTAAATTGCGTCCCGACATCCCTCATCACTAGTAAAACACTAGACTTACATCATCATCACATGAAATCCGAAATCAAGAATCTATTGATCTTCTTGGAACATGACCCAAGAAACACAGCTAGTAAAATCCTCCAAAACCGAACTTAAAACAAAAGAAAGAAAGAAAGAGATTAAAACAAAATAAAAAAAAAAGGAGCGACCTATTTTTTCCCATCAATCCTGAGGAATCTCGACGTCCCCGTCCGAAATCTCCTCCTGCAGATCCTTCGGGTCCTTCCCGTCGACCGTACACCCGACGGACACGCACGTCCCGAGAATCTCCTTCACCGTCCCGCTCAGCTCCTTGGCCATGGACCGCGGCCTCATCACCTTGGCGATCTCGATGACGTCGTCAAGCGAGATGTTGCCGTTGTGCTTGATGTTCTTGGTCTTCTTCCGGTCGCGCTCGGGCTCCTTGAGGGCCTTGATCACGAGGGCGGCGGCCGACGGGACCACCGCGACCTTGGCCTGCCGGTTCTGCACCGTGAGCTTGACGGTGACCCGGAGGCCCTTCCAGTCCTTGGCGGTCTCCTTGGCGATGTCCTCACCGATCTTCTTGGGGGAAAGCCCGAGGGGCCCGATCTTGGGGGCGAGGGAGCTGGCGGCGCCGACCTCACCGCCGGTCACGCGGACGTAGACATCGACGACCTGCGTCGGGTCGAACTTCGGCGGCATCGTGGAGGGTCTGCGGGGGATGACAGCAGCGGCGAGTGCAGCGGAGCGGTGGGAGACGGGGGTGCGCGAGTTCTTGCTTGGGTTTTATATCGGTAGGGTTTTTGCGGGATGCAGAAGGGTTGATATGGTGAAATGACGTATCTGCCCTCGGCCTTGTTGGGTTTCTTCTGTTTGGGCATAAAGCTTCAACCTTTGGGCCGAACGCATCGGAGCTTCCGTGTATCTTTCCAGATTCGTTTTGGGTTTTTGGAAAGGATGGTCATTTCTTGGATTCGAATCTCACCATGAAAGTACAGAGAGCCTTTCGTTTTGTATCAGAGCCCTTAGCCGTAGAACCAAGCCCAAGACAGGACAGCTGCCACGAACGACTTCCTCTGTTGTTGCTCTTCGTATGTTGTCGATAGCCGCATCTGACGCGGATTATGCCGGAGATTCCATGGATGTTATCTGTCTACCGCTGGCTTTTCGTTTCTTTCTTGAAATCTCTCTCTTATTTCTTGATGTGATGAAAAGCAAGATCTCAACTCTTTTGGTTTTGTCAAGCATGTGTTAAACAAGTGCCCCGTCAAAACTCCATATGGTCCATTATTTAAGGTGAATTCCAGCAAAATTTTCTTTAAAACGGAAAATTGTCGAATTATAGATTTCATTGTTTAAGTCTAAATTATATTAATAAAAAAATAAGACAGTTGTTATTGATTCTTTGCTGACATGATCGTCTTTTTTTTATTGTATACTGTCATGAATATCTTTTTGGTTCTTTGTTAAAATGATTTCCTTTTTAAGATGATTATCATTTTGATTCTCTCTTCTTTCGAACTAAATTGGTGTGACCAATATTGATGTAAAGAAGTATTTATGTGTTGTGTTAGGTCAGTACAATATGAAAAGAAATATTAAAATGGGTGAGGATCCATTTTTCTAACTCTGATATGTTAAGACACCAAAGGTATCGCCCTAGAGTTTTTCCCCCCAACGCAAGTGGAAATGAGATAAAGAATACCAAAGCTCCATAGAAGAATGTTGTAACTGGGTTGCATTGATGATCCAATCTATTCTGTGGCCCGAAAAATACCCAACCTTTCAACTAATAAGCTAAAGAGAGACAAACTTTGTTTAATCGTTAACCCACTTTTCTACGACATGACTTGCCCCCTTCTTGAAGAGAAAATATTGGGTGCAGCTGTTGTGCTAGCGCAACAAATTATGAGTCCATTGAGCTTGTGACACGTGACGCAAGTCTAGAGGAAATTTTGAACCTTGCAAGCTGTCTCTCTCAACCCCACTCAACTTTGTCCTCTCTCTCTCCCCCTTCAACTCACGACTGAGCCCTCGTTTGACGAATCACCGCGATGCTTTTGCAACTGGTGGAGAGGCTAGACTTGAAACAGTAGCACGATCACTACTTCCTACATTTGCAGCCATTAATTGTACTATATCCAACCTATCTGTGTAGCTTTCACCACTAAATACTCCAATAACTATTTGAAGGTTGGCAAGTTGATATCCAATTTGGACAATTCATGTAAAGATCACGAGGATGTAAAGATCGATAAACTCCTCAAGTAAATAAAGAAATTGTTTATTGCCGTGGGAGTGCAATCAACAAAAACAATTATCAATCAAGTCCCTCTTCAACGTGACAATACTAGAGGGGTTCAAGATTTTCAAGAGTTAACAAGAATATGAATTCAAATAAATTGCATTTGCAATACCATACTAAAAAAATTTCTTCCTTAAAATCCACTACTTCATCATAGTGGCATCATGCATTATGATCATCCACAAATTCATAAACCAAGCAACTTACGAATTTCACAATTTCCGGACAATGTTTCTTGTCCTTTGCACAAGAAAACGCAAGTGATTCTTGCAATTATCCCAAATCGTACTTTTCAAGGTGAAGGTAGAGGCAATAGATGATGCGGTGGGGGCGGTATTGTCAATGTGAAGATAAAAATTTAGGGCAATTTATCTCAAAAAATTCATAACCCAAATGATTTATGAATTTCACTACTTCTAGACATGAATCTTCTAGTTTACGCAAGAAAATGCAAGCGATTCTTGCAATTACCCTAAGTTGTACCTTTCGAGGTAGAAGTAGAGGCAATAGACAATGTGGTAGCGATAGCATCATCACTATGAAGGTAAAAAAAATTAGGGCAATTTATCCCCAAAATTTTATAAACCAAGTGATTTATGAATTTCACTACTACTAGACACGATTCTTCCGGTTTACACAAGGAAACACAAGTGGTTATTGCAATCACCCTATATAGTACCTTTTGAGATGGAGGTGGAGGTGGAGGCAATAGATGATGCGACAGGGGTGGTGTTGTCACTATAAACCCTTTTGAGATTGTTTTGATAATGCTAGTCGGGAGTCGAAGCTAGAGGTAGTGTGGTAACTTGTTGTGATTTGGTAATGGCGGAGGTAAAGTCTCGAGGCAGAGGTAGTGTGGTGGTTCATCAAATGAGAGCTCAGTTGTGAGTTAGAGACAGAGAGATGGCATAGTCGAGAGAGGGCAGCGGTTTAGCGATGGCAGAGGCAATGGATGAGTTGGAGCCGAAGCCGAAGGGGTGGTGCGATAGTTCATCATATGAGGGCTTCAGTAATGAGTCGAAGGGAGAGAGAGAGAAGGCAGAGTTGGAAGGGATTGAGTGTGGGGAGAGGGAGAGAGTGGGGAAGAGATAGGGGAGGGGGGTCGCCTACAAGGTTCAAAATTTCCTTGACAATGGAACCCACTTATGACGAGTGTTACAAGCTCAGTGGACTTGTAATTTATTGCGCTAGCACAATAGCTACACCCAATATTTTCTCCTTTTGAGCTACTTTGCAATTGCAATCCATGTTGGATTCTTCAATCTTCTTCATTGCCAAAGCTTCCATCGCATAGCGTACGAGTTAACAAATTGTTTGAATTATTCCACTCATCTCATGGGCATGAAAATATTTTTATAGACTTGTATTATGAAAAGTATACCTGATCGCAATACATGAGTTATGTCTTTTGTGAAAACTAGAGTTTGCTTTGAACTCAATAAAATCCACTGCGGTGGTGATGGAAGTATAATGCTAGGAGATGATGGGAAAGAGGTGGAGGAGTGGTTGATGAAGGTGGTTGAATCACAGTAGCTTAATGGCAATTCATGTGGTGTCTTTGGGGCAACAGTTGCAGACATAATTAGGTTGACAAACACAAGTATTATAGGATAAGTATATTGGAAATTCTAAAACTTGTTAACAAAGTACAATTTAATCTTAAAACTTTCGAAAAGTGCAATTAAATCCTAAAATTTGCTATAAAAGTTACAATCAATTCTTAAAACTTTTTAAAAGTGTAATAAGTCTTAAAATTTTTCAAATTGGTCAAATCAAATCCTTTCGTTGATAACACTCTATGAAAGTTTGAAGATTCAATTGTACTTTTGTGACAAGTTTTAAAATTTGATTGTAATTGTAGAAAGTTTTAAGACTTGATTGGTAGCGCAACAAATTACGAGTCCATTGAGCTTGTGACACGCGTCGCAAGTGGGCTCGACTAAGAGGAAACCTTGAACCTAGTGGGCGACCTCTCTCTCTAAATCTACTCTCTCTCTCTCCATTCAGCCCCTCTCGACTTTGCCCTCTCTCTCCCTCCAACTCATGACTATGTTTGATGAACCACCGCACCGCCCCTTTGGCTCCAACTTGTCCGTTACCCTCCACCATCACTGAATCGCTTCCCCTCCTAGTTGTACCCCACCTCTCTCTCTCTCTGGCTCATGACTAAGCCCTTGTCCATCGAACTATTATGCTGCCTCCACCTCCACCTGAAAGGTTGCCTTTACCATTGCCAAATCATGATGAACCACCTATCGCCTACGACTTTGGCTCCTAACCAGCATTATCAAACCCATCTTTAAAGGGTTAATAATGATGACGCCACCCTTGCGTCCAATGCCTCCGCCTCCACCTCTGCCTTGAAAGGTATGACTTATGGTAATTGCAAGAGTCATTTGTGTTTTCTTGTGTAAACTAGAATAATCATGTCTAGAAGTAATGAAATTCATAAATTGCTTGGCTTATGGATTTTTGGGGATAAGTTGCCCTAATTTTTTATCTTCATAGTGAAGGCGCCACCCTAGCATGATCTGTTGCCTTTGCCTCCACCTCAAATAGTACTATTTATGGTAATTGCAAGAATCTCTTGTGTTTTCTTGTGTAATTTGGAAGAATCATGTTTGGAAGTAGTGAAATTTATAAAAATGCTTGTTTATGAATTTTTAGGGATAAATTGCCCTAATTTTTTTATCTTCACAGTGATGGCCCTGCCCTTACCGCATCATCAGTTGCCTCTGCCTCCACCTCAAAAGGTATGATTTGGGGTAATTGCAAGAATCGCTTGCGTTTTCTTGTGTCAACTAAAAGAATCATCTTTGTCGGTAGTGAAATTCATAAATTGATTGGTTTATAAACTTTTGGGAATAAATTGCCCTAACTTTTTTTCTTCACGGTAATGACCCCACTCTTGCTGCATCATTTGTTGCCTTTGCCTTTGCCTCAAAAGGTATGATTTGGGGTAATTGCAAGAATCACTTGAGTTTGTTTTTTTATGTGTGTGTAAAGGATAAGAAACGTTGTTCGGAAGTAGTGAAATTCATAAGTCGCTTGGTTTATGAATTTGTAGATGATCATAACACGTGTTGCCACTATGATGAAGTAGTGAATTTCAAGGAAGAAATTTTTTTAGTATGGTATTGTGAATGCAATGTATTTGAATTCGGATTCTTGTAACTCTTGAAAATCTTGAACTCATCGAGTATTGTCATGTTGAGGAGGGACTTGATCATAATTATTTTCATTGATTGCACTCCCACGACAATAAACAATTTCTTTATTTACTCAAAGAGTTTATCGATCTCATAAAACTTTATTCATTGCATCCTCGACATCTTTACACAAAGCATCGAATCGGCTATTAACTTACCAACTTTTAAAGTGCTGTTGGAGTATTTAATGGTGAAGGCTACATAAATAGGTTGGATATTGTACAACTAATGGCTACAAATGCAGGAAATAGTGATTGTGTTGTTATTTCAAGTCTAGCCTCTCCACCAATTGCAAATGCAATACATATTTACCTTTGAGAGCCAAATCTTGCTGTAAATGTTTCAGTTTTGCAACTTTTGGACAGACTCCCTCAAATAGAGATGGAGAACACAAATAAAATTCAAAACAAAGTAAATCTCAAAAGAGCTCGAGGGAATAAAATATTGAATTTCGTGGCATTTTTTTTTGGACTTTAATAACCCAATCTGCTAGTTTGTCGAACTCTCTATTACAATGGGCCAGTGCTTCAACTTCCCATTTAGGGTGATTTGCACTTAAAAATGCCATTATCAAACCGGAGTTACATGACCCTGACGGGGAGCTCTCTTCAGTGCATGCGGCAAAGTGGCTTTAGGGTTTTCAAAAGGGCAAGCGCAGAGTTGAACATACCTTTCAATTGCACGTCAGTCCAATCCACGTTTTCACTGGATTTCATGAATCAAAAATAAGAAGCCTTGTCAGATCGTCACATCGGACTAAAATTGCGATCCAACTCGCTAACATCACGAGTGAATTCGCACCGACTCGAGCCTTGTAGCAGTCCACTCTCGTGGGCTATACAACCCAATGGGCCTCCAGCCCATCTTAGTAGCATGTGGAGCTAACCTTTGCTTTTAACTGAGACGCACTCACTAGCTTCACAATGTGGCCCATGTGGGGGGAAAGGAAACTCACCGTTCAAAATTTACCTTTTATGTCAACATCGATGTAAAAGAATCTGTATAGAATAAAAATAATAATAAAAGAAAATAAAAGAAAACTCATTAACTTGACAAATGCATCCACTTCCTGAGTGACATGGTTAAAACATTTATTTAGTTGAAAATTGTGATGACAAAAAAGGTAAAATGTAATTTTTGTACAAACCTAACGAAGAGGATATGAGCTTATTTAATAATATTTATAGACTTTGCAGGATGACTTCCCAAAGTAGCAAAATATCAGTCATCGTTCAAATAGAATTAATAAAGAGAAATCTCCTAAATTTATCTTTATTGTTATGAAATACATGTATGAATATTCATTATATTAATGTACTTATTATGGTACATTTGTATCATACATTTTAAGTACATCTCCCTATCCGATGAATATCTATCTCCCTATCCAATACATGTATGAATATCCATGTACCTATTATGATACATTTGTATCTTACGTTCTAAGTACATCGGATAAGAATGTTCATCTCCCTATCCAATACATGTATTATTAGGTACATTGATAAAGTGCATCCTTATTTCATTATAAATAGGGGCACAGACAGTGAAAAATTATAAGACTTTCGCTTCTGGCTTTTCTCTACTACCTTTGGTGTCATTTCCTTTCTCTACTTAATCTCTCTCTATTCTCTCTATTATATTCTTGCAACGCGATATTTTACGACACGTTATCAGCACGAGGATCTACCATCTGAGTAAGTAATTTTGCAAGGTAGGTGTTTTCCTTTGTTTCATCTTCTTCTATCAATTCTTCATTTTCCCCCATAGCCTTAAACCAATTTCAATTCTAAAAGTATCCTTCTCGCTCCCGAAGTAGCGGTGGATATTTGGAAATCCTTCTAATTAATTTAAGGATTTTTGTTTTGCAAGAATTATGGCAAATATTGAAAAGCCCAAATTCCACATCCTGGAAGTGAGTGGAAATAATTATCTATCTTGGTGTCTAGACATGGAAATGCACCTCCAAGGGCAAGGTCTCGCTAATGCAATTGCGGAAGATGGAACCTCAAATTCAAGGGATAAAGCAAATGCACTGATTTTTATTCGTCGTCATTTGCATGAGAGCCTCGCGACTCAATATTTATCCGTTCGAGACCCTCGACCCTGTGGAAGAGGTTGAAGGATAGGTATGATCATACCAAGACTGTTATCCTCCCTCGGCACAATATGATTGGCAAAATCTCAGACTGCAAGATTTTAAATCGTGTCGATTATAACTCCGCTTTATTTGATGTCGTTTCTCGACTTGAGTTATGCGGTATCAAGCTCACTGATGCGGAACTATTAGAGAAAACTTTCTCCACCTTCCATGCTTCGAATATTGTATTGCAACAGCAATACCGGCAACGTCAATTTGCCACATATTCTGAATTAATTTCTGTGCTCCTCACCGCTGAGCAAACTAATGAATTGTTGCTCAAAAATCATGATCTTAGACCTGCTGGCTCAAAAGCATTGCCTGAAGCACATGCTAATTTTAAGAAAAATACTGGCCATATTAAGGGCTATAAGCGCAGCAAGAACATAATTTTCGAAGGGATGGCAGGAATTTTAACCGCCCTAAGAAATTTAACTTTGGCCCGAATAATGATAAAGAAAAGAAGCACAAGAAGGTGGTTAATGAAAGTATTTGCCATCGATGTGGTATGATCTGGCACCGGTCACGTACTTGTCGTACGCCAAAGCACTTTGTTGATCTATACCAAGCATCTTTGAAAAATACGGGCAAACGTGGTGAATCTCATGCCATTGAAATTAATCCTACTGCCATGACTACTATTGAAGCCAACAATATCTCTGTTGGTGGGACTTCTCTTGCTCCTGAAGTAGCAAATGCATCCCTGGATGTCTCGATTTCTTTGAGGACTTTTGATTATTTTGATGAGGCATCGGACCGTGGATGACAACTTATATTTCGCATTTTATGATTATAATAATTTCTTTTATAGTTGTTTTTCTTTAAATGTATTACCTTTTGTTATTCTATAATAAGGTTATGTAATTACTTATTGTCTATTATCTTGAAATCTTATTTGACCTTATAACTAATATGCAAATTTTATGATATTTGACACATGAAGTTGTCAATATAAATGCAAATGGAAAATACCGAGAAAAATGGAGAAGTTTGTTTGCTTGATAGTGCATCAACGCATACTATATTTCGCAGCAAACACTTTTTCTCGAGTATGACATTGCGTAAGGCACATGTCCATACAATATCAGGTCATGTTCCAATTATTGATGGTTTTGGGAATGCCACGATTATTTTGCCAAATGGCACCATCCTGCATATTGAGGATGCATTTCTAAGTAGTAGATCAAGAAGGAATCTACTCAGTTTCAAAGATGTACGTCGTAATGGGTACCATGTTGAAACTATTTATGAGCAAAATAAGGAATATATTGGCATTACCTCTTATAAGATGGGCTTGAAAACCATTCATGAGAGGCTAGAAGCTTCTTCTACGGGTTTGTATTGTGTCATGATTAAGGCTATTGAAACATATGCTACTATGTCCTGGAGACTGGTAAACCCTGATCAGTTTGGGTTATGGCATGATCGCCTTGGTCATCCTGGCGCTTCAATGATGCGTAGAATAATTCATAATACAAAAGGACACCCTTTAAAGGATACAAAGGTATTGTTGTCCAAAGATTATAATTGTGAAGCTTGTTCACAAAGGAAAACTCATTATCAAACCTTCTATAACAAAGGTTAATCTTGAATCCCCGTATTCCCGCAAAGAATTCAGGGGTGATATATGTGGACCAATACAACCACCAAGTGGACCGTTTCGATATTTTATGGTACTTATGGATGCATCCTGTAGATGGTCCCATGTTTGCCTATTATCTACGCGCAATGTCGCATTTGCACGTTTACTTGCGCAGATTATAAAGCTTCGGGCACAATTCCCTGATTATCCAATTAAAAGCATAAGGATGGATAATGCTGGAGAATTTACATCAAAGAGTTTTGATACATATTGTGCTTCACTCGGAATTGAGGTTGAGCACCCGCTTGCATATGTTCATACTCAAAATGGATTGGCGAGTCCTTGATTAAACGCGTCCAAATCATTGCCCGCACTTTATTATTGAGAACTAATCTCAACGATACAGCATGGGGTCATGCAGTTTTGCATGCGGCAGCTCTAATAAGATTGCGCCCCACTGCTAGTCTTTTACAATCTCCCCTTCAAATGGTTCTTGGTTATGAACCTGATATTTCACATTTACGCACATTTGGTTGTGCAAGATACAGTGTGCCCGTAGCACCGCCAAAAAGAACAAAAATGGGTCCCCAACGCCGTTTGGGTATTTATGTAGGGTTTAATTCACCGTCCATCATTAGGTTCTTGGAACCAACTACTGGTGATCTTTTTTATCTTGCTAGATTTGCAGATTGTCATTTTGATGAGACTACGTTTCCATCAATTGGGACACCTACAATTTCCATGGCTGCAAAGCGTAAAAACCGATTAAGGTTTTCTCCCGGAATGAGAAGAGTTTATCTCAATTAGACCCAAGAACTCCGGAATGTGAAAACGAGGTACAACGTATAATCCATTTACAGGAAATGGCTAATAGACTTCCTGACGCATTTAATGATGCTACTAAAGTAACGAAGTCTCATATTCCAGCTGCAAATGTTCCAGCTAGGATAGCTGTTCTTCAAGGACAAAGCTAAAATGGATCACAATCCCCCACACTTGAAGCGTGGTAGACCGATAGGATCAAAAGATACTTGTTCCTCGAAAACGAAGGGGAAAGAATCAAGAATCTGCTCCGAAGAGCCTGGTGTTGTACTTGCTCCCAAAGAGCTTATTGCCCCCGAAGAGGCACAAACCCATGAAAAGATCACAAACCCTCGAATATTGAAAATTCCATTACATATTGTAATGAAATTTGGGATCGGAATGAAATTATCATTGATGATGCTTTTGCATTCTTTGTTGCTAATAAAATTATGGATGATGATTTTGAGCCGCAATCTATTATTGAATGCCGTCAAAGGCAAGATTGGCCTAAGTGGGAGGAAGCGATTAAGATTGAATTAGCTTCCCTAGCTAAACGAGAGGTTTTTGGACCTATAACTCGAATCCCCGATAATGTAAAGCCTATTGGATATAAATGGGTATTTGTTCGAAAACGAAATGAGAAAACGAGATTGTCAGGTATAAAGCGCGACTCGTTGCCCAAGGATTCTCCCAAAGACCTGGGATTGATTATGATGAAACATATTCACCTGTGATGGATATGATTACATTTCGCTTTCTTATTAGCCTGGCACTATTTGAAAGATTGGAAATGCGTCTTATGGACGTCGTGGCGGCATATCTATATGGCTCATTAGATTCGATATCTATATGAAAATTCCCGAGGGATTTAAAATGCCCGATGCATGCACTCCCCGTAACTTATTCTCAATAAAATTGCAAAGATCTTTATACGGGGTAAAGCAATCCGGTCGCATGTGGTACCAACGCTTGAGTGAGTACCTAATAAAAGAAATGTACAAGAATGATCCTATATGCCCATGTGTGTTTATTAAGAAGTCGAAACCGGATTTGCTATTGTAGCAGTTTATGTCGACGATATAAATTTGATTGGAACTCCTGAAGAGTTAGCCAAAACTGCTGAATATTTGAAAACAGAGTTTGAAGTTAAAGATTTGGGTAAAACCAAACTTTGTCTTGGTCTTGAGCTTGAGCACAAAGCAAATGGAATAATCGTCCATCAATCGGCATACATTGAAAGATTACTTAAACGCTTCAACATGGACAATGCTCACCCATTGAGCACCCCTATGGTTGTAAGGTCTCTAGATCCCCAAAAGGACCCATTTCGTCCTAGAGAATCTGATGAAGAGATACTTGGTCCTGAAGTACCATATCTCAATGCAATTGGGGCATTAATGTACTTGGCACAATGTACGAGACCAGATATCGCTTTTGCGGTAAATTTATTGGCACGTTTTAGTTCTCGAGCCAACTCGGAGACATTGGAATGGAGTTAAACATATTTTTCGTTATCTCCGAGGAACCATGGATTTGGGATTATATTATTCCAATAATACCACTACCTCGGGTTAGTTGGATATGCCGATGCTTTGGATATAAATCGATCCACATAAGGCTCGCTCTCAAACCGGTTATTTATTTTGTTATAACGGCACCGCCATTTCTTGGCGTTCTACGAAGCAATCGCTCGTAGCTACATCTTCTAACCACTCGAGATTATTGCTCTATATGAAGCTGGAAGAGAGTGTGTTTGGTTAAGATCCGTTATAACACATATTCACAATTCATGTTGTTTAAAACCGGTTACAAATTCTCCTACTATAATTTATGAGGATAATGCTGCTTGTGTTGCACAAGTTAGGGGAGGATATATCAAAGGTGATAGGACCAAGCATATCTCGCCAAAATTTTTCTATACTCATGAACTTCAAGAAAGTCGACAGATTGATGTTAAACAAATTCAATCCGTAAATAATCTTGCAGATCTTTTTACCAAATCATTGCCGACATCAACTTTTGAGAAATTAGTATATGGCATTGGTATGCGGCGAGTACACAAGACGCAAGATTGATTAGCCCCAAAGTAGTGGCTATATGACTCAATTGAGGGGGAGATATTATCAATTATGCATTGCACTCTTTTTTTCTTTTTGTCCGGTTTTTCCCATAGGGTTTTCCGGCTTAAAGTTTTTAACTAGGCAATTTATGCATCCATAAAAGGGAGAAATCATAAAATTTGTGCTCTGTACTCTTTTTTCCTTTTTGTCCGGTTTTTGTCCCACTGGGTTTTTCCGGCTTAAGGTTTTTAATGAGGCAGTATTATTCAATGCACATTCATAATATAATACAATGAATATTCAAGGGGAGTGTTATGAAATACATATATAAATATTCATTATATTCATGTACTTATTATGGTACATTTGTACCATACATTATGAGTACATCTCCCTATCCAATACATGTATGAATATCCATGTATCTATTATGATACATTTGTATATTACGTTCTAAGTACATCGGATAAGAATGTTCATCTCCCTATCCAATACATGTATTATTAGGTACATTGATAAAGTGCATCCTTATTTCATTATAAATAGGGGCACGAACAAAAAAAATTATAAGACTTTCGCTTTTGGCTTTTCTCTACTACCTTTGGTGTCATTTCCTTTCTCTACTTAATCTCTCTCTATTCTCTCTATTATATTCTTGCAACGCGATATTTTACAACATTTATATCCTAAATATATGTATTTTTCTAACATATTTAATAAATTATATTATGGGCACTTATCATATTTTCTATTATTTCTTGTTTAAAATAGAACTAAAAGAATATTGCTGACGTACTCATCATGTAGTACCTAACTTTGCCTCCGTAGTTGCCACGTGGCAAGCTATAACATGATTGTGTTGTATGGTCTATATTCATTCAATTATTATTAGTTTAGTGATTTGTCATCCTTGTATATCTATCACTTGTTAAATTTTAAATTTTTGAATGGATAAGAGAAAAGCATCATACTCTTAAATATATTTGACCAATAAAGTAGACAACGATGAAAATATCTTGAAATAAATTTTTGTTATCCTTCCTAAACATTTATCTCTTTGGACTTATCTCAGTAATTTTAAATACATATCATACTAAATCAATGGTATTCATAAGTTAAATATAGCTTTTGTTGATTACATGAATAATACATCATTCATCCATTCAATTCAAGATTCAATCAAAATAACTTGAATGATGACGTCTTTTATTACCATGAATAAGTTGCACTTAATATTCACTTAATTCAAACATCACCATAAAAGTATAAACATTGCAACTTATTTGAATTACATTTCATTTTGCTTTATTTCCTTCTTCTAAAATGCAGTAACTTTGCACTCCACTTATATTAAATATGGCTTATATTATTTGTACAAGTATGTTTATCAATAAATGAAAATAACAAATTTTCTTTTGCAATCCACTAAATTTGGAATTGAGATATTTCTAGGATGAAATATCGAGATAAGAGATAAGCTCATGAGTATCAATTTGTTAGTTTATCATCAGACAATTAGTTAATTATATAACTTAAATTGCCATTTATATAAATGAAATTTGTAACTGATTGGCTATATATATATTTTTAAATCCAAAATTATCTATGGAAAACCTTAAATCGACCTTCTCAATTACAAGGATCAAAACTCCTCTCTATAAATAGGAGGCTCCTCCCTTTGTTTCCACACCCCCTTATAGACGGTGAGATGGTGAAAATCTGGGGCATTGCTCCTTTCCGGAGATTGGACCTTTAGAAAAACAGGAGGTTGACTTGAGATCAAGCCATCAAGGTCTTCGAGTGTGCCCCGTGAAGCATATCAACATCATCATGTTTGATTTGAGATTAAGCCGTCAAGGCCCACAAGTTCGGTCCAATTAGTAAAGAGGATCTGAAACTCGTGATGCTCTATTCAAGGTAAAGTCATTGGTACCCTCGAATTATTTATCAAAAAAGAAACAATCGGAGAGTTTTATGATTTGATATTATAAGAAATTGTACTTCATTATACAAACACGTACAAAGAAATATTTACGAACAAATGCCCAAGTGAGCTGTTGACCACGTAATTAGTTATTATCTAACCTAGATTTGTACAGTCAATATCATCTCATTCTTATGTATTTTTGGGGACATTTCCAATTTTTTGTAAAATCTTACCCTATCTAATTGTACGATCTGGTTTTGCAAAACTAATTTAGAGAATAGCAATTAATCAAGACAACCATGCTCAATAAGTAACAATTCCCCCTTTGTCACTATTGCTCTAGATTAGGCTATTAGCGTACTTGTATGCTATACTACCGCCATTCTTGTGCTGGCTGTAGTCATGCCATAAAAAAAAATGTTGTAACTTTGTTCAATAATGTACGTTTTTTTAAAGCTACAACATCTCAAACTCGATGAGGATGCTTCTAGAAGTATTAGCAACTGAAATCGCGAGATGCTGTAGCTAAAATGAATTTGCCCAACTGTTTATAAGAAGTGCAACAAAGGCTGTACCTAACGGGGTCCTGGCCTACGAAGGAAGTTATCGACTGTTATACAAGAGGAAGATGTAATTAACCCTCATTCGGCTTTCCAGGTAAACCCCGCAATTGCAGCTTGCTTTAGTGATCGATATCCATCCTTTCTTTTGCTGGCCCAATCATTGAGGTCCCTTCTAACTAAAGGAAGGGGCCACATAAATCCAATACAAATCTCTGGGACTTGGTCCATCTACCCTTATCATAGCAACAACGTCGAGTCCCTTTAATGTCACACTCGTCGCACTTGGTTATAAGCTCATCTTATTGAGCTCGGGGATTAACATCCAACTTTGTCACTAACAAGATGTGAGATATGGATTGGACAATGCCGATTACAATTCATAAGTCTCTAAATTAAGACGTCTTACAATTTTATCACCAGCTCACTGACTTTAATGACAAGGATGACTTTTGTCATTTTTCTATCTTTGGTCCTTTTTAATGCCTTTACCTTTCTTCTTATTCATTGAAGAGCCACTTCGCATCATCCATTCCACTACAACCCGCAGTTAGGGGCTTGAAAACGTCAATCTCCAGCGGATTAGAAGGAAAAGGTCTCTAATAAATTTCAATTAGGGATAATTCCAAGACATTTTGTAGACTAAATTCTAATCAGGAATCACTATCGCTTACCCACATCGAATTCCAATTAAATGCATTTAAGCCAAAAGGGAAAATAGATAAGCAATTGCTTTCGCCAAAAATCGACAAAGTACCTTTCAAAAGATTGATCAATGAACTACTCAACGCAGGATGTAAGAGGTCCTCTGTTAATTCTCGGACAAAAACATGAACTGATGAGAAAATTAAAAGTACGAAGACCAAGGACAATTATGGCTGGCTACTCGAATGTAAAAATAGCAAGAATATAAAATTTAACGTCTAGTGTTCATTGATTAATCGGTGGTCATTTTCTCAAATTATAATCATAATGCTTATAGCTACTAGCGGCATTTAATGATGGTTATAAAGAAAGCATATAACATCCAGTTAAGCAGCACATGAGCCAAAAATAGAATATATATATAAGCAGTGTACCATTCTTTTGTGTTTGAACTAGTTCAAAAGCTCATGATTCATTTCAAATTATGTCGAGCAAACCTTACCGTGAGACGCGCTTCTGCACATGCTACCGTCATTAATTAGCGCCTGGCATCAAGGACTTCATGCCTAATTTTTTGGAGATGCATTAGCTTATATGATCCTGCTTCTATTGCCTTGAGAGGAAAATGCTATTTCCTTCTTCTAGAGCGGCCCTAATTGCCGTCGCACATTTCAATCCTCTTTTTTCGACCGGCAGGACCATATCCGAATAGGACATGTCAACTTCAAATTTTCTACAATTCAGCTCAAGCAATCAAATTTCTACAAGCCAACCTCAAAACTTCTATCAGCAGCCAAGATGAACTGCGCCAAACTACACTTAAGGGCAAATAAAAAGAGGACAAAAGAGAGGGGAAAATAAACTAGGAAATAGAAAGGGAAAATGCCTAAAAAATTACCGATGAACACGCGGTCGAAAGCAAGGAAATAACAATAAAGAAATGCTCACGTTCTTATCCTTGTAGAACTAGAATCTCATTGCATCAATTTGTCGATGGTATCGCCTAATAATGCTGCACTTCCATCCAAAATTAATCAATTCCCATGTGCAAACCGCATGTGTATCCGCCCGAGTTCCTCTCATAAGGATGCCTATCCCTTCTCTTTAAACTATTGCATCAACTGCTAATCACGTGCCTTAATGAAGTTAGATAGGCATCTTTAGATGCAAAATTCAATAATCACCTCATCGTTATCGTAAAAACCCTAATTTTCTATGCTATTAAAAGACGCGCTTGCGTGCGTGAATTTTCCTTTTGGTCCAATCTCTGCAAGTATTTGTTTACTCCCGGTTTCTTCCCTCTCGAGGTTCTCGTCTGCTTTTGATTCCAATCCGGAGGCAAAGTTGTCCTGGGCTGGGAATTTAGCACGCCAAATATTAGTCCGTGCTTGCGCAGTTTCCGGCTGCGCAACAGTCGTGTCAGATTTAAACTGTTATACCTCGGTTTAGGAGCAAATATTAGGTTTTTTTAGGTCAAAACTCGGTTAGAAGTTGCGTCAAAGGGAGGAAAATGCAGGAAAAAAAAATTGACACGGCTTTAAATCTTTATTCGGTGGAGGGTAATGACATGGGAAGGAAAGAAGTGTTAGATGGGATATTAGGAGAAAATAAAATTTTTCGTGTTTGCATGAAAGAAGAAAAGGGAAGGATTGAGTTTGAGGGAAGCGAAATGTTTTGCATGACCATTGTCAACTGTTCTAAATGTTAAGTTATGAAAGCATGACTAAGTGTTAACATATTTAATTGTGGATGTAAATGGGACCAGTCAAAAAATCGAACTTTCTGCTTTGATATCATAAAATTTTTTGTAAGATTATTGCCAATTATTTTAAAAGTTTAAACTGTTAGATGAAGACATAATTTAATATTTAAATATTTTATCTAGAAGGCTTAAAAAAAATACTTAGAGAGAAAAGTTATCATGCCAAAAATGGAGGATTTTTAAAAAAAAAATGACAATCCAAATAATTTGCTCACCCATTTTTGTAATGATGCCATCGCTGCATAAAGGGTATAATAGCCTATTTATCTTACATTTGAAAATTTCCCTCTTCCTTCTTTCTTTATCCTCACATTTTGCCCTATCCAAAACATCATAAGTGAAAAGTATGGTTTATCTCCACCATTTTCTTCCTACGTTTTTTTTAACCATTTCATTTGCTTTTCTCCTCGTTTTTCCAAGCTCAAAAAGATGAGAGGAAAGAAGATGAAATTAGATAAAGTTAGACATGTTATATCATGTCCTTAAACACTTTACTCATTCAATTGAAAATAAAGAGTCAAGTTAATAACAAGCGCCCTCATGTCATCCAGAAGACATACTTAATTAAGAATAATTTTTTCATAGATAATTATGAAATTTACCATATCTCTTGTGGTGTGTTGAAACTCTTGCAAATCAGAAGTTGCCACTTTGCAGAGTTCCCATTTCCTCGAACCTTACCTAGTCCTAGGTTCAGAGTTGGCTACGACACCTAACACATAAGCTGAAAAACACAAACAAATTTCCACTAATCAATATAGTTAACCTATGTCGATTAGAAATCTAAAATGCCTAAGTAGCTATAGGAAAAATAAACTACTTAAGTGACATGTGCAAGGTGGCTGGTTTACGTGCATTAACCAGAGGCCAAGGCTTGGAATTTGGTTACATAGGGGATAGATTAGTGGCCCATAATGCATTTTAATACCCAAAATTCTCAATTAAGCCCTAATTTGCATTCATTGTGCATTTGCTTTTAAAAGAGTTAAATCTAATTTCACCCAACATGTAATCAAACAAAAAGATCCATCTCCTTTAGTTCTTCGATTAGCAATGACGTGGCGCTGATATGACAGTCAGCATCAGCATCTTCATTTGCATTTTTAACGAGAAAGAAGAAGATAAACTCAAACAAAAAGGCATACAATTTGGAGATTTCATTGTCTGGAAAAAAAAAAAAAAGCAACACTTAAGTAAATAACATCGAACAAATTGAAATCTAAATCGGAAAAATCCAAAAGTTTTCATGGAATCCAAACGCCGAGATGTAAATTCGCATATAAGTCTTTTAAAAAAAATACTTCAATTTCCTGATAGGAAAATTAAAAACTCATCCTCGACTTTTGCTCGAGCAAAAGCAAACCCTCTCAACATTAACATCCGTAAAAGCAGGAGTTTCAAAAAGTGAAAATTCGAAAACAACAATAGAGGCAAAAGCACCCCGCCCCCCCCAACCCTACCGGCGTCAAAAAAGGAAAAAAAAATTCACTGCTGTCAATTAAAAACCCTCCAGCTGTCGAATTATTACCGAGGTCGGCCGGGCCAGAGCTACTTCCATTTAATCCTCAGATAGGATAGACCTTCCGCGTCCCGACAAAAAAAGGAGCCCGAACAAATTCTCGGGCGCCCGGTGACGTGTCCCAACGCGGAAATCTACATCCAGATTGGTCGTGACGTAACCCGCGTGGGCCCCCCGCCCCACCCCAGCGCGACTTGGACTCGGCCCGCCCTCAACCCTACGCAACGCGAACCTTCCCAGAAATGTTGTGTCTTAAATTGATGACAATTTATTATTATTTATTATTTATTTTTTGGTCTTCGTCTTAAATAGTTGGCAATTTACTTTACCGCCCTAAGGGGCTAAAAATCCTATGCGCAGGAAAACGCGCCGAGGCCCCGGGGAGACCCCATTGGTCCACGTGTCCGGCGCGACTTCCGATGCCGGGGGAAGATAAAGTCGTCGTCGTCTATCCATTTTACTAGTACAGTTCATTTGGAAGGGTGAAAGGAAAATCGATTTTATTTTTTTTATTTTTAATTGGGCCGTTCCACGTGTTGCCTCGTGTGCAACTACTCGGCACGGCAATTTTTTAATGTTGGCTCCCGTCGTGTCATTCTTCCAAGGGACGAAAAATGGTGGGTTTGGTTTGGTTTGTCCATCTTCAAATTTGCCATTGCGTGAGCTCCTCCTTTCGTGGCCTTCTCACCTAAGCCAATAGGATTATCTATATATGGTGCGAATTATAAATTTTTTCTTTTTCATAGTGGTGTCAAAATGTGTTGATTGGGCATTCGATTTAATTTGATTAAAGACTAAATACGCGATTCGACTTATCAGACACCTCATTCGTGATGTGTTTTGCAAATTTCCTAATCATTATTTCTGTTATTTCATAACTTATTCTTGTCGTGATTGACTTGAAATCTCGCATTCCTAATTATGTAATGGGATTTTGATTATCTTATCAACCATGTGATATAGTGCTGTGAATAGATTAGTTGGGTGATGGGAAGATACCGATCCAATCATATAATGGGAACAATTTCTTAGTCCACGATACTTTAGTATATGCTACATACATTGTATGATTGTTCTCACCCTCATAATTTGCACATGCCAAGGGCAACAAATCTTGATATTTCCCCATTTTCAAACCATGTCACCATCGAAAAATCTTCTTTTTTTATTGGGTTTTAAGAAGAACGAAATAACGAAGGGATAAAAATACCATTTAATTGGCAAATGTGTGTGTGTACATAATACATACATACATACATACATGCATACATATATATTTTCTGCTTTGCATGTTTCCGGTGAAGGAGCTGAGCTTGGGCCAATCCCATGTGGTAGTTCCCGGTGAAGGAGAAGACCGTGGAGGTCGTCGTCTTCGATTCATTATTTATTAGCTTTCAGAGACTTCTTCGTGGGTCCATACCAGTAGAGAGAGAGAGAGAGAGAGAAGAGAGAGATTATCCTTAATCCGATCAGATCACATTCTCACACGACACCAACTATAAAAATGCCACCATCCCTCGGCAGAGGAGAACTTCCAACACTCCGCCTCCATCTATTCCTCCATTCTACCTTCCTCATTCGCGCTTCGAGCTCTCCATCAATGGCCGCCTCGAGAATGATCTCCCGGCCGACGCCCACCCACCACCGCCACCGCCCCCACGGTCACGACGACGCCGTCTTCGAGTTCGACGAGCCCGACCTCCTCTGGTCCTCCAACGACGACGCCTCCTACGACCCGACGAAGGCTCAGCCCCGGTCCCTGAAGAAGCTGCAGCGGCGGCCGTCGTCGGCGGCGGAGGCGCCCTCTTCTCCTGCTGCGGCGGCAGCGTCGTTGCCGGTGAACATACCGGACTGGTCGAAGATCCTGCTGGGGGACTACACGGAGCACCACCGGGGGAGAGAGGCCGCCGAGGACTGCGGCGGCAGCGACGGCGAGGGAGAGGACGACGGGGACAGAGTGCCACCGCACGAGTTCCTGGCGCGGCGGAGGGGGGCGTCGCTGTCCGTCCACGAGGGCGTCGGGAGGACGCTCAAGGGGAGAGACCTCCGTCGCGTCCGGAATGCCATTTGGAAGAAAGTTGGTTTCGAAGACTAGAGAGAGAATACAGAGACACAGAGAGAGTCGGCTCCTCGGTTGATATTTCGACTAAGATACTATATTATTACCAGTTATATTATATGCTCGGAAGCACATATAATGTCGTCGGGGAAATTTTTGATACAGCTTAGGCCGTGTTAGAGAGAGACGCAAACCCTTTTTTCTATCTCTATCTTTGTCATCGGCTTAAGCTTCATTTTCCTCCATTAGTTCTTTCTTTCTTTTCTTTCACGGATCAATCTGGTGTTGGGGTGCTGTGTTTTCTGTTCTTGTTACTCTTTTTTGGAAGGGAAGACAGACTCTCCTCTCTGCATGTCATTCATCTCTCTCTCTCTCTCTCTCTCTCTCTCCTCGATCGCAGTGGATGCATTTTTGGTTCTTTCTTTCTCTCCATTAACAGTGTATCATCTTCCAATTCCGCCCTTATTTTCTGTCCTTGTCCCTTTGCCCGAATTCCAATCTCGGCAAAAGAGAAAGGACGAAACCAGGAAGAATCGAGACTTGGCAGAATTAAGAAAGAAAACGTTGGAAGGATGGAGGAGGTGGAGGTATTCCGGAAAACGACAAAAGTGGTGACGACCCATAGGAATTGTCGGTAGGTGAGAAAGCTACCCGGGAGCTATTATTACATTAATTGAGACGAGCCCCCGAAAAGGAAAAAAAAAATAAAATCGGAACCTAGGACAGCTTTCCGTGTGAACTTGTTTTCTCTTTTTTTCTTTTTTCTTTTGATTTTCTTTATCGTCGATAAACAGGATAACTTATGATGTTAAAATTATTTCGGTATCTGTCGGGTTCTCATCGAGGATTCTTAGATAATTAATGAAAAATTCAAGTAATATGATTTTGTATAAGGAAAAAAAGAGAGCCTTACAAACGAATATCTCGAAACATATGTTATTTATACCTGATAGAATTTCATCTAAGGTAGACACGGAATACACGCGTAGATGTTTGGCAAGCTCCTCGAAAATGACCATTAAGAAAATCGATCGAATTGATAAAGATGTTAGATTTTTTATGTTTTGGGCGACCGTGGGTTTCTTGGGTAGGCGAATCTAAGCAGTGTCATCCGTTTCCTAGTGCTGGAGTAACGACAAAAGAGGATGCTAATTGACCTTGTCATATAATTTGAGCGAGATAAGCTATTGCACGATTGGATCATCGACGTGCTCTCTATCTATCTCATACCGTTTCTCGCCATCAATACAAAAACCAATATAAATGCCACGATTGGATAATCGCACTTGCCAATTCTTTATTATGTTGAAGCACCTGGGCAACAAGCACTAGAAACCCTAGCTTTTATAGGTCATGATCCTAATTAATTCCCGGGGCGGTAATGACGTGAATCAATCCCCATCACTCGAAGTTATCTTCGGGATTACTTTAATCTAATTATAAGGGCTGACCATAATTGAAGAAAAGAACACAGCAGAACCTTGCTACCGAACACCAACTGCTCTAGTTGATGTTCTTCATGCAGAGGTAGAAAAAGAAAAGAAGAAAGGGCGACCTCCATCGTTACTATTAAGTAAAAATTGTTATTGGAATCTGGTTTTGGCTTAATATTAGTATGGATGGACAGTCTGATAGGTGAAAGGAGTTAATTTAGAAATATCACGAGAAAGAGAATCATGGTGCATCCTTGATTTTACTTTGAATGAATCATTTTTTCAGAGCTGGAAGAAGTGAAAGCAATAATTTCGCAACTTCAATGGTCGAATGAAATGCCTCAAGGTTTTGATGATCCAGGGAACCCCGCACCCTGGCTATGCACCCTGCTGATAGTCGGGGGAGTAAACCCTGAGGGTCGCACGTGCTAGTCACCACACACATATAACCAGGTAAGTCACCTTATGACGAAGCTGAGATTTGAACTCTCGACCTTTTATGAGAGGAAGAGAGCGCAAGCCAGCAACGCCACCCGGGTGAATGGTTTGGCTAAATAATCATTGAGTTTGCATTAATCCAATTTTGGCATCTCTACTATGCTTATCTATACCTATTATGGTTTATTGGAAGAACAGATAAAACAATCTTTTGTTTTTTCTATGTTGTGAGCGATTGAGGGAAAATTATTCAAAAGTCCTTAATTGCACTTTTACTAATTCAATTATAAACTTTTTAATTTTGTTAGTTGAGTTACAAACCTTTTTACGTTATGCCATTTGAGTCTATTTGGCCAATTTTAGTATGAAATTATTAACGTGGATGCTAGCCATCCTAAGTGGTGTGATTAGTACTGAAATGAATTTTTTTATTATTTTATTCTTTTTACCTACCCATCTTTCGTCTCTACTCATTCGTAGGGCCTTGGTGGGGGTGAGCTTCACCGGTGGTTGGGCGAGGCTTGACTTTACTATATACATGTCAGAATAAGGATAAAATCATTAATTTCTCGAAAAGAATTTTTCACCTACAATGGGGACAGAGCCCCCAGAGGGTATAGTTGCCCAATGCAAAGACTCCTCGCCGGAGGGGGGATGGAGGGGTGGGGTGCGGTGAACGGGCAGAATTCCCTTTCGCGGCGACCCGGGACCAGGGTCGCGATCCCCGTTCCCGCCCCCACTCGCCCCATCCGCCCCATCCCAGCCTGTCGCCGGACGAGTGAACGAGGGGCGCTTCCTGATTTTGTCACCTAGCGGCTCATCGTTCCCATTTGTCTCCACCACTACCCCGCGCATCAAATTCCTACTTGCGCAAGTCGAAGACGGATGAATGATGATTAGCCACCGTGAGACACATGCCGAGGCTCTCGCGTCGGTCTCCGTTTGTCGGGTGCCGAAGATTTTAGACGAAAGTGACGTCAAAGGGGGAGTGACGTCTTCGGAGAAAAGGACGCCCGGTGGCATCGTGCGTGCATGGTGCACCATAACGAGGTGAGAAGGGAAACGAGTGGAGTGAAGAGGACTTTGTTCTTTTCTTTTTTGTACTAATGATGGTAAGGAATCCAACCCATTGTAGGGCTCGAAATATCTCTCTAGTTACTCTACGTGGGGCTTTTGCCCACCCCATTCTTCCCGTCCCCCCCTCTTTAGGATTCCGCGACCTCGCTCGGACCACCGCTAAGGGACGGTACCCTCGAGGACAAAGTGTCAGAAGGTGAGCATACGAGGAGTTTTGCCAGCAGAGAAACAAACCCATTATGAGCCTCAAAATATCTCTTCCGTTGTCCGACGAGAGACTTTTGACCACAACGACATACTCGCGTATTGAAACTTGGCATGCAATTGTTGGATCGACGCAGCATCACCGCTCACAAAGCACCCAATGGAACAAAAAACACAGAAAAGAAAAAGCGATTTAGTATCGCTTTGTAATAGCATCAGACGACATATGCTAATAGATATGTCTTTTCATAGGAGAGAAAAAGATTGGGTAAAGGTAGACTATATGTAACATGATACATCTTTCATTCATGTTGCGCCTGACTCCAAGTAATGGTATATCAAACATTCAACATTAGATACAACATTTAATACCCTAGAGTATCTCGTCCTACACTAGAATCGAATATGAAATCTTACAATAAGTCCCGATGATAATAACTAGTCTCAGTCATATCAACTAATTCTTTGGAATTTTCTCAATGGAGATATTTCCTCAAATGAATACCAAAACGTATATAGATATGTATGATTTTGTGAAATCGTCACCAACGTTTCTAAGACCTTAAGTTGTTATATAAAAACATTGTTTAATTATTAAATATTCTAACACACATACACACAGTCTCTCTCATACGTAGATGGGACTTTAGCCTAAGACAACATGTTCGGAAATTATGTGAAATTTTACGAAATCTCTACCAAATATTTCAAAAACTCAAGCTATTGGATAAGAATGTAATTTAATTTAAGTATTCCAAATTTTCAATAAGAGACCGGGGGAGACTAGTTGAGTTCATATTGTTCTCGTGTATCATGCTTGCAAGAATGACCAAAGCCTGTGTAAACAAAGTCAATCCTCTTTTGATTTTTGGTCGAGGCTTCGAGAGGGAATCGTACCGTGGAAAAAGTGGTGGATAAGATATGCTTGAATGAGGTTAGGCTTTAGCAATTATTCGCCTTATCTCATTGACCTCAAAGACTTACTTTTTCGCAGCTAGAAATCTATGGACGGGTGTTGTACTATTGTCAAACAACTTAGAAGACGAGTGAGTCTTCTTTCTTGATATATTTCCTTCTCGATCGACAAATCCTCATGAGCGGAGCGACTCTATTGGCTAGAGACTAGAAAATTACACGTGGGACGGTGGTATTGGGAGATTCTTCTCCTTCTTCTTCTTTTGCCCTAAAATAAAAGAAATTAGGTATTCTTTAAGTTAGCTAAAGGAATTGGTTTTATAACAGGACATGGTGCGCCAATATTTTCAGTGTGGATGGCGGTTATCTTTGAAATTCAATTGGGATTCTTGCTTATGACTTGGAACTTGTAAATTTAACATTTGAGAGATCTAAATGATCTCTCTTAGTTGATTATTTGTTACTGCAAATAATTCCAGCGTTTAGCATACTATATCTTGAAGAGATTATTACATTTAAGTTTGAAGTTATCCCTTTTATTGTAATTTACAAATTCGAATAGAATAGATATGCCTAAAGCCGAGAGGATCAGAGGTATGATTTTTTGAAGTTATATATTGGAGGAAAGACCCCAAACACGTGAGCATTCATAGTCCTTGTGGTGTACGCCGTGCTTGTGTCACGGGCACCTCTGGATCGTGACGCTTGCATGTGGGGATGGCGAGAGGCGGACGGGGGGATTGCATGGATATCCGCCTTGTGCCCCATGTTGGGGAAGTTTATGGGCCCATTCCACCTCTGCGAGGCATACGGGTTTCGCCACTCACTTTGCCTCACCCACATTTTTCTTAATCTTAATTTTGAGCTCTATTTATTCCGTAGAAAACAACTTTTGAGGAAAATGTCTTCCAAATTTTCTGATGTTGGGCGTATGGAAAACAAACTGATCAAGAAAAATGTTTTCTATCAACGAAAAAGAGGTCTTATAAAATAGAAAAGTGAAAATACATTTTCCTCCTCTTTCTTTCATTCAAACCAACCACGTTCTCTTTCATGCCCTTGTTTTAATAAGTGAAAATTATATATTCGAATTCTTGAATGGGAAAATTCCAAAAAAGGCCTCAAGTGCTCTTATTTTCCTAAATAAGGGTCCAAAGTGGATTTTATTTCAAATAAGAGCATAAAGTGCCATCACTTTTTCAAATAATGGCATAAAGTGGTTATATTTGTTTCAAATAAGGGCCCTGAGAGGCTCTGTTTATTTCAAATAAAAGCCTAAAACGACTATGTCTATTTGAAATAAGTGCCTGACTTTTCGATGGTTAATGGCATTTTCATCATTTGATATTTTTTTTTTCATTTTTTTCATTTTTCTTCCCTTTTTATGATTCTTCTTCTTCATCATTGCTGGTGGTTGGTAGCCCACAAAGGGTTGGGCAAGGGCCAGCTTTGTCGGCCATAGGCGAGGGATGGTCTTGCCTAGGTGAGGTGACCTTCACTTTGGGGGAGGTTACCCTTGTGGCCATCCATGAGGTCAGGCCCTTGTTGACCACGGGCAAGGTCGACCTCACCAAATCTGGTGAGGGTCGGCCTTGCTTGGGACCGGCAAGGGCTTGATGACCCTTGCTCGGAGTCTTGCCTAAAGAAATCTCCTTTGATTGAATTGCGTTCCCATCGTTCTCCCCATTTCTTGATTAGAGGGAGTTTTGGCTTCGTTGGAGTGAGAGAGATTGAGCATGCAAATTTCAGCTCTTTGGTCTCTAGCTGTCCCTCGCCACTAAGTGAGGATCATTGAGCCCTCGTAAATGGTCGTAAGGGGTGGCTTCCCCTAGGGTAAGGGTCGCCTCGCCTAAACCTTTGTGGGCTTCGTCGGTGGCTGGCAGGCTAGCTACCAGTGATAAAGAAGAAGAACTAGAAAAAAAAAGGAAAGAAAAATTAAAAAAAGGAAAAAAAAGAAAAAAAGGGTAAATGATAAAAATGTCCTTGACTAGTTGGAAAATTTAGTTGGTTAGCGACCAATGAGGTTAGGCTCTTATTTGAAACAACCATAGTCACTTAATACTCTTATTTGAAATAACCATGGCCACTTTAAGCCATTGTTTGAAGTAAGATTCACTTCAGGCTCTTATTTAAAAAAATGAGGGCATTTGGAACCCTTTTTTGGAATTTTCCCTTCTTGAAATGATAAGAAAAAGTGATTGTATTTGGTGTAAGACTTTTAACGATTGATCAAAGTTTGACCAACTCTAACCCGAGGTTCAACCTTTTCAAACACCGATTGGACGGTGTAATTGGGTAGCATTCTTCGAAATCGTTCTGGCGATACCTAATTTGCCTTAATAAGTGGAGAGCTCTTAACCAAAGACAAAAGCATCACAAATCTAAATCACCGGGGTGGATTTGGGTTGAAGCCATGGCCGGGTCAAATATAATTCGCTCATATTTTATCGCATGAAGATGGATCTACACGAGTTAAATAATTCAATTTGGTCAAATCCACACTTCAGCTATTCGTTTTCAACCAATATACAACACTTGCATATGCATAACGTGCTATGATTTGCAACACAATCACAAAGAAATAGAGTAAAAATGAGAGAGAGAATTCAAGACATTAGGTTTTATCCTGATTCACCCTCAAACTAGGGCTACATCCAGTCGAGCATTCCACTATGATTAGCACATCATGTTTCTCTATTACATCCCTCAATTATAAAAGAAAGACAAAATCTATACCCAATAACTATTCATGGCCTCTAGCCAAATTATCAATAAATATTCACTCAAACTATAAAAGTCCTTTGCTGGCGCGGGGGCATTGTCCTCGTGACCTCCGAACCCTTGCCCGCTCACTAGGGAGCGAGACTCTTTTGCCATTTTGTCAATAAGGAGTATGAATCACACCAATATAATGAAGGCCTACGTGCGCACACACAAGTACGCTCGGATGCCAAGATCTTAATGATTGCGTCTAGCATTTTCCGCTACACGTGCTTCTAATACCAAACTTATGCGAGCTAAATCTCATTAAAATTGAATGATATTTTATCTTGTCCTATCATGATTTTTTTGGAATATAATATGTGCTATGCACTCAGCTTGTTTGTAAACGAAGAACCAAACCATATGGTAGCTATTCAACAGGCACATAGGCAAATAAAACCCACCGATTTGTGTAATAACGTTTCGCAAGCTTGCGGACCATGAAAGTTCTATTGGAATATTGGTAGCAAGCGACAAAGATAATCCCAGAACTTTGAAATGGGCTTCTTTGGTACACGTATTGGGCTAACTCCACTCTCAAAGTAGATTTTTTTGGCGTTACAGGATTCGGCCTAACTTCTATCGGAGGTTTACGTTTTAGGTTTAGGCTTCTTGAATTGAGCAAGAATTAGCAACTGCTTGCCATTGGATGTTGTCGCTAGGTGTCTCTCGTTAGTAGGTTCATCCAGGTATACTAATGTGGATAAGTTGGCAATTTCTGACATGAATTAGCATGTTTTATGTGATTATATGACAAAAACAAAAGCGACGCGAATCTGATATTGTTTCAATTGACAATAGAATTAGCTTTTCATATATCCAAGCAGTTACGATTCTTCTGAGATGGGCCTCAAGGGAGTTTGGCCAATTGCTAAGTAAGTACAACTAACCCTTTCGTGAGTTGGAGCTGGTGCTTCGCAGAACTCTCTCGAGTTCTATTGATTACCACTTGATTTTTCATTCATTTGATTTTAAGCTAGACTTAGCAATAACCCATTTAAGCAGGTAAGGAGCCGTGTAAGGAGCCGTGCAAGAGCACGCCTTACTCATGCAAACTAGAGATTGTTGAGTACGTGGACTTGTTTAGCTAAATTTATTTCATACCTATTATCAATACCTTTTATCTGAATGGAAAAGTACAAAAAAAAATCTTAAATTTATTGCATAAATACCAAGAAATTGTCCTATGATATGAGCCATGGAAAATGAAAATATAATTTATGGTAGGTATACTATATCACGCACATGGCCCTTCCACAGCCTCTGAATATGGACTGCCTGTTAGCCACCAAATTCTTCTTCGTTCTTTGACACATATCATGGAAAATTTTAAGGCAGCATAATTCCAAACATCCCTAGTCTTGAAGAATCATACCAGGTTGAAAGGAAGAGGGAACGGACTCTAGGAATTCATAGCAAACTACACAATATTATTTTTAAGAAGGGCGAGTTCTCTTCCCCTTAACGTTACAAGCTTTGCCTTATATAAGTATAAAACTATTCACAAAGACAAACATATAATTTTTGGTGATAGTTTTGGAGACCACCAATAATTTTTTGCAAACCTCTTCATGGTTGACAATAGCCAATTATTTCACACTAGCAGATTGAGCTTTATGTTCTTTAGCAAACACGATTTTGACTTTTGCTATAGTACATGAATAGTACTAACTAGTGCCATATATTAGCCAAATTTTATATACTTTCACGTAGCTTTCTTCTGACTTCTTTGACTTCTTTGTTTGCTTTTCTTCTGATGTCCTTTACTTGTTATGCTTATTGATAGGCTCTTCAGAGTTGTCATCCTAGTTTTTCGAGTCTTCTCCGTCCTTCTGTGTCCTGTAGTCACGGATAAGTTTTTCAACTTCTAGTGCTTTGAGATCTTCAGTACTTGTGTGATCCATGAGCTTATAGGAATTGGATGACACGTTAGTAGAGGTAATATATTGTTACTTGAGCATTTTGAGGAGCTTCTCCACTTCTTCAATTTATGGAGCAGCCTTTATTTTAGATGACCTTTGCTTCTTGAATGACTGATGAGAGCTTATTGGGATGTCAGTAGAGCTCACTGGAATGCCAGGTTGGGGTAGGTTCTCAAGTTGAAGTGATGGACTCTCCTTATTGAGGCCAAGATTGAGCGCAATTTGCAATTCACTATGATCAAAAGGATCTTGTGACAATGGACCTCCCCATGGATCCCGAGATGATGGATCTTGATCTTATGAAGATATTTGTGACACAGAATTGTCTCCATCATCCTATGCATCAATTCCGTACTATGTCTTTAAACAAGCATCGATTGTTGGTCAGGTAGCATGATAATCATCATAATGATCCTAAGAGATAGGATCATTGTCATCTTTTGGCCATGTTTCTAGAGGAATAACTCGATAGTTTTGACACAAATCCTCTGCAATTCCCGATACTAGAGAGGGTGAGCTAGTATAAGGGAGAGTTGCAAAAATATCATTTGGAATAAGTTGGGGTTTATATGTAGATACTCCAACGTTTGTTGGAATTTTGCACATATTTCCATTGGGTCATACATATAACCATGGCTTGAAGAATATAATAACTATATGAAGTTCTGGGTCAAGTCTACATATTTTGAATTGCACTTAGAAAATATTTTTCTATGCTTCCAATAGCTTAAACCAACTAACCATGTCTCCAAAATATTTGTACTTACATCCTCCTTGGATAATCCTACCAATGAAGAGAAGCATTTTGGCTATCAAGAACTTAATGGCAATGGTATAAAGATTGAACAAGTACTAAAAAAACCATTTGAGTGTTTCTGGGAATTCTTCATCCAGGGAGAAAGATAAGGGATGGATGAATGGATATATTGGGTGCAATCAATTTTGGCAAAGAATAAGGCCACTGTACTCGCTGAAATAAGGCCACCGTACTTGATGAAGATGCAAAAATGGTATTGCCACATAAGCCTTCCAAGATTTTTAAAGAGAACATTATCTTGGATAGGTCCAGAGATTTTTGGTGGGTATAAATATGAAGGCCATTTGGGTTTTATTTCTCAAGCTTTGAAACCATCTTGCAGATTTCTTACTACATACATATTTTTGGATGTGGTTAGTCGCAAATTCTTTTGGTTTGGACAAGAAATCATCAAGTATATTCTTTTTCCTCGCAATATGTTTGGTTTCAAAGTAACATTTAGGTAACTATTCTGCTCACCTAAGGAGCTGAGGATGAGGGATTGCTTCTGTTTGAACTTTAGCATCTGAGAAAATGAGGACATATCCATCTTTTTTATAAGATGAAACTTTTTTTTTTGATCTTTCACTCTTTCCATTTTTGCTTGCATCAATCTTCTACTCTTATGTCCACAATCTCTCTGTTTCCCATCAATTTCTTTGAGGAGAACAACAGCTCAATATTCATCACTAGCATCTGTTTGTAAGATTCTTTTTTTCTTGTAGAAAGATAAAAAAGTCTAACATATTTAGTTTACTATGATCCCCCGGGAGGAGCATATTTTTTGAGCATTTGCTGCAATGGGCTTACAAACTATGTGATTTTTGGGATAAAAAAAAAACCTACTTGTGGGAAAGGTGTTCGTCAGGGAACTGAAAATAGGGTCTAAAACATTCATTTGAATAGTGAAAAAAATCTTTTTACTATGGAATCCTCACTGGATTGCATGTCCATTGGCCAAGATTCCTTTTTGAATTGCTCATTAAACCATAGTCCATTAGGCAAAATTCTAAGTGTAGGAATTTTTGTGAGGATATCCCAAATAATGATAATATCTTTATTGGGTGAGCTAGAGCCAAGGCTTTTGGTAGTGATAGAATCATGATTGTTCTAAAGGGGTGAAATAATTAAATGGTAATGGATTTTTGAATAGTGAAAAATCTTTGGATGTCGAACTCTTATAGCAAAATTCTAAGGTATCTCTTTATTGGGTGAGCAAAAGAAGAGTCTTATGAAAAAGTATCGGGTGTATGAAGTCCAACACTTTTTTGAAAGTAACTCGGTATCAAGAATAGAAGCATCGTCTCCAATGTCAACAAGGGTAATGACAAAAATAGGTTTGTCATATTTGGATGGGTTTAACAAGAAAATATGGGAGAATGGAAGGAGTGTATGCACAGAGTTCTTGAACAATGGGGGGATTGGATCTTTTAGAGGAACAAAAGAAAATTCCTTTAGATTCTTCAAATGGACTTTCAATATCTCTAGTTTGTGACCATGTTTGGATCACACACATAGTGTGTTTGGTGGGTTCATCTTCAAGAGAGAATATTGACTTAACATCATGATCTTGGAATGATACTCCATTCTCCTTTTCTATTTTCTAAATTAAATGGGAATTTCGTCCCCCAACATTTGGGCAATTCTTCACAAAATGGCCTTTATTGTTGCAAATATAGCACCTGTTGAATTTTTTATGCTTTCTAGAGGAACCCCATCTGTAGTGTCTTTTTCGCAAGAATCTCCATTTACATCTTCTCCTTTTGTGTCCTCAACGAGAATCTTTTGAAATGTCTTCATTTTTTGCGCCGATCTCCACACGAAGGATCATCGTAGGAGTATTTCTTTGAACACCTAATTCTTAACTCAGGTTTATAGCAAGCCTGGTCAAGTTTTCTATTACTTTGGAGATAACTCTTGAAAGCTTTTTTTTACGGATGTAGAGATCGTCAATGGCAAGATGAATCTTCTACTGGAGCTCCCAAAAGAACATCAGTAATTCTTTTCTACTTATTTTGAAGGGATTTTCCTACAACTTGTCCAATTTTTTTTTTTTTGGAATAGAGGACAAGAACATCTACTTCAATTTTGGATAAGCTCCTAGAGCATTGAATAACTTAAGCATTTCCTAGAAATGATTATTCATATGCTTTCTTTTGCAATGAGCAACATTTTCTCTCAAAAATTCCCTTTAAGGTCTTCTAGTTTACTAATAAAGAAAGGGTGGATCACACGGATTGTCTAACAGAAATCTATTTGGAGCAAAAATGTCATTTGGTCTTGATTAGGAATAGTTCTCCACTAATCTTTTAAGCTTTTAGTAAATCTGCTCACAAACTTGGTCAATATATTATACCGATTTTCGATAATGAGTGCTCCAGTGTTGAGCCAAGCATGAAACTATTGAAGTTTTTCTGGCCATTTAGAATATGAAATATCATTGAGTGTAAAGTAATATTTTGAGGTTGAAGACTTGTGATTTGGGTTTTGTTAACACCTTATTTTTAGTCAATGCGTCGATAAAGGTAGAAAAAACCAAATTAGGGGTTTTCGATTGTGGCAAGGCCCGATTTTTGAACAAAAAGTGTTGTTGTTCAATTCCGTTTGTCACTTTAGTTTTAGAAGAAAATTTCCTATTCATTTAATACAAAAACCTAGGCTGACTTTTTAATTAACCCTTTGACCAAAAGTCAACCTTAGGTCAAATTTTGGTTTTCTACACCAAAATGTCCCATTTTAAGTTTAATTTCACTTTAGAAATGGAAATTTTAAAAAATTCAAATATTTGACTATAAAATCAAACTATTAGTGAAAAGTCAATTATGGTTTGACTTTTGGTCAAACCTTTGACCAAACAAATTGAAAAATATAAAAAATAATAAAATAACCTCATTTTAGCTTCAATTTGACTTTAGCATCAAGAATTTTGTAAAAACCGATTAAGAACCTCATTTTTCCAAATTGTTCGATCTTAGGTTCAATGAAATTACTTTCATTTTAGTCATAATTAAGCTTAGTTCCTTTTGTGACATTTGATCTAGAGGCAATTTACCCATTCATTCGTTCAATTAATTTTGAGATCGGGCAAAGCAAAACATCAATTGACACTTTTGCCTCTAATTAGGGGTTCGAATCGATTCTTCATGATTTGTGAATGAACACTTCCATTCTACTCAATTTAGTGAGTTAAGTCCAAATTCGGGGTTAATTTTAGCGAATTCACTTGCCAACTCATTGATTTGGGAGATTTACCTTTATAGGCCTTAAAAAAAAATAGGGCTATCGAGGATTCAAGAAATTTGAGTTGACCTATTCATGATTAGGGTTTAATTTGATGAATTGAGGTTTGATTTTGACATTAACCCTTGATTTAATTTTGACAAGAATGTCGTGTCATCAATTAAAGGTCAATTTGGATGCAATGAGTTCCCCTAGGCATGGGTAATTAGACTAATAGGTGTTTTGAAATTTTAATTGAGTTCAATTTCAAGTAATTTGCGAATTGAGACCAATAATTAGGTAAAATCGTCCAATTTAAAGCCTAAAAAGTCTAATTTGGTGTACCCATGATGTAGATCAAATAATTTTCATAGCAATTAGATAATTAGGTTAATAAAAAATCATGAAATTAAATTTCCATGGTTTAATTAGTTTAATTTGCTTGGAATTCAACTATTTCTCCTAAAAATTGGACCATTTTCTTTCCGATTAGGCAAATTATCTTTTCAATTCAGTTCATTAGGGACTAAATCGCATAAACCAAGAAAAGAATTGGACCAAATCAGCCAAAGACTGGTTGAACCAATCAAACCGGTCCAAATATGGTATGATCGGTCATACCGATCATCGGCGGAGGAGGTCGGTTCTGCCATCCTTTGACCGGTTTTCTACCGGCGGCCACCACCACATAGTGGCCTAGGCTAAATCTTATAAGCCATTGATTACATTAAATTTTGTTCATTCAAATTACCAAATGTTAAATGTATTTATCATGATTAGAAGCTTAAAGGAGTTAGTTAGGCACATGGGTTAATCCCTTGCCGTTGGATTAATTCGACATCTAGGATTTGAGATTAGGAAGGGGTATATATACCTTTTTCCCTCCAAAATTTTGGGAAGGAAGCCATTTTTGGGATCTACATTTTGCCTCTACAATAAAGTTCTCTCTAAACCCTCTCTATCTCTCTCTTATTCTTGCCTCTCTCCCTCTCAAAAACCGCCGGGCTATTTTGGCCTCAACCACTCGAACCGCCACCACCGGCCTCACTCCATCGATCTTCGGTGTCGGTCCTCTTTTGCCAACCTACCTCTCTCCCTTCTAGATACCCTGGTGATTAGCAGCAGCCTTGACGTTGTTCTGATTAGCCCGTGTGAGGTGATCTTCCCTCGGTGGTTGAAGACCGGTTTAACTTGGAACGGTTTTGGTTTAGTAGAGAACCGGCAACAAATCCAGTGCTGATTCTTCATTCTCTGGTGACCAAATCCTCCTCCGTCATCCTTGTGTTGATCTTGTGGTGGCTGGTGATCGATTTCTATAGAGCTGAACTTGATTTAATGGTTAAACATCGACGAAGGTAAATTTCCTTATCATGAGCTTGATGAAGCGAGATCCCAAAAGGCAATCAGGGCTAGAGCTTGAGTTTAGGTTTGATTCCGTGATTGATGAGGTTGTAGTGATGTTTCGTGATGTTCATGGATTGATTTGTTTGTGTGAATGTGATGTGATTAGGCTTGGTTTAATGATTGCTCTTGATTTGTCAAATTGGATTCCAGATTGGTAAATCCAAGTAAATTTCTTCGTTTGAGCTTGAAAACTTGTTCGAATGTATTCAAGCCTCTTCCATTTTTAAAATAGATTCAATAAGCTTTCTGAGGAGCCATAGAACACTTCGATTGGCCTCCATTTGATATTTGAAAACTATCATCAAATTCGCATCTATGTTCTGAGATTAAATACTGATTACTGATGTTCTGTGATGAATCCGACCTTTGTTGTTACGCGATTTTTTGTCAATTTTTGTAATCAAAATTTCGAGATGATTCCTTCATAAAAATGTTTAGAACATGTTGGTCTAGAACATATATATTTTTGAAAATTCTTTGAGATCAATACATTAGGATGAAAGGCCCTAACATGTATTGGTTTATGGAGTTTTTGACTGCATGTATCGGTTTCGTGAATTTTTTCTGAATTTTGTGTTCGAATTCTACCTTTGAGTTCCTCATGAAAGTTGTGCATGGAGATGTTGGTCATAACATAATTTTTATTCTTAGAATCTTTCAATGACAACAACTAGGTCAAATCCACTAAAACATGTCCTCTGTTTTGTTGGTCCGTATAGTCCTGAATCCAAAATTTTTACTTTGTTGATTTTATTGTGATTTTTCCAAAAATATTGTTGAGTTGAATCCTTCTAGATATTTGTTCATATGAGTGTTGGTCATGGCATATATTTTTCTTGTGATTTTTGAATGTCATTGAATAGGTCAATTTCCTTAAAAATTGTCCTGACCTCTGTTTTGCCCTGTACAAACTCAAGTATACATATGTGTGTAATCATGCACTTGATTGTGATTATTTGTCCATGAAAACCTTGTGAATGTCATTGCATGTTATAATGTTACCTTAAGGACACTTATGCCATGTTAATTGACCATCGTTTCATCCCATCATTGTATGTTTTCATGTAATTTGATTCCGTCCTAAAAAATACATTCAATGTATGTCTCATCATTACCATTTTCATATCATGCTTAGTGATTGCATTAAGGCCTTGATCCCTCAATGAAAATTGTTTGTGGTTTGAAGCTTGACCTATGTGATTTGTCTCACACTTTTTCCTTATCATATAGGAGAGTTAAACCATGCAGTTTGTTCATGTGCTTGCTACCCTGAATTTTATCATTTTGCATGTTCATGAAAGTGTCTATTATTGAATAAGTAAACGACCTGAATTGATCATGTCATCTCTTAGAAAGTGTTAGGAAATTAATTAATCTTTCTAATGACATCAAAATTAAGACATATGCATGTCAATTGACCCACTTTTCCATTTTTACAAAGTTGCCCTGAATCTGGAAAATCACAAAATTCGGAATACATACATGATCACTTGTATGATTGTATTTTGCTATTTTTTTTCATAATTTTTATATTGTGATATGGAACACGGACCCTTCACCAACTTTTTTTTGTCATTGTTATGACTATTATGTGGTAAAATTTCTAAAATTTTCAAAATTTTCAACATGTTCATAACCTCATAAGATTGCATCCATTTGTTACTGCCCTATTATGCTTTGATACGTTTTTTCACGTTCTGGGATTTTTATAAATTCTAATGTAGCTTGTCTTAGGTTGTCTTCATAAAAAATGTTCTACATTGAGTGTATTATGCACTGTAATTTTCATGAAGCTAATTGCTCAATGGGTCTTGTTCAATTGCTTGGTCCTTGTTAAGGCATTATAGTTCCCCTATTTTATTGTTTGATTTTGATATATGTGCGTTCCATGATTTTTAGAAATGATGCATGCGGAACCAATCCATGATGTCTTCACGACTTTTGATTGTATTTTCTCTAACTTTAAACATAAGAATTCTCAAAAATAAAAAGGCCATTCAATGCATGTTTGATGCTTGGATTATGATCGATACATGCTTGATGAGTGAAGTGAACTAGCATCGGTACACTTATTGTTTGATTGAGTAGGAAACAAGGCCCTTGGGATTGCTTGTGTGCTTATCTTCAAGTTCAATGCATGTGATTGTTAATTACTCGCACAAGCCCGATGCATGTATGTGGATAATCTTGGGGTCACACATTAGAACTCAACTTTATGGGTTATGATGTTAGTCATCGTAAGTGAAGACTTATGATGATTAATGATCATATACCGTGTCTAATAATGAATGGGTATAACATGTCATGACATGCTGTGCATTTAACTTCAAAGGCCGACCTTGAGGCCCTTTCTAATTTGTTAGTTGAATGATTCTTATTTGCTCACTTGCCACGTCTCGTGTACTTTTGTTTGAATTAGTGTTTGTTTCCATTGTACACTATTCATTTAGAACTAGTCTAGAATTAGGGTTAGCAATGAAGGCGGTCCCAAAGATGGTGATGGTTGATGTCCTTTTTGACCCAATCTTTGTATCATTCATTTGATACCCGACACATGTCTCGGGTTTTTTCAACATGTTGTATAAAAGCCTGATAAGTTATGGTTCCTTACCCTTCCTTCTCTTTATTTTATATGTTCTTTTTGGGGATTGCATGTTTAGATTTATCACTTTCCTTGGTTGTTTACTTTTCGCACTGCGATTTCAATTAAAATTGTTTGTCGTTCCTTTTCCATTTTTTAGAATTAGAATGGCATGAAACCGACATCCACGCATGATCACTTTTCCATTTTTATATGACATGAAAAAGTAAAAAGACACACAAGGACACATTAGGTAAAACACGATGACAGTTAGGTACCAAAATGGCCCAAGTCCCCGAACCCTAGAGCTCTGGTTGTGTAGGAATTGAGGAAACCTCTACCAACCCTCGATTGGGCTTTCTAGCTAGTCCCCAAATTGATGCTAGTGGTGACTCCTAAACATTTACCTTAGGTTGTCAATCAACTTAGATAAATAAAATGAAACTTCCCCCTATTGTGCGGGGGTATGGGCTTAGGAGAGTCCGCACTCATGAGAGATGGACCTTTCGGTGGATATGGTTGTCATTGATGGTGTGTTTGAGCCGTCTTTGACAACTTGCCCTCTAGGACCATCGTGTGAGCAAATGCCCCTAAATTTTGTCCCTCCCGACATTGACCATCGTCAAGGACGAGTCACGACAGGTTTGAATCACAAAGGTTTACTACTTCTAACTTGGATGAATTTGAATGTATTTTTGCTTTAGGTGACATAGTAGGCTTATGGGATTTTCGTGTTTTAGGCTCATAGGTTGAAGTGCTTTCAAAGGAAAATGAGTCTGTTTTTGAGGTTGATTCAGAGGGGGGAAAGAAGTATTTTGGCTGGTGGAATCAATTGCAGCAATGATTGGTGTTTTTTGTTGAGTTGTTGTTGCAAAAAAGCCTCAAGTAGATTTGAAACCATTTGGGTAGGAGGAGGTTCTTGAAAAGTTTCGGGAGCTTGCTTCTTTTCTTCTCTAAGCTTCTTTTGTCTTTCAATTTCTTTGATCTGGTTTTGAAGTGTAATAATATCACTTAATTATGTCTTTGGGGATTTTTCAAAGATCAAAGCAATTGATTAGACCTTAGGAGAAGTTGCATTCATAGAAGCGAGACTCCATAGCTAGGAAAATGGATTTGAAGGTGGGATGAATTTTCCTTCTTGTAGGAGTTTGATCTATCTCCTTAGTTTTTCCATTTCAGCCATTTGATCTTCCAAATAATGATGATGAACAAATCTCCCAGATTTCATCTTTTGTAATATTTTTGGAACGTCTTGAGTAGTTTGTTTGTGACCAAAGCTATTTGGTCAACCTTTCGGTCAACATGATCAAGACAAGTTAGATTGTCTTGGGAAAATTATTTTGGGCTAAAACATTCTTTGATTGCCAATTTAGGACCGCTTCAGCAACAATGACTTTCTTTTGTCTCCCATGATCATCAACATTTGTAAGATTTAGAATTTTGGGCATACGATGGGACCGATGTTGAGTGTTAGTAAATTCTTCTAATGCTGGGAGTGGAGCATTAGAATTAGATATTTCCAAAGGTTAAAAAGTCTGAGGGTTGAAACATACACACAGTGTTAGAAGATCAGGTGGTGGCTCTAGGGTTGGGGAACATGAGGATTGTGGTGTTTTGGGTAGTTCCAAAGGAAAAGAGCTTTCCTTGACCCATTATAAATGGGTTTGTACAAATGTGAAACAACTGGTTTACAATGGGGGTTTCTTTTGGGTGGTGACTAAGGTGGTGGAAGAGGCTCACATGGTTTAGGAACCAATGAAAGAGGCTGTGGATTGTTTCTTTCTCTTGGACGATTTGTTGTCTTCCTCGTCATCCAGGGGGTTCATACAAAGGGAGTATTGACAATCAAGATCCTAAAAATATTATCAAGTACGGGGATCCTTGTAGTAATGAATTTGTAGTAATGAATAGGTCGTCCCTCTTGGTCAAAAGATTCAATCATAGGCTTTGAATCTTGATGGATTGAATCTTTTGACCATCATCAGCTGAAATGTCTGTTGCTCAGGGTTGCATCATAAAAGTAGTAGGAAAAATAGAAGAGGTGGCTTCTTACTCTTCCTTACTAAATTTGATGACAATTGTGCTGTCTTTTTTCTTGGTGAGTTGGGACTCTGTGGATTGAATTAGCCTAGAGTTCTAGTGAACTTTTTCATAGTTAGTTACCCAAGTGTCTAGGAGTAACTTAATTGGTTGATCTCGAGGAATCTGTCTTGGCACATGGATAAAGAAATTTTGATCATTATCCATTGAGATAAACAAAGTGTCTTTAGAACCAGGGAAGTTGAGATCAATTGCATGATTCTAGACCCAATAAACTATTTGATAGTGTAAGGTAGCAACAATAAAATATGGAGTTTGAGAGGCTCTGGTAATCTTTAACCGAGCTTTAAGGGTTGAGGCAAGTCGGGAATCTGAGAGAGCCATATTGAAATTTGGAAACAGTGTAACAAACATTGTTCCTACCTTAAGGATGGTCTGGATATTATCAATGCAAGCATGCTAGTAATCCAAAAATTGGGTGTCTAAAAGATCCATTTGAGCAACAACGGATAATCCTTTCCTTCCATGAAAGGATAAAGCAAGTCTAATATCACCAAAGTAGAGGTATGTATATCCTTGCTATATCCATTGTCGTGGAAAATCAAAAGGAATTTGAAGGGTGACAAAGTGTTTTTGCTAAGTAGCAGGGATATGATGCTGATCAAACTTTGAGCACTAGGAGTATATGTAATGAGTTGTTTGATAGAACATATAGGACATATTGAGGAAGGTTTAACAAAAGTAGAATATGGATTTATAAGTGGAATATGGGTCTCTAAAATCTTACTATCTTCAATGAAGTAAGAAACCTCATAAAGATAGTCAATCTTAGAGATGTTAGAAGTGCGAAGTTTTAAAGGAGGGCTGACAGAAAATGGGGCATTTATAGTAATAGGAGAGGTTTTAGAGGAGGATTTTGACATTGTATGAAAATTCTCCCTTTTTTCTCTGGATATTCAACTCATAACTAGAAATATGCTAAAAGATGCAATGGCTTTGATACAAGGGAATCGTCCTATGATACGAGTAAGAGAAAATGAAAAAAAGAATTTGTGGCATTGGACCAATTTAGTCTTCAAGCTTTTTATATCAGTACTAATTCAGTTCATTTGGCCAATTTTAACTTGAAATTACTAACATGAATGTCGGCCATCCTACATGCACAGCTAGTATTGGCATGGACATTTTTAAATATATATATTTTATTTTTTCGAACATTTTGAATTAATTTTTTTTCATCGTGGTCGACAAGGATTACAACCCTCACCTAGATGGATGTGAGGCACAGGTGGCCGCTGGTAAGGCAATCTTCGTCGTAGCCTAGCTGGTCGTGGGTGAAGATGACCTCACTTATAGCTGGCAAGGTCATGGCCATACGAAGGTGGCCTCGCTCATGGCTGCCTAACTAACTATTTTAAAAAGAACTCATGAGGATTTGAGTGGCGAAGGAATGAGAAGGACTACGAGTGGCGAGAGGGTGGAGGGAAACCTTGGTGGTAGAGGTCGGCTTGGCAAAGGATGGAGTAGTAGCTGGAGCTCTCGAATATCTCGTTGTTCAAGTTGACGGCAGCCTTGAAATGGGGTGCATGGTCAGGACCTTCCTTGATACACGAGAATGAGGGAAGGTTATAGTAGCTCATTTGTGCTAGCTCCTACAATTGGTTCATGTACATGACACCACACTTTTCGAAGTCAATTCTTTCCACCTGTAGAAAGGCAAACTAGTTGATTCTAGCTCGAGATCATTTGCGGTGAGCGAATTGTGGTCTAGAAATGGAGGCTCTCATGGACAAAGATTCGCTAAAGATTGCCTTCTCAGGTGAGATTGAGACTTTCTTCTTACCCTTTCGCGTGGCAATGGTCAAGTGATTGTAGGTGAGGCCACCTTTGCCCACAATTAGCGATAGCTTCACAGCCCTCGCCTTGTGGCCTTTAAGCTTTGGTGATCCTCACTAGTCATAGTAAACCCAAAAAAAGAGAGTAAAAGAGAATAAAAGAAAAAAATAATTAAAAATTTTAGAATAAAATAAAAATCATTAAAAATGGCCATATTAGCAACAATTGTGCCACATATGATAGTTGGTATTCACATCAATGATTTTCGATTAAAATTGATCAGATGAACTAAATTGGTAATAATGTGAAAGTTTGTAGAACTAAATTGATCTAATTGAAAGGTTTAGGACCTAAGGTGTGTTTGGTTTAGCATTTTGAAAGCTTATGGAGGAAATGCAAAGCAGTTTAGTCTAAAGAGCTTTAGGCAAATATAAAGGTTGTTTGGTAAACTGTGTTTTGAGAATCAATTTTGAGAGAAATGCCATTTGGTGAAAAACACATTTGAAAATCCATTTGGGTGATTAATATTAATTTTTAAATTTTTATTTGTTTAAAATTGGAAAAAATAATATATACAACTTTTTAAATATAAATTTTGATAATAATATTAAAAAAATCAAATATATATAATCAAATATATCCATTTGGGCAAAGGCCTACGGCTACTGGTAAGCTAGAATTAGCATCGGGGGCAGTCGATTGAGGTCACTCGAGGTTGGGCAACCCCTAGTGAGGGTTGCGAGACCTAGGCAGTGGTTGCCTGGAGGGTCGCTCGGCCGTCGATTGAGGTCAGTTAGGCAACCTTAACATACGGCCTTTGGCTTCAGATCTAGCTTGCCAACTGCCATAGCACTTCCCTTGATCGGCAAAGGGTTTGGTCTCTTCTAATTAAAAGAAAATTGACCAAAATAAAAATAATGAGGGGTAAAATCGAAAATTTGAAGAATTTGTGAGGGTTATTTTGGAAGAAAAAATGAGTTGTAGCACTTAGCCAAATGCCGAAAGCCTAATGCTTTGTCCCTACTAGCATTGGGCTTTAAGCCTTCTCAATGCTAGCTTTCACTTGAAATCTACTTTAAAAAAATTGTCAAATGGTCCAGCATTTCCCCAAGGGGCTTTAGAGGCTAAAGGTCTCTTAGGAATGCTGAACTAAACATACTTTTAATTGAAACAAATGCAAAAGGTCTAGATTGTCATTTTTCCCTTTATCTTTTATTTAAACGTTAGTCACATGACCTTTCCAATTTTGTTTCCTAACATGCATCTAACTTTTTGTGTACAAGCCAATAAAGGCACGACACGCAAAAATGTTGTTTTTCAAAAAATAAAGAATTTTAATACATTGGGACACGTTATATAATAAATGTATATTTTTATATATACATGATAAACTATTATTTTTATGATTATTTCAATCAAATTAATTTGATTCAAATTCACAAAGAATTAAATAATAATAAAAATACTATGTAATTAATTTACACTAAAATACTAATCCACCATTTGTTAATATCATTTATTATTTCGATTTGACAAATTCAACTCCATTCTAATAATCCGTAAAACTTGGAGGAAAAAACAAGCAATTCACATTGTGAACTTGCGTGTCAAAAGAGAAGAGAAAAAAAAACTTGGTGGGTTGAATTGTGTGTTACACAAAGTGAGAGTTAGAAGAGAAGAAAAGATTAGGTTTTTCTTCTTTTCCCCTTTATTATTTTTATTATTTTATTATTTTTACATATTTACATTTGGACCACTCATTTATTGAAATTTTTAAAATTGACATCGTGTGTACCGGAATCATGTGTTGAAATTTTGAATTTGCATGTTAGAATTCCAGACTCGCATGTTGGAGAGTGTCGGGAGAGTTGACTAGGTGTAAGAAACATCTAAATCTAATCTAGCTATTTTTCTATCTTTTATTTTTGTCATTTTTATACTTTTAATGCAATAAGTTTAATTAAATAACTATGATTTAAGTGCGAACTACATGCAGGAATATTACTATTGCATGGGAAAAGGATGCGGATAAAAAGTCAACGTTTATTGTAATCTTCACTTTCATATACCTGCAAGGTAGACCTTAGAATATATCTAGATGCATATAAACTAAACAGAATACATGCTGGAATTTAGAATAAACGAACCAATATATAAATAAAATTTAGCCAAATGATGCAAAAACATGCAAACAAACAATAGAGATGGCCTAGGACCACTTGGGGTATGCTACACAACCGAGAATAATGCTTGGCACCTGTTGTTTAGCCTAAAAGCTGTCTAGACAAAATCACAAGATTTTTATAGCATAAGATATTATGTATAGAGAGTTTTTCAATGAGCTCGATAAGTGAAATTATGAAATCACAAACTTGGGGTTTGACCCATACTAGGCCATAGGCCCATGTTTATAAAATATACGTTGTTTTAGTGATTTGATATTTTAAAAATTATTATGTATCAAACTTAGAAATATGAAAGTTTTGTTTGATTGCAAAACTTCTAAAAATGGTTTTAGGCCGAACCTAAGGTTTTGACCTATGCAAAGGCTATAAGCATAGTATATGAAACAGATTTATTTTGATGACTTTAAAAAAATCATTATGTACCCTCATTTAGAGATATGAAGATTTTCACTTTATTCCAAGATATAGTTTTGAGCTCTAAGATCGTTTTCGGGAATAAAAAAGTTGACCGAAATTTGTTTGGAAATAACTTCCTCATCAACATCCAGTCACCTAAATTATTTGAGTAGTAGCTAGAGCCATGATAAATTTCAATATATTGTTTCTGTTACTTCTATTTAATATCTCCTATTGTATTTCCTTTATAATATTTTTTTTATCATGACAAAAGGGAGAGTATTAGAATGATTTTATGCATTTATGTTCCTTGATATATATATATATATATATATATATATATATATATCTTTGTTGATACATATGATAATTGAATATATAAAATATAAGGATATTGTATATTTCTTTGTTCGCATAAGTATGTCAAATGTGTTGTTTTTGAAAACTAAATTTATGCCTAGTATTTTTGGTGAAGATGCACGAAGATGAGCTAAATTGCATATTTTCTACATAATTCCCTTTACATTATTATTGCATTTTTTATTATGACAAAATGGGGAAGAGTTGGAGTATGCATAAATGTTTGGAGGAGAAATATATGCTTTAAATTTAGTAGACATGATGAATACTTCTATTTAGAAACTCATATAACCAAGTAACTTGTGTAAACACAAAAGCCGCTATTAGTTCTTATTCTTTGCTCATATTGTTTCTCTTTGGTATCTCCTAATTATATTCATTGAATGTGTGCTTATTATGTCTTGTTGAATTCTTATATTTGGTAAGATAAATAAACTTACTTTATATGCACATTTAAACTTACATATCTCCATATTCATAGATTATTTTGTCATCATAAAAAATGAGAAATTTTTTAGGAAAATTCCCTATGCTGTTTTGAGGATGACAAACTAATTAAATGTTACTAACGGGTGTGTTGATTGAGTAAACCAAATTATAGATGCACAAACCAATATGAAATGGTATTATAACTAGATAAACTGATAAGAAGAGTGCTCCACCACTGTTAAGGGTAATGTTGGATAATAGTATCAACTTAATGAGCATGAACAAGTAATTTAAAAAAAAACTTAATTTTAAATATTGTGGAATTAAAATTATTAAGTTTGATGTAAGCATAATAAATTGGGTAAAACGGTGTGTCAATATACACATGAGCATGTTATATCAAGTGGTGTAATTCGCTTCTTTCAAGTAATATTGAACATAATCAGAGAGATAGAGAACGATACATTTAGAGCTTTATAATGGTTCGGCTTAGTGTAAGCCTACATCCGTTTTTCTAAACAAATAGCCTATTGACTATATTCCATTTACAATTTTTGAGTAGTTACAATAGAATGTGTCGCTTATACATAATCACTTCTTTTTGAAGCTAGTGTTACTTATACCCAAGTAGATAAATTCTACTACCTCACTTCTAAACATAGACTATAACACGAACAATATTTCTCAACAGATTACAATTTCAATGTGCTGAAAAAAAACAATGAACAAATGTAAAGCTTTATAATTGATTTTTACACTCTAGATCTATCTCTTTTTTTCGGTGTCTTATTGATCCCTTTTTATACTCCTCAATACCTACGAGTCCCGTTGGACAATTTTCATGAGGATCAATTTCCAAGCTAATTGTTATACGATTGTGGAGCATATTAATTTTGTTGTTGAAGTCAATCTATCCAAGTTACCATAGATTTGGGTGCCCATGCAATCAAATGTTGGTTTCCAAAATAGTCGTAGTTAATCAAGATATCACGAGTAATTGATATCTTCTTCATGGATAATATTTGAGATTGATGATCAATCACCTTCTTCTAAAGAAGGAATCCATACTAGATCACAAGCTATCAAAAGATAAAATAATTATTCTTGAGATATTATCTTTAGAGCATGTGACAAGATTGTTATCCTAGGTAGTGTAATCACTCTGCTTATATCAATAGTCCTCAATTATAATCAACTTGTTAGTAATATTGGATTTTCTTTATGTTAGGTTGCTGATGATATTAGACTCCATTATATCAGGCTTCTTGGTTATACCCAACTATGTCTCATCAGGTATTTTGAGTGTGATGATAAAGCAGATCATGCAAATTGTTCACCTTTATATCTCAAAGTCTTTACATATTCTCCATTTTGCTAAACTTGTTCACATGGGTTTTTCCAGTTATTTTGAATCTTTCACTTGTACTTCTAAATTCTTTGTAAATGGATATTACCTGAAACATAAACAACTCATGCATATATTAAGCTTATAAGGAATCATGGATTATTTTGTCAATTTCAAAATATATTATGAGGTTTTCTCAATGGATGGACTTGGTATGAGGTGAACAAGCCTAAAACAGGGAGCTCGATAAAGGTTGGATGGACTTGATATATGGTGAACAAGGATATTCGGTAAAACTTTGAAAGACTGTGGAAAAATGAATAGTTGAGTAAAGCTACAACTGCATATATGCTTGGAAGTACTATAAGATAAAATGTTAGATTGTAAACAAATAGTAGCCCCCCTATTAGATGAGGCAGAAGGTGTATGTTGTACTCTTTCCAATCTCAACCTAGTGCTAATATCTTTAACTTTGGAATTCATGGAAAGAGCACTAGAGTTGAATTAGAACAATTTTACCAAATATGGGTAGGATAATGCAAAAGTAGTTGTTTTGGGCAACCGCCACCATGAAAAGAACAGAGATGCTAATAGAGCTTTAGAGAAACATTATGATGTTATCGGAAAGACGTTTTGTTGCCATTAAGGTAGTAACAACAACTACTTGCGGGATTTGAGTTGGAAACGATCATCCAAAGTAAAATGGCTATAAATTCAATCCAAGGGAAGTAGTAGAGTTGAGTGGAAAAATGAACAAAGTCAACATAGTGCTTTGATTTTGATCTTTGCTATGTTCTTATTGGTAGTAGTTGTATATTTCTAATATTATTCTTTACGGGGTGTTGTTAACTGTAATTTAGGAAGAAAGGATATTAAAATGTTGGTACTAGTACTTATTTGTTGATTGTGGGATTTATTGGCATCTATTATAAGCAGCACCCATTACTATCGGTAGCATCTATTGAGATTATTAGTGGATTCTAATCTTGTTGTGACTATTGGTCATAAAGAATGGATAAAAGCTTGGTTATAAGTTGAACTACTATATATCTACTTGTAGTATCTTCTATCTCTTCATCACTAGAATTCTTTATTATCTATATTTTGTTTGATGGTAACACTTGCATACGATGTTATCAATTTATTCCTACAACTATCAAACTATAACTCGTATCTTCTGTGAAAGTTTCTTTAAGTTTTCAAGAAATCTGTTAATCCTTGTAGTGACCGGACCTCAGTGCCATGACATGTCTAAAGGAAAGGAAATTGAGTATAAATGTGAGTTTAGAGATACTTGTTCAAGTGACAATTCTCAAATTGCGCATTATGCCAAGGACGGCTTAAACACATCATCATTGACATTTGTCCTTATAAGTTCATCAATTGAGAACATGAGTTTTCCTAAGCTTGTATTTCGCGTGACAGTGAGTTATTTTTAAAAGTGGTTCAAATAATCTAAAATATGGATTTAAGAGTTGCCACCAGCCTCATTTTTTGGGATTGGCTATAATGCCTAATTGAGAGTTGGGAGTGTTTCCTTGATTCCTATAGAACTAAAGCTCATGGGTTAGCATCCTTTCGGTATCTAAAATGGTTCGGTTGTTATTTAATGTAATCATACATTTGTTTTTATGTTTTCATGTAAGTTTGAGAAATAAAAGAGTTGATGATGCATGCATGGTTCATTTGTGCTATTCTACACTATCTATGGCATTAAAGTAAATCACACAAGAAATGATAGCGGTGTGTAAAGTAAACACCCAAGACAATTAAAGGCAAGATATGAAAAGCTTAAGCCAGAAATTTTAAGTACAAGAAAAGAAAATCTACAACTTATCAGATATTTATTATAACACAAAAAAAACACTCGATACATATGTTGGGGAGCAAATGATACAAAAGAGCTAAGGCTAGATTGGACACCAGCTACATTTCCATCTTCAAGCTCTCTTAGCTGCCTCTTCCTAGGATTGCCTTAATCACTAAATATAATCTAAATCTAAGGTAATGCTAAGCTAGCAATCAATATCATAAGGCAAACAATGCAACCAAACAAATTTAAACAAATGCAATCAAAACAATGAATCATGCAAATGCATTCAATTATTCCAAAATGGCATCTCGATCGGCCTTTGAGGTTCATGCAAATTGAGCCAATCTATGACCATTAATTGATTGATTTATGATCATTGGTATTTAGCCATCATTTATGTTTGTAAATGGTGGTAAAAAACTAAATGATCCCTAATTTAGGATCTAAGTTTTACCCTTTTGAATTTTCCTTACAAACATGCACCGATTTTAACATTTATTTAGAAATCACATGTATAAAGGCAAAGGCATGCATTTAGGCCACGATACCTTGATTCTCATACAATCAAACAAGGAAAGTGAAACAAGAAAGTTCACTTATTCATTCATATCAATTATGATTGTTCAAATGTAGAAATAAGGTGGCCAAGCAATTAAAACACAAACCAAGCAATATGGCCAATCCAATTGAATATAAATAAAGTAATTCAAATATCATATGTTTGAGAATTTGCAACCTAAGACAAAAATTTTGTATAATTGCAAAAAAAAAATCCCTAAGGAAAATATTTTCATGCTTTGAAAATTTTGCAAATAAGGACATCAATTTTGTTAAAATTATGAAACAAATTTGGGTATTCTTGGGATATAAATCCAAAACCCAAACATGAAGTCGTCGAGCACACTGATTGAGTTGCATTGATAGCCCAAACATGAATCAAAATTCAACAAAATTTGTGTCAAAAGAAAGCCAAGATTGATGTCTACAACTTTCATATTTTGAAGATTTTTTTTAAAAAAGCACTAACATCATCAAAATTACGAAAACACATTCAGATCTCCAAAAAGAACCTGGGCAAAGATTGAATAAGTGCACTTTGATTAGACCATTTTGAATGTTCTAATGAACTTCAAATTTGATGCAATTAATGTCAAAAAAAAGTTTGAAATGTCCTTAGCAATTTCAATGAAGAACACAGTTCAAAATTCTAATCAGAAAAATTTATAGAAATTTCAGAACAACCAATGGTCAATTTTGTAAAATAGGGTTCCCAAAACCCCATAACTTTTTGAAAAATAGAAAAAATAGCTAATGAAATCTTTATATTCTAAATTTTTTTGACAACATAGTTTAGTAGTTACAAGTATTGTTCACAAAGACATCATCATCAATTCAACATATTTGATTTTATAAAATTTGTGAGTATGTAAAGGTAATTTTGGAACAAACATTTTTTATAAGTAAATACTTATAATGTAAGGTTAATCGTGTATACTTGATGAATTTCATTCAATTTAAAAATTTTACACAACATAAATTATGGAGTAAGTGGCAAAATTTATGATGATATTGACCTCATATTCCAAATACATGATTTTACAAAAATTGAAGAACTGATGCATGTCAATAAAGAAATCTGAGTTCCAGCAATGAGCACATACGATTTATGGTTGATCGACTCTACCAAATCAATCTCAAATCTCATGAAAATTGTATATGTTGTAAATCTATATATTATGAGCAACTTTTTAAAAGCATCAACTTAAAAATCCTAACACAAAAATTTCTAAAAAAAAAGAAGCGGGATACATCGGTGAAAATAGAGTAACCGCACAAAGCATTAACAATTCCATATTAGACCTAGAAATTGCAAGAAGCATATGAGAGTAAAAATAATAATCAAATGGGGCATATAATATGTCAATGGAAAGCTCAAAGAGTCAACTATGAATCTCAAGGACATAGCAATGATAAATAAAATTGTCTACCAACTCATATCAAGATATGAAGCAAAGCACTCTAATTAAGCTTATGAATATCCAAAATAGGTGACATGCAACATCAAGCAATCAATCAATAATTAATCATCACAACTCATCCAAATAATAATTATAAAATATAATAGCTACCTAGAAATTGAATTTTAGCCCCGATCACCTAGAATGATCTCACTTAATCGGATTTGAGCTATAGAAACAAGATCTTGTTATCTTCAAGCTTAAGCTCAATCAAGCTAGGTAACCATCACTTCAAGGTCTAGAATACGTTGAGGATAGAGTTCACAAGCTTTGGAGTATCAAGGAATGTCATTGGCCATCGAATTTGGACACCAAGGTCACTGGATGGAGCTTTTGGTGTTGAACTCGGTACCACAAAGATCAATATAAGTTGTCAAATAGAAGTGCTTCGATGATGTTTATGTCAAACTCCGGCTAAGATGAACTTGAGGAGTCATTGAAGGGGGCAATTGCGAGCCTAAGAATGTCATTGAACAATCACTAGTCATCGGAAAAGGCTAGAGAATTGTAGGTTTGGATTTTCGGTGTCTAGCATGTCCTTTAGAGCCAAGGAGTAATTATCACCAATTAGCTTGCTCTGGTGAGGGAAATGGCTAATGAGTCTTGTGACCAATGAGGGGGTGCACCGATTATTGTTGATGAGTGGATGGATTGCCAGTAGGAGGTCGACAATCACTCATTTGGGCAGCAAGAGTGTGTCGGGAGGAGGAGGGGGAGAAAAAGAAACCGAGAACCGAGAGAAGAAAGAAGGGGGAGACCGGAGAAAAGCTAAAAAAAATGAGCTAGAGAGAGAGAGAGAGAGAGAGAGAGAGAGAGAAAAGGAGAGAGAGAGAGAGAGAGATAAAAGTGAGAGAGAGAGTGTTTATCAAATGGCCCTTTTGAATGTTGAAGGGAAATAGTCCCCCTCAAGATGAAATCTTGATGAAGTGGATGATCAAAGAAGATAAAAAAAACTTAGGGTTTGTATACGCTTATGATTAGTTGAAATTAATCACATGGAATTATGAAGTGACTCATCCGATGGTCTAAATGAAGCACTTGAAGAATGGCTAGGATTGCATCTTTTTCGTGAGCTAAAAATTGAACCAAGGGCATTTAGGTAATATTGCACACTAAAGGCATTTTTGTAATTACAATGCAGAAATGGAATGGGTTGGTTGGCCATGGAGCTAGCCACATCATGGTGGTCGAACAACACCTCTAGCCACTAGAATTTGGCCGGAAATGGCTCTTAGGCAATGGCCAATCAAAACTAGGTTGCTTGGGCTTGACCGCGTTAGAAGTTCCCATATGCATTTGCCAAAATTGATTTAGGATTCGGATTGATATTAAGAAAATGAATTGATTAGGGGCATTATTACCCAAATAATGAAGAATCAATTGAGACTCTTAATTAAGGCTAAAATTTGGAATTTTTATCTTGACATGCCAAATCATTAAATTGGCTGAACAAAGGCATGCTAAATGATCTCAAGATCAAATGTTGTGAAAGAAACTAAACTAAAATGTGACTGCAATGAAAGCAATTTTATTTTTGACAAATTTTGAATATAAATTCACAAATTGGGGAAAACTACGTTCTTAATCGATTTTCACAAAATTTTCGATGCTAAAATCAAATTGAAGCGAAAATAAGATGATTTGGGGGGTTTTCACATTTTTTCAATTTTTTTGGTCACTTTGATAACCAATCACTTAAATGGTTGATTTAATGATCAAAAAATTGATTTTTTTTATAAATTTTGTGGCCAAAATGAAATTGAGAATAATTAGGAACTTTTTATGATGAAAGCAAAATTTTGACCTAGGTTGACATTTAGGTTAGATAGTTGACAAAAAAAAATTCAACTCAAAGATTAACTTTTTGATTTTTTTGGTTTTTCGATGTAAATAGCTTGGAAATTATTTACAAATGAAGGGCCAATGAAAAAGGAACGTAAAATAACACTTTTTATTCTAGAAATGAGTTTCTTCGCAATAAAAAAAATCCTAATTTCGACCATTTACTTTTGATAACATGTTGATTAAAAATCAAAGTGTCAACAACCCTCCTTTAGGTTGTATTGTTTAGCCCACCATTGTTGACAAACACTTTCAATAGATGAAATTTTTGCTCAACTCAACAAGATTACAAGTTTATTAAGTGTAAAGCTTTCTCAATTTATTATTGTTTTCATGAATCGTGCTTTCCCCAGCATGATCTTATATAGTCTTCAATATTCAAATTAGCATTTGGATATTCCTCAAGTGGGTCAATCTGTCAGGAAAACATCCATATGGAATTTGATTATTCCAAAGCTAATCTTGATATATTATGTACTATGCTAAGTGTAGATATTTGTGGTCGTATCAAGATGGACTATGATGATATCGATGGTCTCTGTGAATTTAGAGTAAACTAGAAAGATTGACAAGGATGGGGTGACTTGGAGATACCATGGCTGATCTTTGGGCCACATAATGTCTTTGGATGTTGATACACTTAAAAGGATCATTGGATAATTAATCGCAACTCATTTGTCATGATTTGACCATGGACAACATCAATAGATTGGTATAACGAGCACATGCCAATAATGAGCATTTGATCGTGCTTCTAACAAGTCACTATTGATGCTAGTAATATGTTTGTCTAAGGATGATAGTTGAGAAAAGTGAATAAAGCCATTGATAGGATAAGAAACTATAGTAGGAGAACCAAGAAAAGACTATAGGATAATCAACACCTTTGTTGGCACATAAATTTTACTAATCATTTGGGAAATTAATGCATAGAGAATTAGGAATCATAATTTTTAGGAGCATTTCATGGCATATAGATAAACTCACTACATTTTAATTGGACTAGTGGTGGTTACTGGGCTAAACTGAATCAGCTGGAACCGTAAGCTAGGCAAAATTCAGCAAAGCCCATGAGAGAGTAGGAATGGCCGAAAGTCACAAGAATGAGCAAAGTGAGTTTTGAGCTCTAATTGAACTGGATTGAGCCTATATAATTAAGACAAGAATTTGTTAAAGGTTTTGAGTTTAGAGCTTGTAAAAGAGTTTGAGCTTAGCCAAGCCCATGAGGACTTTTTGGCCCAAATTTACAAGGGAAAAGAGGGCTAAGAACTTTGATTATATTTGGATTAAGCTCATGTGAGCTGGAAATAATGTAAATGCATTGGTTTTAATGAAATGCAGCTCGTTGATCCTTAAATAAGGCTAGAATTAGGCCTATTTAGTACAATTAAAGCTAGCTCACAATATTATAAATAGATGTTTACGCCTCACAATTAAGAGGTCAGTATCCTTAGAATTAGGTATATACATCAAGAAAACAACAGAGAGAAAAGAGTCTTAAGGCCAAGTGCTTTTGGTCACATGATCCTTGCATCTAAGGCTCCTCATGCTAACTTAGTGCCTCAATTGTACCTTACCATGCCTTGATGATTGCTACTTTACCCACTACACTGTCTCTGCTCCATCATGAAGTCCGCCACTACACCAACAATGGAGTTGAGTTTTGCCAATCTGCAACACTTCGTAGCTAAGCCTTGTGACCTCTTGATTGCTTTAGTGGAGCAAATCCGCATTGATGATAATAAGCTTAGCCCCCAACCTTGCTAATTTCAATGCTGATTACTATTGATTTCGATGGTGAGCCTTGAACCACCATGACGCCCCTGCTCTCTGCCTTACACTAACAACGTAACTCCTCTCTATCTTAATCGTGATGTTTTTGTTGGTTCCTTCTCTATTCTAGTCATGACGACATTGCTACTTCCTTGTTTGAGACGATGGAGTTGCTCTCCTTGATCCTAATGATGGTTTGACAATGTTTCCTTTAAGTCATCTACTATCGTTGCCATTACTGCAACATCTCTACTTTGTACCTAAGTCTTTTATTTTACAAGTTGTTTGAATTTGTCTCCTTGTCATCATGACCTTATTGAACTGTTGTTCGAGCCGTCTTTTGTGGGCCTTGCTAAGTTGTCACAACCTACTTTCAAGGGGCCATTGCAATCACCCGTGCAACCCACTCATTAACCAAGCTTAGTAGCCAATGAAAATTAGTAGTTACATCCCGTTATCGGCCATATTTTGATGACCAGCATTTGAGCACCACTATTGGCCCCTGCTCATGCTGCTAATCACGGCCAACCATGATTCCTAACCACCAATATAATTTTGGAAACTCAATATTCGAATTAGGTAATTATTTGGTTCAAATTTGATTTGAATTTCTTATTGCATAATTTGTGCTTATTGATATCCAACTAGGAAATATCCCTAATTTGCAACGTGCGCATAATCGCTAATTGAATCTCTAAGGCTTGATATGGCATTATGGATTGCATGGAACTTCAGTAATTTTGATCTTTAACTCCTAAGATCAAGTTGTCAATTTTATTTGCTTCCAAGTTTGAATCGAGTGGATATTTGATGCAACTTTTGAGCTTATCTCGTTTGATTGAGTGTTTATCTTTTATTTAATCTCCTTATCTAAAAAATGACAAATAAATTGCGTGTCAGATTAGGATAGATTTTCAACTAACTTTGCATTTCTAAATAATGCTGCATGTCTAAGATAGGTTTTCAAGTTAAAATAGGATTTAGGTCTCATTTGGTTTAGCATTTGGAAGGGACTTTAGGACTCTAAAGAGATTCAGCCAAATGCAATGGTGTTCAGTTCACTTTTTAGAGGACTTTGGGAAGATACAATTGCATTTCCAAAAGACTCTAAAGGCCTTCAAGGAATGGAGGGCTAGAGGTGTCTTAAGAAGTAGCATTTTTGGAATACTACTTCCTTGGTTAATGAAAATCTGTCAGTTGCCCATCCTGTCCTCATTTATTAAGCGAATTTCGTTTTTGCCCTTTTATCAACAAAAAACTCTAGTTACTTCTTCTCTCTTTGCTTACCTCTCTCTTGCCTCATGACTCTCTTTTTCTCACTCACCCTCTCTACCTCGTGACTCATCTCTTTGGTGCCTAACCCTCACGCCCACCTTCTTCCTTGAGGCCTTCCTCCAAATCCTATGTGGCACCCCTTCCCTCGCCCAGTTTCCTCTCCTACATCAGCGTTTGCCAATCGTTCCTCTCCTCCACTGCCGCCCCCTCATCCTTACCGTCACTATTCAAGTCCTTGCCAATGTTCGAGATCCCCCTCCAAGATTCTTGCTCTCTTGAGCACATCGACTTTGACAGTGATGTCAGTGTTGTCGCCGTTGAGAACCACATGGTACTCCACTTTCCTTTGTGTCCGTATTTTCCCCGTTCTCTCTTAGGCTTATTATGGAGTCGAGTGAATTTTGGCTTTAGTTGATGTCATTGAGTGTTGCAAGTAATGATGGCTACTTAGGCATTTTTCTTTTTCTCTCCTTTTTTGAGTTATTACTGCTTTGATTTTGATTAGTTCAAAAGATTTTGGAGCCGCGTTCCCTCATAGTTGCTAGAGGTTTGAGCTCTCTTCCTCGCGCTGCTTTCCTTCCTGCTTGCTGCCCTTAAGCTGTCTTCATCATGCTTGCCCTCACGCTTACCTCTATCAAAATAAGATTTTTCTGCCCTTTCGCTTGCCTTCATCATGCTTGCCCTCCATCTAGCGAAAGGTGTTACAACTTATAGAAGTATGGTAAGCAATATGCTAATTTTGATGCTTAAGTCCATGGGAAATAAGTAGATTTTAATGTACTAAAAGCTTTACTAATGACATGTATAGTCGCGAATCGAGTTGATCATTCCTTTTCTTTTCCCCCAATATGGTGTAGTTCTGAGATGTAAGATTTAACTTGCTAAAGTAGGAAAAATGAAAGGATATGTCTATTAGGTCAATATAGATTGAGTCAGATCTCATAGTTGTCTAGTTTAGGGAATATGTAACAAAAATGTTACACAAATGTTACACAAATATTGTTAACTAAAACTCCTACAAGTCGCGTCATTTCTATTTGGCCTTTGGATGGCAAGTGACTTTGGTAGCGATGTATGGATGTTGATAGTTAAAACTAGTGTCAAAGAAAGAGTTGATGTGACTCATGTCAAAGTTTTTGGGTGTGAGGACCATGGTGGGTTTATATACTTCTAGATGATATGTGTCCAAGGATATTAAATTTATCCTTGCTTTTAGTTCTACTTTTCAACTCTTTCATTTTTTTAAATGCTTGCGTTAAGTTTTCTTTCTATTTTGAGATCTAGTTATTTTTTTAAGATGATGCTTAGTTGATGTTAATTGCAATTTATACTCACAATATTTCTCAGGTGCTTTACTTTAAGCATGTCATACATATAAAATTTATCTATTTTGATGCGTTGTTTTTTCTTATAACTTCCTAGTGTACATTTTCTTTGTAAGCAAAGTTACTATTCTTTTTTCCTTGAGAAGTGTTCTATATATAAGAAGAGATTACATTATGTTACTTTTGTGAGTTTTCTTCTATGGGGCATCACTTGGATATTAATGTGAGAAATGTTAAAAGAGTCTTAGGTTGGAGAAAGATGTCATAGATTTGTGACCTCTCCCTCTTAAATTTGAGGCTATGAAAATTGTCCAAAGTTCTACTATGATGTATATTATAGGCTCTCTTACATGAACTTGCTGTGTTTGGTATGATATTTGTATGCTCTGATTTGGTGCTCTTAATTAAACAAGATGCTGCAGAATGGCTGCTATTCATTATTTATGTTGACAACAAGAACTTAATTTGGCTTCAATTCAATTGCTGATTTTTTATCATTATGCCTCTCAAATTTGTTCATGTTTATAATATGGTGTAACTACATTATCGTATGACATTAACTTTGGTGCAAATATTTTTTTTTTCGCTCATATGAGTGCCATAAATTTGAAAAATTAATCACTTGAATGTCAATTTTGATGTGGCCGCCAGAAAAGCTGACATGGCCGTCGGGAAAAGTTGACAGTCACTAGTCCACATAAGCTTTTTCGGCACCATGTTAGATGATTGGTGGTCATGTCAGCTTTTTCGACAGCCATGTTAGAAATGACACTTAAGCGATTGATTTTTCAAACTTATGGTACTCAAGTGAGAAAAAAAAGATTTGACATTAAAGTGAGTGTCGTATAAAATTTGTGGCACCAATTGTGTCCTAACCCCTTAATATTATTGGAAGATGTCAAATTTAACAAAGGAAAAGACACATTAGATTGTCAAAGATGTGGAAACATTTTGTAAATTATGTGTTGAACAAATTGATAAAGTAATCATCCTTCAACTAACAAGAGGGATGTATGAATTGTTATAATTAATAAATTCGAGGAATTGATGGGCAAAAGGTATAATAAAACTCAAATGAAGAGTAAGTGTGACAATATTAAGGAATAATGGAAAATATGGAGGACATTGGTTTATAGTGATACAGGACTAGGACGGGATCCAATGAAGAAAACCATTGATGTGAGTGAATGGTGGAAGAGTAAAGTTCAAGTGTTTATCATTTGTTCTTTTACTTTTAGGTTTAAGTTCTCATTTTCATTCATATAACTTACTCATATGCTTTTTATAATGCGTCAATCCTAAGGTTAAGGTTTTTAGGATGAAATGTGTATCTCTTGATCTTGAAGTGTCATTAAATAGAATGTTCATGGATACAATTGCTATCAAAGGAATCACATGGAATCCTATACAAGACTTATGTGTTGATGAGAATGTTGAGGCCACACAACTTGATATTAGTGATGGTGCAGTATCTACTAATGGTAAGTTAAAGTGTCATGTGGGTGAAAATATTGATGAACCAATTCAAACTTGGCTCGTAAAAGAGCGGCGCAAACTTCAATGAGACAAGCTCAAGGAAAGAAAGAAAGAAAATTGACCATGCACAACTACTTGGAAGCCATATTAATAGGTTTTATTCCGTTGTTAAAAGCAGGAGCGCTATTGCTATTGCATCTCGAGCATATGAGGGATTTAGTCTTCATAAGGACCTCATATTTATATTGGATGTCATAGTGGAGATTGTGTAAGATGAAAGTTGTACTCATTTACAGTCAAACATTTTAAGGAAGGATTGATGATAGACAGGTCTTCGTGAGCTTGAATAGTGATGCACTAAGAGTTAAGAATCTCAAACTTAAGATTGAAGAGTTTAGTCACAACTAGGATGTTGTTATAGCATCTTATTTGAACTCTTTAGTATGCTATTTTGCTTTCATGAGAGAAGTTGATTTATGTTATATATGAACTTAATTTCTATTAAGGTTTTTTATGTGAGAATTGTTTATAATTAGGATTCTATTTATGTGGTTCAGTTTGTATATTATGTTGATTGATACTTTGTTTCTCATGGTGGATTGTCAAAATTATTCATTATTTCTCTTACTCTAACTCTATATTTTGTTACGTTAAGTAGTTATGGATGATTCTTAAGAAAGAAAAAATCATGAAAATGAGGAAGATGAATTCTAGGGTATTTTCTCAATCACTCGAGCTTCAATTGCTTATCAAGCAACATACCTTTGTAAATAACCTTCTACGATCTTATCATGTACAGGTCATGCATAGATGAGAGAGTTGATGGCCAAAGATACTAATTCAATAAGGTGTTATAATATGTTTATAATGCATATGGATGCATTTAATAATTTAACATGTAACTTAATAACACTCTATGGCCTTAAAGGATCTAGAAATACTAATACTACTGAAATAGTTGGAGCCTTTCTTTATACATTGGAATATGGTATAGGTAATAGGGTAGCACAAGAATGTTTTTAACATTATGAGGAAACCATAAGTAGGCATTTTATTTTAGTTTTAAATAAAGTATGTGATATGGGAAAAGATTTAATCTAGCCAGTTGATCGACAATATAAGAAAGTTCCAGAGAAGATCAAGAAAGATCAACAATATTATCCATATTTTAAGGTAAGTTATGATTGCACAACAAAAATAAAAAAACTAAGTGTAAATCATGTAATATTTGCGTTATTTGTTTTAGAATTGCATTGGAGCTATGGATAGTACACATATCCCAGTAGTGGTACCAATATACGATCAAATTTGCTTTATTGGTCAAAAAGGAAATACCACTTAAAATGTGTTAGCTGTATATAATTTTAATATGGAATTTATCTATTTTTGTACCAATTGAGAGGGACAAGCTCATGATACTTGTATATTTTATGATGCCATTGGAAGACGTGATGCACAATTTCTCCATCCTCCTCTTAGTTCATTAATTAATTGTTCACGTACATCCATATGTATTCATGTGGCATTTTTAACTAAATTTACATTATATTTGTGTAAGTAAATATTATTAGTGGATTCAAGATATTCAAATCCCATGGGTTATTTGGAGCCATATAGAAAAGTTAGATATTATTGCCAGAGTTTCAACTTAATTGAGTCCATTCCTCGCTTTGCTTAGCAATTGAGTGAGCCTTTGGTGTATTAAAGATGAAGTGGAAGATTTTAACTATCCTTATGGATGATAAGTGAAAATTGTCATAACCACAATGGCCAGTGCACAATTATATACGAAGAAATACCTTTACTGATATAGATTTTGAAACAACGGATTTGGATCCCAAGTATGGATATTCAGTTGATCATGATGTTGTACATGAGGAAGCAAGTGTTTCAAATGATAACACATTCCCTGACACGAAATGTTTATGTCACGGCTTGAAGAAGTGAATAATCCAAGATGGTTTCTGCACAACACCATGATCGATCCTTGGAACGAGCGACCCTCAGCTAGTATCCCTAAGTCCTAGGGTTTTCTTGAGTATTTTAGAATATTCCTAGGGGCGGGGATACAATAATTGTACATCTATGTAATTAAGGTATGTAGGTGGTAGTTGGAGAGATGCGATCTCAACCATATGATCGAGGAGAGATCTACAGATATGGTTTACCTTGTACTTATAAATAGGGGTCTCCTCTTCTTCATTTGTACCATCTCATTTTACAAGAGTAATAGAATCCATAACTTCTATCTCTAGAGTTTCCTTCTCTAAAATTCTTGTGAATTGAGTAGGAAAGGCTGCTTGGGAGAAATCCTAAGGCTGCACGGGTTGAAGGGAACACTAGATCGATCAGCCCATGACAAATGGTATCAGAGCGAGTTTGTTCCTAGGTGCAATGGTTGATTCCCGTTCTGAGGTGTTGATTGCGCTAGAGGCTGATCACGAGAATTGTGGAAGGGCTGTCGAGAAAGCCAACAAGGGAATGAAGAATTGTGGAAGTTCTAGTTCAAGGGATACTACAAGGGGATCTGGAACGTTGGGTGACGAATGTAGAATTGTTCGCCACCGAGATCCAAGGATCGGTCGATGACCTGACTTGGACCGTCGATGGAGTAGAAGCCAAAAAGGTGGAGCTCACGACTAAGGTGCAAAAGCTTCAGACTGGTATGGGAGAACTTTGTGGCAAGTTGTCGGGGACCTTGAGGTAGGAGCTAGAATAGCGGGATAAAAACCTTGGAGGCCATGATAGCAGCCATGCGCATGGAGATTGTAGAACTCAAGGGGAAGCTCGTCGAATTGGAAATGGCATGCGTGAATAGGGTAGTCACGATGCGTGCTGGTTTATGAATGGATGCACCCAAGCTGGACAAGTTCAAGGGCTTGCGGGTGGCCAAGGACGTGGACAACTTCCTGTGGTACATGGAACATTACTTCCAAGCTATGGGGATCAACGACAACGTTACACGGGTAAACACTAGATCCATGTATTTAGTTGATAATGCATTGTTGTGGTGGCGTCGTTGGTCTAATGGTAGGAGTGGCGATCCTATCACGATGTGGAATGGATTCGTTGAGGAGTTTCGACAGATGTACTATCCTTCATATGCGGAGGAGGATGCTCAAGATGAGCTAAAGGAGCTCGAGCAAAAGGGCACGGTACGCGACTACATCAAGCAGTTCTCGGAGTTGTTGCTACAAATGCCCTCAATAAGTGACAATGAGGTGTACCACCAGTTCATGAGCGGTTTCAAGCCGTGGACCAAATAAGAACTCAATCGGTGCAACATGATAGACCTCACGACGGCTATAACCGTGGCTGAATCTCTTGAGGAATACAAGGCACCTTTCGCGTCCAAGTCAGACTCTCGTTTGAAAGACAAGGCTAATGGTGGGGGAGATTGATGAAAGTTCAATTGCCCGAATGGAGGCAAACCACTGACTGGCCCTCCTAAGGCTCACGCAAAGTCGAGTAGTGGAGGACAAATGAAGGTATGAACTTACAAATGTTTCTTTATGATGGTCCACATATGGTACAAGATTGCCCGAACAAGACCAATGTGGCAGCCCTTTGCAAAGAAAACGAGCCTATGGAGGAATCACGACTCGATTTGTTGCAAATCATCAGTTCCCTTAAGATGAAGAAGGCCAAAGAGTCTAAGGGAATGATGTTTGTGGATGTGAAAATCGATGACACCATGATGAGTGCGCTCGTGGATATGGGAGCGTTCGATCTCTTCATATCCTAAGAGGCCACGAAGAAGCTCAATCTTTGGGTCGAGAAAGGAGCTGGTTGGCTCAAGGCGGTGAACTCCAAGGAGATCCCGACTAGCGACATAGCTAAGGATGTGGAGCTTCACCTTGGTCCATGGTCGAGCAAAGAAGACATCGAGGTAATCCCCCTAGACGACTATGATTTTGTACTAGGTCTAGGATTCTTCAATAAAATCAATGCTGGTGTTCTACTATTTGTGGATTGCATTTGTATTATGGACAAGTGGTGTCAATGCATGATTCCGATCCATCACGCATTGGGTCGCGATCGGAAGATGTTGTCGATCATGCAACTCTCAAAGGGGATTCGGAAGGGTGATGGGACCGTTCTTGTGACATTGAAGGTTGAGGAAGATAGGGGCTAGGTGGAGGATGTTCCAATCGAGGTAACCTAAGTCCTCGATTCATTCTAGGATGTGATGCCATCTGAGCTGCTTAAAAACTTCCACCACAAAGGGACGTGGATCATTGGACTAATCTAGTGCCCAACGCTCAACCACCCGCCATGGCACCATATCGCATGGCACCCTTGAGTTGGAAGAACTGGGGAAGCAACTCAAAAAGCTACTTGATGCAGGGTATATTCGGCTGTCCAAGGCTCTGTTCGGTGCACTGGTCCTATTTCAAAAGAAGCATAATGGATCTCTCTAGATGTGCATCGACTACTGGGCGTTGAATAAGCTCACCGTGAAGAACAAGTACTTGATCCCTCTCATTGTGGATCATTTCAATCAACTTGGAGGAGCACGATGGTTCACCAAGCTTAATTTTCGATTGTGCTACTATCAAGTGTAGATCGCTAAAGGGGATGAGCCGAAGACCGCATGTTTGATGTGTTACAAATCGTATGAGTTCCTCGTCATGCCGTTTGGCTTGACCAACACTAGAGCTATTTTCTACACTATGATGAACAAGGTACTCTATCCGTTCTTCTATTGGTTCATAGTGGTTTATCTTGATGATATTGTGGTATATAGCCGGATGCTCGAGGAGTACATCGAGCACTTGAGATAGGTCTTCCAAATTTTGCGTGAGAATGAGTTGTACATGGAGTGCAAGAAATGTGTCTTTGCCCAAAAGGAAGTCCTGTTCTTAGGGCATATTGTCGGGGACAGTCGGGTTCGGATGGATGGGGCCAAGATCCGAGCTATAGTTGAGTGGGAGCCGCCGACCAAGGTGATGAAGTTGAGGTCGTTCCTTAGACTTACCAACTACTATCGATGCTTTATTTGGGGTTATTTGAGTATCACGGTGCCACTCACAGACATGCTGAAGAAAGAGAAGTCATGTGAATGGACAAGCTGATGCCAATAGGTGTTCGATTAGTTGAAGCAAGCCATGACCAAGGAGTTGGTGTTGGTGCTGCTCGATCACACCAAGCCTTACGAGGTAGAGACTGATGCTTTCGATCATGCTATTGGTGGTGTTTCATGCCGGATGACCATCCAGTTGCATTCAAGTCTCACAAGTTGAACAATACCGAGCGTCGGTATACGATTCAAGAGAAAGAGATTACCATGGTGGTCCATTGCCTTTGGATGTGGAGGCAATATTTTCTAGGAGCAAAGTTCGTCGTAAGGACGGACAATGTGGCCACGAGCTACTTTCAGACACAAAAGAAGCTAAGTCTGAAGCAAGCTCAATGGAAAGATTTATTGGTGGAGTTTGACTATGTGCTGGAGTACAAACTGAGGAAGGTTAACTCCATGGTGGATGCACTCAGTCAAAAGGAGGAGTTGGCGAACCTCATAAGTTGGCCAAATTTCCCATGGATCAACCGTATCAATGAGGGGCTCAAGCACGATCAAAGGGCTCAAGTACTCTTAAGGTCTATGTGAGAGGGCAAGACCCATCAATTCTAGTGTGAAGATGATCTTCTTCTTTACACCAAAGGACAGCAACTATACGTGCCACTCCATGGAAAGTTGAGGAAGAAAGTACTATGCAAATGCCATGATTCGAAGTGGGTGGGTCATCCAAGGATTCACCGTACATTGGCCCTCGTCAAAGAACAATACTACTAGCCTCAAATGTGGGAACAACGTTGAGGCGTATGTGAAGACTTGTCTCGGGTGCCAACAAGACAAGCTCGAGTAATGGTCATTGCTAGGGCTTCTGAAGCCACTTCCCATCCCCACTTGTCCATGGGATAGTGTTTCCATGGACTTTATTGTCAACCTACCAAAGTTCAAAGGGCGTCGGACACTTAAGGTGGTGGTTGACCGATTCTCCAAGTACATGACGTTCATGCCTGCGACAAAGGATTGCTTGGCCGAGGAGGTGGCCAAACTCTTCCTAAAGCATGTGGTCAAGTACTGTGGAGTCCCACAAATGATCGTGAGTGATCGTGATTCCTAATTCACGGGGCGATTATGGACGGAGCTTTTCAAGTTGCTAGGGGTTGGAGCTAAATTTCCTTACGAGTTTGCATCCCCAAACCGATGGTCAGACGAAGCGGATCAATACACTCTTGGAGATCTACCTTCTGCACTATGTGAGCATGATGCAAGCGAATTAGGCAAAGTTGATTGACGTGGCCCAGTTCTCCTACATCTTGCATCGGAGCGAGTCTACCGGCTAAAGCCCGTTTGAGATTGTGATGGGGCAACAACCGCAAACCCCAAGTGCGGTTGCATCGGGTTACAAGGGGAGTAGCCCTCCCACATTCAAGTTCACAAAAGATTGGTAGGAGCAAGCGAACTTGGTGCAGCGTGTCTACACAAGGCATCAAAAGCGTCGGCACGTGGAGTTTCAAGTTGAGGACCTAGTGTTGGCTAAACTACACACGGTTCTTCGATACAAAGACATGCACAAGGGGTTGATCCGACACTACGAAGGGCCATTACGTATACTTCATTGGGTTGGAAATGTTGCATACAAGTTGGAGTTACCTCCTAAACTAAATGTACATCCGGTTTTCCATGTGAGTATACTCAAACTTTTCCATGTGAATGGGGAAGATCTAGACCGAGGGGAGTCACAACCGACACCATTGGGAGTGAAGACCTCATATGATTGGGAAGTCGATTACATCATGATGGATCGAGTCATACAGAAGTGGTATTGTGTGCCGAAGCAGGAGTACATGGTTCGATGGAAGAGTCTTCCAGAGAGTGAAGCTAGTTAGGAACCTGCAGACGCTCTTGGTAATTCAGGAAGCAAATTGAAGCATACCATGCTGAAGACGCGACAAGGACGTTGCCTGGTTAGGTGGGGGAGAATGTCATGGCTCGAAGATGTGAACAATCCAAGAGGGTTTCTGCATGACGCTATGACCAATATTTGGAACAAGTGATCCTCAGCTAGTATCCCTAAGTCCTAAGGTTTTCTTGAGTATTCTAGAATATTCCTAGGAGCGAGCGATACAGTAATTGTACACCTATGTAACTAAGGCAGGTATGTGGTAATTGGAGAGATACGATCTCAACCATATGATTGAGGAGAGATTTACGAATATGATTTACCTTGTACTTATATTTATAGGTTCTCCTCCCCTTCATTTGTACCATCTTAATTTAAAAGAGTAATAGAATTCAGAACTTCTCTTTCTAGAGTTTCCCTCTCTAAAATTCTTGTGAGTTGAGTGGAAAAGGTTGCTTGGGAGAAATCCTAATGTCGCATGGGTTGAAGGGAATGCTAGATCGATCGGCTTGTGACATTTACATGATGAAATAGCTATGAGATTATTAAATAGTTAAGGAGGTTTGTGATTTTAAACAATAACTTATTTCTTTCCTTCGGACATATGTTGTCATGTTTTGTAATGAAATTAATCTCTTTTTAATCAAGTTTGATGTGATTTTTATTTTTAAATTTGTTAATATGCCTCTTATACATTACTCTCAACTCGAAAATATATATAAAAGTTACGGCAATTGGTTTGTTGTTTTATTTAAAAAAAAATTAAAGTTGCTAAACTTAAAATTGGCACATGAAAGGACTTTCCAAAATTATATTTACCAAACAGTATTTCCCCCAAATTTGCATCCCAAGGCACTTTTCAACTATAGTTTATTAAATGGTATTTGCATCTCACTAAACCCCTTTAGACTAGCCCTTGCATTTCCCCAAAGATGTTTCCTCAAAGCTGAACCAATTGGCACCCTAACTCATATTATTTTCTAATTCAAATTTGATAATCTTTCATTTTGGGTAATTAATTTTCATTAATTAATTATTTAAAATTTTAATAAAAGTTTAAAAAATATCATGTGGATGTCACGTAAGATTATATGCATAAATTCCATGTCATCCTACCCATGTCATTCATATATGCCACGTCATCCTACCACATCACCAATGCTATGTCACCTTGCCACATCATCAATGCCATGCCATCATCCATATCTTTGCTTGCATGTTAATTAGGGATTGCATACTAGGTTCATTTAATTAGAAAATATATGCCATGTTAGAATAGTTCATTTAATTGTAAATAAAGGTAGGGCATTTAGTACATGCCACATATCATGTTAACTTAGTTGCATGCACATATAGATTAGTTTTATTTCCAGATAAATGGAAAATTCCAAAAATAACTCAATAGTTAGTATTGCTTGAACATCTTCCTTTGTTGTAATTTATTTATTTGTTTTGCTTAATCGGTTGTTAATTTATTGATTGCGCACCTGCATGGTCATATCACATGTTAGTGGCTAAGTGTAAATCAACCCAAGTTGCCTGCAAAATACTTCTTCAAAAGTAAAAGAGAAAAGATACCGACGGGATATTAGAGAAATCTAGTATAATTAAGTCTTTGTATATATGATCTATGGTTTGTAAAAGTAAAGTATTTTGCCACATTTTACTTGAATTTTTAATTAGCCCACCAAAAATTAATTAGTAGTAACTCCAAAATAAAACTACTTTGCATGTTTAAAAATTTGAATCAAATTGTGAATTCGTAAGGGCTTGGGAGAGTTCAAACTAAGTCTAGGTTTAGTAATTTATTAGCCTATCTCTAGGTAGTTCACCCCCATAAGGGAAAGTCGCAACAACCTAATATGGTGAAACAGTCAAAGGATCAGCAAAATGATAGCTTTAATAGGCTTCGTTTTAAGAAACCTACTAGCGTTTGAAGAAAATATTGTGCAGGCAATCCTAAACTCAACAAGAGCTCCTAATGACTCTCAAATGCCTTTTATCTCCTAGATAGTCTCCCACAGATTGATTCAATACTCTATATAAGAAGGATCAAAGAACCTAGCAAGGGTTAGATGGAAATAAAGGGTACTTGTGCTACTCTTCGCTATACCCTCCTTTAATTAAAATTGTCATTGTACCCATTTGGAAATTCCTATGTAGAGTTCAAGTTTCTTTGTAATCATGATAAGATCGGGTGTACAAGAACGATAGTAGTAATTGAGTTCTCATCATGTGTTTTATCTATTGATAGGAGCAATACTTGCTGATTGTAACATTTCTTGAAGTTAACCGTGGAATCTAGCCCATGTTGGGGCTATTATTTGGAAAGTCAATGTAGGCTTGGGGATAAAGTTAAACCATTAAAAATTATTGCGCACTTTAAATTTTAGGCTCGTCATTATCAGCATCTGTTCAACTGTATCACCCGTATCACCCGTATCACTTGCATATAATATCTCTAATCTATTTTTGCTGCTCTTGAGATACATATTGTTATATTCGCAAAAGTTTGTCACCCTTCTAAAACAACTTATGCACCCCTTCAAGTTGTATTATTAGTCTCAACACAATTTAGCTGTTGAAAATAAACAACACAATCACTAGATGATCTAGTCGCCCATACAATCAAATTTTCCTAGCATTATTGTAGCTTTGATGAATATATTTAGCTATATAGGAAATAATCCTTTTAACCAAAGTGATTGACAATTTGATTGGCTTCTTTCTCATTTATTCCTTCCAGAGTTCAACGCCTCTGGCTTGCTGTCAATATTCTTTGATACTTAAAATGTTAGTCAAAGGAATATGTAGGTCTTCAAATCAGATTGTGTGATCACCTGAAGCGCATGTTCATCTCAGGTGTTATCGAATGCTGCTCATTTGAGCGATCCGTGAGTCCATCTAAGCTTTCGCTAGTAGTTGAACTTTCTACTTAATCTTTATGAGTACATTCTCTTATCAAGGGTTCTCAAAACTGTTCACCTTATTGTACCTCCGGGTTTCCAAGAACTTCCTGATTGTCCTAGCTTGTTCACCATTAATTAAGGTCCATCTAGTCTTCACGAGTTTTTCTACTTTATGCTTCGAATTGCATCAATGATGATGGAGCTTCCTTTATATAATTGTAACCCAAAATAATACAACATTTGCATTTATCAAGTAGTTACGACAAATAGATAGTTTTGTTAACTTTAAAATATCATAGGAGGTTTTCTCAATAGAAACTTTTGCTCCTATTGCACACCTTATTTATGTTCGTAGTCTTTTTGCTGTTACCATAGTTAAGCAACAGTTCTATTCCAGTTGGATGTTAAATAGGCATCCTTAAATGGTGATCTCATTGAGGGAGTCTATATGGTGCCTCCTCTAAGACACACCATCCTTCCAACAAAGTGTGTCAATTACATCAGACATTGTATAGATTCAAACGGGCTCCTCATGCATGGTATTCAAAGTTTAGCTCAACAATGGAATTCCTTGGTTAGAAATCAATTCCCTACGATCATGTTCTTTTTATTCGACACACATCTCATACACTACTTTTATGTATGGATAACATGGTCATAACTAGTAATGATTGTACGAACATTTCAAAATTCCAACAATATCTCAATCAACAGTTTGAAATGAAAGATTTTGGGTGACTTAGCTTTTCTTTTGGGCTTGGAGGTTGCTTTAGATTCCTCTAGTCATTATTTTTCTCAAATTAAATATGCCACGAATCTTTTTTCTAGAACACGACTCACCAATAACAAGGTTGCTACAACTCTTATTGAGACTAATGCCAAATTTGATGCCAAAGATGAGATTGTTCATTAATTACACTCTCCCGATAGTTGGTTGGCATTCTTATATATCTCACTATTACTTGACCTGACATCACCTATGCTGTTCATTTTGTCAATCTGTTCATGACAGTGTCCCGTACAACTTGTTTTGCTGCAGTCCTTCAAATTACTAGCTAAGTCAATGGTACATTATTTCACAGCCTTTACTTTTCTACTCATTATACCTTGGAGTTGATAGCTTATTTTGATGCTGACTGGGCTAGTGACCCTCAAGATCATCATTTCAATATCGGCTAATGTTTCTTTTTGGGCAAGTCACTTACCTCATAGCATAGCAAGAAACCGACCATTCTCACTCACTCTAGTTAAAAAGCATAAGCTTTTCCTAATATGACATTAGAGTTATTATGGTTATAATGGTAAGTAAAAGACATGGGAGTGTGTCATATTAGTGGAACAATCATTCATTGCAATAACCCAAGTGCTATCTATACAGCATATAAAGATGTTCTTCATGAATGCACTAGATTGAGCACATTGAAAAATACCATCACTTCATTTGATATTGTGTTCTTCGTGGCATTGTTCGACTTGTATCCATTGCATCTACTAATCAAACTATCGATATCTTTACCAAGACAAATCCACTGGAGCTTTTAAGGATCTTTTCTCCGAATTTGAGTTGACTTTTTCAAGTCACCTTGAATTTAAGGGGATGTTAGATTATTAGGATTATTATTTAGGATTAAGTTAATTGTAATTTACATTAATTTTAATTAAGTCTAATCATTTTCACACCCAATATATGGGGATCTTATGTTCTTCGTTTTGTAATGTACAGAGTATTACAAATTTCTCTCTTTTATTACAAAGCTCAACTACACAAATTAGGAAAAATTTGAAAACAATATACTTCAACTTTACTTGTCTCTTATTTTAAAGTACAAATTTTACAGCCCACTTCACTAGAAGGAATAAAGTACCTCTCTTGTGCCAAAAAAAAAAAAAAAAAAAAAAACTGAAAACCTCTCTGGCCTTCCCACCACCCATACGCTCTTCCCACCATTGGCCATCGCCCTCGATGCATCGAATTGCCCTGCCAAAGCCGACAACATCTGTTGCCGCCGTCCCGCAACGCCTCATCCTCTCTCTCTTCTTTCGTAGGTTGAGCCCCTCATTTGTTGCATCTCTCTAGCTTGACTACCCATGGCCACGAGTTGAGATTGGGTCATTGATCTTGACGTAGATCTCTCGGCCAAGTCCGCCACATCCTAGCAGCCATAGTCTCGAGCTTAGAGCTTGAGCAGTCATGGAGATTAGCTCGAGAACTAGCAGCCATGGCCGCATGAGAGAGAGAGAGAGAGATGTAAATAGTCTCAAAACAAAAGTTCAGGCATGTATTTTGTATTTTCCCAAAAGTTCATATTTGGAATTTCTATGCATCTTAAAGGATTTTGTGTGACGGTCGTGGTATTTTTACAAATGTGAACTGGCATGGAATCTTGAGATTGATACCCCTTGTCAGGAGTGCTATACAATCTACGAATATGAAGATGTCGGTATAGGTGAGTAGTTGCTGTCTGATATGAGAGAACTCCCCAATGTTCAATGATTGGCATGGATTTGGGCCCTTCTCTGTGCAAGTCATGCTAAGCCAGTAAAGCCTCCTCCCCCACATGGCCCTCTTTCCCTCATATGGTCGTCGGTTGGGTAAGTCACGAGTCTATTTCTCTGCTTCTTTTTAACTCGTTCTGTGCTGTTTGCCTGTCCATCATGTTCATTTTCCCTTTGCTCAACGAATCAAGTCAACCTCAAGCAGGTACAGGAAGCAGCAAGCAAGCGAAGGCCATCGGACGAAATGGGCCCTCTATTTTTGCTTCTCGGTAGGGTGACATTTGGTCCCTGGTCAAGGGGAGATCGTTGGTTTTGTCTTTTCACCCCCTCGCTGCAGCTTTTCATGCATTTCCAGATTTGATCTTGATTTCTCAAGTACCTAGCGCTGTCTCAGCGATTTAGACAAAAGTGGGCAGAAGGGAAAAATTCCATCACATGGGGCAGAATGTGCATAACATGTCATAAAGTCACTCCACAAAAGATCGTTTTGTTGATTCTTCGTTGGGTTGTTTTCATCTCGATTCTCGAGGAGCTGATTTAGCATTTCGATAAACAATTATGTATGCGATTCAATTTCGAACATGTTGTCAGGGGCAAACAAAGTGGTGGTCGCGTCTTTTAGAGCTATGAGTCATGGTCTAGCAATGTGAACATGCGTGGGACTAGGGACGATAGTTTGTGTCTTGTGATGGCCATGGCCACCACGCGGTGGTTGCTTGAGGGGAGCGATCATTGCAAGTTAGTACTGTTGCGGTCGGAGTCAGATCTCATATGAGAGAGAGAGAGAGAGAGGGGGGAGGAGGAGGAAGGGAGTCCCGGTCAGCTTGAAAAGAAAGATAAAAGATCAACTTCAACAAAAATCTAGTGGTTTTAAGTCCGCGATGGAAAATCTTGGAGACGATTTTGAATTTTGAACAAAAATATAAGATTATTCTTGCAAAAAGGCTGTATGAGAAGTTCACTCCTCAAGTGCTTTGGCACTGCACCTTAGCCTTTTCCATAAATTGTCCTGAATGAATAAATCGAGCAAAATTTGATTCCTCGTTGGATCTAACCCGATGATTCGAGTCCTCATCTATAACATATCCAATTTTGTCATTTTGCCAGATTTTTGTATTGAAGTACTTTCACGTATTAAGAATTGAATATGTGAATTGGGTATACTACCTTCAGTATTTTGTTTTAGTAAAAGAACCATTCAGCAATGTCAGCATTTCGTAAATATGGTGCGGAGGTGGATTGAATCTTGTAATTTCTTTGTATATTCAAACAACACTGCACAAACTTTTGAATGTAGCTAATTTATTCTTGTGATCATTCCTCCAATTGATAAACAAGTTGAACACAAAAAGATTTTTTTTTTTTTTGTATAGATTAGATCCGCAGATGATGGGAGACAGAAACATTCACAAATAATCGATCTGTCTTCCTTATAAATTATGAAAATTAAAAAAAGAAGAGGTTGGAGCAAAGATGGGAGATGTACAGTAAAGAAAATGAGGAGTTTCAAGCTTCTCCGAAAGTTGCATAAAGCAAACCATATTGGTAAACCGCGCTTGTACAAAGGAAACCAAAATGAACATATCTTCATTGCAAGGGAATATTAAGCTTCACATATCATAGTCTAAGTGGAAGTGAATTTACAAAAACAAGAAGCATTTTCCTCGACAGGGAAAGGAAAAGCTCCAAGATATTCCAAATTAGTACCTTTCTTCTACTTTTCATGTCTATAAAATCTTCTCTCAACTTTCCCTAGTGGCACTGTGAGACCCAAAATTGTCACCTAGAAATATCATAGTCTTGAGGATAGTCCAGCTGCTCAACCTCCCAGTTCAACTTGGAGATTGCTCTTTCATGACATGGCACATATTCCTGAAACAGTAGTGAAGTCAGTTGTTTGAGAAAGTTAAATAGCAACAGAGTTTGATCATCTTCTTGAACATAGTGAGCATAAGAATGATAACTTTAGTGGTAAAACAGACTATGAAGAACCGGTTGAATTGCTGTTTCTCTGGAATGTTTCGTCAGGTGTCTCAGTTGAATGAAGGGGAAATAAGAGGAACTTGTCTCTCTTTAATTACCTCCAATTTCTTCACTAACTCCTTGGCTGTAGGGGCTGATACGATGATTTGACGTGCACTCGGACTGATGAACCCCTCCTCTACAGCTTTGTCGATGAATGAGAGTAAGGAATTGTAGTATCCATCCACATTAAGCAATCCCACCTGCACGTATATTGAAGAACATGCATTCCTTTAATTAATTCTTTGACGGCAGAGAAAGAGTTACTGGATGGAATTAGGGTTTGCTGCATAAAATACCGGCTTATCGTGAATGCCGAGCTGGGCCCAGGTTATAACTTCAAGCAGCTCTTCTAAAGTTCCATAGCCCCCTGCATTTGCACAGAGACGCCTATTAACATTAGCAAGTAGCATGACATATTTCATGTTCTCTTACTGATTTGATACAAATGGTAAGAATCAAGTTTCAGGAAGATTATGCATCTTTGAGGAAAGGAGGAGATTATCTGATAGAAGACAGCCTGGTAGAATGACCAAAAATTTTCCAACATAAAGGTGAAAACAGAGGATAATTTAAAGAAGATGAAAGTTCAACAACTTGTGCACAAGCCAATAGGAAATCTATTTCCAAGAACACCATGTGTGTCGAGGTGAATCCTAGAAACTCGTTAGTCATTCCACATAGAGATTTTGTATGGACACACTGTTCTAGAAAGAAATCTATATATTGATGGTACGCTGCATGAGTTCTAGCGCCTGATGGGAGTGGTCACTCGGTTTTAGTTACTGTAATTGTAATGTTTTAACTAGTATTATGGAATTACTTCCTGCATATGAATGCGGTAAACATTCCAACTGTTTTCAGTTGAAAACAAGATTTTAGCTAAGAAACTAATTTTAATTTCCAGTTGTCAGCCTCCAACTCATGTGCCAGTAGCTCTCTTACTGTAACATGCTCTTCACTACCTCTGTTTGCACCTGTATAGGGTCTGGGGCAAAGCTGACATTTCCCTAATATTATCAAGAGTGTCAGAGCCAAAGTCCCAGTGACAAATAAACTGACCCTTCGAGCCTACTGGGTTTCCATTTCTCAGATCTCTAAGTTTCTTGATAACAACGAACCCTTTTGGAGGGGTTGCCATGATTCTCTATTTTGGTGAGGGTGCTAATTGGCAGGCAAGAACTGTTAGACAAAAGCTTAGTTGCCTGTGTCCTTTATCCTCAGTAGGAAGAGAAACAAGGGTCCTCAAGGGCTCTAATTTTCAGTGAAGATGTTGATGGGTCAAATGGCTAAGGTCTGAATGGTTGCTCTCTAATCATGGATCTTGGCGATTGTGAAGGAAAGGCTCAGTAAGCCGTGAGGATTTTGGCTTCATACAGTCGCTTTCAAAGCATTTTTTTCAGATAACAATATGCTTTTCAAATGAAAGAACCTGTAAGGCCAGCATGGACATGTAAATTCCCCCCCTCCCCCACCCCCCCTAATTTACAAGATTAGACTTGTTTGTTCAAGCATTTAATCTGAACCCTTATTCTTTCTTTGCTGGTAAGCAAATGGCGATTCCTCCAAAGCAGAGAACACATAATGAGTTCAACTATGTATATTTGGTTCAGAGGAATGCAGGTACTTCCATTCAGTATATGTCTTGTCATGAATTTAATTGATAAAAGGGGAAACTCAGGTACCATCAGAGGAATCATTGGCATGAGATATGGTCGATCAAAGCATATATACCACAAAAGGCAAAATAGCAGCACTTGGTACAATGCCATTTTCTTGATTTTAGCTTAATGTCAGTGCTCTCTCTCTGTCTCTCCGCGTGTGGTGAAACTGAGAACTTCTGCAGGGGGAGGGGGGCGCTTTATACTAACCAGGCAAGGCAATAAAAGCATCTGAATGCTTGGCCATCTCTGCCTTTCTTTGATGCATATCTGCAACTGCTTTCACCTCTCCTACTGTCTCACCAGTTAACTGCAAAGAAAAAAGGGCACCAGTGCCAATGAATACAATTGATCCAAAAAAAATTGAAAAACGTGTTTTGGAGAGAGAGAGAGAGAGAGAGAGAGAGAGAGAGGTGTCTTGGAGTGTTGTGGAGTGCAGCAATGATGAGGTGTGCAGAGCTGAGAGTGCACAAGCCAAAAGCTTTAACTTAGCAGTCTCCTTTCCAGAAATTTCAGTACGAAAATAATGACAAACATGAGGAAAAAAATTCCAAAGGTTCGATAAAGTCAAGAGAGAAAAACCAAAAAAGCGGAACAAAAAAGGGAATTGGAAATTTTTCTCGGTCTTCAAAATATAATGAAAAAGAAGAAGAAGATGAGACGCCTGCTGATCAAAGGAGAAAGCACCGTAAAGACCAGGACACACCTCAATAGTCAAACACTCATGTTGTATAAAGTGGTGTTGTGCCAGAACCAAAAAAAATAATTATAAAAAAAAAGAAGAAGAAGGAAAAAGGAGACAAGTTTGTGGATAAGGCCTGCAAGCAGCACCCACCAAATGGCACATCTTGTACCAACCAGGATCACCAAAAGGAAAAAGTGAAAAGACAGAACTAAGAGCTCACTTAAGTTAAATAAACTTTTGTTGAGAAACACAAGTTGGAAATTAAACAAAAGGGAAAAAAGGGTTGCTACCACATTGCCGCATTCATCTACTTCTTTACTAAGGAAAAAAGGTTAGAGACTTTTTTACTGGGTACAGCAGACATACCTCTCGGGGCATGAGCGTCTTGGGAATGACTCTGCAGAAGAGGAAGAGAGAGAGAGGGAGGGGGACAACAACATGACAAAAGAATTAGTTATAATGGAGTGCAAAGCACAAGCCCAAAGCCATTGATTTCTCTGTTTTCCTTTTTAATTAATATTAATTTGGGTCCTTTGCTTTGAGTAATTTTACATCGACAAAAGAGAAGCTTAGGAATTACCCAATAACGTGCCGACCACCATCATGAACAGCTTGCGAGACCAAGCCCATGAGGCCTATGCTACCTCCACCATAGACCAGATCAATGTTCCTTGACACCTTCAAAGGCGAAACGAAAAAAACACACAAAACATCATCATTCGTCAAAGGGTCAAAAAGCAATCACCACCACCAACATCCCTTCCATAATCTTTCCGAACATACAAAATTTCTCCCCCTTTCTCTCATCTTTCTTTTTTTCAAGAAACGCTTATTTCACTGCGTACCAAGGCCGCACGGAGTAAAACAATGAGTTTCGAAACAGAGATACCCCAGAATCAGGAAGATTCCAGTGGGGCAACTTCAGAGAGAAGCAACAGATGCTAATGGCGCGTTCTTTTTTTCTTTTTTTTTTTTCCTGACATGGGGTTTTGGTCGGTTCAATGTAGCTCGCTTTCATGACAAAGACAACCTAGGAAGAGAAGAGAGTAAAGGGAACGCATTTAATTGGCACGCACGCACCCCACACTAAATACAAACTCTACGTGGAATGAAGCATCAACCCCCTCCCCCAAAATCACCAAAGTCCTGGTTCATGCATATAGAAGAACACCTAGAAAAGACAATCCAAAGAAGCCCAAAAAAGAACAAAGAATCAAGAACCGCACCAGTTCTCTGCCCAGCTCAATAGCGGCATCCTGATAGCTGCTCTTCTTTCCCTGGCTACTCCCACAGAAGACACAAATCCTTCTGAACTTGGACTGTTTCATCTCACCCTCAACCTCCATTTCGAGGCTTCTCTGTGTATGAAAGCTAGACACTCTGTTCTGGGTCGATTCTTTGGCGTCGGAGCTTCAGAAAAGGAGACGGGAAGAAAGAGAGAATGGGAAAGAATCTCCCTCCCCCTGGTATCTCTCTATGTATGCGTGTGCGTGATTCCTAAGGATGTGTATAAAAGGAAAACAACGGGGAAACAATGGGAACAAGACAACGAAAGAAATCAGGAATCAAGTAGACGCACGCATACGGGTGACCACTACAGCTACAGCTACTCTGTTCCGCTCGCTCTCACTCCCTAGTCACTACTGACTCTCTCTCTGTGGTTCTCTCTCTGTCTCTCTGCCGCTGCGTGGTTGGCCTTTGATGCGAGCGTGTTTATATAAGGGGGAGGCCCTCAAGAGTCGCGACACGTGAGTACAGAGCGCCCCTTCCCTCAAGCACGCTCCAGCTCCAACCCGCACATACAAATTACAGTGGCACGCGTGGACCACTTGGGGTGGGGCGGGCTCTTTTCTTTATTAGCTCTTTTCCCTTTGTTTAATTCAACAAGGAGTCGCAATGTGTTTTACATATAATAATGTCTGTATCATCTCCTGTCAAAGAGAATTTAGAAAGGGAGCAAACTAGAAAAGAATTGGGGAGAGTAGGGAAGGGTATGGCGTAGAACCAAGGATTGTCCCTAAGTCTTGATATAGGCTCCGTCTCTGTCGGGGAAAAGGCCTCTCTCCTGGTGTGAATTTTCACGTACTTGGAAATTGATCTTTTTCTATGTGGCGAGGACCAAGCATATGCACACATAAATTGATCGTGTCCCGTGGGAAATTGTGTGCGTTTTTCTTCTTGTGGGTCAGGGAAGTTGGAGAACTCTGTCTCTCTCGCTCTCAATTTGATAGCATTGGCATTCATGAGCCCGGTGAAGAAAGATTCCATGTTTCTAGTGAACACACGACATATATGGATATATTCAGAAGATCTAAATTATTAAGTGCATTCGTGATTGTGTACTGAAGTGCTTAACATTCAGAACGTCTATTTGTTAGAAAATGAACCAACCCTTTTATGGTCCCATTGTATGGGTTTCTTCATCGTTTTGAGAAGGTAAGAGCATATTCTTATTCGAGTCTTATTAATGAGCATGTCAAATCACTAGTGTAGTGCACCCGATGCACTTGTTAACCATACTTAACCATGCAGTGGTACAAGAGAGGAAATGCATGGGAGATAAGGCACTACCTTTTCTACTGGAGACACTGATCTACAAAATCTTTTTGTCCATTTTGATCAATCTTATCCGGGCCTTTTAGGTTTTCAAGTGTTAAACGCAAGATAGAAACCGTACCATAAAGGCCTGTCCTGCTCTCTCGCCCTCTGTGCTCTTCCCTCAATATGGAACAGGTGCAAGGACAACTCATTTATGCACTCATGGAAAATTTACCAAGTATTCGATTTCATCTTTCCTTGAACGTGTAAAACTCCCTCTCATATTGTTCTTACAAAGCCAAAACCAGGTAAATGGATGGAAATTTATGGTATGAAAAATATAATTTCTACATATGTGAGAAGATTCTATAACCTATAAAAGAAAAGAAGGATGATGGGAAGTCGTAGTCTTTGAGAATATTTGATTTTCGTAATCGATTTACTTGATCGGACAACAATCTTTTCTTACTTTATTTGCTTTTTCTTCATTTGTATGGGTTTTTATTAATTAATAAATTCAGTAGTAGGTTCACCAGCATATAATCTCAAATGAGAAAAAAAAAGATGTTATTATTCTAAGTTGTGAATAACAATAAATTCGAAACACAAATAACCAAAAAAGAAATGATTCGAGAATCGTGTTCTTACAATTAGAAAGGAAGGTTTTTTTTTTGGGGGGGGGGGGGTGCTGGCGGTGGGGGTTTCGATTTCTTAATGGTTCACCTCGTATATCATAATTTAACCCCCCTGAAGACAAACAATGTTTCGCAGGCCAAGGTTAAGAAAAAGGCAAAACCTGGACAATCCGGAATGGGAGCCTCTTTGGTTTTGGTGAGAATTCCATTTCGTACGAGCAAGAACTCAGAAGCTGTTTCTAATAATCAATGGCCACGAGATTGAAGACTCCGCTATCTAAAATCCCCTGAAACATCATACAATTTTTATAGACCGATTAAATTCGAGCATTTACCTTATTCATGGAACCTAATATAGATTTAGAACAGCTTGCACGTAATTAATGAGCTCCAGTTTCTAATACGAGAATCCATAAACACTCTCAATCAAGTGCGCCAACCATAGTTGACTCTAAACTATTATAGTGTCTAAAAATGAGCCAAAAGGCATGGGTAAGTTCAGAAAATTTCAGACCAAGATAGGGCAAAAAGTAAATAAATTAAAATTTGGGGCTGAGTGTGGTTATAGAGGGTCGTGCATGTATGATTCAACAAAGCACACATGTGGGCTAATGCCTTATCACTCTGCACCCTCATCCACCCTTCCCCAACAAGAACAAGACACTCTTGTTGCATGCACAGGGGACACTCTCATTTTTTATTTCCTTCAACCCATGACCTTCACTAATTTGCTGTCGCACAACCCCACCCCCATATTCTCTGCGTTTGCTAACTGAACTTGCCACTTCGCGCTGCCACAAACTCCTCTCACGGTTTCGTAGGTTTGAGGGCGCTTAGAATATTTGTCCGGCCTTGGAATCTACATAATAAATAGCGCTTCGGAATTCTTGTAACATGGAATCTACTAATGAGTCTTGAAATCACTTCAGAACCTAATGTTCGTCGATTCCATGAGTTTTGGGGTATCCAATACTAAAATGTTTTTACTACATAAAAATCTCATCATTCTAATTATTGACATATTAAGCGTTCGACAAAAATGTGAGTGCATTTGTATCAAGTACAAGTTTACATTCTGAAGTACAACATAAAATGCACATGGTAGGATGTGATCCCAAAATCTAGAACTTATCCTTTCTTATCGGTTCCAAAGTTTGAAACCTGGAATTTACCCAGTAACCACTACTACCCATCCTGAAATCTTCCCGATTAGGTTGGGTGCATTGGCTTCATAGCTTCTCTCGTATTGCCCTACTCTCTCTTCCTGACCCTTCATAATCGAAGAAAACCCTGACAAATTTGACACAAGAAACATTAATGAGTTAAGGACAAACAAAATGCTACTTTTGTTGCTCAAAGTATAAATTCGCACTTAGTTTGTGGCTATACAGTAAGATTCACATTGTGCGACATAGAAAAAATGATGGCCAGAAGAGAATAAGCGAGGGATGATGTCTCACAAGACGAACAGAATACGAACACGAACCGAGTGTGAATGATGATGGAAGGAGAATGTCTTGAATTAGTGAGTATGAGTACGGGATCATTCGACCCGCTAGGGACCCTCATGAGCTTGGACGAACAGCGACACGTGATGGACCCCGCTTGCCGACATGATTGCTTGTGTACATATAGCAAGCATGGTGGTCCTCCGCATGAATTTTCGGGCAATCTTGGAGAGAGAGGGAGGGGGGTTAGGAGGACATTTGACCCTCGACCCACCCATGAATCGACCCTTGTAAACATACACTCAAGTAATATGGGCTGATGCACCCTTTTCGGGTTCAACTTCTATCTAGGGTTTTGTTGAGTTTCTTTGCTTTTGGAGCCTCTCTCTCTTCTTTGTTTATTCTTGTACTCGATTCTTATTTTTATGCTCCTATCCATTGCCCATATCGCAGGAGGAAACTGCACCAGATGCGCTTTAAAATAATCCCCAAGATTATAATATAATCGCTGCTGTATTAATTAAAGATTGCACGTCCCCAATCCCCATATGACGGCCTTTCTAAGTGGCCTCTCTCCCTTCCTCTGTTTTTTCTTTTGTTTTTCTTCTCTTTTTCGATCTCTGCTTTATTCTGGCCTCTGTCTACTTCCCGCCCATTCCTTCGGCTTTGAGATTATAAACTCATAATTGCGGTGCTCCTTAAATTAATGGGATTTGCGGGGGAGTTTTAAGGCTTCGGGTGGATCGAAGACTAATAATAAAGAAGTTGCATCAGCGCCCTGCATGCTTGCATGCGCGTTTAACGCCATTCCCTTGGATGCTTGTGTGACTGCGCGTGTACGTCAAAAATGTCATTATGTGCTTAATTGGACTGCTTGCTTTGTACTTCTAGTCCCTTTTCTTTTTTGACTGCTGCGCTACATGTGGAGCGGAAAAATGGACTACGTATTTAGGAAGCTTGATGTACTCATTCGGTCATCTAGCCATAACGTGAGGAACAAATAAAAATGTCAAATTACCAAAATGTCCAGGCGCTACACGGGTCTAAGGACTATATTTTTTTAGATTATTCTAAGTGTTGGCTCGACAGGAGCTATCGCAAGAAAAATAAGTGCAAAAGTCTTCAGCAAAATAATTATCCACATCAATCAAATTCTCCGTTAGAGACTATGTAGAATTAATTTAGAAGGATTTGCATATATCATTATAGGTATTTCACTCGATTGAGAGAAAATATGACACATGAAATCACAACTTTTATTAAATCATAAATATAAGTTTAAGCAATATTTTGAGCACAAACAATAATAAGAACCAACAAGAAAGAAGAAAATATATAATATATGAATGTTGATTCTTCTCTCTTGATAGCTTTCATCTATTTAGCGGAATCTTCACATTTGTGCCATCATTTTGATGTGGAAAAGGCAAGCAAGCTACTGGTGTAATTTTTTTGAGAGTAGAACGGTTTATAGAGGTGATTTCTTTAAGATCATCTCCGAATGTTATACATTCACTTTCCTTTTTAATGGATTTTCTCCCTAATCTTTTTGGTAACCATCTGATGCATATCATTTTGTTTGGATAAGAGTTGATGGATGTCTCGTGTGACCCTTTGATTAACTTATTCGAATTATTATCCACTTTGACTCATTTCACACCAAATCTAATGGTTTCTTCGAATAGGGATTTTCCCAAAAGCTTACCCATCATGGTAGTGCTCTCCCTTTGAGCACACTTAATATAGAGTTCCAATACTAAACGTTGCCATCATGTCAAAAGACATTTCTTGTAAGTTCATTCAAATTTCACATATATAATCCAAAAAACGCTATTGTTTGATGGTAATTTGAATCTTCTCTACCATCCTAAAAGCCCGCTAGGAACCTCTTCTTTGTGGATCCTCTTGCCTAAGCCCTCTTCTCATTGGATCTAGTCATTACAGACTCACTAGCTTTAGTGTGATTGGTCCCAAAATCATACATCTATTAGAGGGGACGCCGCTTTAAACCCATACTGCGATGCCTCTAGACTAACTAATTGAAGGTATTGTTATTTTGGTCTATCTCATATTTTTTAGTGTTTATGGAGGAAACGATATATTATTACACAATTTCCTTGATTAATAAATAGATATCACCAAATGCTTAACTAATGATGGATGTTATGATTAAGTGAATAACTATAGATAGCTACAACGTTAGAATATGTTAATAGTTATATAAAGCAATAATTTAACAAGCACACAAAAAAAAATTTATTTGCCTATTTTTTAATATTCATTAATTTTAAAAACAGCGTGTGAATTTCTAACAATTGTTTAGTACAATTTATTCGTCAACTATGAGCTATCATGTTTCATATTTCTTTTTTTGTGATCCTCGGTCTTAACATCATTTAGTCTTTTGAATTTTTTTTTTTATATTGTATATCTATATATCATTCAACTCTTTGAACGATGTCTACGCAAAGTACTCATTTATCACTAGGGTAGTAATTAATAATGCTTTTAGTCAAATTTATTCATGAATCGTGCGTAAGTATGTGATATGATCCTTTAGAAATATGATTTACTTTTTGTAATGATGGATTCTTTCATTTATTTAATGGCAAATATCACCAAAAACCCTAAACTATGCCTCTTGTGACAATTTTACTCTAAACTTTTTTTTGTGCCACCAAAAACCTTAAACTATGCCACTCGTGACAATTTTACCTTGAACTTTTTTTATGTCATCAAAAACCCCAAACTATGCCACTTGTGATATATTTACCCCAAACTTTTGACTAAGGGGCATTTTCGTAATTTTCTATATTTTTTCTCTTGATAGAGGGAAGCTGGCGAGGCCACCCTCGCCGGTGTTGGAGTCAAGTGAGGCTTTGGTGGCCGTCGCCCGATGCTGGCGAGGGCCGCCCACACCTAGGCGCCTCTCACTTACGTCGTGCGAGGGTCGCCCACGCCTGGGCGCCTCTCATCGGTGTCGGGCAAAGGCCACCCATGCCTAGGCTCCTCTCGCTGGTGTTAGGCGAGGGCAGCCCTTGCCAGATTTGGCTTGGGCGGCTCTCGCCCTCACCTCGCCCAACCCAACCGAGGGCAACCTTCTCTTGAGTCAGACAGGGGCGCCCTAGCCCAGCAAGGCTCGGGCAGCCCTTGCCTGACGCCGACGAGGGTCGTTGGCTAGGGCGGCCCTTGTTTGCATCAGCGAGGGCTGCCGGAGCCTTGCTCGACATTGATGCTGGTGAGGGCAACCTCATCGGCTTCCTTTGGTCTAGAGAAAAAAAAATAGAGAATGACGAAAATGCCCTTCAGTCAAAAAAATTTTTGGGGTAAATTTGTCATAAATAGCATAATTTAGGGTTTTTGGTGGTATAAAAATTTTTTTAGAGTAAAATTGTCACAAGTGATATAGTTCAGGGTAAAATTATCACAGGTGACATATTTTAGGGTTTTGGTGATAAAAAAAAAGTTTAGGGTAAAATTATAATAGATGGCATAATTTAGGGTTTTTTGTGGTATTTGCCCTTTATTTAATAACGGTTATCCTATTGATTTTGTAATATCTATTTGTGGGTAAGAGATGGCTATAATTCTTTAGTGATTGTTATTTCTATGATACTCTAATGTCTTTTATATATCAAGGTGCCGTGTTGTATAACCTTTTCAACGATCATCTACCATCACATATAAATGAAATATGCATTATAATGTCATAGAGACCTTTTGAGAGCTATTATTTCCTTCAATAACAATTTTTATTAATGAATAATTTATTATTAATTTTTCTATGCTCATATGGTAAATTATGCGCAATCATGGAATATAATTTTCAACATTACTTTTGCGTAGACATTTCCAAATAGAATTTTTATATACGTAAAGAATTATTTCAAAAGATTTATTACCAAAAAACGTGCAATCATGAAGGATAACTCTTTTCATCTATTTATAACTATTTATTGCTATACACAATCTTCACACACATCTCAACTAGAATCAATATATACATAAATACTATATCCATGATGATTAATTATGCAAAGTTAACAATTTACTAAAATATGCTCAATAATATATAGAAACTATTTACTAAAATATCCTTTACTTTTCTTGCTCTTTTCACTTCGATGTAGGAAAAAATTGTTAGTATTTATTTTTTTCTCTTTAATTCTTCCTTTCTTTTTTATAACTTAGAAATAAAAAAAAGCCTTATTCTCAGAAAAATTCAAATCGTAGATGTTTCACGATAGGATCTAGATATATACACGGACAATTCTTTAATATATTTATTACGAAAATCTATGCGATCATGGAACATAACTTTCTTCTTCTAAATTATAAATTGAATTGCAAAGTAAAGGTGCATACACATATATAAGTTAAAATATAATCTACATGTACATATATGTAATAAGCATAAGAATAAAAGTCCTGCTAAAGTGACCATTAAAAGCAAATCACAGAGTAAAACTTGCGCGTGAGCATGCCCTAACTTAACTTCATGTGCGTTTTAGCCCCCACACACCCACAAAAATGGAGATAAGGAAAAAGAAGTAGTCAATTCAATTAAAAGGGTAAATTCGATGTATAAGTTTAAAAGATCCTTTACCCTCTGCGAAACAAGCAGTCAAATTATTTATTAATCTATTGTCATCCTTTTGTACTTCTAAAGCGTTGATCTAACATGATTTACCTAATAAACTGAGGGTTTCTTTGCTGACAAAAAAAGTGTATATTCTTGTCCTCAAGCATCATGAATGAGCTGTTGTTGATCAAACATGAAAATTAACGACATCATCATATCATTCTCTATGCCTAGAGAGTGTTTCAAATCTGAAATCATAATCTTCCGAAAGTGTTAAAAAATTGAACCAAGATACATATTCTAAAAAAAATAATTCATGATCTATCTTCTTTGAACCCTAGATTGTGATTCTCGCCACTCTTTGGATACGTTGTTCTGATTTATATGGTTTGAAAACAAACCATCCGCTCGATCAAGAACATCAACCATAGGCAACCATATGATGCCAAAGATCTTATTTTATGGCTCAGGTGAGTCCGTTCTCATCATCACAAGTTACCCATCTCTCCAGAAGCTCAGCTCCAGGAATACATGCATATGCATCCTCGAATTAGCCCATCGATCGCTGCCATATGAAAGAAACAAGATGCCAAGTTGGAGAGAGGGACCAGATAAGTGGGCACCGTCACCGCCCGACGCTGGAGTCCCACCAACGGTCGACCTTTTCCTTCATTACGACCTTTACATCCTAACGTATGTTGTCGTACTTACAATAGAATCCCCATGTCCTGGTCTCGGAGGAAAGGAATATTCTTCCCCTATGCCCACTTTCCATGCTTGAGCGCAATGTTTGTAATTGATTATATGTAGTTGATGTTTTGGGCCACAGGTATCCTATTAATAGTTTAAGCCGGCATGACATCCGGCGTTGCTGGCCATCCACTTCCAAGCCGGTCCTCCCAATGTTCTTGTAATTCATTCCCGTTCTCATGGTACGGCGTTTCCAAAGAACTTGTCGGAGGGAAGGAGTGAGCCACGAAGGAACCGAATGGGAACATTTTAAAAGACTTCCACCCGTTCGAACTTCAGAGCTTGTCTCGCTCAGAATGACGGAACGAGAGTCGAGTCTTATCGGATGTATGTAGATGAAGCATATTGCACGCAATCTTGGGGACCCATCAACATAAAAGTTTGAATATGATGTGTTATTAAAAAGAAGAAAAGAAAAAGAACACGTCTGCTTGAACCCCTTTTGTGCCATTAACGGTATTTGATTCTTATATACGGGTATATATGATCTGATTGAATTGATATTTGATTCTTTTGTTGCTTTTCCTTCTATTTTTCTTGTTTTTTTACTTGACTCTCGATCTAGATCTAGGAGCTCTACTTTCATGATTTAGTTTTATGTATGGGAATTTTAATGAATAAGTACTTCGCATCCAATTTCAATAGTGATCGTAGAAGTTTCAGCATCAGATCTATGCTCGTTCAATATGTTTTTGTTGTTTCCGTATGGTGATGGTATTGGGAACGTCGAGCCTAAATACACACCATCAAAAAGCAAAGCCATAGCTATAGAGGGAGTTCTTGACATATGCTCATTACTAATAATGGTGCTCGATTCAGTGACTGGCCATTGATCCTTTTGCTTAGATGTAGTTATAGATCTGCTCTTAAGGGACGAGAGTGTTCTTACCCCCAACCGACCATAGTCTTATGATCCACCTTGAGTTCTGAAATTTAGTTTACTTCGTAGCTTTGTGAGCTTGCTTTGTTGGGATAATTTCTGAGATTTGCTAAATATCCTCTCATGTATCGTCTGGGACATGAATGTTTTTTTTTTTACCAAAAAAGTAACAATTGTAAGATAGGAATATTGTTAGCTGTCATCTTCATAGTGGGGCGGACTGAGTCTATGCAATGTATGCTTACAACTTTTCGTTAATCTTTTTCTTCTAATAATTTAGGAGCATAGGCGTGGAGATATGAAGAGAGAGAGATGGGCCTTTTTTTTTTGGAGGGGGGTCAGAGAGAGATATGGGTTTGGTTAGTAATTAAGTTTGCCATAAGTGAGTGACACGTGTCCCGGTAGCGATGACAATATTGCTACCAGTACCAGCTGTAGCAAAAACGTTCAGTTATGCGATCTCATTGTCATTGGCAAGCCAGTTAACATCGAGTTTCAGTCTACTAATTCTATATCGTGGAGTAGTACGCACATGACGATTGCTTCATTGGAGGTTTTGCCAATCGAATCTAACGGCTAATATGTACAGGATATTCTTGCTCAAGGTCTATTTCTAAAAAAAGTTCCATTGCTTTTTCTAAATCTTGACTATTCCTTTATCAGCTGACAATACGACCTTGAAAACTTCATTTGATATGACTCATGCGCAAGACAATTAAACCTTGAAAGTATTATTTCATGAATTTACCTTACGCGTTTTCATCATTTCTCGAATAATCTAGCTTAAACTCAAGCTCCATTTCTTGATATCAAAAGAAAATTGTAAATCAAAAGTTGAACATGCTTTTGATATCTCTGGCATTGCTCTATCCAAAATCATCTCGAGTCAACATTTTAGCAACTCTGAAAAAGAACCCGAGCATGGAAAAAATAAGCTTGATTAAGCTTTTATCGGCCAACTGTGTTTCCATCAATTAACAAGCTAAAAAGTTCTCATAATGAGTTGAATTCGGAGATGCCCTTTTAAAACTTTGACTCATTTCCAATTTTGAAATTTTGCTTGCCCACTAACTTTGAGTGCCCTCATCATGCTAAAGGCAGTCTTTCCATGATCTTTTGTTGTGGTGTAGGAATGCTGGTTTAGCTTTCCTTCTTTCCTTTTTCTTTTACTACTTTTCCTTTGACAAATATGGCAAAAGGGTATCTTTCACCGTTAGCCGAGGTATACGCACATAATACCTATGCAAACCACCAATGTCGGGAAGGAAAGAAGAAAAGTGCGCAAAGTGAAAAACACAAAATTTAAAAATTTAAAAAGATTAAGAAGAACGACGAATCAAACATTAAGAAGTTGGACGTATATCGTTTCTGTCTGCGGGCTTTTCGCCTTCCTCCCAACAAGAAATGACATGCGTCACGTTAACACAATAATGCTTGTTAAAAAATTGGGGACTCTTTAATCCCTTTTTCTCCTTGGAGGTCTCGGAAAGACTTAGCAAGAGAAGGGGGCCCCTTCTGTCTCTCCATAAATAAAGCAGACAATTTAGCCCCTCGATTAACGTTAGTTCCCTAAACTACCTCGACGATTTGCCTTTTTGACTGAACTTTTATCCTTATTGACTGATTGGTAGGAGGAATAACTTGATAACTTACCTGAGCAATGGCATGGTGTGATGTGATTTGATGGGTTGCTTTTTAACTTTCAAGGCTTTTCTCGCTTTCACGCGGTCTTCTTGTTCTCAAACGCGGTGCGGCATTGGAAAGAAGGCAATGGCGCTGAAAAAATGTTCCATCTTGTGGAGTTAAAAGTCAAGGTTTTGCATGGCTTTTGACTTGCGTCCGAAATTGACTGCTTTGGACAAAGATATGTATGGCAGATTGTGTTCTCGTGGAGATTGGGTTTTGATTTGATTTTTAAAATCATATTATGAAACGATTTTTTTCTGTTTTTAGATAATCAAATGCGAATTCTTCTTCAAGACAATGATGCAAACGGTCCCTTAACTTTGGCTTAATGTGCAATGTGGCCTATGGACTTTTAATTTGTTCAATATAGTCCATATACTTTTGGCACATGTTCAATATAGTTTTTGAATTATGTGAAATGTTTAATTTTGTCCTTCTATTAATTCAAGAACATTGAACATTTTCATATAGTCTGATGACTAAATTGAACATGTATTAAAAGTCTATGGGCGACATTAAACAAATTAGAAATTAAGTGACCCCATTGTACATTGGCCAAAGTTCATAGATCGTTGTGTCATTTTCCCTTCTTCTTTCCTCCAATTGTGATTGAATGGGTATTGTTTGTTGGACATGTTGAAATTTGAGGGTTTTTTTTTGGAGTGATATTTCTTTTAATTTTACTTTTCAAATTTTTTTTTGCAGCTCCTATAATTGACTTTTGTTTAATGTGGATCACTTCAAGCCTTTCAAAATACTCAAATATTGTTATGAAGTGTGTTTTCATAATTTTTCGAAATAAAAACATTTGTCCGTTTTTGAGTTTCTGGAGAGCAAATGAAAGGTAGAAGAAGAATTCTTTTTTTTACAAAAAAACGAACAAACATTGTTGATAATTGTTATTTTCCTTACGAGAACAATCGAGTAAGCTGAATAGTGAGTACACACTATTATTGAACAAATAATGATTTATAAAACACAAATTTTGCGTAGCAAGCTATTTTATTGCTTGCATACGAATTTTTCCTCCCTCAAGAAATTAAAAAAAGATTCATATTTTTTAAAAGTATGATTGAACATCCTCATATGTATAAGAAATGCGCGTAAGGTTTTGTTCTTTTCCATTGTAAGTGGAAAAGTCTACTAAATTATAGGATGTGGGGCCTTTACTTTTCGGTAACCACTGGTCTCTTTTTTTTGGATGACTTCTCTTCTTTTTCTAAAACGGACGTCATATTTTTACTTTTTACTTATTCTAGTTATAGATAGAGATATGAATTTCAAAATTCTTATGTGCATAATTACATCATTACTCCAAAAATCGGCCTATTCATTAAAACACCCAAGTAATTTTGCTAAAATCGATTGGATTGCTTCTCCATGTCAATAATAAAACAACGTTTGCACTAATCAATTTTTCTATAATCAACACAGAATGATTCCTTAAAAAGAATATAGACACTGATAACTTGTAAAATGTATTAAGCTGCTAATAAAAATGACTTTTCCACTGTCGGCAGATTAAAAAATAGGTAAAGTTTGTTAATATATATATATAAGTAAAAAAACATCATAGTAATATTAGTAACCGCTCTGCTAATACTCTAAACACGAGTAAGGGAGCAACTGCATGCATTTTGGTAGGGACTTGCTCGAGAAAGAGATGTAATTGCGTATGACTTCAGTAGAAAGGAAGATCATATAAAGTGTCTTCAAGAAAGTCGTGTCGAGGAGTATCGTCACTCATAAGCGGCTTCCTTAACTTTGTACTTTAGCCGCATGATCAAGTTCCAATGGTTCCTACAAATTTTGACTCTTGACCAAGGCAAGCCTTAGGGTCTCATTGGTATCTTCAGTAGCAACTATTCGGACATTCTCACAACCGAAAGAATCAGTAATCAACCAATTCTTTTTTGTTAAAGGGTACCTTACTCTCGATAAATGTAATCATAATCCTTTGAAATTAGTACCAGGACCACTTCAAAAGTTCAAATGTTGTCCCAAAAGTTTTGATTCTAGAACACAATAGCCAAAAGGAAAAAAAAATTGATAAAGGACCCTGGAATGGAAATTATAATATAAAGATGGCATGCATGCATGCATAATAGCATATGACAATGTCTGGACTGGGGGATGGTACATGTAGGTAGCATGGGAAGAAGTAGGAAGTAAAAGGGAACAAAGCTTTCTCCAACCATGCTTTTGATTAACGGGTTATAGATATAAAAATTACTCGAATTTTGTTTGGTTAAATTAACATGCAAATTATATTGAAAAATTTGTTCAAAAAGTTGTAAACTTATTGTACTTTGGAAAAAGGACATAAAAAACCCCAAACTATGCCCATTGAGACAATTTTACCCCGAACTTTTTTTTGTGCTATAAAAAACCCCAAACTATGCCACTTTGACAATTTTACCCTGAACTTTTTTTTGTACCATAAAAAACCCCAAACTATGCCACTTGGGACACATTTACCCCGAACTTTTTAACTAAAGGGCATTTCCGTCTTTTCCCTTTTTTTCCTTTTTTTTTCCCTTTTTTTTTCCTCTTCCCTCTACTAAAGAAAAAAAGGAAAAGACAAAAATGCCCTTTAGTTAAAAAGTCTGGGGTAAATGTGTCCCAAGTGGCATAGTTCAGGATTTTTCGTGGCACAAAAAAAAGTTCAAGGTAAAATTGTCCCAAGTGGCATAGTTTGAGGTTTTTAGTGGTACAAAAAAAAGTTTAGGGTAAAATTGTCCCAATGGGCATAGTTTGAGGTTTTTTATGGTACAAAAAAAAGTTCAAGGTAAAATTGTCCCAATGGGCATAGTTTAGGGTTTTTGGTGGCATTTTCCCTTGTACTTTTGCCAATTCAATTCTAGACATTTTAATTGTGCCAATTGAGTCTAAACATTTTAAGGTTTTGTCAATTAAGTCTATCTAATCAAGTTTGGTCATAAATCACTAACGTGAATATAAGCCATCCTACATGGCATGGTTGTCATTGATAGCAGACAATTTTTTAAAATTTTTAAATTTTTTATTAATTTTGTTAATTTTTCTTTTAATTTTTCTTTCTTTTCTTTTCTTTGTTTTTCTACAACTTTGGTTGGCGAGGGCCAAAGACCCTCGCCTTGGCTGTGTGAGGGCATCGCGGCCCTCATTGGCCACAAGCGATGGAGTTGGGCCCTCGCCTATATCCAAGTGAAGGTTGCGAGTGCATTGCCTATGGCCAATGAGGGCCTAATGCCTTGCTTGAATTTTGGCAAGGTGTGGAGGCCCTTGCACATGGCCAATGAGGGCCGCAACACCCTCACTCAACCCAAGCGAGGTTTGTTGGCCCTCACGCCAAAATTAAAAAAGAAAAGAAAAGAAAAATAAAATATTAAAATACTATTAAAAGTTGTCAACATCAGTATTGATCGTGCTATGTATGATAGCCGATGTTCACATTAGTGATTATCGATCAAAATTAGTTGAATAGACTATATTGACAAAACATGAACATATTTAGGACTCGGTACAATTATAAGGTTTAGGATTGAATTGACAAAAGTATAATAGATTTAAATTTTTTTAGACAATTTTCCCGAATGATGTCCATGATAGCGATCCACCAAATTAGGGAATCCAAGAGACATTTCTAGAGAAAGATTAAAGATAAACAAAAAGATTTTGGCAAAGAGTGGCTGTCCTCTTGTGGAAGTAGTGGATGCCCTTTCTTTCTTTTTGCTATTCTTCCCTCCTTTCTCTGTGCATATGATGAAGAGAAAGACGACCATTTACAGTATCATTTTCCTGGCTGCCGTGACAAAAATCAAGGCTGCTTACGTTACAGGAACTACTAACATTTTTTGGGAGTTTTCATGTCGTTTGGACACTTCGACATGTATTTGACATCTTCCGACACTTTTCGATTTTTCCGACACTTTTCGACACTCTTTGACCCTTAGCCAACCGACACTCTTTGACACTTAGCCAACATGTGTTGGAAAATCTAACATTTGGTCAACTCTCCCGACACTTTAGTTTGGAATTTTGGCATGCAAGTTTAGAATTTTAACACGTGATTCTGACACATATGAGATCAATTTTAAAAATTTTCAATAAATGAGGGGTCAAAATGTAAATATGTAAAAAAATTAAAATAATAAAGGGGGAAAGAAAAAAAAATCTAGTCTCCTCTTTTTTCTAACTTTTTTCTAACTCACTTCCCATAACACACATTTCACCCCTAAGTTTATTTTTTCTCTTCTCTTCCGATATGTTCTAACACGCGAGTCCAGATTGTGGATTGCTTGTTTTTTTTTTCCAAGTTTTATGAATTATTGGAATGGAGTTAAATTTATCAAATTATAAAAATAAATGATATTAACAAATTGTGGATTAATGTTTTTAGTATAAATTCATTTTGGACTCATTTATTTGTAAATTTGAATCAAATTAATTTGATTGAAATAATTAGAAAAATGATAATTTATCATATATATATGTCGGAATTTTTTTTTAGAAACAACATGTCGACATGTCACATGTTGCATGTCGGTGTCCGTGCTACTTCGCTTGCATTTCTCCGTGTTGTGTTGAGTTTGTAAAGACCTAATGCTGATACCGATAGGTGCACTGATTGAGTTTGGACAAGACTACTCTTTGATGTTTGGACGTTAGTTTTCTGTTCACTGGACCTTACGGCTTCAATGATTCAGATCGCGGGGTATCAAGTGTAAGGCTTGCCTATAATACCGTGCCCTTGTACTCGGCAAAATTGCCGGGACCTTTGTGAGTCATTTGAAGGAAGAGATTTATTTTCAGCTGTTGGCTGACAATCGTCATCAGCCGTCAAATCATAAATGAACTTTTGCCAATCGTCCGATTATCCCGATGACGTTTACAGAGTGTTCATTTTAAAATATTCATAATTGGGTATGGAACCCTCGTGGTTACATCCAAGACGGTAGCCACACTTGAGAACTCATATTTGGTATGGTTGGGTCTGAATGTTTACTGATCAGATTCACCCACTGTACTATTTGAGAACTCGTAATAGGTGCGTGGACTGCTTGTTGTGAGACACCCTAACTCAATTCACTCGAATATTATTCACTTTACCCTATTCTATATCAAGTCTCATGATTTCATTTTTTGATGTATGTGTTAGGATTTGGTGCACCTCTACAAAGAAAATAGAGAGTAAAAAACAAGAAAAAGAATTTGAGATGTAGGGTTTTATCTTGATTCACCCTTAAATTAGGACTACATCTAGTTGGAGATTCCACTATAATTAGCATATCACACCCCTATATCACATCCCTTTATTACAAGAGAAATAAAACTTCAAGATGAATGACTTTTCCTTATAAGTCTTTTGCCAAGTAAGTCTTGGATTTCTTTATGGCAAAATTGTAGTACTTCATGATTCATTTGGGTTGGCCTGGCCTTTGGAGGAATATCTCTTTATGAAAATTCTGGTTCATAAGTAAATTCAACTTCATGTTATATACATACACTAGTAGTTACTCCTGAGTGCAAACCCAAACTTCTAATAAAATATAAACTCAAACTATAAAAGTCCTTAAATGTTGTAGGGAGCTGCCCCTACAATAGGGAGTATGCACCACACCCCCAACATTCTCCCACTTAGTAAATACTCCACATTCTTCTTTAAACCCAACACAATAATACACAATTCAAACTTTTCCACACTCATTTCCTTAGTAAAAACAAAATGCGCTATTCACCTTTGTGTCAATATTTCTCCAGCACTATGACCTTTTGTTCCACTTTCTCTTAGAGAAGTGATATTGTATGCTAATGTGTTTTGTTTTTGCATGAAATCTAGGATTTTTAGCCAAGAATATAGTAGCATGAGTAAGGGCTATGTATTGGCTATAACATTCAATCTTCACTTCTCATTATGTAAAACCTAGCTCTTTACACAATTTGTCCAGCTAGATCACTTCCTTAGCAACATAAATAAAGGCTATGTATTCTACCTCAATAATAGATCCACCGAATAAGGAAACAATATGATTAATGGTTGATCTCTTCCTATCAATGTCAACTTCTCAATCAGCATCTACAAAACACTTTAGTTCTAAGACTTGCTGTCCCTTAGAGCTTTTCATATCTTCATAGCATAGCTAAAAGTCAGATCTATGAAAAAGATAACAAACCTACTTTGCTACCTTCCAATGCTCTTTCCTAGGATTAGACATGTATCTGCTCAATATTCCCATTACTGGGGCAATATTTGGACAATTACACACCATGGCATATATCAAGCTCCCAACTATGCTTGCACATGGGACTGTTGTCATCTTTTAGTTTCCTCTACAATGTTGGGACACTAGAGCGTTGATAACTTAGATCTTGTGGACATGGGAGTCTTCACTAGTTTACTATCTGCCATATTGACCTTTTTAAGCACACTTTCACCATATTGTTTTTTGATTGAGCCAAGACTTCCCATTCTCATGCTCCCTTTTTATTTATCTGCCCAAGATGAAGTTTGCTAGGTCAAGATATTTCATCTCAAACTATTTTGCCAATAGTCCTTTCACAGTGCTGATCATTCTTGAACTATTCCCAATTAGCAGTATATAATCAACATATAAGGTTAAAATAACAAAATCATCCTCTAACCTTTTCATATAGACACAATGATTAGCATTACAACAAACAAAGCCAAGCTCCAAGACAAATGAGTGAAACTTTTGGTACCACATCCTTAGAGATTGCTTTAGGCCATACAAAGATTTGTTTAGTTTGCAAACAAAAACTTCTTTTTATTTGGCCACAAACACTTTAGGTTGCTTCATGTGGATATCCTCAACAAGTCACCATGGAGGAAAGCTCTTCTTACATCCAACTACTCTACCTCCAAATTGTATGCAGCTGTTCCAGATAAGACAAGTCTTATGGAATTCAAATTAGCAACAGGGGAAAAGATCTCACCATAATCAACTCCCTTTATCTGCAAGTGTCCCTTCGCAACCAAATGAGCTTGGTATAATGGCATAGCTTATATCGAGGACAACTCATTTTTAAAGCATACACAATTTCCCATTTTCATAAGTTTCATAAATAAATATGAGAAAAAATACATTTAGTGGTGACTCTTATGTTAAAATGCATAATAATACTTTTCTCGAAGTGATATAATTTTGTAATAGTTATGTCTAAAAATTACATGTCAACAAGAATGTAAATCAAAATCAAGGACAGGTTACTTTAAAATTTTAAAATATTCAAATATAATTCAAAGAATGATCAAAGATAAGTCCTATCACTAGATAATTGGTGAGAATAAACTTTGGACTAGGGATTACAAGGAGGATTTGAATGAGCTTTGAAGGAGTTTCGGTGTTATATGAATTTCAATAAGTCTTGCAGAATTTTCACAATAAAGTATACTTTACTTAGCATTATTTTACGAACAATTAGAATTTTCACAAAAGAAGTTACCTATGATTCTTAAGAGCTCTAAAAGTTAAAATGTCTATTTTTTTTTTTTTTTAATTTCAACCAAGAAGATGGTGCGTGAATATATGATTGGCATCTAATCAACCTAACTACAACATTTGGGGATGATAACTAAGATTTCATGCAGTTGATTTTTATTACGGGTTTTATTTCTCTAAAACATATAAGATTAATAGGTATATCTTTGGACTCATTGAAGGAAAAGTGGAAAATTTTGATCAACTTTGTAAAGAGATCAAGGCACTACTGATCAACATTTAGCACATCCAATAGAGTTTGTCAACACGCTAAAATTATTTTTAATAATCTATTGGCATTTTAGCGATTTTTCAATATTTTCAACGTTTTTTGGTTTTATTGATATTACTTTTCCAAAGCATATTTACAACATCAATAAGTTCAAAATGCAGTTCGCATTATACTTTAAAGTATCTCCCACCCAAAATTTATTACAACTTCTAAATGTATTTTCGGTTCTTTTAATTTAATATCAATTATTCTCAGAGTTGTCAAAATATAAGCCCTCCAATATTTCACTATAGTGAGGTCAATGTCTTTATAGCATATTATTTATCATAACGTAAGTATAAACAATGTAACCAAAGATCTTAATACAACCAAATTAACGTAGCAAAGTTGAGAAAAATTAATCATTTGAAGCATCAATAAATGAGAGATAGATTAATAACCAACTATTGGCAACGAAATTTTCACAAGAAAAGGAAGAAATATGAAAATATTGTCATTTTGAAAATAAATGGAGAGAATTCTGCATATGCATTTCTGGGAAGGCAATACTGCCAATTTCTCTCAATATACAAATTCTATATCGCATTTTTTTCTCAAGGTATCCAATAATTTGTATATGATACATTAATTTACATTGTCATGGTTGAATAGATGTCCATCAACCCTTACGTAAACAAAATATATAATAATAATAATAATAATAATTAGCAAAAAGAAAAAGTAGAATTTCAATAAAAAATGAAATTAAAATATATGAGATCAGAAAAATATTTTGAAGAAATCACCTCTAACTCTCTATAAATAGAGAGAAGTGAATGGAGATTGAGAGAACAAACCATTTTACTCTAAACGAATTACACGGAAATAGCTTGCTCACATTTTACACAACAAATCAATGGCCCAAAGATGAATATTCCGACAAATGAAGGAAATGTATCAAGAGAGAGGAATTTACATTCTTTCATTATGCTGTCATGTTATATTGATTCATATTATTTTACAAAATCAAATATTTCATGTACTTATATTACAAATCCAACAAATGTCACAACATTATGTGTCACGTTTTCTTTTATTCAGAAGATAAATCTATATGATGAGGAATGGATCCATATAAGTTCTAACGAAAATTCAGATTGATATAAATATCTATTTCTTTACAATTTTCTGCATATCATTTCTCTTGCTAAAATTCAGGTCGACAACAACACTTAAAATGATATAATGGATTTATTCTTAACCACATGGAATGCATGGGCATCTTGCTATATATAGAGAGAGGAAGCTTGTGATAATAACAGCAAGAGTGCTATAACCTTTTTTTTTTTTCCGATCATTTAAGTACTATCGGCAATTTTTTCACTAGAAAATCTTATATGAACGCCGTTTGTTCTATTTTACATCATTGGTGCTAACGTGGACAATTTTTGAATTTTTTTCCATTTTTTCTTTGCTATCTCTATGCCAGCGAGGGTCACCATTACTCTCTCGGCCATCGCAAAGGACTCGTCTAGATTGGCAAGGGTCATCATGACCCTTTCCGGCACAAGAATAAAAGGAAAAGAAAAGAAATCAAAAAAATTAAAATAAATCCAAGTTGGAATTGAAAATTAAGTAAAAAATTTAAGTAGGATAATTTGTTAGAAATGATACTCAAATAATCAATTTTACTTTGACGTAACACTTAAGTAAAAGAAAAAAAAGGTTATGGCACTCAAGTGAATACCGTTCGAATGTATTGAAACTTTATAATTATAAAATATATTATGGACACTTTTCCTAATACACACCTTCGGTTAACGTTCTGACTCTATGATTGACTAAATGAAATTTCTCATGCTTTGACGCCGATGATGAAGAGATTTTGGGCATCATCTTCGGTTGTCGCGTATTCTCGTCGGTTGCGTTGTGCCCACCGAAGGGGGCTTGATGGGAATCCAAAAGCCTAACTTCAAGGGATGTTGACCATCGCATTTACACATGTCGATTGTCGACGATGATAAGGCGAGTAACATGTCCATCGTGTCTGCATTCTTTGACTTGTTATGGTCGTTGCATGGAAACGCCCCTTTTCCCCTTTCGGTGGCCAAAAAGTAGCCCATGCACATGATTCCACGCCATGCACTCTCGCATCACTGAAATTGAAATTTGAATGTTACGCCCAACCTAAAGCTCCCCTCTCGTTCAATCGTTTTAGTCACTGCCTCCGATGCCAACTTTTGTCACGGTCTTGATTGTCCTGACGGCAAGGAAAAGGACTGCCTCGTTTTCTCAGTGTATATGGAAGAAATGTTCAATGCTCTTTAGATCACCTACTTTTAGATGTTCAAAAACCATTGTTGTGGACTTCATACAGATTGTGAAATAGGCTGATGGTTAATTTATAAGCGAGGGAAAGTCTCACCAATTGAGTAACTTTTAAGGTGAGAGGTCCAATTCCACCAAACACTGTTAACAAAGCTCGACCTGCCAACAAATCTAAACCTAATAGTCATAGGGGAGAGTTACCGATTGTTGCAACCCATAGCTCGATGTGTGAGGGGAAGATTAGTGAGGTTATCCTATATTAGTTGTGGAAGGTAATGGTGTTTGGCTTATAAATGTGACAAAAAACCTCATCTTTTGAACTAGTTTTTAAGATAAGAGAAGTTCAAGACCATCTAACATATTGATCATGCCGCATTCATGGAACGGCCAACAGACAGCTAATACCTTGTTATGTGGACCTCACAGAGGAGTCCCGGTCTAGGCCCAAGCTCTATGCCATCTAATTGGACCGACTTTGCTTTACAACATTTAATTGAGATCTTTTAAATTAAGAGGGTGAATCTACACTGTCAAGTTTACTCCATCGGTAGACCAATATATCTGTTAAGGAAAGGAAGGGCTCGGGCTCGTTTGGTTCATAAAAATGTTTTTGGCCGTCATTTTAACTCTTTTTAGTGTCACAGAAAATGAAGACTATTTTCCATTTGTTCAAAACAATAAAATTTTCAACATGAACAAAATTATGAAAAACATATTTAGTTATGTTACTTTTAATGTTATAAAGCGTTTTTCCACATTGTAAATAAATCTCATTCTCTTTAGGGAATGAAAAACTCTGAAACGCATTATTTTTAATTAATTTGGGAACACTTTAGGCCTTAGATATAATAATTGGTCCTTTCCACGTTATTTGCTCGATAGAAAAACCATTTTTGCACCGACATTAACCCCTTTATACCCTTCATCAATTTTGTCAAGTCTGAATAACTAGACATTTTTCCTTATCTTGTCATTGATCCTGAGGACAAATAGGTAGAGTTCGCAATTAGTCATATTAGAGTATAAGATATGTCGCATGTTAGAAGCCAGGGGCGACAAGGAATATCGGGAGGATTCACTGACCCCACGGAAATAGGAGCGGGACAGTTAATGCAGTTGGCAAATGTCAAACTAGGATGCACTTTATAGGGTAGGATGTTTTTTTGCCGAGCCTGAGACTCATTAAAGTATTTACAAAGACCCGCTGGACAACAAAGCATTCTGTGTATTCAATTATACCACAAGATAATCAGACGTGATCGCCTTTATATAATTAGCAAATGCCAATATTTTAATTGCAAGTTTGAAAATCATAACCACGACTCACGAGAACATTTGATTGAATGGTTATGTCACATGAATATGTTACTCAATTAAATGTCACCAAATTAATAGCTTTTCTTACGTGGGAGGGAAAACATGTGAAAAGAAAGTATCATATGAAGCCATTCTACCATACGTGTATATCTATATGCATTTGAATTAAGCCTATCAATGTTTGACAAAATGATAATGCTATCAAGAGATATTCAATGCTGAAATTTAAACAGTAACCGTTCCACCGATGATGCTAAAAAGTACTCTTATTAAGTGAATGTTATTCAGATATACAATGCCCTTCAACAATGATTCATGTAATATAATGCATAAACGTGATTGTGAGTAAATGAGAATGAAGAGAACCATATGCACCTTGTCCATTGTTGAGCCTCGCAACCACTTAGTTGGCTTGGCCTGGCAATAGTGTAATCCTTCCCTAATTTTGTTTTGGTTATGTGTGCATCTACTTATTGATTATGCACCCCATAAAGGTCTTCACACACTTTTTTCTGACTCTTTCTACGTGATTCCCTTTTCTTGAAAACTACGACGCTCAAATTAGTAGATTGTTCCTGGAACAAGTTATCGAACAAAAAAATAAATAGAGCAAGAAAATAAATTAAACACTAGATTCATATGGTTTGTTGAGGTGACCTGCATCCATAGAGAGGGTGGTAAAGAATTTCACTATACTCAAGTCATTCAAAAATTCTCAGTGTTTCCCAATCCCTAATTACATTCAACTAACTCACAAAGTGTTCAACCTCACAATTCCTCTATTTACCAAATAATCTTTCAATCTCACAAAAAAATTCACAAATCTTGCCACAAGATTTATTGGCTTCAATACTAAGAGCTCTCAAGGTGTAATTCAAGAAAAAAGTAGTCTCTTTGATACTATGCAAAATAAAAATACATTTCTTATATATATAAAGGTAAGAATTGGATCCAAAGTAGGTACCTTCTCCAACTAAGGAACTTTTCCAATATAGGAACCCTACTTGAATTAGGATAATTTCTCCTTTATACCCAAACTCAAGACATATTTTCAATAATCTCTACCTCGGCTCAATGTTGAGCCAAGTCACAATTGCTTTGTCAGAGTCTATATTTCATTGCTATTCTCCCATAGTCCATTATGGGCTAATTGCCATAGATATCTCCCAAGTCTAAGTCTCACTTGAACTCGCCCATAATGGTGAACCTCATCAGACTCCACTTGCACTTTAACCACTTTACAAGGATTTTCCAACATAAATTCATTTGTCACAAATAAAAAAACCATCAATACATTCATATCTATCAAGACATCGAACATGTACCTTGTCAAATTCAATAGTTACAAAAACTATTGACTCTATAGACTCCTCCTTGCTACAAATACCATAGGTGTCGATTCCCCCCCCCGCGCCCCCAACCAAATACTTGCTACCCCAGGTGTTTCTAGTGGCAATTTCACCTTGAGCTAAAATCATTCAGATCAATATGAACACTACCACAATCACTCAGACCAAGAGTATTGAAGACTCATCAAATGCAACATCTATGCTAATAATAGGTGAATTAAATTATGAATACCACAATCGATAATCCTGCTCGCCTTGTCTATAGCCTAGAAATATGTACTTTCTTGCCTATCTATCGAGCTTACCATCATTTACTTGAACATAACACAAGTAATTAAATATTTTAAGAATAGAATAATTAGCAACGTTACCAGACCACGCTTCTTCGAGAGTTTAACATCCAATTGTAGTTAGCTTGCTGTACTAAGTGCATCCGTTAGGAATCTCCTAGCCATAGGAAGTATTTTATATGTTGTTTTTAGTAATGTTCTACTTATCATGTTGTGGTTCACTAGTACTAATGCAGTGTCTTACTATTCCTTCATGCAAAATTTGTTTAAAAGCTCTAAGTAGAACTTCATGTTACTGTTAGTCCGCATTTGCTTGATCATCTTACTAGTCTTCCTTTTTATCAAAGCTCTTAACTGCATAATCTTGATGATGGCATCAAACTTGTGCCTTAGCACAAACAATCAAGTCTTCCTCAAGTAATCATCTATAAATTTTAGCATGTAAATCTGGCACTTTTTCTCAAAGAAAACCACGACAACCTACGAACATCTAAGTGAATTAACTCCACAATCTTTGTGGTTTCTCTAACAGCCGTACTGAACTGCACTTTCTGCTATTGATCTAAATCACAACACTTGCATACATTCAATTATTTAGTAATATAACCGCACAAGAAATTCCTTTCACTAAGAAATTTCAGGCTTCTCTTGTTAACATGCCCTAAATATATAAGCCACAATTTAGACTCTCGAACTAAGGCATCCAACATCTCCAAAGTGAAATATACCACCGTCTTCCTTGAAACTCATATAGCATAATTCCTCTCATTTATCACCAAGGCACCTTGAACATTATCACAAATGTTAATAACTTAGAGTCGTATATGATATAGATACAAATTTTGGTTGGATTTTTAAAATTTTCTCTAATGTGGTTAAAATAAAGAAAAGCTCAAAAAATCATCTCCATTTTGTATTTTGATTTCACTTAATATCCCTTATATGAGAAAATAGTCAGTGATTTGTTCTTACCACATCATCATCACATGTGGATTGCATTTATTTTATTTTATTTTAGCCGATCACCACAAGTTATAGCAGATAGAAATGCTTGTTATAAGAAAATCCATGAGAACTTGACTAATTGGAGGAAATGCCATGCTTATCATTATATGCATACCTTTATATACGTTATATATCATGTCTTCACAATGCCACCAAGCTTATGGTTCTAATATTGCCAACACCCACAACATCATACTTCATGTTGTTCCCTAAGTACTCTTTACTACTATCCATGCATTGATAAGTAATAAACCAAATCTTATTTAGTTTAGCATGAAATGAACAACCAAAATCAATAATCCATCCATCAAATGATGAATCCTTAGTGACAAACAAAATATAATTAGCATTATCCGAATTATGATCAGCTACAATTCAACTCAAATTATTTCTCATAACATTCATTAGCTTAAGTCAATCTCTTCTAAGATGCCCCCTCTTGTCAAAACTGTAATAGACAACACCATCAGTCCTAAATTGACTTTATCTATTTAAGTTTATGCTAATTCAGTTAACACGAATATTAGTTCTTTCTCTATTTTCACATGCTAAAGCAATAGACACAAGTTCACTATATTCACTCCTAAGAATGTCCTCATTGAGAATCAAATCATAAATCCCATCAAACATCAAGCATGTCAACCTAGAAGAATAATTAACAGTAGTAACTATAGTATTCCAACTATTAGGCAATGTGGATAGTAGGATCAAAGCACGTACCTTATCATCAAAGTCAATTTCAGTTGAACTTAACTGATTAATAACTACATTGATTTCATTGATATGATCATCAATTAACACATCTTTGCTCATCTTTAAGTTAAACAAACATCACATCAAGTAGACTTTATTAATTGTAGAGGACTACTCATAAATGTCTAAGAGGGCTTCCCCAAACCCACAGTGGTCTTCTCTTTTACAATGTTAAACGCAATATTATGAGCCAATGTTAGGTAAATAACACTCAACACTTGTCCATGCAGCAATTCTCATTCAACTTGTTGTATTGACTCTAGTTTCTTCCCAAACAAGGGTTAATATAGATTCTTTTAGTAGAGATAATCCCCAATCTACATCTTCCAAAAGCCAAAATCATTCCCATCAAATCTTTTGATTTTCACTTTTGTTTCTTCTATCTCCACCAATTCACCTAGCTCTAATACCAGTTGTTGCAAAAACAAGCAATCAAACAATAAATTAGGCAGAATAAGGAAATAAATCAAACACTAGATTTACATGGTTCAATTGAGGTGACCTACATTCACTAGGATAGTGGCAAAGAATCTCGCTAGAAATTAAGTAATGCAATGGAGATTACAATCATATTCACGTCACTCAAACACATTCAATATTTCCTAATCTTCAATTACGCTTAATAACTAACACAGTGCTTAGTCTCACAATTACTCACTTATGAAATAATCTCACAATCTCACAAATGAATTCATAGATCTTACCACATGATTTATTTGCTTTTAGTTCATGAAAAAGTCACCTTTTGTATACTCTTTAAAAAAATTCCCTTCTTATATAGGGTAAGAATTTGATCCAAAATAGAAACATTTCTCAAATTAAAAAAATATTCAATTAGGAAACCTATTTGAATTAGGAAAATTTCTCCTTCATGTTCAAACTCGAGATATTTTTTTAACGATTAGCCTATTGCACATGGCGACACACCTCCATGTCCAGCACCGACATTTCTAGAACAACCAACATCAAGCCTCCGCAACCACCAAATCACTTAGCCTTACACATATTGTGTGCATTACATGTGCGTGCGTGTCAAAAGAGACGAACAGTCTCGTTGATTTTGACGAATGGTTTTATATGACTCCACCTTAAATTGAGAGAGAGAGGTGGCGATGACAAGTTGGGCTTCCCAAGGACCGCGATGATGATGCTGAGAATCTAATAGTTTTAGTAAGGAAAAATTACTCAACAAGTCTTAAACCTATTTTATAAATATCAATTCAGCTATAAACTTATATGCTTTGCCAATTTAGTTATAAATATTTGTGCAAACTTTCAATGTAATCCTTCTAGTTAATTTTCTTAGGAAATCGCTAATGTTGCAATTTAGTCACCGTTGACCATTGCATGACTCACCATTATGTGAACGGTTTTTGATTAAAATTGAATGAAAATGTTACATATTAGAATTTTGCACAAATATATAGGGTTAAATTTGCAAAATTGAAAATTTTAGAATTAAATTATCATCTGAATGATAAGTTAATAACTGGCTGAATATTTATTTCCATTTTAGTACCTAATGATCCGGGTGGAAGCAAACTCTTTTATTTGCAGATTGTGCCTTCAGTGACTTAGATGCGAAGTCTCCTATGTAAGTCCTCGTGGTTTGATGGTTGTGTACTTTATGGCTAGACAATCTTTGGTTTTTCACTAAAGAACAACGCATATGCCGGGTTGAAATTGAACTCTGAGCTAACCGACCTTTGAACAGGACGCTTATCTAGTTGGTACTTGGTGGGCCTTGGTGACTGGTTGGCCTGTCTCATGCGGACCTCCGTGGAGTCAGTGTGTAGCTTCAATTTACAATGGTCCGGAAAACGATGGGACGTCCTACCCGCCAAACTCGCATGCTGAATATCCTGCATATTAGCAAATAATTTTGCCACCTCAAAGCTAGGAGCACCTGGCGTGGGTGCATCATGTCCCCTTCCTCATGCTTGCTATTGATATGAACGTGTCAGCATTTTATTATACAAAACTTTGAATAAAAGGCATTATAAATGTCATAATTTTGATACATCATAACTTTTCAATAAATTATTTGAATGACATGACATGTAATTGATCACTCAAATTTTATAACTTTTGAAAAACATTCATTACAAAAGCCATACATTTTAATGCTACATCGGATTTTCCAGTAAGGAAAATTGCCAAGACCACTCTAATGAACTTTTTTTTAAACATTACAAGATTTAAGTAATTGAATAAGAAGTTATGATACCAAACTAAGTGTCATATGAAAGTTATGAATCTTGTAATATCTTTTTATCTACAAATCTCTCAATGAGAGGCATAAATAATTTATTCTTTAGGTATATAAGGTACTTGAAGAGGCCCAAGGAAATGACAGTCCACTCATATTGTAGCAACTTGAATTTTGCAGATTGGGGATTGCCGGCTAGAAGCGCCTTGATTTATAGGATTTCTCAAATCTTAGGTTTAGGTAATCTATGAAATGCAAATAGGATGATAAAGTTGAAAACTTGACTAATGTGACCACCTATCCATTCGAGAAAACCTAGGCCTGTTATACACCTGAAGGCTAAGGTAGCAATGGGAAAGTCACCTCTCTAAGTATACTTAATGAAGAAACTAGTCAAGAAACCTAGAAATCTAAGGTTGGGACAGTACCCCTATTTTTGATAGAGTCCTAAATCATTCATGATTTGATTTCTTACGTTTGCATAATATTTTGTTTCAAAATTTTAAAATGCCGCCAAAACTCTTACTTAGCTTGATTATCAATTACCAAAATCATTATTCATGTGTAGTGGTGTGACCTCATTTGTGTGTGAAAGTATGAACGCGAATAAAATGTCAATTCAGATGCAACATATGAATTTGTTCAAGAGGAGATAATGCCATGACATGGCAATATCATAGCAAATAAAAAATGAGATAAAATGAGAAAATCACATGATAATGTAACATGATAAGTTTGAATTACAGATCATGCTAATATAATATAAGGACGTAAAGTGTTTATGAATGGTTGTACATGATCTATAGTATTATTTATAATTTTAAATGTTATTGGTCTGGTTATCGATTAACAATGCCATTATTCATGCATAGCGGTGTAACTCCATTCGTGTGTGAAAATGTGAATGCAAATGAAATGTTAATTCAAATGCAACAAAGAAATCCATTTAAGAAGAGAAAATGTCATGATATGAGAATGACATGGCAAATTGGAAATTCAGATATAATGAGAAAATGACAATTTGGAATTCCGTATTGTGATGATATAATAAGGTAAAATATGGTTATATAGTTGCATAGGAGCTTTGGCACAAGAAGGAATTGCATTTCCCCATCATTCGATGATATTGAAATTAATGTACTAACTTCTAAACTTTGTGAGCCCCTTTTCCTGAAAACCGATTCTATAATCTTGCTTCTCATAATCAAACAATAAATTTCTTGATTAAAAAGAAATTCCTCTAAGATGACAAAATTATAATATAAACCATAAGGCTGGACAATAGGTTCAATCCCGACAATTTGGTCTCTTTTAAATTTTGGGGGTTGTTCAATAAAGTTCAACCTCTAATCTATTATGAAACCCACATATATTTGAAGAATTTGAGTGTTCAGTAATATTTTATAATTCTGTTGAAGTGTTAAACCAAAATTGCAAGTGAAAAGTAAGGCCAAATTAGTTTTATGCAAGGACAAATACCCCCCTCTTCTCTCTCTCTCTCTCTCTCTCTCTCTCTCTCTCTCTCTCTCTGGGTTAGATCAAAATAGAAAAGACGTGTCAACCTCGAACTATTCGTAATTATCCAAAACTAAATTATATCTCTAACACTTTAAATAATGATTACGTAATATCTTGCTTTGGAAAGGTTAAAAATTTCTATGTTTTGGGCAATTAACTTTTTTTTTTTTTTTTTGTATTTCACTACAATTTAAGCTCACTTTTCTAAATGGACCAAATATTTGTATTTGTTCTGATAATTACATTGATAATCATTATTATTTCGAAAAAACTAATATCCCTTTTTTCTGAAACCATAAAATTTCCAATTACAATGAAACATTTTCTGAAATTTAAATTTTGAAATTGTTTCTTAATTAACCAAATTTAAAATTTTCACCTTTCAAGTAAAGTACCTGCCCTTTTGATAACGGGAAAAGGGGGAAAATTTTTACAGGCCGATTGTCAAAGTGGGCTCCATGATTTCATATCGGATTCACAATGTTCCCACCCCCCATAAGGCGATAGGCTTTCTAGGTTGACAAGAAGCGGGGGTCCATGTGATTGGTCAGGCAATTGTATGGTGAGTCAGAATCAAAATGGAGTTGTCTGACGTCGGTTTCGGGTGTCCATCATGCTCTCGCCTCTCCCTTTCATCTGATCTTGTCCCACTTTTTGATGCTATTCATCTCCCGCCTCATCAGACTGTCTCTATTACCCTTTTTCATCCCTCCCCAAAATGTCCCAAAAACTAAAGTCATAAATGCACCGAAAGTAAAAATACGGATACAATTGAGTCTTAAAATTTGCATAAAATACAATGAAATTTTAAAATTTATTAAATTTGTACAATCGAGTCTTTCTATTAACTCCGTCTAACGTGATTAATAGAAAATGCCGACGTGGGTTTTTAAAAAAAAAATATTTTCTCTCTCTTATATAGCAATAACGTGGCCAAAATTACATCATTTTGATCAAAATCTTATTTTTAATAAATTTTTGTATAAATTAAATTAAAAGATGAGCTAAATTTTTATATAAAAAAATTGGTGAGAAACCAAGTGGCAAGGGTTGCAGGTGATGAGGGCTACTATCCACATACCAGCCACTAGTTAGAGCTTGATGAACCCTGCTGGCGATTCCCATTCTATTCTTCTCCTAACTGTGGACCTTCCTAGAGGTAAACCATCAAAAGCAAAGTTAATGGATTACTAAGCTCAAATATTTAGCATGGACTCTCCCAAACACCGTGACTTTCGGGTTTTTATTTAATTAATTTAACATGAAAATCAGTTTATTAAGGATCGCTACTAATCATTTATTAGTAGATCAATTAGCAACCTAAGTAAAATGTGAGAGAGCACTTTACTTCTGTGAATAAGAGATTCATGGATATCGGGATTTGATTACACTAAATAAATCTAATGTCATTTTAGTACATTTTCTCTTTATTTCAAAAATATCTAGCGACAATCTTGGTCAATTTTAACTTGAGCCACAAACATGCAAGAAGTGATCATGCGAGTGTGCAAACTTAAAAAAAAATTATGGTCAAAATACAAACAAGAATTTGAGAACCAATTATTAAAGTAGTAAATAAATTGCTAGAGGTAGGGCAAGAACATAGATACCTCAAGCAAGCAAAACCCCATTAATTGCAATGTATTGAATGTTCCGTATGATTTCTTTTTTTGGGTTTTTTTTATTCTTTTCATAAAAATTAAACTATATGCAATGCGTGAGATGCAATTTTAATTGAAGTCTATGTGATCTTAATTTAACTACTGTCATACGACATGCAATCTAATTTACATGAGCCTAAACATGCAATCACTAAATGACATGGCATATGACGACATGGCAATCATAACATGGAATGTGATTACATGGCTATAATGAAACTATTTTTATATGATATATGTATGCTTATGGCTTAAAGAGGGTGATGGCAATAGCAAGATTTTCTTTGCCTCCATGATGTGTAGAAGTGCTCAAAACAAGATTAATCATATTTTACTCAATGGTGGTTCTATCATTGTTGATGAGAGGGCTCTCAAGGATACAATATATCCTATCGTCACCACTTTAATACTCTCCGGTCATAGTCGCATCCCTTATCACAGCTCGCATCTCTTTTCCATGAAGATGTTAGTGGTCTAGTCACTACTTCATTTATTCAAAGAGTAGATATTTGTGGAGTTGCCAAGGGTTTCAACAATTTTAAAGCTCCCGATCTAGATGGGTATAATAGCTTACTCTAACAAAAAGCTTGGCCCATCATAGGACATGACATAGAAGATGCTATCATGGAATCCTTCTCTTCAAAGAGAATGCTAAAATCGATGAATTCTACATTGATCTCTCTTGTACCGAAGGTTTCAAATCCATGTTGCCTTAAGGAGTACATATCCATTTCATGCTGCAATGTCATATATAAAATCATTTCAAAACTATTTATAGATAGAACAATTTGTATTCTCACTTTGATTATTTTCATCAAAGGAAGACATATTTCAAAGAATATTCTATTGTGCCAGGAACTCTTGCAAGACTACCATAAGGGCAATAAAGGTAAATGAATGACAATCAAAATTGATCTCATGAAGGCTTATGATATCATAAAATGGGATGCTATTCTCAGGGTCCTAAAATCTATTAATACCCCTTAGTATTAGATTGATATGATAAATCAATGTATTACTATCCTAAGGTTCTCATTTTACTTCAATGGTAAATGGATTGAGTATTTTGCAAGCACAAATGGGCTACGACAAGGTGACCCCTTTCTCTCTACCTCTTTGTTCTAGTTATGGAAATTCTTGATAGAATTATCATAGGGAAAATTGCTACCTCATCCCTTGTGTTCCATTGGCGTTGCAAATTGCAAAAGATTGCTCATTTATGCTATGCCGATGACCTATTGATTATTTGCTCATGGAGATGTGAACTTCATCCTTTGTCTTGTTGAAGCACTTGATGATCTTGTTGCTCTTACAGGACTTAGGTTTCACCCAAACAATGCCATATGTTTTTCTCTAAGTATTATGATGATGAAAAACTCTTTATATGGAATCACACGCCTTTCTCCATGGGTACTCTCCCTATCAAATACCTCAATGTCCCACTTGTTACATGAAGACTCTCACACACGCGAATTGTAAAGGCCTAACGGAAAATGTTTTCTAAAAAATAGATGGATTGGGCGTGAATTATATAAGCTACAGAGCAAGACTTCAATTGACCAAATTGGTACTTTTTTTTCCATTTGAACTCACTGGATGCAAATGTTTCTCCTCAAAGCAAACTAACTTCGAGATTGAAAAGAAGATTAGGCAATTCTTATGGGCAAGAAACACTAAAACTCACATATCCAACAAAGTTGCATGAAAAGTAGTATGCTCACAAAAAAAGAAGGGAGGCCTAGGTTTACTAGATTTGAAACTCTGGAATAAAGTATTGATGAGTCATATGCTTTGGAGCCTCATCAATCATCTATTCTCATCCCTATGTAGTTCTTGGGTTCATCACATTAAAAGCAAAGGTACTCCCATTATGCAACTTGACATTAAGGGAAGTATGGCTTATAGTTGGCAATCTATTCTCAAACTAAGACTTTCTCTAATGCCTATTATCTCTCGCCAAATATACCATTGCAAAGAGATATACAAGGAATTCAGACAGGAGGGATCAGTCAAGTACTGGTATCAATTAACATAGACTAGCACTATTAACAAGCATAAGTTTATCAGCTGGCTTATTTGTAGAGATAGGCTACCAATAGTAGTAGCCATATAAGGTTAGTTGTCTTCAATAGATACTAAGTGTAACTTTTATATGACTGGTATAGAAGATATAAATCACTTTTTCTTTGAGTACACCTAGACAAGTAGTGTGGTGTCATATTTTGGCACGAAATGGAATTTGGTGTTCTATAGGAGGTTGGAACTTAGTACTTCAATAAATGATCGAAGCCACCATGGGCAAAATTGGAGGCGAGATTACTTAAGCTATCTTTCTTATCTATTGCATCTAGATGAAATGCAACCGTAGACGATTTTAAAACAAGTCGATTGAGCCTCATCATATATGTTGGCTAAGATTCGAAAGTTGTAAGTGGAATGGCATCACTTTACCACGATGTAGGCCTTCCCAGGAAAATATTTTATAGGCTATTGTATGGAGGCTTCCTTCCTCCATCTTCTTGCATGATTATTCTCTTTTGTACCCCATCTGATTAATGATATTTGCATATTTACAAAAAAAAATATATGTTATTTTTTATGATTTTCTTTTAAGCTAGAATAGGAAGCTGACTAAAATTTGTAATCACCTAATTTAAACTAAGAAATAATTCAAATTATATTATATTCTATATTTTATAATTTCCTAATTACTACATGGCTTCTAAATATGCAAGGCTCACCCTATTTCCTAGGGGTGTGCAAAAGAACCAGAACCCACTGGACCCAGACCGAACCGGCTCGGAACCGGTGGGTAGTTCTCGGTTTGGAATAGGTGGCTACCGGTTCGGTTCCCGATTCCATGGGCAGATCTGCCTGCCCGCCCACCCGAACCGGTCCGGTATTATAATAATATATATTAATTTTTATTATAAATTTTTTTGGTTGAAAAAAAATTAAAATTTTGAAGCCCCATGTTTAGAATTCTTATTGTTCTATTTGGAGCCCTAATTTCCTATTCGTTGAATAGCCCTTGCAATTCTTATTGTTGAAGTCTTGAAGAGCATAATAAAGGTCAAGAAACAAGCAGCTTGCATAGCGTCTCTCTTCGTCCAACTCTTCGAGACTTCTACAAATTCGTGCATAGCTGATTGGTTGGTCTAAAAGAATCAAAAGTGAAGCTATAACACTATGTTGCTTAGCCTAACACAAATGCCACATCAATTTGTTCTTTTGTTGTGAGTTTCTTCGACATTAAAATCAATTTGGTAACACGAGAGATTTCATCGTTTTAGTTCTAATCTCATATTATTCTTTTACCACCTCATGGTCAATAATTCAATAAGAGGTGACTATAAAAGCATGCTGGACATCAAAAGTTCAGAATGTAATTCCAATCGAATTGGGTTCATCAATGCATATTGAGTAGGCATGATTACTTGTGAGACTGGTTCCATAGATCACCCAAAAACTGGACCGGATTGGCGATCTAGTTCTTGAGTGGATCCATGGAACCAACGAGCGGATCTCATATCCAATTTTTTGGAACTAGTCTTTAGTGAATGGTTCTCGGTTCTAGGGTGGGAACTGCCCACCTGGACCATGCACACCCCTTCTATTTCCACCCCCTTATTGATCTTGACACCCCCTATCATTCAATGTGTTCCACTCTTGATTTAAGATTATTTCTTACCTTTTTTACCTTTTAACACCCTCTTTCACATTTAATTAACTATATTATCCTTTGCAATTGCTGCTCTTATTTGATATATATTACCTTTTTTTCTTCTTTTAAAAAAATATTACTAAAAGAAAAGCTTACCCATGCTACTTTCAAACAACTTTCTTTTCACCTTGGCCGATTCATCCATACCTATTACTTTTCAACATTGCCTTTATGTTTGTTTTCTTCAGAACTTTTCTTCACTATTATAACCTGAGTAGGCACTAATCATATACTAGGGTGAAGAAATGTTAATTTTATCCACAAATTGTTTACTTTATTTTTGTAGATTATCCTGATGATTGTGATTTTTTCCACTTCGAATTTTGGTACAAATTTAATTATGCATTATATATAATATACCCAAAGATTATGCTCTTACCTATGCTTAAATTACTTTTTGAATAATTTTTATTAATATAAAAAGAAATATAAAAATCATTAATAGAATAATTATTTTTTCTAGAAATAAAATAATTAGGTAGCTATCCATCAAGTAAACTATTTTTAAAAAAAAGAGGTGCTCCAATTTTGTTCCATACTAAGAAAGAAAAAGAAAAAGAATCAATAAAAGAAGAAATAAATGCAAGCATCAGTCTTAAATCAAGAGTAGACCCCACGTTCAATAAAATAAATATTGTTTGAGAAGGGTACGAGTAGTTTGTTTCTAGTAAAATTGAAACAAATGGAAAAGAAAAATAAAGGTAAGAAATAATCTTAAAATCTTAGAGTGGAGCCCACAAGGGGTTAGTGCAGTCAGTTAAATGTAAAATGGGGTGTCAGGAGGGTGGAAATAGTGCAAGTCATATGTAATTCTAAATGCAGTATATCTTAGTATGCGATGCAATTTTTATATTTTTCATAATAAAGCAACGCACAATATAAAAGTAAATCACATATTCAACTCAACCCAAAATAGGAAATAAAAGTAATGAAGAATCCGATCTTAAGTCTTATAGATCGAATTCTCAATGATTACCCTTTCCACATGAAAAGGGGGTGGTGGGAGGTTTGAATCCCTACTTTCTCAAGGAGATTGGGATGGGGATGATTTAGATTGAGGTATGGGTTTTGACTCTCACACCCTGTAAGAAAGTAACAAAAGTTTAAGAGTGAGAGTTAGAGTAGTAATAGAGTAAGACCAATAAAAAAAATTTTATTCGTGGTATAACTAAAATCTACAATCCAATCATGTTAGAATCAAAGAACCACAATTTAGGTAATTGAATATTCAAATCAAACAAAATGTAGGAAATTACCTAAATTGGATAGGAAAAATTCAGTGGCAATAAACGATGAGGAACGACAAAAGGCCGAAACAGCAACTTCAAGGACTGTGAATATATAAAGAATCTATGGATATTTGATGCTCGATTCCTTTGGTGAAGCTAAAGAACTAGGTGTCATGGAGGTCTTCTCAAAATTTCAATGCATTATGATTCAGAACAAACGCATACTCACCATTTTTTTGCGACCGTGAGTTGGAGACTCTAGAAGTCCGACCAATCTGATTTTCACCTTTAAGTATATGCTTTCAAATATTTTCTCATCAATCCCACCGGTAAAACTATTAAAAAATATCATACCGTACTCTCCTCAAAATTTGAGCGCAATCCAATGGTTAATGAATGCATACTCATTGATTTCGTGAAACTGCACTTGAATTTTTTTGGGAGGCCATGGGAGAGAGAGCTCATGTGTATGTACGTTTTTTATCTTTCAATTGCTAACCTCAATTATCTCTCTAAAAATCCTACTTTTGTGAACCTCTAGATATATGATATGTGTTAGGGTTTTCTTTTAACAGCACAATTTCTTGCTTTCCTATATTGGACTCTAAGAGATATACCCTATCTTTAACATTAGAAATCTCTCATATTATCTCTTATGATTTAAATTATTATAATGTCAAGTTTAATTACTCCCCAAGTTTGACTTTAATTATTCAATGTTTTCAAACTTGGCACCCCCTATGCACAAATTTCGGCCGATGTGTTGGATTGAATGGGGTTGGCTGAATTTTACTGCAAGGTTAGCCCAATTAATTCAATTAAGCTCGGAACCTCCCTCATTTAAATCTAATTATCTTTGATGCAATTATATGAATTTAATTAAAATGCTCCTAATATCTATATGAAACTTAACTAATATTTTTTGTTTGGAGGTTGGGGTCGATTCCTAATTTTATATTCAAATGAATGATGACTAGATGGATTGTCAAAATTGAAGTGTCAACACTAACAAATTTTTGCTTCTTATTTTTATATAACTTGGAGGTAGAGGTACGAAGGTTCGGTCATCTCAAGGTTCATGAAATACTCTACAAACCCTATGAATTGGTTAAGTTTAGTCTTTCGCCTGTGCAAGTTGCCGAAATCTAGTGCAGTTTGTATGTCATTGGTGAGATTTAGATGAGTGACATTTAGTTCCTGAGTTAGCTATGAGCCATGAACGGGAAAGACTAGTAATGTTTAGGAAATTTTTTTGATCTTTTTAAAAGTTGGCCAGGTGGTCAGCCGGTTGCCGACTGTGGAATGGTTTATGTGCTGGTGACTATTAGGGTCTCAAAGGCCATGCCCAATATAGCTAGGGCCTATGAGGTCCCATTTTAAATTTTTTGGGCCCATATGACCCTATGCAAGCTCTGGCCCATCAATGCTACTCCCCGAGCATTGGCTTCGAAGCAAGGGGACCGTGTTGAGGGTAAACCCTTTTTTTCCTGACGAACCCGTCCCCTTACACTGAGGAACCATGCCAAGCATGGCCTCAATCGTGTCGGCTGAGCCTTGCCTAGATCACCACGGCCCATCGGCCATTGTTACCTTGAGCTAGATATCCTATAATGAGCTTACCAACTTCGCCAATTGTTAGTTTTTGCCTCTTATTTCAATTTTTCTTTGTTTTTCCCATTTTTTGATCTAGACAAAGTGCCCGTCTCTGTCCGAAGACCATGTGTTATCCACTTGCCCTGTGATCACTCTATGCAATACCATCATACAAGGAAAGCACCAACTTGAGTTCACGTTCATGAAAGTTGTCCATTTTAAGTTTTAGGCACCGTCAGTCAATTGTCCACTCATCATAATTTATAACCAGCACTGACCGGGCATCATCATAATTTATAACACTCTGTAATTTCACCATGTGCATTCACTGCAGGTCATGTTCCAAAACATAATCCTCACAACTGGGTTCATCATCCACCAACAAAAGTAATAATATACATTTATCAAGTAGCTTTCTTGGAGAAAGTGCCCAGCCACTGGCTCTTTCTTGAATGCAACTCTCAATCCATAAATGTAATCTGAAAAAAGAAACCACAAAAAGACAAATGGGCTATTGCTAAAGTATGATATAATGGGAATTCGAGCCAAAAGCTGCTCGTTTACGAATTATAATAACAATGGACTGCCTGTAGTAAAAAGTTTATCATACATGATGAAGTTTCTCTTATGCTTTAAGTCAAAGATTGCGTACTCGGATCGGCTCATGTCGAATCATTGAAACCCTCCAAGCTTTTTTGGCTCACTCAGAAAGAAACATACCTGGAAAGGTCGATGACAAAAAAAATAAAGGAAAGAAAGTTAAAAAGCGAGGACTTGTGCAAGCGCATGCATTGCATGCAAGGTCACTTGTCACATTGTTTAATTATTTGAAATTAAAACCACGAAGGGGCAAAGTGCACTCAAAATTAGCGCAGCAAATTATGAGATCCTTTCTTTCTTCTGGTCAAAATTATGAATCACGTTTTGCAAAGCGTCTTTTGATGGGGACATCCATTGGGATGAAAATAACTGTATGATGAGGTTGTGCAAAGAAAGAAAGAAGCATCTTTCCCGGTTAAACCAAGGTTACATTCATGTGAGGAATTAGTAAACACTGCCTACAGGAGTCAGATATCCAGGATTTGAAAAACATTCAAGGCCAGTTTTAGTCAAGAGTCCACTAATATGGAAGAGCAATTATCGAAAGGCATTTGAAGAAACGAAAGTAAAATTAGTCGAAGAATTCGCATTTCTACAACCTCTGTCGTATTTGTCTTCAATACCCAAGAAAAACACAGTTTAAGTGTTAAACTATGTGCTTTATTTTGTAGCAGAGCTAGTAGCTACTGTTTACTACGTAAGAGCCCAAGATGACCTCATTTTGCGACCTTTGCAGAGATGTAGTTCACTATACCAAGCAAGAAGAAGCAGCCTAAACTATTGCTAGGGGCTCCAAGTTTTGAAGACCTAGAATAGAGGAAAACCATGAATTTAAAGGCAATATAAATGGGAAAAAGACATCACTAGTATTATAACTTTTATACAGCACTCATTAAGTGTTTAACTTCTTCTTCTTTTATCATTTGAGTGTCATAATTTCTTATGGCCTTCACTTGATTGGCATAATTTTTCAATTGACTAAATAAGTGTCATGAATTCTTTAAAATGTCTACCACAAGTATCAAAGATCCAACATGGCATAACATTTGAGGTGAATGTCTTGTAAAATTTATGACATTCAAGTGATTGGAAAAAAATGTTACTCAAATGAATAACTTATAAAAGTGATGACAATAATGGCGTCCTTATTACAACCTAAATGAATTAGGCAACTAGGCCCGGGTTTCACATTAACTTCGTGGTCGTTTTATTCTTTAAGGGAAATATGAACTTTATTATAGTTGAAAAGAGCAGCAGCCAAAACTGAGGAAAATCTCCGGGCGTGCCTTGCTTGATAACCTACAAGCTCTATGTATGGGGAATTCTCCGGTACCATATTGGGAAAATTAACAAAAAAATAAAATAAATATATATCTATTATATTTATGTCAATTCAATATTAAACCTTTAAATTTGATCAATTTTATATTAAACATATTGATAATTTGCCAAATCAGTCCATTCAACCAATTTTGAACAGAAATCATTTATGTGCACGTTGGTTGTTTTACAATACAATATTGAGGGATGCCCTTGCCCACGATCAGCGAAAACTTGGGTGAGGATCACAACCCTTCCAGGCAGTCAATGAGGGCTTGCTAGACTTGCTAGTGGCCGGTGATGTAATCGGCCACAAAGCCAAAAAAGGAAAAAGAAAAAACCAAAAACAAATTAATAAAAAAATTATTTAAATTGCCCATATTAGGACTGGTGATGCTGCGCATAGGACAACCAGCATTTACATTAGCAACTTTCAGCCTAAATCAGCCAAATGGATTGAATTGCGAAATTATCAAAAAGGTTTAGGACTAAGTTGACATAAGTGTAATAGGTTTAAGATTTTTTGATAATTTTTTTGTGCAATATTGTACCATGCCTCATATTTTCAAAAGGGCAAATATGGGTTGCTTCCCAAAGATTTTGCATGACATTATGGCCACTTGTCATAAACATAATGAAAACATTGAAAATGTGAGATTTACGTAAAAATTGTTCTTGGTTACGATATAGCGTTGTAAAACTTTGTAGAAGTTTCTTGTTTTGTAAATGTGATGTAGAAAGTTTTTGTCTAATTGAACCACGACATCCCATTGAAAGTAAAATGTGGTTATACATGAATATTTTGAAATACCTTATTATATGTATTTCCCCGTTGAAATAAACATACGTGGGTCGCATGCAGTAACAATAGCTTAGATGACTAAGTCATAAATTGCTAAAAATGGTCAAGCTGGATAAGACATTGCAGTTGTTATATAAAAGGTTTGAACTATTTATTCGAATATTCTCGACTCTGTTAGCTCATTAATCTGCAAAGTGTACATGCGAAAATTTGCACCGGCATATAGGAGATGTGTCTTATTGTAGACAGTCACAGGAATGAAACCGAGTCCATTTATATGTGAGTCACTTGGGTTCGACTCAATAATTACTTGAGATCAACTCTAAGTTCAAGTTGTGAGCTCGAGCTACTAAAGTATCTTGTCAAGTTGAGCTTGAGTTTGTCATTGCTCGGTCTAATAGGCTCGAAAGCCTAATCAGTCTTAATTGAGCTTTCATTATCATTTTCAAAATATATAATAATTAGAAATATAGATGCAAAATATGTAAATTTACATAATATTTAAAGTTATGAAGTCAGAGCTCAAAGACTGCTCTCACCTTGGGTGAGTGTTCCTCTATCCCTAAGGTGATTCTTCCTTTTCCAACTGAAACCCTAACCCTAGATCCTTTCATCTTGTGTCCAAATCAATGGCTTCTTTCAAAGTGTTCTCCCTAGATTAACCCACGTTTCTTCATTCCCCACAATTTTTTAGACTAGAACGAGTCATTACAGAGAAGACGTTGTTGCTAGAAACCTAGAAACCCACGCAAAACTACAAACCCACTCTCCCAATTTACAAAGTAGAGCTCCCTTCACTCCCAACACAAACCCACTCTTCCGATTTTTAGCTGCAACGTCGTCATGAACGAAACCCACGAGGACTATCTTCAAGTGATGGCCCTATGCAAGTGGATGAGGGATTTGTGGGCAGCAGATGACTTCACTATCTTGGATGCTTCTTCCCCTGAAAACACAAATCAGGTAGGTGAATTTCTGCTCTATGGAAAGCTGTTTTTCAAAGCCCAATGTCAACTTCTAGGCCTTTCTAAATACAATGTGGAGGGCATGGAGAACAGAGGATGTAAAATGTGAAGTGATTGAACCTGGGTTTTATGTGTTTATATTTAAATTGGACGATGAGAGGAAGAGAGTACTACAAACCAGTCCTTGGTCATTTGCCAGCAATTTGCTAATTCTACAAGAAGGGGACCCTAAAATCCCAGAACATTGCTATGATTTCACACATTGTTCATTTTGGGTACACTTAGTTGGGCTTCCACGTGCTGCTATGGTAGAGGATTTAGTGAAGATGGTGGCTGACAAATTGGGATGAGTGGAGGCTATAAAGATAGAAGCAAGGAATAATAGTGCCCGTAAAATAGGAAAAGCTAAAGTTAACTTGAATCTGCTACATCCCCTTAAAACAGGCTCTATTATTCATTTGGGAGGACGTAAATGGTGGATTGATTTTAAATATGAGCGTCTACCCCATTTATGCTATTTATGCGGGAACATTAGCCACTATGCCATTGCATGTCCAATAGCCTCTTATGAAGAATCAAGATTACTTTAGGACAAATCGGGATGCTACAGTGCGTGGCTTAAAGCTGAAGTCAAGGAGCTAAGCCCTTGCTGGAACACATTCTATGGTGAGATTGATTCGCCCCAGGAGGAGGAGGAAATGGTTCCTGAAACTCCAATATATCCAACTGATAATCTGCACAGTCACAACCCCATAAAGACTAGTCAAGCCATAATACTTTATAAACCAGAGGAAAGACAACAAGGGGGAATAGACAATCATTTAAACAAAGGCAAACAGGTTTAGCAACCACTGGAATAGATCTTGGATTATGAGACAAGGACCGAGCCTCTTAAAATGGAGAAATCAAATTTGAAAAAACATGCAGCAAAGAAACTGAAACATTTCACCCCATATGGAAAAAAGGAGTCTCTAGCTAATTTGGTTGACATGGAGAATCTTATGGATGCACTTATCCAAATGTGGGAAGGGGCACAGTCATGGGCTTTGGTGGAATAAGCCATCAAAGCAAATATGAAACTTTTATGCTAGAACTATCAAGGTCTAGACACTCCCTTGACAGTCCAGCATCTTAGAGCCATGATGGCTCAAGAGAGGCCTAATCTAGTTTTCTTGATGGAAACAAAAAATAAAGAAACTGTAGTAGATCGAATCAAGAGGAGACTTCACTTTCGTTACTCATTTGTGGTTAATCCAGTGGGAATAGCTGGTGGTCTTGCTTTATTATGAGATGAAATGGTGCATGTGATAGTGGAATACAGCTGTGCTGAATTGTTGGAAGTGGCATGTAAGGATTTGGAAAATGGAGAAACAATGCATATTTCATTCCTACATGCACCAACAAATTTTCAATAGTGAGTTTCCTTGTGGAACACTCTACGAGCTTGAAATGCCCCCTTACAATTTCCCTTGGTTATGTATTGGTGACTTTAACAATGTATTATACCAATGGGAAAAGGTTGGGAGATGAGAGGTGGAGAGATACCGAGTTACGGCATTCTGGGATTTCATTGACTCTTATTCTCTTATGGAAATCGAAAGTAAAGGGTGTGCGTTTACATGGACAAACAACCGAGAAGGAGAAGAGCTGGTTAATAAAAAACTCGATCGGGCTCTTTGCAACATGGATTGGAGAGTACTATTTCCTAATGCTGAGGTATTTGTTTTTCCAGCTATTGGGTCTGATCATAGCCTACTCTTGCTAAGTACGAATCCACCAAGAGTGAAGATAAAAAGAAATTTCAGATTTGAAGCTTATTGGTTGATTAACCAAGAATTCATGGTAGTGGTAGAAAATGCATGGTAGGACAACAGGGGGACTCAGCAGAATATTGTCAATAAAAAACTATGAAAGTTACACAAGCCTTAGGGAGGTGGAGCCATAACACTTTTAAAAATGCAAACAAGCAGATTAATGAGTGTCAAAGACAGCTTACTAACATGATGAACTCAATAGATGGAGCAGGCCAATGAGACGATTATAAGAAAACGAAAGAACAAATAGAGGCTTTATGGAGACAAGAAGAGATGTATTGGGGCATTAGATCCCGTATTAGCTGGCTGAAGTGGGGAGATAGAAACACAAAGTTTTTCCATGCCACTATTGTCCAAAGGAGACAACGTAATAAAATCACAATGTTAAAAATCCCAGGAATGGAGTCAGGATCCTCTTATCCTCAATCATCATATAACTGGTTTCTATAAATCTTTATATACTTCTGTGGGCCCTAGAGATTACCAACCTATTGTAGAACATTGCCCAACAGTAGTTACTGAGGAGATGAATGCGGAGCTAACAAAACTAGCAACTATGAAGGAGGTGTAGGATGCTGTTTTTCAGTTGGGTGCAACAAAGGCTTTAGGACCTAACGAGCTGAATGGTCTATTTTACCAAAAAATGTGGTCTACCGTTCATGAGGACATATTCAATATGGTCGATGGTTTCCTAACCCAAGGCAAGTTTGACCCCCTCCTCAACAAAACTCAGATCACCCTAATTCCCAAAGTGGCAGCCCTAGAGAGTATAACAGAATATAGGCCTATAAGCCTTTGCAATTTTACCTACAAAATAATTGCAAAGGTTATGGCAAATCAATTGAAAAGATGGCTCCCGCAGATTATTTCCCCAGAACAGAGTGCCTTTTTAGGAGGCCATCAAATACAAGACAATATCCTAATTGTTCAGGAAGTCCACCAAATACGGGTTAAGAAACGGAAGCGAAAATTTGAAGCTATCATAAAACTCAACATGCAAAAAGCTTATGATAAGGTAGAATGGGATTTCCTATGTGATTGCATGTTGCAAATGGGGTTTTGCGACAAATGGGTCTCGCTAATCGGATGTTGTGTCTCTTCAGTTAGCTTTAGCATTAAAGTAAATGGGGAAGCATGCCAACAGTTTTTTCCTACATGAGGGCTAAGACAAGACGATCCTCTATCCCCTTATCTTTTTATCATTGTGACAAATGTCCTATCCTCCCTAATGACAAGAGCTATGCATGATGGTTCACTTAAGGGTATTCGGCTTAATCAGAATTGTCCTGTACTCTCCCACCTGCTGTTCGCAGATGATGCAATCTTTTTCTTAGAGGGGAGAGTTCAAGAAGCCCAGAACTTGGCAAACTTACTAAATTGCTACTACTATGCTTTAGGTCAAGCCATAAACTTAAATAAATTCAGGGGTCTTTTTTGGGAAAAGCTATCCTCTGGAGCTACAAAGGAATATTGCTACCGAATTACGGGTGCCTATCCTTGAGAAAACTAGGAAATATTTGGGTTTGCCATCAGATTGGGGGCAAACAAAAAAACAAATGTTTACAAGATTGCTTGGGAGAGTGGATAGGAAATTGGAAGGGTGGAAAGAGCAACTAATATCTAAGGCCAAGAAAGAGATATCACTCAAAATGGTGGTACAAGCACTACCAAACTATGCCATGTCCATTTTCAAAATCCCTATCTTCATTTGCCAAGCCATTGAGAAAAAAAATTGCAGCATTCTGGTGGAAACAAAATGTGCAGTGCAAAGGAATACACTGGAAGAGTTTGGACCTCTTGAAAACCAGGAAAGACAAAGGGGGACTGGGGTTTCAAGACCTTGTGGACTTCAATCAAGCCATGTTAGGCAAACAAGCATGGAGGTTAAGCCAAAATTCAAAAGCTTTATGGAGCAAAGTGATAAAAGCGCTATTTCCCTACCAGAAATTTCTAGACAGCTCAACGTGGGACTCGACCGTCATGGGGATGGCGGAGTTTACTAATGGGACGAGAAGTTCTTGAACCCGAGATAAGGTGGGAGGTGGGGGATGGACAGAATATTAAGGTTAGAGAAGACATATGGCTACTAATTGGTAAAATTGTAGGCCCTTATCACCAACATGAACCCAAACTTGTGGCGGACCTAATTAGTCCAAGATTGAGAGAATGGAACTCCCCACTAATACTTGAAACGTTTGATACCCCTATAGTGCAACAAATACTAGCTATTCCCCTCAACATGAATACACAGCCAGATAAATTACTATGGACTTCCAACAGAGCAGGGGCATACAAGGTTAAAAGCAACTACAATCAATTGCGCAGCCTCACATTAAAACAACCAAAGCAACAACCTTCATCCTCCTTTCAGGTTCCAAATAAACTATGGACAGAAATATGGAAATTGCAGACAAATCCAAGAATTAAATTTTTCATGTGGAGCATGTGCTGTGAGGGCCTGCCTACAAAATGCAATCTATATAGGAGGCGAATAGTACCCGATAATCTTTGTCCAGTTTGCGCTTCTACTCTAGAAACGACAGAACACCTGTTTACGTTGTGTAGCTGGACAAATCAACTCTGGTTAGAATTCAACCTAGGTGTCTCTACAACCCTATGCTTATTACTCGAATAGATAAATGGGTACACGATTACCTGGCATCAGGAGCTTCGACGTAAGAGAAAGTCCTGTTTTCCACTGCTCTTTGGTTGACATGGAAGGCGTGTAACAATCTGTTGTTCCAGGGACATCCGCCAGATCCAACCTGCATCAAACAAGAGGCTATAATCAGCAACCGGCCGCACTAGAAGTGGGTATCACAAAACCCAGCAGCAGTAATGATCCAACACAACTCGACTGAGAAGTGGCTCCCTCTTACTCATGGTGCAGTAAAAATCAACACAGATTATTCTTGGTCTACATTTGATTTGGAAGGCTCGGTAGTCGGGGTTTGTAGAAGCAGCGAAGGCGTGTTGATTGCTGGGTTGGCGACGAAGATTCAAGCTCCCTTGGTTGAAGTTACGGAAACCCTAGTTATCCGTACGGTTCTGCAATGGTTGAACGAAGAGAAGAATTGGAACTGGGGAAGACTTCAGATAAACCAAACTGATCTGCACATGCTTTTATCCAGCGACAATCTATCGGTAGTTGACATGATATTGGGCCGATTAGATTTGGTGTGGGCCTCCCAAAACCTTATTATGGACTGTCGAATGCTAATGGGCCGACTTCCTCAAGTTCAACTAATTTTCGAACCGAGAGAAACTAATAGGGTTGCGGATTGGGTAGCCAAAACCCACCGAGCCGGGAACCTCCCCCATAATTGGGTTACGACACCACCACACCAACTATTCTCGCTTTTATGCTTAGATTTCGGAAGTGAATGTAGTCTTTCCGCTTGAATGACGATCAATGAATTTCTTTCTTGACCAAAAAAAAAAAGTCAGAGCTCGAGCTTTATTTAATAGTCGACTATGATCCAATCGAGCCATGTTGAGCTCAAATGTCTCTATTTCCTAATGGAGTTGAGCTCGAGAAGGGAACTTAACATTTAGTTGAGCTCGTTTTGATTTTCAAGCACCTAGGTTCAAGATTAATACTCGATCGAGCTCGAGTGGAGTATAAAAAATACTTAATTTGATGAAAATATCATAATTAGAATGTGTCTTTTTGTTAATTTATGCCCATCAATTCTCACCCATTCTCACCACTCCTATGCTAGTAAAAATGCAGTAAGGAAACAATTTCATTCCCACTTAATATTTCCATTCCGCATCATTCTTGTTTGCCAATCAGTGTCAAGAAAAAGAATATGGATTAGATTCCAATTTCAATCATCTCATTCCTAAAAACCAAACAATCCTTAAGTAGCCAAAGAAATGCTATATATATATAATTACCATGGACTCTTTATTAGATTGGACGAACTCAGCAACCATGTCCTCACATTACAAACACAGATTAATATTGTAAGTATGGGATGGACTATAAATAAATTGTGAATTTTAAGTCAATCGTTAATTATGATTCCAATAATCTCATTAATTAATGAATTTGTTAATCGATGGTAGTTAGAATTATCACATCACCTTAATTTTATCAATTGGATAATTTTATCAAACATGCCTTAAATCTTATGTTGGTTGATCCTATGTTTAAACTTAACTAATATATATATATATATATATATATATATATATATATAATTTTATCAAATAGGCTTAAATCTCATGTTGGTTGATCTTAGTTACCTACTTATGAGTGGCTTGCTTGTTTAAACTTAACCAATATATATATATATATATATATATATATATATATCATACAACGTGACAAGAATCTAGGTGTAATCAGAGAAATGATCAAGGGATCAAGACATATTTAATTAAGTTTAAGCTTAAGCTTAATCTTAATTAATGGTTTTAGCAAAACGGATTCAATTGACTAATGGTGATGATGAGATGAAGCAAATGATGCAGAATTATAATTGAGTAAAATGAAATTTAATTGTAAGCATAAGGGTAAAATAGTAAGAAGAAGTCATAAGTACATATATAAGTAAATTGCAGATAATTAAATTACCAACCACATGCGGTTAAATTGGCCGATTATGGGGGTATGAGCAATAATTTAAATAGACAGAAAGCTTTAAATAAAATATTGCATTAACTAAAAGTCATAAGTATAGATATTTAAAATTGCATAAGAAACATAAGAAATACAAGTGCAATATAGAAAAGATCTTTTGATTCACAAACCATGAACAATGTTTGTAACCATTGATTTAACAGGGGTTTACGATGATAGAACGGTAAGATAGGAATATGAAAATCTTACCAAGGACCAATCAGAACCAAGTATTTGGTTATTGATCTTGAAAGAGAATGTAAGAGAGATGATTGTTGGATGGATGAAGAAGTGAAGAAGTGAAAAGGAGTCTAGAATGCTTTCAAGATGAAGGAGGTCTTTGAAGGTAAGAAGGATGTAGAAGGGCTCTCTCAGTTCAAAGCCTGCCTACCTCTTCTATAGAAGGGTCTATTTATAGAAGATACTAGTCACTACATACAAAAGATGAACAGTGTGTTCACGAGCAGTTATTATTTGTCTACAGTGAGAAGTGACTCGATTTGATTGAAAGTGCATGGTGATATAGTGAAAATCTTTGTGCCGAATTCAAAATATGGAATCTGATTTGACCTAAAGTACATAGAGATTTAATGAGAGTATTTGTGCATAACTTATAGAATATTTGAGCAGAATCACGTGATGAGTTATTTGGCATTGGTTGTCCCACCTTTGCTTTTCAGTCTTCATCTTATGCCAGATTAATACCATAGCAATCATCTTCATTGGTGTTGCCACTATGGTGGGAGTTGGAGGATTCTGATTCTTCCAACTCACTTATTGCCTGTTTTAAAAGTCCCTTGAGTTGATCTTGGGATTGAGCTGATGCTAGTTTAGATAAAACGAATCCCTTATCATAGAGAAAAAGGATAACTCCTTCAGGCGGGAGGATATTAGGACAACCCTGGCTGGGGTTTCTCTTGCTCAACCAATCTGTGACTGATTGTAAACTTATCCTATCAAAAAATTTAAAACCATTCCACCACTTGACTCAAAATTTTCGGGTCAATATGAGGGTGTTTGATTTAACGATCCTTTTGTATTCGAAATTCCATGTCATAACCCATGATACTCGAAAGTATATGAAAAAGAGCATCAAGTTAGAGAATCTATCTTCATATGAAAGAGGTTTAAAACGGCTGGAGAAGAGTTTATAACTAGGTTGCACCAAAGGGTGCAATATTTCACTGATAGGTCCAAAATGTTCCCACCATTGAATGAACTAGTAGGGTATCATGCAAGTATTTAAGTCTTCAAAAAGATCAACCATGTATGGGAATTATTGGCATTTTTCTTGAGGAAAGTATTCCACCAGGCTTGTTGGTAATCAAAATATGAATAAGAGGTTTTCTATGGTATAGGTTTAGTGATCTTGGTATCGAATTTGACCATGGTTATGGGAGTGGGTTTCCACATGGTAGGATGAATGATTTTGTGTATCCTAACCGTGGAGTAATTGATATGATTTTTGTCAGAATAGTGTTTGAAAGTGACATATTTTGTTTCTGTCAAAATCTGTTCATAAAACTCTACCGTTTTATAAGGGTCATATGGAGTATAATTAAACTTTTCAGAAAACATGTTTTTTGCAAAGACAATTGGGTCTTCATCATAAAAACCATTTTCAACAGTGCAAATATTTTGATAATTTGTTTTATGAAAAAACTTTGATTTTGGAAGAGTTGCTTGAGTTGTCTGAGTAGGCTGAATCACCACCTTGCTAAAGTCATTTTTCCGTTTGATTTTCTAATACTCAAAGCGGAATGATTTAGACTTACCTCTACCCGGTTGTTATTTGGATTATTGAAGGCTATTTCAAGAAGCTTTAGGGCTTCCTAATGGGATAGGTTGGATATGGAAAAAGGAGGATTTGAAGGTGGTGAGGAAGGTTCCTCTTTGGGAGATATAATAATTTGACTTTCTGATGTATTGAAAGGTTGTTGGGTAGCTTGTAAATAGCTTATGATATTTGTCATGTTTTTGGGTTTTGTTGCCGAAGACTAGGCAATTTCCTTGCCTTTGTCTTTTCCGATGGGTTTGGGAGGCATTTTCCCTGTAAAAATTCTCATGTGAGAAAATCTGGTAATGAATTTGAAGAACCATTTATAAATTCAATATCAAAATCAAAAAACAGATAAAATAGCTTGCCATCTAGCAAAGATTTATTTTGAAGCTATATTTTGGACATCCTTTTGTAAAACATCTTTCGCAGATTTGCAATCAATTCTCAATAGAAACTTTTGATTCAAAATATCTCCTTGGAACTTGGAAATAGATAAAACTAAAGCAAGAATTTCCATTTTTATAGTGGAGTAATTCTTTTGGCAGTCATTCCAGTGTTTGGAAACAAATTGGACAATTTGTTCTTTACTGTCTTTTGACTGTTTGAGAATTCCTCCATAGCCAATATCAGAAGCATCGGTTTCAACTATTTTGAATGTAGATGGATCGGTAAGGTGTAAACAAGGAATTTCTTTTATACTTTTCTTGATCATTTCACCACATCAGTGTGAATACTAGTCCATGGAGGAGGATCTTTTTAAGCCTTTGATGGAGAGGTTTGCAAATTATGTTGATATTGGAAAATAAATCTATGACATAATTCAAACTCCCAATAAATCTTTGCAATTGGTTTTTATCTCTAATTTCTTCGGGAAATTTTTTAGTAAAAATTATTGATATTTCAATAGGTGTGATAGTTCCCAGATGGATATGATGTCCAATGAACTTGATTTTGATTTGAAAGAGAGATATTTTGCTAGGAGATACTACTAGACCATTCTTTTTTACTATGTTAATGAAATGGCCAATACGCTTGAAATGTTGATCAATATTAGAAGAGAAAACAAGAACATCATCTATGTAAACTATTATGAAATCTAAGTATAAATTGAATATATTATTCATAATCCTTTGGAATTTAGAAGGGGCATTTTTCAAACCAAAAGGCATTACATTCCATTCAAATTGTCTGAAAGGGACAGTAAAAGCAGTCTTATACCTGTCTTTTTCCTAAATTTGGATTTGCCAAAATCCAGATTTCATATCAAATTTAGAAAATATATTTGAATTATGGAGTCTATTCAATAAATCTTTTTTTTTATTGGGGATGGGGTATCTTATCTATTTTATAGCATCATTCAAATGTTTGTAATTAATAACAAGGTGAGGGACTCCTCTTTCTAACTCAGCATTTTTGTTGACATAGAAAGCAGAGCAACTCCAAGGGGATTAGCTTTTCTTGATGAGTTTTTTATCAAGAAGTTCTTGAATTTCCTTTTGACATAAATTTATGATTTCATGATTCATTTGGGAGGGTCGTGCCTTGGTTGGGATGTTTTTTTTAAGAGAAATTTGGTTCATAAGGAAGACCAACGGTATGACTTTTTCTTGACCAAAAAGCATTAGGAATAGTAGAACAAATGGAGTTTTTTATACAAGAATCAATGTTAGCAATTTTTATTTGGATGCTAGGATCTAAAATATTTTGCTCAATCCTTTTGTAATCAAGGTCTTTTTTTAAGAATTGAAGATGGTTTTCTTTGTTTTGGATTATACAATTTATCTCGGAAATAGAATGTTCATGGAGAGTATTCAAGTTACTAGTTTGTGGTTTGCTAATAAATTCAAAAACAATTTTTCTATTTAAAAATTGGGTTTGGATTCCTTCTTCATCAATAGTAAAAGGTTGTATTAATCCTATGAAAGGAGTTCCTAATATGACATTTTGTTTAATATTTTTGACTAGAATGAAAGGTGTTTTGTAAGAGATATTATCCTTTATGACTTCAGCCTCAGGGATCTTGTAGTTGATCTGAAGCCTATCACCAGAAGCTATTTTGAGTGAATGAGTGGTTTTTTCAAAATATTTGGTAGGTATAAGACCTTCTTTTATACAATTAAGGTCTGCTCTAGTATCAAAAAGGGCTATTGTTTCTAACACAAATTCTTTATTGATTTTTATGGAAATATGAACTAACCATTTTCTATTTGTTATTTCTGAAAAGTAATAGTTAAAAACCTAGATCTATAGGGCTAGGTGAATCTTCTTCATTTTGTTTTAAAAAGTTATATATACTTTTATGCTTTCCTGCCAAAATTTGAAATATTACTCGAATTCAAAAAATTTCTAATAAATCATATGTAAATCTATATGTCAATATTTATATATTATGAATGTTTGGAATTCAGATTAATAGAAGTCAAAGTGTGTGCGTCACAAAATTTGTAAAAACTATAAAGCAACTTCAAATGGATCTGAAACTATTTAATCAGCATATGAAGTATTGTTAGGAATTATCCATTTTGATAGTTGATGTAGTAGTGTTATTGGTAAGTTTTTATATCAAGAAACATCTTTTAATCCAAATTATGTTTGCAATCAAAGATGAAACATGGGAATACTATGCCAATTTGGCATTCTGTTGATCCCACAATTAGGCTCTTTGATTGTTGGTGGATGAAGGGAAGACATTGTTTGGACCAAGTTTCATAATGGCCCCAAATGACTTATTTCTAGATTGATGGCATGTGGTTATTATGTATCTTCCAAATGGTCAAGAAAAGGCTCATTTGGAAGATGCAATGACTAGTTGATGACCAAATTCAAAGAGCTTGTATTGAACATGGGAATCTCAATAGTATCAATCATTACCCCCTTTCTCCTTCAACTTCACATCTATCATCCCGTCCTCACTCGCCACCTTCCTCTTAGCACTGACATTGACATTGCCCACTTTTCACTTTAATCTCACACACCGAGCTCTGCCCTTCAATTCCTCACCTATCTTCCTCTTCACCCTTAGCCTCCTTGGCCTTTCAACTCTTCCTACAATAAGGACAACTAAGCTAGGTGTCACAACCCAAAGAAATGACATGATCTAAAGAGTTTATGAATGAAGGATCGTGATTGGTTCATGAAGAATGGGAGCATTTTGAATTTCTAACTCTGAAGATTTTCTTGTGTATATATTCCAAAATGCTTTTGAGGTCAGACAATATTGTTAATATACACTCATGCAGTAAATGTTAGTAGTTAGTAGATGGGGATATACAATCTTTACTATTAGATTGAGGAGAGATTTATAACAGTGGTTGAGCCTATACTTGTATATATAGGGGTCTCATCCCCTTTATCTATCTCATCTCACAAGAAATAAAATTCCAAAGTTTCTCTCTCTAAAGATCCTTGTGAGTATGAGCAAGCAAGGTTGACTTGGAAAGAAATTCCTAAAGCCCATGGGTAAAAGAATGCTAGATTGATTTACTCGCAACAAGAGGTATTAAAGTAAGTCAATTTTAGGCACAATGGATCCACATTCCAACATATCAATTGTCCAAAGTGAGGACAAAGAGATGGGAAGGCCATCGAGGAATGAAATAGGGGGGCCATCGGGCGGCAATGTGCTAAGGCAAAGAAGGTTATGATAGCATGAGTTCGAGGGATGTGTTGGGTCACTTGGAGATCTATGTGGCAAAGATGGAGATTGTTATTGCGAACATCCAAGGAACGGTTGTGAAATTGTCCGTGAGCATTGAAGGAGACAAGACCAAAAAGGAGGAGCTTGAGTTCAAGGTGCAAGAACTCAAATATGGTCTGGGTAAACTTTGAGGGGAGATGTTGTGCACCTTAACCAACACAACTAAAGAACTTTGTCGGTTAGATGATGCCTTGGAGGCCTTGGTGGTGTTGAAAACTCCTAGTTTTGATGTTAACAAATCATTTTATGTAAGTATTTATACATATCCTCAAAAGGAATAGCCACAAAGTGGCGTATGTTTTTGAGTCTACTGGTGGCAGAAGGAAAAACATAAAGTGTTTTTGAGTCTGGCCGTACCAGACAGAAGATCCGAATAGACTCAGTTTCTGAGTCTGACCACACCAGACGGAAAACTTAAGTAGACTCAGAATACTAATATATCAGACTCAGAATGAAACTTCAGGATCAGATCACCAATGGTCAAGTATTTCACTTACCTTATTTATATTGACTTTGTTATATTAATTTGATAGGCATGATCAATTAAAGGACAACTTCCAAAGAAGAATGGAGTATTTATGGAAACCCGGATTCCAATTGTATGGGTGAACAGAATCTAAGGGGATATGATATACTTTCAACAGTCAAAAAGACTTTCCTTATAAAGTCTGTCCAAGAAAAGGAAGATCAAACTCTCAAGGAAAGAGCCAACGGTCGAATGTGGCTTGGAGAGTATATAAGGATAGGATGAGACCTAGGAGATAGATAGGATAAACATATTCAAAAGTGCGATTATGTTCTTTATCAGTTGTCTAAAGTGCGAATTTGAGTGATCTTAGTGAATTACCAAGAAGAGTGACTCCGTGAGACTCATAATTACCAAGTGCTAATACTCAAGAGTGTGTAATCACCTTTAATCATATAGTGAAATCCAGTCTATTGGCTGGTCGCCTGGAGAGTGGACATAGGCTTGACTAAAATCGAACTACTATAAACTGTGTTTACAATCTTCTCTACTCTCTCTATTTAAATTCATTTTATAGATTGCAAAAGATTTATTGTAATTGCGTATAAAGTTCTTCCACACCTATTCACCCCCTCTAGGTGTTAATACTAGTTCTATCAATTGGTATCAGAGCCCTGTGCTCATTGTTTTGAAGTGTTTATTACTTCTGAGTTAAAGATCCTCTATGGCTAGTATTCTTGCACCAGGTCTGATTGAGGGACAGAGCAACACTTGACCACCATATTTTGATGGTAAAGATTACAATATATGGAAGAACAAGATGAAGGTCTTCCTCAGATCAAAAGATCCACTGGAATGGGATGTAGTTGAAAGAGGGGTTGATCCAAATGTTGAGACTGGAAAAACCTCAAAGAAAGCTGATGGGAAAGAAACGGAATCTTCAGCTACTATCTCATCAGAAGAATTGACAAAGAGACAAACTCTAGACGCTAAGGCTATCTACTCTCTTTATTGTGCTTTATCACCTAATGAATATAATCGAATATCTTCTTGTGATACAGCAAAGGAAGTGTGGGATAGACTACATGTGACTTACGAAGGGACTAATCGTGTTAAGGAGACCAAAGTGAATATTTTACTTAGTCAATATGAATCTTTTAAGATGAGACGGGGGGAGTCCATAGGAGATATGTTCAGTCGATTTACAGAAATTGTAAATGGACTAGCATATCAAGGTCAGCCTATTCCTAGACCAATGAAAGTCAACAAGCTTCTAAGAGGATTGTCGAAAGAGTTGAACAATGTGAAAACCTCCATTAGAGAAATTCTGCAAATATCACCTATGACTGTCGATGAGCTTGTTGATACACTATAGTCCTATGAAGCTAAACAAATGAACAAAGAAGTGGAATATAGAGGTAAGAAATCCATTGCTCTCAAGTCTAATATTGATTCTGATGATACAGATTCTAAGGACGAACTGGACGACGAAGAACTTGTTTTGCTAATCAGAAAGGTAAAGAAGTTAAACAAGAAAGGCAGAAGGTTCAATAGCAAGAAACAAAACAGACAGTCTAGACAACGAAGAACAAAGGATGAGGAGGAATATGTCAAAGATGTTGTCTGCTTCGAATGCAAAAAGAAGGGTCACATAAAACAAAATTGTCCCAAGCTCTAGAAAAACAAAGGGAAATATGAAAAATATAAGAAGGCCCTGAAAGCATAAACATAGAGTGACACTGAGGTTGAAGATAGTGAAGATGAATATGGCAACATCTGTCTAATAGCACATTCAGACTCAAACTCTAGAACAGATTCAGAATCAGACTTAGATTCAGACAAGGAGACTGAGGTTACTCATTCTAATATTCCTACAGAAGTCTCAGATTACATAAATGAGCTGTGTTCTAATTTAAAATAAACTCTCAAAAGGATCTCCAGTTTAAAGAAGGAAAATCACAATTTGAGTCAAATGAATCACTCTTTGAAAGAAAAATTTGATGATCTCAAAAGGAATAAAATCGAGATTTCCTTTTAAATAAAAATGAATCTCACAAAAAGGAAATTTTGGAAACAAAAGAAAATAGAAATTCTTTGCAAAATGAAAATGAATATCTCAAAAAGGAAATTTTGAATATTACTACAAAGTTTTCTAGAGGATCGAAAACCCTGCAGCATATACTTTCCATTTAGATTCCCTATTATGATAAGTCAAGACTTGGGTTTTATAAGGAAAGTGATTCTTTAATTGATTTTCCTAAGGTCAAGGAGAGAATTAAACAGAGATCTCCTCGACAGGCCTATAAAAATCATTTCAAAAAGAATTTTGCAAAACCTATTGGCCGAGATCATCTCAAATGTTCTAATTGTGGAGAAAAAGAACATTTTGAAAACAAATGTCCTAAAGTCTAGAAACCTGTTCAGAAGAAATGAATAGACAAAGCATATACTACTAACCACAAAGGACCCAAGAAAATCTATGTACCAAAGAAAAAGTGAATATGCGTGTTGATTGCAGGTAAGTTTCAAGAGCAAGAAGAAATGGTACTTGGATAGTGGATGTTTAAGACATATGACTAGAGATTCAAAAATGTTTGTTGTTTTAGAAAAGGTTAAAGGAGGAACAGTTTCTTTTGGAGGAAACACCAAGGGAAATATTGTTGGATTAGGAACGATCAAGATTGGTAGTCTAATTATCAAAATTATCAACAATGTATCTCTGGTCAAGGGATTGAATTACAATCTTCTAAGCATTAGCCAGTTATATGATGCTGATTTCATAATTGACTTCAAAGAAAATTTATGTTCTGGAACTAGCAATGATCTTCTCAATCATTTACTGGACGAAGGCATGGGAACATCTATCTCTTGGATATTAATGAAGACACTGCAAAATGTTTAATTTCAGTCCAAGATGAAGCAAATTTCTGGCATCGCAAACTTGGACATGTTAGTATGAAACAAATTTCAAAGCTACTCAGCAAAAAGCTTGTTCATGGTCTGCCCTTGTTAAGTTTTAAGAAGACAAAACTTTGCTCCGCATGCACTCTAAGCAAGCAGGTAAAAATTTCTTTTAAATCTATTAAACAAGTTTCTACTAATCGAGTATTGCAGCTTCTTCAAAGCATTGGAGGTAAGAAATATTACCTTGTGATTGTAGATGATTATTCTCATTTTACATGGGTGTTCTTTCTTGCAAATAAAAGGGAAACTTTCTCTTATTTTTCAATATTTGCAAAAAGAGTTCAAAATGAAAAAGGTTATTATATTTCTAGTATTAAAACAAATCATGGAGGAGAATTTGAAAACCAAGACTTTGAAGATTTTTGTAACAAAAATGGTATTGAACATACGTTCTCTTCTCCCTACACTCCAGAACAAAATGGAGTTGTAGAAAGAAAGAACATATCCTTGCAAGAGATAGCCAAAACTTTGCTTATAGAAAGCAAGGTAGCAATTCGTTTTTGGGCAAAAGCAATTTCCACCTCATGCCATATCATTAATAGAGTCTTTCTTAGACCAATTCTTGAGAAAACTCCTTATGAAATTTTCAAAGAAAGAAAACCAATTGTCTCTTATTTTCGCATTTTTGGATGTCGATGTTTTATTCTTAAAAATGCTAACAATCATCCAAGCAAATTAGAAGAAAGGTCAGATGAAGGTATTTTTCTGGGATACTCAAACACTAGTAAAGCATACAGAGTGTTCAATAAGAATACTTAGACTGTGGAGGAATCCATGAACGTGAGATTTTTGGAGCAAGATGATCCTAACCAGAACAAAACTCATATTGAAGAATCAAAACCAACTATTGCTCCTGAGAAATCAACTCTCAACAAATAAGCTGAATTCTCTTAGAAAATAGTTATAGAGGAAGTTCCAGAACAAAGATCCATTCAAATTGACACTACATGGTCACTAGAAGATCTTGATAACAGTGTGGTGTAGAACAGAAACTGGAAGCATAAGTCCAGTCATCCTCAAGAGCTAGTCATTGGAAATATCAACGAAGGAGTTCGAACCAAATCGAAGAACAAAAAGGAAACAAGTATTGTGACACTCATCTTTGAGATTGAACCTAAGGGAATAGACGAGGCCCTTACAAATGAAAGCTGGATAAAAGTATTGCAAGAAGAACTCTAGCAGTTTAAAAGGAATGATGTGTTGGAATTGGTTCCCAAACCTAAAGGAAGAACCATCATAGGTACTAAATGGGTCTTCAGGAATAAAGTGAATGAATATGGTAAGGTGACCAGAAACAAGGCAAGACTTGTAGCCAAATGTTATTCACAGTCAGAAAGAATAGACTATGATGAAACCTATGCACCAGTAGCAAGATTAGAAGCTATCAAACTATTACTTGCTTATGCTTGCTATCAAGACTTCAAGCTATTTCAGATGGATGTGAAGAGCACATTCCTGAATGGGTTTATCAAAGAAGAAGCCTATGTGGAACAACCTCCTGGTTTCGAGGAAACAAGAAAGCCAAATCACGTATACAGACTAAAAAAGGCTATGTATGGTCTAAAACAAGCACCTCGAGCCTGGTATGAACGACTAAGTAAGTTTCTACTAGACAATAGCTTCAAGAAAGGTATGGTTGATACAACTTTATTTATTAAGAAGGAAGGTAAGGATATTTGCTAGTACAAATTTATGTAGATAATATTATATTTGGTTCATCTAATGAATGTTTGTGCAAGAACTTTTCAAAGTCTATGTAGGATGAATTTGAGATGAGTATGATGGGAGAACTTACATTCTTCCTAGGACTTCAAGTCAAACAATCGAAACATAGCACATTCATCTATCAAGAAAAATATGCCAAAGACTTGATCAAGAAGTTTGGAATGGAGAATTGCAAGAAGACTGAAACTCCGGAGTCAACCTCCATCAAACTAGATCAGGATGAATCTGGGAAGAAAGTTGATCAAAAGACCTAAGGAAATATGATTGGTTCTCTTCTCTATCTTATTGCATCTAGACTAGATATTATATACAGTGTGTGCTTATGTGCTCGATTTCAAGTAGACCCTAAAGAATCTCATCTTACAGCAGTGAAGCGCATAATAAAGTACATAGCTACCTATCAACATTTAGGTCTGTGGTATCCTAAGGGAACAAACTTTACTCTCTTTGGCTACTTCGATACTGACCTAGCAAGATGTAAAGTGGACAGAAAAAGCACATCTAGAACATGTCAACTACTATGACATATGATGGTTTCATGGTTCTCTAAAAAGCATAACAATGTGGCTCTATCAACTGCAGAAGTAGAATACTTGCTCTTGCAAGCTGTTGTTCACAGATTTTATGGATGAGACAACAATTGAGGGACTATGGAAAGAAAGAAACCTATACTGAAATAAGGTGTATACAAGTGCTATAAATCTCACCAAGAACCCAATTCAAACACATTGAAATCAAACATCATTTTATTAGAGATCATGTATAAAATGGTGATATATTTGTGGAATTTATCGACTCGAAAAATCAATTAGCAGATATCTTCACAAAGCCACTGGACAAAGGTACATTTTATTCAATATGTAGTAAATTAAATATCATTAATCCTTTTGCATAAAATCCATGAAGACAGGATATAGTTTGGAAAAAGCAATTGTCTGGATGGACCAATCTTCTGGGTGGCACTCAGAAGGAATTGATGGTACTTTTGGAATTTAATTTTTTGGTGCATAAGTTATTTCCTTATATAATTAATATTAGTAAGTTATTATTAGTAAACAATTTATTTGCATAATTTCGGTACATGCCTTTGTTATCTGCATCTATTTTAACCAATTTTAATATTTTTGAATAACTGCCATTTTTAACCAAAAGTCGTGTCTTTTCATCTTCGGAAGAGTTTATAACCCCCAAACACTGAGTTTTTCACGAAGCAAAAGAAAAATCAGTTTCAGAAACCCTAAAAGAAGAAAATTTTCTCTCAAAATCGAACAACATCCTCTCCGAACATGGATTCGAGATCCTCCATTTCCAGATCAAGGTATGTGTCTCCATCTCCTAAAAGAAGATCAAATAGAATTGTTGATAGAGGACCAAGAAATGTAGAAGGAGGACAGACGCATTTCGATCTGACTCAAACTTCTGAGGATTCTCAGAGACAATCTCCATCTGCATCGGCTCAGAGGGTTACAAGTGAAAATGTGGAATCTCAGATAAATTCCCCAACAGAATTTGAGCAGAGACGTGTCTCTAGAAGAGGTATGTCTAGATTAACTTTGCCTATACCTACTGATAATCCCCATAACGTCATGAGAATGTATGAGCGTTTAGTGCAAAGAGACGCTACTAAGGATGTAAAACTTTTTTACTTGAGACAAAAAGGATATGCAAATGAGTTGCGTCTAGTTCAAGCTGTTCAAATGATAGAACAACCGCCTACACAAAGAGAACGAGTCAGTAAAGGCAGTAGGAGTAGGGATAATGTCTGGAGAGAGAAAGAAGATGATAAATGAATTTACAGAAATTTTAAAATAAGAATGGGGATTGCTGTAGTGGCTAGGAATACCACAGGGAAGTTATTCCGGTCCAAAGAGCATAAGACATTTTATAATAGGTTGCTGGACTAAAGGGTTATGCACCACAGGATTGTGGACTTTGATTTTTTGGATGTTGCTGATGTAAATCTGTGATGATATTTTGAAATGTTGCAGATGGAACATTTTTACACTGACTCTGATGTTGTTTATCCAGAATTAATAGTATATTTCTACTCCAACTTGATATTTCTGTCTCCTGATAGAATGCAGTTTAGTGTGAATGATAAGTTTTATGATGTAAGTATAGATATTTTGGTTTATATCATGAAAGTTGAGAGGGGACCTTTTAAACCAATTGATGTCACTTATGAGACTGTCTATAAGTATCTTACGAAGTCTATTAGGCCTACTATCACTTATTCCTCTTTAACTTTAGTAAGAACTATTCTATATAAGATTATCATAAGCTGCATCCACCCCAAGGCTTCATCAAAGACTGATGTGTCAAGATTTGAGGTCAAACTAATGTGGGCAATTGAGAAGGGAGTTATATTCTCACTTCCTCATATTGTTCTTTTGCACATGTATCGAACTATTTTAAAAGATAAAGGACAATTGTCCTATGGAGCCTTGATGATCAGGATCTTTGAACATTTCAAGATCAATATACCTAAAAGATTCTGCACTAAAGAGCTTCCAACCATGGACATCGATCTCAAGATGATCAACAAGATGAAACTAAGGGACGTTGCAAAGACATGGAGACGGAAAGAGAAGGAACTGGCCAAGGCATCAACCACAGCAAAGAGAAAGGGAAAAGAGATAGCTGCTACAGAACCAAGTTCTAAGAAAAGAAGACAACTGTTGTTACATGATGAAGATGATGAAGAGGAGACTATTTTTAAAATTTTGGTGAAAATGGGTCAAACTGTACAGAGGGTGACAGAAACAAAAACAGCACTGCCTCCACCAATAGTGACAAAAGAAAATCTTCCTAGTGTCGCACCTCAAACTGATGAGAATGTGAGAATGTCTAAGTCAGAGGAAATTGATTCTAACGAAGATGGACCAGAAAAAGGAGGAGAAAGAGAGGAAGAAGGACTTAGAATGAATGAGGATGCTATCCCTGAAGCTGAAGAGGACAAAAATCAACTGGGGCAACAAGGACAGACTGAAGCATCAACTCAAGGGGAGCCTATGTCTCACAATGCTAAAACAAATATCCCTGCAACTTTATCTGATCGTGCCAAATCTCAGAAGATATTGGCTTTACTTATGGAAATCAGAGATCGCCAAGTTGCTATGGAAACCTCTCTTAACAACAGACTGGAGACTCCAGAGAAAACAGTTTATCAATGTCTCAACCGAATTGAAGAGTCTGCTACCAATATAGAGGATTTCACCCTTGTTCGGACCCCTAAAAAGAAATCTTCCTAAAGAAATCATCTTTTGGTTTATTTTGTTTAAACTTTTGTTAAGTTTTTCTGTCAAACTTTGTTTAGCTCTCAGGATATTATCTTTTTGACAGTGACAAAAAGGGGGAGTAAACTTTAGAGATTGCTATTGGCTTGATCTATACTGTTGTTTTGAAGCTGGGTTGTTGAGCATAGATGCATCATCTAATATAGTTTGACTAGTTTAATATAGGTTGATATGAGCATAATTAATCTTGTCATGTTTTACTGTATTTGTAAGTATGCTCTGTCTAACCATGCTTTGTAGGAACAACAAGTCGTGAGCATAAAAAATTTTGTCACCATAAAAAAGGGGAGATTGTTGAAAATTCCTAGTTTTAATGTTAACAAATCATTTTATGTAGGTATTTATACATATCCTCAGAAGGAATAGCCACAAGGTGGCGTATGTTTTTGAGTCTACTGGTGGCAGAAGGAAAAACATAAAGTGTTTCTGAGTCTGTCCGTACCAGACGGAAGACCTAAAGAGACGCATATTTTGAGTCTGTCCGTACTAGACAGAAAATCCGAATAGACTCGGTTTCTAAGTCTGATCATGCCAAACAAAAAACTTAAGCAGACTCAGAATACTAGTCTATCGAACTCAGAATGAAACTTCAGGATCATATCACTAACGGTCAAGTATTTCACTTACCTTATTTATATTGACTCCATTATATTAATTTGATTGGCATGATCAATTAAAGGACCACTTCCAAAGAAGAATGAACTACTTATGGAAGCCCGAATTCTGATTGTATGGGTGAACAGAATCTAAAGGGATCTGATCTACTTTCAACGGTCAAAAAGACTTTCCTTATAAAGTCTGTTCAGGAAAGGGAAGACCAAACTCTCAAGGAAAGAGCCAACGGTCGAGTGTGGCTTGGAAAGTATATAAGGATAGGATGAGACCTAGGAGATGGATAAGATAAACATATTCAAAAGTGCGAGTCTATTCTTCATCAGTTGTCTAAAGTGCGAATTTGAGTGATCTTAGTGAATTACCAAGAAGAGTGACTCCGTGAGACTCATAATCACCGAGTGCTAATACTCAAGAGTGTGTAATCACTTTTGATCATATAGTGAAATCCAACCTATTGGCTGGTCGCCTGGAGAGTGGACGTAGGCTTGACTAAAGCCGAACCACTATAAACTGTGTTTGCAATCTTCTCTACTCTCTCTATTTAAATTCAGTTTATAGATTGCAAAAGATTTATTGTAATTGCGTATAAAGTTCTTTCACACCTATTCACCCCCCTCTAGGTGTTAATACTAGTTCTATCAAGTGGAGGCCATACGCATGGAGATGGCTAAGCTTAAGGTGAAGCTCACTGAGGTAGAAGTGGCACGTGTGAATGAGGTGGTCACCATGCAATTTGATCCACGAGTGGACACCCTAAAGATGAAGGAGTTCAAAGGGCTCATGGGTGGACAAGGTATGCACAACCCTTTGTGGTACATAGATCAGTACTTCCAAGTAATGGGGATCACCAATGGAGTGCTTCGAGTAAGAATCATAGCCATTTATTTAATTGATAGTGCCCTATTGTTGTGGCGTCATAGGTGAAATGATTAGAGCAATGAGTTGATCACCACATGGGAAATGTTTGTCAAAGAATTCTGACAACAATACTATCCCACCTCTGTAGAAGAGGAAGCTTGAGATAAACTTTGTCGCCTAAAGCAAAAGGGAGGTGTACATGAGTATGTCAAGAAGTTCCCGTAGTTGCTACTTCAATTTCCTTCCATGAACAATACGGAGGCCTACTATTAATTCATGGGTGGTCCCAAGCTATGGGTGAACCAAGAATTGAAGCGGTGTAAGGGATCTCTCGACAACCATGTCATGGCTAAGACCCTTGTGGAGTACCAAGCAACTTTCAGAACCTAGCTAGACTCTTGATTGAGGGACAAAGTTGCTACTTGGGGGGGGTTGGGGGGCAATCATAACAAATTCCACTACCCAAATGGAAGCAAACCTCCAATGGCCCCTCCAAAGGTGAAGCCAAAGTCAAGGGGTAGCGAGCACAAGAAGAGACATTCTTTCAAGCATTTCTTATGCGATGGTGCACACATGGATCATGTTTCCCTAACCGAGGCAAACTTGCAGCACTTGTCAAGGTTCACGAGGAAGAACAAGAGGAGACAACTAGGCTCATTGCAAATCCTAAGCTCGATCAAGTTCAAGAAGGTGAACAAGCCCAAATGACTCATGGTCATGAACGTGACAATCAGAGTAACTAACCACGATGAGTACACTTGTAGACACGCATCCGATCTCTTCATCATAGAAGAGGCTACAAAGAAATTCAACTTGTTGGTCAAGAAGGGAGCTGAGTGGTTCAAGACAGTAAATTCTTGTAAAATATGCGTGTGAAAAAGTCAAAAAGAGGGAAAAGGGAAAAAAAAAGATAGAAGAGAAAAAAAAAAAAAAGAAAAGCAAAGGTTGAAAAGTCAAAGAGAATAGGGAAAAGTGATGTTGGGCTCATTTTAACCGAGACCTCACTTGGCAAATAGGGAGAAGGGAAAGAAAAAGGGAGAAATAAGAAGAAAAAAGAAGAAGAAGAAGAAAGAGGAAATGAAGAAGGGAGCCCTGTGCACACATGCCATGGACACCCTGCCAAGACGACTCAACTAGCAAAGCAACGACTGATGAGTGTTTGGTTCCCCTTGTTTGTTCAATTGGAGTGGTTTTGGGTTTAAGACTTGAAATTGGGTATTATATAAGCTTTGTGCAGCGAAGTCCAATTTTTGAGTTGTTGAGCTACGCATATATATAGAAATGATACTTTAGGGTGTCGTGGAGTTATAGGATTTTACATATCACAATTTAAGCTAACAGCCTGTCAAAAACAAATTTTGAAATTTCCCAAGCATGATGAACGGTTGGGAAATTGGGATTCTTAGAGGCCATATTTCATCGATTTTGGGCTTGGTGGGATCACTAAATTGGGATTCTTAGAGTATGTTGAAAGAGCTTTCTATTGACTGTAGGAATGTTTAAAACAAGATTCAATGGAAAAAATTATGGCATGACCAAATTTCGTGCTTAATGCTCCACATTGCAAACAACTTGAATAATCGTTTTGGATATGAGATTTTTTAGCATCTTAGTGTCATTTTATTGACAAATAAACATAGTAGTCGAGTCATAGTTGATGTAGTGTTTTACTTGATTTTAACGTTATTTCTCGCTTAAATGATAGGATTGCGAGTTCATTGTTTCGAGTGAGTGTTGTTGTTTGATTTGGAGCATATTCAGGTGAGTGGCGTTATCTCTTCTAAGACTTTATAAACTCATGTCTTTAAAATGATAAAGATTTGATATGTTATCATATATGACTAAGCATATTTGTTGTACAAATCCGGATCGGGCATTTACTACCTTGTTAATTTTGAAATGGCATGGCAAAGCATTTATGGAAATGACTTACGAGTCGATTATCATGAAATGAGTTCAGGAAACTCTTTATGAAAAGAATATTTTTATTAATGGTTATATGTTTTGGTTTATAAGGAATTGAGATAGTTTGAAATGATTTTTTGTGAATGTCTTGGTCAAATATTTTGTGAATGATTTGCCAAAAGTTATGGGTATGGATATGTGAAGTTCTTTACGAACCACATTCTATTTGATAAATTGAGTTGTGAAAGTTTATTTGATTTGTTTTGTAAAACTGGTTAATGAGACGAGTCCTAAAATGGTTTTTGGACTTGGTTTTGTGAATTGTGGATGTTGTTGCTATTGATAAGTATCAATACTCAATATCGTTGTGAGCCTAATGAAAGGCTTGGGGGTAGAAGATATCATTATGGACCAAGTTATCGGCTTATAATATGTGAAGACCTTGCCAAGGGGGAATCTTAATCACCTTATCACTGGGCTTAGTGTAGTGACCATGGTTTGATATTGAGCAAAAGATTAGTTGATGGATGGACCATCAACATGTGGTTTATGAGATGAATCAATACAATAGGCCATTGACATGTAGCATGAGATTTACCAATGAAATGGACAATTGACATGTGAATTAATGAGATTGATCAATGGATTCAACCAGTGATATTTGTAATGATATTATTGATTTAACAAGTGTTTTCTTTTTTTCTCACACAGACTTTTAAGTCTTCCATACATTATTTCCTTTCCTTTTCTTAAAAGAGTGTCCAATACCAGCATCCTCCACCAAAAAAAAAAAACAACTCATTAATATTATCATCACTAGCATCATCTTTTAATTGTTATACGGTGGCATTGAAATTGATATGGAGATACTCTTGAATATACCCGTAATGATATAAATGCTGACTTTGCCTTCAAAATATGGATATGCAAATCAATATTTTAAATCTTCAAAAAGATGTGAAAACTTATAAATTCAATGAAAAAAATTGATGTGTCCAAACGTCAAAATTGACAAAAAGTCGTGTGAGCCGTAAAAAATATTCAGTAAATACTCGAAAAATAGCGCACGAAAATCAATGTTTGATTATTAGAATTACTCTTCATGGTAGGCACGAAAAAGAACAAGCAAACCTGCTAGCCACACGTGGAAAGTGCACATTTTCCCGACCAGGCAACAGACTAGGAAAAACAGCGAATGGACATACTAAGCCTTCTTTAGAACTTCAATCCAGGAAAAGATAACGTTGAAGTAAAACCTTTCTGCTTCTCACAGAGCGCTCGTGTCCTTATCCACTGGCAGGGTGAGGATCAGCAGTCGACACTCATGCATTTGCACAGATGGCTCCTGATGTCTGAACCCGAACCCCGTGCCTACACATGCAAGGGCTTCGCCTCGACCATCAGATCGCCACCCATCTACGGCGGAGACCGGCCCTCGACCAACCCCCAAGCGGGGTTCATAATGTCCGGTCCTGCGGTCTTACCAACCCACCGGAAAAAAAGAAAAAACGCAGACAACATCCTATTTAAACCTGTTTGCCTCCGTTCCCGAAACCCACGCGTCCTCGAAACCAAGCTCAAAGCGTTTCGTCTCCCTCTCTCTCTTTCCCTAGTAACCGATGGAAGCTCATCGCGCCGAGACCAACGGCGTCCCTGGCGGCTTTTGCCCCAGCGACCCGTTGAACTGGGGGTCGGCGGCCAAGTCGCTGCGCGGGAGCCACCTGGACTAGGTGCGGCGCATGGTGGAGTAGTTCCGAGAGTCGGTGGTGCGGCTCGGCGGGGAGACACTGACGGTAGCACAGGTGGCAGCGGTCGCGGCTGCCGGGGGCGCGAGGGTGGTGCTGGATGTGTCGGCCCAGGCCGGCATGGAGGCGAGCAGCATCTGGGTGAGGGAAAGCATATGGAGAGGGACGGACAGCTACGGCATCACGACTGGGTTCGGCGCAACCTCGCACCGGAGGACCGACCAGGGTGCGGCCCTCCAGAAGGAGCTCATTAGGTAATTTCCCTGTGACGTAATTTTCTTGTCGTTCTTCTATGAAGTTATCGTTCTTTTGGAGTGAACTCACTTGAGTTCGGGTGATGGAGGGTGCGAACGCCCGTCAACTCGTTCGAGTTAAGCGAGTTGAGCGGAATAGGATCGGTGCTCGTGCATGCATGCCAGTTTGGCACGTAAAGATGATTCAGATGTGTTGTGGACAACAAAACTTGTGAACTTATCACGTGTATTTGAATCGTGATCCAGTGAAGTGAGCATGTATCCGGTGTATGACTCTTTATCATGAGAAAAGAACCCTCTTTAAATGGAAAAAGAAGTATAAGAGCACATGACATTCACGTGAAATTCATATAGTTTGATGATTCACATGTATTTGGCCCAGACGAAATGGGTAAATGGAAGAAACTGTCCTATGTGTATAAATTCTAAACCTGCTTCTTGAGATCTTATCTGTTCAATTACCCATATTGCGTTGATACATCACATAGCTTCTCATTAGTCAAATGAAAATAATAAGACAAGTTGGTAAATTTGTTTAATTGCTTACCCCCACAATGCAATTTTAGAAGTAGAACTATATAAAAAACAATATGGATAGCCATGATTTTAGACGGAGTATTCACTAAAATAAGTTCACGCCTGTTTAGTAGACCATCTTCATCATTACCCGATGAAGACATTTCTTAGAATTGAAGAGTGCAAACCTCATTGTTCAAGGCTAATCTATGTCTGACAGTAATAGTTTCTTATTTGTTCAAGCCCATGATCTAAGAATTGTTTTCCTCACGTGTTACATTCTGCCTTTTCTCACCAGATTTTTGAATGCCGGCGTCTTCGGCAAGGGGGCCGAAACGTGCCATAGGCTGCCTTGCTCGGCCACGAGGGCTGCCATGGTGGTGAGGATCAACACCCTACTCCAGGGCTACTCCAGGATCCGGTTTGACATCCTGGAAGCAATCGCCAAGCTCCTCAATGCGAATGTCACTCCCTGCTTGCCACTGCGTGTGTCCATCACGGCCTTGGGAGATCTTGTTCCGCTCTCCTATATCGCAGGGGTCCTGACCGGGAGGCCCAATGCCAAGGCTGTGGGACCTGATGGAGAGCCGCTTAATGCCAAGGAGGCCTTCTGCCTCGCCGGCATAACATCAGGCTTCTTTGAGCTGCAGCCAAAGGAGGGCCTCGCGCTTGTCAATAGCACTGCCGTTGGGTCAGGGCTGGCAGCGATGGTCCTCTTTGAGACCAACATTCTTGCTGTTCTCTCGGAGATCTTATCAGCAATCTTCACAGAGGTGATGCAGGGCAAGCATGAATTCACTGACCATTTGACTCATAAATTGAAGCACCATCCCAGTCAGATTGAATCTGCGGCTATCATGGAGCACATCCTGGATGGAAGCGCCTATGTCGAAGCAGCGAAGAAGCTGCCCAACTTTGTTCTCTTGCAAAAGCCAAAGCAAGACCAGTACGCTCTGAGGACTTCACCGCAGTGGCTTGGCCCACGATCGAAGTGATTCGGTACTCAACCAAATCAATAGAAAGAGAGATCAACTCGGTCAACAACAACCCCCTGATAGATGTCTCAAGGAACAAGGTCTTGCACGGTGGCAACTTCCAGGGGACACCAATTGGTGTAGCCATGGACAACACCCACTTGGCCATTGCGTCAATCGGGAAGCTTATGTTCGCACAGTTCTCTGAGCTTGTCAACGACGTTTACAACAATGGCTTGCCTTCCAATCTGACGGCTGCTAGGAACCCAAGCCTAGACTACGGCTTCAAGGGAGCCGAGATAGCCATGGCATCGTACTGCTCTGAACTGCAATTCCTGGCAAATCCAGTCATCAACCACGTGCAGAGTGCAGAGCAACACAACCAGGACGTGAACTCCCCTGGCCTGATCGCCTCAAGGAAGACGGCTGAGGCAGTCGAGATCTTGCAGCTCATGTCAACTACCTTCTTGGTGGCGCTCTGCCAGGCAGTTGACCTGAGGCATCTCGAGGAAAATCTGAAGAGCGCGTTGAAGAGCACAGTGAGCCAAGTGGCCAAAAGGACCCTCACCACCGGCTCCAGTGGGGAGCTCCACCCATCGAGGTTCTGCGAGAAGGACCTGCTCAAAGTGGTTGATTGGGAGCATGTCTTCGCTTATGTGGATGACCCCTGCCGTACGACCTACCCACTGATGGAGAAACTCAGACATGTCCTGGTTGAACACGCATTGTTGAATGGAGAGAACGAGATGAACTCAAGTACCTCGATCTTCCACAAGATCAGAGTGCTCGAGGACGAGCTGAAGGCTGTGTTGCCAAAAGAGGTTGAAAGCAGCAGGCTCGTGTTCGAGAGTGGTAACCCCGCGATTCCTAGCAAGATCAAGGAGTGTCGGTCTTATCCTCTCTACAAGTTCGTGAGAGAGGAGCTAAAGACGAGTTTGCTAACCGGGGATAGGGCGGTCTCACTGGGGGAGGAGTTCGACAAGGTCTTCAAGGCAATATGCGAGCACAAGATCATCGATCCCATGTTTGAGTGCCTCAGCAGTTGGAATGGAGTTCCTGTTCCAATTCGTTAATTAGCCATTGTCCTTGTTTAATCTATCGGGTACTTCTTATTGTTCTTTGTCTTATTTCTCCTCTTCTTTTTCGTGATTCTAGTCCTTGTCCGGGTCCTGTGATGGGGCTGCAGATCAGGCGGGTTATGTAGGTTAATTATGTAAAGTCTCGCCACTGAAGACAATGGCGATGGTGATCACTAGTTGCCAATGCAGTTCATGCAGAGTTAGTGCCCTTTTTAGATTCATTAATGTACCAACCTCTAATTTCTGCATTAATTGCAATGGCAAGGTACTGAGTCTTCGCAAATGAATTTCTCCGAGAGAAAGAGAGACGAAATGAAAAGATCCACTTAAAAAATGAAGCCCCAAGCTAATGACGTGAGGACTCCCGCATGAAGAACTGGCAGGATCGGGTCAACTAAACTGAGTCCACCACTGTCATCAATTCAGGGATCGATGAAACGGATGGCCGTGATGGAGGTGTAAGATAATAAGCGAGCGATTCTAATCTTGCATCGAAGAACAAAATTCTTAAAATCATATGCGAAAAACCATTAGAGAAAGATACGAGTTTATCCTTGACCTTGATGCAAATTGATTCAATTAAGGATATTCGGAGATAAAGTAGGAAATTGGAATCATGTTTATTGTTTCCTTTATTCTTATCTTTTGTATTATTAATGTATACATGTACAAGGATGATATGATGAGGAAAAAAAGAAGAAGATTACAATTTGCCCCAAAAAATTCATCATCATCATTCTCGATTTTCACTTTCGTTTTTCTTCTTGTTCTTAGTTTATATTTTAACATGGTATCATAGCAGCATCAAATCAAGAACTTTAAAATCGACCCAAACTAGATCTGATCAGACCGACCAGACCAAATCATACCTAACAGCTAGGGTTTCATTACTGTTCCCAGCGTTACCGTGCTGTTCCGATTACCGCATCGCTGCTACTCCATTACCAACTAGACTCACTAGACTTACCTCCTTGTTGCATCACTATCTTGAGGTTTCCTATGTCACGATCTAACCAACACCGATCTAAAGAAAGTCAAATCGAAGCCACTCCGTTCACACTAGATACCGCATTAGATCGACTCGCTTCGATCCTTGCACCGACGCCACGTTAGACCAATGCTGCTCCGACCTGTCATAGGTAGCAATGTCTCTACCCAAAGGGTTGCGACCTAGATCGTCGCTACTCCGTGCACTGCCATTCAAATTGCTGCCAACTCATCTACAAGCTGCCCATTCACCAATGCCAACGGTAGCAGCTCGACTCCATTGGAAAATTGTCTCGGAGAGTGATCCGAAGCTATGTTAGGCTAAGGTGATGTGGTGCCTCATCAGGGGTAGGGAGAGACCTCTAATCCTGTAACTGCTATTTTGGAGGATTTGACAAATCGAATGGACGAGAATTTGAGCCAGAATCAAACCCAGAATTAGACGGCGCTGATTAAGTCATCTACTCCACAGATTTCAATAAAGTTGGATGGGACCAATTATGGTTTATGGTCCTAGGTCGTCAAGATGTACATCTCTGGAAAAGATAAATTAGGGCACGTCAGTGGACTCCACAGTGAAGGGATGGTTGATAAACTCGATGGAGCCTACCTTGATTGGGAATTTTATCTGGTTCCCAATTGCGAAGGCAGTTTGGGATTCGGTCACTACCACTTTTTTTATGGAACTGATGCATCCTAGGTTCATGATCTAAAACCACGTTTGACAAGGAAGAGACAATCTAGATTACGACGGTCTCCAGGGTCTGTGGAGAGAGATTGACTTCCACCACCTGAATCCGATGGTATGCCCTGCTGATATTGAGCGATGTAATTCATCTATTCAAGAAAATCAAGTCTACATCTTCCTTGATGGGTTTGACCATTTGGATAAAGTCCGAGCGAACATACTTCAAATGCAACCTTTTCCCACAGTTGAGCAGGCCTATGCTCGTGTTCAACAGGATGACATACAGCAGAGCGTGATGTTAGCACATAGAGATACCGCACACTCGTTTGCAGCTATGGTGTCTCAAGGAAGTAAGACAGGACCGCAGACCTTTGGTCGAACCTAGGAAATGCCAATTTTACAAATGATAAAGCCAGGTGGTTTGACAGGAGGAGGTCGACCAGGTAGAGCACCATGAAGCAAATCTTCCTCGACAGCAGTTGGTGGCTGCTCCAATTGTGGGAGTGCAAAGCATCCCCGGGAGATGTGCTTCAAATTGATTGGGTATCCTGATTGATGGAAGGAGCTGAAGGCATGCAAACAAGTAGAGAGTGTAGCGAATGGTGGAAAAGGGAAAGCATCACTTGTGACTGGAGAGGCTCAACTATCACTAATGCCACAAGTAGAATCGAACAGTAAGTCGAACCCTAGAGGTGAAGGTAATTATGGTCGTGCTTTCATTAGTAACTCTCAAGATAAATGCAGTCAATATATTATTGATTCAGGTGCTACAGATCATATGACTTTCACAACAGATGATTTTGTTAGTCTTACTAAACCAAGGCGGCAAAATATTTCAAATGCTAATGGGATTGTATATCCAATGACAAGGGCTAAAACTGTTGCTATTTCCCTTTCCATATCTTTACTAAATACTTTGCTTGTGCCATTTTTGTCCACGAAATTAATAGTAGCATGGCAGGTGGTTGAAGATCTGAATTGTGTTATTTTGATGTATCCACAATTTTGTCCTTTTTAGGATATCCTCACGAAGGAGATAGCTGGGCATGGTACTAAGAGGGAGGCTCTATTACTTGGATGACTTTAGTTCTGTGAGGGTGCACCACATACAAAGCTTATTTGATAGCAAGGAGAAGCAAATTGGCTATGGCATCGCCAATTAGGACATCCTTCCTGAACTATTTTCCAATTTATCGGATTTAGTTTTTCAATGTCAGACTTGTATTTTGGCTAAAAGCCATTGTGTGTCATTTCCAATCAATTTGAATAAGACTAGTGTTGTGTTTCCCTTAGTATGTTCTTATGTTTGGGGGCCTGCTCTTGTCACTCCACTTTCGAGAAGTCATTGGTTTGTTATATTTGTGGATGACTACACCAGAATGACTTTTGCCCTATTTTTTTGAAAAAAATAAGGATGAGGTGACTAATATTTTTTGAGTATTTCATAAAATGGTGCAAACACAATTTGGTAGGAAGTTATAAATTTTGAGAGGTGGTAATGGTGGAGAGTATGTTAATGCACAACTTAAGGATTATTTTTAGAACATGGCTTACTACATGGGATGTCATGTTCTCAGACACCACAGCAGAATGGAGTAGCAAAGCAGAAGAATTGACACATCTTAGAGATGGCTCGTGCCCTTCTCACCAAAGGTCACGTTCCTAAATGTTTTTGGGACAATGCAATTGCGATAGTTATTCACCTCCTAAATCGAATGCCATCCAAGGTATTGGATTTCAAGACACCTCTACAAGTATTGTTTGCACATACTACCTTACCATCCGTCTTGCTTATTCCCCCTCGGGTGTTTAGGTGTAAGGCTTATGTCCATATTTCAAAGACTCACCAAACCAAACTTGAACTTTGTGCTATTCGATGTGTTTTCTTAGGATATGGTACACATTAGAAGGGTTATCGTTGCTATCATCTGGCTACTAGAAGAACCTATGAGACAATAGATGTCATGTTTGTTGAGTCAGAATTTTCTATTCGGGCACCAATTCTTCCTTTCAGGGAGAGATAGAGGAAGAAAGTGTGAATTGGTGGCAGATTAGTGGTGTCATGTCTAGAGGACAAGAGGAAGTGCAAGAGGGGTGCAGCTTGAAAATGAGTAGCAACCAGCGGGAATGCCACCAGAAAATGAAAAACAACCAATAGAAAATGGTGAAAATGAGCAAGCTCTACAACAAGCAATTGAGGATGTATGGGAACCGAATATACAAGAACAACCCCCTCTATCTTCAGCACCCGAATCCGACTCACCTCCTGAGGATTTCCCTAAGGTAATTTCTTCTATTATTTCATATTGTTTGCTTGATTTTTCTGATATATTTGTGGGATATAAGTTACCTCACAGGCATAATAGGAGCAAGCCGCCTGATCAGTACTCACCGGATGCTAGGGGGAAGAGATCCAAGTACCCTATTGCAAACTATGTTTTGACAAGGAAACTATTAGAACCACTTAAGGCGTTTGTGTTGAATGTATCTTTAGTTCACATCTCGAGTAGGATGCATGAGGCTTTAGAAGACCTAAAGTGGGTTCAAGCATTGGAGGCGGAAATGGAGGCATTGCAAAATCACAAGACTTGGAAGTTGGTGGAGTTGCCCGAAGGGAAAAAGATGGCTGGATGCAAATGGGTCTTCATGATTAAGTATGAGGGGGATGGCTCCATCGAGAGATACAAAGCAAGGCTAGTAGCAAAGGGCGCAGACATATGGGGTAGACTATTAGAAGATGTTTTCCCCTGTCACAAAGCTCATCACCATTCGGATTTTACTATCTCTAGCAACAAACCTAGACTGGCCACTACACCAATTTGATGTTAAGAATGCATTCCTTCATGGCAATCTGGAGAAGAAATTTATATGGACATTCCACCATGGTACAGTTTTCCTTCACACCTAGGCTGGTCTGCAAGCTAAAACTATCTTTGTATGGGTTGAAATTGTCACTCCGCACTTGGTCCAACCGATTCGACATGGCAATGAAGAAATATAGGTACATTCAGAGTGGTGCAAATCGCACATTGTTCTTGAGATGTTGTCAAGGAAAAATAATTGTGCTGATTTTCTATGTTGATGATATGATTATTATAGGGGATGATTCAGAGGAAATCTCTAAACTCCAAGAGAGACTATCCTTAGAATTTGAAATGAAGAACCTTGAGGGATTGAGGTACTTCCTAGGAATAGAAGTGGCATGACCTAAAGGTGGAATATTTCTCTTGCAAAGGAAGTACATGTTGGACCTGTTAATGGAAGTGTTGATGCTAGATTGTAAACACATAGGCACTCCAATTGTGCAGAACCATAGACTTGGGAGTATCCAGATCATGTACCAACTAACAAAGAAAGGTATCAAAGCTTGGTGGGAAAATTAATTTATTCATCACATACTTGACCTAATATTGTTTATGCTACGATTGTTGTCAAACAATTCATGCATGCCCCTAGTGAAGATCATATGGATGCCATGATAAGAATACTTTGCTACTTGAAAGGGGCTCCAGGAAGAGGAATTCGTTTTTTAGAAATGGGCACCTTGAAATTGAGGGGTTTACGGATATTGACTGGGCTGAGAGTGTATTTGATAGGAGGTTGACTTCAAGATATTTTACTTTCATAGGAGGAAATTTAGTCACTTGGAGGAGCAAGAAGCAAAAGGTGGTAGTATTGTCAAGTGTAGAGGCAGAAATTAGGGGGATGCACAAAGGCCTTTATGAAATTCTATGGCTTAAGATCTTAATGACAAAATTCAGTTATGCTCCTATGCTTGAGATGAGGTTGTTCTATGACAACAAGGCAGCCATCGACATATCTCATAATCCTATTCAGCATGACCATACAAAACACATTGAGGTAAATTGTCACTTCATTAAGCAGAACCTAGGTATCAAAGTGGTTCGGTTGTTGTATGTAAAATTGGAAGATTGACCGGCAGATATACTAACAAAGGCTGTATCGAGTTGGGTCTTTTATAGCTCACTTGACAAGTAGGGCATCCAAGATATCTATGCACCAACTTGAGGAGAGTGTTGGAGAAAGATACGATTTTATCCTTGACCTTAATCTTAATTGATTCAATTAAGGACACTCGAAGATAAAGTAGGAAATTGTAATCATATTGTAATCATGTTTATATTTTCCTTTATTCTTATCTTTTGTATTATAAATGTATATATGTACAAGGATGGTATGATGAGAAAAAAAAAAGATTACAATTTGCCCTAAAAAGTACGTCTTCATCGTTCTCGTTTTTCACTTCCTTTCTTCTTTCTTCTTGTTCTTAGTTTATATTTTAACAAAAACAAGATGAAAAAAGTAAATGTAATCTCCAGCCATTATTTGAGTTTGTGTTCATCGATCACGGAAATTTAATGGTAATTTGACAACAATTATGAGTTGACTCTATTAGCCCAATCCCCTATTTACTGATAGTATATTTCCGAATGAGAGGGTTTGGCTTAGACCTTTTAATGCCCTTATTAAACAATTGATCTTTATAAAACTGCTTCCCATCAAAGCGGTTACAAAAAGAGTAGCCGTCAATGAAGGAGTACAGAACATGGAAAACTACATGTGGAATAATCATTTCTCAAAAGAGAAAATGTGGGTCAATGCCAATGGATAAGCTTTTATTTCAAAAACTATATCCTTAAAATGTGGGATCACATTATAGATAATAGGAGATAGCCCAATGGACTTGGATCCTTAATTTGGACGGTTAAGTACAATCAACTTCAAATCTAGTACTCACATGAAGGTTGTATGTTTATTGTGACCCGACTTAAGACCCAACCCATATAAAAATTGAACCGAAAACATAATCCGGCTCGTATCTTTTTTCTTTTTTCTTTTTGTCTCGCAGGGTAGTGGATGATGAATATCCATCCCAACACTTTTCCAGAAGAAAATTTGGAGCAAATTGCCAGGAAGGAAGAAACTTGAGAGTAATTATCGCTCTTGTTGATATGGCTCCTCTAACTTGTCTAATCTAACCAGTTAGAGGAGTAAAAGAAGTAAATAATGAAAGATAATTAGAATAAAGTCGAACCTAGATTGTGAACGTTGCACTTCCCAGATAAAAAAAACTTTCAGAGGATGCTGCACCACTGACTCCAGAAAAAAGAAAATCTTAGGAAACTTTTACATCAGTTGCAGCTTTACCATGAGCTACTTGTCCCGGCTTAGTTCTGTGTTGATCGATCTTCCCATGATGCATCAAGGTCAAGAATGCAATAGCATAAAGAAGAGGAATACCAACTTAGCAACCCCCAGAAGCGAAATTCACCAATGTCTGCGAAAATGCAGAAGTGCGAAAGCTTAGTAGACTTACAAGTTTGAGAAACTGAAACATTAGCTCTATTCTTTTTCTCTGCTCAATAGGGAAGCATTTAAAAAGCATTGGCATAGATTATGTATTTTAATCAACCGCAACAATCTATCTGTGTTAGCAGTGGTGGTATGAAGTTAGTGTATGTTGCATTGTTCAAGCAAAATTATTATTGAAAATGAAGCAAGACTTTGTTTTCTTTGATCTTTTCATGCAAATATCACCTGCATAACGTGCATATGTACGCATCTATTACACTTGCCTACACAAGATCTGCAACGACTGATTAAACTATGAACACCATCATTTAAAATCGATGCCCTTGGGTGACTCAAAACAGTGTATTATAATCATTCAGTATACATCCAACGAGAGAGACGGCATAACCATGTGAGGTGCATATATAGGAGTACCACAACCTGTTGCCTATCAAACTCCAAACATCTTTCCTCCTTGTTCGGTTCCAGTACACCATTACATGAGACTTATTCATGAAACAAACTCAGATTGTAAGCAAAGATGTTGGGACTACTCCATCAACTCCAATGAAAGAAATTATGGCTCATATAAACACCCGAACAGAAAGCAAGCAATTCATGCACTCCGTGGAAATAGATAAATCTGTTAACTTACTGCCGGGAAACAAAATGCAAAGCATAAGATACCAAGAAGATAAAGCAGTCAATACTATCAATGCTGCCACCAGATGGACGACGGGAGTTAAAAGTTGGTCAACTTTGTTCTGTTCTGCACACCTGAGCATGAACTTTCTCAAATTGAGAGTGCTTCTCTTAAAGAAAAATTTCAAAAAATACATTCTTCCTATTTAGATTCCTCATTACAGCAAATCAGGTTTTGGTTCATGACCATGATGAAGAAAAAAAGAATTATTTTCCTGAAGTGAAACAGGCTGGTATGGAAACCTCTTGTATATTTTTATAAGAATCTTTATGTTAAGAAATTTACTAGATCTACCTATAATAAATGTTGTCATTTTGAGCATGAATGTCCAATTGAGCAGGCCAAGCCCAAGAAGATCCAATGGAGATTCAAGATAGCTTCTAAGACTAACAGAAAAGGACCCGAGTTTGTCTAGGTATAACGATCAAAAAAAAAATTGTTGTAGGTGATTATGGGAAGGAATAAGTGGTATTTGAACGATGGTTGTTCACGCCACTTGGCAGATGATACTGCCAAATTTGTTAGCCTAATCAAGTGTATAGAAGTACTATTACTTTCGGAGAGAAGGACAAATGAAGAATTGTTTGCAAGGACAACATCAAATTAGGAAATCTTATGATTGAGGATGTATCAATGGAGTCACCCATAATCTCATAAGTATCAGTAAACTATGCAACAAAGGCTTCGAAATTAGCATTGAGAAAGAAAAATGTATCGAAGTAAGTAAAGACAAATCACTGTTTTTCACTATAATACATCATGGCAATATCTATCTATTCGATGTCAATCTTTATACTTCTCAATGCTGAATATTCATCATAGAAGAAAAAGAGTTATGGCTCCTTAGGTAAGCAAGTGAAAAATTCATTCAAGTCTATAAATACCATTGCCGCTAATCAAACTATACAGATATTACGTATGAATTTGTTTGGACCAACAAGGAATACAAGTATTGGGGGCAAAAGGTACTATCTAGTAGTAGTTAATGATTATTGAAGGTACATATGGATGATCTAAGTATTCACAACTAAATTATTCATAGAGCATGTTTGGTAACGTACCAAATAATGCCCGATTCTATTCTTTTGTTCACCAAAACAAAAAGATAACAAAAATCTGTTTGATAACTTTTTTGTTCCCAAGAACAAATATGTTCCCAAGAATAGAATGGAAACAAAATCAAAAAGTAAGAAAAAAAAAAGCTACTTCTTTGTTCCCAAGAACAACTTTAGAATCAAGTTTTTTCTTCTTCTTTTTCTCTTTGCTTTTCTTCTTCTTCTTCCTCTAGCCTAGTTGGTCATTGGCATCATGGCCGACGACCAGCTGGATGAGATCCAGCAAAGTCACCGAAGCCTCATCAAGCCAAGGCGAGGCTCAATCTCGCCAAATCTAGGTGAAATCGAGCCTCGTTGATGAATGAGTGAGCTCCAGTCGATCGCCAACCATCGTTGTGGCTAGCAACCAATTGGAAGAAGAAGAGGAGAAGACAAAGAAAAAGAGAATAAATATAACAAAATTTTAAAAAATTAGAAGAAATTCTAAGTCACAAAAAAATTTAAGAGTCATACCAAATGCATTTCTATTTTGGATATAGAAATTTTAAGCAGCTACTAAATGCCTACAAATATTCAAAAACTCATCCAAGAAACAAAATAAAATAAAAAATCATTTCTGAGCATAAATTGTTCCTAGGAACAAAATAGTTACCAAACGCACCCATAGAAGATCTATGGCTCACTGAGTAGAGAGAGCAAGTCATTCCAAATTAGGTCCTTTGAGGAGGAACATACTTGTTCCATTTATATATAATAATAAAAGGATAACATGTGTATGGTTATCGAAACACTTCTTCACACTATCAAGGTGATGCCTGAGATCAAGAGTTCTCAATTGAAATAGTTGGTAAAAAAACACGTAGGGGTTAATCATCGAGGAATCAATGCAAAAGAGCCAAGCATAAGGTGATAACTACACCAATGGGTTGGTACAAAAAATTAGGTTTTGGATTAGGTCTTATGTTTACTTTGCTGCATGCAAATGAGGATTTTTAGCTGGTTGTAGAAGAGTTGTAGGATTAGATGGATTTTTATTTTTTTTGGAAAGGTTTATGCAAGGTAAAGTTGTTGGTTGTCATTGAAAAAGATGTCGATAACCAAATGTTTCCAATAGCTTGGGCTGTTGTCAAAATAGAGTACAATGACACTTGATCCTAATTCCTAAAAAATGTAATAGCTGACTTGAGATAACTAATAGGGGAGTTTGGGCATTCATGAGTGGCCAACCAAAGGTAATGCTATTGTCAATTATTGGTTTTGAATGTTAATCGCATCTTTTTGCTTACAAGTATTTTTTATTCTGGGGACTTGTTTGTGCATTAACTAAATTGATTTCATATGTTGAACATAGTATGTGTGCAGGACGCACATATTCAAAATGGGTAAAGAACTATGAAAGGTAAGATACGGAAGCAATTTTGGTAGCATTATGGCTTATTTTAAAACTGCAAAATAGTGGTTGTTTCTATTGACAAATGAAGGCTTTGAAACACTATTCCAAATCGAATCTAAGCATTGGTGTAAGACCTTCTTCACAAAGAATTCAAGTACAATATCATTGATAACAACTTCACCAAAGCTTTCAATTGTAGAATAATAGAGGCTAGGTGCAAACCAATCATCACATGCTTGAAAATATGAGTTATGGTTATGACTAGGCTGCAAAGTAGACTAGACAATGTGGTCCTAGGATTACGAAGAGATTGAATGAGAACATGACTGCTAGTGGGTTATGTCATTCAAATTTGGAATGGAGATGATGGATATGAGATCTCGAACAAAGTTGATAAGTATAGTGTCCACCTATAGAGCGAAAGTGTTCATGTCAAACATGGCAACTGGAATTCCTCGTACACATGCCATTTGTGCCATCCAATTGAAGTAACAAAACTTAGAGGATTACGAAGATGATTGGTACAAGAAAAACCCATATCTTGCTTCGTATTAACTCATGAGGCAGCTTATTGGAAGTAGCGACTTCTGGAAGATAACAAATCATGAAACCCCTATACGTCACTAAGGAAAAAAATTCAAAAAGTAGATAAAGAATGTAGGAGGGGCAAATCTCAAGTTAGAAAATAAGCTGGATTGGTGTAAAGATGGAAGTACTCATATTGTCATAAGGAAGGACGCAAAAATAAAAGTTGTAAATTGAAGAAGCAACATCAACAACAATAATCATTTGTAAGGGATGATATAGGACCATATGAAGGCCTAATTCAAAGGCCTACTATAAGGCTAGCTGCAGGGCTAGCGCAAGGGCCAACAAAAGAGTCTGCTATAAGGTAAGATATAGGGCTAATCACTAGCCGACTATTAAACAAACGATGAGTAAATATTCAACAAGTTGCACAATTCATAGTTGTGTTATTTTATGGGCTCAGATTTAACTTTGTTATGTCTTTCTCAAGTGATGAGAAGACTAACTACACAAGCTGCTCAAGGTAAGGCACCACAGTAGACAATAAGGGCTCTTAGGAGTAGCATAAGGCAATACGCACTAGAATGACTATTTTGAATGTAAGTGTTGTAGGATTTGTGCATTTAATTTATGTTATTTCATTTTGTTGACAATATGATTATGTTGAGGTAGTCTAGAAGAAGTTTGGAGGTGTTTATCTCTCGAGGTAATGCAACTCACCAAAGAAAAGTTCTCCAAAGAAGAAGACATCGGGTGCAATTCCAAAACAGCCACCAATAAAGAAACCAATCCCAACCAACTTATCCTAGTACCAACAATGACCCTATAGAGAGTTCACATCAAATGAAATGTCCTAGAAAGAAAATGGCGGCTACTAAGAAGAAGGTATATGGGACAAGAAGGCCAGTTAAAAAACTCGCATGTCTAGTTAGAAAGAGTGTAAGAATTATGAATCAACTTAAAAGTACATCAAAAGGAAAAAGAACTAGGGGGTTGTACATATTGACAAATGGGGGTGCTGGATTTATTTTTTATTGGGATCAGAAGTTGACTAACAAGGGTTGCTATACATGTTTTTGTTTGAGTTGGTTTTGACAGGTTTGGTGAGAGGGAAACATAAACTGATGGAGGAAGCTTGACTGAGGGATGTTTTTATCATAAAGAATTAATTGAATATCAATGGCAATGATGTTTTTATTAATGTAAATAAATAGTTTAATGTCAAGGCAATGAATTTTTTTGTCTTTTTTGTTAGTTCCCATTTTTTTCTTACTTTTAGCTAGTGCTACATATATTTGTTATGCTGTATAAACTTCACTTGGTCTTGTGTTGCTAGTGCAAGTTTGTTATAATGTTGATGTTGTTTTTGAAAGTGATGGGCATATATTCTATTTTTGGAGCAAGTTTATTGTGGTCTTGTGCAATTAGTGCAAGCTACTTGCTTCATCGCATGATACTAGTGCAAGCAACTTGTTCTTCTATTGCCAATCCAAAAACTAGCAACATCATGCAGTTTTGTGCTAGTATTTCCTTGCACAACACCATACCATCACTTATTTGTGTTAATTTGTGCTTGCACCAGTAACATGATGCAGTTTAATGCTTGCACTAGCATGTGTTAGGGATGCTATGCTAGTGCAAGCACAAGACTACCGATATGTTGTTTGGCATTGAAATGATTACTTTTTTTATTGATATTAGCACTGAAGTAATTACTTTTTAATAACGGCTGGCACTAAAAGGTCATTTTTTAATAATGACCAATACTTATTTAATCATAATTGGCACTCAAACAATTCTATTTATAATTTGTGGTACTCAAATAATCACTTGTCAACTTGTTATCACATGTGAACTTGACTAGCCATCAAAGCAAACTAGCAAATCAAATCAACAAAATTCTAGCAAACCAATACAATGCTTAGAATGTACAACTAAAATAGAAAATTTGTTCATGAGATCACATGGTAAACACTCCATCCTTAACGGAATTTCAATCTCTTTTCCACCAAAAGCATATAGATTTGCAACAAGCTAACAATTCCATCGAAATTTGCAGCAAACCAGCAACACAACTGGACATACAAATTATCTGAATACAATTACATATTCCACTTATCTTCAACTATAGCAGACTAAGAAACTTCTTCTCATCATTTACTTTGCATTTAAGCATAATATAGACCAAACAAGACAACAACACAACCTATACTTGATGACACTTTATTTCACTTTTCATTCTTAGAACTTCATTCTTCAATTGGTTGAGCAAAGATGTAAAGCCTTCATTTCTGATTACATAGAGTCGATAACATCCAACTCATTTGTTAATGTAGGCGGAGGTTGATACCATCTTCGAGTAGATCCAAGATCACATCCGTCACTCGACATGAAAATTTCGCATCAACCCATTTAAAATATTTTCATTTCAAGCCTTCTCTATACTTGGCGTATCCATGAAATCTTTTCTCGAGATTCAACCGAGTCCAATGTGTTTTTCTTGGACTCAATAGCCCACAATAATAGTAATTTTCAGCTTTTGTTTCACTTCATTTGAATGAGTTTGAGCTGCTCATGAAGCTTTTACTCTCCATTTGCAAGATTCAGCTATTAGAGGGAAGAACATGAGGAGTGCCACAACTTTTGTACGGTACTCACTTTGGTGCCAAAAAAAAAAATTTTGCTCACTTAAGTGCCACTTCCAATTTGCCGATCGGAAAAAGTGTGGTGCCAAAAAGCTGACATGGCCACCGGTGAACAATGTTTTAATATTTTTTATATTTTTATTTTTTATTTTTCTAGGGCCGGCAAGGGCCACCATTGACCCTCACCGACCACCAAACCCTCACCATCGGCCACGAAGGCCCTAGGTGAGGTCGGTGAGGTCGTCATGGCCTTGCCCAAGGCCTTTACGACCAAATCTGGGTGAGGGCCGCTTGGCCCTCGCCATAGCCGCCATGGGTGAGGCCGTCGAGTCCTTGCCAACCGTTGGTGAGGCCGCAACAGCCCTTGCCAGCTCTAGGTGGTGGGTCGCGAGGGCCGCCTAGAGCTGGTGAGGACCCGACGACCTCACCCACGGCGCTACGACGAGGGCCAAGCAGCCCTTGCCCAGATCTGGCCCGCAATGGCCCTCGGCAAGCGCGGGGAGGCTGTGACGGCCTCACCCAAGGCCTTCATGACCGATGACGAGAGGGCCCTCACCTAATTTGGGCAAGGGTTCCATGGCCATTGAGGGTCAACGGTGGCCCTCACCGGCCCTAAAAAAAGAAAAAAAATTAATAAAAAAATTTTAGAATATTAAAATATTGTTCACCGGTGGCCACATTAGCTTTCCGACAGCCACGTTAGCTTTTCTGACGAACAAATCGAAAGTGGCACTCAAGTGAACTTGTGGCACTTAAGTAAGCGAAAAAAATGTTTTGGCACCAAAGTGAGCGCCGTACGAAAGTTGTGGCACTCTTAGTGTTCTTTTGCCTAGCTATTAATTTTGGAGGCAACTCAAATTAAGGTTTCAATTCTTGGTAGAATGGTGGTTAGGGTTTTAATTTGAAAATTTGCTTCAATTTCACAATTTAAGGTTCTTATTTTAGGGCAAACCTTCTACACGATGTTATTTTAGGGGTTGTATATTGACTAGGCCATCGTCAAGCCACTTAGGATTGAGAAACTAATAAAATATGACCACGTTAAATTTTTGACAACCCATATTAGAATTAGCACTTAAGTAATCATTTTCTTTTAAAAAGTGATACTTAAGTGATTTGGAAGAAACTTTTGGTATTAAAGTGAGCATCATACATAATTTTTGGCATTTCTCCTAAGGTATTGGCTAGGACCCTTTAAAACAAAGAAGAGATGAGTGAGAGAAGAGAAAGAGAAAAAGAAAGAGTTTAATGGCTTCAGCTTCGGATCCAACAAAGAAAAGTAAGACTGCTCTACCTCCATTAAAAAAAAGAGGTAATTGAAACTCTACAGAAAAGGGTTACAAAGGAACCTATTGGAGAAGATGAACCTAAGAGCATTGAGCAAAGTGAAGCTAAAAGTAGCAAAAGAAATTTAAAAATAAATAGATGCTAATGTTGCTGGAAGAGAATCAGAACTAAAATAACATAGAAAATAGGTAGCAAAAGCTACTAGTGTGGCAAAATAGACTAGACAACATTATGAAGTTGATAGAATTTTGGATGAGATAAGAGAAGATATGCAGGCAAAAAAAGAGAATAAGCGGATTAAGGAAAACAACCTGAGATGTCAAAGCATGAGGTTGAAGGTATTATGGAGGAAGGAGAAGCAAAAGTGGCAAATCATGATGATTAGATAAATCATATTGAGGCTGAAGTTGGAGATGAAATAGAACCAGCTGAGGTTCTTTAGGATGATGAAGAAGAAGCAAATGAGTCCAATTTGAAGGAAGGAGCCAAAGATATACTTGCAACTAAGTTGCATACACTTGAGAGGAGCCAAATACACAAGAACTAAAGTCAATATATGGTGAGCCTTAGAATATTGCTGAACTAATAAGTTTGATAAGGGAAGTAGGAAATATTGAGATAAAATTAAAAGAGGAAGTTAAGGCTGTTGAGAAAACCTTCTAATATATTTTGAAGTTGACAAAACCCTTCATGGTTTAGAATCTGATAAATGCATAAAAGTGTTTTCTTTCAAGAACTAATCATGAAAAGAAGACTGTATCAATCTTGACTATATTCAAACTCTTTCTAATTTTATTTGAGTATTGCAGCTGAAGTTTAAAACAATAACTTCGTGGATATCATCAACATTATTGCAATGGATATCATCAAAGCAACCGTGTGAATGTCAACAAAGCTTATAAGCGGATATGATCAAAACATTTGATTTCTTCAAATTCTATGCCAAAGTTGAATATCATCATAATATGAAATCTACTTATGGTTATATATTCAGACATAAACCCCATTACTTATATCATCACAGCTAGTAATTTGGCTCAGATTTCCAATATAGAAAGCAGTTATTAATATTTAATCTTAAATATTGTTTTGCAACAAAATTTTCATGTAAGACATCTCAATTGATTTGCCATCACTCCAAAAGCAAGCTACCTTAATCGAAGTGCTCTACTTATGGAAACCAAGATTTGCTTATCTAGACATGACCAAATCAGTAGAGCTTTCGATCTTTTCTCTCAATGGCTGCTCAATCTTCTTTATGCATTTTTATGGGTTATTTATAGAGTGATCCTCTAAAGACTTGTCCAATGGTAGATTAAAAATAGAGAAGTATAAAAGGAGACCAAGGCGCCAAAGAGCAAAGAGAGATCCAAAACAAAAAAAATTCCAAATTACAAGAGAACTTCAATCTTACATACTTATTTTTTGTGAGCTACAAACTATAATCCTTGAGAGGCAATGAAAAAGTGACTATGTGATATGGTGAGATCTATCACAAACCTGAGTATTTTCATTCACTTTGTCAACACCTTATTAGTTGATTAGTAAAATCCAGCCACTAAGTTGTCAACATGGAAAAGTGGACATAGGCTTACTCTAAACCAAACCACTATAAATTCTATGTGCAAATTTTTCAATCTATATACACTTTTTCAATATTTTTAACAAAATTTTGCACACTAGCAACTATCATCATATAACTGATAATATTTAGACTCTAACTTCACTTGATTTTGATAATATCCAACTTGATTATTTTATTTTGGCATTAAATTGTCAAGTGTTACTAAAATTATCTATTCACCCCCTCTCCTGGGGGGGCCTTCAAGTGATATTGCTAGCTACAACAAAGGCACTTATGAATAGAATGCCACTCTACAAGCAAGACTTGGGAACTATTAGGCAAGAATTGAGAACAAGCTAAACACTTTGAAGTGTTATGATCCAATAAAAGCTCAATTGCACCCATAATTCTTTTCAAATACTCCTTCCTTGAAATGATTTTAAATTGTTTTTGATAATTTTTAGTAGGTTTGTTTGATTGTTGAATTAGTTTATAAGTTGAAGTTTAAATAGACTAAGTCTTTTGATCAATTTGGGGATTGAATACTTTAATTGTTACATGGTTATGATATTATCAATGTTTGATTTGGCATAATCTCTTGTGGTGATGACAAAAAGGGGGAGAAATATGATGTAGATATATGTTGAAGAAATAATGATTTCGATGAATATATATGCCGGAGAACTAATAGTGATGTGATCTTAAATATGGAATATATTACAAAGTACAAGTACATAACGTATATATACAATGCAAACATTGTTCTAGGACATAGGACAGTGATGTTATCAATCTTGTAGGAAGCACTAGAGTATATTCAGAGTAAGTTAAAATCAACACCATTCGCTTTGATATATAATAGTCTTTATACATTCAACAACTATAAGAAACTACTTATACTTATTGCAAATCATTTTATAGTTCCCTTTTTGAAATAGTCTTACTCTGACTGATAATATCTAAAGCTAAGACTATAACTTACTTGCTTATACTATTGATTTTGGGCTTTAATAGCTGCAAGTAATTTTAATTAGGGAAAAAGTGACGAAAAGTCATAAACTATACCCATTATGAAATATTTACTTCAAATTTTTTTATGACACTGAAAATTACAAATTTGTACCCATGTGACACATTTACTTTAAGCTTTTTTTTTGTAACACAAAAAACCCAAACTTATATAGATATTACACATTTATCCCAAATTATTGTTTTGTAACACCAAAAACTACAAACTTGTACTAATGTAACACACTCCAAATTTGAAGAAAAAAATGTTACAGACATATAAGTTTAGGGTCTTTTGTGTCACAAGAAAAGTTTAGAGTAAATGTATGACAATGATATAAGTTTGGATAAATATGTCACATGGATACAAATTTGGAGTTTCTTATGTCACAAAAAAATTTGAGTAAAATGTGTCATAGTGGACGTAATTTATGGTTTGTGGTGGCTTTTTTCCCTTTGTTTTGATGTTGGCATCGAAGGTTTTTTGTCATCATAAAAAAAATGATTGTTGAGAAAATCTCTTAATATATTTTGAAATTGACAAAACAATCCATAATTCTTTATGAGCTTGATATATGCAAGTATTGTTTATACCTCAAGTAATATCTACATAAAAGGAACTTAAATATGTGAAGTGAAATGATTCGAAATAACTAGAAGAATCTACATGAACAAGTCTAGAGAAACGAGAAGCACATGAAGTCTTTGATGTATCAAGGTGAACAATCTAGAGAATCTCTATCATCATCGTACCCAAAGTACCTAATATGAAGTAGTTAGATATACTTAGAAAGTCTCATATAACCGAGGATCCTAGCTATCAAACATAGCATAAGGGAATATAAATTTTCTAATTAAGGAAAGTTTGACCTTCTTTGGAAGTATTACAATATCCACATTGCTTGCTTATGGGATTTATATAAATTTTCTAATTAAGGAAAGTTTGACCTTCTTTGGAAGTATTACGATATCCACATCGCTTACTTATAGGATTTATATTCATTTTACATTTGTGTGACCTACCTCCACTAATTAACTTAAGCTTTTGGGTAAGTATCATTTTAGGTTTTAACCTAATTTATTTCGCGCTTGCAACCTTAATCCAACTTGCATGTGATATGAGTATCAAAATATCATAGAAAGGATCCATTTGTTTCGTTGAAAAATCAATAATATAGGAAAGGAAAAATGACACAAATAATCTTTGAACTTTGGCTCATTATGTGATTTGATCCTCAAACTTTTAATTTGTTCAAAATGATCCTGAACTTTAGCCTAATATGTAATGTGGTTTCTAAACTTTAAATTTATTAAATGCAGTCCCTGAACTTTTGATACATGTTTAATTTAGTTCCTGAATTGTATGAAGATGTTCAATGTAACCATTCTTCATTAATTCAAGACTGAGACTAAATTGAATATTTCCATACAATTCAAGGATTATATTAAACATGTACCAAAAAGTTATAGATCATATTATATAAATTAAAAGTTTAAAAACCATATTGCACATTAGGCTAAAATTTAGAGACTACATTGAATAAATTAAAAGTCCAGGAATCAAACACACATTGGGCCAAAGTTCATAGACTGTTTGTGTCATTGGTAAAACATTTTCCAACAATACTATTAGTTTTCCTTTGTTTGATAATATATGACCAAAAAAAATTTTCTAATGTTTGGATATTATTGGAATATGATTTCAATCTTAAGATTTTATTTCAAGAAAAAGAAATGTTTAATTTTTTTAAATTTTTTTAAAAATTTCTAATTTTTAATTATTTTACTATTTTATTTTTCTTTTCTCTTTTTTCTTTTTTCTTTTTATTTTTATTTTTTCTTTTCTTTCCTTTTCCTTTTCCCCTTGCTCTACCACTACCAATCGACGATGGCCACTGGCAAGCTCTACCTCGCTGAGATCAAACAAGCCGCAAGCTTGCCAACCTTAGTGGATCCCATGCTAGTCGGGATCCATCAATCCACAAGCTAGCCAACTTTGGCCAAGCTTGGGCTCACCTAGATCAGTTGAGGAAGAAGGGGGAAGAATGAGGAATGAAAATAAAGAAAAAAGAAAAGAAATAATAATAAAAAATCAAAAATTTAAAAAAATAATTAAAACTTGATTTCTTTTAGAAAAATTATTTTATAAGAATAAAATTTTCATTAATTAAGGAACCTAAGACTAAGGAAACATTTTGGAAAACGTTTTCCGATTCTTTTAAAAAGGAAATCGTTTTTTGAATTTAACTTTTGGTAGGAAAACATTTTTCATTGACTGATTTTCCTAAACAAATCAAACGTCGAAAAATGAGGAAAATGTTTTTCCAAAAAAAAAATTCAGCAAAACAGATGCATCTTAAGGCTATGCTTGGTCAGCCAGATTTTTAATCAGGATAGGATTGATAAGATAGAATATAAAATCTAAGGATTTTGCTATATCATATCCACTATTTGATGATTGTAGTAATAAAGTCATATATATTTACATCATTTCATATACATTGTTTATATAAACTGCATATTATAATAAATGAACCAAAAATTTTACAAATAGAGATAGCAAAAATCTCTCACAACACTCTTGCCTAATTCATTATTATTTTCTTTTTTATTTGTTTTATTTTCCTCTATTTTTTTAATTAATTTCTTTTTTTATTTCTTTCTGTTGCGAAAAAGGCGAGCAATCGAATACTAAAATGGATAGAATAAAGAAAATAAATCAAACACCTGATTTACGTGGTTCGGTCGTAGAGACCTACGTCCACGGGGAGAGCAGCGACAAATTCTACTATAGAACAAACGATACAACATAAATTACACACTCGAATTACTCAAACACTCACAGTATTTCCCAAGCCCCAATTACACCCAATAACTCATGCAATGTTTAGCCCCACAATTCCTTGCAAAATAATCTCTCAATCTCAACAAAGGAATTATACACGAATTTTTACCACAAGAATTTAATCAGCTACAAACACTTGAATCTTCTTAGCGTAATTGCACGAACGAAATCAACGGAGAAATCTTCTCACAAGCACTCGATGACAAATCAGCGCTTCAAGACCTCTTGCATCAACAACGGCCCAATTCTTGTCCACGCATAGCCGTATATATATAATGGACTTAAGGACTTTCCAATTCTTGAAAGCCACTCCTACTTGGAGTAGGAAAGAATAAATTAAGAAAGACACGCCTATTAGGATTAGGAAACAAATCAAACTTTTTTTCTTTGGGCTCAAACTTGAGACATATTTTCAACAATTTCCACCTTAGCTCGACGTTTAAGCCAAGTGACAATCACTTCAAGATTCGAACTCTAACGCTTCTCTCCTATAGCCCCCGATGGGCTCAACCGTCATAGATATCTTTCAAGTCCAAGTCCCACTTGAACTTCGCCATAATCAAGGACCTCATAAGAACACCAACTCCACATGCATCTTTAACTGCTACACAAAGACTTCTTGCCGCAATCTCCTTAACCACAGATAAAACAAAACCATTGTTGCATCCATATCTGTTAGGAGATCGAATACGTACCTTGTCAATATCAGCAGTTATAGCAACTGTTAGCTTTACAAACTCCACCTCGTTACAAGCACCATCTGTGTTGATTACCACATTAGTACCCGCTACCTCAGAAGTTTCTGGTTGCAACTCCACCTCAAGCTGAACACCGTTTAGATCCGTATAAGCACCGCTATTACCACTCCTAGTTAGAAGTATTGGAGACTCATCAAACGTAACTTCTCTGCTAATAATAAGTGAATTTAACTCCGGGCACCACAACCGATAACCCCACTCACCTTGTGCATAGCCTAGAAATATGCACTTTATTGCCTTTCCATCGAGCTTACCATCACTCGCTCGAATATAAGATGGGCAATCAAATATTCTAAGAATAGAATAATCAGCAACGTTACCTGACCATACTTCTTCGGGAGTCCGATGTTTAATTGCAGTTGATGGGAATTTATTCATCAAGTAGCTCATCGTACTAAGCACATTTGCTAGGAATCTCCTAGCCATACCAACACTAGAGATCATTTTGTGGGCCATCTCTAGTAATGTTCTGCTCAACAATTCCGCAACATGTTGTGGTTCATTGGCAGTAATGCCATGTTTCACTATGACTTCCTTCATGCAAAATTCATTTAACAGCTTCGAGCAAAACTCCATACTACTGTCAGTCTGCACTTGCTTGATCGTTTTACTAGTCTCCTCTTCGATCAAAGCTCTCAATTGCATGATCCTAACAATAGCATCAAACTTGTACCTAAGCACAAACACCTACGTCTTTATCGAGTAGTCATCAACAACTGTTAACATATATCTAGCACTCTTCCTAAAAGGAAATCGTGATAACCTGCGAACATTCAAGTGAAGTAACTTTGCAATTCCCTGATTTCTTTAACTATCGTATTGAACTGTACTTTCCACCATTGATCTAAATCATAGTGCCTGTATACATTCAATTCGTTAGCAACATAACCACATAGTAGATTTCTTTCACTTAAAACCTTCGGGCTTCTCTTGTCAATGTGCCCCAAACGCATATGCCGCAATTTGGACTCTCAAACAGATGTATCTGACGTCTTTGCAGCAAAATCTATCATTGCCTCACCTTGAAGCTCATATAGGCCATTGTACTTGATTTCTTTCATTATCACTAAAGCATCTCGAACAACTTTCATAACTCCACATTCTAAAAAATACCGACACCCAACCGAATCTAGGGCATTTAAGGAAATTAAGTTCTTCTTCAATTCTGGAACGTGCCTCACTCCAGTCAATGTCCTCACAATACCATCATGCATTCTGATTTTAATATCACCAACACCTACAACATCGCATTCAACATTGTTCCCCAACTGCACTTTACTACCATCCGTGCACTGATAAGTAGTAAACCAATTTCTATTTGGTGTAGCATGAAAAGAACAATCATAATCCATAATTCATCCATCAAATGATGAATAATTAGTGATAGACAAGACATAATCGGCACTATCCAAATTACCAACAACTATACCTATAACATCATCTGCAGTATCAACTAAAATTTCCATACCCTTCTCATTCTTCAGCTTAAGGCAATTTCTTCGAATATGCCCCTCTTGCCACAATTCCAACAGACTGCACCACTAGTCATTGACTGGCTACATCTGTTTATGTTCCTACTACCATGTATACTAGTTCTTCCTCTGTTTTCACCTACTAAAGCAGTAGATACGAGTTCACCAGATTTTCTTCTATGAATATCATCACTTAGAATTAAATCTCAAACCTTATCAAACGTTAAGCTTGTTAACCCAGAAGAATTACTAACAGCAGTAACAGTAGTATTCTAACTATCAGGCAATGAGGATAACAGAATCAAAGCACATACATCATCTTCAAAGTCAATATCAATTGAACTCAATTGACTAACAATCACATTGAATTCATTGATATGATCTGCAACCGACGCACATTCGCTCATCTTCAAGTTAAACAAACACAGCATCAAATAGACGTTATTGATTGCAAATGGCTTCTCATACATATCAGATAGGGTTTTCATCAAACCCATAGTGGTAGTTTCTTTCACGGTGTTAAACGAGACGTTACGAGCTAATGTCAGCCGAATAACACCCATAACTCGTCCATCCAGCAAATCCCACTTAGCTTTCTTCATTGTCTCTAGCTTCGTGCCCGATAGGGGCATGTGCAACTTCATCTGATAGAGATAATCTTCATTATGCATCTTCAAGAAACCAAAATCCTTCACATCAAATATATCGATTCTCACTTTTACTTCTTCCATCGCCATCAATTCGCTTCAGCTCAACTAAGCCTGGCTCTAATACCAATTGTTGTGGAAAAGGCGAGCGATCGAACAATATAATAAACAGAATAAAGAAAATAAATCAAACACCAGATTTACGTGGTTCGGTCTTAGAGACCTACGTCCACGGGGAGAGCAGCAACGAATTTCACTGTAGAACAAGCGATACAACGGAGATTACACACTCAAGTTACTCAAACACTATCAGTGTTTCCCAAGCCCCAATTACACCCAATAACTCACGCGTAGTGTTTAGCCCCACAAATCCTCGCGAAATAATCTCTCAATCTCAACAAATGAATTATACACAAATTCTTACCACAAGAATTTAATCAGCTACAAACACTTGAATCTTTTTGACATAATTGCACGAACGAAATCAACGGAGAAATCTTCTCCCAAGCACTCGATGACGAATCGGCGCTTCAAGACCTCTTGCATCAACAACGACCCAATTCTTCTCCACGCATGGCCATATATATAATGGACTTGAGGACTTTCCAATTCTTGAAAGCCACTCCTACTTAGAGTAGGAAAGAATAAATTAAGAAACCCACACCAACTAAGATTAGGAAACAAATCAAACTTTTTTTCTTTGGGCTCAAACTTGAGACATATTTTCAACACTTTCTTCCCCTTCCATCATTCTCTAATAGAATTTTATCAACTAGTAAAGTATACTAATATACCTAAAATATATAAATAAAAATAAGATTAAATTAAAATAATTAAAGTTTTATTTGTTGTTATTTTGAATTTTTTATATTAGAATTCAAATATTATTATATTGAAATATAATTTTAATTTTGTTAATTTAAGATGTCGGTTATTCGAGAATAATAACTTTCCTATTAAAAATATTAAAAATCCTATTTGCCTTTATCCCACCTATCTAGTAGGATAATTTTATCCAGACTATATTCCTCTTATATCATGCTTTATCCTGTTTTAAGCAAGCATCAAATGCAAGATAAGATAAATTTTAAACTATTATGAATATTATTTTGAATGCCAAACATAGCCTAAGTTTACTTTTAATCTCTTGCCTTGAAAAGTTGGATATGGACATTGGTGACCAATATTTCATTATGGAAGCAAATCTCTAAATCTGGAAATTAAAGCAAGTAAGTTTGACCTTCTTTGGTAAGTATATCCTCTACATTCAATATCTTGCCTTGAAAAGTGGATAGCATCATGTTGGGCCATTGAATGGAAGGGAGGTGTGGTATTTGACTTTCCGTATCAATAAGGAAAAATATCCTATCTTATTAGGGAAATGAAGTAATTAATATGCTTCAAAATGTAAAACAACACATTTGGTAAAGTAGAAATGGGTTCGACCAAAAAAAAGATACGGTGAACAAATATGACTAATCTCAATTTGTTGTTATTGATTCAACTATAATATCTCCTGATTAGATTTCTTAAATGAAAGCTTTTTGAATTTAAGCCAATTTTAAGTTATCACTCTCAGTTACTATTGCATCTACCCTAGATTTCTTGTGACGCAATCTTTTAAGAACAACCATTCACCCTCCCTCCTAAAGTCTCACATGTATACTGTGCGAGAACTCATGCTTCATGCATGCACAATCACATTTTAATTTGTGTGTGCAGACTAGTAAAAATATCATATAATCTTTGCCCCATGTGGACTAAATCCATCTAAACTCTCAATCATTTAGGCCTAAAAAGTATATGCCTATCCATAGTTAAGATGGTGTCAATCTACATGATATGTGGACAATGCAACACCACCTCGTGCATTTGCTTGTGTGCCTATGTGAGCAAATGTGGTCTGACTGACAATGGACATTCACATGGGTAAATAGAAAAGTTCAAACGAGCCGTAGAGATGGTGAGTGACTCAATTGTCAATAGTGATAAGTTAAATGTGAGTTCACCATCACCACATCCAATAATTTCACTCTCGATCTGCCTTTCCATTTTCTTGAGATCAAAACCTATAAGTTTACCATTTGCAAACTTGTTATTAACCCATTTAAGAGTTTCAAAAATCTCTGAAAAAAGAACATCATAATTATCATAATTTTCGTATGGCACTCATTGAGAGTCATAACTTTTTCCTTTCAATCACTTGAGTGCCATTATTTCTTTAAAAAAAAAATCACTTGAGTGTCATAAGTTTTTAAAAACATTCACCCAAGTGCAAAAAATCAGACATAAGCACTATACGAAAGTTATGTTATTTGTAATGGGCTTATCCCTTAATCTCTCATTAACAACTAAGTAGCATATCGCCCATCGAGCAACTGACTATAACGAGCTTCATCGAACGAGATCAATGTTGACAAGCTTGTAAAAGGACAACAGACCTCTAGATAGACAATGTTGAAGCCTTGGAATTTAAACTAGATAGAAAATCAAGCAAACGGAGGAAAAGTGAATATTCACTTGAATTAAACCAAATACCCTAGCCGCTGTCTCTCCTCACCCACCTCCCTTCGGTTCCTTGTTTCATTGCTCTTCTTTATTCGCTAGGCGTATATTCCACTTTCATCATTAGTAATCAACTTGCTGCTTCAGATCCTCCAAACCAAGAAGTCCGATAGGATTGAGGAGGAATATGCACTACATTGGAAGCAATTACACGACTTCTTCGAGTTTTGGAAGCTCTCATTTCTTTACTCGCTCAATCTCTCTTGATCTAGATGTAGATTTAAAAGTTTGTTCAACCTGTTTTTGGTGTCTATGTATAATGATGATGTCGAGGACTCTGAACTTAAGCATATATCACTCACTAAGCAAGCCATAACCATTGGAGAATGCGATTACAGTGTGTGCTCATCACTTATGATGATGCAAGATTTGATGGTTAGTCACCGTTCATTCTTTTTTTTATATTAAGATATAAATGTTATTATGGAATGAGAGTGTGTTTATCACAACAATCTATACTTTATTATACTACTTTTATAATTTGCTTTGTTCTAAACCTCTCATGTATCATCTTGAGATATAAATGAAATATTTAGTTTTGACAAAAGCAAATATTCATTGATAATTTGATGGAAGCTAATACTACATACTTGCAAAGAGAAGTTTGATTTAAAAAAAAAAACCCTACAACATTTTAGTTAAAGTAAAAATGGCAATACCATACTACCATATCTTAGGAAACTTATCATTAGAATGTCTTCCAATTTCAGCGGACTATTATAATTAAACTCTCGCCGAAACTTAGTACTAAAAATAACGGAAGTTAATTGAAAAATAAAAAGATAGAAGTTATACGGAGCTTTAAGTCATAAATTGTCAATCATAATCAGAAGTCACACCCCTAATTATCAATCATAAAAGTCGGCGATAGACATTGATCATACACATCTTCCAATGTAGATCTTACATACCCTTACGGTTACAGTACTATCTAATTCATGGATTCAATTCACGTGAGTATTTTCCCGACATGACATTAGTATCTAACTCTTAGATCCGGTCCACGTAAGTATTTCGCCGCCGCGACGGGCCACCGAACCAAGCGGGGCCGCCACGTGGGACCAGGGGAGCGAAAATCTAGGCAGGTTGGGGTAGGGCCCACAGGAAGCCACTAGAGCGTGGGGGCCCACACAGGCCGCTATAAATACGCCCTGCCACTATAGACCTGAGAAGACCAGAGTCCACATCCTCCTTGAACTCAGTAAAGTAATTGAGACTGAAACAAAGCTTTGGTCTCCTTCTCTCTCTCCCTCTCTCCCTCTCTCTCTCTCTCGCTCTCTCTGTCCGACCACAACACATAATCAAATTCACCAAAACCCAGAAAGAAAATTTCAAAAGACACAAAAAAAAAAAAAAGGAAGCCATCTTCATCCTTGAGATCCCTCTGACCAGTCATCAGTCAGTACCCTCCAAAACCCTAAACCAATGGGCTCCAACGTCTCCCCTCACGAGTACCCTTCCTCTGACCAGAATTCTACCCCCAACCCCGCCGCCGCCGCCCCCGCCGTCCCCGTCCCAGCCGCCGCCCCTGTCGAGCCGCCGCCGCCGAAGCCCCACCGGCAGGTTGCCCTCCCCCGGAAAAGCGCAACCGCTCCTGCCAGGGACCGGCATACCAAGGTGAACGGCCGAGGGCGCCGGATACGGATCCCGGCGCTCTGCGCGGCCCGGATCTTCCAGCTGACCCGGGAGCTCGGCCACCGCTCCGACGGGGAGACCATCGAGTGGCTCCTCCGCTGCGCCGAGCCCTCCATCATCGCGGCCACCGGCTACGGCAGCATGCCCGCGGAACCCATCACCACCACCATCGGCGCGCTCCCCCCGTCCTCCGCCTCCGTCCCGTGCCCGGCCCAGCCGCTGGCGCTGGCTCCCCCGGCGGCTGGCCACGGGGCGTTCCCGATCCCGCCGTCGCCGCCGCAGCCGGACTGCCGGCTGGACCTGAGCCAGCCGAACGGGTTCGACTTCTCGGCCGGCGGCGCCACCAACGGGTACCGCCACATGCCCTTCACGGCCCTGCTGCTGCAGCCGACGGCGACGGAGGAGGCGGAGGAGAGGCAGCAGAGGGAGATTCTCGGTTAAGACAAAGATAATGGGGTCCTTTGAATTAGTGTCCTTTGGGGAGGGAGGGCTGGTTTTCTGGTAAAGAACATAGGATATGATACATGTCTTCTTCTTCTCTCGATATGTATTTCTTTTTCTTCTTCTTCTTCTTCTTCTTCTTCTTTTCATAGTATATGGGGACATGAGGGCTTAACTTAGAGAATGAAGAAGACGGACCATGTTAGGAGTCAAATCGCTTAATGTATTAATCGAAAAAAGAAAAATTTGGAAAAATGTGGGGACCTTCGTTCGATATGCAATTGACATCATCTTTGGGTTTACAATGTTAGTACGAGATGTTGACCGCATGGGTCCACGAGAGAGCGACCTGAGTCAAAAGACACAAAAGAAAACAAAAACAGGACGACGATGAGATTTCGAGCCGGACCCACACCCCCTCCACCGTGGGACCGTGTCGTGTTCGCCGACACGAAAGGGCTCGAAAGAAACAGGTCCGGTGCCGAGATCCAGGCTGCTGTGATTCTTGCACGATTTTCCTGAGAAAAAGGCCCGTTTCCTTTTCGAAATGTCGTACCGGAAGGACTCCTTTTGGATTTATGTCAATTACATCGGTCGTCCGCGGCACCGTGCGAGATTCACGAGAAAGAAGAGGATCCGGGGAAAAAGGTTGATCCTCGCTTGCGTTAATTGATGATGATGCCCCCCCAACCCTGCATGGACAGCGTGACCTGAGCTCCTGAGAGCAGAGCCGTTTCAGCTTTGACCTTGGATTGTAGTGTGTTAACTGCTGCATCGGCATCACCGTGTAGTGCCCGGCTCAGTATCAGTTGTTCATCTGTTTCACTTTTGCTCAAATTACGAATATTCGACTTCTTCGGTTTCATTTGAGAATGAGGGATAGCCATGAGAGTAAAAGATCACGCCATAACGACGAGGACTCAGCGCAGTCGATTGATAGAAACTGGTTTAGATAAGCGTGAAAGATGATTCCGTCTAAATCCAAGGAGGCATAGGAGATTATTTGCTAGTGTTTGATGCAAACTCACCCTACATTGCCAACTCTCCCATGTCGGATCTATGTTTTGTTTGGCTTCTCATGATCCCTCCTCATCGATTCTTGCTTTCCACAAGCTTGTTCATGTGTATGCAATCCGAAGAACAACCTATCGCATAACATCAATAGGCAAAACTAGAAGATGGAAATGATGGATTCACTATACTCGCACCATACAGATCTTGGACGTGATGTTCTCTCATCTGCTCTCCCCTTGTGCAGCTCTTCACGAACGCCGAATATAAGAGAATCAGGCCACACGCCATAAAAGCACGAGAGCAATAAAGATTTTCAACGCCCGTACAAAGAGCAATAAGGTCAATTAGCTATCTGAGAATGGTTCTTAGAGCTGATAGTGTAAGTACTCAGCATAAATGAAGCATGGAGGATTCTTAAGCAGCAGATTACAGGACTCATTGCTGATAAGTCCACACCATAGCCTCCATCTCAACAACTATAGCTGATCTACATGTTCAGCACCACATAGCATTTATTGTTCAACATGTCAAACATGTCATCACGGGCAAATCCATTTTAGAATTAACGACCGCATCTGTTGAGATGCATCATCACTGTTTGAACATAAAAACAGCCAAGAAACCTCCCCTTACTGAATATCTTATTCTTCCAGATTGTTGGAACAATATACATATTTGCTTGAATTCTTTCCACATTAGATGTGAATGCCACCGGCAGGCAAAATGAGAAAAATGCATGCCGATCAGTAAATATTGGGCAGAACATACCATGCTGGAGTTATGGGTTTACAATAGAGAGATATAAATTAGTAAGCTTTACACCAATTAAATGAAACTCTTGAGGAAGCCAATTCAGCTGTATTAATGGGGAATGTGCCTCATGCAGGCCAACTCTGCCTGATCCTTTAACATCAAAAAGGCCACCATTTCTTCTTCTTCCCACCATGTGAGGCAGGAATATCTGGATCTTAATTGGAAAGGGAACTATATCACTTAAACGGCGAAATGATAGAACACATGCAGAGAGTGGGAATAATTCAGAAACTTGGGAATAATTCAGAAACTTGGTAAAGTTCTTTGAGATGTTAAGCTATATCAAGATACTCTACAAGTTATATTGAAGAATCTAAGACCATTAACTTCTCTCCAAAACTAAAGTGAGGCTCATCTTTAGTTGTTGCCTACCTCGAGGGTGAATTGAGTTGTAATGCACCTCCGCCCAGAAGCTTAGGAATAGGACTGCAAGACAAAGAACAACATATTAAAACTAGCTCATGATTGTGGGCACGTATCAACAAACATGATATGCACAGGCACACACACAAATGCACATGGACAAAAATGTTTCAAGAAATTATTCTCAAGGATAACATTCTAGGCTTGTATCAACTAGAACAAGACTCACAATGCATCATACTCTATTAGCAGTATTAAACCATGACAAGAATACAGACATTTGCACCCAGATGGACACAGAAGTTGTAATAACTCAAATTTACATTAGGCTTGAACAAATAGATAAAATTGAAGAATCTCTGTCTAAGAGCACGTATGAAAGAACAATTATAAAATTAATATTGGCAAGCTTCTTCCCATATGGATGCAAATTACCTTGCTTTGGTTCCTGACCATTAGGAAGAATCTCAATGGAGCATGTATCCTTGAATGAAGTCACCACGAATATTTTTACAGCATACTGCATTTAATTATGAAATCAGTTATCAGTCATATTGGAAAGGAACAAATAAATGTCAGTTATATTAGAATCTTCAGGTCTTAATATTCAGAGAATTTTACATTTAATTTTTCAAATTCTTTCCCATTGAATGAAGAATGATTAAATGAGTGTATTGCCAGCAAAAGCTTCATATCAATCTTGGGGTTCATCTTGTAAGAAAAAGTTGTTCAGAACAAGTCACTCCAGTCAGCCTAATAGTTCATGTCAAATATGATGACCACAATCTAAATCAAGAAAAACAGAGAATTGAAAAAGACCTTGTACAAGCGACAAAAGATATCATCGGTTGCCGAAGTCATAGAAATAGATTTATTTAAAAACTCATGCAGACGGCAGTTACCATGCAACGTAAATTATAAAAAATGCATGCAGGCAGTTATCTGGGGTTGCAACTGATGCACTGCGGGATCATGCACTGGTCCCTGTAGGACCCACAAGGAGGACACATGCAAAACATTCCAGTTTCCCCACTTGTGTCAAACATGCCCTTAAGAAGTAATCGCTCAAGATGCATACTAGCATAGACTCCAGGCAACAGTGCTGAATACTGACGTGCTTCTTGAACCAATCAAAAATAGTAATAATATAACCAGAATTAAAACGCAAAAGGTAATGAAAATGACGTGAAAGAGACATACCGCATCTGCAGCAGCCTGCAAAGTGACATGATCACCCCACTCCCCATTGCTGGGTCATTCGTCCAAATGAGTGAATCAAAAGACATAAGTATTCTGATAGCAACCATTGATTGATATACAAGTGCTTAAATTATGAAAATATGAACATACTTGGACATCTTGCACAAATATTCATCATAGTCCATAGGAACATATCCCTCATAAAGCTCTCGTAGCGTCCTGAGCTGAGACAACAGAAAATGGAAGAGATTTAGAATATAAGTTTCTGATTCGTTCAACATAAATAAAAGGATTGCTCCAGTTTGAAAAACAAACCTGTTTTACAATTTCTCCCCTTACGTATTCATGATTCTCAGATGTTTCATACAATTGATCTGATAATGCACGGAACTGGGGAAAAACAATAGATTCAGAAAACTAAAAAATGAGAAATGCTCATGCCCATTCTCATCATTGAAGAGAATAATAGGTACAACTAAATGTATAATTAGAAAGAGAAAATGAAAAACAAGTTCAGGAAAACCAACCTGACAATTTCCATCCCCTTCTACCTTACGCTCAACCAAGTCATACAATTGCAATCTAAAAAATTGATTATCAGTAGAATTATATTAAAAGAAAACAGCATGGTGACTATTTTTAAAATGCCATCACATCCTGGCTGTTTGCTCACTAGAAATCCTTTCTTGATTAAAAAATTTTGAGCTCAATAATTGCTTTTAACAGGCCAAGCTTTAATAGTGCAAAAATTGTAAAGGTGCCGAAATCTTTGGCGGAAAGAACATGAATTGTATGTATCGTCTAGCCACCCTATGACAGAATTTTCATAACTGTCATCAAGCAAAAGGTTAACAAGTACACAAGTGTACATATCCATCTTTAATATCATCCTGCTTGCTGCGGACATGTCTACCTAATTTGAGATTTTAGTTGTGAGAGAGAGAGAGAGAGAGAGAGAGAGATTTTAGTTGATAGAGGTAGAGAAAGGTCCGTAGCATGTATAACTTTCACAAGCCAGACTGGAAACAGAAGCATTTTTCATAATTTGACCTCTAATGTTATGAATAAGTACCTTTCGCGCAACCTCTCATAATCTGAAGTCGCTTCGTCCATGGAAGGTATCTCCCCATTGATTCTTGGAACATGCTGTATAGTAGGAATTTCAGTTTGACATTTAAATATGCAAGTGGGTCTACCTCCTATCAATATAAACAGGGGACATTCACATTGAATAAGCTTCTCACACAAAATCTGACTTGAGGCAGATGGCATATCATTCACCCCACCTCATGAGGGAAAAAAAGGAAAGCAAACCACTTTACGCAATTATACGTAGAGAGAGAGAGAGAGAGAGATTTTAGTTGATAATTTGTCAACAACATGATGGAGAGACTTTAGTTGGTAGAGGAAGGACTATAGCATCTACAACTTTCGCAAGCCACACCGATAACAGAAGCTTTTTTCATAATCAAAGAATAAAGAAAAACTAATCCAGGACATCGACAATCCTAATGAAAAAAATCTTACTCGAATAGGAACCACTTGATTGAATGGATTGTCCATCTCGCTGAACTCATAACCATCAACTGGCTGCTGAGAATAAGAATACTCGTCTCCATTACCATGGCTATTAGATGAACCAGAAACCCACACATTATCTGCTTCTCCATGGTTATAAATATTCCCTGAGCAACCACCCACAGAAATTTCAGACAACTTATCAAGCTGAAATAAGCCACGAACTAGATACATTAATTATCAAGTACCTGCCCAATACATTCTTGGTGATGAAGTCTGCCAATTCTGTTGGTCAATGGATACTTTCAAGTCCTCTTCCTCTGCATTTGAATATACGGGAACTTCTTTCATTGCTAATTGTGAAAACTCTTCTTGTAAGGTATGGGCAATGATCTCATCATTTTCGACAGGGCTACACTCTCTACCATAGTGGCTCATCGGATGCTGCCCATAATAGGTGCTGTTAGCATCGTGCTGACTTGTGTTGGTGTAGTATCCCATATGAACAGGTGGATAAGAATCAAATAGATGGCGACTCCACTGAAAGACATCTGATTCTGGCTCAACCATAACTATTTCAATCACAAAATCCTGTAGATGTCCTTAAAGCCAAAAATGACATTTACAATTTGGCCACGGAACTCTGAATTGCATATTAGAATTATTCCTGCAAAGAACATTTAAGCTCACATCTCAAGCTCTAAAAAATGTTTAGGTAACCAAGACAACAAAGACCCTTAGTACAACACTGCATTTCTCTCCCTTCAAAGAAAAAAGGATCATTATGAGTATACTTACAAGACTACAGGAAAAAAGGGATGTCTAACTAGCAGTCTTAGAAGCAATTGGGTATCTGATTCGCTGCCTCTGAATGCAATTGGGTATGCACAGAAAGAAGGCTCTACAGAGTATGCCACTGACAAGGCCAGATAGATTGGCGCATAAGCATTGAGCAATCTTGTCCACAAAATGAGGTCTACCACTCATGTTTCGACAGGCCACTTTTGTCCGCAATCTGCTGCCTATAGATGCTATCTTATAACATGGGCATGTAATTGATGCACCCAAAAGTGACTCCACCAGCAGAATCTTTTTGTCCATGTTCAATCACGTGTTCGCTCAGTTAGAGACAGCGTGATGAAATAACTACCACAAACAGCAAAATCACACTTAATCAATGACAATAAATGAAGAAAATAACAACTTTCCTCTGCAAGCTTCTCATCTTTGATTTCTACCACATAGATCACAGTCATATTCGCATGACAAATTTGCAGAAAAATCCCATATTGCAAAGAACTCATCGGCAAAATTCCACATCCCCGTAACTGGAAGAAAAGACCGGAATCACAGTCACACTTAACATGCCCTGATTCCTCTCTCACCGAATTGCTTTACCACAACAGAATCATGCCAAAGATCCATATAACTTCATAATTGCTAACTTAATCGAATGAAACTATTCAACACCATTCCATTTTCAGCAAGTGATCGACAATCAGTAAATTCGCAATAAAAATTCCAAATTGTAAATAACTCGCCAGTAAAATTCCCGCATCACCGTAACTGAAAGAAAGGACCGGAGTCACATTTTCATTTAAACGCATCCCAATTCATCTCTCACCGAATTGCTTTACCAGACCAGAATCCATATAACTTCATAATTGCTAACATAATTGAACTTAAGTATTCAACACCAATCCATTTTCAGCAAATAATCGACAATCGGTAAATTCGAAATAAAAATTCCAAATTGCAAAGAACTCGCCGGCAAAATTCCCGCATCCCCGTAACTGGAAGAGAGAACCGGAATCACATTCGCACTTAAAACACGTCCCGATTCCTCTCCTCACCGAATTGCTTTACCAAAAACCAGAATCCATATACCTTCATAATTGCTAACTTAATCAAACCGATGAACTATGTAGCACTCAAATCCATTCTCAGCAAGCAAACGTCAATCGATCTGTAAAAATAATCCCCAAAAAAACCGCGATGGGCAATCGGATTAAAGAACTCACCCGATCAGCGCCGACTCGATGCTCATACAAGCCAAAAAAAGAAAGGCTGAAGCAGCTCGTGCAAAAGAGACCGGACCAGAACCGAACCGAACTGGACCAGACGCTTCCTTCACAAGGCACTGCACGCGGCCGCGGCGGCGCCGCGCGAACCGATCAAATCGCTACCCGCGAACGCTGCTCCGGCAGCGGAGCAATGGAACTCGAGACGCCCGATCGATCGAAGAAGAAGACGAAGAAGAAGACGAAGAAGCGTAAGATAGTGACTTCGAAGAAGAAGATGAAGAAGAGAAGAGGACGAAGAAGAAGAAGATGACTGGTAGTGCAGAGAGAGAGAGAGAGAGAGAGAAAATGGAGCGAGCGAGCGTTACTTCACGCGTCTTTTTATACAGTTGGCGCGCCGGGGGGAGGGCGTTAAATGCCGAGCGACTCTCTCTCTCTCTCTCTCTCTCTCTAAGCTCACTCTCAGCTGGGGAAGGGCGGGGGGAATCTCGTACGGACGACTGCTGGCCGTTGGATGGAGGCGGATCAAGGAAGTTACCGTCGATTTAAGCGCCAAAATTTCTTGAAACTGAGTGCCGCCTCTCCCAACCCACCCCCCCCCTCTCTCTCTCTCTTTCTTTTTCCTTAAATTTATTTCGTTCTCCAGTTTGTGTTTATCTGATTTTGGAAAAACCAATGAACGGCCACGATTCGTTTTTCGGCCGACCGATGGACGGTCGTGATTTGATCGATCGCAATGGTAAAGTGTGCGACACGTGAAATTTATTACATTTGACGTTAATGCTACAAAGAATCCTTCTCTCTCAATCGCTAAACTTGCAATAAATTACTAAATTAAATGATGCGTAATAATTGACAAATAAATATACTAATTTAAAAAAAGTTATGATTAAAAAATTAATTTTTAATAAATTTATTATAGATATATCAATTACGCTTTTTCGTAATTAAAAAATTAGTTTTTCATTAAATTTATTATATGTTATTAATTCAGAATTTTCAGTGATATTAACTCTTATACATGAACTAAATATTTATGTGGTACATATAGTGCGCGCGTATTTGTTTATATATATATATATATTTGGATGGACGGGACGCGGGCGGACGTTTCGCATTTGATTGATATTTGAATAAACCTTTTTCCGGTCCAAATTCTATGATGGCCACTGTTGGGGGGGTACGGATGTTGACTGATCCGCCGGGCCAGTTTGACTTTTGGGACCATTCTTTCTTGCGCAAGTCCGGCATGGAATGATTGACTTGTATGTAGCGACGCCAGTAGTGTGAATGACGATGGAACACTGCCCCGGATTGAAATTAAATAGATGGTGGGATTGGAAATTTACGATTTTGGACACGGGGGCGGCAATCATGCACTCCCGGACGTCTCCATGACGTGATACATAAGTTATGCCAAGAAATCCAACTCCAGAAATTAAATTGTCACGTGAAGAGTATATAAGATTTATTATCGAGCGATATAGGATGGGATATGATTTTAATATCATGTTAGAAAGTTTGACCCGAAAGTTTAAATTATTCGATAGAAAAAATCATAAAAGCATGCATACATATGTGTGTGTGCATTTATAGATATAAGTGATCAATTTTTAGAATAATATTTTCCAAATCGTACTTTCTCCATGAACGAACTGATTTTCTCGAAAGTTTAAGTTGTTGTGTAAAGAACATATGAGACCCATTTGTCAAGCAATGTGGGACATTTCGAGATCTACTCTTACGTGCAAGTCGGATTAGGAGCGGTGTGTCGAATTTGATTTGATGAAAGTGGGCACGCATGCAAAAAAAAAAAGGGACTGCATCCAATTCTAATATATCTGACTTAAAAGTTTAAATTATTCAATGAAAAAAATCAAATCAACATCACAATTAATTATTTTTAGGATAATATTCTCCAAATTGTTCATTATTTGCGAGACAAACAAATTGTTTGAAAAGAAATTGTTATAGAGAAATTATTTTTCAAATTTTCAATATTTGGCCGATGGGAAACTAATTGATGTATGGAAAACGTTTTCCATGTTCTGAAAGTAGCAAACCCAAATAGAAGAAAAAGATAATTCCTTTTGACAATAAGGAAATCTTCCCTAAAATCACCGAACGAAACAAATCGATAAATATTTTTCCTTATTATGAAATTGAATCATTGTCAAACGACATGAATATTTCGACAAACTAGTTTCTGGATTCGCGCTTTGCCAGAGACAAATAAATATTTACATGATATCATTCAAAACGGAAAATTTTAAATGGGCCTTATTAAATGATAAAAAGTAAAATTCAAAAAACAGGAATCCATCCTTGCGTATTAAATTATATGCGCTGATTAAAATATAATATAGGTAAAACGTGGGATGCACAAAAACGGGCAGGGAATTTATTTTAACGTTTTCTCAAAAATCACGCGTGCCGGACGCCGCCCATTCTGCGTGCATCATCGGCCTTCCATTCTGATGGTGGCGTGGAAAACCGCGTCAAAAGAGTCAAAAAAAAAAAATTAGGCAGGAAAATTCGTATGTCTGCATTTAACGTGGGCCGTCGGATCTGACTTGAAAAATAAGGTCATGCATGGGTTCCACGGATGCGCGATGTGACTCGGACGGTCGTGATGGGGCTCGTCGCGATAGTGACTCCAACAAGGGCAAATAGGTCATTTCGCGATGGGGAATTTTAATTATATGTAAAAATAGGATTTTTTTTTTCAATTTTTTTTTTCTGAATTTTGCGTCAACTTCGTGGATAAGTTACCCCATGGTGCGATCCGTCCCCACCACCTTCCACTAGAAGTGGTCTTTTAATTACCATGGGACAACGGACTATTTTGATTGATAAATTATGAATTTTGTAATAAGATCTAGCTTATAGCATAAGGTGGTAAGTACCTATTTAGGCAAGGACCATTCCCCACTCAAGCAACAACCCTAAATATTTTAAAAAGTAATTATTGTGTGATCTAATAAAAGTTTTTGAAGGTTTGATTCTCTATAATTTGTTCACGTGCATTGTCGTAAAAATGAAGTTTTGTCACGTTTTAGTGTCTCGAATAATGATGATAGCGTGTGGTGTTTTGATTGGAGTTATTTTAAGGAGGAATTGTACTCTCCTCGCCAATTTCAAAAATGGGAAATCATGTTCAATAAATGAAAATCTTTTATTCTTTTTTGGGTAGGAGATCAACCTTTTTTTTTCTTAATAGGGATTGAAAGGGGAGATTGTGTCGGTCAGTTGGTGCTCATCAATACCACCTAAATGTGTCTATTTTTTAAAGGAAAAAATTATATTTTTCGTACGTGTACTTTCACGTGATTTCTAATGAAGTCTCTACATCTTTAATTTGTCGATAATATCTTTTTATTTTCATAATTTTTCTAATCAAGTTCCTCCAACATCAAATTTGTTCGAATTCAGCTTCTCTGATTGTTAGGCCATGCCAATATATGATGCAAATAAATATGCCGATGCCCATGGGGACATGGGTAGAAAGATTTAGCCAATGTACATAATGTCGGGACGTGATGTAGGCAAAATTTAATCAATGTGGATGTCCATGTTGCAAAAATTTTATCCCCTTCCCATTGCAATGTTGTTCTACGGCCTTGTCATGTAAAATTTGCCGAATGTTATTGGAGGAACTTAACAAGAAAATTTGTGCAAATGAAAGAACTTGATTAGATAAATTAAAAGTATGTACATTTGATTAAAAAGTACAAAATAAATGGATGAAAAGAATAATCTTTTCTTTTGAAAATACCAAATGCATAGATGAGTTTCACTTTTGGAGACTATCATTCATCTTCGCATTAGCATCCTTATAACCCTCCGCCAAAATTTAAAATATTATTTCAAATTTTAAAACTTTTAAAATATCATGTTGAAATCTATACATCGCAGAAAACCTCAGCTGCTAAGCTTCATCAAAAGGTCAAAAGTGCGTCCTTCGCCATTATATAAGATTCTACGTGTCTTCGAGGGTTTTGCAAAGTTACGGAAGTTTCTTATTGAATAAAGAGTTCGACCAAAAGTGCCTTTACATGTACAATACCAAATGGCAATTAAAAGTACAAGTCACCCCGAATCATTTCTAAGGAAGGAAGGTTTTGCTTTAGAGAACACTTGGTGTAGAAGAAAAGATCTCTTTTTTTTTTTTTTTTCAGTTCAATGATCATGCAATGCGCTTAGCTTTGCAATCTAGAAAGATGGTTTAGTACGGATCAAACTAGTTTGGCCCTTTTCCTTTATGGACGGCTGCTGGCCCGGCGTTTTATTCTTTGTCTCCACTTTTTCCTATCCAAGAAAAGAGGACAAGAAGGGTTGCCATCAGTTTCGCCTTATCTTAAGTGCTTGACTTCAGGACAAAAGAAAAAAACAATCAATCCAGTAATTTATTTTTCTTAAAAAAAAAAGAGAGTTTGTTTTCTGTATCTATAAGAGTTAATATCACAAAAAAATCTAACTAATATGTCTGTGACGAATTTACCTTAAACTAATTTTTAGGTCATTAAAAACTCCAAATCGATACACTCATGACGTATTTACCCTCTGTTAGCTTCCCTCTGTGAAAATATTAAGCTGGATATGACATGTTCATGTGGATTTCATATTAATTTGTACTAAATTTGTTACGGATGTATCACTTAGAAGTTTTTAGGTAACCCAAAAATTAATTTTGGATAAATTTATCATAGGTATAATGAAGATTTGACATGTCACCTAATGTTTGATTGACTGGATTGATTAAAAAAAGTACATCAAAGATCTTTTCATGCAAATTTTGGAGACATTCATACATAAACGCGCTTGGGACTTGAGTAAGTCCTTAAAAGGCTCAAAGGAATAATTGGCCAAAGATCCGCCCTAGGATAGAAGACCTAATATGTTCATAAACTGTAGCTCAATGTTTTATTTTTTTATCTCAACTATACCTATATTACTAATTAAGGCTCCTTTTATTTCACAAGAAATGAATGATTTGTAAAATATATTCATAAAAATAATCATTTATATTGCTTTAAATTATTAATCAACAAAAAATATTTTCATTATTGACAATAATTAGTGTTCAGGACTTTCATGTGTTTGTTTTGTTGGAAATGATAAGTCAACGAAAGATCATTTATGATAAAAAAGAAATACACGTAAAGAAAGTTAGAAAAATGAATTTTTTTTAACTTGAAAAGAAAGAAATGTTCTGTAGAAAAAAGATTTATGGACAATTATTTTTCTTTATCATGAAACTTTCTCTAAATCAAACACACGTTAAGGAAATCATTGGGGTTTGTCCTAGTCGCCATTCTTCTCGTATAGGAAGGGGGAGGTGGAGTATTTGAATCTCCACATTCTCAATGAGGGTTGGGGTAGAGGCGATTTTAGTTTCATTGTAGGTTTCAATTTTCACATCCTACAAGAAGATATAACAAAAATTTGAGAGTGAGAGTTAAAGTAAGAGTAAAATATGATTAAAAAAACAACACAAGTTAAGAAAATTGCCACATTTGATGAGATAAATGAGGTGTACAAACGGGATCGCCCTCATCATTAGGGGGGAAAAATAGAACACGAAAGAGATGAGACTTTATCTGTCATCGACCATCACCCTACAATTGGGACACACCTTTAACAACCAATACTTGACATGGATGAGTATGCTATGAGTTCGACCGTTATTGCTGCAAGAGAAAACTTTATTTATTGTGATTATTAGACATTTCACCTGCATTGCTCAAAATACTAAAATTGCTATACTAAATTGATTTACAAAGTGATGTGCTAGATTTTGATTATACGATTAATTGAGTCTAATAATTTAAAAAACTATGCACAATTTGTTATATCGATATCAACTTAAAATTGATTTAATATAATAGTTTCAAAATCTCTAGTATTTTCTAAGTAACTTATGCGCGTGTAGGAAGTGTTTTGAGTGACGAAGGGAATTATGGTATATTATGATCACTACAAAGGCATAGAAGACACACCACCAATCAATGATAAATATGAAGATAGACAAAATTCACTGCTAAGACTTAAAGGATAAACCACTCGCTAATTATATAGGACTTCACGATAGAAAAGTTCACTATCAAGGCCTATTAGTCAAAGATAAAAGAATTTCTTAGTTCTCCACCAACGATTAATCCACCAACCAAGGACAAAGAATCGGGATAGAATTTTGCTTACTTGAGGAGATTCATGTCTATTGTCCTACAAATGATATTACATCTCTATTTATAGAGTGATTACTAAATAAATAAATAAAGGACTCTTGGAACTACCAAAAATGGGAAAAAGAAGAAGAATAATAAATGGATTTTTTAATTCACCACCAAGGAAGAATCTACCGATTAATGATAAAAAACCGAGATAGAATTTGCTTACTTGAGGAAATCTCATATATCCATCATATTCAAGTCTACTATCTTACAAATGAGATTGCACATCTATTTATAGAGTGATTACTACACAAAAGAAAAGATTCTTGGAATTACCAAAAATCAAATTGACTCTTAGGATTCGTCTAATTAAGACTCTTGAAAGTACCATCATGATGGAGACTCATAAAACCTAGGATTAAGACTTTTAATACCCATGAATAAAGACATTTATAGACCCTTGGAGTGCTAAAACTTGACATGAGGGGACACTTAAGTGTCAAAAGTTCGGAAATATATACTTAAGTGTCAAAATCGGAGAAGAATGATCAGTTAAATGCTAACAGCGAAAAAAATCCAGCCAAACTGCCACGTGTTCATTTTCGGTCGATTTTATTTGTTGACGGAGCATTTTTTTCAAAATAAAATATCCACGTGGCAATTTTAAGAAAAATAATTGTCTGAATCATACTAGAAAAAAATTTTAAAAATCGATTTTATTTATAAGAAAAAAACGGGAGAAGGGAAGAGGGTTCAGGTGAGGGCTATGCAACCCCATTGTTGTCGTTGTCGCCACCTTATCATCGCTAGGAAGGGTTGGCGACGGTGGGGCGAAGATCGGTCGGGGTCGCCGGGCCCTAGCTAGTGGCCGGCGACCCTAGCCGACCCAAATCTGGGGCGAGGGTTGTCAGCCGAGGTCGCCGACCATTGGCTAGGGCTTGGGGACCTCGGCCGACCTTTGTCCACCATCGTCGGCCCTTCCCGGCGATGGTGGGGCGGCAACGGCAAGGGCTACATAGCCCTCGCTCGATCCTCTCCTTCCTCCTCCTTTTAAAAAAAAAATCAAGTTTATAATAATATATATTTTAAGTTATTTAATATTGTTTAATTAATATATTTTTAAAATATCACGTCAGCACAAAAATGACGTCGTTTTAGCTGACTTAGTTTCCGGTGAACCACGTAAGCGATTTATATTATTAAAATAAGCCACGTTAGATTTCCGGCAACTTTTGCCTGAGTTCGCAATTAAGTGATCCAATTTTTAAAAAAAGTGGCACTTAAATATACATTTTGTAACTTTTGGCACTTAAGTATCTCCTTGTGCTAAGTTTTGGCACTTGGGCTGTACTTTTGCCCATGAATAAATGCATTTTACTAAGACTAGGTTCATTGTAAATAAGATAAGACTCTTCAAATTCGCCCGCCAAGCTTGGAAACTGAATAGTTATCTTAAAAGATCAACCAACGTCGATGGAATTCAATTGAAACAGCCTCCGTTTACTAGGTAGTCAATTAGTAGCCTCAGAGTCATTAGAAAGCTTGTAAATTAATAACCGGGTAGTTGATCGGCTATCATGAAATCGACAATTTCTACATTAAATCGAATCTTCAATGTAGGACCCATTAAATCAAGTCGTGATTTAAATTTTCATTTGCTTGCATGAATAACGATTTGGTTGGATTATTCGATGAATGTGAAATGGACTGGAAAATCGTTCCATTGATCCTGATGCTCCGCATTAATAGCTTATGCCATCTCTTTCCCTCTCCCTATCCCTCTTCCTGCATAAGAGAGAAAAAGGCATTGAAACTTGCATTGCAAACAATCCATATTTGGATTATTGATTTGCTAAACAAGGTGATTTATACATCTAAAAGTAATATCTTCCGTATAGTTTGATGAGGGTGCGTAAATGACATGTTATGCGCAATCACATTCTTCTTTAAGCGAAAAGTAGGGAAAAAAATCATGAGCATAATGCATGGGACAGGTCCAATAAACATTAAGGATCGGTTTATTTCATTGAAAATTTATGATATGGGAAAATATTTTTCATAATAATCATTTTAAAGGAAAATTATTAGTTTTCATTTGTTTGGTGTTTAGGGAAGGTGTTCCTTTTTGTTAGAAGGAGAAGCCATTTTCCTCTAATCTAAACTTGTTTTTAATTCATGAAAAACATTTTCCATACATCAATTAGTTTTCCATAATCCAAACACCGAAAAGTCGAAAAATTATTTCTTGAAAACAGTTTTCTTTCAAACAAACATACTATAAGTTGTGTTTGTTTCACAGAAAATGAATGATATTTGACTAATTGTATCACATTCAAAAGTAAATAAATGAAAGATAATTTCATAATTCACGAAAATAGTTAGATATAAATTATTTTTTGTAATATAATATTTTCATTAATTGACTATAACGAGGAATCATTTTTAGAAATTCATTTGTCAAATCATTCGTTTTCATAGGAGAGAGAATAAGGATGATGGCATAAAAATAGTGGAGAAAGACGGATACCTAATTTGGACTACGGAGGTCTTCCACTTAGGTATCCATCTGTTTCGTAATAGTGCCGTTATACAACTCTCTCTCTCTCTCTCTCTCTCTCTCTCTCTCTCTCTCTCTCTCTGTGATTATGCTATCTACGCTGGACCAATGGACAATGACAAAATCTGGATCGTCGTCGTATCTCATTCAGCGTGGTTAAACCATACGCGGGCATGCGTAAATAGTAAGAGATCGTCGCCATAGCTCATCCATGGTTGGCTGAACTAGATGTGACCATGAGTAAATAGTAGAGATATCGACGTAATAGTAGAGAGAGAGAGAGAGAGATGTGGTTGTGGTTGTGGTTACAAGGTGGTGTTGCATTGTCGGCAATGATCGCAACATCATTTCGAATGTAATGACGGCAATGACGACAATGGCAACAGCCATGGCAAATGATTTACACAATATAGGAAGCAAGGGATGGGGTGAGGGTTCTTCAATCACATGAATTTGAGAGAGAGAGAGAGAGAGGTCTTTGTATCCTAATGTGAGTTTTAATAACTAGACGCACTTGTAAAAAATTAGGAAAATTACTAAGAAAGTCCTAAATCAATATCGATTTAATTCTAAAATTTTCAACTTAGTCAATTTAATTTTAAAATTTTGACAATTTATCAATAAAGAAAATGATTGAAGGATTCATCTAGAATTATGTGGTCCAATAACAGCCCATCTTTTGGCCTAAAAGCCAGTTCAAATACCATAAGATCCTGAAGCCAAGTGTTAACGCATTTTGCACAAGGGAAAGATTGAGGTTCATGGCTGAAGTAAACTGATAAGCATTGGTGACTATTTTTTCTAAAGAGCCATTCTCAATGCCTAGTAAACCAATCTCAATCGGGATAAAATCCAACCATTTGATCGACTTATCATATGTCAAATTGATTGGACATTTATATTAGCAAATTCACCAAAATTTCAACATCACTTATCTACTCGCCGCACCATAGGAAAACGCCGGTACGATACCAGCACATGTGAGCCCTACGCATTTGAATTTGTATCCCAGAGACCATCATAACCAATGAGTTATTTGTACTGTGTTTGCATGTGCATGCACCTGATGCGTATAAGAGCAATAAGAAGGCAACTTTTTTTAATAAGTGGGAGACTAGATGTCAAAGATCAGCATCCGCGTTGCAAGCAATTGTCATTTCCTTCACGTCCCTTTTCTAAGTGTCCTTCACGATTCTTTCATCATTTGATTCTCGGCGTCGTATGGGAAGATTACAATATTGATGATTTGATCTCTACTCAACCCGAATTGTTAATATAAGTGCCGGACGATCTGAAATTCGAACCTAACTCCTGATTTTAGGTCCTGATTTCTTCATTTGAGAGGGAATCTATTAATTTCTTTTTCCTTAAGTAACCAACAGGATTAAAGAATTTATTCATGCTACATAAGCTTTAAGACGCACGAAAGGGGACGGAACTGTGTTTTATAGGCCGCTCTTGAGCATTTTAAATGGTCAAGCATGCGCTAGCTATGCGTCATCCACACAAGCAATGTCCGTTTTCTAATTTGGATTGAAAGCGATCCGGCGGAAAAAAATTGAAGGCGCATGGGATTGACGAGCTGGAAATCAGGCGTGCACGTTTCATTAAACAAATGACAGTGTAAACCCGATTACCGAATGCCATTTTTTGTAATGAGAACGCAGAGGCACGAGTTCGGAGATTCCGGCTACTTGAAACTTATAAATGGGTCAAGCTCATTATGCTGACTTACGACTTTTAATTTGACCCATTTAAATAATCTTTGTCTTTTTGTCAATCTTTTGTTATTAAATGAGCTTTGGACCCATTTTGATAGGTTTACCTAAAAGTCCATAGAACGTTTTCCAAACTTCATGAAGCCATTAAGTCCAAACCTTTGGCCTTTGTAGTGGTCCTAACTTAAGGCACTTTACATATAATTGGTAGGACTTAAATAGGCGATCTCCAGCTTTCCGAGCTAGGATTCCTCTACTGCCCTAACCAATTATGCCAACCTTGGGAGGTTAATCGCGTTTAGAATGATTGGAGACTATTGTTACAATCGGACAATCCCTCGCATAATATAAGGTTAATTTCTAGGGAAACTCCAAATATGTGTCCTAAACACATCTAGCCATACGCTTTGAAAAAGATATGTTATCGATTAACTATCTATTTGTACCGTAGTGAGATTCTTAGGTGGTGGTTGCGTTTCATTTTTTTGTTACATTACTTTATTCGATTTGAAAGATATAGGGCCAGTACATCAGAAGCACAAGAATCGGAATGAACTAGAGAGGACGTGAGAGCAGTGACAACCCCAACGAGATCAGATTTTTGGATGCCAAGAAGAAAGTCAAATTGACAGGAAATACTAGTAAGACGCATGTATCAACAATGTTAGGGCATGAGACGTTAAAAATAATATCTATGAACTTGTTCCGACCTAAGATAGCATATTGGTTTTATTTCAAATTGAGATATCGAAGAGGAAATTGAAATGCCCGACCAGCATTAGCTTTTCTTGAAAAGGAAGTGATCAAACCCCAATAGCTTTTACTTTGTTGTCAAAACGTTAATAATTTTATTACGTAAATGTTCTGAGAGACTACAATACATAGTAGCTCCAAAGAGTTGAGGGGCGATAAGATACCCAATTCATAGGTTGGGCTACTTAATCCGCAATCCTATTATACTCTATTTTGTAGTGGCCTATCTGGAACTTCTTCTTTCGGGCTTGGGCCTCCATGATAAAAGCTCTTGCATCCCAACCCGATTGATGTAAGGCCTTCTTATCGCCTTCTCTAGATCAAAGTGATCTGCATCCAACTCTAAGCTCCTGTCGCCCTTCACTTCATCCCTCCGTAGGGTTGCCACAATTGCCATAGCCTTAGCTTGGAACATTGAAGCCACTTGCACCGAGTGAGCCAATCCATCGATTAACTTACCATAGCTATCTCGAAACACACAAGCGACAGCTCCATCTCTAGTTTCTTCCATGAAAGACCCATCCACATTTAGCTTTATCACGCCGTGGGTAGGAGGCGTCCATACCTGAGGTGAACTCTTCTGCTGGTTCAAGTCAGCTTGTTTATCATCTACCCATCTACTGACATTGTGATTTGTTGCCATGGCCGAGTCGATGAGTAGCTGGGATTCGGCTTTTGAGCTCGGAACACAAGATCATCTTGGGCCTTCCACGTCTGCCAAAGCAGTTGAGTAAGCAATTCAAAAGAGATTGAGGTATGATTGAAATTCACAGCCCATTTGTCTATTCTCGTCACGCCATGAACATCGATTGTGATTACTGCAGGGTTTTCCTCTATTCGCTTTGTCCTTCGGTAAAGAAAGAACAAGTGTTCTATAGTTTAAGGCTGTCGCTGGTACATAACACTGGTAGCCTCGTGTAATATTTCTTATTTTCACCAAGTACTCCTTGGTTGCTAGTAGGGGTTTCCAAAAAACCCATCCAATCCAACTCGAACATGACCCGAATACGAAATAAGTATGGTACATGTTTAAGGTCTTAATACTGTTCAAGTAACAATTATAAACACAAACGGTTTATATGTTTTAAGTCAAGTTAGGGTCGGAACATTATTTCACCCAAGCACATTAAAGGCTTAAACCCAAACACACCCACTCAAGCACATTAAAGGCTATCTCCTCTACAACTCCTTCTACTCGCAGCTCATCCAGTTCGTCTCATCTCACGGGTTCGTTGTCATCGCCTCTCAGGTCGGCCCCCATCAATCTCTCTCTCTCTCTCTCTCTCTCTCTCTCTCTCTCTCTCTCTCTCCATTTTCCATATGATTTGCTTCTTTTTCACGACTGACGCAGAACTTTAGAGGAAGGAGTATTATTTGTCTGTGGAAATGTTCATGGACGGGTTGGACGAAGCCTCGCGGTGTCACGTAAGAGCATTTCGAATTCCCTTTGTCATATTTTTTAATAAAAAACCCGAAACCCGACCCCATCCATTTTTTTGCTTCATGTTTTATGCATTTAGTGTCGGGTCAAGTCGGGTCGGGTAACATCAAGACTTGACTTGACCCGACCCGTTGACACCCCTAGTTGCTAGTGCATTCGAAGGGCACGCAAAATAACTTTTATATTTTCAGGTAGATCTATTTTGTTGTTTTTGGGAATAAATCTAGAACATAAATTCGTTTAGTAATATAATTTCATCCGAAATAAAATTTTTGTCAAAAAATAGATTCGAAGCAAATTTTCAACTTTTCTATTTTTGGAATAGAAATGATAAGCAAAAACTCTTTTCATCGCTTACACTCGTTATTAGTTGGCTGTCCACTCGGTGTTGCCCACCACTTGCCAACATCCTCCCCCCTTCAATCACCTCCCGCCAGTTGCCATTTACAGCTCACTATCCTTTGCCTCTCGTTAGCCGTTGTTGTCTGACTCACATCGTTGCTCGCTAGTCGCTTGGGAGGGATAAATTTTATGTTGTTATGAAATGAATTTTTATTCTAGGAGCAGAAATTTTGCATTGTTATCAAATATATATTTTTGCTCAAAAACTCGTCCAAAGAATAAAAATAAAAAATCTGTTTTTAGTTATAAATTGTGTCCAAAAATAGAATGATTATCATTCGCATCCAAACATAGTTGCCATTGGAAAATAATGAATTTGAGTTGTGTCTTTGCCAGCCATATTTTATTCCACAATGCTTAAGGGGTTTGAAATGATGAGGATGCTTGGTTTTGATTTGTGATGACCTGTTTTTCCATAGATAGTTGTATGGACCTATAAATATTCCTACTTTTGTTGGTGTCCACACTAGTTTATTTTCTAGAGGAAAGAACTTAAGGGGGAATATTAGAACTTCCTCTTCTAGATCTTGGTCAAAGATCTCGTGAATTTTTTGGTCATTCCATTTCATATCCTCTCTTTCTATCAAATTCAACACTATCCCAAGGTCTTCATTGTTTGATGGGCCTCCAATCACTCCTCGAGGTAGCCACTTATCCTCATAAATTTCTACTTTTTTCCAACCATCCATCTAAGTGAGGGGTGGATACCAATTCTACCTAAGATAAGGCTTTGCCATCCTCACGAGGGTAGAGCCTTTTCCCCATATGTAAAAAATCACAATGTTGGTGGAACAGGCCTCTGAAGACCCGGTTCCAAAGAAATTTTATCTTTTGAATTAATCTTTATGCTTGCTTTCCCAACATTGCCTCATTAAAATTGATTAAGTTTCTAAACCCCTATCCTCCTTCATCTTTTCTTGCTTTCAAGAGCTCGATTTCCTCCAATGCAAACTCATTTTATTTTCTTTGTTTTTCCACCAAAATCCTGCAATCTTTTGTTCAATAGTGAGGCCAATGGAAAGGGGGATTTAAAAAATTGACGTTGCGTACTACGACATCACTTGTACTACTGCTTTTAATAGAATTTCTTTCCCTGTCCTAACATCAACTTTTCTTTCTAGCCCTTTATTTTCAAATTAACTCTTGCAAGGATATAAGCAAACAACTCTATTTTATAGCAACTCAATCAAATGGGATTCCCAATTATTGCCCTAGTTTATTTTATTTTATTTTATTTTAGGAACTCTCATCTCAGAGCTCTAATTCTATCTCATGTAGCATGGGCAATCTTTGCAAAAAAACATACTTGATTTGTTGAGATAAAATGGCATGCCCGAACGCAAAACAATATTAGTTTAAAACTGTAGCTACATTATGACAAATGAAAATTTTCCATCTAGAAATAGTGTAAAATCATCCACAAAAGGTAAATGAGATAATGTTGGACATGCCCTATTCAATTTTATCCCCTTAATACTCTCTTCCTCCACGGCTCTCTTTAGTAGTGCTAAAGCCCATTTTAAGCATGCTGGCATCCAAAAAGCCCCATTCCACTCAATTGTATGCCTTCCTTATGTAAAGTTTAGGTATCGCTTAAAATTTTCTTTTTCTCTTCTAGATTCTTTATTGGTGAAGATCCCCCTAAACAATTAAAATATAATCCTGGATTTTGTCGTCCACCACTGAAAGCACTTTATTCCATGGCGAACAACTCAAGTAGCCAAGGTTTAAGTCTATTTGCTAAAACTTTTGAAATGATTCTATAAGTGAAATTACATAGATTTATAGGCCAAAACTATTCTAATCTTTTTGGATTCAGGGATTTAGGGATAAGGATAATGGGAGTTCTATTTAACTCAATTGAGCTAACCTGAATTAAAAACTGTTGTACCTCTCTATAAATATCTCCATGTATCTCTCTGCAATGATGTTATTAGAATTGCCCGCACAAGCCTTCCGGCTTGGGTGCCTTTAAAGATCCTAATTAGATGACCGTTTTTGTTATATCCTCTAATGTCACTTATCTGGTTAAAGCACGATTGTTATCCCCCTACCATTGCACAACAATCGATCAATGGTTGGTTGAAAATCCTTATCCCTTGCTATGGTATAATTTTTTTTTTTGAAGAAATCAATCGTCTTTTGTTTGATCTGGGATGGTTCTCCAGTCCACTTATTGTTTGAGTTTTTCAGCGTATCTTTAATTTTGAGTTAAATATCCAATGCGAAAGGACGAACTCCCTTATCATGATAGAGACTTCTAGAATTTCCTCTTATATCCCTGTAACTGCCCCAATTTCTCTCAACCTCTTTTAGAACTTCACACTTCTAATATCTCTAAGATCAACTATTTTTATGAGATTTCTCATCTAAATAAAAGATAGTAAAATTTCAAAGACTCACCTTCCACGTATAGATTCATGTTATGCTTTTGCTGAACCCTCATCTTTCTCTGTTATCCATTCTATTAAGCAGCTTATTAAACATATTCCTTGAGAAGTTAAGGAGTATGTCTAGTCCTCAAAATTTGATGAGCATCCTATCCTTGCTACTCATTAAGAATATTTTGTAACCCTTCAAATTCCTTTTAATTTTTCATGATAATGGATACAATAAGGTTATATGCACATTCAGTTTGGTACCATTAGACTTACTTTGTCCTTTCACGAAAGGAAATGGTTACTTGTGGTTGTGCGTATGGCTCTTTTAGACACTCATTTTTTGGATTATCAACATACTTGCATTGGTACCATCTAGACTACCCTTAATGCATGAACACTATTTGTTATGCTATTTCCAAATTTTAACATGGCTCTTTTAGACCCATGGCTTCTTTCGGCCGTTAAAGTTTAGCTATTTGCATTATCAAATGGTTTATCGAGCTCACAATCATGCTATTAACTTCAACTTCCCTAGTTCTGATGATGCTTTATTCTCTTCGATGGTTAATGATTTGACTTCCTATATCCATGTACCTAAACAGATTCCATGAGATTAGCTAGTTAGGTTACCCTTAGACACTTGGGTAACTAACTATAAGAAGATTCACCAAAACTCTAGGCTGATTCAATCCATAGCGTCTCAATTTATCAAAAAAAAAAGAAGATAGCAAAATTCAATAAATTTAGTAGGGAAAATGAATAAATTTCTTCAATCTTTCCTATTATGTTTATGATGCAACCTTATGCAACTCATGCTACAATGAAGTTGATCATTCAGATCCAAAAAATTTGAATGAATTTTTTAACCAAGAGGGATGGCCCATTTATTACTACAAGAATCTCGAATAGGGCATTGTTTTTGGGATATTGATTGCCGATGTTCCCTTTGTACAAACCTTCCAAATGAAGAAGAAGAAGATAGACTGTCTAGAAGAAAGAAATTGTCAAAAGATAGTATTTATCAAAGTTATTTTGATGGAGACCGTAGTATGAGACCTCTGGGTGAAGATGGGGGAAGTATCAATTCCTGGTCTCACATGGACCACCTCGATCACAACATTCTCCATTGGTCCCTGAACCACCTCCTTCACCATTGTAGTCCCCATCCAAAAGGAAACCCTCACTACAAAAACTAGTTGTCTCACCTTTTCAAATGGGTTAAGAAAAACTCTTTTCCTTTAAAAATACCCACAGCACCTCAACCTACAAGTTTTCCAAAACCAGAACCACCACATATCCTTCCATTCGTTTGTATGTTCCAACCTTTAGATTTTCCATCTTTGGAAAGATTTAATTCTATTGCTCCATTCTTGGCACTATAGGAATTTACAAATGCTCAACATCAGTTTCATCATATGTCTAAAGTCCCATACCCCATAGATGTTGATGATCATGGCAGACAAAAGAGAGTCAATGCTACTAAAGCTATTCTAGATTGGCAGTCAGAAAATGCTTTGATACAAAATAATGCTCTCAAGATAATTGACACCAAACTTTCAATTGTCCAAGCTTGTCTTGATCATGTTGACCAAAGGGTTGATCGGCTTTGGTCACAAATAAATTGCTTGAGACATTCCAAAAGAGATTACAACATATGGAACCTAGTAAATGCGTTCCTCCTCATTATTTGGAGGATTAGACTACTGAAATGAAAAAATTGGGGAGACAAATTAATCTCCTATAAGGAGGAAAGTTTGCTCCTCCTTCAAACCCATTTTCCTAGCCTTGGAAACCAACTCGAATGGAAGTGATTCCTCCCAAGGCTATATCAATTACCTCAATCATTGAAGAAGCTTCAAAGATGGATTGAAATGATATAGTTACACTTCGAAACCACATAAGATAAAAAGGAGAGGCAAAAAAAGACTAGAGAAGAAATGAAACCAGTTCACGAACCTTTCCAAGAGTCTCTCTTTGCTCATATAGTCTCAAATTCACTTGAGGCTTTCTTGCGAGACCAAAGTCAACAAATGTTACCAACCATTGCCGAATTCAACTACACTAAACAAAATAACTCCTTTGATCTAAATCAACTTTAGGATCAAATTCCTATCTTTCTAAAAATACTTTACCCACTTAGCCCAAAACATCAACCTACCACGAACTTGCTATCTCTATAGCCGACCTCCTAAGGAAGAAATGGAATCAAATTCATATGAGCTAGACGTAATTAATCTTCTTGACCCAAACCCTAATCATAGGTCTTCGACCTCAAAATACTACTTCACGCTCGGCAATATTCTATATTTTAAATAGCTACAAAGATTACAGGAAATTCATACTTGGCTCAATACTAGAGCACTTACTATCGAAAGTCGGTATGATACGTTGATCAAGTTTGTGAGCAAATATAAATTATAATTTTAATGTGCATTGCATAATAACTTTAACTTAAATGTCATTTGGTAAAAACTATATTTTGTAAAAGACTTTTGCTAAAAAATTTTTTTATAAAAAATAGTTTTAAATATTTTTTGATCTAGTCACCAGTGGCCAAAAAAGTTGTCGGCCAATTGTCGTTGACTAGATATAGCCGCCAAATAACTTCACCTAAGGTCACGTGACTTCAAGTGTCGCTTGGGTCATGGCAACTGACGGTTGTCAACACAAGCGACCCTTGGCCAGCGGCTGTCGGCCTCCATTCGACTTCTTTGAAGAAGATGAATAGTGAATGAGATTTTTATTCCGAGAATGCTACTTTCCAAAAGACCTCTGAACTTGCTTTAGGTTAATGGCCCTTTAAAGTCCTTTGGAAATGCAATTGCATCTAGCCGAAATCCTCCAAAAAATGAACCAAATGTCTTTGCATTTGGCCAAACCCCTTGAGAGCCCAAAGAACCATTCCAAATGCTGAACCAAATGGGGCCTAAGTCTATAAATAGACTCAAAGAAATTCTATAGCATCTTCCCCTATTGCAAATCCCTTCTATGGGAAAAAAGAATATTGTAGATAGATGCCAATGATGAATATTGGACTGTTATTGCTCTTGGAAAAATTGATGAAAAGATTCACACAAGCGGAAATGCATTATCAATCTATGTTTAAAGAAATCCTAGCACTACAATGTGGCATTAAGAAATTTGAGTTTCATCTTATAGGATATCATTTCCTCATGAAGATGGATATGTCATCATTTTCTCAAATGTTGAAATTCAAGTAGAAGTAGGTACTGCCTCCTCAACTTCTTATGTGGACATAATAGTTTTCAAAGTATTTCTTTAAAACCAAACATGTTGTAGGAAAAAAATATACTTGCTAATTTCTTTTGACAACTCAAAGAATTTGTTGATACTACATCAATTAATATGTATGTGGCAAGAAATCTAAGAGGAGCTTTTAATACTAGAGAAGTGAAGCCCAAGTAGACTTCACACTAGATCAAAAGTTCCTAAGCTCATTAAAGACAACACTCTCTTTTACAATCTTGGAAGACTTATGTTGCATTATCATTTCAAGGTTTTTAGTGATTATAAAGGACTTATTCTTCACCCAAGTGTACTAAATCCAAAGTATCCATTCTTTTGTCCTCCATATTTCTCCCCAAATGAAGAATTCCCAGCAAAATTCAAATGATTTTATTGGTATATTTTCAATCTCTATACCATTGTTATTGAGTTTCCAACAACCAGGATGCCTTTTATCATTAGCAAGATCATCTAAGGAAAAGGCAAACATAAATATTTTGGGGGAAATGCTCAATTGGTTTAAACCATTGGGGGCATGGAAAAATAAATGCACAACTCCGAGCATGCAAACTTGACCTAGAACTCCATACAATTCTTTTGTTCTACAGGCCCTAGTTATTTGTTAAACCTAATGGAAATATGTGTAAACCTTTAGCAGATGTTGGAATATCCACATATAAACCCTAACTTGTTCCAAATAAGATGTTTACTCTTCCTTGAAGCGTACAACTAGCGGCAGCCTATGGCCCCTCTAGGTGACGACTAGCAACCCTTGCCGGATTCGGGGGATGGTTGTGACCCTCGCCTTAGATCTAGGCATGGGCTTGTAGGCCCTCACTAGCGGTTGGCTAGGGTTGCCAACTATTGCCCAAGGCTTGACGACTAGTGACCCTAGTCGACCTTTCCCCCATCACCATTGGCCTTTGCTAGCAATGGCGGGCGGCGGTGGCGGCGACGAGGGCTATGTAGGCCCTTGTTGAACACTGCTCCTTCTCCCTTTTTTTAATTAAGTTCTTTTAATTTTTTTAAGAGATAAGTGCAATACAAGTCTTAAAACTTGTCACAAATGTGCAAGTGAGTCTTAAAACTTGCAAAAAGTACAATTGAGTCATAAAACTTGTCAAATTAGTTCAATCGAGTCCTAAATTTAACATTGTCAAACTTATTAACGGAAAGTGTTGACATGGTGCTGATATGGCATTTTTTAATATTTTCTCTCTCCCACGTGGCAAATAATTTTAAAAAAAATGGCCACGCACACAAAACGGCACAGTTGTTTGGTTTCCTTTTTTATTTTGCACGATCTTTTCTTTCCTTCCCCACCTCCCGAGCATCCCCCTCGTGATCTTCCTTCTCCACTCTAACTCATGAGTGTCACGCCCCGAACCCCGAGCACGCGACAACCCCTTCTCTTGGTTGATTGAAAGCGACGTCCCAGGACTCGTCGACGACCATTCATTTTAATGTTTCGTTATGCGCAAGCGGAAGACGAACCATCCCCAATCCAACAAACAATCAATCAATCAATCCGGGATAGAGGGATGAACAACAAGAACAACCATCACTACTCACATTTATACAATTAACTAGATTAACCAACGGAGGATCGTTTTCCGATTTACAAGCCTGACAACGGGGGCCGATCCATCCTCTAAGCCAAAACCAAAAGGGAACTAGGCTAGGCTAATCCAGCTATACAAAGTGAACCCTCGGGTTCAACACCACGGTCACTCGGACCCATCGGACTCGGCTCCGCCAAGTCGATCACTGGTGAAGTGGGGGCAGGATTCTCCACTGCGGGTGCGCCATTCTAGGGGACTGAAAATGGTTAACCACGACGGGTTGAGATAAAATCTCAGCGAGTTCTTCCCCTAAGCCCCGGTTAGTACACCAACTCAACTTGGGGTATCTCTCTAGAACCACCCCTCACTCAATCCAACCACAAACAACCAGCAATCAGCAATCAAACCACAGACAGGGTCAACCAACAAACAAAAGTCGATTCGCATACAACCTTACCCGGTATGCCATACCCTGCACGTTAATCCTCATTCAATGCAAGCAATGCAACCAACAATTGAATAGTCGGTTCGCATGCAACCTTACTCGGTATGCCATACCCTGCACGTTATAAGTCAGCACAATACACGCAATGCACATGGCCGTTAGATGATGCAGTTCATCAATCACATGCGAGTCGCGTCACAAGCGATCTCACCTGGCCATTGTCACACCCTGCACGTTATCAATTCATGCGTGCGTGCCTTAAATGATATGATCACCTCATGCATAATCGGAACCAATGATGCCATGTTTTCTCATGCACTCTTGCATCCACACATGTTCCGATTATTACTGCCCCACATGGCTACAACCAAGGCGCAACGGCGCTACGGTGCCCTTCCTCCGTATCCCTCGACTCTCCCGAGACCGCATGCCCAACGAACGTCAAGGGATACTCTCCCGAGACCGCATGCCCAATGAACGTCAAGGGATACTCTCTCGAGACCGCATGCCCACAGAACGTCAAGGGATACTCTCCCGAGACGGTGGTTTCAACTTAGTGATCATGCAAGTATACAATCACAACCCACTTATTATCTTTGAGCATTAGCCAATGCGCACATGCTTACATATGAAACCTCAAATCATTTCTCACAAAAGCGGTCCATTTCCGGTGTCCCTCGGACAAACCATTTTCCCCATCTTTCTCATAAAAGTGGTCCATTTCCAGAAAAATCACTTTCTTTCTCATAAAGGCGGTCAATTTCCGGTGTCCCTCGGACAAACCATTTTTCCCTTTTTGTGAAATTCACACGATTCATGCGAATGCTCATGCCACGACACATCAATTTCACTTCATATGATCAAGACACATGAAATTATGCACAATTTCACTTCCGGATGAACAGCAGTGAATGAACGATGTCGTGAATGCAGTGAAATTTCCGAATTTAATAATTAAATAATTTAATTCAGAAATCACATAATTTAATCAATAAATGCAGAAATTAAATAAATCAATTAACTAAAACAATTAATCAATTTAATCAAGCAAAGCATGCTTAATTAGCACATAACACACAATTAAGCATAATTAAACAAGATTAAGCTAATCTAATCTTAACCCTTAATCTAACCACCTATCTTAGGGCTAATGCACTTAGTTAAACATCTTAATCATCCCTTAGCACTAATTAACCCAACCCTAAGCAAGTTTAGGCACTAAATAGGGATTAGGGGCTAAACTCACCCGTTAAGCGGGCCGGCGACACGGGCGCGGCGGCGACGACGAACCCGACACCTGAGGACATCTCTCCCAACACTCCAAGGCGGTCCCGGGCAGAAATCACAGCAGCAGCCTCTGCTCAAACTCCAAACTTCAAAAGACAAAGACCTTTGCAAAGGGGAGGAAGCTGGCTGGTCGGAGCAAAAATAAGCTGGCCGGAGCTCCGGCGAGCTGGTGGCCGGTGATCGGAGGCTCCCCGGGGTCGAGGGGAGTTGCTGGAGGCTGGGATGGGCGGTGGTTTGGTCGGAAATGGAGGAAAACAGCAGCAAAGGCGAAACGTGCGTCACCGCGTGAACAGTAGGCGGTCGGCGAGCAGCCGGCTTCCGGCGGTCGTACGGATCGACCGGAGACTCCTTTCTCCGATCAGCCGACGCTATCTGAACTTTTTTCGTCTTCTGAACGCAACGGCGGGTGGCACGGGTCGAGATTCACACGGGAAGGCCATGAACAACTCAAATTTCGGTGAGAGGTCGAAGCTGAAAATTGCGGGGAAGAAGAAGGAAACAAGGGGAGAAAGGGCTGCGATTTTTGGAGAAGATGAAGAGGAGAGAGAGAGTGAAGTGAGGGCTGGAGATAGGCCTCATCAATGCCATAAATGCTTGCTTCAAATCCCAACCAAATGACATCATCTTCTCTCTCTTCCTTTTTGACTTTTCTCCAAAATATCCAAGGGCATTTTGGTCATTTCCACCTTGCACATTTCCCAATGTGCCCTTGGGCTGAAAATGAAAGGCGGGCCTAGGAAATGGGCCGGAAAATGAATAGGAACGGGCTCGGGAATTTATTGGGCTCGAATTGGCTCACGTTTGGATAACGGGCTAGGACGGGTGAGGGCTCGGTTGGGTCCAACGGGCTCACTTACTTTCCTCGGGCCTTCCACGGTGGCCATCCCACCTTGGGCGTGAGGCCCACACTGATTTTTCCGGCCCACGTCCTCGTAGGCTCAATTCCTCGGTCCGTAAACCCTTTCCCAAAAACTCGGCTCAATCGACACCGTCGACCAAGGAAGCATCGTTCAAAAGTCCATCCCTGGACATTCTCGAAAATTCGAAGTCCAATATTGGATTCACATGCCTTGTCAATTTCGCCCGAATGCCATTTTGGTACTACTCAGACTGACAGGCGGCTTTGAGGATTCACGCGTAACCGACTCGTGCCAATTCACGTTCAAGACTTCTCGACACATGGACGTCCTTGACTGCATGAAATTGTGAAGGATCGATTCTTATTTCAAAGTACACGATTATCAAGGATCGACATAGGGCTGTTCGCGGGTTCGATAACAATAGACGGAATCACCCGTTGTCCCATTATTTTTGTCCGCGAATCGACTTCTATTCGTCCCTGAAATCGGCCTGCATATCTACAGGATCGTCCTTACGCAAGTCTCACAAAACAGTCGTTTTCCCAGTCAAGTTCTTTAGTCGCACGAGTTCTGTCCTCATTAGCCTTTCCCCTCAAGGTCAGTATCTCAGGAGTGATCAGTTCCAAGTGAGATCAGCCAACAATGCATTGGCGAAATTCACGTTCATTCCTCCCTCAAAGGGCTTGAATTTTAGGATGTTACAATGAGCATCAAAATGCTGGATTACATGTCTTCTTCTTCCTCGATTCGTCTGAACCCTAACCCCAAGCTCGTCATTGTGTCGCTCATTTTGAATGAAATTGATGCTCAATTTCCCTTTGAACCCTAAGCCCCAAATTGAATTTGACGTTCTTGAGTTTTCTCGCGATTTGGGTCCTCTCACAAGTTAAAGTTCGATGGCTATCGTTATCTGGAGTTCATTGAGCTCGAGTTCGACGCCCATCGTGAGTTCATGTTCTCTTCTTTGACGATCGCCATTTCGTGCGAAGACCTGACTTGCGGGAGTCTCTATGGTAGAGTGAGCGGCGTCAACAATGGAGACGGGGATGGCAATGACGACTACGACTCCTCCTTAGGCAGGTATCACTCTCCCCAAGATAGCTTTTGGGTATGCCATGGTAATGCTACAATTTCTTTCATTTTGCAAATGCGCCTTTATCTTTGCATTATAGCATTTTGGTCTTGCTCACTAGGAACATAAGGGATAAATAGGCACTACAGCCTTCTTCAAGCATTTAGGTCTCACTTATTAGAACTTTCACTAAAGTTTGATAGTGCATTACAGAATCGGCACTCAACAAATATTGAATTTGTTTTTTGTTACATTCATTGAAGACTATGTTTTCTCTTTAGCTATTCATGGTGACGGCAATGGTGATGGCAATGGCAACGGATACAGCGATGGTGACGATGATAGAGATGGTGATGGAGACGGCAATGACGATGGAGATGGTGACGGAGATGGTGACAGAGACGGCGACGGCAATGGAGATAGTGACAACAATAGGTGATAGCTTTTATTTTTCTTATGATTGTCGTAACTTGTTTCTTGTTACATATGAGTGCTATAAGGGTTTGTGGAGACGCTACTGCAATTGAGATATAAAGGAGATTAGATGAAAAGTACAATGATAGAATGATTTGCTGAGTGGTTGCTAACAATGTGCCTATTTTGTGATGTGATATTTTCATAGCCGTCATAATCTATTTAGCTTATATGTATTCTCTAGTTGGCTATTTAATGGCGATGGGTAGGGAACATTTTCTTTCTTTTTTAAAGATATGTTTAATTTAAAATTTAAACAAACCTACATAATTTTATGATTAAATGTGGTTTTTATTTTTGTTCCCCCATAGGTCCAATGGTCAGGAACAAAGTTTATGTCAATGTTTTCTTTTGAGGTAAATTTCAAGTTGGACCACCCTTGGAATATGTAGGTGGAAGGATTGATGTTGTTGAAATAAATTTAAGTAAACGTTCATTGTCTAATATAATTAAAGTTATTGAGGAGGCTTTTGGTGTGTGTGAAATAGAAAAACTCTTTTACAGAGTTCTTGGAAGTACGACTCTTGAAGATGGAGTAACTCTTAGGTATTTATGGGAAAACTCTGATATGATGAATATTGACCTGTATGTTGAGCATGTTGATGATGAAGAGACAGGAGCTGAGATAGGGGGCATTGAGATAGAAAGTGAAAGTATGTATAATGTGAATGTGGAAAGAATTGACAATTTGGCTGGTAATGTGTTTGAAAATATGATTGGGAATATTGATAATGATGGAAATCGGGTTGATGTTGCCAATAGGGATGTAGATGAGGGTGAGGATGATGATGCATCTCATTTGGTGGATGTGGAACAGTTGAGTGACAACACTAATCTTGAACTAATTGATGCAAGGAGAAAATTGAACGAATTTTCAGCAAGGCATAAGCTCAAATTTAGCACTTACAGTGAGGCACTTGGTACTTCCCAATCATTGGATGAGGCTCGGCTGGTAGATGCTTATGGATACGAAATAGAGTATCATTATTCAAATGAAGAAGATAGTCTTCAATCAAATTTAAATGATGAGGGTGACGAAGAGGTTGAAGTTTTTACTTTAAAGAGGAAAAGTAGGTTCCCATCATATGAACAAAATGGTGCAAATCCAATATTTATTGTTGGCATGACATTTGAGGATGCAACTGAATTTAAAGATGCAATTTTGAGGTATTTAGTAGCTGAGCAAAGAGTATTTAAATACACTAAGAGCACAAAAAGATTTGTAAGAGCCGAGTGTGCCCAGAAAAATTGTAATTGGATGATTTATAGTGCTCTTGATAACAAGACTGTGTCATTTCATTTGAAAAAGTATATAGATGAGCATATATGTAATATCACTTTTGAGAATAAGAGAGTGTCTAGTTCTTACTTAGCTAAGTACTTCATGATTCTCATTTCTGCAATGCCTAAAATCAGTACACCTGAGTTAAAGAAATTAGTCAGAGAATAGTTTGGAGTAATGGCACTTTAAGTCGGTGTAGAAGAACAAAGCTAAAAGTATTGAAGGAACTGCAAGGTAATTATAATAAGGAGTATGCGCAAATGTATGACTATTTATGAGAGCTTTACACTACAAGCTTTACAAGCAATTTTTAAAATGAAAATTGAAATGCCACTACCAAATTCTCTACAATTATTTGATAGGGCTTACATTTGTTTTGATGTTTGTAGCAAAGGTTTTTTGGCTAGATGTAGGAAAATCATTGGATTAGATGGATGTTTCTTGAGAGGTTTGATTAAATGTGAGTTTTTATGTGCCATAGGCAAAGATGTCAACAATCAAATGTATCATGTGGCATGGGCATAGTGGTAAGAATTGAGAATAATGATACATATTGTTGGTTTATTGAATTATTGAAATTAGATATCGATACATGTGATGGCAACGATTGGACTTTGATAAGTGACCGGCAAAAGGTATGCAATGCTTCTTTTTTACTCATCTAGAAATTGATTGCAACACTACAATGCTTATCAATATTAATGTTTTGCTTTTGTTTTTGTTTCTTTGTTTCTTTTTTCGATATTTGTCAGGGTCTCATTCCTTCTATAGCACATGGGATGTGTGTAAGGCACACATATTCAAATTGGGGTAAAAAATACAAAGGAAGATAGTTAATGAGACAATTTTGAAAATGTGCCAAGAGTACTAATATGTCAGATTTTGAGGTGCATAGACAAAGGTTGAAGGAAATAACTCTTCAAGGTCATGATGATCTATTCCGTATTGAGCCAAAACACTGATGCAAAGCCTTCTTTAACACTAACATTAAATGTAATTTCATTGATAATAATCTTAATGGAGCTTTCAATGGGAGATGCATGGAAGCTAGGTGTAAGGCTATTGTGAGTATGCTGGAGGATATTAGAATTATGATTATGAATAGAATGCATACTCAGAGAGATGGATGTGCTAGGTGGACTAGAAAGTATGGTTCAAGGATTGTGCATAAGTTACATTAAAATATAATTGCTAGTAGGGATTGCCATTTGATATGGAATGGAGATGAATGATATGAGATTATGAAAAGTAGTGACAAATATGTTGTTGACTTGAATTTAAAAACTTGTTCTTGTAGAGCTTGAGAACTTAGTGGAATTCCATGTTGCCATACCATTTGTGCCATACACTATAAGAGAAATGAACCGAGTGACTATTTAGATAAGTGCTACAACAAGACAAAGTATCTAAGTGCTTATCAATTCATGATGCCTATAGTGAGAAGACAACTTTTTTGGAAGAAAGCTAATAAAGAAGCTCCTCAACCCCAACTGATGAAGAAGATGCCCGATAGGCCAAAAAGGAATAGAAAAAAACAACCAATTGAGCTTGTAAGAGTTGATAGAATGACTAAAGAGCATAAGCAAATGACTTGTTCTACCTGTAATATGGTTGGACATAACTGCAAGGGATGTCTTTTAAAAAATGTATTTCATTAACTAATTGATCATGTTAATGCTAAGCATGTTATTTTAATATGTTGTTAATTAATGTTTACTATGTGCTTCTTAGGCCAATGCTCGGGCCAATGCTCAGGCCAATGTAGGTACATCCAATGCTCATGCCAATGCAAGTATGGTTGAAGGTGATGCTCAATCTCAGGCTAATTTTAGTGGACCAAAACTTGAGAAAAGACAAGTAAGTTGTCATCTAACCATGTATTGAAAGTTTTATATGTCAAGGTTCCATTTTAACAATGTTAAATATATATTTAGGCTAAGGCTAAGGTTAAAGCAACAACTTGCATAAAGGCCAAGCTAATGTTTCTGCGAAGGTCAGTGCAATACGAGACAATAGTAGGCATGCTAATGCGTTTGCTCAGGCTAGTGCAAATGTAAGAGGGTGTAGCGCTAGTACAAATGTAAGAGAATGTAGTGGCATTACAACGGCCGATATAGGATGCATGGCTACTGCTGATATAAGATGATGCGGTGGTGAGGCCAATGCTTTTGCTGAAATTTGTTTTGATTAAGGAGAAGACATCTATTTTGCTCAAGCTAATGTAATAGCTAATGATAGACCTTGGAAAATTCTGGTAAATAATACCTCAATCCCCAAGCATATATGTGTTATGACTACATTCTCATATCGAATGAATTTTTATTATTTCAATTTAAAAGACCCACAACTGAAAATGAAACAATGCAAGGACAAAAGACGATAGTGGGGTTGAGTGTTGACACAAATCTTACGACAAACCTTCATATTCTCAACGTGAGTAATATTTTTAAATTTTCTAATAGCAATCACTTGTCTGTTTAAGCTAAAAGAATGCTCATTCTTATGTAGCATGGCAAAACTGGTAAGAGAATCTTTAACCTATCAGCTCTTTAAAAGCACGTTGCGGTAAAGTCAAAACCACTATTGCAACCCGAGGCTAACTCTCGACCTCAATCATGTCAAGTAATAAGAGCTTCTCGAAAGCATATTGTAGTGAAGTCAAAGCCATTATCGTAGCCTAAGGCCAGTTCCCAACCTCAATCATCATATTCAACAATAACTCCTCGAAAGCATGTTGCAATGAAGCCAAAGCCACTATCGCAACTCGAGGCTAGTTCCCAACCTCCATCATGTCATGTAATAAGAGCTCCTCGAAAGCATGTTGTAGTGAAGCCAAAGACACCATCACAACCCCAAGCAAGTTCCTACCCTCAATCATCTCATGTAACAACAACTCCTCAAAAGCATATTGCGGTGAAGCCAAAACTACTATCGCGATCCGAGGCCAGTTCCTAGCCTCAGTTGTCTCATGCTACAACAGCTCAAAAACATGTTGTCGTAAAATGAAAGGTGCTATCACAACCCGAGGCTAATTTCCAGTCTCAGTCATATCAAGCTACAAAAACTCCTCCAAAGCTTGTTATATAGCCCAAGAATTATAAATAAAGTAAAGGCTAAACTTGGACCACTGAAGACCATAGAATTGGATTGATATATTTGTTGAAATGGTGTTGTTTGATGAATTATGTCAATTATTAGCTAGTTTTCTATGTAAGCCATATGTAGCTTTTATGTGTAGAAAATTGAAAGTGTAGATTTTGTTGAACATAACCTTTTATGCATTGAAAATGCATGCATGTTGTTAAATAGAATATTCATAGTTAATTATTAGTTAGATACATGTGTAGCTTTTATACATAGAACCTTTTGTGCACTGAAAATGCGGGCATTTTGTTGAACAGGTCCTTTTGGGCGCTACTACTATAATGTTTATGTATGAATCTTCATTTCAGTTTAAAATCTGGACTTGGCAGACAAGGTGGTGAGATTGTGCTTTACAAGCAATGGGGCTTCAAGAGTTTGGGAAATGATGTGTGAATGAATCATATTTTAGTAAGTTATATGAAATGCTTGGTTTTGGTTTTGATAATGCACGAAAGTGGTTGTTTTTAGGTGATTTCTAAATTGACCATGAAGAATTTTCACACTTCCAATACTTCTGTCATCTTCTTTCCAATTTCTTTTTATCATCGTCTTCTGCTTGGGAAAACATACGCACTTTGTGTTTGGACACTTTGTTCGCAACATAGAGGAGGGGATTATTTTAACCAAATTCTTAATTTGTTCATTTAGTTATGATTGAATTTATTTTAGATGTGCAGTGTGAAGTCTTAAATGTGTGTTGAAGGTGGCATAAGTTTGTACAAGAGATAACTCCTCTTACATTAGAGTGAATACGTGAGTGAAAGGGTTCCTTAGATATGGTCTTGGTTCAAGAAAAGAAAACATTTAATCATTCTTGGTCATAATTAAAGTTATTTCCAATGAGTTAGCTTAAAATAGTTCAAGCAAAATATTTGATCACACTTTGCAACTTTACATTGTTTTTAACACTTTCTATTTGTAAATGTTTGTGGTAAGCTTGTTATTACAATTTTGAAAAATCAACTATAAACAATCTTGACCACATAATAAGAGAGTTGTCACCTTTTTTCGAAGTAAAATTTTTATTTTGGTGGTAATGGCTTATACAGTGCTATTAACAAACATATAAATCAAACAACATTTTTTCAATGCGAAGTGTAATTTCCTCACACAGCAAGCAGTTAGTCTTACAAATGTACAAACTCACATTAGATTTCATTCTCATCTCAATTACCCACAACTAGTATTGAAACTTACAAACTTAGAAACAAAGTACTATATGGAAGATTTAAAAAATTCCCACCAACTTTCATGTTGCATATAACTGATACGATGATATAAAATATTCATAGAATGAACGCCAATTGATATAACATATTTCCTTTCTTCACTCGTGCAAGTTCCTCTTTTAAACGTCTATTTTTCACCTTTTGAATCTTCATTTCAGCTAACAACAAGCTCACATTGACCTCGTCACGCCTTGATTGGCTTGATTCACACAATACTTGATTTCTTTCAAGGAGGTCAACTATCATATCCCTCGCAGATCTGGTATTTTTGGATCAATCCGCATGAAAAAATCACAGCAACTTGGACCATCAAACTTAGCATATCCATGGAACCTTCTTCTTGCATTTTTCCTGGTCTTTGCTGTAAAAATTAGTGATTGAAGACCATAATAATATGTTGGCTCTGAGTTGACCTCATTAAGAGTTACACCACTTGATTCAAATGTTGGCACCCTCATTCTTCTAGGCGTCATAATATAAGAACGTAATAAAAGTATATCGGTTAAAATCTTGATATATCACCAATATCTTTAAATAGATTATTAGGTGAAACATATTGTCAAGTGAAGTAATAAATATAAATAGAGAACAAATACAAGCACTAGATGTACACACATGTATTCTATCTATACTAGAACCAATATCCTATGTAGAATAAAATAGAAACTAAAGTTCCTATTAGTACTCAAATCATGTCAAGCAACAAGAGCTCCTCAAAATCTTTCTATATTAGGAAGGTGTTGTAGGTGTCAAATGAACTCAGGAAAATGAAGACTTTAAATGGTAATTCTTTTGCTATTTTCTCATTCTCGTGGAAAGGCAAGATAGTGGAGCTTTACACACTAATTGTCATTACTTATTCTTTGCTAAGGTTTGTGCTTCGTTTGCATAACGCAATGAAAAATATCTCTTGGATCTCTTAGGTAGTAAATTTTGCATAATGCAATGTGTTTACTTGAGAGATTTGGGAGATGTTTTTCATCTCCAAAAAACATCTCTCTTTTAATATTCTCTGGATGAACAAGCAAGCATAACTTACTTTACATTGTAGTAATGTTCTAATTTGTTGCTAGTATTGGAGAATGCAAAAAAAAACTATAGTAAGAAATGCGCAAAATGCTTAATGATGATGTAGAGATTTAAGAATCAAAAGCACCTTTGCCTATTTATCTCTCATGTCCCAGTATTGAAGTAAAAGTTCCTAAAAAGTTTGTGAATAGCTAAAGAGAAAAATAGTCTTTAGTTCAATGTAACAAAAAAACAAATTTGGTATTTGTTGGGTGCCGATTTTGTCGAGTGCAAATTCTATAGTACAATATCAAAATTTAGAGAAAGTTCCAATAAGTGAGACCTAAATTCTTGAAGAATGTTGTGATGCATATTTATCTCTTACGTTTCTAATGAGCAAGACCAAAATGTCATAATGCACGAGGAGGAGTCACTATAATGCCCAAACACTGAAATCTCTATTTTCATATGCTATAATCAAAAGCGCCTTTGCAAAACGAAAGAAATTGTAGCATTACCATGAATACCCAAATGCTATTTTGTGGAGAGTGATACCTATGCGAGGAGGAGTTGCAGTTGTCATCGCTGTCCCCATCTTCATTGTCGTTGACGCCGCTCACTCTACCATGGAAACTCCCGCAAGTTAGGTCTTCGCACGAAGTGGCGATCATCAAAGAAGAGAACACGAACTTGCGATGGGCATCAAACTCGAGCTCTATGAACTCCAAATAACGGTGGCCATCGAACTTTAACTTGCAAGGGACTCAAATCACGAGAAAACTCGAGAACATCAAATTTGATTTGGGGCTTAGGGTTCAAAAGGAAAGTGAGCATCAATTTCATTCAAAGCGAAGCGACATGATGATGAGTTTGGGGTTAGGGTTCAAATGAATCGGGGAAGAAGAAGACATGCAATCCAGCATTTTGATGCTCATGAATTAGAGAGTGGAGAAGGAAGATTAGGAGGAGGATGCTCGGGAAGAAGGAAGATCAGGAAGGGGATGCTCAAGAAGTGGGGAAGGAAAGAGAGGGGGCTGGGGGAAGAAAAGACAAGATTGTGCAAAATAAAAAGGAAACCAAATGACTGCCATTTTGTGTGCGTGGTCATTTTTAAAAAAATATTTGCCACATGGGAGAGAAAAGATTAAAAAATGCCACGTCAATGCCATGTCATCATTTTCCGTTAATAAATTTGATGGTGTTAAATTTAGGACTCGATTGAACTAATTTGCCAAGTTTTTAGGACTCAATTGCACATTTGTGACAAGTTTTAGGACTTGTATTGCACTTATCCCATTTTTTAATTAATATTTACATGAAAATCCACTTTTGGGGCAAAATGATGTCGTTTTGCACCTTCATTGTTGAGTCGGCTTTCCAAAATAAGCTATATTGGATTTCAAACTATTTTCCTTCGTCGGGCTTAACACTTAAATAACCCAATTTTTAAAAAGTGGCACTTAAATGTACATTTTGGAAATTTTGGCACTAAGTGTCCACTTGTATCAAGTTTTGAAATTTGTGCTATATTTTATCTCTAAAGAACCATTTCATGAATACAACATGTGAAATTGTTGATGAATGCAAAAGATTTGGCTTGAAATAATTCTTAGTTGTTGGATGATGTACAAAAAGTCATTCTAGCAAAATATTATTCATGATATTATAGTAGTACTATTCATGGTATTATGGAAACTAGGGGTGTGCAACCGGACTGGGTTTACCCAGAACCCGGACCGGACCACTCGAAAAACAGGGTTGGGAACCGGTTCGGGTACATGTTCCAATTTTTGGGAACCGATTGAAACCGGTTCGAGAACATGGTCCAAGCAAAGGCCCACCCAGAACCGGACTGGTTTTGGAACCGGTTTTTACCTTGTTAAAAATAAAAAAAATTGTCTCTATATAATGCTTTTGAGTCTCTTTGTCTTCGAAGAAATGTTAACAAAAGAAAGATTTTCTTTGAATCAAATTAAGAGAGAATTGTTTTGAAAGAATTGTTAAAAAGAATTTTTCTCATGAATTATTTTTCTTTTTTTAATAATCCCACTTTCAACTATTGTAACACTAATTCTCAGTCCAACTCAAGAAAGATGTCATTTTAATAAAAGTTCCGTCGCATACACATAAGTAAGTACATTAGATCATATTAGAAGTATTTGTAGGAATTAGACTAATATTAGATCTATATTTGTTGCTAATACTTATGCATTCTTAGGATTTTTGTTTTGTCTTATAATGTTAGGAGAATTACGTTGTTGTTTTTTCACTAATTAATATAAAATCGAAGCCGTATAGAATATTGAACAGTTACAAAATAGGTTCCAATGAAAACATGGTTGACCCTGTTCCCGGACCGAAAAAATAGGGTTGGGTTCAAAACAGGATAGGATACATGGTCCAAAAAAGAGGAACCGGTTATAACAGGGTTGGGTACAGGGTCCAGGTCTGAACCCTACCCACCCTGGACCCGATCATCCCTAATGGAAACCGTTCACTATTGTAACCATTAATATAACAAAAGTGAAAATTGGGTAACATGAGTTTGTTAGGTGTGGAAGTTGTGTACTATGAGTTTGTTGGTGTTAAAGTCAAAACATGAACAAATTATTAGCTATTGTCGACCATAAGGGGTCTTTGTAAATTGTTGGTGATCTCCAAGACTTTACCATTATTTAAGTATTAGGTGTCTTATGATTATATAAGATAGTGCTTGTAATGTTAAGGGGTAGAATACACCCTCCCTAAAAATAATATTATATGGTTTGTTATGAATCCTTAAAAGTCTTTTTTTTATCTTTGTTTGGTATGAAACTTTAAAACAATAGTTGTGAAAATTAATCATGGTGGAATGATTTGCACTTGCCACAATATGGAACTAGAGTATCATAATTCTAGTATCATAAAATTTTCTATAATATGAGTAGAAAAAAAAAGAATTTGGTGGCACAACCAGTCTCTTTTCTAAGGCCAGAAGAGCCATGTGTGTGGGATGTTATACTTGCCACAATTTCTATTTTTATTTTCCATGGTTCATATCATAGGCCATTTCTCTGTCTTCTTTGTATTGTAGTGGCATAGAAAAGTTTCATATTTTTGTCCATCCTTTTAAGCCAATTAATTTTAGATATCATTTCCCAATATAACTCCTCTTGTCTCCCCACTCTCTCTACTTCACAACTCAGCCATCTCACTCATTCTTTGTTAAAGTATTGATTTGGGTTGTTTAATCGGAGCTTGCATCTCTTTATAAGCTCATTGATTTGCCTTTGTGCATTGGAGATCTCTTCTTACTCTAATAGTTAGTTTCTAGGCTACATTTTTCAACTTTCTCAACAAGTCTTCATTACCTCTTCTAATGCTTTCCACAACTCTAGAATTACTTGTTCATACTCTTTGTCCTCTAACCAAAAAGTTTCAAATTTGAATTCCTTTTTTCTTCTTGTTGGTTCAAGGAATGTTATCTAATAATATTTAGCTATGATCCTACCTAATAGCTAACGCATAAACTTCCGCGCTAGGGAAAAAACTCTCTATTCAACATTGCATAAGATTCCATCTAGCCTATCCTTTACATATTCTTCCCCTTCCCTATTGTTGGGCCAAGTAAATGCATATCTCTTACTATCTAGGTCCACAAGACAATATGCATCCATGAAGTCTTGGAATGCTTTAATTCTGTAGTTATTGGCCGACCTCTTCCCACTTTCCCCTATACATATAATACTTCATTAAAGTCCCAACACAAACCCAAGGCCAACTATTTTCGCAACTAATTATAAGAATACTTTCCCAAAGTCCTAGACTCTCTTGAAAATCATTTGGTGCATTAATAAATGTTACTCTCATTTTCTACTTAGTCTCCTCATAAACACACAATAAGTCTATGAAATATATGAAGCTTGATTTAATCATTAGAGATATTTGCTCATTCCATAATACAACTAATCCCCCTACTATGCCTTTTAGATTAATTATAAAGCTATTTGGAACTTCAACCTTTGCTATGACCTTTTGCAAACCTCCACTTTATTTTTTGTCTCCACTAAGAATAAGATAGTAGTCTTTCACAAGCCATAAGGGTTCTAATTACTTGAATTGTCAATGGTGTGCCCAACTCTTGACAATCTTAACATGAAAACTTCATTTGTACCCCCAATAGCTTATCAAGGCTAGCCACAAAAGCCCAATTATGTATTTCCTCTATCATGAGTATAGGAATGTCCAATAATTTATACTCATCAAATAACTTTTTACTTGACACTTGTGTGTCATAAGGGAAAAATCTTTTCAATTTCTTACTTAAGTTTTTTGTTTATTACCCTTCTCATCCTTCTCTTTTGTAGCCTTGCCAACCAAGTCACCCCCCGAAGGTTAGTTTCAGAAATGTTTAATGATTTTCTAGTCAGATCCTATTGCAACTGTTTAGTAAGTACATCTTTTCTTTTACCAAGCTCCCTATTACAGAATGTATATTTGTGCCCTCTTCTTTATCTTGATAGATTACCATTTGCCCCAAGTTAACTAGCGTATTTAGGATATACTCATCTTCAAGCAAATCCTCCATTGTTATCCTATAGTAAATCTCCAAAAAAAAAACTATATTAATTTGCTTCCACTTTTAGCTAGAACCAAACAACATATCTTTTATATTTGAGAAGCGGTCCTCATTAGATATTTCCTCACTATGCAAAGAGTAATGCCCCAACTTCTCACAAGAATAGCAATAATGTGGTAATATCTCATACATATAATTAAGCCAAAAATTTTCCCTATTGATGAAAATATACCCAAGTTGTAGTGGAGCCAAGATATTGAAACTTTTGTCTTTTTGATTTTTTATGGCATATATTCTTTGGCCTCAACTTTAACTTCTTCACACAACCAATAACTCTTGCCACTCAAGCCAGTGCCTCCTCCAAAAGCCATTCAACTAGTAGTTCATGAATATGAACCCAGTATGTGCAAGAATTAAAGTTGTAACATGTAGAGCTGTATTTGGTTCCCATGGTTTTAGTAATAATAAGTGATTTGCAAAGGACCATGACCTAGAGTAATAACTCTTGCCACTTGAGCCAATACCTCCTTCGGAATCCATTCAAATGGTAGCCCATGAATATGAACCCAAAATGTGCATAATTAAAAGTTATAATAGGTAGGGGGCTCGGTTCCCATGGTTTCAATAATAATAGATGATTTGCAAAGGACCATGGCCATAGAGATAAACATCCTATCTTTGTTCGTCTTTGAAACAAAGTGAAACTTGAAAATTCCTTGTGCCAACAAATTTATATCTACATTCTCCACTTTCCATGCTCTTTGCATTGAGTTATGAAATGCTTGAAAATTGACCTTTGGCTTCTTGTATAGTTGCTGGATTGAGGTTAAATGACCTTCCCTTACCTTGTTAGTTGATATAATATCATCTACCCCTTGTATTTTCTTCCTTGACCATAAGTTCCCCAATCTTTTGCAGAGTGTTGCTAGGCAGATTATAGCCTCATCTACATCCACCATTGTTGAAGCAAGTTGGCACTCCACTAAGCTAGCATAAAAATAGGTGATTAAGGCTAGAGATATGAGAGTAGATGAGGGCTAGAGGGTAATGAAGAAATGTGACCATAAGTTAGGGTTTATGGAGGCATAGCCTAAATTAAGGTTTATGGGGGGAGGAAGAAGGATTAAGGGCTAAGTAAGTGGGATTCTCCTTGGCTAGTGAAAACTTGATTGTAGAAGAGGTGAAAAGGGTTTAGGGCTTAGATGGGTGTAAAGGGAGCTATCACGGAAGGTAGAGATGAAAAGAGACGATGTCTCGATCTATCTATCTACAATAAGTTGCTTTGTTGTTTGTGTAAGATCTTCATGTGTGACAATTCACTTCCGACACCGATCATTGATGCTAATATATTCTGTTATAGAGCTCAATAAAAAATGTAGTATCGACATAGCAACGTAGAGGTTGTCAACCCTCCTCTCATGCATAATCAAACTCCAAAATATACATATTTAGCTTTCGCACTCTAGTTGACCTCAAGGTAATTAGTTGACTTTCCTCTAATAATTATGATTGTAGGTTCTCAAACAATCTAGAAATGATTGGCGACTCCTAGAATGGTTATAAGATTTAAATTAAAGTAGTGCACTCCAACCCATGGAAGGGCGGACTCTAGGCAATAGACCATGGGACATAATTTTCAAAATTACAAAATTTCTTTTCACTTTTCACTTTTTTGATCTTGGATTTCGAAAGCAAGACTTCCTTTCCTTGAAAAACCCAAAACGACCCCATCACAATGGGGCAAGTGGAGGCAAAGGCACTAAGGATATAAAATAATAATTTTTTATATTTAATTACTTATAATTGGATCTAGAAGTACAAATTTAAATTTAGTTCACTTTGTAACTATCCGAATATGAGTTTCATATGATCAACTTGTAATAATTAATAGAAACAAACCATTTATATCTCAAACTGAATCAAATCTAAATATATGGAGTAAGAACAAATCGATTCCGATAATTATGAACCTTAAAATTCATAACACCAAATTAAAATGACAAGGAAACATTGGACCAAATTAATTTTTTTGAGGTGTTCACGACAAACATCACATATGTAATTTGAACCTTGGTGGAGCTCAAACTTTTCAATAGACACTTATGTCTTTGCAAAGCCCATCTATATGGACATTGGGCGCAATGGGTCTAGCATATCATCGGGCACATAATCATGTTTTGTTTCAAACTTAACGTTTGCTTTTCTTTCAACCAATTTTGATATGTTACAGCAACTTTAACAAATACATTACATAATGAATTACTCATGACATGTCACAATATATCAAATGTTGACTTTTTTTTTCCAATTTTAAAATATTCGTGTCCAAATAATTATGAATGATATTTATTTTGAGAATTAAAATTTTCAATGGATAAGTAGCTGTTGAGTGAACTATGACCTAATTCTCTTTAAAAAAAAATCTCAACTTTAGATCAAATCTCAAATTTGTCTTGATCTTTTCTTTTTTGTATAAAAAAATTTCCAACTCCCCCTCTAATCTCAAATTTACTCATGCGGCCAAAATTTGCCACTAACTTTTTAAAAATTATCAACACTAAGAATAGTTAAAGATTCATTATTAGAACTCACATTTTAATCAACACTTTCGCCTTCGGACATAATAACACCAACCTCTCAATATTAGAGAAATCAGCATCTATTTTGTGGATGCACGGGTAAATTTTGGGATTAGAGTGAAAGTAGATGAGTATTTTTAAGAAAAAGAATCGAGACAAAATTCAAATTAGACCCGAAATTGAATCTCGGATTATATACTTTTATTCACATTTAACGAAAATAAAATTGCCTCCGGGGTTTAGCTATAGCCTATAGCCTCGCTCGTACCTGCAGTCCCGCCATTTCGTATTTACCCCGGATAAGAAAAATAGAAAAAAAAGGCAAAAACTATGAAATCAGCATTTCGCACCGCATTCTCCACACTCTCTCGCTCCTTAAACCCTAATCCTCCGTCGCCCTCCGCCTTGCACGGCCTCCGCTCCGCCGTCGCCGCTCCTCCGCCGCGCTCTCTCCGTTCCCGCGCCCCCTCGTCGGCGACGCGCTGCTGCTGCTCCTCCTCCTCCGCGATGTCCGGCGGCGAGGCTTCCGCTCTCCCCCTGGAGAAGCAGTTCGAGGACTTCCGCGCCCAGCTGGAGGATTCCTTGACCTTGCGCGAGCGCATTAGGGCGGTGGTCTTGGAGATCGAGTCCACCACCAGGCTCATGTACTCGAGCTTGCTCCTGGTTTACCTGTCTCGTCCGCTTCTTGGTAATCTTTTACGTTTCCGCCTTCAATGTTGGAAAGTGTTGTGGTTGTTCGTGTCGGTTTCGGGTTGGGTTCTGTCGTGTTTCTCTTAAATGGTTTGAATCGTGAGGAGGAGGCTCGACGCCCGAGGTTAGCACGCGGTTGAAAAGGAGAAATTGTTGTTCGCGTGGTTGGAATTTGATTTGGTGAGAAGTAGAGGGAGTGGAATTCATGTAGATGGACAGGATCGTGAACTGGTGTTTGTGTCTTCTATATGTTTAATTTCTCTCTGTGAAGGTGTCTGCCTAGATATGGAATGCTAAGGAAGTCTTAATAGATGGACACGATCTTGAATTGGTGTTTGTGCCTTCTATATGTTTAATTTCTCTTTGTGAAGGTGTCTGCCTAAAATATGGAATGCTAAGGAAGTCCTAACTGCATTAATTTTTTTCTGTGATATCTCATAGTTAAATTGTCCATATAAGAGGTTGATTTTGTCAGTTACATAGTGACAACAATGTTTGTTAATTTGATCTTCCCTCGAGCAGACTGTGTCCTTGTGGTTGTTTGGTATGTTAATTCTTGAGTTTCTGAAGAAAGGTAGTGTGTGAGAGGTATTCACTGTTCATTGATCTTTCTTTTTTTTTTTTTTTTTTTTCTCTTTGGCAGAGGTTCTGGACAAGTCTAAGGCTCACATTGGCACCCTGAAGGATCACTACAGTCGGCTAGCTAATATTTTAAGTGAATGCCCTGATCAATATTATAGGTGATACCATGACGGCATTTTGGAGCATTTTGTTCTTTTACTTTGCCATTATTTACTTATGAGATTGATTGTAATTCTTGTCTCTTGAGTCAGGTATCATGGTGATTGGAGAAGTGAAACGCAGACTGCAGTTTCCCTTCTCGGTTTCACGCACTATTTGGAGACTGGAAGCCTGCTGCTTCACAATGAGGCTGGGGAAAAACTTGGATGTATGCGACCTTTCTGTTATCTTCTTCTACTAGACACGTGCTCTGTGATCTCTTGCTTCAATTATTGCAACCTACCAGGTTGTCCTTGGCCTCAAAGGATATTAATTCTCCTTTTGGCTGTAATGTGAAGATCGCTAATTAAATCTTAATCAGTTGGATGGATGAGGGCGTACATGTATAATAATGTGCCTTCTAGAATAGTTTTGTTCTTTTCAGAAGCTCAAATTACTTCCTCCTTTCATCAATTGTGGTCATTATTGGTGTTCATTCTTCAATGCTCCTCTATTCTCCTTCCTTTTTTTCTTGTTTTCCTGGTGGTAGTCTTCATTATTTAAAACTACAGTGTTTAGTGACTGACTATAGTCAGCCAAGAAAAAGTGATTTTTCTTTGTTAATCATTGCATTTTGTCATTTGTCTTAAACAGTAAACTTACCTGAGAAGAACCCATTAAGTCCTCTATTCACATTGCCTGGGAAAATTATGATTGCTTGAACACTTGCCCCTATTCTTTTCTGTTTGCTTAGTAAACATGAATTAAATCTTCAGGAAGATCAACTATCAACTTCATTCCACAAAAAAATATGTTGGTAGATAAATACTGGGGACATGATTCAGTTGTGTGATATGAAGTCCATGAATTAGTCATCCTGGAAGTTTTTTGGGTGGGTGGTGATGGTTAGAAGTCTCATGTGCTGCATTATTCCATTTTGGGTGAATGACTTAGCATTCTCCTATGCTATTCATGCCAGTAAGTTATCTTGTAGCACTCTGATTCTAATGTTATGGGCTGATTGTTAATCATGTTGTAGTCAAGAATTTCCCACTTTCCCCAAGCTGTCTAGTTGCTGCTATTAATTCATCAGACGAAAGTGCTTGGACTTTCTTTCAAGTCACTCTTCCCATTTCTGTCAGGTTTTCATTATAATGGGAGGTTCCCTTCCCTTTAGCTCTCCGTTATATCATTTATGAGGAGGTCATAACCCTGTGGTATCCTTGTACTAATTTGGCCTCCATTCTGTAAACCTTTCAAACTGTGAGTCATTACATGATCTTGCTGAAATATGATGGACCTGCTGCAGACTGAAGTTCATATTATAGACCGTTGTATAGTAATAGTGTCAATTATCGAGTCAATGTGTTCGCTTTATCTCCAGTGATCATGCAAAATAGTTTATATTTACGGTATATCTTCTTTCTGTGATCTATTGCCTAATGGACAATATTGATTAAGCATCTTTTGTTTTAGGCTTAGTTTCTGAGTTTTCCATAGCTATGCCTATTTTATTTATTTATTTATTTATTTTTTTGAGGTGTACTGCACTTTATAGTCATCTCATGTCCTTAATACAATATTTAGGGGGTCCAAGCAGACTGTTGATGGTATTCTTGATATTCTTGCAGTCAATTGGTATTCTTGATATTCTGAGTAGTTTTAATTGACTGTGCAGTGACCAATTCCCAGTTTGGCCTTGACCTTGAAGACTATCTCGTTGGTGAGTTTGGAGTTCAACATATTTTGTGTTTAGAATTTGCATTGAAATGAGTACCAAGTTCTGTGTGTATGTTGAAGATTCTTATTCAAGTTAATTGAATGATCTTCACACTATGCTAAAATTTCTTGAAAGTCCTGTACTTTTGTCTAATTATTTCCCATGATGTTGAATGGGTGCTCAACTCAAACTGCTTATTTCATGAAGTAAAACAAAGGGTGGTCTTGTTGGATATAATGGTCATTTCTGGGGGTGGCTATTAGTATCAAATGTTCCTTATATTACTTTATTCCTCTGAATAAAAATTGGCCTTTTCCTTGTGTCTTTAATTATTATCAACAAATTTATTTTATTTGATATTTCAAGTAGCTTTCAGGTATGATACATCCGTAACTTGGGATTCTTAGTTCCACTTTTTTTACGTGGACAGTCTAGTCCAAAATTTTCTACTAAAGGACTTCCTGTTTAGTTGAGCGATGACCTTTTTTCCTTATAAAAATGATTATGATCTTCCACTGCAGACATGCATATTTGTTTATTGGAATTTGTTTCTTGTGCCTTGCTATACAAAACTCCATGTTGGACTCCTATTTGCAAAAATGTGAAGGATTGTCAAAAGTTATTTGCGAAGGCAGTTCCTAAGTGGGCTTGCTTGACTGATACTTGATGGTCCTAGATGAGTTGTATGAATTGGCATTATTAGATTGAGTTCATATATGCATTGTCAAGAAGAATTTTCCTATTTAGACCCCCAAAAAAAAATTCCTATGTTTATAGTGGCAGAATAAGACTTGTGCGATGATGGTCATGTTTTGATGGATTCACTAACTTGAAAATTTTTACTTCTGATGCAGGAGTTTGTTTCATGTCTAATGAATTGGTGAGTGCCATCCTTTGAAATTGAGTTAAACATTTTGGGCCTGTCTTTTGGGTTGATTTTCAAATTTAGCATCACCTTTTGATTTTATCTCTCACCTTTTAGTTTCACTCTGTTTCTAGCCAGCTGTTAACTTCCTGTTGAGATCAGTCGTTAACTTGCTGACGTGATGTCTACGTGGAAAATTGTCCTCATTTAATCAGATTAATCGATAACAAACTCATTTGAGTTGTAGAAATGACAAATTACTACTACTTTAATATAGATGATTTTTTTGTTAAAAAAAAAAATTGTTTCCATTTCACCACAATTTTAACTGGAAATGCTAATCTTTCTCCACCATTCACCACCACCAGCCATCTTTGGCCACTCATGGCGTTATAATTGCTGCAGCTGCCCTCTCCATCTTGTGTAGTTGACGACCTCCATCTAAGGCTGCACTCCATTTCATCATTTAATCATTAGTACTATTTTTTTTTTTTTTTTGGGGGGGGTAGCTACAGAGAAACCCCCAACATTGCTCATGAGCTTTATTGCGAAGCAGATTGCTATCAGGCAACCCTGCATGAGCTCAGTTGCTCTGTCACAGTCTCCATTGTGACTGAGGTTCTGTGTCCTACCTGAGTTTCCTCACACAATCGAGTGCACTAAGTCAATGGACAGAGTTGTGGTGGCAACCAATGCCAGCCTCCACCCTGTCCTCTCTTTTCCCTCTTTTTGTTAAATTTATTTAAAATTAAAATCCTTTGATTTTAAAATAATTGTTTTGGTTTTTTATTTTTTAATGATAAATTTTGTCACGTAGGCACCATGTGAGCAAGTTAACAGCCTATTGAAAGGGTGAGTTAACTTTTGGGTAGAATTGAAGCAAACTTGGAAGGTGAGGTGTTTTTGAGATAGAATTTAAAGGCAAGGCTGGATTTGAAAATCAAACCAAAGGTCAGGCATTTTTCTTTCCATATTAGGCCAAAATTTATACCCATTTGTGCGAGCTAGTTGGTTTTCCGAAACAGGCTTAGAGTGACATGCATTCTGAATTTTGCAGCCAAGGTATGTGGTGAACCAAGTAACGGCTGGGGACTATGACTGCCCAAGAAAGGTCTTGAAGTTCTTAACAGAACTTAATGCAGCTTTCCGTATGCTTAATTTGAGGAATGATTTCTTGCGCAAGAAATTTGACGGTTCTCTCTCTCTCTCTCTCTCTCTCTCTCTACACAGGCATGCATGCATATAGAGGCACACATCCATCAGATGTGCACAAACAACGCACAGATAACCACTGCAGTCTCATGTGGAGTTATTCTAATTAGTTTATCAAACTTATATCATATTCCCTTCACTAAACTTGTTCCCAAAATGACAGGGTTGAAGTATGATCTCCGAAGAGTTGAAGAAGTTTTTTATGATGTCAAAATCCGAGGATTGGCATCTGATGGGGACTCAACAGGCAACCAGGGGTCCAAGGAGAATAATGACTCAGAAGTTGTAAATTGACCTCCATTTTAATTGTTGATGTGTATCAGTAGGTTCTTCCATGAGATGATGCAGGCCCTCGAGTTGACACTAAATGTAGGCAAGGGGCAGGCGGGACTTACTGTTTTTACTCCTTTCCATTTTCCAATGAAGATTTCAGCAGAAGAGGAGCATTGGATTAGTGTCTTGTCTGAATCCCCCTTGCACCGCTTAAGGAGTCTTTTCCCTGTTCGGGGATGGAAAACTTTGTTTGGATCTGTATCCTGGGAGTTTCTACTAATATATAGCTGAGCTCTTCTACAAGTGTTGCGTGACTCACACTGGTCATAGTCGATATGTTGACTCTGATGTTAGCTGGGCAGGGTAATCATTTGGTCAGCTAAAAACCTGCTAGTTTTGCTGCTGCATTTTGCTTCATTTATCGTTTCACAGGCACAGCTACAGGTACAGCTCTGATCCTGCTCTGGTTCATGGAAAATTTAATGTTCCCTTGCATTAGGACGTGTGGGCTTCATATGCAGAAATTTCTGAAGCTTCCGGACCAGTCATGTTACTCTGAGGAGCTGAAGGCTTTTAGCTTTCAGCTGAATCAGCAAAGACAATAATTTGGCAAGTTATAATGTGCTCTTTGGATTAACAGAATGATGTTTGATTGCAACAATTGTCTATCCAAAACGTGGAAACTGGTTTTCTAAACTAAAAGCTGAAGACTGAAAACAGCAAAATGATGTTTCCAAAGTTTTTGACTCAATTGAGAGCATACTGGTCTGCTTAGCGTTTCCCAGTCACAAACCATCCAAGAACAAGACTAAAAGCACAGAACTCATCGCAAGATGTTTCGAAGATCTCACATGTTTACAATTCATTTTTATAGAGAATTCCCATATTCATGTACCGAACAATTTGAAGAGAAAAAACAGAGAACATTTATGCTCATGTTCATTTTTACAGAAACTAGTGCAAACATTTTTATGTTCTAAACGGGCTGAAGGTTCCAATGTGTTGCATCAATGCAATATTCAACATGGTATCATAGCATCCGTAATTGCATTGAGTTAGGGGAACTCGTGCTTGATTAAGCAAAACACGCTATGTACAGGCAAAACACAATATTGAGACTTATATAAATCGTGCTTTTCTCTTGTGTTTGTTTTCATTGAACCTTCAAGTCCCTCGTCATGAATTTAAAATCATGACAAGCATCAGAGACGTATTTGATGAGACGGTAAATTGATAGTTTAATTAGTGTAGATTGATGCATCTATTACGGTTATTCATGGACCAAAGATTTAAAAGTTACCACAATTTATTGAATGAGAAAAAGAAAGTCATTTACTATTGTATGAGCAAAACATGATATTGAGAGTTACCCATCTCATACTCTTGTACTTATTTTCATTGAACATTAAATTACCTCATCACGAATTATAAATAATGACAACCGCAGAAGAAATGAGGAAAGGAAAGTCATTTTTCAACTACGTTTTGGGCATTTTTGCGAGAAAAGGAAAGTCAATTTTCAATTACGTTTTGGACATTTTTGCGGTCAATCTTTTCCTGTAGCTTATTTGAGGGTGAAAAAAGGGAATAAACAAAGAGTGAAAAAGGGACACGTAAAAAGTGTAACCCTCAGGGCCCAACCGGGTTCGAACCGGTGACCTCTTGATCTGCAGTCAAATGCTCTACCACTGAGCTATGGACCCGTTTGACGTTCATGGTTGACTCAGAATTTAAATAATAAAAGACAACATGATTGTCACATATCATCGCAAGAGCATTTGTGTATCAATTTTTTATCCAGTGCCAATGAATCGGAGAAAAACTTGATTGAAGAAACACGTTTCTCAAGCTCTTTGGTCCATATTAAAATTTACTATTCGTTCTTTTCATGTCCTTGAAGCACAAGCACAAACTTTGTTTACATTATATGTACATTTTTTGAGTTAAACATGTGTCATGCAGATGTATTTGTATGTCATGGTGCATAGCTCACACTATTTCCATCCTCTTATTGACTTCTGACACTCTTTATCGCATTGATCTCACTTGATTATCCCTTGTAGGTCTCATTCTTAATTTAAGATTATTTCTTCCCTATTTTCTTTCGTTTTCGTTTTTCTAGAAATGAAACTACTCGTGCTCCACTCATGAAGGTTAACTGTGAGATTCACTCTTGATTTAAGATTATTTCTTACCATCTTTTCTTTTCTTTTCTTTTTCCCCTTTACTTCCCCATTGGGAACAAAATTGGTGCTCCCATCATCCAAAAAATAGTTTATTTTTTAGATAAGTAGCAGATTATTGTGTTACTGAGCTGATATATTTTTTTGGTACCAGGAAACTATTATTCAAAAAATAACCTAAGCATAAATAAGAGCAAGAAGAACCATCTACCAGTTTTTGTATGTATTTCGTTTAATTGGAACATTAAGATGTGTTATTACTTTTAGTTCGTGTATTTTAACTTATCAACTTTCATTTTATTCGGTGAATGAAGAAGTCCAATAACCATTATTTTTCATGCCATCATTGCATGATGTTTTAAGAGGTACTTTTAAAAAAAAAAATATGACAAAGTTAAGCTCATAAAAAGTTCTGAACATCCATTATTATCCTACAAATGCAAAAGAAAATGCTCCCTAAGCATTATTTCATTAAATAATATCTTTACATTTATTACAAGTATAACTATTTGTCCAAAAGAAATTATGGCAATTGTAATTGCATTATAAGATAATCCATTCAAACCCTTTGCAAACACATTCTTTTTCTCAATTCTAAATGCATTGGAATTTTATAGAACCATTAATAAAAAGAAAATTATCTTTAAAGTACAAATGTACTGTAATCATAAGTTGCCTATGAATTTAAAAGATATTATCTATTCAACTACTTGGCTCCCTTTAAAAAGCTACTCTCTTGAAAAAAAAATGTATTGTACCTAAATCCGACAATAAATTTTTTTATTTACGTTAATAAGGGAGTAATTATTTACTTAAAACAAATATATATTAACGAATAATTTTGAATGTCATAGTATGAGAAGCTTCAACCTTAGAATTTGTCTTTCAAGTTGAATTGTTGCATGCTTGAGTCATTTGTGCCTGCCATATTTCACCATCATGCATTCCAATGGTCTTTGAATGTGAGTTTGATTTGAGATTTTTGCCTTTCGATTTATATGTCCAATTATTATGGTCATAAACCTTACAAGTACTGTATCTCTTTCCCTTTTCAACAATCTCAAATGCAGAATTGCATCGTGTAAAAGTTGCTTCTGCTTTAGTTTGAACTGGAAGGACAACCTTTATGAGATTAGATAAGCGGTTATCAAAGGAGGGATCACTTGTTCATACAAATTGCTCAATTTGTCGTCAAACAACTTCCTTTTTGGAAAGTGGCCAATCTTAATACCCTGTTTCCAACTCATGAAGTAGTTGCAAAAATGAATCTTCTTCATTATATTGCATAACATCACGATCCAAAATGAACCTTATATCAAGTATCCATTGTTGACTAATTATATCTAGAGGTAAACCATCAGAAAAATGGTTAGTGCAAGTAGGTAGCTCAACTCTACTTTTAGCAATCTAATATTACTTGTACAGCTTATCTAAAGCAAATACCAGCACCCAAGTAATCACATTCCTGAAAAGAGGAATGTGAAGATGATTAGGAACTCTAACCTTTTCACTTGACAATTTGGTTTTGATTTCTTGAAACTGATTCTCAATTGCAAGGCATATCTTCCTTTTCACCTCAACTAAGTTCCCCCGTTGAAACTTGTAGATATGCTTTCAAAGTTGAATGTGCCCCTTTAACTCTTGAAGTAACACGGTTCCCAAAATGCATGTGTGGGTTTGTCCACGCAGGTATAAAAAATTCTTTGGAAGGAAGCAATGTATTTTTAATATAATTAAGAACCAATGGTTTCTCCTTATATCGATCTTCAAATTGTTGAATATTTTAATCATATTCCACTTCACTCTTAGAGTTTAGAACCTTGGATCAATCAGACAAAAATGTATCCTAATTTGTTCCTCATTCAAATTAAGATTGCGTGTTACCGCAATATTCTTCTCAACATGTCAAATGCACAACAAGTGAATCAAAGAAAGACTTGATTGCCGTAACATGTCATGCGATCTTTTTGGCCCGTACTAAAAGTTACTATTTGTTCTTTTCATGTCGTTCAAGTACAAGCACGGACTCTATGTAATCATATGTACAATTTTTGAGTTAAATATTCACCATGTATGTGTATCCGTATGTATATAGTGCATATTCATCGCCTCTTTATAGAGCATATCTTGCTTGAAATTAAAGTATCAATAGAGGGTTGATGACACACCATTTGATCAAATAACTCTTCATGAATTCGCTTGTGGAGACATCATCAATCCTTCCGTCGAAGATGATTCGGACAAGTAGGTAGCTGTTAGGTAGCTTGCCCTGTTGCTCTTCAGTGGCTAGATAGCTTGTAGGGTCCCTTCCTATGAACATTAACTAGCTTTCCCAAACTAGGCCCTACTGTAGCTATCTTGTCTCTGATAGCTCTAACATTCTAACAAAAGCTGTTTCCAATTCACTGACAATTTCCAGTTCTTTTGTTGTAGCTATCTTGACTCTGATGGCTCTAACATTTTAACAATAGCTGTTTCCAATTTGCTGACTTTCCAGTTTTTTTACTGTGCGTCTCCAATTTTCAACGGCTATCACATTTTCTTTAATGGTCATCAACTGTAGATCATTATTCCAACATCACCAATGACCTAGCATTCGCAGCTTTGATACAATGCTTATTTGCCAATGGCTATCACATTTTCTTCCCCAACTAATGATCATTATTCCAACTTTACTACGGGACATAAGATGATTTCTTAAATATCACTTTTGTCCTTTAATATATCTAGTCATCAACTGATGGTCATTATTCCAACATCACTATGAATGGGATATGAGACGATTTTTCAAGTATCACTTTTGTCCTTTGATAAATTTTGAAGAACTTCTGCACTTATCGTAATAAATATTATACCAAGTTTTTCAGAGATAATAAACATTATACCAAGTTTTTCAGAGATGATTTTTCAAGTATCACTTTTGTTCTTTGATAAATTTTGAAGAACTTCTGCATTTATCGTAATAAACATTATACCAAGTTTTTCAGAATGTTTCTCTAACACACAAAGGACAAAATTTTGATTTTGAAGAACTTCTGCACTTACCGTAATAAACATTATACCAAGTTTTTCAAAAGAGAGCAAACCTCGGGGGTTGACTAGGAGTTCCCTCGGGGGTTGACTAGGATTGAACTGGTGACCACTAGGAGTTCCCTCGGGGGTTGACTAGGATTGAACTGGTGACCTCTTGATCTGCAGCCAAATGCTCTACCACTGAGCTATGAACACATTTGATGATCATATCTTATATATTAAATGGTAAAACGCACATCATATATCTAAAGAGAACATGCTTATCACACATCGACGCAAAAGTTTATCTGATGCCAGAGAAAAACTTGTCTTTCATAACATGTTTGTCGAGCTTCTTGGCCCATACTGGAAGCTATTTTTCGTTCTTTTCATGTCACAGAAGTACCAGCAACCGCTTTACGTGAATGAGATGCCCTTTGATCAATAACTCTATGTGAATTCGTGCAGCTTTAGGCGCTTTGGTCTGTCATCTCAAGAAGGGAGAGGTTCTTATTTCTGACACCCATCACTTTACTTATTGGGGCCACTGAAAGGAGTTATGCATGCACGTAACTTTAAAATTATCTAAGTGAAAAATGGACACAAAAATGAAGTAAACTCGAGGCCCAACCGGGATCGAGCTGGTGACCTCTTGATCTGCAATCAAATGCCCTACCACTGACCTATGTAACCATTTATAATTCATACATGAATTTAATATATATATATATAATGCACATCACATACCTAAAAGGAACATGCATGTCACATTTCAGTACGAGTGTTTGTGTATAATTTCTTTTATCTAGTGCCAACAAATCAAAGAAAGACTTGATGGTCGCAACATATTTTTCGAGCTCTTTGGCCGATAGCAGAAGTTACCATTTGTTCTTTTCATGTCATTGAAACAGAAGCATAGACCCTACTTACAATATATGTACGGTTTTAAGTTAAATATTCACCATGTATATGTATGTACATAGTGCATATTTATCGCCTCTCTGTAAGGCATATATTGTTTGAACTTGAAGTATATATATGTATAGCTTTTTGTGAAATTGCACGGCTTTAAGCACTTGGGTTTGTCATCTCAAGAAGTGAGAGGTTTCGATTTTTTTACCCCAATCATCGAATTTCTTGGACCACAAAAAGGACTTACGGATGGGTGTGACCTTGTTGATCGAACTGGTGACCTCTTGATCTGTAAAATGCATTTTTCAAAATTTTAATTTAATATATAAATTGTAAAATGCACATCACATACCTAAAAAGATTATGCTTATCACATATCAACGCAAGAGCATTTATGTATAATTTTTTATCCGTTACTAGTGAATTAGAGAAAGGCTTATTTGGAGTAACATAGTTTTCGAGCTCTTTAACTAGTACCAGAAGTTACTATTTGTTCTTTTCATGTCTTTGAAGCACAAGCTCAAGTATGTGTATTTATATGTACATGGTGCCTATTCATAGCCTCTTTATAAGGCATGTTGGACTTGAAGTATCAATATATATAAGAGGGTGCATAACACAACCTTTAATCAAAGAACTCTTTGTGAATTCGTGTAGTTTTTAGGCGCTTGGGTCTGCCATCCCAATAAGCAAGAGGTTTTGGTTTCTGGCACCAATCATCGAATTTCTTGGGGCCACTGGAACGAGTTATGGATGCATGTGATTTTGTAATTATCCGAGTGAAAAATGGACTCAAAAACATAGTGAACCTCAAGGCCCAATCATCATCGAACAGTTGACTTCTTGATCTGCAGTAAAATGCTCTATGGACTCATTTGATGTTCATATCTGAACCAGAAATTACATATATATATTTAATTGTAAAATGTACATCACAAACCTAAAGAGAGCATGCTTATGACATATCAGTGCAGGAGCATTTATGGATCTTTTTTTATATAGTGCCAGTGGATCAGAGAAAGACTTGTTCGGAGTTTTTTCTGCTCTTTGGGCCGTACTGGAAGTTGCTATTTGTTTTTTTAATGTCTTTGAAGCACAAGCACATGCTTTATAACATTATATGTACAGTTTCCGAGTTAAATATGCAACGTGTATGTGTATCCATATGTACATGGTTCATATTCATAGCCTCTTTATAAGGCATATCTTGCTTGAACTTCAAGTATCAATATATATGAGGGTGAGAAGCACAATTTTTTATCAAATGCTTTTCTTGAATTCGTTCAGCTTTAGGCGCTTGGGTCTATCATCTCAAGAGATGAGAGGTTCTGATTTCTGCCATCATCGAATTTCTTGAGACCACTGAAATGAGTTATGGAGGCGTGTGACTTGGTAATTATCCGAGGCCAGTATGGTCGGGCTGGGAAATCACGCACGGTGAGGTATGGTCGGTTTCCAATTGGTGCCAGACCTCTAAAACATATAATTTTTTTTTTCAAAAAGAAAACACATCCTTTGAAAGACGTAGAATAGTGAAGCTTGCATTTTTTTCATCATCTCTAAATCAACTTTGTTATCACTTTTCCGTTGATTCATGAGATTATTCCATCTAAAGAAGAACTCTCGAACTTTATCGCTTTTGGTAGCTAAACAAAGTACTCAAATTAGTAACATAAAGTAAATATCTTAACTGCTTAACTCCATTTACATAACCCAATATCAAAGGGGTTCTATGGTATTCTTCCTTCATAGTCTTCTTCGAGCCGGTTTGAGATTGTATTACAATAATCCTGCGTTATATATATAAGACTTTGGCATTACATTCTTATTGAGCTCGTGCGGCTTCATTCAGCTCTTGATATAGGATTGGTCAACAATGCAATACAAGTTATACAAACCTAGTTCGCAAAAGTCACACGAAGCGTATACTCTTATACATGCATTAACAAAGTTGTACGTGCTTACTCACAACTCAGTAGCCCAAACCGAGAGAGAAACACTAAACATGTGCCCTGGAAACTAATTACACACGCAACAGTGTTGCAGCTTTCATCACTATTTCACAAGATGTTATCCCAGAACTCCAACCCTCACATATATGTATGCTATTGCTCACCTTCCTCTCTCTCTATACTCAGCCACTACCACCATCACCGATGCTACTTCCAGGTCCGCTTGGCTGGTAGCTCTCTCTGGGAATGCTGTGGTGGTTGTCGATAGTACTGCTAGCTTCCTTGTACTCGACATCCCTTCCTTTCTCTTCGCCATTGGCGATTTTACTCTTCTCAACTTGGTTTCTCTGCTGCTGCCGATATATCCCACCCAAAGCGACCTTCCTTGGCTCCACAAAGCAAAAGCTCATCATCATCACCAACAAAACTACCACCGTAAGCTTCATTTTTCTCACAGCAACAATTGTGGAGGAAGACAAGACTGGAGATAAAATAGTTCTTTGAGGAGGAAGTTATATGTGAGGAGTCAGTTAGGTGCCCTCAATATATAGATGGGTGAACATATGGTGGGATATTTGGGTGGTATTGAAATAAATAAGTATATGGGCTCTCCACCAAAAGTGGAGACAAAGCTCATTGGGTTCACAAATTATTGCACTAATATATAGTATTTAATGGAACCATAATAATGGCTGAGAGGAATATTTTTGTCCGGATTTAGCAGCCCAAATAGGAAACTTTGGTGGGAATGAGTGGATCTAACGAAAGTCAATCAGTAACATAATGGTTTTTCCTGTTCAAATCTCTTTAAGATGTCAAGTTTTTTATTTACTGGGAAAACAAATAATGCCCCATAATCCTTAGAGTCATGCAGAAAAAGGCGCTTCCATCAATAATCTTATCGAAGGCGATAACTTCATGCTAGGGTACAATTTGTATTCCCGACTACTCTATATCTTTGTCTATCGTTGCTAATACACGATTTGCTAATTTCATTAGGTGGCTGGAGTTATATTTCGCTTTCAATCGCGTCTTCACTCACCCATCATAACTGTACCACGTCATGTTTCTTGGCCTTTAAGCGACTCAGATCTATAATTTCACAATAAAAATGCATATTAATAAAATGGCAAAAAGTTAGGTAGGTTTTAACCCATTCAATTTTAAGTAGCCCGTCCATTAGAATTATGTAACCTGTCAAGTTTATAGATCGAGACCAGATCTTGTCCCCATGGAGGTTGTCCATGGTGAAGTTTAATTCAGATGAACTTTGGGATTTGGGATCACAGCGTTGACCGCAGTTGCGGTTGAAGATGAGGATTACATTTCACAACATTTTTCGGGTGAGCACTTAGGGATTAGCTAATAGATTACTAAACTTACACTTAGTTTGATATCTCTCAAGCCCTAACCAATTCTCAACTTTCAATTCAATATTAATGTGCAAGCTAATCTTATTTTGGAGTTACCACTAATCAATTTTTGGTGGTTGATATAAAATCGATATAAAGTATGGGAGCATACTTTACTTCTAAGAACCAAGATTTATTGAATTCGGAGTTTTTACACTAGCTTACTCTAATGCCCTTTCGGTATCTTTTATCTTTTATTTATGAAAATATATTGCATGCAACTGCTAATCTTAAACCTAGCTACTAACATGTGAATAGTGATTATGTGGGTGTGCAACCAATGAAGATAATAATCAATGGAATAAGTAAATAAATTGTGAGAAAACAAAAATTCAAACACTAAAAATTAATCTAAAGCACTAATGAAACTATTCTAACATGACATGAAAAGCATTATCTACGTGACCTAATTCTAATGAACTATTTTAACATGGCATGCAACCTTTACTAGATAAAACTAACATGTAGTATCTAAATGGCATGGCATAGTGACCTGGCATTGTTGACATGACACAGATGGTAACATTGCAATCACATTTAAATGACATGCCAAGATGATAATGCAATCTATTCATTATGATATGCACATGCTATATTTTAAGCTTTTTATTATTATTAAAATTTGAAATAAATAATTGATTAAAAGAAAGGCTCATGCTATTTTCATCTCCTTTTTACTCTTGACACCTTATTTTTATGTTGAATTGACTATATTATCCTTTGGAGGTCTAACTCTAAACTTAAGATTATTTTTTGCCCTTTTTCTTCCTTTTCTTTTGTTTCAATTTTACTAAAAGACAAAACTACTCTCATTCCTTTCAAACAACTTTTTTTCACCCTAATCGCTTCTTCCACACCCATTACGTTTAACATGTCCTCAATGTTTGTCTTCTTGTGAACTTATTCTCCATTGTTGCAATATGAGCAAGCACTAATCATATATCAAGATTAAAGAAATGTTAGTTCCATCTACAAATTGTTTACTTTATTTCCCTGCATTAACCTTATAATCATGAAATTTTTGACTTTGATATTATTATTAATGTATGCATTATACACAATTTACTCATTTTTCATTGTATTATTTTTTGTAGTGTAGTTACTATGGAAGACTATGATTTTTAAAATTAAATGTATTTGTTGATGATTACACTATGAATGGAGAACAACAATCAATCATTTTAACAAGTCCATTTGAAACTTTACCAAATACTTTTCTAACATGAGAGGATCCTTTGAGTAGTGTGTGGATGCATCTTCTTGCTCAAGGTTATGTTGTCTCTATAAAAAGGTCAAAGAGAGACAAATATATTCTTCTTGGTTGCAATAGGGGAGTAATTGTTGCAATTGACATAATATTTCTATTGAATATTAGAGAAGAAAGATTGGATCTTGTTTTATTGATTGTCCTTTAGAAATATGTTGCTAAACAAAAGAACAAATCAAGATCACTCAAAATATTTAATGCAACACACAATAAATAATTAAAAATTTGACTATTAGATTCACTGAATAAAATAAAAATTGAGTAGTTAAAATACATGGATTACAACATAATGGCACATTTTACAACTATAATTAAACGAAATGTGTACTAAATCCAAGTAAAAAAAAGAAATATACAACGCATTAACACAATAATTAGCTTTTTTTGGTCAAATAATTAGTTAGCTATTTATCAAATTTGTTTTTTTGAAAAGAGGTACACAAATTTTGTTTCAAATGGAAAAAGAAAAGGAAAAAAAAACCAAAATGAAGAAAAGAAAGAAAGCAATAATCTTAAATCAAGAGTAGGTCTTATATTTAACCTTAATAAATGTTGTTTGGGAGGAGTATGGGTTGTTTCAATCCTAGTAAAATTGAAAAAAAAAAAGAAGAAGGAAAAAAGCAAAAATAATATTAAGTTTAAAGTGGGACTTATGAGGGATAATATAGTCAATTCTATAAAATGAGTGTTAGAAGGCAATAAGAGGGTGGAAATAGCACGAGCCATTCTATTATCCAAGCTTAATTTCAGCCTTATTAAAGGATTAATGGCCTCTATTTCATTAAACATGAAGTCTTTTATTAATTATAATTCACATGGGCATAGCCCAACTCAATTAAAGCTCCGAAGCCCACTCTACATGTAAATTTCTGCTGCTACGATGTGCAATGGCTATTTTGCTTGATAATTGAATTAAGCTCAAAACCTTTAATTAAGTCCATCCATTGCTGGTCCAATTAAATGCTATTTATGAGCTTAATTATTAATGCAAAATGCTCCTGAACTATATACAATTTAAATGAGTTTTTTTTTTTTTTTTTTTTAGGGATCAGGGTTGATTCCTAATTTTTCTATAGACATGAAGTATAGGAGGCTATTTCCAGCAAGTGGCTAGATGTTTATATGTGGGGAAATATGAGTGGAGAGTCTATGTAAATTTGGGTCTGTCTAAACTTAAACAACTTTTTGCCATGGTGGCCAAGATGCCGTTAAAAGAACAAATTTGGAATTCTGGGATCACAACGTCGATGGCAGTGGTGGTCGGAAACGAGGGCCGCAAAGTTTTTATGGAAATAGACAGGAGAGACATGAATTTTGGTGTGCTATTTCCCACGTGTAGCTAGATCTATGAAATTTTGCAAAGTTGGGTATGTCTAAACCAGAATGACTTTTTGTAGATGACTATTTCCCCAAGAACAATAAAGAATAAATCGTCTTTTTCATTTGTTGACGACAAGCAAATCCAATCTAAATCAACATTTGGAGAACCGATCCAGCAAAACAAGAATTTGGTCATGTGCGACTCTTTTGAGTTGAGGCTTTGGATCTTGGAGTTGTAACGGCATCCGGTAGGAACGATGTCACACCCAAAAGATACAATTCTAACAAAAGTCAACGACATTGCCCTGATTGTTGCGAAAACGTAAGTTTCGTGATCAGGAATAGAATTAGTTACACTTGGTGGTGTCATAGATGTAACTTGTATTATTACGTGCCATCCATGTTCAGATGTCTGCTCCATTACCACTGATTCAACTCTTAAAGGTTAAAAGATAAGCAATGTTCAATCACCCCAAGTGTGTAAATGCAAATGGAAACTACTATGTGCATATAATGTTATTCTCTTTAAATTGATTGGCGCGATACTTTCTTTTAGCATCTATTTCAAAAAACTCTCACCGCTCTTAATAACTAACATTGGACTTTTGAGTTTAGGTTTGGCAATTCTTCTTTGTGCTGTGATCGTGTTAGTTATGTATGTCATTCTATTTTAAATAAAAAAAATGAGTGAAAATGTGTCAATTTGGGTTAATTTTGAGTTAGAATATTTGAAAAGACTGAATTTTACTTGAAATATGATTTTGGGATCTTCCAAACTATAAAGAATTTGTATAAATAGAGAGAGGAAAGGAGAGTAGAAATTAAAAGAATAAATTGAAGTAATATGTGAATATTTTTAAAATTATTGAAATTAAATTTTTGTCCGTAAGTATTTAAATACCCAAAATTTGAATCTAAAGGTAGTAAGATAATGAAAGTGAAATTGTTACCTGAAAAGTTGGAAACTAGAAGCGTATGGCATGAACAATTAATCCATTGACACATTGTACGTATAAGGAGTATGACCTTACTTTGAGAACCGATTGTTGTTATTGTCATGACTAATGCAGAAATTATAACTAAATTTAAAATGAGAAATATAAAGAGCACAGATTTACGTGAAAAACTTTTTGGGAGAAACCTCGGAGAGAGAAAAGCATGATTAATTATAGAAATTCAAGGATTACAAAAGATGGCTCAGAAAACCTAAAACTCTCTATCTCCACTTGGCCTAATAACTTGAGAAAAATAATATTTATACTACTCCCAAACCCTAAATTTGGTCCAAGCCCATAAAGAATTCAACACATTCTCAACAAATCTCCACCATGGCTTGAATTCTACATAAGTAACAAACAATTTTCCCCTCCAACTAGAGTAAAACTCAGTTGTAGCAAACATTAACCAAATTCAAGCAATGTTTGAATTTGGCAATAGGCAAGAGTCTTGTCAATATATCAACTAGATTGTTTTCTATTTTGATCTTTAAGATATTGATATGGCCATCAGCAAAATGTCTTGAATAAAATAATATCGTACATTAATGTGCTTTGTTCTCTCATGATACATATGATATTTAGCAAGATTTACAGTACTCTAACTATTATAATGGACAACAGTCACACCATGATCCACATTGAACTCTTCAAATAAGGCTTTTAACTATGTAGTCTCTTTAATTGCCTATACAATAGCCATATACTTTGCTTTTGTAGTAGATAAAGCAATTGTATGTTGTAAAGTAGCTTTCCAACTGACTGCTCAATCTCCAATAATAAAGATGTACCTAGTTAAAGACCTCCTCTTATCAAGGTTAACCACATAATCATAATCAACCTACCCTGTAAGAGTCTCACTGGTTTTCCCAAACTTTTAATTAAAATCGAAAGTACCATTCAAATATTTTAAAACCCACTTTGTAGTTTGCTAATGAACTTTGCTTGGGCATGATATCCATCTACTTACTACGCTGACTACATGTGAAATATCGAGTTGAGTACAAACCATGGCATACATAAGACCACCAATTGCACTATAGTATGAAACATGTGGTAAATATTTTATATCCTCATTGTTTGTGGACATAAATTAGATGTAATCTAAAATGAGTGGCAAAAGTAGTACTTATTGGTTTGGCATCTTTCATGCCAAAACTACTTAACACCTTCTCAATGTAGCTTGTTTAAGAGAGATATAATTTTCCCATTTTTCGATTTGCAGAATTTCCATGCCTAGAATTTTCTTCACTACACCTAAATCTTTCATCTCAAATTCAAAACTCAGCTATGCCTTTAAATTATATATATATATATTTAGATTTATATTTTACGGTAACCAACTTATCATCAACATGTAATAACAAATAAATGAAAGAGCCACTTGGAAATTTGCATAAATATATACAACTATTATTTTACAATAGCCAAGTTGCACTATAAATAAATCAAACATTTTATATCACTGTTTAGGCAATTACTTCAAGCCATATATGGACTTTTTCAATAGAAAAATATAATCTTTCTTACCTTCAAACTGAAAACCTTCCAGTTGACCCATATAGATTTTCTCTTTAAGTTCACCATGCAAGAATGTTGTTTTCATGTCAAATTGTTCTAACTCTAAATCATACACAACAATTAACACAAGAAAAACTTGAATTGAGCTATGTTTAATGACAAGTGAAAACACATTATCAAAATTAACTCCCTCAATCTAACTAGAGTCTTTAGCAACTAAAAGAGCTTTAATCTTGATATCTTCAATTCTAGGAATACCTTCCTTTCTTTTGAAAACCCATTAATAGCCCATCATTTTCTTTCCTTTTGGTGGTTTGACAAGTTCTCAAGTTTGATTCTTTTCAAGAAATTCTATCTTTTTGTTCATAGCAACTAACCACTTTGTTGAATCTTTTGAAGAGACAGTTCCTTTGTACGTTTTAGGCTTACTATTTACTAACTATGCTATTGAAAGTGCATAAGCAACAAAATTTGAGAACCCATATTTCTATGGTGGTTTCACTATCTTTCTTGGTTATCTTTAGCAATGGAATACAAATCCTCTTTAGGTTCTACAAACTCTATATTATCAGCAGATGATTGAATTGATTGTGAAGAAATTATTTCAAACTCTACCATCTTTGCAACACTTTCCAAATTTTCATCAGAAAGAAGAAATGATTTCTTTTTAGGATGAAGCATAGCATACTCATCAAAAGTGACATTTCTGTTGATAATAAATCTTAGATGAATCATTACACCAAAGTCTATAACCCTTTACACCAAAAACATAACCAAGAAAGATGCATTTTTTTAGCTCTAGACACTAGTTTGCCTTTACTAACATGTGCATATGCTAGACATCCAAATACTTGAAGAGAAGAATAATCAGTAGGTTTACTTAACCATACCTCCTCATGTGTTTTGCACTAAATAGATGTGCAAGGAGAACAAGTTATCAACCAACAAGCTTATTGACTTCTTCAGCCCAAAACTCCTTGCCTAAACTAGTATTAGACAATAGGCACCTAGTCTTTTCTAATAAGATTTTGTTCATGCATTCTACAATACAATTCTGCTATAGTGTATTCATTGTATTATGATGCCTCACAATGCCTTCAATTTTGCAGAACTCATTAAACTCATCTCCATAAAATTCTAGCCCATTTTCTATCCTCAATTGCTTGATCTTCTTACCAATTTGCTTCTCAATCAATGTTTTCTATTGCTTAAATGTAATGAAAACATCACTCTTTTGCTTTATAAAATAGACCCAAACCTTTCTTGAAAAATAATTAATGAAAGTGAGTAGATACCTTGAACCAAGGTCTTTTGAAAGAACTTTTGCATGCCCAAAAAGACCAGAGTGAATATAATCCAAAGTGCTCTTTGTTATGTGAATCATTGTCTTGAAATTGGCCATTTTATGCTTTCCAAAGACACAATGTGCACATAAATCCAATTTTCCAATTTTTTGACCACAAGAAAGACTTCTCATGCCCAGCTCACCATCCCTCTAATATTCATATGGCCTAATCTCATATGCCACAATATTATGTTGTTTGATTATGTCATAGGTGATGAGATTGCAGCTAAACTAGTGATTGTAATGCCTTGCAACTGATTCAACCCTTTCATCAACAAAAGCAAACCTCATAATTTTCATGACTTCACCTTTAGTTGTAAACCTACATTTGTTAGCATCAAATGTATCCAAAGCGATAAGGTTTTTCTTCAAATCAGGAACGTATTTGACATTTTGTAAAGTTCTAATCATGTTGTTGTGCATGTAATGTTGACAATCCCAATCCCAACTACTTTCCATTTAGCATTCATTCCCATTAGAATAATTCCACCTTTATATTCTTTGTACGTGGAGAACCAATCACAATTAGGACACATGTGGTATGAATAGCCTAAATAAAAAACCCAATTATCACTTAATTCATCTTTATCATTTGCAACCAATAAGCAATTTTCGTTTTCTTCTTTAGCAACACCAGCTTGAGCGGGATTTTCATTTCTCTAATTCTATTTGTTTTGGTAGTTTTGATTATTCTATCTTTTTGCATTCCCTTGATTGTGCTGATTCATATGATTTTCTCTTTGTTGCTTTGTCTTTAGTTTCAAACAAATTTGTTTTGATATGCCCCTTAGACTTACAATTGTTGCAAATCAAATCCCCATGCCTCAATTTTGATATGGTCTTGCAACCATTGCTTCTCTCAAAAAACCATCCTCGATTTTCTCTTTGCTGCTTCTCTCAACAAACCTACCATAGGTTGAAACTACCACCCAATTAAACTTCTCAATATCAAATTTCATTGTTGAACTTGAAGTCATAACCAGTAGATCAAAAAACCCTAAGGCTTTGATACCGGATTGTAAGGACTGATGTGGACACTATAATGAAATTAAAATTGAGGAAAATAAAGAATGCACAGATTTACATGAAAAACCCTTTTGGGAACAATCCCAGGGAGAGGAGAAGGAAAATCCACTATAGAAATTTAAGGATTACAAAAAGTGACTCAAAAAATCTAAAACTCGTTCTGTCTCAACTTTTTAGCCTAATAACTTAACAAAAATAATTTTTATGGAGCTCTCAAGCTCTATCATTGGCCCAAGCTCATAAAGAATTCAAGATATACTCAACAGTTATTTTGTTTATGAATAGTAATGACTATGCTTCTTATTAGCTTTTTGATTCCACTCAAATTTTCGGAAAACTAGCCACTTAAAATAATGTCACAACATATATGGAAAACTTGCATCTCGACATTTTTCCCTATGCTCATTAATTCTATCGTGTTATTTTGGTATTGTGCTCTTTTGTATCTTTGTACATTTTATGAGGGTTTTGAAAACTTGTTGGGCAAATAGTAACATAGCTAAGAGTACGGAAATAAAGGGATATATTTTCAAAGGAGTTATTAAATGAGTGTTGCTTTAGATGCGTAATTTGTTCACTTTACATTTATGACAAGTAAACATGTTATTTCTCATTATAGGTTCCTGAATTTACTAACAACTATTAGTTCTTATGTATTTATAGCACGGAACATTACTATATGCAAGAGTAACTCTAAATTGGTGGGAGGATCCTGGTTCATCCCTATTTGAATGAATGTTTTAGTGAGTTTTGACTTAATAGGGCTCAGTATAGGGCTCATTAGGTATGATTGGCCTATTCTATAATCCTTTTTGCTATAATCCTTTTTGCGACTTGGCTGCAACCTTGGCCGACAGGCGCCAACCCATCCTTGGCCTACTTCCTACCGATCTTTGGCAAACTGTCATTAGTTTGTGCTCCCGTGATGCTCAACGACTTAACTATCGCCGATTTCCCTACACATGGATTGCCACACAGCACCATCCTGTCCGTCTACCTGTCCAGCCTTCTCATTGCGAAAGCTCCATTAGTTCATTCATCCAGGGAATGTTATACCACGACACTTGAGCGCTTCTAGACGTCTCAGCCCATGGTAAACTTTATCCTAAAGATCATTTGACTTTTCTTCCCACTGAAACATCCAATCCCACTAGCTATAGTTACCAGCACTCGATTTCCTTTTATTTTTTGTTATTTCCTTGGTAACAACCAGCACTTGTCTTCAGGGTCCCCAACTCACGCCCAATTTTCGACCCACTAGTCGATTAAAAAAGAAACAAAAGTGACTCCACGAATCACTTAAATCATTCCTCCACGTGTCAAGGTCTAATTAAAGCTACGTGTGGCCACTATATGCTACAGGAATGATTGGATCCGCCATAAAATGTCATTGTATAACTTTTCGATTGATAACGAGATACGGCATTAGAGAATCACATTACACTCCCCTTCTTATAGTACGTAACGTCCTCCTACCGCACCATAAAAGATCTTGCACTTCACGGATATTTCACTTAAAAATACACTTGTCAATCTTTCCATGCTATGTAGAGAAACGGCAGTGTCACAATCACTTGCTTTGCGTGGCTATTGTTTATCGGAGGAAATAGATACGGGAGGATGATGTGGCTTGTGATGTGGCCCGATGGTGGTGGCACCTTTGGAAGTCCACCACCGACGGCCGGTGGAGTTGGGGTGCGGTTGCTAATTAGGCCTGGGTTTGTTGGTTGCAACCGGTTTATAGGACAGGCTTTGACGCTGGCGTTTGCTGCCCATATATGATTGTGGTGATGAGAGTTGAGGATGCCAATCATGAGAAATGCAAACGTTACATTGACATATGATAACTTCAGTGCTACATGTCGATATTTGTATGTTGTGCAAAATCAAAGTGTTTTGGGTTTTAAATGAGTCAAAGTGTGTAAGCCATATTCAACCTTTAGGTTAACTAAATGATTATTTACCTTTCTTTAGTTTCAGTTAAATTTTGCTATCAAATTACTTAGTTTATTGACATGTGATAGTTGAGAAGTGTATTTGGGGTTTTTTTTAGGTATTAACCCAATTTAAATGAAACTAACATAGGGTAAATTTTGTTGAAAATGAATCAGTTTTGGATTTTTGTTGGTTAAAAATTAGTTTGGAGTAAATTTATCATGTATACTAATTTTAATTTTTTGTGGTAAAAAAAGTAGTTTGGATAAAATTTATCACATGTATACTAGTTTGAGAATTTTTGGTGGTGTTCCATAAATAAAGTATAAAATGTAAAAGTGAATTCATCCCTTCGTAACTATGTTTAGTCAATCACACTACGAAGCTTTTCTTGATTTAGCAAACTTTGGCGCAACGAGAACACTAGAAAAAGAATGGCAACCATGAGGCCCGTTGGGCTGGAACCCAACGAGTCCCTCAACTAGGGCCCAAGGCTTGCAAATTAGTACCACAAATATTGTTCATCGCCACAAAATTGAGAAGTTTAGAGGTCCTCGTCATCCGTCTACCCGGCTAATCGAAGAGTTTAAGATGCTAGGTGAATGACATTCTCTGTGTTCGAAATATATTCCCTTGATTCCATATATCTTTCAGGATTATATATTACCTACTTTGATTGATCTTGATTGATTGTAATTAATATTGCAATATTATGTTATTTTAGATATTCATCACGTAAAACTTATAAATACACTAATGTATTCTATACTTTGACACACAGCAATGTCTAGAATATTACACTTCTCTCTCTTTTCATCATAATTTTCAACTTGATTATTTTTCCATTCTTGTATTTGTCCACCTATGTTAATCAAATTCCACATGCATAACGTGCTTGCATGTGAAATGGGTGTTGAAATATTCCACATTGCTTGACAAGATGGGTGCTCTCTTAACTTCTTCTACATCAATTTGTTAGAGATATATTTTCTTTGATTTCATATCTCTCTTTAGATTACACATTCTCTTCCTTTTCTGATCCTAATGGATTGTAGTTGATATTGCAATGTTTTGTTACTTTATATAGTTATCCTGCAAATCTTAATGTGTTCTCTGTTACGGCACATAAAAATGTACAAAATACTGCACCTTTCTTTTCTTTTTTCTTTTTTTGTCAAAAGTAAATATTTCATCCATATTTTAAGATCTCAAGATAATATATAAGAGGATAAAAACAAAGCAAATCTCAAGTGGGAAAGTAGAACAATATATTGGGGAAAATTGTCCAAAAAACTAAACCTATTATATTTTTACTAATTCGATCATAGACTTTTTTATTGTGCTAACTGAATTCTAAATATTTTAATATTTTACCAATTGAATCCATTCGGCCAATTTTGGTCAAAAATCACTGACTTGGACGTTGGCCATCCTACATAATACTGTCAATGTTGACATTGATATTTTTAATAATATTTTAATATTTTTTGAATAATTTATTTATTTTTTTCCTTTTCGCTTTTTTTATTTTTATTTTTCCCTTTCCCCCCTTGGTCGGGCCTAGTTGATGTCTAGTAGAGGTCATCAACCATACTCAACACCGGCAACCTCCGCTAGCCATCAATGAGGCTCGGCAATGGCTAGTGAAGGAAAAAATAAAAAAGAGAAGAAAAATTAATAAATAAATTGAAAAAATATTATTAAAAATTGTCAATGTTAGCGGCGGCTATGCCATGTAAGATGATTGGCATCTACATCAGTGATCGGATCAAATCAATTAGCAAAATATAAAAATATTTATGATTTAATTGATACAATTATAATGTTTATAATTGAATGATCAAAAGTGCAATGGGTTTACAATTTTTTAGACAAATTTTCCAAAACATTGTGATAAACACACTCTTATCTCACAAGAACATATCTGTCTAAATATCAAAATAGAATGAATGATAATGGATCACCAAATCTCAGTCATTATAAGTCCTGAGTCTCCAATACTACACCTTCACTCCTTTCACCATATTTCTCAACTTTTGGATGGACTGCAATGAAACGCATAGCCTTTTGTTATGAGTTGGGTGGACGAGCAATCTTGATGCGGCATATCAAAACACCTATATAAGATCTCTCCATAGGCATCGTTGTATATTGCAATCATGACATTCATTGGGGGATCCACACGAGATCAATCATCGACTAGAGTTTTAATTGATCTGATCACGATCGATGTTGACCGACTTTCTCTGTGAACCGGAGGATTCGATATTTGCTTCTCGGGAGGAAGCATGGGGAGGAGTTATAAAGCAGGAGTGGGAATGGGGAGGGAGGGGTAGTTGATATGATTGGACGTATGAGCCAGCTAATCCGAATGCTGAAGACTGATCAGAGTCTGATGGATTGCACGTTCTTTAGGGCTTTGTTTCTCTCCTAGTCCAATCATATCACTGGCTTTTGCGTTCATGCACTTGCCCGTCTCCTTCGTCATGACTCTGCAGAAGAAGGGCATTGGCTTTGCGTTCGGTTTTTCCTTTCTCACGAGGAATTCGAGATACGGGTGTTTCGAGATTTCAAAACTCACGAGTTACCTCCATTCTATCTTCGACCAAAAGAAAAAAAAAAAGAGTCTCAATTCTATCGTTGACTAGGAGTTCAAATGTAAGAGAAATTCTAGAGAATAATTGCTATATAGATTCCTTTGAAATTTTTTTGAAAGAAAGCATTTGAAAAGAAATGCAAAGGACTTTAGGTGAAGAGATATTTTCAAAATGTAAATATTATTTGGTATAATGTAATTTAAAAACACATTGGAAGTAACTTTGACTTAAATACCTTTGGAAAAAATTACATTTTGTAAATGATTTTTACTATTTTTATTTTTTAAAATCTCAAATCTTTGCTCGAGGATCTTAGGTTGTTGGTGAACCAAATTGGCCATCAGCCCCTCGCCGGTGGCTAAGGCCTTCATTGGCAAAGTTGTGTAAAGGGAGGATTTCTAGGACATTTCCATTATGAAAGTATAGTGGAGGCAAAATTGGAAGGAAAAAAATTGTATTTGCATTCCAAAAATGCTCAAACCTCAAAGTACGTCTGAATCTCTGCCTTGAGTTTTAGAGGTTTTTGGAAATGTATTTGCATTTTCCAAAAAAATAAAAAAATTTCCGAATAGGGACTTTAGAGCCCGAAGCCCCTTGGGAATTGAGTTCCAAACCGCATCCACAGTCATTTAGGTTTTATATGTGTTCCAAAATCATGTCTCACTCTAGAGTAATTGCATAGTAAAGTTGAAGATCCATCATTTCTACTATCTTGCTTTTTAGAAAAACATTCTACCACTATGGAGAGGTACATTTTCTTCTCGGTAAGTAGGCTGAGAAGTAAAGTGAAATAATGTGGAAGGATATTCCTAAAGGGAATTCAAAAGACACTTGTTACTTTCTATCCTCATATCACTTTTCATTTACCATGTATCGGTTTCTATTTCGCTCTTACTATCAAAATAACAAATTTTTACCCTAAATACTTCATAATCTCTCTCTATAGCATTGTCGACCACTGTATGGGCTTGTACTCTGTCTACGACCACCATAATTGCATCTATGACAATGCTAGTCTCTTTGTGCGTTTGGCCTAAATGTGACATCGTTTGAATGTGCGACCTTCCTCACGCAACCTCAAGTGACCTCCAATTTGGTGTCGCTGAGGTTTATGGCTGGGGGTCGGGGGTGAGGGCGATAGGGGATCGGTGGCAGCGAGGGAGACAAAAGGTGGAGGTGGGCACGCAATAGGGGCCCGGGATACTGCTCCTGCATGTAGTGCCTTGTACTGTGCCCTTCCGATGAACGATACATGTCTATCTCACATACAGTACCGGAGTACCATACCTTCGCTCTGGCTCCCACACAAGGGTGGACATAAAGGATGAGAATGGAATCTGTGCTTGAGATATTACGGCTATTTTTGTGATTTGAAAATTAAGATTAGTAGAGATTCATTTATGGAAGAGTATCTGTATTTTTGTTAGGAATGCAAAGTGATAATTCTGAAACGATAGTTTAATGGTTGTCCGGGGACGAATTCCCTTAACTTCCTGCAACTCCTTACTCTTTCTTTTTGCAATTTTTATACAAAAAAATTGTAAAATATGAAAACTTAATGGCGACCAGGGAACTGGAAATCCGCTCCCCAACGATAGATGGGAACAAAAAGCAGCATAGATTATTGGGTGAAGTGTGGCGACTGCAGGCAAGTCTCTCTCTCTCTCTCTCGATCAGAAAACTTTAGGGCAGAACATACTATGTTTGAGGGGGATGAATCACTGAGACTGTGTGCTGGCTCAGCAGTCATCTCTGACCCATTACTCTTCAACTCCCACATGCGATTGATTAGAAACTCACGACTCCATACGCTCAACCTCAACTGCAACATCAAACTAGAGTTTGAAAATTCTATTGTGTCGTACTAACTGGGTCATGTTGAGATATGATGATAATATGAATACGGATAATCCAAACACAATGTTTATGAAACACGTTACACCATGTTGATCCGAACACGACATAGGCAATAAAAGAACCACAAAACACAGCACAACACAATAAACACATTTTAGCAAACATATCACTATCTAGGTTGTCAGTACAACAACATACGCTGTTCTGTTTATTAATATATGTTAACTTGGGCACAACTATAAGGAAAACACATTTAAACACGCATTTACACGATAACTCGTTTTAACATGTTTCACATGTTTTTAGATAATAAGTAATCTCGCTTCATATTGATTGAGAGTGTACTATGAGTTAGCTTTTCTTTATGTTTAATGACTTCTATAAATTTGTTTAATTTTATCATTTATTGTCTTTTACATGAGCATAATTTGTCTATACTTTTAAGGATAAAAAAGTCTTTGTTTATACATATCTAATTGTAACATGTTGAACTAAATGACACATTAACATGTTAACTTAAATGACTTGGTTCGTGTCTAAAAGTAGGTCAACTCCCCTAAGAAACGATATGAATCATACCGTTTGATGACCCAAACATGCTTATATTAAATCCAAAGTTATGAATTGCACGTCGTGTTGTGTTGTGTTATGTCGAGAATTATTGCCCCTAAATTAAACGCAGAGTTTTGTATAGGTCCTTCCTCACACTTCATATGCCTATGTCCCTTGGTCAAGTAAACTTAAAAACATGGGCGAGATTCTGATTCATCATCATGAGATAGATTGAATACCAAATTTACTACTTCCGCTATTAAAATGGTTGAAAATTCATAAGAAAACCATATCAATACACCACTTTTGACTCGTCCGCTATAGCTTCAGAGTCCGTTTTCTTCAATTAAGTCTCTTGAAAGCAGAAATATCAACTTTTTTGTTTGGTCGAAAAAAAAATTGAAGTGGTTCGCTGTTCATCCACGTTAAGCTTCGATTTCTATACTTTTGTGGCCGCAAGAATCAAGTCAAGTTGATGCCCCACAATAATTATTATGATGATCAATGCCCATCCTGTGCATGGACACATGCGGTGAGGAACAATTGCGACAACTTGGTAACTATGTGTACAAATGTACAACTCGGTACGGCTGCAAAATTAATGATGAAATATTGAATACCTTACGATTAGTTTATGAGATTAGTCGGCACACTGGAGGGGAGAGAATAAAGAAGCAAAGGCAGGGTTTATAATATTAGTTAAGAAGAAGATGCGTGGGGAAGAAGAATGAAATGCTTAGCTTTCATCCATCAATGTTGACATGCAAATCGCAATGCCCTTTATCCATTTCTAAAGACCAACAATTTTTTTAGATTCTTAACATACCTTTTTAAAAAAAAAAAATTAATCCACCATTCAGTCTTAACGTATTAGGGACATGAGCAATACATTCACGTAATATGAGTTTTCTAATAGGACATATGAAACAGACCCACCTATTAAAACGACTCCTAGACACAAGTAAAGGGAATCAAGGATGTATACAAGGAATAGATGACTTGTAACGTAGATCCGACGTCTTCTGAACGTAACCTTTGCAAAATAGGTTTGCCAGCACGAACTCTCTAAATCAATAATGGCCTAACCACCACATAAATATTTCATGCACAGTGAGATTTGTGTAGTAGTTTTATGTATTCCATTGGTGCTTATAATTAACTGAAAAAACTACGCTTGGGTGAAAAATTATTGCACAAACATGTGCATTCAAATGAGGAAATCGATGACCTAACTTGTAAATCCAATAAATACCATGGAACAAAATGGTCCATGTGTAATTGAGCGCATGTGTATGGTTCACGCGACAACTACTCCGCATAGATATATCTAGCTCCCCCACAGCGATGTTTACTAAGTTCATTGCCATCTGATTCAAAGCTGTTCAAAGGGATCTCATCTTGAGATACTGACTCCACCTAACTTCAGTCAAATAACGACAACTATGCCGTGTGACTTGTGTAGCTGACTGAATAAGCAGCTCGAGCATAGTCGGCACTTAAGAAGTGTCTATATCAGAATGAAATCTCTCTCCCTCTAGCCAAAAGTTGACATATATTTTACAATATCCAATATGACCCCATATAGCACGAGTGTAAGATCGCACTTTCTCCGAGAAAGTTTATGCCATTCGCATATCTTCTCCCTTATTTTATAATCTTATCTCTTCTTCGCAATCAACTTGTGGGGTCTTCCATTCGAGAGAGAGAGAGAGAGAGAGAGAGAGAGAGAGCTCCCCCAATACCTCTGATCTAACCACCTCCCCTCTCTTTAAAGCTCCCCAGAAGTTGTACGTCTTCCCATTGAATCTCGTCTAACCTTCATTATATGAATTATAAAATCATGCAAAATGCATGTTCGTACACTTTCGTATCATAGTGAAACTGTACAACACGAAGGCGTGAGACGAGCCACCAAACACAGGGCAACTCAGACGGTTAATTACCACTAGGAAAAGTACTGGACATATCATTTGTAGCAACAGAAAAGCCTGTGCATTTAAGGGATTGACTGAATGTTTAAACACTAAATCTTGCTACTTCTCTTCCCAAAAGTTTTTAAACATTCAGTCACTCCCTTAAACTGAATAGAGTTTAAACACTAACTGATGTGTGTACACAACCCACTCAGTACATCAATAGAGATTGATCAAGCCAAATATTTAAATATATATCTCAAGATATCATCGGTAAAGATCGAGCTTTTCCATGTTTATATAGATGTTTGAGATATAATATTTGTATTCTAGTTGTAGGCTGTTGGCTAACCATGATGGACTTCGTCTCAACGCTTGACATAAAAGGAATAATTAACATCATTCGATAACAAATTGTCCCGATTGCTTACTTTGCTTGAATCCATGCTCATAACATAGAATAATCCTTATTGAGGTAACAAATCCAAACGGCCAATCGTTGATACTTTACTTGATATGTTATCTCCACGTTGATTTGTTGAAGATTCTACACTCCAAACATTTTGATTTTTTTCTTTTTATTTGTCACTTCAGTAATCCTAACTACATTAAGCATAGTCTACTAAATTGGCATACTAAATGATTTGATAGACCATAAGCGAACATTTAACCAGGTGGGTTGTTGATCATCTAATTAAAGTCTTTTACAATATTCAAAACCCAAACTTCTAATAATATATTATCAGCGGTGCACCTTGGAAAACCTAAACCTATCCCTCAAAACGGCAATGATAGGATTCGTTATCATCCTCTATACGGAAAGAATGTTGGGTTATGATGATCTGTTAGGTTATCAGAACTTCCCCCAAATATCGCTGTGTGCTGGTCATCTTGTCCCACCACTTTAGATCCACTCTTTTTTCTTCTCTTTTTCACTGACCGGCTGAAATCACCACTTCACTAGCAGCCTTAGCTGTGCATCATGCCAACCATTTAATGCTCCAAGATCTTAACTCTTCCCCTTCATCATTTATTTAAAGCCTTACTCTTTCGTACCACGACCCATCGCTCTCCCTCTCCCTCTTTCCCTCTGTCCCTCTCTCTAGTCATCAGCAGAAGTATCAAGAAAGAGAGACCATGAAGGCGAAACATTTCCCGAGGTCGTCCCTGAAAAAGTGGAGGAAACTGGCCAGAAACACCATCTCTTCTTCTTCCTCAGCCTGCGAGGGTTGCTCTCTCCGGTGGGTGTTTTGGCCATCCGCACATCGCAAAGATGACAATCGCTTCATTCCCAGAGACGTCCCAAAGGGTCACTTGGTGGTCTACGTTGGAGACGATCACAAGCGGTTCGTGATCAAAATCAAAGTCCTGGGTCACCCGCTTTTCAGAGCGCTCTTGGATCGAGCTCAGGAAGAGTACGACTACAGTGCAGATTCCAAGCTCTGCATCCCCTGCGACGAGAAGATGTTCGTGGATGTTGTTCGCTGCGCCGCATCTCCTCAGGAGAGTCGGATCTGCGATCTCTGTTTCTGACGGCTGCAACTGCAATGAAGACAAGAATTTTGAGAAATTGGATAGATTCGTGTAGCTACCATATATATATATTGCTGAACACTATGAAGAACACGTGCGCTTGTAATATGTAACGTCACGTAATTCTCTTTGATCAGTAACTGTAGTTTCATGTTCGCATACAAGTGAATTCCGTTTTTCAAATTCAAGGTAATGTCGGCTTCTCTTGGGGTGTCTGGACATATTGACCGGACATCGACGCATATGGTACGAATCCTAACCATCAACTTGTTGATAGTCGAGATTCATGAAACAAACCTCAATTCTCAATTCTTGACGACAATGCGATCAACATGCCTTTGATATGATATCATATGAGGGTATGTACTCCATTCGTTTTATTCTAAATTGCCGTGGTAGGTGTGATTGTGACCGTCGAACTTTGTATTTTGGCTTCTTTTGGTGTGTCATTAAATTTCAGATTTTTAGGTTGATTTACCCTATGATTGTTCTAGCAAAATGAAATGATATAATGAGGAACTCATGTTGTTTCACTCAATGCGCTCATTTGCAAGACGTCATACTGCAATGATGAGGAGTGATTTTGGTGGGACAAAGAAAGAAAAGCAAGAGGACTCAGTAGAACTGCAAGAAGCTCTATTCAATATCAGTTTGGTTAATGTCTTTCTGTTTATATGGAAAAAAACCACACTGCCACTGGAGGAAGAAAAAAGAAAAATGATTTCGTTCTACCTGTTTTGGAGAACTCCACTTGAATTTGTAGGACAAGAAGATTCAAATCCGAAATCAAATTCTAAGAAATTGCTTTTGTGTTTATATTGACTCCTTTAGAATCCCTCCCACTGTTCTAGTATGCGCTTGATTACAGTTAACTTTTTCGACAGAAAAAGGGACTTGGTCGAGAAAGGGACTTTCATGGCATATTAGAGCACTGTTTGAGGCCAACGCCATTTTTGGGTTTGCTTATTTACATTAGGAATTTGCTCTGTCAGGGGTAAGTATTAGCTATGGTTATAACGCTGCTTCGTAAGCGAAACTTTCATTCATTCCTGCTGTCTACATTGATTTCAAATATCTTAGGTTCAGTTGTTCGATTCTTTTGGCGAAAAAGATTCAGTTCTATTCACTTCTTGTCAAGCATCATATAACTGAAGTTCTATTTGGAGCTTGACATGATCGAAGAACCAATTACAGTAATTACAAATCCAAGAGCGCCAAACTATCCAATGCTCCAAGCTGTAACAAGCAACTATTGTAGAACAATGCCAAAAGATGCACCAATCCAAGCACAAGTAGCAAAGGATGAAAACAAAATTAAAATCACATGAGATGCAAAATTTATGTGGAACTCCAAAACATGAAAAACCACGAGGAGAGGGATTTCACTATTTTCAACAAGTACAACAATACAATCCAATAGCTCAAAAAATGAGGTACGGACCCTAGGAGTGCCAAAACTTGGCACGGAGGGACACTTAAAGTGCCAAAAGTTATAAACGGTACACTTAAGTGCTAAAATAGGAGCAAAATGGATTAATTAAGTGCTAACAACGAGAAAATCTGGCCAAACTATCACGTGTCCATTTTTCGGCGATTTCATTTGCTGACAGAGCATTTTTTTAAATAAAAAATCCACGTTGCAATTTTAATAAAAAAAATTGTCCACGTCAGATTTAAAAAAAATTAAAATCGATTTTATTAAAAAAAACAAAAGAAGAGAGAAGAAGGGGATCGGTGACGGCTGTGCAGCCCTCGCCGCCGTCGCCATCGCTGCTCCACCCTCGCCGGGAAGGGCCGGCGATGATGGGCGAGGGTTGGCTAGGGTTGCCGAGCCCTGGCCAGTGGCCGGCCGGCTGCGGTGAGGGCCTGTAGGCCCTCACCCATATTTGGGGCGAGGGTTGCGACCCTCCCCCAGATTTGGTGAGGGTCGCTAGCCCTCGCCTCACTTGGCCAAGGGCCGCCGGCCGCTGGCTTGGCGCGACCCTCCCTTAGATCTAGCGAGGGTCGCCAGCCCTTGCCGTAGGCCGGCTGGGGTTGCCGGCCACTGGCTAGGCCCAGCGACCCCGGCCAACCCTCGCCCATTGTCGCCGGCTCTTCCCGACAAGGGTGGGGGGCAAGGGCTGCACATCCCTCGCCGATCCCCTTCTTTTTTTAAAAATAAAATCAATTTTTAATTAATTTTTTAATTTTTTAATTTTTTTAATTAATAATTTTTAAAATCCATGTCAGTAGAAAAACGACGTTGTTTTGGCTATTTTTCACCGACTTAGTGTTTCCGGTGAGCCACATAGGCAAGAAAATTAATAAAAAATTGCCACTTAGGATTTCCGGTAGGGTTTCGACAACTTGACACTGAAGTGATCCATTTATTTTGAAAAGTGGCACTTAAGTGTACCGTTTGTAACTTTTGGCATTTAAATATCCCTCCGTGCTAAGTTTTGGCACTTTTGCTATACTTATGCCCTCAAAAAACTATTTAGTGAGCCATAAGATTTAAAGATCCAGCCAGAAGATAGGAAAAACATATGAAGAAATATATTATGCAAGCTAGGGTTAGATTTGTGTTATTAAACACATTTCTTTTATAGTCTCTCTTCGAAAAACCCTAAAACAAATATGTATGACCTAAAATACCCTTATCACTAATTTAAAAGTCAAGACTCAATAAATCTTCACATTGACTTCAAATCCCCAAGATGGCATTATGCCAAATGCCACAAGACCTCTCTCTCACCACCAAAAGTGACCATACAAGGCCATCTCCAAAATGGCGGCATTGATGATGCACACCCCAAAATCTAGGTGAGCGTACTTAGTGTAGGAAAAAAGATGAAATGCCACCAACTCTACCTAAGCAAATCAAATGGCGAAAACACCAATCAAGTCAAAGCAATGCTTGATCAAAGGACTAGTTTAGTTAATATATCCACAAGATTATTCGTTGCAGGTACTTTCTTCATTATAACTCTTCATCACATACAAAGTGATACCGAATGTCGATATGTTTTGTCCTCTCATGATACATCACGTTCTTGGTCAAGTGGATCGCACTTTGGTTATCACAAAAGATTATGGAGGCTTCTTCCTGCTTCACTCTAAGTTTTGTAACCAAACACTTCAACCAAAGAGCTTATTTTGCTGCTTTTGCTGCTGGCATATACTTTGCTTCGGTGGTAGATAAAGCAACCGTGTCTTGTAAAATTGCTCTCCAACTAACTACAAAACCACCAAGCAAAATATAATCTATCAAAGATCTCCTTTTGTTAAGATCATTTGCATAATCAAAATCAACAAACCAACAACCAAATGTCTTATATCACAATCTTTGTTAAAGACCAAACCCACATTTGAGGTACATCGAATGTACCAAAGAATCTATTTCACTACTTGCTAGTGAGCTTTACCTAGATGTGCCATATGCCTGCTCACAACACTAATAGCCTAAGAAATATCTAGATGAGTGTGGACCATAGTATACATAAGACTACCCATAACACTAGAATATGGAACTTGAGACATCTCATTTTCCTCTTCTTTAGTTTTAGGTGATAAAGAAGTTGAAAGCCTAAAATGGGATACCAAATGAGTACTTATCGGTTTGGCATTCTTCATGCCTAACTCAAGCCCTCTTGCAATATACTTCTTATGCGAGAGGTATAACTTCCCAACCTTTCTGTTTATGTAAATCTCCATACCTAGAATTTACTTGGTAGCTCTAAGATCCTTCATTTCAAATTCCCTACTAAGTTGCCTCTTCAAATGTTGTATCTCTTACATATTTTTGTTACAATAAATATGTCATCCACATATAATAGCCAATAAATAAATAAACCATTATGCAATCTCTTATAGTACACACAGCTGTCATGTGCACTTTGCGAGTGGCCATGACTCAACATAAAGCTATCAAACCTCTTGCACCATTGTCATGGAATTTTCTTGAGATCATACAAAGAATGTTTCAGCCTGCAAATGTGATCTTTTTTATGCTCAACAATGGATCCTTCGGGTTGAGACATATAGATTGTTTTCTTTAACTCACCAAGTAGAAAAGTAGTCTTGACATCAAGATGCTCAAGTTCTAAATCATATAGAGCCACTAATGCAAGCAATACACGAATGGAAATATGTTTCACAATTGGAGAGATTACTTCAATGAAGTCTATCCTCTCCTTTTGATTAAAACCCTTTGCTTCTAAATGTGCCTTGAATCTTTCCTCTTCAACCTCTAGAATTCCTTCTCTTTTTTTTTGGAGACCCACTTGCATCCAATAGCTCTTTTGCCCTCGGGCAATTTCAAAAGATCCCAAGTTTGGTTCCTATGAAGAGAGTCCATCTTTTCATTCATCGCAACAAACCACTTTATAGATTTAGAACAAATAATAGCTTCACGAAATGTAAAAGTTTCTTCAATACCAAGCTCTTTAGTAATTGTAAGAGCATATGCTACTAAATCAACAAAACCATACCTTTAGGGAGGTTTAATTTGTCGTTTAGTCCTCTCTACAGCCAAATTCTGAGATTGCTCAATTTCTTCTACATCTTTTTGATTGAATTTAAGTCTTGTTGCTAACTATAACTTTTTGGCTAAATAGGAATATCTTCAAATGTTCTTCGTAGATGTTCCACATGAAGCTCCATCTCTTTCCCAACATTCTCCCGAATACTCTTAGACTCAATAACAACCTTTATCTCTTCAAGCATGGAGTTTTCATCAAAAGTAACATCCATACTAATTATAAACTTTGATGATTGAAGGTTAGAACACCATAGCCTATATCCTTTAACCCCTTCTACATAACTAATGAAATTACATTTTTTTGCCCTAGGTTTAAGCTTACCTTCTTTTGCATGATAATAAGCACGACATCCAAATATTTTCAAATCAGAATAATAAGAAGATTTACTTGGCCATACCTCATTAGGAGCTTTACATTCAATTGCAGTTGAAGGAGAACGATTCACCAAATAAGATGTCATATTAACAGCTTCGGCCCAAAAATCTTTTCCATGTCCAGTATTCAAGAGCATACATATAGCTCTCTCTAAAAGTGTCTGATTCATGTGCTCTGTCATCCTATTTTGTTGAGGTGTGTTCTTGATTATTTGATATTGAACAATCCTTGAATCTTCACAATATTTGTTGAAATCACATTTGCAAAACTCAAGACCATTGTCTATTCTGAGACGCTTTATATTCTTCCTAGTTTGATTTTCTATTAACATCTTTTCCTTCTTAAACATATCAAAAATGTCACTTTTACGCTTCAAGAAATAAACCCAAACTTTCCTTGAAAAATATCAATAAATGTCAAAAGATAAACTGCACTACCCTTAAATGTTACTTGTACCGGTCCTCATAAATCATGGTAAATATAGTCAAATGTGCCCTTTGTCAAGTGCACCCCAACATTGAAACTAACTTCATATTGCTTCCCAAAAACACAATGTTCACGGAAGTCAAGTGAGACCATATGATTCCCACAAAGTAAATCACATTTACTCAAGATAGTCATTCTTCTTTTGCTCATGTGACTCAATCGCATATGCCACAACCTTGAGTTTTTAGAATCTAAAGAGGATGATAGATTTAAAAAATCCACAATGGTACTTCCTTGTAGAACGTAAAGCTTATTTTTCTAGTAACTTCTCATCACAACCAAGGAGCCTTTTTAAATTTTCAAAACTCCACCTCCACCTATGTTCATTCACCCAACGGAATCTAAAGTGCTTAAAGAAATAAGGTTCTTTTTCAAATATGGGATGTGCCTAATGTTTGTCAAAGTTTTTACTACATTGTCGTGACATTTAATTTGCATTATACTAACACCCACAAGCCTAAAAACTACATTGTTGCCCATTAATAATTGAGCCACCACTAACTTTCTCATGTGTATGAAACCAATCTCTATATGGACTTACGTGGTTTGAACATGTGGAATCCAAAACCTATCCGTCATTGACATGACAATCTGCAGACAAAACAATAAGAATATTATCTGGATTAACTAACTCGTTATTCTTCACTAGATTAGCTGAATGAAAACTCTCTATCAACTTCTTCCTCTTAAATTTGAGCATAAGACACTCATTTTTATAGTATTCAAATTTGTGACAATAGTAATACTTTACCTTACTTTTATCCTGGTCTGATCTAAACTTCAAATGTCCTTTAGTATTACTACTATTAGGATGATTTGACCTTACCCTGACAATTAAGCCATCGGCTTTATCAGCACTACTACTATTATTACTCGCATTCAATTTTGTATGCATCTCCCCAGAATTCAATGGGGCCTTCATATCCTCAACAGTTATGGATTCCTTCCATACAGCATAGAATTCACAAAATTCTCATATGAGCTCGGTAGTGAACATAACATAATTAGGGCTTGATCTTCATCATCTAATTTCAAGTCTAAATTTTTCATATCCATAACGATCTTATATTCATCTAAATGTTCTTGGATAGGAGTACCTTCTTGCATCTTTACTTCAAGAATAATCTTGTTGTAAGAGATTTCTTCATGTAGAGATTCACAAGCTTATTCCACAATGTCGAAGCCATTTCTTCATCAAAGACCTCGTGAAGCACCTTGTCAGACAATGAGAATTGGATGGTGCTATGTGTCCTCTCTTTTATCTCCTCAATCTCAGTTGTAGTCCTTGAGATAGTTCCCATCCAAGGTTTTAACTGAACCTTCTCAATGCATGTGACGCCTCAGAATGTCATGTGGACACATATCTTTTTTATTCTTTTTTAACAAGCAGAAGCACCACAAATACATCACCATACAACATACAAGAGCATCATCGCATGAGCTAACTATCACAGATATATCTCATTATGCTAATTTTATATTTACAATCCACAATAGTATTTCAAACATATACAAAATACAAAAGACTTGGGAAGAGTTAGGATTGTCTACTTCAACATTACACTCCTACATCCAAAAGCCTACCTGTACATCACCAATGCTAATATCTAAGGATCAAGAACCTCTCCCAATGATGGTTCATCGACAAATATAACCAAGGGACCATCAAATCCTTTAAGTGGTCCCATTCATTCACCATCAAAGACTGCATACCAAACAATGTATTGATGTAGAAACAACTCAGTATGTTCCACTTCAACCCAAATTGTGGTTGCACACTTTACATAAGGCATAAGTACAACGGGAGTGCCAAAACTTGGTATGGAAGAACACTTAAGTGCCAAAAGTTACAAATGGTACACTTAAGTGCCACTTTTCAAAAAAATGGATCACTTCAGTGCCAAGTCGTCAGAACTCTACTGGAATTCCTATGTGGCAATTTTTAATTAATTTTCTTGCCTACGTGACTCACCGGAAATTGAATCAGCAAAAAATCAGCCAAAATGACGTCATTTTGGTTGACGTGGATTTTAAAAATTAAAAATTAAATAATTAAAAATATATATTATTATAAAATCAATTTTATTTATAAAAAAAAAAACAAGAAGAAGAAGGGGGATCGGCGAGGGCTGTGCAACCCTCGCCGCTACCGCCATTGCTGCCCCACCCTTGTCGAGAAAGGCCGGCGACGGTGACAATGGATCCCCTCCTTCTTCTTCTTGTTTTTTTTTTTAATAAAATCGATTTTAATTTTTTTAAAATCTGACGTGGACAATTTTTTTAAAAAAAAAATTGCCACGTAGATTTTTTATTTTGAAAAAAATGCTCCGTCAGCAAATGAAGTCGCCGGAAAATGGACACGTGGCAATTTGGTCGGAATTTTTCACCGTTAGCACTTAACTGATCTCTTTTGCTTCGATTTTGACACTTAAGTATACATTTTGTAACTTTTGACAATTAAGTGTCCCCCTGTGCCAAGTTTTGACACTCTAGGGGTCCGTACCTCCTTTACATAAAACCACATGAGACAATATAACTTCCTCATAACTATACTCAACGAGATGGAGCTCCAAAAAGTGGTGGTGGTGGAAGAGCCATCCTATAAGTCTAAGGTAGGAGATTCATCTATCACTCAACCTGGTATCAACAATAGATATGAATTTGAGACAGTACAAAACAACCATGCATGATGAGTACAAGGATAAATATAATATTTTTCTATCATGACATATCAATGAGACAACCATAAATTGGATAAAATGTATCACTTATGTGCAAACGAAGATCATATTGTATATCACAAGTACCACAACATCTTATCAATTTACACTCATGAACTTTTTTATTTCACTGGCTAGGACCATCTCAATTCACGAGACATCTCAACCAATGAGGCATCGTCACTGCCAACTCACGGGGGATAGAATCATACATACCCATTTACTATGTCTTTAAGTCCATTAATCACGGGTATCCTCTACATTAGCGATGATATATACACCATCATACATCTGCATGATGATGGCCATTTCTTAACCTCATATCATGGCTAAACAAGCCATGTCATATAATGACCAAACAAGTTATGTCATCATAAAATTTTATATCATCTCAACTTTGTAGAGAACCGTCTCATATAGTAGAATATTTGGCTAATTCCAGAGTCTTATACATACTTATATAGGGGAATTCGTTCGGTGATGAATAAGCCGTGGCAAATGTCATAATCACATAGCATCAAAGACATATATAATTAATCACAACACAAAAAGCATGACATACTTTTCGGTATCTACAATGCAAGTGACAACATGTTAATATCTTGGCAATCTCATATAACCATGAGAATTGATTAATTACGTACATTTGAACAAATAGATCTTTTTCTTTTCACCAAGCCAAAATCATTTGGTAGAAAACTTTTATAGGTTTATTAATTGTTTTGACATTCAATATCAATAGACACTATTACTCCAATGTCTAAGTAATTCATAAAAAATTTACTCTTTTATTTTATTTTATTTTATTTTTACCACCCTTGATTAAGCTCACTTTTACCACAAAAATTAAAGACTATTTTCTATAATTCCACATTCTTAGAATTAGAACATTGCCTTAGTAAAAAATTTCTCATTTTTATAAATTTACCCCTAACTTTCGGTTTTTGTCCAACCAAGCCATATCAATTAAAAATAAAATAAAAATAAAAGCCATCCTTTGTGATCTAAGATATACTAATATTTTATTTATACTATAGACACACCATATATTTTTCAACACTATTAAGACAACCCACTTTTAATTTATTATGACAACTAGTTCCAATTTTTTTCATAATTGACATATCATCTAAATTAAGTAATTAACTCCAAAAATAACTTTATCACCTATCAAAATAAGATTCCTTATACTGTGAACTGCCCTCAGAACTTTGATTATTTATAAATTCGTCCCCCAACTTGGTGAAATTACAAATTTTCTCCTAAAGCTTCTAAACTCTTTTTTTTAAAAAAATTGGTTTGATTCCCCTTAATAATTCTTACTTAATAACCCACAATTAACCCTAAAAACCATAAAAATGAATCTGTTAACAGCCCCATCACTTCTGTAAATTTCGAAATTACCATTGATATTATAAAAATTCACCAAAGTACCCCTTTTATGCCTACTTTTACCATTTTCACACTTTTCCCATATAAGTTGCAACAAAACCTATTAGTAATCTCTCAAAGACATTTTAAGCATGAGGAAAGCTTTTAAGTTCAAACCCAACGGTCACCATAACTTAACATACAACCATTGCAACTTACTCAAATAGAGTAAAATTTATAGAAAATAAACGTACAATCAACCAACCAAACTCAAGAGTAACAAGTAGATCATTCTAGCTTAGTCCTTAGGATTTTCACTTACCTTAAGTGAAATCTTCAACAAACAAAGCCTTTACAACCTTGAAATCAAAATAATTATTAGAATTAACAAGTCTCATTTTTTAGAAAACAACAAAGCTCATTTGATAAAAATAAAAGGGAAATAGATGAATATACCTTGGAAAACACTACATTGAAAATGAGGGTTTTGGACCTTGATTGTCTTGAAAGAGAGAGTGAAATAAAAATTGAGCTTGAAGAGGTGAGGAAGATGGGATGCACATTCAAGAGATAGGGAAAGAAGACTTTTTTTTTAATCTCTTGTCTTCTACAATTATCCTCTACATTTAAGAGTGAAATAAAAATTGAACTTGAAGTGGTGAGGAAGATGAGATGCACGTTTAAGAGATAGGGAAAAATATATATATATATATATTTTTTTTATCTCTTGTCTTCTACAAATATCCTCTACATTTAAGAGTATTTTGAATTAGTATTAATTGGCTTTGCTCAAAAGTAATGATGCCAATGTAACTATAGTCCAAGAAGATGAGGTGCACGTTCAAGAGATAAGGAAAGAGGACTTTTTTGTCTCTTGTCTTCTAGAAATATTCTCTACATTTAAGAATATTTTAAAGTATCATTAATTGGCTTTGCTCAAAAGTCATGATGCCAATTTTTTTATAGTTAAAAGTAGATAATAAATGACCAGCGTTAAAATAATGTCATCCATGAGGTCATATGACTGGGTTCAATGAATTTAATTTAGACATGTGGGCAAAATAAGGCGGGAATGAAGACATTTGTCCAAAGCTCCCGTAGTGACAAATGACATGGTTTAGTAAAAATATCAAGATATTAGGTGATTTTAGATATATACTTTACATTGTGGTAAATAAAGAGGGAAATCGATACTTATTTGAAACATCTATAAATCAGAAAATTATTTTGAACATGCCACAATTATGAACAAAAGATATAGAACAATAAGGAAACCTTAACTCAATAAAAATTTAATGTATGAAAATTATTCAATACTATTCAGGACCATATCGATCCCCGCCGATGTTACTATACTATTTAATATCCTAAATATCATGAATTATAGAGAATATTTTGGATGTCACAACATAACAATGCCTTCATCTTGATCCTCCATAGCCCAAAATTGTTTTGACCATCGAAGGGTGCACCTTTGAACTTGATAGATGCCATCTCGAATAAGGAATGGTCGAAATTCTTTCACTTTGATATCAGTTTGTTACGGAATAATGCCAAAAGATGCACAAATTGAAGCATAAGTAGCAAAGGATAAAAACAAAACAAAATCACAATAGACACAAAATTTATGTAAAAACCCAAAGCGGGATGCTGAAGTGGGACAAACTTGCATAAAAAAATGAACCCAAATTGAGAACGTAATAGGGAAAACTGTGCACTCGGCCTGCATTTGTTTTCACGAAGGATCCGCGTCAAACTAATGAATCATCAAATCCGCATTCAGCTTGAACTCTTGGATGGTGATTACTTGTGAAGATCATCCTTCCATAGTCACACTAAGCATTTCCTTGAGATTCCAATCCACAGGCGTAACAGGAAGCCACCGAATGCGTTCAGAGAGTAGGAGAATACATAAGAAGTTTGCAAAGATAGAGATATTAGCCACCCATCTAGTGTTTGAATGAGAAGCCTTGCCAAAGAAAATAGTCACAAATCGATAATTTTCCAAACTATGCCCAGTTAAGTTCGGTGCATAGAAATATGCTCGGACTCCATCTCATAACGAACGGCACGGAGGACAAAGCTTCAATGGAACGTCCGAAACTCGACATAGCTGATCGATTAGCTTGTTGAGCGTCTCATGGCTGGAGCCACCTTCTTTTACCGCGCGCCTTGCCTCTCTTTCTAGGGCTTGGGCCCTTTCCCTGGCCCTTCTCCCCCTCTCTCCAACCATCAACTCCCTCACGCCGTCACAAACTTCTTCCCTAGGAACACACACCCTTCGCCCCGGCCTGTCTGCCCAATTCAACCCGATTCCTGCCCCGAGCCCGGTTACGACTAGCTTCGCGTTCAACGGTTGTTCTGCTATCATGGGCCAAGCCAAGATCGGCACGCCTGCCGATATGCTCTCCAGAACCGAGTTCCAACCACAGTGGCTCAAGAACCCGCCTATTGACTTGTGACCCAATATCTGCCGCTGGTCAACCCATTCCCTTACTATCAAGCCCTTGCCTGATTTCATGCCCTCTTCCACATCTTTCGGCACACACCAGGTCGTTGACCGTACCACCCATATGAACGGAACCCCTGATTCCTTCAACGCGAACGCAATTTCGTCCAATTGGGTGTTCGCCACATCAGCCTGCGTCCCGAATGAGACGTATAGTACGGACGCCGGTGTGACTTGCTCGTTGAGCCATTGCATTGCACTAGTATCATGCTTTGCTTGATTACAATCGTCGAGCTTTTCGCAGTCACTGGGCTTCTTGTCATCATCACACAGGAAAAGAGGACCTACACACCAAGCTTTGGCTCCGTTATGATAAAAGGACTCAAAAGATGAGATGTGGCTTCTCTCTAGTTCCTCAAAACTATTGATAACGACGCCCCAACTATTCACATCGGCCTCAGCAAGTTCACACAGGAACTGACAAGCCGGATCATTCAGATCCAAATTCCTTATCGGCTCTGGGACGTCCGAGATCGCCAGGTCGAACGGGATCTTCATGCCGGGAAGATCTAGGGAACTAGGGTTTTGGGAAGCCGATGGCTTTAAGTGAGGCAAGTGTTGGCATAAGGATTTACTAATGGCCATTGCGAGGACACTCATCCCATGGAACACCAGCCTAGGGACACCGAAGTCTTGGCATGGCTCGAGAGTCCAACCGAGAAAAAAATCGGAGATGACGCATAGAGGAAGGCCAGCCTCCGAAGCGGACATTGACGCTAGGACATCCTCAAAAGGCTTCTGGAGCTGCTTGGTGGCATTGAGGAAGGCAAGTGTAGGTCCATTGAGGGAAGCTGGGAGGTGTTTTCGCAGCCTTTTGGGAGGCCGTAACCGTTGGATGGAAATGGGATTTCGATGACATGAATTATGGGAGAATTTGGTAAGTGTTGGATGATTAATTTGGCATTTGAAGGAGTTGTGATGATGGTCACTCGTATGTTCTTGCGTAAGAGTGCCTTTGAGAGGTCAAGTAAGGGAAGCGTGTGGCCTTGGGCCATGAAAGGGAAGATCAAAACATGGGGTTGTCGTCGTTGGGTGGACATTGGAGAAGGCATTTGCTCTGTGCTGGATCTGATGTTTTGTGGGGTTTTAACGTACAAGTGGGTGTTTCTTGTTTTTGGTCGTGGAAAGGCGTGAGTTTATGCATGCATATATAGAGAACCATGAATTACCTAGTGGCTATGTAGTTTTATTTTTTATTTTATAGGAATGCGGGTCAGGAGCAGACGGTCGTTGACTTTTACAAGAGGAAGGGCGTCAGGACTTTAATAAAATGGCACACTTACCAATGACTTATTGTAGAATAAATTAATTATACAAATAGTCCATAAACTTTTAAATTTTTCACGTGAACTTTAAGCCTCATTCATGAATTTTTAATTTATTTAGTATATAAAAAATGTATAAAAATATTCAATATTATTTTTTCATTAATTTAAATTCAAAACAATGTTAAACATTTTCATATAGTTCATAATTAAATTAAACATTTATTAAAATTTCATGGATCCCATTAAATAAATTAAAATTTTAGGGACCATATTGCACATATAGTTAGAATTCAATGACTAGATTAAACAAATTAAAAATTTAAAGATTACATTGCACATCAAATTAAAATTTAAGGATTATTTGTATCATTTTCCCTTTTAGGAAAATATGAATTTTGTATGAGAGGCAAAAGTCTCTTGCGCTATACTCTCGTCTGCCCAAGTGATTTTATAATCCCGAATGACATGATAAGTTGTCCCTGCAATTTTGAATCCTTTACTTCCGGCAGCTGCGAGGCCCGTTCACATGGGTTTGGGTCTCGTCCAACACGATATGTGCGGCCGTACTAAATGTAGTGGTCCAACACGGTCTGTCCGGCCATACTAAATGTAGCAATAAAAAATAAGAGTCAACGGTTTTCGGTGGATTGGGCATGCCATTTGGCTATACAAGTATCATATTTATAATGGAGTAATCTCAAGCAATTTTTTTTTCTGTTGAAAGAAAATTAAATTCGTTATTCAAGATATATGAGAAGCTCATAAACAATTAAAAAAATGTCAAAGTAGAGTAAAACCCAGAATATTACAAAACAAGCCAAATCGATAAAACAAGGATGATCAACAAAACAACAATAAGGTTAAACACAAGCTCATTTCACAATAATAGGTTGGTCAAGCAAAATAATTGACAACTTATTACTTGATCTCATATTTTCATCAGTGATTAGCACATGCCAAAAATTTATTATCTAGCAACTATAGCGTAACTAGTTAGTGGTGTGCATCCAAATTCGGTTTCCTCTATATAATCATTGTACAAAAACAACTAAAACAAGTTAAATGAACACTTATCTAACATTTAAGAGAGCAAATCTCCGTGATTTAACGAGACGTGAGAGTTCTTGCAATTCCTATTAAATCTAAAGGTAGAGGACTTGTACACAAATAAAGCACTGGGGCATTGAATCACCGTAAACATACTTATTAAACTCTCAAATATAAATCAGAGGGAAATTTTCAAAAAAGGACTTGAAATAAGCCTATTTTCTAAAATAATGACCCCAAATGACTGTTGTCTCAAATGAAGACCCTAAGTGTCTAAACTAGTCTCAAATAAGGATCTCAAATTGTCGGCTAGCCAAACATTCGTCGGCCGGTGAGCATGTGGCATTTCCGGTGATTGGAATAAGGGCAATTTTGTCAAAAAAAATATTGATAGAAATTAACAAACTTTAAAAACAAAACTCCCAAACTCTTCTTCATGTTCTTCTCATTTGCATTTCATCTTCTAGGCTCCTTGTCCCCTCTTGCTTGGAGAACCCAAATTCTTTGTTAATGGAGCAAGATCTCTGACTCCCTGAGTTCCAAATAGACGCGCCGGCATCCCCCTCGACTCTCTCTGTCTCTTTGTCTCTCTATCTCCATGGAAATGGATTTGAATTGTGCTCGAAATGTGGGTCCTCAATATCAAGATGTTCTCCGTTTCTCAATTGGGAAAAGATAATGAAGAATCAATGCTCTTGTGTTACATATGAGTGTTTGAATAACGAATATTTGGTTTTACTTGAGATTTGTCTTATTCGTTGGAAAGAAATGAAGACAACAAAAAGAGAGAGGAAGAAAATGTGAAAAAATGAAGGTATGGGTTTCTTGTTGTGCTTCAAATCATGCTCCATTAACGGAAAATTTGGGTGCTCCAAGCGAGTGAGGACAGAGAACGGAGAAGATGAAGAGCATAAGAAGAAAACATGAGAACGTGAAGAGTTTGGAGGTTTTGTTTTTAGGGTTTGTTAATTTCTATCAATATTTTTTTTTACAAACTGAAAATTCCACACGCTCACTGGCCGGTGAACATTTGCCTGACCAGCGATTTGAGGTCTTTATTTGAGACTGGTTTAGCCACTTTGGGTCCTTATTTGAGAAAATAGGCTCACTTTGGATCCTTTTTTGAAATTTTTCCTAAATAAGGAGAGAAGAAGAAATAGGATAATAATTTTAAAAAAAGAACAATTAGAATCAATGAGAGAGGGAAGAAGGTTGAGGCTAGCTCAAACCTTGCCCTCCTCACCTGAAGGTCAAAGAAGACGATGGACAGAGAAGACAGAAGGAAGCGAGAGAGACAAGAACCATCTCATTTGACCTAATAATGCGACAAAGGTGTAAAAAGACCCAAAATGCCATGAGATGGAATAAATAGTATGTATAGAAGACAAGTTTAAGAAAAGACAAAAAAAAAACGATAAACAGTTAAATTCAATTCAATTGAGTAAAGGAAATGATATTAGATATCAACAATTACGAGAAGAAAAAAGCACACCGGAATAGTAAATAAAAAGATGAAAATGAGAGGCACAAAACCCCAAAGAAAGGTACCTACAATATTAAAACTCAAAAAACATATATGTATTAAAAGTGCCTAATATACTCCATTATAAGGATTTAAGTCATTAATCATTTTATAAAATTAAATTCAATTGACTAGTGAAAAAAGTAGTATGGATTATACTTTTCGCTTTTTCTTACTAAACCTAAGCAAATAAAACCAAAATTGTTAAAATTAAAAAAAAAAAGGTTAATATATCAAAAAACCTTATAATGATACACGTGTAACAAATTTACTTTAAGTTAATTTTTTAACCATAAAAAATCAAACATTAGTACATTTTTAACAAATTTGCCCTCTATACTTTTCGTTAAATTTTACCGTTAAATTACTGAACTGGATGATACGTAGTAATTGATGATCGTACCAATTTGGGTTTTCACCCTTCAATTATCATAGATATATTAATTTATTTTTTCCATCATATTAATTCAATTTGACAAAAACTAATAAATGATGAATTTGTCATAAATACACTAATTTATGATTTTTGGTGGTTAAAAAATTAGCTTGGGATAGATTTATTATAGATGAATTAATTTGGATTTTTCACAATATTAATTCTTTTAAAAGTGGTCGTGTAAAAATTTGTAAATGGGTATCAAAATAAAAGCTACAAGTTAATTAACTAAATAACGTCGGTGTTGTATCAGAAAGTCCACTTCATATATAAATTACTATATCAAATAAATATATAATTATTAAGGTGACATCATTAAGTAAATTATAATTTAATTCAAGCTGTTGATCCGACCTCGGCGGACGTAAAACTGTTGTGGGCCCCAACTTTCCAATATCATGCTTTAGCCCGTGCTTTTGAAAAATAATCATGAGTATTAACTTTGGTCCTCCCATATTTCTCATATCTCTCGAAGTTTTAAAGTCTTAGACATCTTTCTATTGCAACAAGAAATAAATTTGTCTTACATAAATTCGATTTTAATCATAGATAAATTAATTTTATAACAGAATTTTCCATAATACATTTACTAAATAAACTACCGACTAATCAATATGATATATTCACTAAGAAAATTATCTACTAATCAGCTATACGTGAGCCCCCTAAACATTCTTAGTTATGGATTCGTCCCTATTGTCCTCTATTCCTATGGGAAATTTGACCGCTCACGAATGTGCCCGCGTTGTAACGAAAAATGCAAGTATTTAATTGTCTTTGTTTTTTTGCCCCCACGAACATGTTTGTCTAATCGACTCTCTCTTATGGCCCCAGAGCGTCCAATTCAGGCGACGGAGGAGCCGCTGGCTTCCCCCGAGATCGAATTGTCGGTAGCCTCTGAAGAAGGACCAGAGGAAGAAGAAAAAGGGCAACAATCTGGAGATGTCTATTTGCAACACTATCATTTTCACGTTGTCTCATTCTAATCAACCGAACCAAATGAAGAAAGGGAATATAACTTCCATTCTCATTCCAATGTCTTCCTTCCCCATAGCTAGGCGTATGTCCTCGATTTAACACATTCACACACTTAAATGTAAGTATAATAAAGTCTGACTTTACCAAATTGTGGCATTACACATGCACTTATTTGAAAAATATTTTCCGTAAAAGGGTTCGTTTATATTAGATATAAATATGAAGGAAGATAAATAATGTCATCACTAACGAAAATGTTTAGATATAAATTATTGTCTAGCGTTTAAAATTGATGCATTTGATCTTTTATAGGAAAATATTTTCAGCAAACTCACATTTTAAATTTGTCAACAAGGAGAGAAAATATCTTTAGATTAAAAAAAAAACAAAGAGACAAAATATCTTGATGTAAAAAATAAATAAAATGTGATGGATAAAATCAAGCCGTACTGGGAAAAATTAATCTAAATGATAACATTTAATGTTAAACATGATGGGATGACGTCAACCTTATCCCACGATGCACTTTCCCGATTACATATAATTCTAATCCTAATTTTCCCTTTTTTCTTCTCTTCGTTTTCTTTGTTTTTTAATCTTTTTTAGATATCATTTTATTCCTTTAATGACAAACACGGTTTGCAATATCAACCATACCAAATATGCACCACGACAACATATGAGAAACGATGCTAAAAACTGAATGTAAGCATGGAATGCGTCATGAAAACTATACATACATGTAAAGGAGACAACCCCGGACCGCTCGAGGCCTTCCATGAGACCGAAAAGGGACCGGATCCTTTCTGTCCAGCCCCTTGCACGGCACGGGCAGCAAGTCTCGAGTTCCATTTCGGTCTCTAGACAACATCGAACAGCCCCGCAAGCATCCCTATGTATCCACAAATCACGGAGAGCGCTCTACGTCGCCTCGGGATGCCTTGTATGACTCAAAATGAGGCCAAAGCTCGCTGTCCGTCACAGACATAAATTGCAGAATCCCGCAAATTGGAAGTCGGAAAAGAGGAGACTGATGGAAATAGGAGAATAATTTTTATATTCTTTTTTAACTTGTTGTCATTACATTCTTTTACGCGTATTTATGGTATAAATATGGATAATAGAAGGAAATAATAAAAGATACATAATCAATTTGAATCATTGATTGATTTTATCAATTGAGCCAAATTTTGAATTGCAACCTTGATATCAAATTATATCTCCATTGATTTTATTAATTGAGCCAAATCCCGGATAGCAATCTTAATATCAAGTCAAATCTCCAATACATATCATGGTGAGCAATCACTGCATAGCATACATAACACACACCTATGTTAATGCACACGCTTATATGACTCAAATGACATGTAAATGAGGCTAAACACCCTTTATTTAAAGTTGGAACCGACTTCGGCCAATGGATCCACGATGCTCAAAATGATTTTCGAAGTGTATATGTCAACGTTCAAGTGATCTTAGGCTAAACAGGACACCTGCGCTAATCCTAACATTAAAAATCATCATATGTTAGCACGAATGACAACAAATAGCGTAAATAAACAAAGTCCAACTAGGACTCACGTAAGGGGAGCTCACGGTCTAACTTTCAACATCAGTTCAGACGTGTTAGAGATATCAATCTTTCCCTAATATATCTTCTTTGATTGATCCTATTAAAGATATCAATTTTTATCTAATTGATTATATCTTCCCTAATTGATCCTCATCAATTTTATTTGGTATTGTAATATTTTATTACTTCAGATAGTTGTCTAGAACAGTCTATAAATAGGCTCTTGTATTATTAGTATAATACACATCAAAATATACAAAAGTTCTTTATTCCTCTCTTCTTAACTTGGTATCAAAGCCACTTTCTTGAGGATCTTTTTTTGCAATGCCAATTGAATAGATTGCATTTGCTCCATGAAGGTGTCATGACGCTAGCTGAATAGGCCGTGTTGCTATCTTTTGTCTATGACTTCCGCTACCTGTTTCATCACCAACCCCATCGCCACATGCCAATCTTGGAACCATCACAACCGTTTATTGTAAGTCTATTTCAGACTTATTCAGCTGGATATATTAATAATACAACACCACAAATTCTACGTCACTCAAGGAACCGAACCAGCCAAATCACACCACCAACGGATGCCACATGTCACATGCACCACTCCAAGCCTCTGCATGTGGATCCACGCACCCACGTGCGTCTCACATGATCGAAGTTGGCCAGTATTGTTGATGTCATTGTTGCATTATCCTAACGTCAACTGCCACTAATCCACACGTCAGCACCATGCTACCAGCCACGCTAGCAACACGTCATCCGCCACGTCTTTGCCACGTCAATGCCACATCACCTAACACATCATCCTACCACGTCATAAGTTGACTAGCATTGATCATCATCAACCGTAGTTGGCCAATGTTGACCGGCATTGACTAGACCAGTTTGCCTACTAATTCAATCGGTTAAGCCCATTTCGACTGGGTCTTTGCATTTTTCAACCAATTTTACATTTTGAGTTTGTTTTTGGCCTTATTTGCTTAGAATAAGCTCTTTGGTATTAGTTTCTCCACAATTTTTATCCAATCTACTTTGTTGAAGCTACTATAGTGTCTATTATAAATAAATTAGAATTTTCGATGTCCAATCACCATCGGGCACAACTTACACAATTTCTAAAAATCAAGGTCCACACTTCTCCTTATGGATTGTCTTTCACTTTTTCATTAGAGGATTCACTCCATTATTCGAGAGTTTGGTAGTTCTAGCTTCTCTATTCCTTATGTTTTGTCTGTCACTTCATTTACGTTTGATTCATGGTATTTTGACTCTACCTGCTGCAATCATATGACCTTAAGTTCTGATTTGTTTCTTTCAAAATCATCAAATTTACATGTCCCTACTATTCACACCGCAAATAATTCTCAAATGAGAGTTAGTTATATAGTAAACATTCAATATCTACATTATCCTTGCCTAATACATTCATGATTCCCAAATTGTCCCTAAATTTGATTTTAGTAGGACAATTGTGTGAACTTGGCTTTGATGTCCACTTCTCTTCCCATGGTTGTCATGTGCAAGATCCATAGATGGGACAAACTATTGCAACAAGCCATAGAGTGGAATGCCCATTTGAGCTTGTTTCCTTGAATATTTCCAACTCATTTGGTTGTGCATCCATGGTGTCATATGATACTTGGCACTCTCGATTAGATTATCATTCATCCTCTAGATTAAAATATTTAATTTCAAATTGTCACTTAGGTTCTATTGATAATAAACATTTTGATTGCCTACCTTGCCAATTGGGGAAATATCATGTTTTTTCTTTTGATCTTAGTGAATCTTACTCTCATGCTCCTCTTAATCTTATTCACTTTGATATTTAGGGACCATTTCCAACTCCCACAATGAGAGGCTCTCGATATTTCATAGTCCTTGTAGGTGATCATTATCGTTATACATGGTTTTATCTTATTAAAAATCGATTTGAATTTACTTGTATTTGTCGTGATTTTGTTGCCATGAAAAAACATAATATCTCAAGATATAAAAGTTTTTTTGTACAGATAATGCCATAGAATTTTGAGACACCGAATTTCTTAGAATTCTCTCCCAAAATGGTACTATTATTCATTGTTCTTTGTCCGTGGACTTCTCAGTAAAATGGTCAAGTAGAGCATAAACATAGGCATGTTTTAGATATTATACATACTCTTCTAGTCGCTGCATCTTGTTTGAATTGTCTTGAAAGTGGCTTGTCTTACTAGTGTGCACACCATTAATTGTACTTTGTCACTTGTAATAGGTAATGTTTCTCCTTATGAGAGTTTGTATGGTAGCATACCCAACTACTATCTTTTTTGAATCTTTGGTAGTGCTTGCTTTTTAAATCTTCTCCCACATGAATGCACAAAATTAGAGCCTCGTGCTTGTTTATGTTGCTTCCTTGGATATGGTATTGAGTATAAAGATTATAGATGTTGGGATCCTATATCTAATCGTCTTCGTGTATCTTATCATGTTACCTTTTGGGAACATAAGATGTTTTCTTCTCATGTTTCTTTCTTCACTAATGCTTCTGTGGATTTATTTCCAAAAGACCCCACACCTCCCTCAACTTGTGAATCCTCCTCAACAGAATTGCCTCCTCCTCCTCCTCCTCCTCCTCCTCCTTCTAATCTTGATGTTCTACAAGCGATACCACATTGGTAGCTTTTGACATGTCTGCTCCATTTGCGAATTTTCCACTAGCTGACATTCCACCATCCTCTATCCGTCACTCCACTAGGATAAGTCAACCTTTTATACAACTTTGTAATTACCATTGTTACTCTACCATTTTCCCTTTCTAAACCTCACACATTTATAGAGAAGTCAACAATAATCCTATGTGGCAACAAGTAATGACAGATGAGTTATAAGGCCTTAGATAAATCTCATACATGAGATTTGGTTAATTTGCCTCCCAATAAGTCCGATGTTGGTTGCAAATGAGTCTATAAGATCAAAACAAAGGTAGATGCTGATGTTGATCATTACAAAGCTTGGCTAGTGGCAAAGGCTTTACTAAAGAATACGGAGTTGATTATGAAGAGACTTTTGCTCCTATTGCATGTCTTACTTTTGTCCAAAGTCTCTTAGCTGTTGCTACAATTAAACGTTGGTCTTCATTCTAGATGGATGTTAAAAATGCATTCTTTAATGGTGATCTTACTAAATAAATCTATATGGTGCCTCCTCTTGGATATACTCATTGTTCCAACAAATTGTGTCAATTACACAGAGTCTTGTATGGTCTGAAATAGGCTCCTCATGCATGGTATTCCAAATTTAACTTTATCATGGAATCTCTTGGCTTCAAATCCATCCTTCTGATCATGCTCTTTTTGTTCCATGCACATCTCATGGGTATATTATTCTACTCTTATATGTAGACGACATAGTTATTACTAGCAACAATGACATTGGCATTTCAAAGCTCAAGTAATATCTCAGTCAACAATTTGAAATGGAAGATCTCAGGTGACTTAGTTATTTTCTAGGCTTAGAGATTGTCACACCCCAAATTTTGAGCACACGACAATCCCTTCACCTTGGTCAAATGAATGCGACGTCCCATGACGCGTCACCGACCATTCTTTTTATCTTGTGATTAAACGCATGCGGAAGCAATTCAATAACACAGTTAATAAATAATAGGGATAGCAAAAAGACCACAAACATAGTAACAATCGTTTTTATTTGTGTACTAATTAACCCTAGGAAGTTTATACACAAGCCCTTCAATCAGGCAACTTCCTCTATAGTCAACCAAAAATACTTAATAGGGTTAATCTACTTCCTTGAACCATTGGGCACACTAATCTGCTGCCCTCCACGACATGCTCCAACACTATCCAATCCATGGCAATATAGATGCCATAACTATGACCTGAAAATGGTTAACAACTATGAGTGAGATATAATCTCAATGAGTTATCTCCCTAAACCCCGATTAGGACATTAACTTGCCTCAGGGTTCCTAATAGGTAAATCCTCATAATGATAACAGATCAATTGCAAAGTGACCCTCGCTTTGACTTAACTATAAATGTGATCTACCCGGTAAACCCCATAAGAAACAATCAACAATCATCAACTCGTAGGCATCTTTACCCGATCATGCCATACTCTACATGGTATAAATTCTCATATGTGCCATAAAGAATGCAACTAGCATTTTAATCACTACAGTGATCAATCACAAGCAAGTCGATTCACAGGCAATCTTGCTTTGCCATTGCCATACCCTCACGGTATAACCTCACCCATGCTATGGCCAGTGCAAACAACACATGCATAATCAGAATACGTCACAATATGTTTCACATGCACCCTTGCGTTCACATGTATTCTGATTATTAACGCTCCTCAGGGCCACAGCTGAACTCCTGTCAATGTCTATTGGCATAGCTAGGCATCACCCTCCCCCATGAGGCGCAACTATATCAAGGGCTCTCTCCCAAGATAGCATTCCCGAAGGAGCATGGGCCCGTCCTTTACCACGACTCCGCATCTTAACTCTCGTCAGGAATTCCGACAAGTTAGACTTCGTCCCCCTTCTACCGGGTTGACAAGTTTGTTTATGTGACCATACAAGCACATCTCAATCATCCATTTTAATCTTGCATATTAGCTGATGCAAACGTGGTACATGCTCAACATAATAAATCACTGCATATTTTTCATGTAAAAATTGTAGGAAAATAATCGCACATTGTCACATAATATTGAAAACCCGTCAAACTTTGCATGCTTTACCTTTTAAATATACTGGCCTCATTTAAAATATAAAACTCAACATATACACCCAATATCTCGGGGTTTCTCTTTTATATGTCCATAAAAACCCTTGTAAAAATTATTACTTTGGGTTTCGCATGAGGCAAACATTTTTCAAGGCAATGCAAGCATTAAATAACATGGCATGTGTAGAAAAAAATCATTAGATTTAGACAAAAAATACATAAATGTCAAGGCATAATTGTCAAAGCAATTAAGCACTCGACGATTTCAATCATACGATTAATACCCTATTGCTCTATCAGCAATTCAACATGCCTTAACAATCATGAACATATCAAATTAAGACTATAATTCAATACTACATGAATAGTACTATATGGACAGTAACGTGTGAACAGTAATTCGTGAATAGTAATGCATGAACAAATTATTATTAAAATAAATAATAATTTCGAATTTAATAAATAATAATATAAATTCTGAATTTCATAAATAAATAAATTATTAGAAGAAAATAATTCTTTTTAATAAAATAATGCTAATCAAGATTAACACTCTAATCCTTGATTACCTAATTAACCACAATTAATTAGTACTAAGCAAGATTAATAATTTAATCAAAGTTAACTATGGTTAACTAACCTAACCATGCTTCCACCATGGGTAATTAACTCAACTCTAGTTAATTAACCCAACCATAATCCAACTTTAGTTAATTAACTCAATCTTGGTTAATTAACCTAACCTTGGTCATCTCCTAACCAACCATCTTAACCATATTTAATCTTAATTAAGCCCCTAACTAAGATTAACCATAAATTAATCTACCCTAAGTAAGTTTATGATTTCTTCTTTTGCTTGTTCATTATTTATTTATTTATTTATTGAAACTTTCATTTTTGAAATTTGCGGAGATCAATCTAATGCCCTTGGTGTCATAGGCTTCTAATTGCAAAAACCAGCAGTTACTCTTCATAAGTGAATATTGAGTATCAATTTCAAACATCTCTGATTTGCATCTGCACAACAGATAATTTTATTAAAGTTTCCAACCGTGGGCTTAAAATCACATCTCATCAAAAGGTTCTTCCAAATTCATGATTATGTTTTAAGGCACACGAAAAAATTGAAATCACACTTTTAATCAAATTCTTTCATTCTCACATTTTGGAGTTGAAAAGTCAATTCACATTTTTGTATAGATTTCTCATAATAAAATCGTCTCATTCTTGCAAGAGCAAAATGACAAATCAATTTTTCAAAATCAATGCCACATCATTTGTATAAAAATTTTGGGAATAGAGTGTACACACGATTGATAGCCACATTATTTCCTTCTTGCAAGATGCGAGTGACGTTTATTCTTTGACATCTGTTTGACCATACAAATAAGTGAACTTTCAAACTTGGACAAGAATTGATTTTTTACATTCATCTATTTCATTCTTGTTAAGAATCATGTTTTCCATTTTGGGTTTCAATTGTAGGCCTAGCTGACACTTTTTAAAATCATGCAATTCACATTTTTTTTTGTAATGAAATCCAATTTCATGAAAATCATTATAAAAGCCCAAAAAAATAAAAATAAAAAAATTTATTGAAGTGTTTCGAATGGGCTGTCAGGGTTAAGCTTCTATGCTTTTAACTTCAAAATGTTTCAAAAAATGATTTTCAAGAAGAACTCGCGTAAGATTTTATCTCTTCTCTTAACCACCTTTGTAGGTTGACCCGCAAGATGATACTTTGATATGGTAAAGTTGTAATCGTTCCAGTGGGAATCTCTTGTGCAACAACTAACTTGTTCATCCTTTTTTTTTCCTTCATTAATCAAGTAAAATGAAGAGGTCATTTGATGTTGTCAATTACCACTCTAAAGGACAAAAACATAAACCCTCAAAATTCGAGATGAACATGGCATGTGTGATCATCAATGGAAATACATCAAGGGGGATACAAGTATTTGAAAATTTCAACCTGATTAGCCTGGAAGACACATTCTCTTGGAGTCCCAAAATGTTGTCTTTCACCTGTAAATCTATTGGTTTCTCCTTTACTTGGAAGTAAAATGAAGAGGTTATTTGAGGTTGTCAATTACCTCTCTAAAGGACAAAAACATAAACCCTTGGAATTAGAGATAAACACAGCATGTGTGATCGTCAATGGAAATGCATCAAGGGGGATACAAGTATTTGTGAATTTCAACCTATTAGCCTGGAAGACACGTTCTCCTGGAGTCCCTAAATGCTGTCTTTCACCTGCAAGTTTGTTGGTTTCTCCTCTACTTGGAAGTATGTTGTTCAGCATAAACCCGATGCTCTATTGAAACATTACCCAAAACAGGAGGTGAAAAATCCCACCCACTGATCTGCCAGAGCACAAGATGAGAGACCGTTTGTTGCAATTGTATGGATAGAGAATTTGCACAAAGAGGGCATGTTTGTTTTTGTTGCTTTGAAGATTGCAAAGTTTGGGAATGTTCACTTCTTTTGGGTCTACCCAGAACTACCAATGCTGTTAAGAAAGCAATCCACATTTTAGTCACATTAGATTATCTAACTAAATGTGAGGGGCATTTGATTGATGAATGGTAATCCACTAAGCCAGCGCAATAGAGCAACCGATGTTGGAGGAGAGTTTGTCAAAAGGACAATGTCTCTCGCCAACAAGGTGATAATGGGGCAAGTCACTCAAAGTATTGTGATTCTCCCCCGTGAAGCAAGATGGAAGAGAGTCAATGGATCCAATAGAAAAAGGGAGTATCATTCCTAAATTAGTCAAATTCAATTTAGGAACACAAGTAACGTGTCCATCTATTGCAGAAAAAGGCACACACTGACTATGGGAGCAATGCCTTCCATCAAAGAAGCATATTGAAGTTCAATCGTCCATTTTGAGGCGATGGACAAGGCAAAGTATCCAAGGAACGATGCCCTTGAATGTCCAAACAGGGAGTACCCCTCTCTTTTCATCTTTGACACTTAGTTAGGATTAGTGAATTCAATGACATCGGAATAGCTTATTTAAAGGAAAATTTGAAAAACACATTTAATGACTCACTTCTAAGTTTTTCAAACTTCCTGTTGATTAGATGCCTCTTTGAAAAGAAAAGACTTGAACGTTGTGGAACGTTGTATGCAATAAAGAAATGCTTTCCATGAATAAAATCAAGGCCACATGACCAATTTTTTTCGAGCAATCCTAGTCAATTAGATGACTCGTTTTACACCTGCTAAGCATACATTCTTTGCATGTATTTCCTTTTGAAGATGTCGAAAAAAAATTTACAAAAAAAAGTCAATGAAGGGTACTCTTGCATTGATCTTATTCACCCTTGATAATTTTTTCCTAACACGCTTCGTTGCCATTCTTGATAGGGTATGTTGATGCCCAAAGCACAAAAGCATGTGAAGGGAAACATTTGACATGTGAAGATAAATGCAAGTGAAGATTTTGAGTTACCAAATATCCAAAATGGTGATGTTAGCACTCAAAGGATAAATGCAAGTGAGGGGTAACAATGTATCGTTTCCAATCTTTAATTACATCAAGGTTTTTACACTAACACATTATTTTCTATGGTTTACAGTATTGTCATGTCGCCTCATAGCAGGGCATGTTGATGCCCAAAGAACAAAAGTATGTGAAAGGAAGCATTGGACATGTAAAGATAAATGCAAGAGAAGATATGGAGTTGCCAAATATCCAAAAGGGTGATGTTAGATAAATGTAAGTGAGGGGTAGCGATGTATTGTTTCCAATTTTTAATTTCATCAAGGTTCTTACATTGACACATTCTTTTCCATTGTTTACAGGGTTGTCATGTCGCCTAGTAGCAGGTAAGTACCCTTCTTCTCAAAATTAGAAGGAAAACGAATGCATAATTTTCATCTCAAAAAAATCTTTGGCATTTTCCTAGAAACAAACATAAAAAATGGAAACTAAAAAAAAATTTCCACAAAGCCTCTAAACATCTTTTTTATCTCAAAATTGTCTATCCACTTGGTAGATCACTCATTTTGAATCAAAATTCCCCATGGAGATTAATCTGATTAGATGATTTTGACCGATTGAAATTGGTATGTTAATCATGCCAAGCGAGAGACATTTAGGATGAGGAAAAGCAACCCATTTCCAAACATGTCCTTTAAACACTTTGAGAGTTGAGCAAAAAAAAAAAAGCCGTGTCATTTAAGGACTAGTGATTCATTCACAGGTGGTACATGAATCAAAGTGAAAAGAGGAATTTCTTTCGGTTGCCCTACACATTGCATGTGACAATAGTTCATCCATTTGAGCCTTTAAATACAAAGAATTTTCTACAAAATATACCTGTCAAGGACTACCCTACAATGGGGCAATTATGAGGTTGGATTGACATTATTTGGAGAAGAAAGATGAGATGGATTGCTTTGTTTTCACTTGCATCAATATTTTGTAATAGCTTCAGGTAAGTTCTTGTGGAAACTTGAGGTATCCCAAAATGAAGAAGAGCATTCATTTCTCTACCTAAATACTTATGCCATTTGCTTAGCCAAGTTGAGCCTAAACATTCACTTATAAAGCCCAAATGGTGATTATCTCCTCCATTGGGACAAGGCATATGATTTATCAAAGCAATTGCATTTACATGAATATGTGGAAAGTGTCTTGAAAGTCTTAAGAGCTCTAAAAATTTTCAATGAAAATTAGGGGGCATGAAAAGGTAGTGTACCTAGTAAAAGCAAAGCCAATACCCGATTTTCAAAAAAAAATGAGAAAAAAAAAAAGAATGAGGAAAGTCGCATCGAAAAGAAAAAAAAACTTTCTTGTGAAGGAAAAATTAGCAAAGTCAAAATGCTTGCATTGAGAAAAAAATCATTGCAAATGCAAAAACTATTAGATGAAAGAGCAAAGCTCTCATGTTAAGATATTTAGCCAAAGGACTTTCGAGACAAAGTTAGATTTCCAAAGTCAAGTGCCTTCAAAAAAATTGGATGAAATTGTAATGATATCATGATGATCACCAACTCTCAAACCTCTCTTCAAAGAAGATTCTAAGCCTTTTGAGCTTATAACCAAACTAACATTACAACCCCTCCCCAAAGTCTCTTCAGATTAGGATGACTCAAGTGAAAGTAATGACTTCTCAAAAAAGATACCGCTTAAAGAAGTGAGGACAAAGTTGTCTTATTTTATAAGGTTTCTTAACTTGTAAACTTGGTAAAGATGTTGATCGATGATTATTTCACTGCATAGCCAATGATAATTATCCGTTGTTGAAACCTTGACCAAATCACATCATGGCCCTTCGAAAAGAACTTTTAAATTGGTCGTATGTACTTATGGCGAATGATTCTCAATGCCTTTGACATAGATTATGTGAGATACCCCCAATGATCAGCTATGCTTCCCACATTAAGGGATGTGATCAAATAATCATTTTTTCAAGAAGATATGAGAAGCCATTTTTGAATAAGAGCTCTTACTTGGCATGTTTAATGAATCTTTCTCATAAATCAGGATCACTTTGATATGGACTTTTCTTCTAAAGGAATTTGAGAATTGATGATAACTTCCAAACTTGATGACAATTTTGCGATAGCAAGCAATGTTGTATAGTTACCAAATAATTGAATTAGCTCAATTTGCTCATGCAATCAATGCATTCTCATATTCGATATTTTTCTAGATTGTCTCTAATGACACTTCTTTCAAGTTGATATTGTCTGGTTCCCTCAGTGAAATCAGGTATTTTCATATGGTTGGTGGTCTACCCTTAAACCACGGGGTTGTTGGTCATCCGAAATCACGCGGTTTGTGTTCTACCCTTAAACCACATGGTTGGTGGTGTATCCTTAAACCATGAGGTTTTGGTCATCCGAAATCACATGGTTTGTGGTCTACCTTTAAACCACATGGTTGGTGATCTACCATTGAATCACATGGTTTGTGGTCATTCAAAACCACACATTTGTGGTCTACCATTAAACCACTACCCTTAAACCACGGGATTGGTGGTCATCCGAAACCACATGGTTGGTGGTTTACCCTTAAACCACGGGGTTTGTGGTCATCCGAAACCACACGATTTATAATCTACCCTTAAACCATAGGGTTTGTGGTCAACCGAAACTACACAGTTTATGGTCTACCCTTAAACTACACGGTTGGTGATCTATCATTAAACCATGGGGTTTGTGGCCTACCCTTAAACCACGAGATTTGTGGTTATCCGAAACCACACGTTTGGTGGTCTTCCCTTAAACCACACGGTTTATGGTCTACCCTTAAACTACACGATTGGTGATTTACCTTTAACCCATGAGGTTTGTGGTCATATGAAACTACACGGTTGGTGATCTATCCTTAAACCACGGGATTTGTGGCCTACCCTTAAACCACGGGGTTTGTGGCCTACCCTTAAACCACGGGATTTGTGGTTATCCGAAACCACACTATTGGTAGTCTTCCCTTAAACCACACGATTTTTGGTCTACCCTTAAATCACACGGTTTGTGGATTTATCCTTAAACCACGCTTATCACATCCGGTCAAAACCTGTTTTTACATGGTGAGACTGTCATACCCGGTCAAAACTCATTTTTACACAGTGAAGACTATAACATCCAGTCGAAACCCGTTTTTACACGGTGAGACCTCTTTCCCGGTCGAAATCTATTTTTACATGGTGAGACTATTCCATCCGGTCGAAACCCGTTTTTACACGAGACTATCTCATCTAATCGAAACCCATTTTTACATGGTGAGACATCATTCCTCCTTCCTAGTCGAAACCCGTTTTTACACTATAAGATTATCCCATTCGGTTGAAACTCGTTTTTACACGGTGAGACCTCTTTCCTAGTTAAAACCCGTTTTTACACGGTGAGACTATCCCATCTGGTCGAAACCCATTTTTACACAGTAAGACCTCCTTCTTAGTCGAAACCCATTTTTACATGGTGAAACTATCTCATTTAGTTGAAACCCATTTTTACACGGAAAGACTATCACATCCAAACGAAACCCGTTTTTACACGGTGAAACCTCCCTTTTAATCCGAACTAATTATCATACAATAAGACTTTCCGTCTTAGTCGAGGGATGTTTTTTGCAAAATAAGATCATCCATTCACACCCTTTTCTCATCGCAGCCCCCAATTATTGTCATCCACATATCAAATTTAGGTGTCTCCTGTCTTTGAAAGGGAACCTCTTTGAGCTCCCATTCAAAGAGGGGCAGCTATTAACACCTAAATTTTACCGTTTTATTTAAGACTTAGTAGCATTAAAAATTAGGGATTAGTCCCCTTTTAAAAAAAATTAAAAATTAAAAATAATTAAATAAATTCGAATTTATATAATAAAAAAAGAAAAAAGAAAAACGAAAATGGCCAAAAATAAAAATAAGACAAGAATATGGGCTATGTCTTGGGCTTGTGTACGTCGGGTTGGGTTCATCACAGGCTGAGATGGTTGGGCCGAGAGCAAAAAATTGGGAATGGGCTTCCCTATAAAAAATGAATTCTTGTGGGCTTTTTAAAAAAAATTTCATGGGCCTTTTTTAAATCCCTAGTGATTTAGGGCTGGCCCAGTATTTTGTGGCTTGACCCGAATCGACAAAGTCCGAATCAGGTTAGTAGGGCCGGGTTTCCTTACCCGGTCCAAATTATCTTCTTCTTTTTTTAAATAAAAAAATCATAAAAATCCAAAAATTCAGAAAATCAAAAAATATTAAAAATACTAAAAAATCATAAAAAATTCGAAATTTCAGAAAATTCATGGAGAATTCAAAAACCTGAAAATTTATAAAAATTTTCGGAAAAAAGAATATTTTAAAAAAAATTCGAAAATATTAAAATATTGAAAATTCCAAAACAACGTTCAAAAATCCCAAAAATTCCAAGATAGTTTTAGAGTTCCCTTAAAAAGCTCTAAAATAATTCTTGGACATTTTTCTCTAAAAAAAATGTCGGAAAATCATCGGTCTAAGATTGTACTTGAAATGAATAATATTAGATATCGAAATGGCACTAATTGGTTAATTAGTATAATCAAGTCTCCAACTCTTGATTCTCTGGTTGTGTAAAAAGTGAGACACACTCCCATGTCTTGTTTGGTTTCTAGCCGACCCTAATAGGTTAATGGCGACTCATCATTTGAAGATTTTCATGAACACCCAATATCACGCGAGGTACGGGCTTGAGAGAGCCTATGTCTAATGAGAGTCCGAGACTCATCTCTTTGACAACACCTCTAAACCTATATATTTTGATATTTCTTTTCCCCTCGAGGTGAGAAAAAATCTTAGGGGCATACTTGGAATCTTTGCTTCCAAACAAAAATATTTTTGAACAAGATTAATTTTGGCCTAAGTCCTCTAAGGTTTAAAACCAAGTCCCTAGTGGAGTTGCTAAGCTGTCGCGACCTATTATTTCTCACCCCGAGGGGAAAATAAATGTCAAAATATATAGGTTTAGGAGCATTTTCGAAGAGATGAGTCTGGGACTCTCATTAGACATAGGGTCTCCCAAGCCCGTACCCTCCGTGACGTTAGGTGTTCATGAAAATCTTCAAATGATGAGTCACCACTAACCTATTGGAGTGGACGAGAAATTAAGCGAGGCATGGGAGTGTGCTTCACTTTTTACGCAACCAAAGAATCTAGAGTCGATGACTTGATTATACTAATTTACCAATTAGTGCCATTTTGATACCTAATATTGTTCATTTCAAAAAGACTTTGTTAGGCAGTTTGGATTGATTTTAGACTTAACCACTAACATGTGAGGTAATCATTTAGGTGTGTAATCATCAAAATAACAATCAGCAATAAAAGAAAACATTAATAAATTGCAAGAGAAAATAAACGCCTGCATTAAGAGATACATAAATGGCAATCATAATTAAACTAAGGGGAAACCATAATCATCACATCATAAGTGTATTGTATCCGAGAATAATTAAAACCATAAGATGAAACCGTGATGGCTTGTTCAATTTTAAGCACAATCTTAGGCCAATGATTTTTTGATATTTTTTTAGAGAAAAATGTCCAAGAATTATTTTAGAGCTTTTTAGGGAACTCTAAAACAATCTTGAAATTTTTGGGATTTTTGAATTTTTTTTTTTTTTTTTTTGGAAATTTCAATATTTTAATATTTTCGAATTTTTAAAAAAATATATATTTTTCCAAAATTTTTATAAATTTTCAGGTTTCTGAATTCTCCATGAATTTTCTGAAATTTCTAATTTTTTATGATTTTTAGTATTTTAATATTTTTTTGATTTTCTGAATTTTTGGATTTTTTTTTATTTTTTATTTAAAAAAAAAAGAAGATAATTCGGACCGGGTCAGGAAACCTGGCCCTGCTAACCTGATTTGGACTATGTCGGTCCGGGTCGGGCCACAAAATATGGGCCGGCCCTAAATCACTAGGGATTTTAAAAAAGGCCCACGAAATTCTTTTTTTTAAAAAGCTCACGAGAATTCATTTTTTATAGAGAAGCCCATTCCCAAGTTTTTGCTCTCGGCCCAGCCATCTCAGCCGGCGATGAACCCAACCAGGCGTACACAAGCCCAAGACAAAGCCCATATTCTTGTCTTATTTTTATTTTTGGCCATTTTCGTTTTTATTTTTTCTTTTTTTATTATATAAATTTATTTAATTTATTTAATTAATTTTTTTTAAAGGGGACTAATCCTAATTTTTAATGCTACTAAGTCTTAAATAAAATGACAAAATTTAGGTGTCAACAAAGTTTAACGGATTAATCGAGGGATTAGAACATAAACTCACCCGACGACAATTCCGATGACACCGGCGCAACGGTGGTGATGAGGGCTACACACGGCTACGTCCAAAACATCGAGGGGCACTTGGCAAAAATGAGTCTCGGCGGAGGTGGTTTCCGATTCGGCGATAATGGCGGGCAGACGGCTCGCGGACGGGTGGTGTGGCTCTTTGGCGGTGGACGGCAACTTGCAGATGATGATGGCGCACAGCCATGGCACAAGATGGTGGCTGGTTTGGGGGGAAAACAGCAGCACACAGTGCTGTTTTTGGAACAAAAACAAAGAAGAAACAAGAGAAAGAGAGAGGAAGAACGTGGGGGGAGAGTGGGGAGGAAGAGAGAGAGAAACGTGGGAGTGTGGGCTAACATGGGGAGGGAGAGAAATGAGGAGAGAGAGAAAAGCAAGAAACCAAGTCTAATTTTCTGTGCTTTTCATCATTTCCCTTCATAATTTCCCTTGACTTTTCTCTCTATTTTGTCCCCAAAAATTCATTGCAAGAAGGGCAATTTTGTAATTTCTCCCAAGTATAGTATATCGTATTATACGCGTCTACGGGCCAAGATTTTATATAGGCTTGAATATAATTGGTTTGGGCTCAATTTGTGGAGAAATGGGCGAAAATGCAATTGGGCTCAAAGGCTTGAAGTTTGGACTCATGGGCTAGCTTGGGCCCACTTGGGCTCGGTGGGCTTGGGTTGGGGCCCACTAGGCTGAACCTCAATGGGCACATGGCCCATTGGGCCTTCGGTTAGTCCAACTCCGCTTGGTTCCAATTTTTCAGCCTATTGAATCATTTTCCGATAATTTTTGAGCTTACTAATAAATTCGAAAATCAATGAGGTAATGTCTAATATTTTAGGCTCGACATCCTTGAAAGTTCGATACTCGAAATCGGATTCAAATTCGTGATTAAAATTGATCAATTGCAACTTTAATACAACTTAATTATCGGGCAGTATTTAGGGGCTCTCTCATGTTTGACCTGTGGTTGATAACTTTTCAATCAACGATCGTGCCTATTCAAATTAGGGTGATCATCAATTATCATGTAATCATGAGAGGTTAATTGGTCACGTTGAATACAGAGCCAAAAGGAAATCGGTTTAATGTCATTCGCAGTCAATATCGAAGTCGTGCGGAATCACCAGCAATTCGATCTCGTACTTTTGTTGAATCAATTTTTTTCCATTCACTAATTGGCCTGCAATAGCACAGTATCATCCATCTTTGATCCTTATAGTCAAGCCGCCTATCCATGATTGAATTCACTGGTCGTACACATATCGATCTTTAATTGTCTTTCCGACTAGTTAGTTAATTCATGAGGGCCAGCTCAGAATAAACATAACTTGCAGCGAATTGATAAAATAACCATTTTATATATCCTGAAATGGGTTAAAATTCAAGACGTCATAGAGATTCATTCAAATTCCTCTGGTTATTATCTTTTACAAGCCAAATATGTCACTAATCTTATCTCTCAAGTTGGACTCACTGACAATAAGATTGCTACCACTCCTATTGAGACCAATGCCAAATTTGATGCCAAAGATAGGGTTCCTTTTTCGAATCTTATGCTCTATCAACAGCTTGTCGACAATCTTATATATCTTATATCACTCAACATGATATTGCCTAAGCTGTCCATATTGTTAGTCAGTACATGACCACACTTCGCACAATGTATTTTGCTATATTACTTTGAATTCTTCACTACATCAAGGGTATGTTATTTCATGGCCTTCACTATTTTTCTCAATCTACCTTGAAATTGAAGGCTTATTCTGATACTAAATGGGCTAGCGACCCTCAAGATTATCGCTCCACTATAGGCTATTGTTTCTTTTTGGGCACTTCACTTATCTCTTAGCGGAGCAAGAAATAGACTACTATCACTCAATTGAGTACGGAAACGGAATATTGTGCTCTTGCTTATACAATTTCGGAATTACTATGGTTGCAATGGTTATTAGAAAACATGGGTATCTGTCATAATGGTGGAGCAATCATTCATTGCAATAATTGGAGTGTGATCTAGATTGCCGTTATGATGTTTCCATAAGTGTACAAAACCTATTGAAATAGATTGCCATTTCATACGCTCTCATGTGCTTTGTAGTGCTATTCATCTTGTTTCCACCTCATCAGTTGATCAAATGGCTGATGTTTTCTTTAAGGCACATATGCTTAGGCGTTTTAAAAATCTTTTCTCCAAACTCCGGTTGACATCTTCTACATCACCTTGAGTTTGAGGGGGATGTAAGAGATATCAATCTTTCCCTGATTGATCCTGTTAGAGATATCAATTTTTACCTACTTGATTATATCTTCCCTGATTGATCCTCATTGATTTTATTGGATGTTGTAATACTTTATTACTTTAAATAGTTGTTTATAATAGCCTATAAATAGGCTCTTGTATCATCAATATAATACACATTGAAATATACAGAAGTTTTTTATTTCTCTTCTTAATTAGCCGGTTCTGTTTTTGGTTTCAAAATTGTTTTGGATTTTCTCAGGAAAACTTCAAGAACGAACGCATGATCTAGAGGCAAAGGCATGCACGTCCAACACCATGACAGGGCTAAGTGAATCAGTAGACCAAGGTGATGAGCTTGCAACGCCCACAAGGGCGAGGCAAGCCTCCCATACCTCTGGTTTAAACTCTTGACTCCGAGCTCGGAAGCACGGTGCTGGAACTAAGATGAAGAAGTTGAAAACTAAAGTGGTCTTACCTTGGATGATGGATGTAGATGAGCGAACAAGGTCTAGTGACTCTCCTAACCCTTCTCACTCACAACTCGAACTCCCTAGCTTACGTCCTAGCTCGGTCCTTCACGGTTTGCTCTCACTTTCCTCACTTAAGCTCACGCTTCTTCCTCTCTGGTTTGCGCTCAAACTCTCACACTTGAAGCTCTAAATTTCAGAGGATAAAATGGGAAAAGGCCCTAAAAAATTCTCTTTTCCTCTCCTGTATTCGCCAATTTGCAGCCCTCAATGGTCCAATTTTTGTGCTGATATCATGGCCATATTTCCAGCTTGAATGACTACCTATTTGAGCTGATTTTCCACTCAATTACTGTCGACACAATCAGTCCCAGTCAAGCTTCCTGAAATCAACTGCAAATCAACTATGAAAATCAAGCTAAAACCGGTCCAATCTCCCTTAAAGTCTGGCTGGTTGCTGGCCACTGGTGAGCAGGTTTGGTTCCTGGTTTGGTTCATTCAATTCTAGTCCTTTAAGACTCAACTGGGCGCTCAAAGGAATTTAAGAATGTGCAAAAATGTGTGTTTGAAAGGCGTACACTGGCGGGCCAAGGATTACCAAGACAAAAGTTGAGTTCAAGGGGATCGGAGGCTCCGGCATCCTCATCAATTCAAACTTTCGTCACCGGGTTCAAGTTCCTAAAAATAGGAAGCCTCTAGTTGTCGAAAGAAGAAAAATGCTGTGAGAAATGTGGATGCAAAGTCGTTGGTGTTGACTTTTTTGGTTAGGGGTCGAATTCCATCTTTATAGGCTGATTCCATTGCTTATTTTTGTGGAATCCATGAATGGTTCAAATTCTCAACATAGGGCACGAGATTCTAAAACTACGATTTCTCTACATATTTAAAAATGAAGGAATATGGCAAGAAATTTGAATGCAAGATTATGCCATATCAATATTTCTATTAAGAGGTTAAGAATTCTGTTGTTGGTGTCGAATTTCATTCTAAATTTTTTGAAAACGTGGATGATTTTTTAGGTGGAAATTGAGGTGTCAATAGTAAATAATCTAATTACCTTCTCAAATAAAACTCAACCGCCTGTTCATTTTTCTCTAGTCGACTGTGCAGTAAACCCTAATCGTCCCTTATGACCCCAAAGTGTCGAGTTTCGATAGAGGAGTAGCCGCTGCCTTCCTCCGAGGACGAATTGTCGGTAGCCTTGACCAAAGGAAAACGAAGAACAAGTAGAATCTGGAGACAATCTAGAAAAGCAGAAGCAGGAAAAAAATAAAGAAGAAAAAAACCCTCACAGCCCAAGCCCTATCCTCATCCGCCACAAAAATGAGGATTTTTTTGCTTATGCTTCTGGCGACCACAGGCGGCCCCACCGGCCATCGCCTAGTGATGGGGTAGTGGCCATAGGTGGAGGAGGGCGTGGCCTTCTTCTGTTGATAGTTTTTTTTTTTCTCTTCTTTGTGTTTTTTTAGTTTGTCTTTTTTTAAAAAAAAATTGGATTCTTTAACCTAATTTAATTAAGATTTGGGATAAAAATGAAGATTCAAATCAAAACAATGTTCTTTTAGTACTTCAACTAACCTCAATATCATGTGGGAGAGAGAAAATAATAATAAATAAATAAAAGCTGCCTTAGCATTTCTTGCTAGTCAAATTTGATAGTGTTAAATGAAGAACTTGATTATTTCAATTTGACAAGTTTTAAGATTTGATTATACTTTTTTATTGTAACAAGTTTTAGAACTATTACTACAGTTATCCCTATCATGAACAAATTTCCAAAAGAAGTCAAGAATCCTTAAATTAGCGGCAAAAAACTATAAGTACCTAGCAATTACGTCTTCGTGTCGATTGCCCATTGTTATGACTCTGTCGATCAACTTCTTAAGACTTGATAAAAGCTCTCATCAATCAAGTTGTCAATTCCCTTCAAGTAGTCGATTGTTTTGTTCATTATTGACCAAACTCTACTCTTATCGACTAAGTTTGATACTTGTCGATAACAGCAAAAAAATTGGTATTTTTTATGTCAACAATAGGAAACAATGAAGGAGTCAAAGGTGGACTTGAGGCGAAGGCAAAGAAGAAGAAAGATGCCACTAAGAAAGGGGTTCTTTCACGGCCTCACCGAAGCTTTCTGATTCTGTCAGAAGAAAAGGGAGATGTTTAGAGGTAATGCCTAAAGGAGGACTACCAACTATCGATTAGGCACGGACTCTTTCAAGCCCTTATCTTGACCTAACATCGTATTCATTTTAAGTTCGGATAAATCCTAAGGATTCTATGTGCAATGGGAGGCATCATTAACCTTTCAGGGTCAACTAGAAACTAAGCGAAATACGAGAGTTTGTCTCACTTCCTATGTAACTAGAGATTAATGAGATTTGGGGATTTGGTTACTCTAATAACCATACTAGCACGCTTTCAGTACCTCTTACTTGGAAGGTTGTTTATCTAAATGATCATTCAATCTTTTCACATGAAAAGTATAAAAAAAAGTCATAAACATATTACATTGGTATCAATTTAGTCCTAAACATTTCAATTGAACTAATTTAATCATAAATCGTTTCACATTGATACCAATTTAGTACATCCAACCAATTTAGAATAGAAATCAATGACATGGACGTTGGCTATCCTACATGGTATCATCAGTGCTAGCATAGATATTTTGAAATAATTTTTAATTATTATTATTTTTCCTTTTTTTCTTATTTTTCTTTCCTTTTTTTCCCTATTCTTTTTCTTTGGATAGTGGTCAGTATTGGCCAAGGTCGATGACTTGCCATAGACGGGCGCTAGCGAGGGTGTTGTGGCTCTCGCCAGCCACAAGCGAGGGCGAGCAAGGGTGTTGTGGCCCTTGTTGACCATAGGAAAGGGCACAACCCCTACGATCGTGACCTATGCGAGGGTGGCCCTCACCAGAGTCGATCGGGGCAGCGAGGGTCGAGCCCTTGTTAGACTCAACGAGGGCTGCCCTCACCCAAGCAACGATGGTCGAGCCCTCACCAAATCTAGCAAGGGTCACCCTCTCCCAAGTAGTGAGGGTTGAGCCCTCATTAGATCAGGCAAGGCCGCCCTCGTTAGCACTTGTTTTTGGTCGATTGCTGGCCATTGTCCAAAAAAAAAAAAAGAATACGAAAAAGAAAGAAAGGAAAAATAAGAAAAAATAAGAAAAAGGAAATTTTTAAAAAAAAAAAAAAATTGAAAAATATTTAAAAATATTTAAAAATATCTATGTCAACGCTGGTAATGTCATGCTATCGATTTCCAACCTAAATTAGCTGGATGGACTAAATTGATATCAATGTAATAAGGTTTATGACTAAGTTTGTTTAATTGAAATGTTTAGGATTAAATTGGTATCAATACAATAGGTTTAAGATTTTTTTGATACTTTTTCCCATTGAGATGTCCAAGATTACATTTGAATCAGTACAATAGATTTAGTTTTGAATTGGTAACTCTCCTATGATGTAATATGGATTGTCATGTGACAATGACAAAGGCTAGGATAAGTGCCATGTGGATTTCATTGGAATTCATATTCATGCAAATGTTTAAGATTACATTGGAAGGTTTATACGAAATTCATATAGTAAGTTTAGGACTAAATTGGGAATTCTCTCATTATGTAATATGGCTTGTCATATGGCTATCACAAAGGCTAGGATAAGTGCCAAGTGGATAGTACAAAACTGAATATTTTTTAAAAGAAGAAAAGTAAAAAATTAAAGACAATTGTAGAAAAATAAAAACATAATTGAATGTCTTCCTCCTCTTTTTGCCAACTAGAATGTACAATTATTTTACTAGGATGCATATCACAATAAATCTTGGGTGCAAAAGTTTATCATCTCTAAAATTTAAAAATAAAGGAATTTACGCAAAGTTCATGCAAAGTGGTATAAATAATAGATATTACTTTCTCGAACTTTCATTTTATTACAGTTGTTAACCTACCGTTATATTTTTTTGTTAAAAAGTGCAAGGCACCAAACTTCTAAAGGGTAAGAGCGTATTTTCATATCATTTTTTGAAGGAGATCTCTCTTTCACCCCTGATATTTATAAAAAAAAAAAAAAAAAAAAAACTGGGAACATAGATTCGCTCGAATACTAATATCTGAAAAAGTATATATCACTAATAATACTAAGAATAAAAATTGTTAAGATTTGATGAGAATATCAATAGAACTTATAAGATATTTGAAGAAAAAGAAACACAATTGAGTAAAATGGAAAAATGTCTTCATGACAAAACGGCCAAATTTTACAAGAATTACATACTCATCGTAATTTTAAATGGTTAACAAAAAAAATTATGATTGATTAATAAGAGTGTTTAAAATTGTCACCCTTGAATTTTATTTAATCATTTCCTTTTATAAGTTGAGGATATCATTTCATTTTGTAACCTTGTTAAATTCCTTGATTGATCAAACATGTTTTGCATGAACTAACCATTTAAATGTACAAAATGAGTAATCAATTATGTCATTTGACCTCTTTGTTTATGGGCTTTTTCTTTTTTATTTAGTTGATGTTTATTCTTTTCTTAAAATATCTTATTTAGTCATATTGTAGTGGCTATATCGATATCTATACTTTCTATTATAAGTGTATTACTTAATTTAGCTTTCTACCATTTTCTATATGTTTTCATTTTTTGTTGCAATTAAGGGCATTAAAGAGCTTTTTGGAAGAAAATAAAATATATGAAGATATACTTTTATCTCTTAAAAGTCACGTGCATTGCACTTGCTACAAAAAGATAACGGAGAAATAATGATTATAACAAAATGAAAATTCAAAGTGTTGTCTACGGGAGAAAGTTTGGAGCCAAATATATACTGCCCCAAGTTTTTTAGTTTTATTTTTTGGATTTTTGTGCTGTTTTCCCTTAAAAAGGAAGAAGATTAACATGTCGCCTCACTATGTATGGATGAGGATTTGAATTGATATCCTAGAAGACTCACCTTTAGAACAAACGGTTCTAATTACTAGAGAGATACATAGGTCAGGTAGCACTTGAGTAAGAAGATACGAAACATAATAAAGCCGAAAGAAAGATACTTTGAGATTTAAAAATGTTTATAGAGGTACTTTACCTGCGATTGGCGATTGCAATATCATATTACTAATGTCAGTAACGGTATAAAAAATGTTTACGGAGATACTTGGAAAAGTACGAACCAAGTAACTAGTTAAAATCATTAAAATGGAAAGAAAGAAACATTTAAGAAGGCTGAAAGATTTGAATTGCACTCCCCAAGTAAAACACTCGGGCTCAGAATTGGCCGGGTCATCAATGTCTCCATGAATCCGCGTTACATACTTGTATGGAAACCGCTGCGATTAGGTGGTAGTAAATGGGTTGTTCATGGCCGTAACGGGCTCGCTCAAATTAACAGTAACTATGGTATTCCATTACCGGTCTGAAACTCTTGTGACAATACTTAACGAACACCTAGTGGTAGGTTGATGAATCACATACACCTGACAGGTGATGTGCTGGTTCTAGTGGCATATTTTGAGTAATCATTCGCTTATAAAATTGAAATTGGTAGTCCGTTAGTGTTTGTAGATAGTGGAAAGAGCGGAGCCTCCGATGCTGGACCGTTTTCCTTTCGGAGTACTCGTTCTTTATCATTTTCTGAATTGTGGTTAGACCGTACCCTTCACCTGCTTCGGTGCACTTGAGTAATGCCCACATTCTCAGTCACATCACAGTCCGAACCATCCACAGCCAAACCAAGGAATTTAGAGAGGATCGCTTCTCTAAGGTCTGCTTTTGAAATCTGCAGAGCGGCCACGAAAAATTACTAAGGGATATGGACATTGCCCTCCTCCACCGCGATCTGGGTGGCACAAGAATATAATGGGGTGAAAACAGCCGATGATGAAACGGGAATGGCGAGGACGTGACCCTGTCGGAATGTTGGCTAATCAAATGAGGCAATGGCAAAGCTGCATCTATGCAGGTTTTGCCTAGCGAATCAATCCATTCACCCTGGTGGCATATCACAACAGACAGAATGCCATCATAGACCGTATGAAGACCACATGGATTCTGCCGTCGTGCATTTTCCAGGATTCTTCAACATCGACGATGATATTCATACTGTCCTGTCTAATTCATCCCCCACTGGAAACGACTTTACAGAGACGGAGCATCCATGAGCTCCCTATCTTCTGAAATCATCTTGACCACCTTCAGTTTTGCCTCGAGTGGCAACACTACCTCGGATCACAGAGGAGTGCACGGCAAGGACAGTAACTTACCCTGAGTCATTAGTCCCACCTTGTACCACCTTGCAGAGTCGCACTTTGCCGGCTTTTGCACTTGCGGCACACTGAAACCAGATCATAGCTCATAACTCCAATAGACTAAACATTTTTCCTGCCATTTTTTAAGCAATCGTGACACTTCAAAGGTCCAGCGACATGTGCCAACATCCTATCATACCCACCATACCGAAAGCATTACCTTTATACTTGGCATAGCTAGCATTCCTTATACATCTTGAGTAGCAATCAGGCGATCTTGACATCAGAAATATAACCACAGAGGAACCCACATTGAAATTTCACTCCATCAGTGTATAGAATATTGACTTCAGAATTCTAATAAGCTATGAGAAGTAACCTTTTAATGGTTTTCTCCAGGGAAAAGAAAAGGTAACGGAACAATCTACTCAACAGCCACACGGCACGAATAGCTCAAAATCATTATAAAGGTTCCAATCCAGCAACTAAAATCTAATATCACGCTTTATATGTGATAAATAACTCAATTGCCCCAGAAAAAAAAGTTCCAACTAATTCAGAAAACAAAGTCTGCAGAGATTGCTCACTTTTCCTCTACTGCTGTCAATCAGCTACTTATCCAGCCTCATCTGAATCACCTAAACACAACATAATCACGTAATCAAAAGCCACTAGTTTCATACAGTCCTAAAGCCGTGGGTCTCAGGTGTGGAAATTTAATTTTCATTGCTGGTAACCAAATCATCATTTACATTACTTGGAGAGATGGCATTGTGCGACCCATACGCAAATCATACCTGTGGGATTTAGCAGACTAAAAGGCAGCCAAGGGATGGTCGAGGTATATTGAATTTCAATCCTGGGATTTCTCAAACTAAGGTCAGAGATTATGGAACCAATTATCTAATTCTCCCAAAGCCAACCCTAAACCTGAATTTACTAGCTGATATGCACACTGCCCAGGCGCCACCTTGCCAGGGACCCATATCCTTACACAGGTTTTCGACATAAAAGTAACTCAGTCTATAAGTTTATCCCAATGCTCAGCACATCAACATTAAGTTTTTTTTTTTTTTTAATCGCTGAAACATCAGCATTCATGCTTTCATGTAGCACAATTTCAACAATAGAGACTGAGGGTAACAGAATTTCACATGATAGTACTAGCTTGATCGTTCAGTGTCCGTGTCCAAAGCCCACCACAAAACTTAACCATCAAATCTCGCAGTCATGCAGAGTTACAACCATGTGCTCCGTCATATCATATGCCCTTCCATATCAAGTGGAAGTCATCTGTTGTATATGACCTAAAATATTTATTAGTTTTGAGTTGCGAGAAAAGGACAAATCAAAATCTCAATTGCCTTTCAGCAACATTTTGAGGACCTATCTCATGTCAGAGAACAACTTAACTAGAGTGTCTGACAGCACACATACTTTTTGCTGAGAAATAAAAAAAAGTTCCTCCACAAAAATGGAAAAACCTTCTACATCTCCCAGGAAAACAAGTACAATGAAAAAATTTACCAAATTTTGACACTTGACTAACCAGTCGTTCACTCTTAAAAACTAATGATATAGCACTTTACTGTCTTTTATTATGAATGACACTTGATATGATAATAAGATCAAAGTCAAGTTCCCATCACATGGGAAAAATCAATGCAAACTCAAGCAAAAACTTTTATAAAAAGCCCAACAACACAACTAAATTAGCATATAAGCGAAACAGGAAAAAAGACTTCCTAAAAAGACTTCCTAAAAAGACTTCCTAAAAGCCAAATGATCATTATTCACTTCAGGACACTTGAGGGCCTGAAGAAGTCTTTTTTTAGGTACCTACTACGAAAAGGTTATTCCACTAATTATCTAGATTTTAGTTATCATTATGAGGGAATAATAACCACAAAACAGTTTCAGCGAATGATGTTCAGATTTCTGCCAATCTTAACAGGTTACTATACCGTTCCAGGAACACACTATCAGTGAAATCTCCAATTCAGTTATATTCACAGTTCTAGCAAAGGAATGCAGTGAAGATATAGATAGATCAAATAGAAGCAACATGATTGCCAATTTAAGCACACAAGAAATCAATCCAGGAAAAAGTACATAACGTAGGACAATGAGAACCACTATCACAACAGGTATAAGCAATGATTGCAACTAATATACCAATGAAGCATTCTTGTGGACATATACATTGGTAAGTTTGGCCTCTTGATTGAGAATATCAACATATTGCCAGTATACACCAAAACCAATCACAGCGCTTGATTCCTTTGTATGGTAAACGCGGAGTACACAAAGCACTGTCAGATAGTCACCACACCATGGTTTGGCGATAGGAAACTGATGCATGCAAGTAAGTTCTACACTGATTACCAAAAGTTATCATCTAAGACCCTGCACCACTGTTTCCAATTCTCTTATTTCAAAACGCCTTCCATTTGAATCAGCATCCCTACATCTTGTTGCAAGATAAAAGAACAGCCAAGCCACCATGAAGAATACCTCCATAGTTGACTGGAAAACTGAAGCAAACACTTTTCCTCCAACTCGTCCCAGAGCCCACCTCACAAAAGTCCCGCACACAATCGCTTCCAAACACTTCAATTGAATAGCCTGATTCCACATTGTCAATACCAAGTAACAACCTTCCTTAATAATCTCCTTCCCGCTCTTCCTTGAATCAACAATGGCAATCCAAGCATCCACCACAAAAACAAAAGCAATAAATGTATCCAATAAGAACCATACAAACAAGAATGCCGAAATTTCCTTCTCAAAACCACGAGTCCACGGCAACATAACTGAGAATGGCATCAACTTCAACCTCACAAATAGCTTGAAGAACGAGTACTGATCCTCAATTTCACCAAAATACCACAAACCAAGCATCTGAGTCAACGCATCTCTCACTGCCCACCTCATTAAAATGAACCCAGAAAGCCTCTTGAGTCCCAATCTTGATCCCTGCCACAGTACTCCGATGAGCGAGCTAAACCGCCCCAAAACATTATTAACCACAGCAACAAACACAGAGCCGAAAACCCATGAATATGTAACCAGAAACCCTAGAATCACCCAACCATAAGCTGCAGACAAGAAGCTCACGAGGAAAAAGAAAGCGGCAGCGTCGTGGCGACCCAGCTCTAGACCCCTGATAAAGAATTGAAAGTCAACAACCCTATCAAATTCCTTCTCACTTCTCATCTCCTCCTCTTGCTCTTCACCATCACCATTCTTTTTCTCACCAACATCCTCATCAGACCTAAACAGCCGATCATCCGCTCTGAATTGGAGCCCAGGACGCACAATCTCAGGATACCGTAGGCCGTTATCCACGCAGTTGGGCGAGAACCCCGAGCCGGGCCTGGATACAGAGAGGATCACGAGAGTGCCATTGGGCTGATCCCTGCGGTGGTTGCTAAAGGGGGACCGATTGGGGTCATCGTCCCCAGAGAAGAAGTCGTCGTCGAGGGTGCCGACGCGGGTGAGGTGGAGGAAGGGGCGGTGGCGGCGGCGGAGGTGGGCCGGCTGCTGGCCGTGGAGGCGGTGGTGGGGTTGGTGGTGCGGGTAGTTCCCGGCGAGGTCGAGGCGGGAGAGGAGGGATTTGAGAGAAGGGTCGCGGTCGATGTAGGCGGTGAGGAGGAAGGAGCCGTTCTCGACGAAGGTACGGAAGGAGAAGAGGAGAAAGGACAGGAACAGAAAGGAGATGGGGTTGGAGTTGAAGGTGGAAGCCGCCTGCTTCAAGATTTGGGTGGTGGTCCCGAGGTTGCTCAGCCGCGCGTGGTCGCTCATCGCCGCCGGTTCTTGAAAAATTAAAAGGGCAAACAGGGAAATCGGCGGCGGGGGAAATCAAGAAAAGTGCCTGGCGATTCTTGGAGCGATCTTGATTTGCCCTTGTGGGTGGCGGTGGGTTTCTTGGGCTGGGGAAGGCTTTGAGATTTTCCAGAGAGAGGGAGCGCAACTGGAACAACCGATCTTCTGGGTCGTGGGTTTTCTCCGTTGGGACCTTCGATTTCGCGCACCACGTCGGAATTCGAGCTAGCTAGCCAGAGGGTTGACGGATTCGGGGAATTGCAGGCGAGAAACGAAGAGGGGAAGACGTCATGTTCGATCTTCGACGGGCGGAGCGATCATGGATGATGGCTGAAGGAGATGGATGGGGCTGAGGGATGGAAACAGGGGAGGAAGACGGGTGGAAAATGGGGGAAGGGTGGGAGGAACATATGCCTCTCTTGCTCTTTTGTTCAGGGGAGAGGGATAGTGCAAAGGGGAAACGTTTATGAGCTGCTTTTTGTGGCAATCTACAAAAAGCACGGATCTTTAACGCTAGAAATGGTTGGCAAGGGAAATATTAAAGAGCCGATTTGGAGGTTTAAATGGGGGGCGCTTCGCTTTCTATTTTAACGAAGTGCTAGGTGTTGTCAAAACTATAATTTGTTGAAAACAATGTCAACTCGACTGCAATTTAACCTTGACATTGGCAATGTGATTTGTTTTTCCTTTATGGCGTATCGAGTATAGTTAACACTTATCTATCGAGTCTTGTCATCTTTAATGCAGGTTGTTTTGAGACCATTGCACCATTGCATGCTTTATGGTAATTGTAATAAGTACGTGAAAAGATGATGTGAGATGACGATTGATTTTTGAAGTGTCTTGTGATAATAATTCGATCTCAATAAATATAGAATTGAAAACTTAATCCTATTGATCTACATTCCCATTTTGGTCTTTGTTGCATGTTTGAAAATTTGTGAGAACACCATGTGTGAAGTTATATAAGAAGGCATAGATTTCAAGAAAGCTTTACAAGTTTCAATATGATTTTAGGATTTTGTTGCACAAATTTCCTCTCTACAATCTCATGCACAAGTCGATTAAAATTGGAGTTTTATGCCCAAATTTCCTCTATACAATCCCATTAACAAGTTGGGTAAAACTAGAGTTTCCATAGCTCCTCAACCAAGTCTAGCTTTGGAAAACCCACATCTACTAATTATTTGATAATTTACGAATCGTCAATCTTTCTTCGTTTCTTCAATTTCTGGAGGAGGACTTGACTTAAATCTCTCCCTCCCCTCCCTCTTTAGTTGAGTTTACTTCCATTTTCTCTTGCTTCTTGCACTACTCTCCCAATCCGAATATTAAATTGGGAGCTCTATTCACCCGATCTTATACCTGAGGGTTTTTCTCTTCTCATCAAATTCTAGATTTATGTGTTTTAATGAATAAATATTTCACATCTAGTTTTAATGTTGTTTAGAGAAGCTTTAATATTAGATTAGTGCTTGTTCAACATATTTTTGTTAGAAGCCCCGGCTGTTACAGTGTGTCGCATAATCACAAAGAAAATAGAGAGTAAGAGTAAGAGAATTCGAGATGCAAGCTTTTTTCCTAATTCATCCTTAAACTAGAGTCACATGCAATTAAGAATTTTATTATAAATAGCACATTGTAGATATTTTATTATAAATATAATATGAGTTTGAACTATAAAAATCATTTGACGTGGTGGGGGCACTACCTCACCACACCCTAACATTCCCCACTTGATGAATACTCTATATGCTTCTTTAAACCCAACATGGTTACACCATTTGAACTTTTTTGTGCTTACTACCTTGGTCAAAAAATATGCACTATTCATTTTTGTGTCAATTTTCTCCAACACTACAACCTTTCCACTTCCTCTCAAATAAAGTGATGTTGTATGTTGATATGCTTTGTTTTTGTGTGAAATCTAGGATTCTTTGTCAAGAATGTAGCACTCTTAACTATCACACCCAATCTTCACTCCTCCTTATGTAAAACCAACCTCTTTACACTATGCATAGCCATATCACTTCCCTAGTTGCATGGGTGATGGGTGAAGGCCATGCATTCTACCTCAATAGTAGATAAAGCAACCATGCTTTGTCTCTTGCTCGTCCTAGTCACAACTCCACTAAATAATGAAACAACATAATCGCTATTTGATCTATCAATGTCACCTTCCCAATCAGCATTTACAAAACACTTCAATTTGTTGTCATTCCTTTGAATTGTTCATGCCTTCGTGGCATAGTTCAAAGTTATAATGAAGCACCTATTTTGTTACCATCCAATGCTCTTTCGCCAAATTGGACATATATTTGCTCAATATTCCCACTATTTGGGCAATATCTAGATAAATACACACTATGGTATACCTCAAGCTTCCAGCTACACTTGTACATGGGACTATTGCCATCTCTTCATATTCCACTTCAGTCTTAGATACTAAACCCTAATAACTTGGAATTTGTCGACATGGGCATCTTCACTAGTTTACAGTCTACCATGTTGAACATCTTCAACACATTTTTAACATTTTTTTTTGACTTAGCCACAACTTCCCATTCTCACACTCATCCACATGCCCAAGATGAAGTTTGTTGGGCCTAACATTCCTTTCACAGTGCTAATCATTTTCATGCTATTCCCAACTAGCAGCATATCATCAACATATAAGGTTAAGTTGACAGAATCATTCTCTAACCTTTTCACATAGACACAATGATCGGCATCATAACAAACAAGGCCAAGCTTCAAGACATAAGAGTTGAGCTCTTGGCACCCCATCCTTGAAGCTTACTTTAGGCCATAGAAAAACTTATTTCAGTTTGCAAACAAAGTCTCTTTTTTTTTTCCTTTGACCACAAACCCTTTTAGCTTTTTCATGTAAATATCCTCCTAGAAGTCACCATGGAGGAATGTTAAATTCACATCGAGTTGCTCTACCTCTAGATTGTATGCAACTGCTATAGATAAGATAAGTCTTATGGAATTCAATTTAGCAATGGGGGAAAAGATCTCACCATAATTGACTCCTTCTATCAATGAGTGTCCATTCACAAGCAAATGAATTTGTATGTTTAATCTCTCCATCGGAGATACATTTTCCTTGAATACTCACTTACAACTGATTGCCTTTCGATATGCGGGTAATTTTACCAAACCTCACATTCAGTTTTTATCCAGTGAGTCCATCTTATCTTTTCATGACTTTCTCCCACTATTTAGCATCCTCCACACTTCTTACTTCCTTGACAGTACTTGGATCATTACTAGCAAACAGGGTATACCTCTCAGGTGGTTTTCTCAGCCATAAAGACCTTCTTAAGACCCATTCAAGTGGGGCTACACCTTCAAATTCAGTTTCAAATTCTATTATATTATTCATCACATCAGGCTCATTAGCTTCATAATCTGAAATTTTTGTTTTAACTTATGTAATCTCTTCCTTCAAACCGACATCTAACTCTTCCGTCCATGGTATTTTAAGATCTTGTGGAACAATTTGACTTGTAGATTCTCCGAATGCCACATCTTTGTTGTAGATGGTACCTTTAGTATTAGGATTCCACAGCTTATACACTTAGACACCATCCTTGTATTCAATGAATATGCACTTCTCTAAGTTGCTCTCAAGCTTGTTCCTCTTTTCTTTAGCACAAAATGCATATGCTTTACGACAAAACACTTTAACATGAGATATGTCTAGCATCTTCCTAAACAATGCCTCAAATAGTGTATGATCCTTCAAAGCTGATGTGGAGGACCTATACTATAATAACCCGTGGTAACCACTATTTCTATCCAAAAATCAAATGCTAAACCTACACCACTTAACATACTTCTTACTTTCTCCATTAGAGACTTATTAAGCCTCTTTCCCATCCCATTCTACTGAGGTGAATAGGGCTTTGTCTTCTACCTTTTAATGCCATTGTTGCACAAAAATTGATCAAATTTCACTGAACAATATTCTCCTCCATTGTCGGTCCATAAAACTTTGATTTTCCTATCTAACTGATTTTTCACCAAAGCTTTGAACTCGCAAAGTTTACAATCACATCATCTTTCCATTGCAAGAAATATGTCCACACACATCTAGAAAATCATTAGTAAAGGAAACAAAATTCCTTGATTTTCCAAATAATGCTATAGTTATAGGACCGAAGATGTCTCTATGGATTAGATCCATAATTCCTTTAGCTCAATTTTTTTAGGATTCCATCCTCCATCTTCTTTGAGGTAAGGGTCATCTACCCTTTCTCACATATATGATTCAATATCCGATGCCATATCATCAAAAGATTTTCTTCCACTTGCAATGAGATTTAACTCTTACAATTGATTACTATGCTTTCCAACAACTTCTATAGTTTTCATACCATTTGCCTTCAACAATCACCATGAATCCACAAGTTAGCTTGCATGCCATAGTTCTCATAGAAATAAGATTTCAAGTGAGACTAGGTATATGCATCACATCCGAAAGATTTTTGATTGTCCCATCATTGATCTTTAGCTACACCTCTTCGCTACCAACTATATCAAACATCATGTCATCTCTCATTGATGACTCGTAATAGCATAACCAATCTCTGTGAAGCATCATGTAGAAAGAAGCTCCAATGTCAATTATCCATGCATCGTAGTCACCCTACAATTTATTGCAGACAAGATATATATCTCCCATGTTGCTGATCATCTTTTTTTTTTGTACTAGAGGATGATGCCTCATCTCATTTTTCTGGACCCACACTTTTGCTTTTGTAATTCTTCTTCAAGTGTCTAGGCCTTTTGCACTTCCAACACGTTATTTCCAATTGATCTCGGCTTTTAGATCTTCCTCTAGGCTTATTTTTGCCACCAAATATGGATTTAAATCATTCACTATTTCTTTGTCTTATGAAAAGAGGCTCTTGCATTGTACTATCAGAACCTACACTCCTCATCTCCTCATATAACAGAACTGCTACAACGCCCTCAAATGATAGCACTACCAATCAAAACAATTATATTTTCCCCATGAATTTAGTATTGAACACAGCAAAGTACATGTTTTATCTTCCTTATCCATATTGATATCGATCAATGTAAGTTGCCCACAAATAGTATTAAACTTGTTTAAGTGTGTAGAAAAAGAATCACTTTCATTCATTCAAGGTTGTACAATCGCTTCCGTAAAAATAGCTTCTTCATGAGAGACTTGCTCTTATAAAGGTTCTCTAGCTTCATCCAGAGATCATGTTTACTAGGCGTTTTTAGTAAGGCATAGCCAAATTAGGCTTTGCACCCTCCGATCGTTGCTATTCCACACCTTCACTTCATTGGACATGCACACGAACTCCTTTGCTTTCTCCTTGGATTTTTCCTTAGGTTTATCTTCTTCTATCATGTGCCATAAATCTCTGTCCACAAGTAAAACTTCTATCTTCAATTTCCATAACTCAAAACCTTTTCCTCTGAATTTCTCTACTCTAATCCATGATTGACCAAACGATGACATCCTCTCAAAATTCAATTTTTCTGATCTCTTTTCACCAAGAAACCCTAACCTCAAACCAAGCTTTGATACTAGATTTTAGGATTTGTCGCACGATCACAAAGAAAAAAGAGAGTAAAAGAAAGAAAGAGAATTTGAGATGAAAAGTTTTATCATGATTCCCCTTAAACTAGGGCTATGTCCAATTGAGAATTCTACTATAATTAGAACATTGTACATCTCTGTTAAATTCCTCAATTACAAGAGAAAGAAAATATGTGTGTGTGTATCCAATATCTATTCATGAGCCTAAATCCAAACAACAAATAAAATATGAACTCAAACTATAAAAACCCTCTGGCATCACGAGATCACTATCCCCTATGATAGAGGGAGTATGAATCATACCCCGACATTGGTGTCTCATACTTGCTAAAGGGTTCACTCTCATAGATGTCAAATCTGAATTTGTTCAATATTTTTTATTGTTACTATACAATGATGGTGTTGGAGATATCAAACCTAGGTGCATAACTGCTGAAAGGCAAAGTCATAGCTACAAATGGAGATCCCTACATGTGCTCATTACTAATGATGATGTTTGATTTAGTGACTGGTCACCAATCATTTTACTTGGATGTAATCACAAATCTATTCTCAAATGACGATCATATGCTTACATCTGTCAGCCATGCTTCGATTCTGATTTGTTTTGTTGTTCAATTGGCTTGTTTTGTTGTTGTTATTTTTATGATTTCCCATGAATCCTTTTCTATATCATTTTGGTGAATAAAAATTTCCTCTGACAAAAGAAAAAAAAACCACTCTCTACTAGTCAACTTTATTTTTGGACTAGTCTACTTGTCAACTTTACTCTTGGACCTGGGCAATTTGTCCATCGACTAAAATAGCTTGACAAAGACTCTTCCTCTCATTAGAATCTACTTACATTTCATCCTAATTTGAGCACGGAACGTGACAATCGTGTGTACCTTGAATTATTGCCAAAGTATATTATAAATCCAAGCCTGTAGGAATGTCCGAACAACAACGAAAGTCTACTGATTTGAGCTCAAATTTAAATGGTGAAGATCATCACACTACGCTTCATATTTTGTATTATTTGAATTAGGAGCAAGCTCTCTTATCATCAATTACTTCCTCTTAATATTAGGGATTAGGGAAAAAGACAGAAACCTGAAAACGTAGAACAACCCGATTTTTCTTGCGTAATAGGCCCAAATCACTATTCTAGACTGTCCTTTTTTTGTTTGGTCAGTACTTTATAAATATAAAAAAAATGAAAAATAGGAAATGCATTATTTAAGCTAGAAACACTACAATAAATTCAAGGGTTAATACCATGAAAAATCTTAAATTGGTACACATATAACAAATTTATCCAAAACTAATTTTTTTACCACCAAAAACTCTAAATTAGCATACCTACGACAATTTTACCATATGTTAGATTTCATTAAAATTTACCATCAAACTGCTGAGTTGAATAACATGTCATGATTGATGGATATACTAGTTTGAGATTTTCCCCTCTATTTATCACAAGTATATCAGTTTGTGATTTTTTGTGATATTAATCCAATTTAATGAAAACTAACAAATAATACATTTGTCATAAATGTACCAATTTGGGGTTTTTAATAGTCAAAAAATTAGTTTTCAATAAATTCGTCATAATTATATTAGTTAGTGGTTTTTTGTGCCCAAAAAATTAGTTTGGAGTAAATTATTCACAAATGTATTAATTTTAGATTTTTCGTAATATTAAACCAAATTCAAATTTTAGCTAAAAGATAAATATATGAAAAAGTGGTTTTTGAGGTCAAAAATATAATGCCTAATCTATTTTTAATTGAAAAAAGATGAAACAATTCGGGCTGGACTGAACCGCCCTTCCCCGACCGGTTTAGTTCAGTCCGATTGTCAGGAGCGGCCCGAACAAGACCGGTTTTAGTTCGGTCCCCCTCCATTAACTGTCTACCTCAATTTAAGTCCCTTGGAATTAAGAGAAAAAACAAAAACACGACCAGATGGAAAGTGAAAGGGTGAGACAGGAATCATTGCAGTGGCTTACCCTGCTCCCGGGCCCCTTTAATCCCCAGCTTGGTCGACAGGGTCCATTTCCTGTGTACAATGAAGCAGCATGCCATGAGCCTAGAGCTTTGCACTCAACTGATGAGGTCTTGTAATGTATAACTACCTGCCTAATCGTACAAGCAGAAGCTCAGTGTATCCTACGTTGCCAATGTTCTGGCAAATTTGCTATAGATGTCGAGAGACAGTGATCATGGCCATTGTTGTTTCAAATGCACATGTGCCGGCACTACTATCATCGGTCTTACCTCACATTAGCAATGAGCATGGTTTGGATGGGTGATTCCCACCTTAAAACTAAGAACCACCCACTAAGGACTAATTCCTAAAAATTGGAACCGGAAACTGGAAAGCTGGTCCGATTTGGCTCTCGGATGAGTCCATGGAACCGGTTCAACCAAACTTCATGCACTTAGTGCAACATTTTTTAGTAAGCCAATGTAAAGCATAAAACAAAGAACTTCCATATTCTTAATTGATAGATCAGTAAAAGGATTGGACTCATATAAAAGTTGAGAGTCAAGCTTGTGAGTCGATGAGCATTGAGCTTGATGGTGGAGGCCATCGGTGAGACATAGAAAGACAGCTCAAATGAGATGAGAGTGAAATATGACGAGCACTTAATTAATGGGTGTTAAGCTTCAAATTAAGAATTTTAAGATTTTCATTTTCTTAAAATTCTTTTTGTTTGGAAATTTTTTATATATTACCAGTTTGGTCTAGGTGAGCACGTGAGCGGTTCCATACCTAGAATAGAGAACTGACAAGTACCCAACAATTCCAAATTATTGGAATTGAGAATCGGACAAGCTGCCTTGGGAATCGTGATTCCGGTCTAGTATGGTTTTAGGTGATCCGAGCAATTCTCGATTCTTTTGCACACCCCTACCTCACATTGCCACCTGAAATCTTCCAAGTGCATTACCAAACACGTGTCAATTTCTCCACGGTCGACAAACCTTCATAAGAACAAAATGCTGCAAATGGATTTAACCCTCCGGGACCATCGTTAACTCATCGTGAAAAATGGATTACCCCCAAAGTTCAGATTCTGGCAAGCGGGTTGGAAGTAAACAGGCACTACATGTCGAAGTGCACGAACATATGGCCAATGCAACCGTCATGTGTTCATCGTTTATATACGCTCGGGCACAGTCAGAGAATCACATCAACACTAACAGGAGGCGGTGAATTCTTCCCTAACTCAGAAATGGAATTAATGAACACGAGAATTGACGTAACCGCTGACTAGACAAGCTTTTATTTTTATTTTTTAATTGTTCGGACATTAGACAAGCTTGAGAAGGTATACAAATAACCATTTCAAGTGCAAAGTGTCCTGCGACAAATGAAAGTGCATTGGCGTATCTCCAGTCAGGAAATTCCCAGCCAACAATGCTCTGTTTTCGGTTGCACAGAAAATTTGCATTTTCCACTCCCAGGCCTGATGAATTTTCAAGCATGTTATCCCAGCAGGACGCAGAAAATTGTCAATCTGCACAGGGCGCATCACAACAGGATGCTGCATATTCAGCAATGCACCATGACAAATGATAAAAAAAAGGAATCCAGACAGGATTTGATGGGATTCAGAGAACAAATTCATGGCAGAGCATCACATGAAGCAACACCATATTGGATCTATTAGCGGAAGAACATTAACTAGAAAACTGCACAGAGGACAAGATCAACATAACTTTCCTTTTGTGAACGTTGTCCATCTGAAAACAATTATAAGGAAAATCACAAATCTAAGAAAAAGGGGAGGAGTTGCACCACATTGTGATGTTTTATTTTATAAAATTACGAATATATAGTAAAAGAATACCAAGCATGTTTCCCTCCGACATGCCAAATTGATAGTTTATATTCTGTTCATCCAAACTTCACCAAAAGGCCAGTGACAAGGGAATGCTGAAGGTTCCTGCAAATGCCTTTCCATTTCTCCGCAGCTTAGAAGCAAATTGAAGAATTCCTGAGTCATTCATGAGTTGTGGTGTTAATCCCACAACATCCGACTTTGTCGAAAATTGGAACACTACTGCTGAACTTGTTCAAAGATGATCACAAATAGCTTTTGTAAATTCAGTGGTTGTTGATGTGCCACCAAGGTCAGCGGTTCGGTACTTCCCCTCAGCAATGGTGTTAATGATGGCATCATGAATTCTATCAGCTTTATCATTAAGCTTCAAGTGGCGTAGCATTGTGACAGCACTCAACAGCAGGGCAGTAGGATTTGCTAAATCCTACACAAAAAATGGACCAATTGGATAAAATACCATTACTTTAAAAAGAGATCATCCAGAATGAGCTCAATGTGAAAGATGCAGCAAGGAGTTTAAGGATTTATTTGGAATGACTTTCTCTTCACCTCCTTTTTTAACCTTCTCTTGTACAATTTGAAATGTTAATGGTGGATGACTACACCTTTTAAAGCATACAAATATTGATATATGAAGTCATCAAATTTTTTTATAATTTGTTAAAATCAGGCGCACACGCGCACACTCATTCAAATGTCAAATTAATATAGGGAAAACAAAAGGTACCTTTTAAAAGGCCCTAATTGAATTGTAAACAACTTCAACAGTGACAGTGCCATGCCTGACCACCAAATTTATCGAGCAAAATTCCTTCTTTCCAATACACTTCCCCAACTGCCAATCAAGGTTTCAAATAGCACTTGTGGCCACCATCAACATTGTTCTCAACCGCAACTGGCACCATTGCAGTGATAATTCCTAATAACACTGCTCATGACATTATTTTCATTATCCATTCAACCCACCCAAAAGAAGCTATTTTTGTGCTTCAACTCATCTTCATTGAAAATGGCCACTGATTGTAGAGAGAAAAGAGTCCTAATGGTGGAAGGAGGAAAAAAATGAAACCCTCAAGACATAATGAAAACTAAGAATCCAGGGTTGGCCTCCTCTTACATTTTCTCTTCTTATTATTTTTACCTTCTGAATGCGTGCTGGGTCTCATCCAGACCAAAACATGCAAATCAGACAGAAAAGAAAAGGAAATTAAAGGCCCAGTGAAAACCAAAAGATCCTGTTCAAAAGTACTCACCCAAACGTGTCTATAAAAACTAAAAGTTCCAACGAAAATGTAATTTTTAGAGTTATGGCTTAGGGAATATAACACTTTTCACCATTAATAGCAATGGAACAAGCCAAAAATGTATTTCCCCTTCACAGCAATCAAAATTCAGTCATAAATCCATACAATCAAACATTTTGGCACCCTTTCATAAAGTGAAGAGTACTCCAATATTCCTACAAAAATTGCAACTTAATATATATGAAGCCAAAATATTTCTCACCAATCTACCACATGTTGTGTGGACATATTACAAAGTCACCCTCCTACAACCTATCCACCACCATGCCCACCTAAGCAACTACAGCAGTCCACAGTGCAACTTCTTGGCGACCACGATCACTATCTAAACCTTGCTGCCCATAATGCATCACTCTCCACATACAATCTTGATTGATGAGCATATCCCTGTGTTGACTTTTGAAGCCTAGGAAGAGAGGATTCTCATGAACTAGGAGCAAATTTTCCCCAGCATAATTAATGGGAAGAAACTAAATGTTCCAACTAGTTCACCGGCTAATATGACAAGTAGCTTCTATGGTCCATTCTCCACTCACTATGTCGGCATTTTTGAGTTATCTTAATGGTACCCGAATCTAGGTAGAACTAAGTTGTCTGAAACGGAACTAACCTAACTATAATGAAAGAAGCAAAAGAAGCACCCACAACTTTGGAGTAGCCAAAAGGCTGAGTAAAGTAAGGGTGAGTTTAGTTCAACTTTGGAAATTGGCTTTGGGTGTAATACAAATGCCGAAAGCCAAACCATTTGGGTAAATGCAAATTGCGTTTAATAAAACCTCTTTACAAAAAGACTTTGGGTTCAAATAGTGGTTGGCAAAATAAATTTTACAAGGGGCTTTGGCAGCATTCTTTTTATATTTTTTTGTTTAAAAAAACACTTAAACCCTTGGCCGAAACCAGCCAAGGGCTTAGGCTGCTGGCGAGCCAAATGTGGTGCCGGCAGCTGTCGGGTGAGGGCACCCGACCTCTGGAAATATCGGCGAGGGTCACGCAACCTTAGGTGGCCCTTGCCTAGGTCCCACGCGACCTTAGGTGGCCCTTGCCTAGGTCCCACGCGACCTTAGGTGGCCCTTGCCTAGGTCCCACGAGGGTCACTCAACCCCAAGTGAGGAGGGCCACCTGAGGTCGTGGGCGCTTGGGTTGCAGGAACCTAGCAACCATCGCTTAGGTCTCACAAGGGTTGCGCGACCCTAGCAAGGGCTGCTTGAGGTTGCAGAACCCAGGCGACTGCTGCTTGGGTAGTGAGAACCCAAGCTACAGTCACCTGGGCAGTAGCCTAGGTCAAGTGACCTCAGGCAGCGATTGCCTCAGTTACGTGACCTCACTGGCCCACCGGCCAGATTTGGCCTCGTTGACCCTCATCGGCCACCCTCACCCAAAGAAGATGTACAATAACATGGGGTAAAACCAGAAAACTAAAGAATTGGTGAGGATAGTTTTGGAAGAAAAAAAATCATTTAACCCTTGTTTCAGAATTTCTCCAATGTTGATAGCTCAATGGTGGTCCCTACCAGCATTGAGATTTTAGCCTTCCCAATGCCAGCATTTGGCTGAAAACCTTGGGAAGGCTTGCCATTCAGCCCAACGTTTCCCCAATGGACTTTTGAGGCTGAAATGTAAGGAAGCTGAACCAAACGCACCCTAAGTGCTTTAGGAAGCTCACATTAGGGAAAGGAAAAGCTCCCTCCAACAATATCTCTCTTGAATTCCAAGCACTTCCCCAGATATCAGGGATCCTCCGATGCAATGGTATATTCTAGATCTGCAAGTCTTAAGTTCTGACAAAAACCAATCACCTGGACCTTTTCCTTTTTGTAGTGGTTAAGACCTAGTGTCCAGACATATCATGCCAAGTTTTATGCACAGCTTCGTTATCTTAACCACTTGAGAAGCAAGACTTCAACATTGTTATCACATTTCATCTATTTATCAGTGTTACTTGACATGATCAGTCCAAATAGCACATAGCTTAAATATTAAAAAACAGAGACCTAGACAAAGTATCTAGCAATGGAAGGGGAAAATAGACCCTACAGAGAATAATTTGCAATGTGATCAAATAGTTATAAAGTGCAACTCAATTTAAAGCTAACCTTTCCAGCAATATCAGGAGCTGAGCCATGTACCGCTTCTGCAAGAGCAATGCCTCCCTCTCCAATATTGCAGCTTTACAGAAGGCCACACTAGTCAGATACTACATATGCACATTATAGAACATAACTGAAAATTCAAAATGGAAAAATACCTCGGGGTCAGACCCAAACCTCCAATCAATCCAGCGCACAGATCGCTAATTATATCACCATAGAGGTTGGGCATCACTAGCACATCAAATAGTGCTGGATTCTTAACAAGCTGTACCCAACAGGACAAAGTTTCAGGTTAATCCAATAGTTTGCTCCTTTGACACAGATGCATGTGTTAATTGTTTACTCGAAACACATGCACGAAACAAATGAACACATAAATTCTTAGTCAGAATTTTTAGCACATTTGAAAAGTCATCTAACTAAAAATTCTTGTATCTAAAGAAACAACAATCGATATAGTAAAGAAAAATCAAACAGTAGCATAGTTATCTCATATGCAAAATGACACGTATAATAAACACAATTATTGGACGCTGAAACTGCCTAAACAATCACTAAAGAGGGCTAACCTCATCAGGATAGTGGTAGAAATATCAATCCTCAAAAAGATAATTAAAATGTTATTTATACTAGAACTATAGGATATGGCTTGATCTCAATCTTTCATTTTAGTTTTTCATTCATTCACAACTTAATGTCTCACTTTTTGTTTTCCCTCAATGAGCCTCTCTATAAGAAAAATCAAGCATTTACCATCATACAGCAATTGTCAATCACGACTTCTTCATATGTTATCTCAGGGATACTTCTCCGCGACCTCACGGCAACACTGCCAGTAAAGACAAAATAAAATTAAGTCACAGAGATATGATGTAACCCTGAAAATGAAGCCACCTAGAAATGAACTTTTTCATTACTGACGAACCTTCAGGAAAAGACCATCAGTTTTCTGCATGATATTGGCTTTGTGTATTGCTGAGACTCTCTCTCTTCCATGGGTCTTAGCATAGTGAAAAGCATATTCAGCCACCCTCAGACTTGCTTGTCGTGTAATAATTTTAAGGCTTTCAACAACACCTCTCACAACCTACAACCAGAGGTGTTCTCTTAAAAGAATAACCAAAAGGAGGTTCACAAGAACTTGTTTATCATGAAACATACATACTTGATGTTCAAGTCCACTATATTCCCCTTCAGTATTCTCCCGGATGGTGATGAGATCAACATTGTCATACCGAGTTTTGTAGCCTGGAAGACTGTAACAAGGCCTAACGTTTGCATATAAGTTGAGTTCTTTCCTCAATGTGAGGTTTAAAGAGCGATGACCTTTTCCAATTGGAGTAGCCATTGGTCCTTTTAGACCAACGCCATTTTGACGGACAGATTCCAAACTTTCCCATGTGAGGAAACTTTGGGTTCTAGGATCTATTTCCTTTGAAACATAATGCTCTTCCCACTCAATTGGCACCTCGGCTTCCCGGAAAACCTACATTCGTGAAAACAGCAAAAACTAAAATTAAGCAAGACCGCCACTCAGCTGATTAAAGAAGATTAAGAGCAGCTAAGGAGATAGTGAGAACAGCTAAGCAGAAGTTAAACTGCATGATAAGATGAGAAGAAGATGAAAACAAAAAGAAAAGAAACTTAAAACTAAAGAATGTAATATCCATCTCTAATCCCCCGGCTATTATAATTACAACCTTATGCCAGTTATTGCCATCATATCAACATAAAGCTAACTTAAGAAAAGAGTAGTTCCAGGTTTAGGGCCAGAATCTGCAAATAGCCAAGCATGTCAATCAAAGATCCTTTATGGTGAGTGGATATAGGAAATTTACAGACAAGAACCAGCTATGGCAAATAAGGAAAGAACAGAAAAATCAATTTGCTGCCCGCATACTAGAAGAAGACTTTCAAGTACTCAAGCTAAAAGAAAGGCTGTATTTTTCATCACAAACATAACCAGGAATCCAGAGATGCTAGAACCAGCCATTGTAGATATGATATCAACCAGGTCCAGTCACTTTAGAGTCAGCTCCACTTCCAACTAATCTGCCAAAACTATGGTAACCTTTCTCTCTCAAACAACATGAATTTCTTTTGTATGCACCTAAAACTCCAAGAAGTCTGGCCGGGCAGTTTACCCGGTCAATACGATGATCATATATAACCACCATAAAACTGCCAGAATTCACCAAGCAAGACAACAAAGTGCCACCCGTTCCTTCTCCATCCGCCCCAAGAAAAAGAAGCCCACACAAACGACAGAACGAAGATTCACGAAAACACACGATACGCGCTAAAAAGGCACGAAATTCAAACCCCCAGAAGAAGCAAACAAACAGAAGGACGTTTCCATCGCAACAAAGACGAATACGATCAGCCGGAAGGCAGCTAACGGAATCGACCCTCCACGAAGCTCGGAACCCGACAACCAACAGAGCGAAGAACGGGAACCAAACAAGAAGCATCGAGCGCGGGAGAAAAGAGAGAGACAGAGAGAGCGACCTGCTTGACGGATTCGGCGATCTCGGGGCCGATGCCATCGCCGGGGAAGAGGGTGGCGCGGATCGGGGCCTGGGAACAGAAAGCCCTGGCGACCGACGACAGGAGAGAGCCGGAGCCGGTGCCGGAGCCGGAGCCGAAGCCGGAATTAGGGATGAGGTGGCCGGGGGAGAGGATCTGGCCCGAGCGGCTTCCGATCGCGCGTCTCAGGATTTGGGAAGCCATTAGATTCTCTCGCTCTCTCTCTCTCTCTCTCTCTCTCTCCTCTTCCGTTCGAACGACGGAGAACGTGGAAGAAGAAGGAGGAGGAAGAAGAAGACCTCGGAAAGCAAAAACGCAGACAAAAATAAAGGAGGAAAAGTCGTTTTTGAGGAAGACGAGTGCTCCGCGAGGGCGAAAGGCCGCAGGCCCGCGGCGAAAGCACGCGTGCCGTGGGGGGAGCGAGGGGTAGCTTGGTAAATTCGGCTCCCAGAAGTCCCACATGGCTTCGCAGTTTTGACTTCTTCATTTTGACTTGTCGAGTTCCGTTCATTTTATTTTTGAGAAGAAAAAAAACAAATTTATAGGCGAGGAGTGCTGCAGATTAAGATGAATTTATTCTGCTCGAATCTGATAAGCTAATTTCCCTATATAATAAAGCAAACGCCCCAAAAGAAAAATAATTTCATCTATGGATAGCCTAGATTTAAGTAACCTTTTGATACAAAACGAACAAGAAATGGAGAAATTTTGTATTGTATTGTCTAACTTTTATAGTGTAAAGACAAAAAAAAAGGAAATAATATACAAGCATCACAATTTCCTATTCTCTAAACTAGTCATGGATGAATCAATCAAAATCATAATCCAAAATCAATGCTGCAATCGATATCTTCAATAATATCTAATCATATCTCCAACACTCCCTCTCAAGCTAGTAGCCTATATATGTCGAAGGGGAAAAGAACAGCCTAGTGTCAAAATTTGGTAAGATGAAACACTAAAAGTGCCAAAAATTATCAAGGACTACTTTTTAAAAAAAAAAAATTGAATCACTTAAATACTAACTCCAACGAAAGCCGCCGAAAATCCGATGGGACTTATTTTAATAATTTCTAACATCTACGTGGCTCATCGAAATTCTACGTCAGCTTACCTTCATAAAAAACGACGTCATTTTGGCCAAAATTTGATTTTTAATATAAACTTTAATTAAATAATATTTAAAAAATGAATTTTAAAAAAAAAAGACATTGTTTTGGCCTTATTTGGCCATGTTAGTGCAAAAAAAAAAAAATTTGCTATTTTGGCATCATTTTGGGCCGATCTAACAACGTTAACATTTAAAACGACATTGTTTTGGACTTGTTTGATTATGTCAACACTCAAAACGACACCATTTCGACCTCAACTCACCGAAAAAACGCCGCGTCTGCATTTTGGTTAGATTTTCTCGCCATTGGCACTTAACTAATATTTTTCTTCAATCTTGACATTTAAGTGTACTTTTCCGAACTTTTAGCATTTAAGTGTCCCATCGTGCTAAATTTTGGCATTCCAAGGGTCCACACATATATGTCGAAAACATCTAACCTATTCAGTGAGTACATATATTGTCTTTGGCATAGTGGCTTAGTAAAAATGTTCGAAGGATGCTCCACAATTCTTGTTCTCTTTGTTAATCAACTTCTATATATTTTGTTCTCTCATGAAAAAACTAGATTCGCCACTAGTTTGAGTGCACAATCATTGTCACAAAACAACTCACTTGGTCCATGACTTGTATTCCAAGGTATAAGAGTAGTCCTTATATCCAAACTATTCCACAAGTAGTTTTAGTCATGGTTCAATATTCGATTTTTAGTTGATGATAGTGACATAGTCGACTATTTCTACATCTTCCATGAGATTGATAATTTTCCCAATTTGATGCAAAAACTAGTGATGGATTTCCTAACCATTGGGCAAGTAGCATAATCTATATCACAATAAGCTATCATCTTCATGTTGCAGTCACGAGATAAGAACATACCAAGTCCTAGACATCTCTCTAAATTTTACAACCTTTAAGGCTATATTCATATGAGATTGTTTTGGGCTATGCATGAATTGGTTGAGTATTTGCACTGTATAATAAATGTTAAATTTGTCATCTTAAGATATATTGACTTCCCAACATGATGCTAATATCCCAATAGATCTTTAAGCAATGAATCCTCGATAGGTGAAGGGGAATCTAGGTCATACTCATGGGTTGTCAACTTGGCATTCTATTCGATTAGTATGCTAGTCTACAACTTGATAGTCCTACCTCAGAAACAACTTCCAAGATGAATTTCATTTGACCAAGATTGATTCCTTTTATCAAATCGAGCAATTTCAATGAGAGGAAAATATTTGGGTGGTCCCAAATTCTTGATATGAAATGTAGAGTACAAATATTCTTTGAATTTTGCAATATGAGAGTCATTATTGTCCATGACAAGTTTATTTATCAATATATATTAACAAATAAATTGATGAATTTCCTACGATCCATGTAAATAGAGGACAATCGTGTTTAGACTACTAAAAACCTTCATTAGTTGGGCCAACAATGAACTTCAAATATCGTTGTCTAGAGCATATAGGGGTTTAGTTGGATGACATACTCTAGACTCCCCCTATCTGTGTCAATTGTGTGGAAGTTCCATATAGATTTCCTCATTCATATTACCATGAAGAAAAGCATCGTGGGCATCTATCTGATGTAGAGGTCAATTGCGAATAGCTATAACGGATAAGAAGGAACGAACAATGACCTATTTAGCAACCGGAAAAAAGGTTTTATGATAGTCAAAACCTTCTTGTTGTGTGAATCTTTTGGCAACTAATTGAGCTTTGTATAGTTCAATGAAGCCATCTACCTTGAATTTAATTTTGTATACCAATTTGCATCCAATCGATTTCTAATTTAGGGGTAATACTGCGAATCCCAAGTTTGGTTCTCTATGAGTGCATTAAGTTCAGCCTCTATTGTTTGTCTCCATCGAGTGTCACTAATTGCTTCATTATATGAAGATGGCTGACGTTCTTTTGAAATGCGACTAATGTAACACATATGTTCTAGCAATAGTCAACTAAAGGAGACATAAGAGCGTATAGGATATTGTGTGCTTGGAGAACTCAATGTAGAGCATATATAGCCCTTTGTCCATGCGAGGGATGAATAGTATGTGTAGAATGTCGAGATTGTTCCGTTGGTATCTATTCAATTACTAGTGAAAAGAGTTTTAAGAAAGCTCCCGTGGAGATGAAGTAGACATGGGTGAGGCAAGTGTATAAATGTCCTCAAATGATGCTGGAGGTTTAAGTGCTTGGCTCAAGGAATCCTTCAAGACTAGCATGAAAGGTTTCGATGCCACAAAAACATATTGAGGAGGCATAGATAATTCTTTATCTGACAAAAATTGATGGCTATGTGATGATGATGAAGATGATTGGGAAGAGGAAGCCATCTCCCAAAATGGGAATATGTCTTCATGAAATATAACATTCCTACGTATAAAAAGATGCCTAGTGGAAATCTCCATAACTCCATATCCTTTATAAAGAGTAGGGTATCCCATGAAAATGCACTAAGTAGCATGGGGATCCATTTTATCCCGGGAACCCACAGTTGTTGCATAAATACCCTAAGATTATCAATTTTGGGCAGTTTTCCATAAAGCATTTCAAAAGGGGTTCGGCAATAAAAAATTTGAGTTGACATGCGATTAATCAAATAGGTTACCATGACCACGCAATTTTCCTAAAAGCTTTCAAGAATGGAAGCTTGGTATTTAAGTGCTCGAGCAACTTCTAAGAGATGTTTGTCCTTATGCTCAACAATACCATTTTGTTGAGGAGTGTAGATGCAAGAACTTTCATGGAGTATCCCATGAGAAGATAGAAATGACTTGCAATCATTAATAAAGAATTCCCACCAATTATCCATATGAATTTGTTTCATAGATTCATCGAATTGATAATCAAAGAAAGACAACTCAACAAATGGGAAAAAGTTTGACTCTTAGATTGCATAAGAAAAAATCCAAGTGGCACTGGTATAGTCATAAACAATTGTGAGGAAGAAATAGGATCCGTCAGGGTATGATAAGGACCCCATATGTCCATATGAAGCAAGGAAAAAGCATTTTGAGCACTAGATGAGCTAATTGAAAAAGATGCTTGATATTGTTTAGGCAAGGGATATATCGAACATTTATGGTGAGGGAATCGAGCACTATAACCCAAATGTTTGATGAAAAAGAAGATTTTTATTACAAGTAGTTGTATTACAATAAATGATTTTATTCAAAGAATCTAAATCTCCTAGGCATCAATTTAGAAATATAGCCCTTGTGTAACTTTACCTAAGCCCATCAATTTGCCAGTCATATGGTCCTAAAATAAACAAGTCTTGGAATTGAATATGGCACGACAATAATTATCTTCACAGACTTTTGAGACAAAAAGAAAATTGAATTCAAAGTCAAGGATGTATGGGACATTTTTCAGGATGAAGTTTGGACCAAGACGGACAATGCCAATTTAAATAAAATAGGTGATATTCCCATTAGAAAGATGAATTCACATAGAAGATTGTGGCCCTTTATTAATATGGGAAAATAAATGCTCATTGCAAATTATGTGGTCATTGGCATCAAAATCAATTATCCATGCATCAATTGAAATTGAATTCTAAAGAAAAGTATATGAGAAACTCGCATTCTTGTCATTGGTCCCTAATTGACTCAGAATTATCATAATATTTTGGTACTAGTCTTAAGTGATTGTTTGACGTGCTCCCATCAATTCTTTGTGCTGAAGCGTGGTAAGTAGAAAATTCCTTCTCCTTTTTGTCTTTATCACTCGAGTTGTCATGTAATTTCCAGCATCTATCAATAGCATGGTGTGGGCATTTACAATATTCACAAAATTTACCTTTATTTTTAGAATTTTGCCCACGAAATTTCCCTAATGGCGTGGCACTTCTTAGTCCATTGGATTGCTTATGGGTTGGTTTCATCATGGCTTGATAATAGCCATTGGATTCGGTCGAAGTGATGATGGAATGATAGCCATCCGATCCAGGCTTTTGATCGCAACCGTTCGCACAAAACCCTATAGGATTTCCTTCATTATCCATTTTGGCCATAGCGACTCATCGAGTACCAAAGCTCCCCAAGCTTCTATGGTGTATGTTCGTTGATTCAGCTGGAGTGGAGCCAAGTGAGAGAGTAGCGAGGATGATGCCTTCACCCACTCGTGCATGCCTGGCTACGACCAACCTTTGGCTTTCCTCCTACGTGGTCAATTGATTGATCCGGCCAAGCGATGGCACGGGCTCCATTGCGAGAATTTGCGATTGGAAAGGTAAGTAGCTTTCATTGGTATTACGAGGAACCGAGTTGTCTTTTCCCTTTCTTTTATAGCTTGATATCATTGGAGCATCTCATTGGGACCTTCGAGTTTTTCCATGACTATTTCGAGCTCGTTCCACAGAGTCAAGAGTCAGTTGAAGCAATGGGTGATCGATAGGTTCCCTTGCTTCAACTTCATAAGACCAAGGTGAACAAGAAGATCTTGGCTCGGTCAAGCTTGCCATACATCTCCCCAATGTGGTCTCAAATCATCTTCACGTCTTCAGTCAATGGGAGTTCGGCCACGATTTCAAGATTAACGCAATTCCTAATCGACGTGCGAACAAGCCGATTGCATTTGTGCCTGTGTAGTCGCCATTGGTTGTCGGCCGAAAGGGGCATTGTCCCATTAAGAAACCCATCTTTTATCCTTGATGACCAGGCTCAATAGAAATCTCGAGCCCAAGTGTTTTAATACTCTGGTTCGGCGAGCTAGAAGTTGATAAGCCGCAATTCCAATCTGTCGGCCATTGTTGTGTAGAGCAGATTGCCGGGCTTTGGGCGACCGCTACTGTCCCTGTCGCGTATTGAAGGAAACCGGGTTGGAGGGCTGGGTAAGGATTCGTCCCTTGACCCGGTTGAGTGAATTCAAGTCGAGGCTCGACCCTATCCAATCCAATCCACTGCCTGGATTGACTTCACGATTAGAGTGGGTTGGCCCACCTCCAATGGACTGAGTCTAAACGCTTGGACCTCCTTCTGCTTCAAATGGGTCGTGCGCCCATATTTGACTTAGTTCGGTGGCCCATGGGCCGAAAACCAAAGACCAGTGGACTGATGGCCGATGGATTGGGCTAGAAGCTGGAATTGGAGTAGGGGCTGATTTGGTGGAGTGCTGGACGGAGGGATTTTCTTATATCTGATTATTCTGATCCAAAGCTCGACTTCAAGATGAACTAATTTCCTCGCTTATGCTATGATTTTTTAACATGGTATAAGAAAATGGTTTGAATTCCTACCCGGGATACTGGTTTGTTATGCAAATTTAAGATCACAACAACAAACTAGAAACAGAATTTAATTAGACATGCCCATGATGCCGCTCAGGCCTACTAGGCCCGAAGGTGTCCATTGAACCGAACAGTCCATGAACACCTCTACAAACCAAGTCACGATGAGCAATCTTTGTTTTTGGTCCAGTAATCTTTCCAAACATCTCTACCTCTTTGCCTCTCTTCCCTACATAGATTCTCTCTCAAAGTTCTTTTTCTATCCTTATTTATTCCTCATTTACTGATTTAAGTATCGGTGAGTCCTCTTGAATCCAAGTCTCAGAGGCTTCCTTTGCTTATGGTGTGCAGTTTGATCCAATTCACAAGTGGTTCAAGCCAGCCCAACGGAGCTTGGGAAAAGCCGTGCATCAACCATGTTTATAAGCAATCTTTGTTCCATGTTAAGGTAAGCGCATATCATTGTATAAGCCAATCCAAACACAATCTTTTTGATTAATTAATTCGGAATACGCAAACCAAAGACGACTTGCTTATTATTAGTAACTTGACAGTTGACGCCACCTAACATTTTTTTGTAATGAGGAGAAGAAGCCTTAGAATGCAGAATCAGCTGGTTAAATATCGAAGCAAAAGTCAAGTGCAGAAGCAGAGAAACAGTAGAAACCACGATTCCAGATAGTTTAGTTGTGTAAATGCGAGAATTAGATAGCTTTGCTTCAGTTGTGCCGCTTCATACGCCTGATATGCATTTCTGGCACCAGTTCGGTACTCTTCTTGTGGGGAAGTAATCAGGAATACTTTGTGAAATGCAGTGTCATTTGATCCTCTAATTGGCAACAGTGTATAGCCTATAATTCTTAAATGGAGTTGCATAAGATGATAGAGCGGTTGGCCTCAGGACTGACCCTCGCACACTACTAATTACTAACATGGCCTAGTTTTTCGTTTGAAGAATCTCATATTAGCTATTATGGATACAGAATGGCATTTTATGCCGTTCCATTGATATGAAATTTGAGTTGTGCTTGTGTTTCGACATCAGCATGCGACCTCTTGGTGGAAGTTGTGCAGATGCTCGAAAGGGAATGTCTTCGAATTCAGATCTCCCCTTCAAGGATGCAGAATGTAACGTTGAGCATGCTCAGTAGATTCAAGCATGCCAAACGTTGCAATGCAACGACAGTTGACTTGATGGGCTAGTTTAGCCATATGTCTGAATTCGGGTTCGAATATGTTTCGGTGATCACTGAAGTGCTTTCCTATACGAGTTACAGGAAAGGATGTCCTCAATGCACATTCAGACGTGCATGTGCACATGCTTGAAGAGGACAAACTGGTGTTTGGTACATCTCAACCCTCTTTTATTTATAGGTAAATGGCATCGTACAAGGAGATGCACATACAATTAATATCGACATCCTAGAGAGTAGACAAGCCTTGCATACAACTTTACATACCCAAAAAAACAGAAAATATATTCTCCAAAAGCACAAGAGAGCATGTAAGTGACTCATTCTTGAGAAACCACAATCACCCGTTTCCCGACATTGTCACCGGAAAACAACCCCACCAGAGCTGCGGGGCTGTTTTCAAGCCCCTCAACGATGTCCTCCACGCACGTGATCTTCCCTTGTTTGATGTGGGGCAAGACCGTCTCGAGGAACTTTGGGTAGAGATGGTAGTAGCTGGACACCAGGAAGCCTTCCATCCGGACCTGTTTCAGGATGAGATTCATCAGGTTGTGTATGCCCTCAGGCTGCTCTAGGTTGTACTGCGAGATCATCCCGCATGCAGCAATCCGGCCGTGGCTCTTCATGTTGAGCAGCACTGCATCCAGCATCTTTCCCCCAACATTTTCGAAGTAGATGTCGATCCCCTCAGGAAAATATCTAAAGATCAAACAATGAAAAGTTCACTGAAAATTAACCCAACAAGTACACTCTGTGGATCATTCAGAACATATCATTTATTTCGTATGCAAATGTGGACCTTTTCAGTGCTGCATCGAGATCTGCCTCTTCCTTGTAGTTGAAAGCTTTGTCGAACCCAAGTTTGTTCTTGAGCAAATCAACCTGTTTGGCGTAATGTAATGCAGAGAAAAATTTAGATGGAATTTAATCAAGAGAACGGCTAACAAGATTGCACAGTAGGAGTCACGTTAATGTGTGCAAATGATTTACCTTCTCCTGGCTACCGGCACTGCCTACCACGTAACAGCCAAGCGATTTTGCAAACTGCCCCACTAGCTGACCGACTCCTCCTGCAGCTGTTGATATGTAAACAGACTCTCCTTTCTTAGGAGAGCACAGCTCAAAAAAGCCGACATAAGCCGACAGACCTGGCATGCCTGCGACATTGATCGAATTTGGAAATTACATGATAAGCAAAAAGACCGGTGAAGAAAAAGAGTCGGAGGACCAATATGTGAGGAAAAAAACTCAGATGGTTTTTCTCATTAGTTAGCATTGAGAGCGAAACCACATGATCGGAGCAATAACATACCAAGAATGCCATTGTAGTAGGAGAGAGGAACGTCGGTGTGCTCGATCTTGAAGAAAGTCTCCGATGAAGCTATTAAACTGTACTCCTCCCATCCAGTGATCCCCCAGACCAGATCGCCTTTCTTGAACTTTGGATTCGCGGAGTCCACAACTCTGGCCACTCCAAATCCAGTGATTGGCTGCATTCAACGCATGGATACAACTTCAGACCCAATTTAAGCGCAAATACACAATTTCAATCATTGCTAATGACGCTTAGCTACGACACAGAACACATCACTGACTTGTACTCACCGAACCAGGGCGAATGGTTTCCACGAGGCGTCGGGTTTTGGGTTCACAAGAGAGGTACAAGTTCTTCACCCACATAGCGCCAGATGAGCCATCTACCACTTTCAACTTCACCGAGCCATCTCTCACTTCCATGTCCGCCTCCCTCAGGAGACCTCGCACTTGCTTCCTCAATATCACTTGCTTGTTCCTCACGATCTCTTTGCACGAAGCTGTACTGCTCCTCTCCATTATGTCTATCGTAATCTTGTTTCTAGCCTTATTTCTTAAATTTTTGGTTGGATCTTGTGTACCTTCCGTGTGTGTATTTATAGGGATGGAGCAGGCACAAGTTTACGCCAGCGCTTCAGTAATAATGGGTGAATGACTTCATCTTTCACGCGGACATCGGAGTACGAATCGAAGATGGAATTATACTCCTTGAAATCAATCTTTCCCAGTTTTGACATATGACAACTACGGTCAAATCAACTGTTAAGGTGTTGAAGTGTACGATTTTGTTTTCATGTGGACGCCGCCATTCGTCACTTTTCAAAACAAAGTATCTGAGTTGACGGAATTTTTCAGCGTAATCACTTACGTATGTGCTGCTGGGGCTGTGGAATTTTCATTACAGTTCTCATTGGAATAATTTGTGTAAAATCTAATACTAAGAGTTTATTGTGAGGGCACAGCAGAATTTTGTTACCTTCGCCTAAGGAGATCGTCGGGAGGGAGTCTGAATCCGAGCCCATCAACATATTCAGTTGAATCTTGCTTCACTTAAAATGTTAAGTCAATGAATTATGGACCAATTAAGATATACTAGCTACTTCACATTATATTAATATTCCGATGTTGAATTTTTCTAATACAACCCACACGAGTATTTTAATAGAGTTTACCAAAACTAACCCGATGATATATTTTTTTAACAGCAAGAGGACTAGTACGCCCCGAAAATTAATTTTCGGAGTCAAAATATGCCCAAAAATAAGGATTTCATTTCATGCCGGTTAAATTAATATTGCAAAAACATTGTAGGTGCAAAAAATAAGAAGCGATTTTTTTTCCAAATAAACTATTGATAACTTATAAATACTTTGTTGAAATTACTAACCTTGAATTATTACATAATCTGAGATCATCAACTCTAATTTGAGTTGCTCATTGACATTTACTTAGCTTTTTTTTTTTTTTTTTGTAATTTGTCAAATTTTTCTATGTTTACAAACTCGTTTTTGCATTTCTTAGCTAGAAATAGCTTGAAAGTATGGAACAAAAAAAAAGAAAAGATTTTACCGTCTCCCGTGTGCTTCATCTGCCAGCAACAAGTTGAAATGGCGGATCACCTATTTCTTCTATATTTTGCGCAGAAAACGTGTTTGGAACCATGCGTATCTTAAGATCCCCGGTGCAATTCATAGGGCTTTAAACTAATTCAAAACCGGTTTTCACGAAAAGTTGAAGAAAAGAGAGAAGGTAAGATCTTTCCGTTCCCCGAGATCATTGATTCCACCATGTGGTATACTTGAAGGCTGGAAGTACCTTCATCTTCAAAGACCCCACCCAGATGCTGTTGGCTCAGTTGCTAATCTTTCGACGTCCCTTTGTGCCACTTCTGAACTCTTAACTCAATCTCGAAGAAGTGATCCTTCTTCTGCATGGTGTGAATTTCGACACTGCTTTTCCTGGAGGCGCTGTTGCGTTCTTCTGCAGAGACCGGAGAGGTGTTCTAATCAATGGAGAAATTACCATTACAAGGAGAGAAACTTTTTCTTCTCTCGAAACCCTCGAATTTCTTAGTGACAGAAAGTAAACTAAGTGGGGAAGAATGTCACGGTCCATAAATTCTCTCGTACTCGTGACACTTGTGAGTAACACTTGGGATTATTAGGTGAAGAATGAGTGATGTAAAGAGGATGAGTACAACTAATATGTGGAAGTGACATGAGGACAGTTGGTGTTAAGAGTTTTAAAATCGAACGATTATACTACTTATGAACTCTAAAGATGGGGTTGGTCTCCTGTGCACAAACTAGTCGGGAGTTGATGTTGCTCCTGATGAGGCTATGGCAAACCGAAACCAATTATTGAGCCTAAGGTGATATGTTATCTTGGTCAATAGACTAGACATCCGAGTTAAGCTGGGTGTGGTACGATCTTGTATAAGGAAGTTATTCGCTGTATTGTTCTATGGAATAACTGGTGAATGAAAGCTGGCCCGGTTAATTCCGTTTACCAAGCACCACACAAGTCATTCCGTGACCAAGGATCTGTCGACCCGTGACAAATGGGAAACCCACAAATGCTCTTTGGTAGTTCAAGAAGCAAATTGATACCTTTCTTGCCGAAGACGCAACAAATACGGCACTTGATTAGATGAGGGAGAATGTCATGGCTAGAAGAAATGAACAATCCAAGAGGGTTTCTATATGGAGGCCGTGATCGATCTTTGAAGCGAGCTACCCTCAACTGGTCTCCTAAAACCCTAAGGTTTTCTCAAGTGTTGTAGAATACTCTTAGAGATGAACGATACAATAAATATATGTATGTAATAAATGTGGAGAGGTAGTAGTTGAGGAGATGTAATCTCCACCGTTAGATCAATGAAATATTTATGGATACGATTTGCTTTGTACTTGTATATATATGAATCACATCCCTCTCATTGTATCATCTTATTCACAAATAAATACAAGTTCAAAGATTTTCTCTCTAAGAGTTTCTCTCTCTACAATTCTTGTAAGTCGAGTATGAGTAAGGTTACTTGAAACAAATCCTAAGGTCACACAGATTAAATAATGCTAGATCAATCAATGACATATGTCTGTGATTGCATTCTTCCTTGGTGATATAAATTTCTTATATTCTATATTATGCAATTCATTCACTTCCCTATATTTCTAACTTTGTGTTGGTCCATGACAAGTGAGTCAATTGTCACGTCATCTGAAAAACACTTCAAACCTACGGTTTTAAAGTTCATAACTTCAAGGTTTCATAAGCAAACAAATTTTCACAATTGAACAAAAGGACGTCCGACCATTATCATGGACCGATCTTTCAATTGTTATGCTTATTGTTCCAGTTGCAGATTTAGGGGGGCAAATTGAACGAATAATTTCCAATTGAGAAAGCACTGATCTTATCATTGAGTAAAATTGAAGACTTAACTTCTCACCCCTTAGAATAAGGGCATCTTTAATTGTTTGCAACCTCCCTTGCATAGGGGCATTTTCTGCTTTCTAGGATTTCAATTATCCGTTATGCTTTGATTCTTATGATTTGATTGCTTTCATTTCCCTTTCAAGTAATGTAATTCATTTAATTTCCATTCAATAAAATGCAGAAAATAAAATAAAATTCGAGGGCATGTTAAAGTACACCAAACTAGCCATATGATAAAATCCTACATTTAAAATGAAATTACAAGCAGGGAAGGTTTTGAAGGCTAGGCTTCTTCACGTCCCCTCCAAAATCTCTTCAAAAATAAAATATTTTTAAATCATACATTGGATTAACCATGTTTGTTTTTTCCAAGTCATTTACTTTATGTCTCAGGGCATGATTCTATAACTTGTGATAACAAGGAAGCGTTTGAAAATGATACATCAAATTTCAACTATGAGCGACAAATTCAAGGACATATTTTTAAAAGAAGACAAGATTAATGTGGGGCAAACCTCATTACTACTTGTGTGAGATACCAGCCCCGAAGAGCCAAAACAGAGTATTCTACATTTATTGTTTCCATACTTCATGATACCTTTTTGCAACACGACAACAATAATGGACAATTCAAAAAGAGGGTCATCTATAGTAAATGAGAGAGGTACATCTCGTTTCTGAACATAATTGATTTTGGAATTGACGCTATGTCCTTTTCCTTGCATTTGATAAATTAGGGCCATGAAAAATTCCTATAGAGACTTGATTGAGAAAGTGTTTCGATTCTAGCCGAAATAGATGACAGAGATTTCTCGAGTTTCAATTTGCATTTGTTCTTGTGTTGCATATTGTACTATTCATGCACGTTTTCTTTAGCGGGGACAAGAGCAAAAGCAAAGTGCTTATCAAATTGAAGATCAAATTGCCATTCATGTGCCCTTTCCCCTTTAAATTGGGGTGATTCATGGACATCTATTTCTGAATAGTCCCTCTGTGTTTGATATTCCTGAGATCTAATACTTTTTGTGGGGACAAATTTCTTAAATAAATGCTTCTCATGCATTTAATAAAATTATTGGATATGGTAAATTGTTTGTTTTGGAATTCCAAATCTTCTCGTGCTTAACCCGGGAGTATGGCATGGGCTACTTCAATGCCGTAGAGTCGATAAGCTCAAAGATTTTGCATGATGATTTATCTATTTAACTCACTAATTCCATGTGGAAATATGTCAAGATGAAAAATGCAACGAATGATGAGGCTAAAGTATGACTAAAGTGTTAAAACTTAGCATAAATGGATACTTTGGTACCAAAACTTTCAAAAGATACACTTAATGCCATTTTTTTTTATAAGTAAGACATTTCAATGCCAAGTCCAGTGAAGTATAATGGAATTTCGACGTGACATTTTTTAATAATATAAATCCCTGACGTGGCTCGTCAAAAAGTTGAGTCAACTTAGATGAAACCAAAATGATTTTTTTGTCCCAAATTCAATTCTAAATATAAAAATTAATTTAATTAAATTAGAAACTTAAAAAATAAAAAAGGACATCATAGGTGGAAGGGGCTTCCCCACTTATGGCTGCCGCCCCATTGCTAGTGGATTGATGGTGATGGTTGGCGAGGGTCATTGGTGTTGGCACTTGGGTGAAAGCAGGCGACCCTCATTCAGGTCGGGGGAAGGTTAGGCGACCCTCACCCAAATCTAGGAAAGGGCGTCACCAATGACCCTTGGTGAGGGTGGGTGACCTTTGGTTAAATTTGAGAGAGGGTCGCCGCCCTCTCTCAGCTTATGGCGAGGGTCGTTGACCCTCACATAGGCTCTGACAACTCTCGCTGGTCATTACCACCGCCCCACCAGTAATGGGGTGGAAGCCACAGTCAGGGGAGACCCTTTGCTTGTGCTATCCCCTCTCTCTTTTTTCTTTTTCTTTTTTTAAGTTTTTAAGTTTTTAAGTTTTTAATTTTTTAATTTAATTAAATGAAATTTTTTATTAAAAACAAATTTGGGGCAAAACAACGTAGTTTTGGGTTGAGTTTAGCTGCGTCAGCGTCCAAAACAACATTATTTGGGATTCACCTAGCCATGTTAGTGTGCAAAATGACGCCATTTTGCCCTTATCTCATTAGAAAAATATCATGTCAGCAATTTGGCCAGATTTTTTCACCATTGGCATTTAGATGTCCCATTTTTCTTCGATTTTAGTACTTAAGTATATCTTTTTGAAAGTTTTGGTATTAAAGTGTCTACTTATGGTAAGTTTTGACACTCTAACTATACTTTAGCTGAATGATAAGGAATTAATTCACAATGTTAAATGAGATGTGTCGCGAAGATGAAAAGCAAGCCTTATCCTACACACAGTCCCCTATTTGTACACTATGAGATGAGTGCAAAGATTCCATGTCTATATGGTAAAGGGTTTTCTCGCAAAAGGTACGTGGACCAAAATAATAAGAGGTATCTTGTTTATCTATCTTAAATAGTGCAAGTAATCTATTATTTAACCCTTTTGAGTTTGAATATTTCAAGAATTTTTTCAAATTATCTCCGTCAAGAACTATTCAAACTAGGGCAAAATGAAGGTGTTGACATTTAAATTTTGGCTTGCCATTTATGAACAATTGCATAGAACATTATAGATTAATATTTAACCCCAAAAGAAAAATATAATAGTTAAATTGCATCATATAATTTAATTGCATTTGCATTAAACCTGTGATGGTGAATAGACCCGAATCAGGCGCACGGACTTGGCCCACACAACAAGTATCATTCGGCCTAGAGAGTGGGGGGCGAGGCTGAAATTTCAAGCCTTAAGTTACAACATTTGAGCGTTTATTGAGTTAAGTCTGGCCCATAATGTTAAAAGGCTTTGAGCTTATAATAAGCCTTAAATGAGTCAAAGCCTATTAGTGGTGAGCTCACAGAAGGGCAACTTTCGGCCAGCCCATAGGGGAGGCCTTGGCCGAAATCTTCAGGGAGAGACGGGCTAGAATCAAGATTAATTAAGTTAATTTCAGCTCAATAGATTTAGGCCCTAGCAATTATAGCCTATCATCTCAATTAAGGCATAATATAAGGCCGTCAGAACTCAGGTTATGCACTGTATATTCGTGCTCATGCCTAATAACCGAGAGGTCGGCAAAATTAGAATTTCAAGCTACACAATATCACTTCAGGGAACACTCCTGAGATGGTTCGGCCACAATATTGAGAGAATCGGCCAAGCAATTGGAAGTAGAAGTGTAGGAGCATAAAACACCCAAAAGAGAGAGGAGTTTGTTTTTTTGCAGGTGGCCCGCTGGACCACATTGATAGATAAGGGGAAAATCCAGTCCATGAGGGAGTGTTGAAGAAATATCAAAGTAAAAGGACGACTGAGGTCTGCTAGAGAAGAAAGGGGAACATCCACAGAAGCTTCAAGGCTGAGCTCCATCCTGGCGGCTGTTGTCCCTCATCGAGCACCCCGGCTGCTTCCCCTTGCCTCGCAGCGACCTGCACCAGCGAAGATCCTGGCAGTTTCCTGTGGTGTTTTTCGGCTGAACCCAGAGAGCACTGGGCCTTCCCGCAAAGCCACCATCGCCTGCAGGCTACTGGCCAAACCGTGAAGTGGAAGTCCCAGTCTTGACAACGATCTAGCGAGCGCTCAAGCTGTTGCAGTCTGGTTCTCTGACAAGTTATCCCCAGCCGCATTGCCCAAACGGACGACCTCCCATCATCGTCCATGGCTCTGTCGTGGCTGTCCAAGTTCTCTCTGATGCCGAGCAAGCACCGGCGTTAATCCGAATACTGCTCTGTTGATCTCAGCAAGAATTAATTCTTACTATACATTCCAGTGTTCTGTTCTCGGCAGATACTCCTTGTGTTGCATGGGCTTTTGCCGAATTTGCTACAAAGAACACGTCCCAAATCCAGTGCCTCGGTTTGTGAGTTCTGCTATGTTGTCTAACGACTTTCTGTTTTGCTAGTTCTCCCTATCACGCAAACGGCCACAATAGAAAAGAGTGGGCAGGATACGCACACGAGCAAAAGGCGAAGCCTGGATTTCCCTTCACGAAGTCCCTCGAGTTCGGCGTTCCTTCAACAAACGTCCATCAACGTTTTGACTATATGACATCGCTGGTCTGCTGCCATTGACGAAGCTGCTGAGTCTCGCTTCGACGGGCCCTTCAACGGTGTTGTGATTTTGCGGCCAAACCGAGAAGTTCTTGCTGTCGTAAGCATCCTCTCCGTCGACCACCGAACCGAGACTGAGAGCTGAGCACCGGTCCCCAATGCCGGTCATCCTTGCTGTCAGTCGCCATTCGATCCACTGCCTGTCCATTGTTCAAATTCAGCAACATTATTTGCAAATTAGGTAAAAATCTCATTTGTATATTTTGTTACCCAATTTGTGTCTATCGATATTTTAGGTTTGCACATTTGAGGGTAAGTATATATCGATTAGGATTCATTTCCTAATCCGCAACGAGACTTAATCTTTTATTCTATATATAAGCCCTTAGATGGAATTGTTAAATTGCACGATTAGAATATTTATATTGATATTTAATCCCTAAAATTAGGATATTGATTTTATTTTTGCGAAAATATCAAGTTGAGATAATGTTTCCAATTTTGAGGAGTCATTATCTTTGGTGAATGATATTTCACCATTCTTTGATTGCTTTCCTTATCTATTAAAATTATAAAAAGACAATATGCTAAAGTAGATATGATTTTTAGACAACATGTTAGATTGCATTTAGGGTGGACTCTAGAATAAATTAGAATAGATTTTTAAATAGAATCTTCCTTAATAGATAGGATAATTTACAACATTTCATGATTAGATAGAATTGCATGTTTAGATAATATTTGGTTGTTAGTATAAGGTTTTTCCAATTGAAATAGGATTCAATCAAAATTATTTCCTAGTGTGGATAAGATAAGCTTCATTTAGGGTAGTTTTCATTTTAGTAAATTTTAATTATGAATTTAATAAAAAATACAAAAAAAAAAAAAAAAGTTCATCTTAGGAAATATTGACTTCTTTTTATAGGATAAATTGCATATTTAAATTAGGGTATATATTAATCAAAATTTTTAATAAAAATACCAACAATATCATATGTGTGTCATGTAGTTTAGGCCATGCTATATTACTATGTCATATGAATGTCATATAGTTTGCATGTTAGGTTCATTTAATTAGAGATTACATGTCATTAGAATTAATTCATGTAGTTAATTAAAATTGTATGTCATATAGGTTAGTTTTACTTACAAGATAAAATGACATCCAAAAGTAATAGTTTGATTTGGTTGTTTAATTTATTTTCTTTCTTGTAATTTAATTCGTTTGCTGAGTGTTACTTTTATAGTTGGGCACCCACATGATCATCTTTTCATATTTAGTGATTTAGGTTAAAATCAATCCAAGTAGCCTGTATAAATTTTTTTTTTTTAAATAAATTGTATTGAAAGAGTGTTATAGTAATTTAGCATAATCAAGACCCCGAATTCATTGAATCTCTTATTTGTAAGTAAAGTAATTCTCCAAATGCTTTATTTGGGTATCTAAACAACCCATCAAAAACTTATTAGAAGTGACTTTTAAATAAAATTGATTTGCATGTTAATAAGTTGAACCTAAATTGAGAATCGGTATGGGCTTGCGGGAGAACCAAGCTAAGTTTAAACTTAATAATTCACTAATCGGTTTTTGATGGGTCCATTTGATACCCAAATTAAGTATTGTGAGAATTACTTTTTACTTCTATGAATCTATCAATGAGTTTGGAGACTTGATTACACTAAATTAATCTAATGCCATTTTTTGTACCATTTCATTTTATTTTGAAAATATTTATGCAAGTAGCTTATATTGATTATAATCTAAATTACTAATATGCAAAGAGTGATCATGTGAGTACACAACTATAAAAGTAACTCTCAGCAAACAATTGAATCAAAGAAAATAATCACACAAAAACAATCAATTATTTTTGGTTTTTTTTTTAAATGTTGAAATTAAAACTAACCTATACAACGTACAATTTCAATTAGCTACATGGCCTAGTTCTAATGACATGCAATTTCTAATTAAATGAACCTAACACGTAAACTATATAACATGCATATGACATGGCCTAGACTACATGACATGCATATGATATTTTTGATATTTTTTATTAAATTTCTTAATTAATAAATACCCTAATTTAAACATGCAAAATATCCTATCAATTTATAAAAAGATGACTCTTTTTTATGTTTTTATATTTTTAAATTTGCAATTAAAATTTTCTAAAATGGAAACTACCCAAATGAAGGTTATCCAATTTGGATTTAATCCTATTACAATTATGAAAAGATATCCTAACAACTAAATATTATCTAAACATGTAATGCTATCTAAACTATGCAATGCTATCTAAATTATCCTGCCTTTTAAGGAAAATTCTATCTAAGAATCTACTCTAATTTATTCAGACTTGAAATCTAAACCTAAATATGCAATGATATCAAGAAATCTTATCTATTTCTAACATGCAATCTTTTGTATTTTTTAGAGATAAGCAAAATATCATCCATCAAAGATAATGGCAATAAACAAAATATCGTCTATCTAAGATAACGAAAGTTCAAAATTGGAAACATTATTTTAACATGATATTTTTGTAAAGATAGAATCAATATCCTAATCTTAGAGCTTAAAGATCCTGACAAATTTTCTAGCCATGCAAATATAATAATTCCATCTGAGGGCTTATAGATACAATCAAAATATTAGATCACAATATAGATTAGGAAATAAATCCTAATCAATATATGTCTATCACTCAAAATACGCACATTAGATATTGATAAGCACGGATTAAGCAACAAAATATCTAAATCAAATTTAGATTAAATTTTTACCTAATTCAAAGATTAAGTTGCCAAATTTTAATTGACAAATGGCGATGGATCACAAACGATGTTGGTGACTGGTAGGGCACAACGTGGTCTCGAGCTCGATGTAGACGGTGACAACGAGGAGCTCGACTGGTCACGGTGGCTTGCAGCAAGGGCTCATGAACTGCTGGCTTATAGCGGATGAATTTCAACTTAAGAGTGACTTGTGACAATTGTCGGCAAGTTGAGCAGCGCCAAGGGAATTCTGGCAAGGTGCAAGCATGATTGGCAAAGGGCAGCAACAATGTGGCAGCCACCAAGACTCAACATAGGGCTAGTGTTAGCTAGGTTTGCCTCATTTGTGGGGCCCAACCAATTGACGAAACAAAAGAAAAAAAAAGAAGAAGGTAAAACTCAAAAAGTCAAAAAAGAAAAGAAGGGTTGCTTCGTGCATGGTCTGTATGCCCAAAGAGAGAGAAAAAGAGAGAAAAACAAAGCACCCACCCAAGAAAGAGTGTGGAGGAGGAGAGATCTTTGTGGTCTCGATTCGAAGGCCAAATATTGATAGAATTGGCTTAAATTTGAATATGTTGTTTATGAGATTGATAACTACTAGTTGATTCGTTCGTTGAGAAATAACTACAAATTCTCCAATTGCGGTTAGGGTTTTCTTGCTACGAATATGTTGATTCACATTTGTGGTAAGGAAATGTGCTTGTAATGTTGATGTTGAGCCTCTAATATGTGATTAGAGAAGAATACTTCATGTATCCTATTATTCTTGGTGATTAGTGGAAGTTTTTAAGCAGTCCATGATTTTTTCTTGTAATGGTATTGTTGTTAGTTTTATCTATGTATCATTTTTGCATTATATTAGTATATTGTGAGGATATATTGACTATTTGTTGTTGAGGCTGAGTTGATTTCAATCCATTTAGTTTTGAGGAAGAAATTGATCTTGGATTGAGTTCGGTTTGTGGGTGAATTGTTTGCTCGGGGTTCTCCCCAACAAAGTATATAAGAGCTAGCATTGAGATTTTTAGTGATTAATGGAGGAAACTAGCGGTACGATGTTTAAGTTAAATGTCTTGAATAACTCTATTTGAAAGTCTCAGATATATAACATGTTATATTACAAAGATTTGTTTGATCTTGTAGAAAATGATGAAACTAAAAGAGATAAGGAAGACAAAGAATGGGAAATGAATCGGAAAATGGTTGGGTTTATCCGTCAATAGATTGATGATAGTGTGTTTCATCATGTTGCTCAAAAAATGAAGGTGAGACACTTTGTCAAAGAAATGACAAGATCTCTTTGAGAGAAAAACATCACAAAATAAAACTCTTCTAGCTAAACAACTTGTGAATTTGAAATACAAGAAGGAGAGTAGCGTGTTGAAACACTTGAGTGAATTTTAAGATGTTGTAAATCAATTGACAAATTTTGAGATTGACTTTGATAATGAATTGCAATCATATTTATTGCTTGATATTCTTCTCGATAGTTGAGACATCTTAGTTGTGGCATTAAATAATTTGGCTCTTTTCGGCATGCTTTTTATGAGCATGATTAAATAAAGCTTATTCAATGAAGAAACAAGAAGAAAAGGCATGAATTATACTTATAAATTGGAGCTCTTGTGATAGAAAATAGTGTGAGAAGTCAATTAAGAAAATTTCAAGTAATAATCATAAGGGTAAGTCAAGAGGAAGGTTTAAATCAAGGCCAAGGAGGGGTGTGAAGTGCTACAATTATGGCAAGATAGAACATTATGCAAAAGAATACTAGAGATAAATCTTATGATAAAAATGGAGATAGAAAGAAGAAAAACAAGTTACAACGACAGTTGCATTCGATGGTAATATTATGTCCGTATGTAATGATGGTTGTATGAATTTTACATGCCGAGACTACCTGAGTTGTTGACTTTGGAGGTTCATTTCATGTCACCTCATGATGTGACTACTTTGCTTCCTATTGTAGTGATGATTTTAGTTGTGTTAGGATAGGAAATAGTGGTGTTTCTAAGTTTATTGGCATGGGAGATAATTTATTTAGAAACCGATATTGGATGTAATTTACTTTTGAAAAATGTGAGACATGTTTTAGATATTCAACTTCACTTGATTTCCATGGATGCTTTAAATGATGATGGTTATTGCAATTCCTTATTTGATGGCAAAAAGAAATTAATTGAAGGATCCATGATAGTGGCTAAGGGAAATAAGACATGCTCTCTCTACACCATACCGGCTAACTTGACTAGAAAAGAGGCAAATATAGTAGATGATTCCTCAATTGATTTATGGCATATGAGACTTGGTCATTTTAGCAAGAAATGGCTTAATACTCTTACTAGAAAGAATCTTCTACCATTGAATAAGAAAAATTTGAAGGAATGCCTTCATTGCCTAATGAGTAAGCAATATAGATTCTCATTTCATAGTTCGTCTCCACATACAAAACTAAATGTACTTGATTTAGTTCACATTGATGTTTGTTGCATGAATGCTAAAACCATTAGAGGTATATTATACTTTATGACATTTATTGATGATTGCTCTAGAAAAGTGTGGGCCAATGCTTTGAAATCTAATGATCGGGTGCTTGCTATTTTCAAGCAATTTCATATCAATGTGAAAAGAAAAACCAGAAGAAACTTAAATGCATTCGAGCTAACAACGATGGTGAATGTAGATACCCATTTGAACACTATTACGAATATTATGGTATTAAACTTGAGAAGACTATTCCAAGAACACCATGGCAAAATGGAGTGGCAAAGAGGATAAACTGGACAATCAAATATTGGATTTGGTGTATGTTCTCTCATGCAAAGTTGTCTAAGTCATTTTGGGGTGAAACAATGAAAACAACAATGGACTTGATAAATGTTTTTCTATTGGTTTCTCCTAAGGGATATGTTTTGTAAAGAGTTGGAGTGAGAAAGATGTTTCCTACAATCATCTAAAAGTATTCTGGTATTGAGCATTTGTGCATATTCCAAAAGATGAAAGATCCAAGTTTAATGACAAGTCTAAATAGTGTATCTTCTTAGGTTATGGACATGAAGAGTTGGCTATAGGTTATGAGATTTGATTGCAAAGAAAGTTATTAGAAGTCGAGATTTGGTATTCTTTGAGCATCAAACTATTGAGACATTGACAAGCCAAGGAGACCAAAGAATATAACTCAACATTCGATTAGTTTCAACTCAAATCCTCCTACCATTGGTGGAAATCATGAGGGAGAAGTACTTGGAAATCATGAAGATGGTGAATGTTCACATAAGTTCTTCAGTTGAGACAAGTGAAATATTTGAGCTAAAACAAATGGTTGAGCAAGAACATCACTCAAATTAGAAGATCCAAAAGAGAGTGTAGACCCTCACAAAAATATTTCCCGCATGGATATGTGTTACTCAATGATGTAGGAGAGCTAGAAACTTATGGAGAGGCTATGTCATGTAAAGCCATGCAAGAGGAGCTTAAATCCTTACATGAGAACCACACATTTGAATTGATAAAGTTACATAAGGTTAAGAGAACACTCACAATTAAATTGGTGTATAAGTTGAAGACGAAAGAAAATAGTTTGCAATCATGATACAAAGCTAAGCTTGTTGTGAAAGGCTTTTGTCAAAAGAAGAAAATCGACTTTAAAGAAAATTTTCCACCAATTGTAAAAATGCCTTCTATTCAAATTGTTCTTGGGTTGGCTGCCACCTTGAACTTAGAAATTGAATAACTTGATGTAAAGACAACTTTTCTTCATGGAGACTTGTAAGAAGAAATATATATGGAGTAATCAGAGGATTTTAAAGTTGAAGGTAATGAGCATCTTGTATGTAGATTGAGGAAAAACTTATATGATCTTAAGTAAGTACCAATATAATGGTACATGGAGTTTGAATCATTCATAGAAGATCATGACTACGGTAAGATCAATTCCGATTCTTGTGTCTTCATGGAAGACATTTTAATTATCGGGCATGATGCCAAGAAAATCAAGAGCTTGAAGAATGAATTGAGTGAAGCTTTTGCAATAAAAGACCTTGGCCCGGCCAAGCAAATCCTAGGTGTGAGAATCACTTGTGATAGGAAGAACAAGAAACTTTAGTTATCTTAAGAGAGGTACTGAAAAGGTGCTTGAAAAATTCAATATGGGCACATGTAAACCGGTAAATACTCCACTTGCAAGTCATTTCAAGTTGAGTAGTAATGACTATCCTTAATGAGAAAGAGAAGGAAGAGATGATGATGATTCCTTATGCATCGGCTGTAGGTAGTTTGATGTATGTCATGATTTGTATAAGACCTGATGTTGTTCATGTAGTTAGTATTGTGAGTAGATTTCTCTCAAATCTTAGTAAGGAACATTGGACCATTGTTAAATGGATTCTAAGGTATTTTAGAAGTACTTCTAGACTTTGCCTATGCTATCGAAATGCGAAACCTAAGTTGAGTGGCTACTCGAATGCGAACTATGCCAGTGATGTTGACTCTCTGAAAATCTACATCGAGTTACATGATAACCTTTGTAGGGGGAGTTGTTTCATGGCAATCAATATTGCAAAAATAAGGAGGTAAGGAACTCTTGTGGATGCAAAAATTCCTACAAGAGTTAGGCTTGAAGCAAGAAAAGTTTGTTGTATATTGTAATAGCATGAGTGTTACCTATTTTAGCAAGAATCCAGTATTGTATTCAAGATCAAAGCATGTTGATGTAAAGTATAATTGAATTTGAGAGAAGTTAGAGTAGAATCTCTTTTTACTAGAGAAAGTCCACACTGACGATAATGGATCCGATATGATGACCCAAGCATTGACCATGGTAAAACTTAACTCTTGAAGAAGCAAGACCGAAATGATGGAACTTCCTACATAAGGCAAAGGGGATTGTTAGCTGGGTCCGCCTCATTTATGGGGCCCAGCCGATTGATAAAACAAATGGAAAAAAAGAGAGGTAAAAGTCAAAAAGTCAAAAAAGAAAAGAGAGGGTTGTTTCGTCCGTGGTCTGTGTGCCCGAAGAGAGAGAGAAAAAGAGAGAAAACAGAGCACCCACTTGAGAGAGATCATGGAGATGAGGAGAAAAAGGAGAGATTTTTTGTGGTCTCTATTTGAAGGCTAAGCATTAACAAAATTAGCTTAAATTTGAGTATGTTATTCGTGAGATCGAGAGTTATGAATTGATGGTTTTTGTTTATTGAGAACCTCCTTGGAATTCTCCTATTGCGGTTAGGGTTTTCTTGCTTCAAATATGTTGATTAACCTCTCTAGTGACCAAATATACTTGTAATGTTGATATTGAGTCTCTAGTGTATGACTAAAGAAGAATACTTTATATATCATACTATTCTTGATAATTAGTGAAAATTTTTGAGTGGTCCGTATTTTTCCCACATTATGTTTCCATGCTAAACCTTGATGTTGTTGTTGACTTAATCTACTAAACATTTTTGCGTTATATTTTCTTATTGTGAGGATATTTTAATGGATTATTATTGAGGCTAAGTTGGTTTTGATCTGTTTAGTTTTGGGGGAGAAATTAATTTTGGATTGAGTTTAGTTGGTGGGTAAATTATTTTGCTCGGGTTCTCTTCAATAGCTATAGGGACCTATGGACTCCATGAGGACCTGGGGCCAAGGAAAAAACAATTTTTTTTTTTGCTCCCCAAATTCTTCACCAATTTTGTCTTTTGTTTGGTGGGGCCGTGCTTAAGTGAAATTCTCCACAAATCCGTGCACGCCCGCCTGCTGCCGTGTTGACCTAATATTTTCTTGGATTCAGCCTAGAATTTTCAATGGATTCATGGGTGGATTTGGAGTGCGCTACTTGCGTTGGTCTAAAAGCAGCGAGGATTGCTGGTTGCTTGCCGGAAAACCTGCAAAAATAAACTAAAAGCTCGTGGGATTTGCTGGGTTGCAAGGCCTCGCCGGGACGTTGGACTGGGGTTGTTGTATGTTAGAGGTTCTGGCGTTTCTACAAGAACTTGTTGGGCGCACTAGAAAGCCTGAAGACCTCACGGAGTCGTTTATGTCTAGAAGGGCGTTGGGAGACCTTGATTCACCGGGAAACAGCCGGAGTCTTCGCCGGTGCAGATCAGGTGCAGGGTGAGGCACGAGCGAAGGAGTTTGGCGGCAACCCCAGTCGCGGCCGAGGAGATGCGCGCCTGAAGAAGAAAACACCCCTCTCTCTCTTCACTTTTTTAACTCTTTATTGTCTTGTCTTTCTCTATGCAGACTTGTTCTCTTCCTTTTTCGTGTATAATGTGGACGACAAGAGAGGAGAAAATACTAGATACCACTCTCGCGACTTGTGTCTTTTAATAGTCACCCTGTCAGAGAATTTTGAACTCTCGTAGGGCGTCGTCTCACTCTACTCCATATATACTGCACGATCTCTCTCTTCGCTCTCTGCCCCCTCTCGACTCACGCCACAACCTTGCCCTACCTCTCCCTCCGACTCATGACCGTGCTCTCTCATTTGACAAATCATCACGCCGCCTCCGGCCCCAGCTCGTCCGTTGCCTCCATTGCCGAATCACCACACCTTCTTGTTTTGGTCTCTCTCTCCCTCCTCACTCGCTCGAGACAATCAAACCCATCTCCAAAGGTTTCCGGACAACGAACAAGCAAGGATAAAAAAACATGAACTTTCTTGGAGAATCTTAGCAGTTGAGGTTGAATGTGGAGGAGAGAGGCGGAAATGGAGAGGTGGATTTTGTAAATAGACACGTAGGCATATTTGACGACACTCCTGACTCCATCTCAAAAGGTACCGATTTTTTAATGTACTCCAAAATGTGTGTTTTTTTTGCACTCCTTTATAAATTTGGGGATAAAGTTTCTCGAGGTTTATAAATTTGGGGATCATCTCAAGGACTAGAAGTAAAAATCTAGTCATTGAAAGCATCAAGAACTTGGAAATTTGAATGAATGAGTCAAAGTTCAAAACTTGATCCTCCTTCAAAGAACTGATGATAACAATGGCTCTAATATCTGAAATCGAGCATATAGACTTGAGGAAGCTTTATGTGATAAAAGTTGGATAGAAGTAATGAAAATAAGAATTATAACAATTCAAAGTAAATTAAGTATGAAAACAACTACTAGGGATTGCTCCAATGACTACCATTTTCACATGAGAATGGAGATATGGGAAGTTTAATTCCCCACCTTTTTAGAGGGGCTGAGGGTGAGGAAGTTTTGTTTCAGGTATGGGTTTCGACTCTCACACTCTACAAAGAGATATGACAATAGTTTAAGAGTGAGTTGAAAGTTATAATATGATAGACAAAAAAAAAAGTATGGAAACTAGTGCCTATACCTAAGCATCATCTAGTGATAGGAACCAAATGTGTATTCAAAAATAGGTTGAACGATAAGGACAATGTAACTAAAATAAAGCCAAACTAATGGCCAAAGGCTACTTGTAAGAGAAAGAAATGGACTATGATGAAACATATGCACCAATAGTCGGAAAGGGTATATGTTGAACAACTACCTGAATTTGAAGATCCAAGGAAGATTGAGCACGTCTTTCAATTAAAGAATGCTCTATATTGTCTTTAACAAGCATCTCAAGTATGGTGAGAAAGATCGAGCACTTTTTTAATTGAAAATGAGTTCAAAAAAGTAAGGTAGACACTACATTGTTCACAAGGAAGGAAGATCATGGAGAGTGCTTGTGTACTAAGCTCACAAGCTTCAAGACCAAACTCAAACTATGCTGGAATTTAATCAATGACATAATTTGAGGACAATTGGACATAATACCAGAATTCGATCAACGACATTGCCCCAAGATAGTGAGATACAACATCGGAATTTTAATCAACAATAATGCACCAAGATAGAAGACACAATGCTAGAATCTAATCGACGATGTTGCATTGGGGTATAAATACACATCAGAATCTAAATAATGATAGGAATCTAAGAGCTATAACCATGGAAATTATAGTACAGTAGAGGAAATGTAAAGATAAAGGAATGACATTTTGATGGATTTGTCGGAGGGTTCTCATTGGACATATAGTGGTATTTTTAGAGGAATTTGGCAACCGCTGGTATTTTTTCAGTAACCGCTTCTAACTTTGTCCACATTCCCTTTTCTTTGCAATCATTTGCCCATTTTCTTTACAACTACCTTGATTGTGTTCTGGTGGTTCTTGATTATTGATGGCAATTCCACAACTAGGTCTTCAAGCAACAACTGCTTCTTAACAGTACACACTCTTGGTGCTCTTTTTGAGTGATATTCTAAATGTTTTCATCTAAGATTTGCCGCCAAAGATCAGTAGAGTGCCACTAGGCATCCACTCACCTTATTTCAATAGCCAGAGACATGGCGGTTCCCTACCTTGCTATCGACTATCAAGTTTTTATCCCTATACATGTTGATAATTGAATATGTAATAATACTATCCACATGACATGTACGTGATCTCAGCTGATCCATTGTTACATCTTCCACTTTGGTGACAAGAACATGACAGCAGGGTTAATTTTGAGTGCCAATAGCCATTAATTTAATTAAAAATCCCATATTGCATTTAGAGCAAAGCATATAGAAATTAAGCATAATTTCATCTGTTATCATGTACATAATGGTGACGTTAGTATTCATTTTATGGATTCAAAGCATCAACTGGCTGAGGTGTTCACTAAACCACTTGATAAAGACTCCATTGAGTATATTCGAAGTGAATCACGAGTTACTAATTCGTTTCACTAAGTTGTTGAAAAGTGAATATAATCAAAATGGTGAATATAAGGAAATTAATTGACATAATCATATCATTCGGTGGGAAAAATCTGAAAAAGGCAGGACATCATGTATGTATTCTAACGTATTTGAAATATCAACACCAACAATGCCATGTAAAACAATCAGCATTCTCGTCAATGATTTCCAATCAAAATTGACTAGAAGAACTACATTAGCAAATATTCAAAAAGTTTTGGATTAAATTGGCCAAATTAAAAAGTTTATGACTGAATTAACCGCCGTACAATATATTTAACACTTTTTGGACAATTATTTCCTTGCATGATCCCAGTTTAATGGCTTAGAAAAATAAAATGGGCGAAAATTCATTCAAACGTTTTTTTTTTATATAACAAGAAAATGTATCGAAATTACACTAATTGGACTTAGCATAACCAAGTCCTAAGATTTCCAGTTCATAAGTATGTTTCACTTTGCCCCTAACTTGCCTAGAAAGAACTTATTAATCATAATGAATTAAGTCAACTAAATGTTACAGATAGGGAGGATTTGGGAAAATTTGCCTCTAGTGTTAGTAAAACCTCCCAAGAGGCTCTAGTCGCTCTCACTTGGTAGTCCTTCCGTGCCCCCACCTTCCCACCCCTCCCCCTACCTACCCCGCCCCGCCCCGGGGGGAAAGTCGCAACAAGATCCAACCCTTACTATCAAAGTATCTTCTCGAGGATTAACAAGATTTGATGAATGGCTAGCAGATTTAAAACATACCTCGGAGTCCTTTGACGTAACGCCTGTCTGGCAAATCTGGAAGTCAAGGGACAATTTTGTGTTCAAGTCACAGAAGTCGGATCCCAAGCAACTCGTGGAAGTATCGCTTGCAATGCAACAAAATCACATACGTTGGCTCCTAGTAAGGAAGAAACAAGCTGTTCAAACAAACGACCCACATCAGTCTTAGAGGCCTTCAAAACAGGAAACCTTAAAGATTAACATTAATGCATCTTATCTGAAAGGGACGAACGAAGGCGCAGTTGCATAAGTATGTTGCAATAGCTCCGAGAAATTGATGGATGACTCCATGCGATCGATCAAAGTGACTTTCACAGCTCAAGCAGAAGACCAAGCACTCTTGAAAACCCTAGTTTACTTTCAAGCTTGATTTAGGGAGTTGCGTGAATCGGAGTCAGATCACTATGATCTGATAAGCTGTCTAACTAGCCCTGATTAGTCAATTGGGACGCCATTGCACTTTTCAGCGAAGACCGGGAGCTCTTAAGGCTTTTTCAAACTTTAAACTAGCCCATGTTTCAAGAGAGTCAAAAAAGTAGTAGATTGGGTTGCAAAAGCCCAAAATACATACACTGCCACAAAATTAGACTTCTTACAAATCCTTTGAGATTTTCTTTGCTCTGAGACTTTAGTTTTGTCTTCGAAGACCTAAATGGATGAAAATCATTATTTCTGATCAAAGTAGAAAATATGAAATTAGCAACCTTAAATCTCTTCGTTTTCCTCCTTGATCTACTTTCCCAGAATCAAGGTCACCCCTTAACCATATAAGAAATCGAAAACCACCAATTCTTGGAGAGCAAGACCGATGAATCTAAACCTTTTTTTTTTTTTATTTTTTTTTTGGGGGTGGGGGAGGGAGTGTGGGGGGGGGACTTAGTTCATGTAAGACAAATTAGGAATGTGATCTTAGAGTTAAGGGAAAAAGAAACATGGCGAACCAAATCTGAATTGTCAATTTACCAATAAGATTTGTCTTAGTAGCCACCGGTGGAGGATTCGAATACCACCTTCTTAAGGGGTTGAGATAGACATGATTTGTTTGACTCTCATGCCTTACAATGAGGCAAAACAAAAATCTAAGAGTTTGAGTAAGAATAGAGTAGAATAAAAAAAATTAACTCAGCTAAAATTCTCGTAAGATGAAAAAAATAGCCTTAAATTGAAATGGACGAAAATGTCCACCCTCCCCCACCCCCTTGCCGCCGGGCCCAAAAAAGGTGATGAGCCTAAACGCAAATGAATGACTTTAATCATGAAATGCAAGGATGTAACGCATAGTAAAAAAAAAAAAAAACAAATGTTTTGATAAGAAACTAAATCCCAATTTTTCTTGTTTCTATTTTTTTAAAAATAAATTTGAAAAAATCTAGTCCCAATTTTAGAAAGCCTATTAAATGCTAAGAAAATGCAAGAATGAAAATTTTAATTAATAGTTTTTGGGAACAAATTCTGATTTTTTGAAAATAAAAGCAACATTTGGGTAAAATTTTAGGCGCCAACAATCTTGTAAATATCACACACAACAGGAACCTATGCAAAAACAACAAATTTTCCTCCTCCAACTTATGTTGTCTCAAAAGTGTATTGCTGGGACACTCCTTTAATTTCTTTTGTGATCGAAAAGGTGAATATTATTGATAGTCAAGCATTTTTGGACAAAAAGCCTAAAGCAGGGGCATCAAAACACATCAATTTCCAAAGGGGTTGGTGATGAGCCAACCAAGAAAGGGATAAAGAATTCAAACATTAGACCTTAACTACTCAATCTGTTAGTTAGCAACCCTTCCACAATGGTAAAAAGTAGAACTATCAAATGGGTGAGTCGGGTCGAAAATGGTTCAACCTAAATTAACATATGTAACCCATTTTGACCCATTTCCATTCAATACAAATGTAACGATCCATACTTGATCCAATCATAGGGGTGAGCGAATCCAAGGTCTGTACGGGTTTCACCTCGAACTTATCCATTGAAATAGGTTCCTCATTTTTTGAAAATTAAAATGTACCCTGTATACTTTAGAACTTACCATATCATAGATTCCAAGTTCCATCTATATTATTAATTAAACGATTGTAGTGAATCATCACTTTTAATAACCATCATTTATTGTTACAATCCATTAACTATAACTTATATTTAGACATATAAAAAATATGAAATATTAAAAGTAAAAGTTTTAGTCATAAAATGAAAGCTTTGACTAGTGGTTCTAAGTTATACACCCATCATTGGTTGTCATGGAATTATGTAGGATCATGTAAAGACATTGACCAAGAAAAATATAAAAACTTAGTCCAAGTCCTAAATTCTACTTACTTAGAATGTGGAACTTACCTGTCGAAATAAGTTTCCCAATTTTTGGAACTTAAAATCTACTCTACATATATTGGAATTTGGAATAGGACAAATTTCCACTAGTCCAATTTTAGGTTCTTCTCCGAAACTTCACTCCTATCCAATCCACACCCAAATATCTAGCTCCGCCCATATTATTAGATCACTTTCATATTTGACATAATCTAGAAAAACATGTTTCTTATGATTTTTTTAAAAAAATATTATATTGCTAAAACACTTCTATATAATACAAATCTAAGGGACAATTTTTATAATTTTGTTTAAAAAGTGAATTTTTTATTTTTTATTTTTCCTTTTCCTTTTTCTCTTCTAAGTTCAACGAGAGTCAACCAACCCTAGTTGGATTTTGTATGAAAAAAAAAGGAAAAAGAAAGAAAGAAAAAGAACAAGGAAAATAAGGTAAAAATAATAACAATTCAAAAAATTAAATGATAAATTTTAAAAAATAATTAAAAATTACATATTTATGATTCACTTTGTTAGGTAATTCATTTATGACTCATATAAGACTCATAAATTTGTTATTTGATCTATTTATGACTCACTTAAATTTATTTTTAAAATTTAAGGACCTCATTTGTTATTCATTTTATTATATGAGTTTTAATAAAACACTCTGCTATGGTTTTTAACCCATTTTGCCACCTCTAAAATATACACTCTCTCACCCAATTCCCTTTCTCGACCCTTGCTTGTATTTGGAGTAAACCATCAACAGGGTGTTGCACAAGTCAAGGATATGATCTTCTCCTTATAAGATATGATGATCTTGATCTTGATCTTTTTTGGATAAGATATAATCTTGATCCTTTCCTCATCTTCAGCACATGATATGATCTTTTCCTGATCTTTAGTATATATTGATCTCGATCTTTTCCTGATAAGATATGATCTTGACCTTGATTTTTTCATGATCTTCAATACAAGATGAATACCGTTGAAAGTGTATGTATAGAGAGACTCACTTTGTAAAATAATGGTGAGTGAAAAGGGATCAATACAAAAATAGTCTCACTTTTTCTTCTTTGTGCATTCATTTATTTTCCTGTTATCTCTTTGATCAAATCCTTTGTCAAACTTGGTACCGAAGCTTCTTTGGCAAAAGCCCTTTTCCATAAAGAAAATTAATGAATTTTGCATTAGCTCCTCCTACCTCCTCTATTCACCCAATTTCCACTCTAACATGTTTCCTCTGTTCTTCAAGTTCTAATTACTCCATATGTAATCCCCACACCCTTAATCGGTGAGAGGTTTGACGGAACAAATTTTGTGAGTAAGAAAACACATCTCACTCCCTTCCTTTTGGCTTCCCAACTTCTTTCTATTGTAGAAGGCACCAAGCAAGCTCCACCACAACATATCCAGCAACAAGAGAGCAATCCCAACACAACTCCAACTCATAATCCAGAATACACAACCTAGTTAATAAGAGACCATATAACCCTTGGGTGGATAATGGCCACATCCACCACACCAATTGTCATCCAATTATCCAAACACTGCACCTCGCCTTCAACATGGCCATATCTTTATTCTTCATATTCAGCTCAATCTTCAACTAGGGGCCTCATCTCTCCGAATGCAACTACAAACAATTAACAAAGGTGGAAGATCAATCATGGAATACATACAGTAGGTGACTGAAATATGTGATCAACTCTCAACCATGGGTGAGATTATTTCTGAAAGTGAATATCAAACTCATTTATTCTGTGGCTTTAGCAATGAATACGACCAACTAGCAACTGCAAATTTGGTGAAGACCCAAGCCAATCCACTCTCTATGAGGACCTTCATGGTCTCCTCTTATCTCATAAAGGCCGAATTGAATTGTCCAATTTCAACAAAGCACAACCACCACTTGCCACCTTGCTACATGCATTGAAGTAACACCATTTTCAACCAATCCGAGAAGCTTCTCCATTGTTGGCAGAAACAACTCTTCAAGTTTCCATACAAGGCAACAAAGGGGAATTTTACCCACTCCTAATTCGCTGCTAGTTGGGCATAGTTGTGACCGGCACAAAACTATCTATTGTAATTATGTCGATGCCTAAGTCACAATGTTGCCACATGTCTGGAAAGGTATAACCCACATTTTGCACCTCTATCAACTCCCAATCATGCTCAGTATGCTGACCCAAATCAGCCTACATATTATCCACCCATAACTCAAACACAAACTCAACCCCAACAACTTGGACCATCTCTTCAAGTTGCACAATTCTCTTCCCCCACTTGTAAATCACTATACTCCTTTCGCTCCGCTACCCTCTGCTCTTACTGCTACATTATGGTACCCAGATTCTGGTGCATCCCACCATGTGACTAATAAAGTGAGTTTAGGTTCTAATCCCTTGATTAGTCCATTAAACTTGCTTAGGGTAGTTAATTGGGGTTAATGCTAGTTTAGAGGGTTTAATTAAGTTATATTAGCCCTAAGATAGGTTGTTAGATATATGATTAAGATTAGTTTAGATTAATCTTGATTAGTACTTGTTAATTATGGTTTATAGTTTAGTAAGCATGTTTAGTGTTAATTAATTGATTGTTGGTTTTTAATTAATGTTTTTCATGAATTGTAAATTTAATTTATTGATTATTGAATTCAGAAATTACACTATTCATATTGCACTGTTCACGCGATATTGTTCACGTGTACTATTCACACGGAAGTGAAAAATTGCCTTGTTTTATGTACTTGACCCTATGATGTAAATTAGATGTGTCATTGCATGGACATCCGCATGAATCGTGTGGTTTTCACAATGGACCGCTTTTATGAGAAAGTATTGGAGGTTGTATTTGCAAGCATGTATGCATTGGCTGATGCTCAAAGATAAAAAGTGGATTGTAGTGATATGATTGCGTGATCATTAAGCTGAACCCGCCACCCTAGCCATAGTTCGAGGGGTGATAGTTTGACTTGTCGGAATCTTGGTGGGGGTTCGAATGCGGAGTTGCAGTAGGGGATGGGCCTATGCTTCTCCGAGAATGCCGTCTTAGGAGAGGATTCCTTGATGTCGCCACGCCTCATGAGGGAAGGCGATGCCTAGTTATACCAATAGACACCGGCGGGGGTTCGATTGTAGCCCAAGGGGCAGTGATAATCAAGACACATGTGAATGCAAGAGTGCATAAGAAACATGGCATCATTGGTTTCGATTATGCATGAGCTGATCATGTTGTTTATGGCACGCATGCATGAATTGATAATGTGTAGGGTGTGGTAATGGCTAGGTAAGATCACTTATGACGCGACTCACATGTGATTGATGAACTACATCATCTGATGGCCATGTGCATTGCGTGTATTATGCTGAGATTTAACGTGTAGGGTATGGCATACCTAGTAAGATTTCCTTTGAATCAACTTGCCTATGATTGATCATTGAGATAATTAAAATGTTGGTTGCATTGTTTATGACAGAAATGAGAATTTATACCGTGCAGGGTATGGCATGACCGGGTAAATATGCTTGCAAGTCAATTGATTGCTGATTGTTTCTTATGGTATTGCTCGAGTAGATCACATTTATAATTAAGGCAAGCGAGGGTCGCTTTGCATTTGATTTGTTGTAGTGATGAGGATTGTACCTATTTGGAACCCCGAGGAGAGTTGGTGTCCTAACCGGGGTTTACGGCGATAACTCACTGAGATAATATCTCACTCGTCGTTGTTAACCATTTTTTAGGTCCGTAGTTGTGGCATCTGTATTGCTATGGTTTGGGAAGTGCTGGAGCACGTTGTGAAGGGCAATAGGTTGGTGTGCCCGATGGTTGAAGGAAGTAGATTAACCATGTTTAGTATTTTGATGGCTATAGAGGAAGTCACCCAATTGAGGGGTTGTGTATAAACTTTCTAAGGTTAATTAGTTCAAGAATAAAAACGACGTTACTGCTGTTGTTAGTGGTCTTTCTGCTATCCCTGTTGTTTATTGATTGAATGTTATTGACTTGCTTCCGCATGCATTTAATCGTAAGATAAAAAGAATGATCGGTGATGCGTCTTGGGAAGTCGCATTCATTTGACCAAGGTGAAGGGGTTGTCGTGTGCTCGGGATTTGGAGCGTGACATATTGCCAAAGGATTCGACCAACAAGTTAGAATTGATTACACTATAACATTTAGCCCTATTGCCAAACTAGTCACTGTTTGCACTATCATTGCCGTTGCCTACTCAAAAGGATGGCCCATCAAACAACCTGATGTCTCCAATACTTTTCTACATGGTTACCTAAATAGGGAAGTTTATAAGGTACAATCTCCAGGGTTTGTTGATCCCACATGTCCTCATCATGTATGTCATCTTCAACGTTCCTTGTATAGTCTCAAGCAAGCTCCTCATGCCTGGTACCAATGGTTGATTTCCTACCTCATTAACCTTGGATTTCAATTGTCAAGCACAAATTCTTCATTATTTACTCTCCATACCACTCACTACAGCATCTTACTTTTGGTATATATAGGTTACATTATTCTCACAAGCTCTCCTAATGCTCCTTTTGGAAATCTACTTGCTGCTCTTCATATTGAATTTGCATTTAAAGACTTAGGTCCTCTTCACTACTTTCTTGGTTTCGAAGCCCAATCAACTTCTAAAGGACTACTCTTACATCAAGCAAAGTACACTCTTGAAATCTTGAAGCAATCAAAAATGACAAATGCCTATGTAGTTTATACACCATGCACAACTGATGAACCAATCTCTTGAAGACACGGTGAGCCTTTATCGGACCCTTTACTTTATCATAGCATAGTCGGTGCCCTTCAATATTTGATTCTTACTAGACCTAATATTGCATATTCAGTTAATACAACATGTCAATTTCTTCATGCTCCTACAATAGCTCATCAGCAATTCGTCAAGCGTATACTATGCTATTTGGTAGATACTCATCGTCTTAGTATTCTTTTCACTCATGAGTCTTCCAAAGCTCTTCATGCCTTTCTCGATGCTGGATGGACTGATGATAAAGATGATTGATGCTCAATTAGAGGTTATTATGTCTTTCCTAGTCACAATCTTATTTCCTAGTGTTCCCACAAGCAAAGAACCACGGCGCGCTCAAGTATAGAAACTAAATATAAGTGCTTAGTTGACACAACTGTAGAAGTGATGTGGATTGAATATCTATTGAAAGATCTTCATGTTCTTCCATAACATCCACCAACTCTTTGGTGTGATAATAAAGCAGCTTTGTACCTTACCGTGAATCTTGCATTCCATGCTCGAACAAAGCACATGAAAATTTATTATCATTTTATCCATGGATGCCTAGCCCATGGACAAATCAACATCTATCTCATTTCATCTATGGATTAGCTAGCTAATATCTTTACTAAAGGTATCTCTTCCACACGCTCTAGACTCTTGAGGTCCAAGATAATTGTTTGTACTGCACCTTCGGCTTGCAAGGGGCTGTTGAGCAAGTTAAAGATATGATCTTCTCCTCATAAGATACGATCTTGATCTTGATCTTTTCCTGGTAAGATATAATGTTGATCCTTTCCTCATCTTCAGCATAATATACGATCTTTTCCTAATCTTCAATATAAATGAATATTTCTGATAAGATATGATCTTAATCTCGATCTCGATCTTTTCCTAATAAAATATGATCTTGATCTTGATTTTTTTCTTAATCTTCAGCATCATATGAATACTATTAAAAGTGTATATATAGAGAAACTCACTTTGTAAAATAGTGTAGAGTGAAAAATGATCAAGACAAAAATACTCACTTTTTCTCGACTGGGCATTCTTTTATTCTCCTATTGTTTTCTTATCAGTTCCTCTGTCAAACTCGGAGGTTGTAGTTTTTTAAGTCTAATTAAATTTGCAAATTGCGCATTGGAGAATGTGAACTTGAACGATGATGAGCATTTGATGACGGGACAAGTTCTGGCGAATGACAAGCCACCGTAGCTCAGAAGTTGTTCCCCCCCTTTCCTCTTCTGCTCTCTTTCTTCTGCATGACAGCTGGTGGGTCTCCCCTTCTCAGTGTTCTCACACGGGACGTACCCTCTCATACCCAATTCCCATTTAACAGCTAACCCCGAAAAATTATTACCTCAACGTGGAAAATTGAACTCGAAAGTAATCATCTGAATGCACCTCCGTTTCAGCTTGTTTAGTTGTCTAAATTCAATGTGGTGTATGTACTGAATTCAAAAAATAATTTATGAACACGCCCTATTCAGATTAAGAGGAAAAGGAGAAAGAGCCTGACCCTCTGAACCCAAAAAGATCACACACAGAGTCACTGTATCTCTCAACCTTTATAAATGCCAAAAAGCCACTCACCTCCCTCTCCACCTCTCTCTCTCTCTGTCTCCGTTCATTCTACATCAAGAATAAAGAAAACTGCGCCAAGCCCTGAAGTACAACGCTGAAGAAGTGTGCGCTGCGTCGTTCAAGAACGTCCGGGCGTCAATGGGGGAGAAAGTAGAAGCAAGGGACTACAACAATTGCGACCAGGAGAGCTTCATCAACGGCGACCACCCTCGTTACCAGTCTTTCGGCGAGAAGTGCAGACATTTGGCTAAGAAGCAGAGGGCCAAGTTCTACATCCTCCGTCGGTGCATCGCCATGCTCTTGTGCTGGCATGAGCAACAATGAGTTCTAAAGTATGCCACTTTATTAGATGTTATTAACTTGTATCATTAATAATGATATTATAAGGTTTACTTATTTGTCCCAAGCTGCCTTTGCTCCTGTGCAAATCAGATTTGTTGTGGTCTTTAATTATGTGTCCAAGATTCTCTTGCTTCTCTTGCTTCTATTCATAAGCTTCATCATCTTCTTATTATTCCTCTTCTTCTTTTTCTTCAACTTCTTCATAATTTGTTTTGTGTAATGTGCTCATTTTGTTCAGCACCATAATTTGCACCAACATGGAAATAACCTCTATTTATATTAGATTTACCTAGAGATGTGAGGCATGTACATATTTTTAACCAGATGATCAGAGAAATGGTCGGAAAAAGTTTCTTTTAATCTGAAAGGAGGAAAATATAGCCGATTGAACAATTTCTAAGTTTACCTAAAATGAGAAAAAAATGGTCATTGCATTAACTTCCTAATCTTCCGTCTCTTCTTTTACCCCTTTTCTTCAATTTGGAATGAGCAGGTTTATGGATTTTTTAGTTTGAAGATATGCAAGATGTTTATGCAAAATACTAGGACAAAAAAAAGGGCTGTTCAAAAGTGACCTTGATTTCTGAAGAACTACAATTCTCCACCTTGATGTCACAATGTCCTAAAAATTTCATATTAGTAAATTAAAATTGAGCTCATTAAAGAGCTTATCCGATGAGGAGGTTTGTCCCCATTACTTTTGCTTTTGGATTTTCTTTTGGGTATATATGCTGTTTATTACTTGGCTTCAAAGAAAATATCTTAAATTGAAGCTTGCGTGTCGCCGTGTAAAAAATAGGACAATTGCTTCGTGACATCCTTCTTTAAAGGAACGCACGATTAGGAGGAACTCTAGATCAGTTGTCTTATGACAAGACCAATTTTGTACATCCATTAAAAGTTGTATCAATTTGCCTAGAAATTCAATTAACTATTACACTCATCAGTAGAAAATCATTTCAATTCACGGATATAAACTCTTAATTTATCCTTGTACTCCAAATAACATGTGAAATAATCCCACACCACTTATTTATGGATCTATATGTTCTTCACACGTATATGATCCCCACTCACCTATTAATTCAAGTTTTTTAATTGAAAAGTCAAATTCCGTTTGTTGTTTCTAATACAAGTTGCACGCCAAGATGTATTAAAATAACTCATATTACTTATACTTTTTATATACATCAAATCTCTCTCTCAACCAATCATTTTAGATTTTTGAACTTGACTTTCTAAGTTATGCTACTTTCATTAAGTGCTCCAAAATATTGCCTGCTTGTTGATGTCGTACAACTGCCTCACAGTAATGCTATACGTGGCATCCGAAGCCTTCGCTCGTGTCAACGCATACTCATCAACTTGTGTCCCTATCATTATTCTTTGGGAAAATTTCAAAAAAGATCTGAAATAAGCCTATTTTCTCAAATAAGGATCCAAAGTGGCTATTGTCTCAAATGAGGACTCTAAGTAACTAAACCAGTCTCAAATAAGGACTTCAAATCGCCGGTTAGCCAAATGTTCGCTAGGCGGCGAGCGTGTGGCATTTCCGGTGGCCAGAATAAAAAAGTATTGATAGAAATTAACAAACCCTAAAAAAAAAAAACCCAAACTATTCACGTTCTTCTTCGTCTGCACTTCATTTTCTAGGTTCCTTGTCCCCTCTTGCTCAGAGAACCCAAATTCTTTGTTAATGGAGCAAGATCCATGATTCCCTGAGTTCCAAACAAACATGCCAGCACCCCCCCTCTCTCTCTCTCTCACCGTGGAAGTGGATTTGAATTGTGCCCAAGATGTGGGTCCTCAACATCAAGTTGTTCTCCGTCTCTCGATTGGGAAAATATGATGAAGAATCAAGGCTCTCGTGTTACATACGAGTGTCTGAATAACAAAGAGGGGGCTTTACTCGAGATTTGTCTTCTTCGTTGGAAAGAAATGAAGACAAAAAAAAGAAAGAAAGAAAACGTGAAAAAATGAAGGTAGGGGTTTCTTGTTGTGCTTCAATTCATGCTCTATTAATAGAAAATTTAGGTGCTCCAAGCGAGAGAGGACAGAGAACAGAGAAGATGAAAAGTATAAGAAGAAAATATTAGAACATGAAGAGTTTGGGGGTTTTGTTTTTAGGGTTTTTAATTTATATCAATATTTTTTTTGACAAAATTGCCTCTATTTGGACCACTAGAAATGTCACACGCTTGCTGACCAGCAAACATTTGACTGGCCAGCTATTTGAGGTCCTTATTTGAGACTGGTTTAGCCACTTCATGTTCCAATTTGAGACAACGGCCACTTTAGGTTCTTATTTGAGAAAATATGCTCACTTTGGATTATTTTTTGAAATTTTCCCTTATTCTTTTGATAGGAAAACATCTCTGTCCCTATTGAAATAAGTTAAATAAAAATTTGGGTTCGTGATATACAGTCTAACATGTTCACTTATCACATATATATAATCTTAGTCTATTTAATCTATATAATGTTATAATTACGATCATACTATAGCCAACCACTGTCGCTTATCCAGACCGTAGCTAAATATTTTCCATTATTATACAGAGTGATAATTAAAAGTAAAATATAGTGGACCTTGCCATGATTGTTTTGACATACCGAAATCCCAGTTGCTCCAAAAGCTTCCCTTGTTCTATTTCCTTTTCTCCTTTCACTGTTTCGGGAAGGCTGGCCAAGTGGGTGCTGTCTTTTCAATATCTATCAACAGTAAAACAAGAGTATTATATATCTGTAGCTTGCCAGTGCTAAGCATCATGACAATTTGAGCGGAGAAGTACTCTTACCATATGTATACGAAAGTGAGAAATCTCAGGTACATACGCACATAAGCCTAGTGTACTTTTCGATATGCGTCCAATCTTATGTGTATATTCCATACCTTTGCTATGGGACTTTTGGCAGAGAAGCAATGGTGTGGCCAAATTAGCAACATGTTGTAAAGGGAATCTGAATGGAAAGCTTAAGTAAGTGAGCAATAGCACAATAATGCCTTGCCGACGTTGTAAGGGAGTATTGACCTCACATTTCGTGAGGACTTTGTAAGGGACAACAATCATATGGCCAAAATCAAGGGCAACACCATGTCCTCGAAATTGCCTAAATAAGGTGTGGCTTATATTATATGTTTTTTATTTTTTGGTCAGTGTGGGTTATATTCTATGTGTTGAGAGGGAACACAACACCACAAGTACTAAATCATATGCACGAAATGCAATCAAGTTTTAAGCCTTTCAAATCATTCAATTAAGCTGAAACCTTAATGAAAATTGCAATCGAACTCTAAAACATTTAATTAATTCAATTAAGTTGTAAATTTTTCTAGAAAAATGCAATTACTAATAAAAGTTAGGTTGAAAAGTACACTTTGAAGATATCACTTAGCAATTTTTAAGTGACATCAAGCATTTTCAGATAATACTTATCGAAAGGATTTGGCTGCACTCTTTGCAAAAAAATTAGGATCTAATTGAACCAATTGAAAAGTTTAAACATTGATTACATTTGAATACAAGATTTAAGATTTATGGTACAATTCTCCCTAATGCAAGTGTACATATCAAGCACTTATAAGACCCGATATTATTATTAGTCCATGTGGTTTTTCATAAGGACGAATTCTGCAGATCAACCGTGGAAATGATTTCATGTTTCAAACTCTCAGTGATGATTAACCAACATTCCCAGTCGATGCATCTTGTTTGGTGAGAAACGACAGCACTTGATGTGTATCCTAATTGGGATTCAACATCTCCAATCAATCAAGCTCCTAAACGAAGACCAAGTCATCCCAAAACACTTGTTGAAGGGACTGGTGGCGTGTTAGACTCCGACTACCAAGCAGCAATGTAGAGAGGGACGGGACAGTAATGATATACGTGTGCTCGTGTGTCTGTCAGCCGACAGCAAGAATCGTCCCGCGAAAAAGTGAACTCTCGTAATAAAAGCCCCAAGGCTACCCCAGTCCAACCCCGTGTCCCCACACGTGCAGCTTCCCTCTCTTGTGCCAAAGTTCACGAGAGATTACCAAGTGAACTTAGTGCGTGTATTAAACTCAATCTACACTGTCAGATATATTAGGATCCTCCTAGAACTCGCATGAATCGCATCATCTTCAATTGGTCAGTTTCGTTTTAGCTTTTGCACAACTCAATTAGGCCGTCGTGATCGAATGGTGCCAGCTAGTGGCAATGATCGCAGTGGGCCATGGATGGCACAAGGACTGTCACTTGCTATTCCGATAGGAAGACGAGTGAGAAAAGTAGGTTTACTTCATGATAAGGTAAATCAACATATGAAGCGATTTCAGTATAGGATTTATCTGAATTTCGATAGATCCAAGTGTGTACTCGAATTTTTTTTTGTCCTATGTTTTCTTTATCGCTCTTCTGCCTAATTCTCCTCCCATTTTTGACCATATTCTTCAACCCAAATATGATGAGAGACTCCCACAGTTTTCCACTGTAACACCGACCACCCAAAAGAAACATATGGGCGCTCCATCGATTCCATAAAGAAAGCGTGAAAAACTGAGCAGTCCCCCCTCTTTCCCCAATTAAATACCAACTTTGACCTCATAACTTGGGAAGAAGAAGAAGAAGAACGGAACCAAAATCTCTTGGCACCGTGCATGAATTATTGATAAAAACAACTGAAGAATGATCAGAACATGGGAAAGCGAGCGAAGACGATGGCCTTTTTTCAATGGCAACACGTGCTGCGTCTCTCTGACAACCGTAGAAAATAATGTAAGAGTGGGTGTGTCTCCTCAGTCGTCGCGCTTCTCGGTGATCTTCTCTGAAGGCTCTCATCGACTTTCTGACGCACGTGTGGGTTGTACGCGAGAGAGAGAGAGAGAGAGAGAAGAGAAATTGATGGATGAATGAAGGCGTCAGAGATGAAAATGAATGGAGAAATGAGGTTTTTCGTATTTATTTCTCTTTCTAGGAGCTGTCTGTCAGACTTCCCCAGTACACAGAGAAAGAAAGGGGCAAGGGCGGTGGGGAGTGGGGTGGTTGGATGGGGGCAGTTGCGAATACAGAGAGATATTTAATTTCATTCTGGAAATTTATCGTAGTAAAGTAGTGCTATTTATCAATTACCAAGACATTAGCATCTCAATCAAGGAGAATCCATAGTCTAAACTAGCTACATCTTGCATCAAGGTATTTGCATAAAGTGCCATTACATTATTTCCGATGGTAAGGAAAAAGTTGATAATTCCTACTTTACCGATCAAACTAGAAATTCAAATGCTCTTTAGCACCATTTTTTTATATGCTTTGCTAATTGCATAATATGTCTGGGACGAAAGGAGGATTTGTCGGATGCTTGAAAAGTATTAAAAACCACGTTTTGTCAAAGAAGAGGTGAAGTCTTTATATTTCACATATATTCATTGTGGGAAATAGCGAAAGCAATTGAAGGGCAATCAAAAGTGTCTCACCCTCTCAACTTTGTTCTGTCCATTTTAAGAGGTTAATCAAGTACTGAGGCAACTTGCTTCCAAGATTACTATCTCAAATTTTGGAGATTATACGGCGGTTATTTCTCATAAATTCTTTGAATTTAGGTCATGAATGTCTAGCAATTCATCAAATCAAACAAGTCAATCTTCCGTCTTTTGAAGTTAATCCCAAATATGACCTAATTGCTACCTAAGGATCTTGAGTTCCAAGAATCACACATTTCCCGAAAGGCAATGCATCGAGACTTTATCCATGCTTAATTTTCTTCTGAATGTTTGACTAAAGATCACATTATTTTATTTTACATGAGGATCGAAAGAAAACAATGGAAAGCGAGTGATGGTTGTGGGGACAACTACGAGAGGGCTTCCCCCTTGAGACATGGGTGATGCCTTTTATGTCTAAGTGTGTGGGAGATGGGGTTTTCAATATTCGTGCCATTATTAGGGTCTAGCCTATGACATGATTTGATTTGATGTGTGTTGCGTGTTTAAAATTATTGGCATCCCTCTCACTAATTTTGCACACGATTGCCAGCTACCCCTTGTCTCCCGACAAGCATCAACAATTCCACAAGGCTTTCTTTCCAATTCTTTGTTTTTGCATCAAATTTATTTTGCCCACCTAATTTGATGTCGATGAGGCATTGGGAATATAGCTTTTGTAACTTTTTTGCACAATCCGCATCCGCCAGCATTATCAAAATAGTCAATTATTTAATACTTAAAAAGATGAGTAGATGATTCGAATTTTCACATTTTTAGATGGTGGTAGGAACGATTTAACTTTATTTGTAAGTTTTAATTCCTACACACTGCAAAGAGTATGATAAAAGTTTGAGATTGTGAGTTAGAATAGAAGTGGAGTAAAATTAATAAAAAAATTAATGTTGTTCATATCAATAGCAAAATGCGTGTGAAATCTTAGCCACTTTCTCTTCTCTTTCACCTCTCTCTGGTTTCCTTTTTCTCTCCCACTCTGAAATTCCTCATTTGAGAAATAACTCTCGGTCAAGGGAGGCTCTATTTTCTCAACTTGAATTGAAATTCTCTCCTGATTTGATATGGGAGTATTTTATTGTTTTTATCTAGCCTTTTTTTTTTTTATCCTCCGTACTAGTTGAGTGCATTTTACGCTTTCATTGATAGGAGCCAACTGGCCTTAGAGCCTCCGAACAAAGAAGTCAGACAGGATCGAGAAAGGACTGAGTAAGTTCATATTGCAATGGAAGTAGTTATACAACTTCTCTGAGTTTTGAAAGCTCTCATTTTTCAATCCAAATCTAAATTTGAGGGCTCTTATCTCTCAATCAAGATTTAGATCCGGGACATCCTTAGAGGCATTTATGTGTTCGTTTAACCTCTTAAGATATATATCTAGATCAAGGAGCCTAATCAATCTATTTTGGGTGTATCCATATAGTGGCAATGTTGAAGACGTTGAACTTAAGCATGCACTGTTCACTTGGCAAACCAAAGCCATTAGAAAAGGAAATTACGATGCGTGCTCATCACCTATGATAATGCAAGATTCGATAATTGAGCACCATCAATTTTTCTTTTTTGTTGAGATGGATTTTTTTTTGTGGGATGTGAATATGATTATCGCAATAGTTTGTACTTTATTTTTACTTTATCGTTTGAGATTTGCTTTATTTTGAACCTCTCATTTATTAATTTGAGATATGAATGAAATATTTATTTTCTACCAAAAAAATGAGCTACAAGAGATGTGGCTTTTTTGGATAAAACTTCTCATTGGTGATAGAGAACAATGATCGATGATCAATGTAGCTATTGGTGATCGGTGACCAACGATTAGCAGGAAGCGGCCGTCAACATCAGTGACCGGTGGTGGTGAAGTTGGGTCTTTGATTAGTTTTGTGGTTATAGAAATGTGGAAGTAGAATTGCAATACTGATAATAGCTAGGAAATCCAATTTTGCACTTTCTTTTGAAATTTTATCTCACATGAAACATGTAGAAGTTGGAATCCCATCTTTGAGGAATTAAATTTCTCATTGAATCGAACGAGGCCGGTTATTTTCATAAGGATTATGGAAGAAATTTATATGATTGTCAGAATATCAACCAATTTGAAAGACTTCCTTGCTCTCCCATTCCCATGTTGCCACCTCTTTTCCCACTCTCCCTAGAAAAATATCATATTCTCTATTGAATTATGAAAAAATTACTTATATATTTACCAAATGTTTATCTAATAACTAGATAATACCAAATGTTAATCTAATAACTAGATAAACAAATGACACAATACTAGAAGAACAAAAGGCAAGTATTGCACTTAAATCTATCTTATCCAAAACATTCTAATAACTAGATAAACAAATGACACAATACTAGAAGAACAAAAGGCAAGCATTGCACTTAAATCTATCTTGTCAAAAACATTGATCAAACTGATTAATCCGTTGAATATATGAATTTGCAATATTTTCTACCCTTCTTCTTTTCCTTGATCCAATTCTCAAACAGTCATGCTCTTGAAGTGATAACGTTGGAAGGACATTTGGGAAGTATTGTATCTTGTATTAATGAGCAATCAACTCACTTTATAAAGTTGAAAAAGATCTTTGAAATTCATATTTTTACAATTAAATCAAGCGTAGAAAAATTTGAAATAAAAAGTGGAAAAAATAGATCACAAGATTTATTATTACCATCTTTCCTAATAGTTTCATATATTGAGAAAACGGTTAATCCACAATGATATTAGTACACAGGTCAAAGACTCAAATATGGGCTCTTCTTTTCCATTTTCTCATGCCAATTAATCTACCATTTTTCATATTTCGCAGTCATCTCATTGACGTGCTTACGTCGGCATCCCATTTGGCGGGTGTAAGGAATTGGCTTATTTACCAGAGATTATGAAGTGATATGCTACCTATGCGTTTTTAGCACATTTTCCATCAATTTGAATTTTTGGGAAAAATGATTACCTTAATCAAGGAGAACGTCATATCACGAAATGTATATAGTGCAATCACCAATATAATTGCATCCAAATATTCAAACTCCGAAAGATCCAAGTTGCCAATGTGGATATTGATATGTTGGATAGGACTTGATATAATAGTGAAGATAGACATTGATTTGAATAAATATCCCAAAAAAAAAAAACACCGTGGGGGACATTAAATCGTACATTGGCATATGAAGATGTAAGTGTCTAACGAATTTCTCATGTGGGCATGTATCACCTCACTAACGAAAGCCTAAGAATCACACGCTCGCTCTCTCCCCCACATGCCATCTCAAGCTTTGCTTTATCTTTAGGGACATGATTCCTTGTCCCCCGGCACGACGAATTTCATTGCAATTGCAGCTAACGATATTTTTGACTCGGATTATGGTCGACCAAGTTCGAGGATTGATATCTTTAAATTGGCTAAAGGAAAGAAAAACTTCAATTCATGATGATCATGCTCTCTCAGACACACATGTACATCTCAAATCTAAAGAGACCGTAACCACTGTGTGATGATCTCTCTCTCCTCGCATCTGACCTTATATCCACCAATCACTTTGGTGACCTCCCTATGGCAATCACATGACTGTGAGGGGTCTGCATGTTGCTTTGCCACTCTATGAACAATGCTAGGGTCTAGAAATATTTTTCTCTCCAAATCTCCATAATTTAAAAATGTTTCAAATCGATCCATGCACACCAAATACCATTCAAATGGGAAAAGTGTCAAAAAAGTTATAAACCTATTACGTTGGTGCCAATTGAGTCTTAAACCTTTTGACTTTGTATCAATTCAGTCTCAAACTTTTTAATGATGCAAATTTAGTCATAAACATTTTGAATCAGTGTCAATTTAATCATAAATATTTTGACTTGATATCAATTTAGTCTTTTTAGCTAATTTGGCAAGATATTACTTATGTGAATATCGGCAGGCCTACGTGGCACCAATGATGCTGACGTGGATAATTTAAAATAGTATTTTAATAATTTTTCAAGTTTTATTATTTTATTATTTTTCTCATTATTTTTATTTTTTCTTTCTTTGATCTCTCTCCTACCTTTCTTCTTCCTTTAGGTGGTGGTCGGCTCTAGTGGCTAGGCTCTAGTCATAAAATTCAATTAGAATAGAAACTCGGTGCGATAGGCTCTAGTGGCTATCCTTTTGGGATACAACAGATCTTCCTCTATACTTTTGCACAGAATAATTGAGGGTATAGGAGCAACTACATTATATGTAAAACCTAGTAATTAAGTGGAAAGAATAGAGATTTTTTTTTTTTTTTTTGGTATGTGTTTTATTGTGATTTGGAAATTCTTTTTATAAGCAAATGAAGGAGAGGGTTAATGAAGAAACAAATCAAATCAGACGTTATAGTGCCATTTTAAAACTGTTACAAAATAATGGAGGGTAAAACAGTTGAAAATATCAAATAAAAGATCTATAAATAAGAAGCTAGACTTCTACCAAGTACACATTAGTGCGCAAAATTCTCATGCAAAGTGATGATCAAAGTGCAATTTGAGAAGGAAACAAAAATCAGCGTTGCATGAGTTGCCATGAGATCATCAGAGCAAGGCGTCTTCTTGCACTAATTCGAGAAATTAGTATGGTTCAAAGGAGGGAGGGAGTTCATGCACATAATGAATTCTAGAGTTAAAAAAGAAAATAAAGTGATTAGTCATGGCAAAAAAGACGCACAGCGTGAAGGAATTAAAGAAGCCAAAAGAAACTGAGATAAGTGCTTCAGATTTTCGACGACAAAGTTGTATGGGACTCCAGGATTGACCTGCATGTTAATTTTTAGACCCAAGTATGGGTTATTACATAAAGAAAACCTTATTCTGGGGTTGGATCGGACGATACATGATTTCCACTTTGAGCACATGTTCTTGAAGTACCAAGCTGTACTTTCAACTACCTACTTCCTTGACAATACAAGAAATAAGAAAGTCGAAGGCAACACCAACTCTGAACGAGAAAGATAGGAAGCTTTATGAGTAAGCTTCTGCAGTATCTGTGATTCACGTAATCTCCTTGGAAATGGGTTACAAGAAATTAGTGCAATTTGATGTTGGTTTGTATTTTTGCGTCAGTTTGCCTAAATTGTGATGTTGCAACAAGGTTGAAATTCTTTGAAGCATCTAGACAAGTTGAACACTTGACTTAGAAGGGACTTCGAGACATGCCCCTTGCATTTGCGGATATTGTGCAAGACGCATGACTTGATGTCAAGGGCAATTGCGGAAGAATTAATTGTCACATAGTCACTGTATTTAATCTAATAGATATGAAATACTTGATAAAATAATATGTCATTCCAAATGTACATATATATATTGTCCCACACATCGATATATTATATGCATTTGTTAACGACTAAATTTTAACTATCCCACTTGTTCATCACATAAACATATTAAGTATTTCATAACATTGCATTTAGATTGTTAAAAAAATTTTAAAAATTTAGAAAATATTAGCAATAAAAAGTGGAGGGAGATTTTATCAAATGATAGAGCCATTTTTTAGTTGAGCCCATTTTATTAAAAAAGATTTTAAATTTTGAATGATGGAGCCATTTTTTAGTGGAGCCATTTCCTCTCTATGTAGAAGATCATCATTTATTGAGTAAATATATGCTATAATCAAGGGAAATCTTCACTAAATAACAAACTATTTTTCCTCTATAAATAAAGGGCATTTTTAGTGGAGTCGTTTTTTCTCTATGCAGAAGATCATCATTTGTTGAGTAAATATGTGCTATAATCAGGGGAAATCTTCATTGAATAACAAACTATTTTTCCTCTATAAATAGAGGGCAAGAAGAAGAGTACTCAGGGAGCCCAGAAGGAGAGAAAAAGGTGTGTGGGAAGGACTCGTGAAAGTGAGGAGAGAAAGGAGAAAAAGAAGAGAGAGAGAGAGAGAGTGCAGAAGGGCGAATTAGAAAAAAGAGTGTGCTTAGTGGGTGGTCAGATGTATGTCCACAATGAGTTTTAACTAACGTTCCTAGTGGAGTCACCAAGTTGTTGCAACATTCCCGAAAGTGAACCACTAAGGGAAAGCTAATGGATTACTAAGTCCGAAAACTTAGTACGAACTCTCCTAAACCCTACCGATCGCAACTTTGTACTCAAAAGTTAACCCATTTAAACATGCAAATTTATTCAATTAGGAGCCCCACTAATCAATTAGGGTTGATTAGAAACCCAAGTGAAGTATGGGGGAATATTTATTTCTATGACCAGAGATTCAATAAGTGTGGGGATATGATTACACTAGATTAGACTTTGATACATTTTCTCTTTATTTTCAAAAATATTTTGCAAGCAATTTTGGTTAACATGTAAGAGTGGTCATGTAGGTGCACAATTAATAAAATAACATTCAATAAACCTAAGTGATAATTTATAAGAGTTATGACCAATCTTAAAGCAAAGCAAACTATAACTTTATTATGGTTTGTTCTTAAAAAATCTACAAAAATTGATTAAAAATGCATGCTCTAAACATGATTTCTAAATGAGACGACATCTAATTTTTTTGTTGTTTAAAAAAAATTAATTATGTGCAGCTCTAATCTAAATTTGATATGCATGATTTTTACTCTAATGACATATGATGTGCAATTCACATGATCTAACTTGAACTATCATGACATGTATGCAATCTAATGACCTTAAATATGCACATGCTACGTGACCTAGGATGAATAACGTAGTAATATTATATGCATATGCATGTTATTTTTATAATTTTTATAATTTTATTATTAAAAAATTCAGAATACTAAACTAAGCTAAATCTCATTAGAAAATTTCAGCTAAAATTATTACGTGTGGCCTAGGATGCAATTCTAAAACTGCAGTAACTATCAAACTATCATGCAATGTGAACTTCCTTTTTTTTTTTTTATTAATGGGCAAATTTACTAATATAAAACCAGCACAAACAATGAACACAACCATATAAACATATAATTCATCACGATCTAAGACGGAAGATCACGATAATCAAAAATCTAATCTAATGTCTCTCAATTTAGTATTTCTAATTGTCATGACCCTCAACACATCAAGACATAATATAGACACATGAAACCGAATATTTGAATTGTATTTAGTTTGAGAAGATTACCTAATTCAAGTCATGACTTTCACAAGGGTGGCAACAAGGCTTGCGAACCAACGAATGGGGTATGGTCGAAACTTCACCGATGCTCGGTGATATCGGTGAGTAGCTAGTGATGGAGAGTTAGTGGTCTAGCAAAGATTATTACACCATGAGGCCTGGCCAATGCATCGAGAACCTGCATAGGAAGGGATCAATACATCACATTGACTGGACATTGGCTGAAACTTGTTGGAGGCCCCGTTGGAGATGCATTTATTGCTAGAATATCTCCTGAAGTTGTCCTTTCAATGCTGGTGATGTTTGATCGGGAATGAGCTACAGCTCAACAACATTAACAAAGCCAAATGGCGTTGGTTATTTATCACCATCAAAAGGATTGCATCCCGCCAACAACTTTGCAAGAAGCGTCAAGACCGCCGGTCGTCGGTGATGCCAGAGATTGTGGCAGAACAGAAATGCTGGGGCTGATGACAAGCTCGTCTAGTTACGTATTGAACCGGCATTGTGAAGGTAGCGTGCAACTCTTTGTTGGCAGGGGCAGCGGCACAACTTAGCAAACAGTAGCGGACAACAAGCAATGTCGATTGTGCAGGAACTCGTCAGGAATCAGCAAACATCTTGGAAGAAAGCTGCTGGCGTCAATAAGATCGGCTAATCTCAAGGAACAGTGAACTTCATCATCGAGACTCAAAGAGGGACATGCTAGCATCCCCACTTCATGGGAAACGATTTTGGAACGGGCGTGCTGAAGCAACACGGATGCAATGGCATTCGTGGAGTGTGCTATCGATAGCAAATCACAAAGGAAAAGAAAATCTCTCTCTCTCCTCTCTTTCACGAGTCCTTCCTACACACCTTTTTCTCTCCTTCTACCCCCTTCAAAGCCAATAGTGCTATCCACAGGACATCAATGTGGGGCAACGGGATTATCGAATTGTCAAAACCATGGCCTTTTTCAATGTGGGAGCATCGATGTAATAGGCTTGATTAATCCAAAAGTCTCAAATGGTAATCATTTCAGCCTCATGGCCATCAATTACTTCACCAAATGGATAGAGGCAACATCCTATAAAACTGCACTATAAAGAATATCATGAAGTTTGTGCATCGTAATGTCATTGCCCATTATGGCATACCCGAGGCTATCATCACTAATAATGGGACAAACCCAAACAATAAGCTTGTCAATGACTTGTTCAAGGAGTTGAAGATTCACCATTGAATTCATCTCCTTATCGTCCCCAAATGAACGATGCTATTGAAGCAACGAATAAGAACATCAAAATGATTCTGGCAAAGACGGCTGATAATTATCGTGACTGGCACAAAAAGCTCCCTTATGCTTTGATGGCATATAGAACTTCAATATGAACCTCCACTGGTGCAACTCCTTTTTCTCTGGTGTATGGCATGGAAGTAGTCTTGCCAATTGAAGTAGAGATCCCTTCATTAAGAGTGTTGTCTCAATCAAAGCTGACAAAAGCCAAATGGGTACAACAGAGGTATAACCAGCTCAATATGATTGATGAAAAGCGATTAAAGGCCATATGTCATGGCCATTGTTATTAGCAGTAGGTGTTTAAGTCTTTTAATCTAAATGTTCACCCAATACATTTTGAAGTTAATGATTTTGTGCTAGGCAAGATATTACCAATTAATCTCAATCATCGTGGCAAGTTTACTCCAAATTACAATAGGCCATACATCATGAAGAAAGCACTTCCTAGGGGTGCTTTAATCTTAGCAGGAATTAATAGATGGGAATTTATGAATTTTGTAAGTTCCGATGCTATAAAGAAGTATTACCCATGAATTAAAATTGAGTCATAAAAGCCTTTCTTTTGCTCAAAGTAGACCATCTCTCTAGTGTATAATCATGCATGTTTTACTTTTGCAGGGGCAAAGGATGGATCTAAAAAGACAATGTCATCTATCTTTGCAAGAAACCTCTTCAAGCTCCCTTACAAAGAGGGGCAATACACATACACCTATTAGCTCTAACTTTAGGATCAAATGTTTGTTGCTTGCAGGAACAAAGCTTAGTTTCTTTGTCATCATGAAGTGCTTTCACATGATAGTCTACCAATCTAATTTACCAATTTCACTCAAAATTTGTCAAAATAGACAATTCAACAAATGGTGTGAAATGCTTGAATTTACTGGAATGATGAAAGGCAAGCTTTATCCCATAAAAAAATCCCTTGTCTATACACCGTGCAATGCATGTGAAAAAAAATTCATGTCCACAAGGTAAAGGGTTTTCTTGCAAAAGGTACGATAACAAAAATGATGAGAGGCAGTTCATTTTTCTATCCTAAACACTGCAAGTAAACCTTTATTTATCCCTTTTTGAGCCTAAGCACATGGAGAATTTCTTTTGTGTTACCCTTGTTAAGAACCACCTCATATTGGGGCAAATGGAGGTAAGCCGACATTAAAGATGAGAAAAATGGATAGAAATTTTCTTACTCTCATTTGCATCAAACTTTGGGTGTTCTTATTTCAGATGAACTCATATGAAATTTAAGTGCCTTAGGATGATGAAGAGTGTTCATTTCTCCATCCTACACACTTATATCCATTACATAGCCCACTTTAGTTTGCAATTCCATTTTCATATGAAACCAGTTGGTGATCACCCGACATCGGGGCAAGGCGACCGTTCAAGCAGTTGATATGGAGTGCTTCATCAATCACATGCGAGTCGCACCACAAGCGATCTCACCTGACCATTGCCATACCCTGCAAGTTATCAATTCATGCGTGCGTGCCATAAATGATGTGATCATCTCATGCATAATCGGAACCAATGATGCCATGTTTTCTCATGCACTCTTGCATCCACACGCGTTCCGATTATTACTGCCCCACAAGGCCACAACCAAGGCGCAACGGCACTACGGCGCCCTTCCTCCGCAGAGGCGCAACCGTGCCCTTCCGTGCCCAAAAGACGTCAAGGGATACTCTCCCAAGACTGCATGCCCAACGAACGTCAAGGGATACTCTCCCGAGACCGCATGCCCAACAAACGTCAAGGGATACTCTCCCGAGACTGCATGCCCAAAGGATGTCAAGGGATACTCTCCCAAGACCGCATGCCCACAAAACGTCAAGGGATACTCTCCCAAGACGGCATGCCCAAAGAACGTCAAGGGATACTCTCCCGAGACGGCATGCCCAAAGAACGTCAAGGGATACTCTCCCGAGACGGCGGTTTCAATTTAGTGATCACGCAAGCAAACCATCACGACCCACTTATTATCTTTGAGCATTAGCCAATGCACACATGCTTGCATATGAAACCTCAAATCATTTCTCACAAAAAGCGGTCCATTTCCGGTCCCTTGGACAAACCATTTTTCCCACCTTTCTCATAAAAGCGGTCCATTTCCGGTGTCCTCGACAAATCACTTTCTTTCTCATAAAGGCGGTCCATTTCCGGTGTCCCTCGGACAAACCATTTTCTTTCTTTTATGAAAATCACACAATTCAAGCGGATGCTTATGCAATGCCACATCCAATTCACTTCACATGATCAAGGCACATGAAATTATGCACAATTTCACTTCCGGATGAAGTCCTGTGAACAAACAATGAACAAATGAGCATGAATGAAATTCGAATTTAATAATTAAATAATTTAATTCAGAAATCACATAATTTAATCAATAAATGCAGAAATTAAATAAATAAATAAATTAAAACAATTAATCAATTTAATCAAGCAAAGCATGCTTAATTAGCACATAACACACAATTAATACTTAAACAAGATTAAGCTAATCTAATCTTAACCCTTAATCTAACCACCTATCTTAGGGCTAATGCACTTAATTAAACATCTTAATCAGCCCTTAGCACTAATTAACCCAACCCTAAGCAAGTTTAGGCACTAAATAGGGTTTAGGAGATAAACTCACCCGTTAAGCGGGCCGGCGACACGGGCATGGCGGCGGCGACGAACCCGACACCCGGGGACCTCTACAACGACGATCCAAGGTGGTCCCGGGGCCGAAACAACAGCAGCAACCTCTGGTTCTCCCTGAACTTCTCAAAAAACTGCACTGCAGGAGGAGGACAGGGGCTGATCGGAGCAAAACGGCTTGGCCAGAGCTCCGGCGAGCGGCGGTCCGGCGACCAGCAGCTCCAGGGGGTCAAGGGGGAGTTGCTAGTGGCTGGTATGGGCAGTGGTTGGGTCAAAATGAAAACCGCAGCAAAGGCGAAACAGAACAGCAGCAGGCGCTACAGTGACGGTCCGGCATTTCTCCGGCCGGATCTTTCCGGAGATCGGCCGACGCTATCTGAACGGAAATTCTCTTCCGAACACAACGGCGGGTAGCACGGGCCGAGATTCACACGGGAAGACCATGAAAAACTCGATTTTCGGTGGAAGGTCAGAAACTGAAATTTCAGGAAAGCAAGGGAAGAAGGGGAGAGAGGGGCTGCGATTTTGGAGGGTTGAAGGAGGAGGAGAGAGAGTGCCTTGAGGGCTTCAATTCCATTAAGGGCATTAAATGCCTTCTCCAATTCCCCAAGCAAGTGACATCATCTTCTCTCTCTTCCTTTTGACTTTTCTTCAAAATATCCAAGGTTTTGATTTCCACCTTGCACATTTCCCAATGTGCCCTTGGACTGAAAATGAAGGGCGGGCCTAGGAAATGGGCCGGAAAATGAATAGGAATGGGCTCGGGAATTTGTTGGGCTCGAATCGCTCACATTTAGGCAACCGTTCAAGGGTTAATGATCGGTTGGCCCAACGGGCTCACTTGCTGTCTCGGCTTTCCACGATGGCTGTCCCACCTTGGGCATGAGGCCCACACTGATTTTTCCCAGCCCACGTCCTCGTATCGATTCCTCGGTCCGTAAACCTGCCAATTGAGGATCGAAAAATCCATCCTGAGACCTCCAAGCCCCAAATGCCATTTTGGTACATAATGGTCATGAGAGTATTAAAAATATTAAAAGTACACGATTATTAAGGATCGGCATAGGGTTGTTTCGGGTTCGAAAGGGTCACCCGTCGTCCCATTATTTTTGTCCGCGAATCGACTTCTAGTCGTCCATGGCTGATAAATTTCTTTAGGGGCCATTAAAAAATCAGTTAAGTGAGATCAATATGCTTGGTAAAAGCAAGGCCGATGCCCATCAAAGAAATATATCAAAAAAAAGGGAAAGGGGAGAACCTTTGGAAAAGAGAACAAAAACTGTCAAAATATGATGTCCTCAGTGGAGTAGTCATACTCCTACAAGGAGTTAAGTGGTGGACTCTTGAGGTCAATGGGGCATCTATCAAGAAGACAATCCATGGTGAAGAAAAGGCTGATGATAATCTCTAAATGCTCACCAACTCTCATCCCATTATACACATCTTTGAACTTGGCATATCCTTTTATTTCTCAACCTATGAACCCAACTTGCGTTATGTCCCTCACAAAGTCTCTTTAGATTAGGGCACTAAAATTAATGTAGGAATTCATATGATTATAAGATTCACTCGAAGAAGTGCGAGCAAGGTTGTTTATATGTTGTTTCACAAGGTTCTTAATTTGTAAACTTGGAGATAATTATTGCAAAAAATATTTCTTCATGGCCATCAAAATTTTCGTTTGCTGAACCGTTGACCAAGCTCACATTTATAGTCTTGGTAAAGACCTCTTAGATAGGTAATATCGTACTGCTTGTAAGAAAACTCGAACCCTTGTTGACAAGATGATGGCAAGATCGAGTGATTCAGATATTCCCGCATTAATGGTCGGGAAAAATGGCCCTTCTAAATGAGAGTGAATGGAAGGTCCTTTCAAACTAAAAGTCTCTCATTTAGCATTTTCAAAAAGTTCCACACTATGAGTGAAAACTGTTTTGATGATGATTCTTACTAGCGGAAATTTGGCGATAAAAGCGTGAAAAAGCCATTATGCATGGATCTCAATTGAGTTTTAAAAATGAATGAATGAGCATACCCAAGAACAGCTTTGATTCTCTATTTTGTTGTTGAATGCACATTTGCTCTAATCATATCTGACAGATGTGTTTTACTCAAAGATCAAATAGCTCCTCCAAAGGCTTGAGTTTGTCCGAATACTTTTAAATTTTCAAAATATCCAATGAGAATTCCATGCATCTATTCTCAAGACAATTCAAATACCTGATGAGAATTCCAAACATTTGTTTATCAAAACTTTCAATTATTTGATGTGAATTCTAGATTCTTGTTTAGAAACACAATGAGAGTTTCAGTTCCTAAAACTTTTGTAGTATTTGGTGAGAATTCCAAGTGCTTGAACTTTTAAATACCTAATGTGATTTCCAAGTATTTAGTAAATATTTTCAAATGTCTTATGCGAATTCCAGGTGTTTAGTAGATGTCTTCAAGTATTTGATGTGAACTCCAGATATTTGAACATTTATATACCTAATGAATTACAGGCGTTTATCTTTTAGAGCATTTGACGTAATCTCTAGGTGTTCAGTCTCTTTTGAAATTTGATGAAAATTCCAGATTCCTAAAGACTTTTCAAAAAAATCTTCAAATGTTCTTCAGGTCTCAAGGAAATCATTTCATATCCAAGAATGCTTTTTCAAATCTCAAGGTAAGTGATGATAGGTACATATTTTTCTTTGAATTAAAATGGGCACAGATGCATTTAAACCTACATTCCTATCAAGATCATTGCATTTGCATTGCATTTCTTTATTGCATGACCCTGCATTTCAAAAATGGGATAAGATTGATTGGAATCCATTCCTAATATAAAAAGTTGCCGCATGAGCATTCGCATATTCATTTTGCATTCATTGCATGGTCTAAATTTAGGTAATTTATCTTTGAAGGAAACTTATATGAGCTCACTTTCAAAGAGATGCAGCTATCAATACCTAAATTTTGACTATCCCACTTGTTCATCACATAAACATATTAAGCATTTCATAACATTGCATTTAAATTGTTTAAAAAATATTGAAAAATAGAAAATATCAGCTATAAAAAGTGGAGGGAAATTTTAATTTTTGAATGATGAAGTCATTTTTTAGTTGAGCCAATTTTAAAAAAAAAAATTTTAAATTTTGAATGATGGAGCCAGATTTTAGTTGAACTGATTTTAAAATGGATTTTAAATTTTGGAGCCATGTTTTAGTTGAGCCATTTCCTCTCTATGTGAAAGATCATCATTTGTTGAGTAATATGTGTTATAATCCGGGGAAATCTTCACTAAATAACAAACTATTTTTCCTCTGTAAATAGAGGGCAAAGAGGAGTACTCGGGGGGCTAGAAGGAGAGAAAAAGGTGTGTGGGAAGGGGACTCATGAAAGTGAGAAGAGAGAGGAGAAAAAGAACAGAGTGAGAAAGAGTAGAAGGGTAAACTAGAAAGAAGAGCGTGCTGAGTGGGTGGTCAGATGTCACCAGATTCTGCTCGCCAGCCGCCGTCCGCTGCAACGCTTCCTCTTTGAACCAGGTAGGCCTCCACCCAAGCAATGTATGCTCTATTTTTGGCTTGGTGATAGGTCGGAGCTTGTGGCCTAGATCCTCTTTGAAAGCTTCTGTATACACTTGTATGCTCCATCAGAAACCCAAGACCAAGTAGAGTCCCCACCGAATCTGGAATCTCCCGTTTCAGGTGTTCAGTAGTGTACACCAAGTGCTTGTGAAAATGCCTTAACGAAGTCTGAGCCCTGTAGTTTTGCTGTAGCTAATGATAGTTGTTCTTCATTATTTTTCGTTTTGAATGTGTTTAACCTGTCTCTGAGATTATTTTTATCGTTGCTCATGCACGCCGTGTTAATGTTTTCTTGAATCCATGTCTTGAATGAGTTTAGATATCGCCTTTCACAGATGCACGCCATGTGTTCGACTAAATGCATGAGTGAAATACTGAAACGAATGCCATTCGGTCAAGTTTAGTGCTCGTTTGTTCACATATTGTTGAAGCACGTCTGCTTTCTCGAGCTTTTTCTATGTTTTCTTGGATTTAATGATTTATTCATCAATCTTATCAAGTCACCGGAAAAGCCAAATCTTGTTGGAATGTTCTCTCCATGCCGGATAAGCCTATGGTTCGAAGTCATGTTGGGGGCTGCTTTTTCTCACATCAATACATTCAAGCTTGTTGGATTGTTGGTTTGCTAGGCTTAGAAGTTTAGGATCAATGAGTTTTTTTTAGTTCATTAAAATTATGTGGTCGCTAGAAAAGCACGCTAGAGAAGATGGACGCCGGTCATCAGGAGTGACCGACGGTCAAAGTTGGTTCTATGCCACCGTAGGTCGATGGTTGGTAGCTGGAGGTTGAGTGTGGCATCAATGGTCATTCGAGTTGATGAGCCTGAGTTGTAGGCATTTGGGGAAGAAGACGTCCGCAGATTTGAAAGAGTCCAACCTGGACCATTAGGGCTCGGATCAGTTGACTTGGGTCAGGCCTCTTGACCCTGTTCGAGTCCTTGAAAAAAATAAAAAGAATTTCAAAAATTCAGAAAATTCAAAAAAATTAGAAAAATTAGAAAATTCCAAAAAAAAAAAACCTAAAATTGGATAAGCTTTTAGGGTTTTGACAGTAAGATTCCTTGTTTTGTGTTGCATTTTTCTTTTAGTGACAATAGTATGATGCTTGTATACTTTCTTCTACCATTTTATGATTGATTGCGTATTTCAGTATTTTAAGTATTATTTTCCTGTTCTAGAATGATTAGGACAAGCCTTAGATTTTGGATGGATGGCCATGGTGTTAATTAGCACACAATTGAGTGAGATACCAAAAGGGCATTAGTCTTAGGATTAATGTAACTAAGTCCCCAAGTCTACAACCTCTAGTTTGTAGAAGTAAGTATCCTCTCATATTTTACTTAGATTTCTAATCAACCCTAATTGATTAACAGCAGCTCATAATTGAATAAAATTACATGTTTAAGTGAGCTAATTTCTAGTATCAAGTTGCAATTGGCAAGGTTTTGGAGAGTCCACACTAAATCTTCGGATTTGTTAATCCATTAGTCTTTCATTGATGGTTCACCTTCAAAAAGGTTGCAATAGCATCCCATATATTTCGGGTAGTTAAAGATATGAAAAATGTCACGTGGGATCATATGGGTGGAAATTGTTACTCTTGACTAACAATATCAACTCAAAATAGTAGCAATTCACTCAATATGTTCTTTTTCTAAATATTCATCATATAAAGGTGAAAAATATTTTTTTTAAAATCCTAAATATATTACATCAATATCTATTTGATCATAAACCTTTCAATTTAATCAATTCAATTATTAACTTTTTGCATTTATGTCAATCGAGACATCCAATCAATTTTAGCTAGAAATCGCTGACATAAACACTAATCATCTAAGGTGGCATAACGAGCACCGACATGAAATTTTTTAATTATTTTAAAATTTTAAAAAAAAATTATGATTTTTTTCTTTTTAATTTTTTTCCCTTCATTTTGCCAACGAGGGTCATCAACCACTAGCAAGGGCCATAGCCCTCACCTAAGCCCTCACTGGATCTAGGCCTTCACCTAGAATGACCGATGTCCACCTCTCCTGGTGGCAATGTTAGCGTTATTAACGAGAAAATAATAATAATAAAAAATAAAAAAATTATTAAAAAGTTCCACATCAACGTTAACCATGCCACATAAAATGACTAACATCCATGTTAGCGATTTCTTATCAAAATTGGTTGAATGGACTCAATTGATACAAATGCAAAAAGTTTAGGACTAAATAGAGGTACTCATTTTTTTTGTCAAAAAAAATTTCCAGTCATTGCCAAAATGATACATAAAAAGAAACATCAAAAGTCATAGTAATAAAGCAAGCCCATAGAGCTCCAAAACAAATAAAAAAACAGAAAACAAAGCATTTCACTAGAGCATGGTTGGTAGAGAAAATTGTAGGCTCGTCCTTCATATACAAATATGTAAGTACCTCCAAGCAAAAGAATCAACAGCCAATCACCAAACTACACACCTCCATTAGTGATAAGCACACACCAAGATCTCCATTTGTGATTATTGCTTTGCCTTTTAGCAGTGTAAGCCGAAATTCGGCATCCCCTACACCATCATCATACAAGGACAACATAAAAATGTTGAAAAAGCTTAGATCTGACATCTATGATAGCGAGCCTTGTAGCCACTGCAAAGTGCCAAAACTTTGAATGAAAACACATTGAACAAGCACAAATTTAATACCGAGGCTACTGCGAACCCCATTGAAATTGAAGGTGGAATACTTATTTATTAAAACTCTAAAATCTAGAATTAGATATGAGAGAAAAGCTCCCAAATATAAGATTGAGAGAGCAAATCTTTCAAATCTAAAATTAAATTGGGAGAGTAAGGAAAGAAACAAAATGAAATAAAAGGAAAAGGAACTAGGAGGGGAGGGAGAGATCTAGGTCAATTCCCTCCTCTTCATAAATGGAAGAGACGAAAAAAGGTTCAAAGAGAGAAAGGGAGAGAGGGTGTGGGAGAGAAACAGTCCAAGTGCTCATTTAAAGAAGAGCGCATAGAAATTCAAAATAAATTTGAAGATGCATCAAGAGCTCTCAACAAATATTGAGACTCTTGATTTTCCGAAGAATTCAAAGAATTTGAAGAAAATAAAGAAAGTGAAGAATTTGAAGATATTCGAAGAACATAAAGACAAGTTTTCATCAAGGTTCATCGAATTTCTACCAGATCAAGTTCCAGAGCCCCAGAGACTTTAAGTATTCAAGTTTTTTTCCATCGTTTGATTCGAAGTCAACCGCAAAAGCACTCAAATTAATGTTTCTATGAAGGAAGGAATCAGAGTTACTTGAGATTCAAGCTCAAAAATTAGAGATTATATGCACTTCTCTGGTACTAATAAAACTAGGCACAAATTTTGTGATCCAAAACTTCAGACTCGAAATTTATTCGTGTGTATGTACCTCACTTACAAAAGGTTCGAGTTTCATTCCCATTTTTCCGCGAGTCATTGTCCAAAAATACAGAGATAAGAAACATTTGTAAGGCTGTACATTCAAACAATGAGGACTAACAAAATGTCGAATGCTGCTTTTGCGTATCCCCTCATAAACATTTCCATACGTGGGAATCAAAAGATCCATCAAACTTATGTTGTTCCATGAAGCCACAACATGCTCTTATATAGAAAGTATTGTGACAAAATACAAGTGGACAACGAAATTTTCAAGGAATATAACCGTCACGCCATACTCTTTGGTAGCTCATCAAGTTTTTTTTTGGATCATGTTTATCAACTCAAAAAGTAGCCCTTTTGCATAATTGAATGTGTTCAGGCCTTATGAGGTGAGGAATAATAAGTAGCACCCGGCATGTGGAGTCACAGTGCATATAATTTAATAGATCATTTGGATCTCACAGGAGACCCAGAAGATCCAACGGATCCCTGCTTGAAGTGTAGACAATAATGTCTCGTTATGTGGAAGTGAATGGACAGGAGGACACAATTGAACATTAGTGCAATCTGGAAAGAGACTTGTAGACATGAATGGACAAGTCTAATTGGATTCATGCACCACAACCCTGACGGCAATAAATAATTGCTACGCTTGGCCCGACTAATCAAAGGAGACCACGACCGATTTGGTTGGACAGGAGCTCATGTCGTCGATGCAGTTGGAACTTTGCAGCTCGTGGCAACATCGTGGATTTTTTGTTTTTCCATTCTTTCTTTCATTTTAGTGTCTTGATTATACCTCTTATATAACACTTCGATTGGTGATGTCAGGCCATGTCACTTCATGGCAATAATGGACGACAAGGGATCACACGACCTCGGAGAGGAGTGGAGCCATGATTTCGTGATTGTTCTCTATGAGAGAGAGAGAGAGAGAGAGAGAGAGAGAGAGAGAGAGAGAGAGAGAGAATTGATTATGATGATGATGACTGAGCTGCGTGATGATGGTAGTGATTGAACTCCTTGTGTCTTCTTTTACTAAATCAACTTTCATTCGAGATGATAAGACGACTGAGATACTTGATGATGGCGGTGATTGAGCTCCGTTTGTCTTCTCGTCCGAGTTAGCCATCCGAGAGAGAGTGAGAGAGACACCACGACGATCACCACCAACTCTGGATGGCTTGATGCTGTTGGTGATTGAGCTCTTTTTGTCTTCTCTTCTTAAGAAAAGGTGTATTCTCCTTGCACCAAAGATCACAAGTCACGGCGAAAAAATATATAAAAAAATCCTTCACTTATTTTATTTATGCTAATTTAATTTTAAAATTTTTAATGGTATTAATTTAGACTTAAATTTTTTAACCTAGTGTCAACTTAGTCCTTCGAGCTAATTTTGACCAAATAATACCAATATGGACACCGAACAGTCTGCATGATATGATCAGCAACTTTTAATAATTTTTTTCATTTATTTATTTATTTTTCTTTTGTTTTCCTTTTCTCTCTTTTTTTTCTTTTTTTTTTCCTTGCCCTTCCTTTAGAGGCGAGAGCCAATAAGGCTCACCTTGCTGAGGCTACCCTCATAGCCTCTAGCAAAGGCTTGAGCCTCGTTAGTGGTTGGGCAAGGCACAACCTTGCTAAATCTGGTGGGGCGACCTTGGCCAGCCATCGACGAGGTCCGACAATCAATTAGAGAAAGGGAAGGAGAAAAAAATAAAAAATAAATTTAAAAATTATTAAAGTATTATCAAAAGTTGTTCGCACTAGCACTGGCCATAGTATGTAGGTCGGCTAGCGTCCATGTCGGCAATATCCAGCCAAAATTAGCCAAAATGACTAAATTAGCTCTAGGTTGAATGGTTTACAACTAAATTGGTATAATTAAAATGTTTATGACTAAATTAACATCAATGCAATAGGTTTAAGAATTTTCTTACACTTTTTCTCAAGTTATAATAGAGCCGTCATATAAAATTAATCCAAATCAAAAGTGGGTAATGTTGATGCACTTATAATCTACCCATCCTAGACATCGTAAGATGGATATTCCTCCGATCAGAGTTTGAGGAAAATATGGATCACTAGAAAATACATGTTTCAATGCATTCTTGCATTGTGATTGATATGTTTCATCAGATTATTTATTAGATAAAGAAGAATAAAATAGATATAAAACAGTAGAACGGCTCTAAAAGTTTGATACATTGAACTTGACACATCTTACAATATATTCTACCAAATCTTTTTCATTCTAGCACAAAATACAAGCCCGCTGATACGCGAAAGATCGATACCAAGTTAAAATTAGAGCCACATGATGCAATTACATGGTGCAGCTGCTTATATGGATCATGCCCGAGGTTTTTGCGACCTCTTTATTAGATTAGATTAAATTCAAATGAGACCAAAGTTGGTGTGCCCCACAAAATAAAATAAAATAAAATAAAATAAAAAAAACACAGGCCATTTTTGGTAAAAGAAAAGTGGTCCAATATTTTTAAAAAAGAATTTGAAAACAACATTGGAAAAATGCCATCCGTCGACCTCTACTTTGTATTTTTCGAATTTTGAAAATGACGAATAGTATTTAGTTTCACAAACATCGAAAGTCAAGTGAGGCCAAAAGTAATATTCAGGGGTATGGAATGGACTAGGCACAAAAATCAAGCCAGGCTATCATTAAAAAAAGAATTTGAAGGTTCTTTTTGCAATTATTTGTCGGGCAGTGTAGAAACTGCTCTTGTGCTGGAGAATGCCTAAAATTTTTTGCAGATTTCTATTTTCTATCCACAGAATATAAAAGAGTTTAAAAGATAAAAAAAATTACGCAAAGTAAAGTATAGTTTTTCGGCTTCGTCCAATTGACCTATGTCTACTTTTTCGGTTCGAACAATCCAAGAACGCTGGAATCTATCGTATGATTTTATAGACGTTCATGTATAGAACTTGCTGCTTCCGCATCGAAGCTTTTGCTCTACCTTCTACAGAAATAAGCTCTTCTCACCATGCTCAAGCACTAAGAAAAAGCTCACACACCCATGTCGAAGAGAATACAATCTAAAATCACTCCGTTTTAAGCGTAGGGAGAGTTGTTTGGTAGCTGCTTTTAAGCTGACAAAGCCCTCCAAGCTTGATTTAACCGTCGGAAACTCCATTGACTGAATCATGGAAAAATGTCATTGACCTTTTACCTTCCATTTCCATAGCCGACGGGATGATTAATACATTTCAGACCATAAATTAGATGACTATATAAGCTTTTAACTGTATCGGACATGAGTATGTCATTAAAAGGCTTCATCTAAATTCTAAAATGTAAAATTCGAAGGTATTCCTTCCCCGATCAAGAAAACAAAGATAGACTAAGGAATTAGTACGCCTCCTAGACAAGGAATGTAAACTTTGCTGTATCCTGCAATTTAGAGGGATGTCTGAGGATCTAGTTGGCCAGTATAGTAGCCACCCTCGCTAATGAAGGTATAGATGATAGGATGATTAATACCTTTCAGACCACAAATTAGGTGACTATATAAGCTTTTAACTATACAATGAGATAACACAACCTCGTACTCGAAGAAGATGAAATCATACTAGTTTCAGAAAAACAAGCTATAACGACAATACTTGATAATTCATCATGTCAACATCGAACTGAAATCTACACGAAAGCTTCTAGACTTGGGATTGATTCTCCACCTTGAGATTCATTGTTTGTTTGAAGTGATCTTAACCTTCAGATCGTCGATGAAATCATTCAAGTTCTTCTCCGATGACCCACTGGGACCCAATGCATTATCAAGAGCCTTCCTCACCTCTCTCACCTTCTTCCTCAGCTCATCGGCTGATCCACCGGTCATCAACCGCCTAATCTTCCGACCAACCTCCTCTCTTGCAACCGACTCCTTGTCCCTCAGGTTGACCCCGATTCCCCAGTCGTCGACAACCAATTTCCGATTCGTGAATTGGTCGGTCAACAGGGGGAAGCACAACATCGGAATGCAGCACCATATGCTCTCCAATATCGAATTCCACCCGCAGTGGGTCAAGAAACCCCCGATGGACGAGTGCGACAGTACTTCAATTTGGCAACACCATGGTACGACGAATCCGTTGCCCTTGATCTGGTCCCTGAACCCGGGAGGCAACGGCTCAGATTCGTCCGAGCTCACTATATCGGGACGAAGCACCCAAATGAAGCTCACTTCGCTGAGCAAAAGCCCATAAGCTATCTCCCAAATGTCTTGCTTACTAGCATGAGCGTAGCTGCCAAATGAGATGTACAAAACCGACCCACTTGGCCTGGCGCTGAGCCACTTGGTGCAATCCGACTCGGACCACAGGCTCGTGGCCACAGGGCTCTTGGCGAACCCAGTCGGGAATATGGGGCCGATAGCATAAACCGGTTGTTTCTTCTGGAGGGCCGATAGGGTATCCGGTTCAAGCTCTTGGACCGTGTTACAAATGATCACGTCTGCCTTCTTCACTTCCTCGAAGGCCTTGAATATAATCCGGTGGACCACTGTCGACGAATCGGTGGCTTGGAGGTACGATGCTAAGTCCTTCCGTTGGATCGACCGGACACCCGGCACATAATTGATGGCGTCTTCACGATTATCTGATGATCAAATCTGATTATTTTGACCAGACAGAAATGCTAGTGTCTGGAGGTGGAACCCTACTACCTCATTTCTCTACTTTGACTTGCAAGTTGGAAAGAAGAAAAACAGAGAGAATTAAGTGCACGTACATAAAAGGGCTTGTCGTGTGTGTGCATATGGCTAGATTTCACCCCAAAATTCTTTCAATTTCGATTCATTTCCTTTCAAATTATCATGTACTCACCACTTGTAGAACTATATCCAGAAATTCATGAATAGACTTTTTTTGGGTGGGATAATATGTCCAGAAATTACTCATTAATTCAATTGATGTAAATAATTTATAAGTGGTCATGTCTACGTCAGTACAAGTCTAGAAGAGGATATTTCCATATTGATGAATTAATATAAACAAAATAAGTATTAATGTAAATGGCAAGAGAGTTTGTTCATCTTTATGATATGCGATTCAAGCCTTATTGAGAGCATTTTAAGAATAAAATCCCGAATGCACCAATCAACATGAAGAGTGTGCCCTTGATATTCTCCAAGAAGATAAATTAATCCAGGTGCACGAAAGTCAAGTCAAATACCACCTGACCATTATAGCCTTGTACCAAAATAGTATTTAAGTTAGTATGTACCTGGAGCACCAAAATGGCCGCTAATGCGTAGAAGGTCCAAATGATAATAAAGAGTGAGCACCAAAGCTGGTTCGGTCCAAAAGGAGATGTTGACAAGATTATACTTATCGCAGATCATTGAAGACCACACATAGAAGATGTCAGCTATCAAGCAATTCACTGGCGGCTCCGATGAGGCCAGTTTCCCGACGAATTCATCCACGTGAGCTGACATCACGTGTAGGAGACCCTCCATGAACTGGTCGTGGTGGAGCGACCGGTCGAACCCTAGGGGAAAGCCATCGCTGACCGTCATGTAGCGTATGTCGAGGCCGGATTTCCGGGCTCCCGCAAAGATGTCCTCAGCTTCGGGGCCGTGGTTGTGATGGTGGGATTTGGTTATCTGGTGGTGAACGAATTGTGTGTTGACGAAGGTGATGGTGAAGCCCTTCGATGCAAGCTTCATGGCGAGATGGACAGAAGGGATGACATGGCCTTGGAGAGGGTAGGCAATCATGAGGGCATGAGGCTTTTGGTGATTGTTCTCCATTTTCTACTTCTCTGTAGAGAGACAGAGAGACAGACAGACAGACAGAGAGGATGTGTTGATGATGCAAAGCTGAGAAGTGAGGGATGAGCTGAGGGTTGTACATGTATATATGAAGATGGAATGCTGTGGACCATTTACAGATTAGAACAAGATGTGACCTTAGAAGTCAGGAGCTAATAACATTATGTTTCTTCTGACTATGTCAAATCTACGTGTATATCCTTTAAAGCAGGACGTGCACTAAACTCTACTAGAAGATACATTTGTTTTTCTTTCAATGATTGATTTTGTCCATTGTATTATTCATAGAATACTAAGTTTTTGGGCCAAGAGATAAGGACGTACGGTTTCTTTTTTATAGTTTCAGAGTCTCACTGAGATGGGTGAGTTCTGCGCATGCCTATCCTCTGCACCTCTTCCTCTTTGTTGTTTTCCTCTTTTTGGGCCGACCTCATCTTCCTACTTCTTGAGGAGCCCATGAATTCTCAAGTACTTAATACTTTTTCGGTTCAATTGAGAATGAGAGACTTCCGTTTAACATATGGATAAATACCGGTAATGCCGCATTAACGTCCTTAGATAACAGTTCAATATTTTCACGGCTTATTTCGAAAAAATACTTGATCCATCTCTCTCTCTCTCTATCTCTCTGTTGTCCGTCGGCCTCCAATCTTCGCTGCCATGGCTCCATCAGCAACAGCACCATTTGGCCGCCAACCACTGAACAACCACAGATAGACTGCACCCCCGACACCTTGACCGCTAACCACCAAATATCAGCCACAGATAAACGCCGTGGCACCTCAATTGGCAGCCATGGCTGCAACTAGGAGCTCAAGCGGCCATGGCAGCTGTGAGCTCAGGCTCGAGTAACCATCGCGCCGCGTAGGGCTTGAGCCGAAACAAGATGCTGATTTTTACAATCATTCCTTTCAGTGGCCACCACGGCCGCAAGCACCGAGCTTGCTGAGGATTTGTTATTTTCGCAAAAGAAAGGTGACCATATATGGTCCAAGAGGATTCTATTTCAAATGAGACATTTGGTTTAGTCATGACTCATCTTAGGGTTAGTTGTGTCAATGAAAGCCTAAATTTTGAGAAATTATCTAGGGTGCATGACCTCAAATCAAAGGTGATGCACTATAAATTTGAGGGGATTTGAGGTCGCACACGTCAGGTCCAAGGCTGCACGTTTATATCGAGGTCCACAATAACAGACACGGTCCAAATGGAGGCTACACCAATCATGGGCTCGACGACAATCGAACTGGGTGCTTCCACGGTGGAGATGGGAGTCCCTTGCCTAACTCCCTAACTCCACAGAAGCTGGTCCTAGGTCTCTCAAGGCCGGGTCAGGGACCCGATGCACATGCCTAACTCCCTAGTAGCCATGCTTGGGATCTCAATGCCTGTGCTCGGGTCCCGGCACCCATGCTTGGATACCTGGCTCCCCGCACAAGTCATTGGCTTCCAAGCCTAGTTTTACAAAGGGTAGGCTTTGACTGCTCAAGACCAGACTCAAGCCGATATGCCCGGGCTGGAGTCCTCGGTAGGTGGGTTATCCATAATATCACATGTATAGTGTCTATCTCTTTAGAAAATAAAATCAAGTTTCATTTTCAAACGATAGAAGATAATTTCCAGTTCATTTTTAGATTTTAGTTGAACGTAAAAAAAAATATTATAATTTTTTTTGGAGAATGATTTGTTGTCAAATATTCAGCAAGACAAATGAAGCCTAATTAATGACAAAAAAAAAAAAAAAAAAAAAAAAAACGAAGCCTAAGAGTTACTCGAGGACCAGCCGTAGTGGATGGGAGGACGGAAGTTTTCTCTTATATGCATTAGAAGAAAATACAACTATTATGACTTATCTCCATGTCTTGATTATGAAAGGTTAGGTGCAACTAATACCGGAAAAAGCGAGGGGCCCAAATCCTAAGGAGGCCAAAATCCAACATAGGATTAAATTGAAAAAAGAAAAGGAAAAAAGCTCATGAAAATTAGTAACCATAGTAAATTAGGAAAGATTATTGAATGGTAAATAGATCGTGAAGATTAGAGTATTGATCGTGTGGGCTTCACAATGAGACCCATGTAATTAATGATTTCAATTGGTCCATGTAGTCTATATATGATGCGCTAACTTGCCATAAATTAGTGTTCAACTCATGGTATTGACTTTTAATGAGTAATCTGTGAACTTATCTGTGATTTAAGCATGCAACATAGATATGATTTTCCCATCGAGTTGCAAATAACTGATATCTTACCTACTCAATCAAATGTGAGGTTAAAAACAATACAAGTGCCATAACACTCCACTTGAATATCATAACTTCTTCTTTTCAAACACTTGGATGGTACATCAATAATAAGTTGATTTAAGTTTTATCAGCGATTTATGTGATCGAAAAATCTGATGTTATATAAATTCATTATAAATTGATCAACCTGGCTCGCTGAAGAAATCTAATCAGCAAAAACCAAGAAACAACATGGTTTTGGCCTTATCAGGAGAAAGGGAAAAAGAGAGAGAGAGACAGAGAGAGACAGAGAGAGAGAGAACGTGCAGTCAATAGAGAGGCCATGGAAGAATTAGAGCACCAGAGCAGCCATGGAAGCCCAAATGTTTGCCGTTGTGCATTCGTCTCCCTGTGGAATACCATTCTTTCTCATTGTTTATAAAGGAAGCACTTGGCCAAAAGCTCCTCTCTCTCTCTTTTCTGAAAACTTCCCCTTTTATACAGAAGCCCCATTCCCAAATCGTTGAAAACCCAAGTTCTCTTGATTTTGGGGAAAATTACCTTATGAATCCTTGGGGGCTATAGACAAAAGAAGGGGAAAACAATAGTTTTGCTCTTTTGCTCAAAACTCCTCTTTTACTGTGTGAATCTAATTTCTAAAATTGAACAACTGATCGAATAGAGGAGTATGACCTCGGTACTACTTGTTTGTCTACTGCTTCATCTTCTCACTCAAAGGGAAATCGAATAATGAGTTTTGGCCAAATGTCTATGATTGCACACGACGAAGCCAAATGAGTTGGGGACTCGGATTGCCTTTGGACTTGTTAGATTTTGTGGAGTCACAACCAATTATTTTAAAAACTTTAGCTATTAGATAAACACATGATTTACTATTTAAATATTTCAACGCTCCCTCTCATGCTCAATCTAATCTTTTGTCTAATACTAAGAGTGAAAATTTAATTGGGAAAGTAAATGGAGTCTGGAAAAATTGGAACTCAGGATTTTCAGCTCTCATACCATGTTAGATTTTGTAGAACGATAACCAACTATTCAAAAAACTTAAACTATTAGATAAATGCGTAATTTATTATTTAAATATTCTAATAGGATCAATTGTGAAAGGTGCAGAACTTGGCAAAGTCAACTCGCTCTAACACTACCATGGCCATTCCATCACCATCACAAAAGAAGTAGAAGTATGGTGAGAGAGAGAGAGGAAAGAGAGAGAGCTATTTGCTCTGGTTTCCTCTTCATTCGATGTCTCTTGTGAAGAAGATGAACATGAAAACAAGAAGGAGAAAAGAAGGTATGACATGTCAGACTCTAATGCACTTGCCTGCGGTAGGGCAAGTGTATTTTGAGTGATGTTGAAGGAAATATAGATAGATCATGTAAAGATAGATGTTGATAGACAAGCGTAAATAAAAGATAGAATACAAATACAACAAAGACCTAAAGGACGCACCACAAGCGCAGGAAAATAATCATGATCAACGAAATTCACCACCAAGGCTTAAAGAATGAACCACTACCAAGGATAAGGGACTTCAAGATAGAGTAGCTCACTACCAAAGCCTAAAAGACGAATCACCAATTGTGGATAAAAGGTTTCTTGATTTACCACCATGGAGTAATCTACTCTCCGAGGGTAAAGAAATCAAAATATGAGTAATTTACTCTTCAAAAATAATCACTCACATTGAGGGAAATTTCATATATTCATATGCTCAAATCGTTGTCTCCTTTACAATGAGATTACATCTCTATTTATAGAGATATTGCTAAACAAAAGCAAAGACTTTTCGAACTCACGAACAAATTATCAGGGAACCCACCTAATAATGACTCTTAAGCACAATAAAGATCCATAAAAATTACGAATAAAGAGACTTAGATGCATGCATCTAATTATTAGATGTATTGAAATTTGATAAGATTTTCTAAATTTGTGCACCAGCTTTGAAAGCCGAACGGCCATTGTAGAAGGTTGTTGAACAGTAGTAGAAATTGACCAAAGTAGCCTCCCATCATTAGGTTGTCGTTGGGGAGTCTAGCAATCAATAACAAGCCTCATAAGTCGACTGCAATGTCCCATAATCAGCAACTTTATCCTTAAACCCACATAATTAAATTGCGGTAGAAATTAGCTTTCGCTTGCATGAATAGCAAGGTGGTTGGTTCAATCGATGAAATTAGAGTCGAGCTAGTGGATTGATCAATAAGATCCAATGCTCCCACATCAAACTCAAATTTTGGACTTAAAATTTATTTTAAAAAGTTATGTAAGAAGAACCATCAGAATAAGGACTCAAATGAATGATTTTTTGCCTGAGTTACTTAAGTGATAAAAAAAATTATAATATTGAAGTGAGTATTGTACAAAATTTATAACATTTATTCTCAGTCCACCAAACTTGGACTCCCATCATTCCAACCTGGTCCAAAAGCTTAGTAAAGTTTACTCAAGGGATCTTCTAATGGTTGAAAATCAAGAGTGTCCATATTTCATGTGAAATTTCTTATTTCTATGAACCAATAAGAAGTTAAAAACTCGAATTAGATGAAGTTTCGACCATCTAATAAAAATAAGTATCGCATAAGTTGGCGAAAGGACGATCACTTATCTCTCTCCCTTAATCCATTGCAACGCAAGAGTGCTTTGGCAATAATTCTTGACATCAAAGACGGATTCCTCATTGCTGCCTTTAACATTCACAAAGGGGCAATGGCGACGCCCCCATTACTTCAAAAAAGCATCCACCAAATCATGGTCTCTAAAGTTTTGTCTGTTGGTATTGCAAATTTGCTTGAAACAGTTCATATTCTTTTGCTACACCAGTTACAGGAATATGAAACTAAGTAAATCTAACAAATGTCCACATTCGTTGAGATTAACAATGTACAGAGAAAGTCCCCAAAAAAATATATTAATAGCTAGATACAGAGGTCACGAACATTCGCTCATGTCTATTTTTGTACATCCGAGCGAGTCATCTGTGAGGAAACTTTCTGCACATCGCTGAACTTTTCAAGACTTGCATCAGTACCTCGAGTCGGTTAATTGGGAAGACAACTAAATACGGGTACAGTTTATTCCCCTCGTGCCACTCCGTGATACATCCAGGTAAAATGTCAGTGTAACCACAAAGCTTAGGCGTTTCTCAAGCTTCAACTGTAGATCCCGATTCTTTCTTGTCCATTCCAAAGAAAGAGCAATTCTGAAATGCATCCAAACTGCTAGCCATCAGACGGTTCAAGCTACTGAGACTGTCACTTAAAATTAGATCTTCTGCATGGTACTTTGAAGATGGTAGTTCCAAATCCAAAGGTCCTAACGAGTCAGGCTGCAATGGGATAAATGGAATTTTAGTTAAACTAAAGAGAGCCTCTCAATGCTACTAGAGACCATAAGAAAAGATTCTGTGTACTGAAACGTCATATCCATGAGCAAAATGACATTATGTATCAGTACAATTTCCTTTTCTACACAATATGGCGATCTTGGAACTCCAGAAATAAAAGGAAAAAGAAAAAAAGTAAATAAAAGCTGGTAGGGGTTTATGCATCTCTGAGAGAGAGAGAGAGAGTATACCCAATAAATATCTGTCAGCCCAAAACCATCCTTCGCTGTATTCTCCACAGTATGTTGATCTTGTGGCTGATACTCATCCATAGGGTCGGCAGGATCAATATCATAAGAAGCTTTTTCAGCTCGCCGTAATTCCTGCAAGCAAATATGATGAGTAATACAGCAATCCTTTTTCTTTATATTTTTTCCATTGGAGAGAGAAACATCAATATTCACTTTAGGAAGTAGAAGTCCTCTTAATAGATCCCAAAAGTATTACCTCAACAGAGCCGTCCAAGCCTACAGGACCTGTTCTTATCCGCACACTGGCTTCAGTTTGAGTGGCAGACATAGAAGTGGCCTCCTTACCAACAGCAGCATTCTTTTGGAATGAGAAGGCATCACAAGTTTCTTCAGCATCCCAAATGGATGTTGCATGGGACGATAAGATCGACTCAGATCCCATCTTGTTTTCATATCTAGAAATATGAGCAGCTATAGCAGCATCAAAAGAATCACAGCTAAATGATATCTGTGGCATGCACTGAGGACTTTTGGCAGCTACCCCTTCATCGTCAGAGTTATCTTGCAAGTCATAAGATGCCTCGAGTAAATCTCCTATGCTTATATTGGTGAGGCTATCAGCCCACTCACAAGCTGACACTGATATATTGTTGCCGGATCTCAGTTCGTCCTGCCAAGTTTACATGGATTAGTTCACTCAAAACATGCACACAAATTGCAAATTCCAACAGCACAGTACTATGGTCGGATAAAATAAATAGATTGTGTTAGAATGATCTAACAGTATGGAATGTATATAGATCTGTGACAAATCAAAAGAGGTATTCAACTTACTAAGACAAACATTGAGAATCCGACACAAAATTCTCTCATATCAGAGGAGTGGACAGTGCTTCTACACTTAAACTAGGGCCAAATACACCAACACTATCCCATCTGTGCATGCAGTCCTCTATATATTGGTGACAGAACGTTAAATGTGAGCGAGAAAGGAAAGGAAAGGAAAGAATCAACCTAGCAGGACCCCAAAAAATAGAAATAAGAGGACGAAATTGAGTGCATCAGCCCAAGTTAGGCAAAAACTCAAACTTCAAATGTGCAAGGTTTCCAACCAAGAACTTTCCTACTGCATAATGCAATGAGGTTGATGTGGATATTTGCACTAGGAGAAGGCCACTTTGCTATACTAAAATTGATGAACTAGGCCTCATTTTATACCAGCCCATGATATATATGAGTTGTAGCTATATTAGACAAATGCCGATAAACACATAGGGGCACTAAATACGAAGCTCAAAATTGCTAGAAGCATCTCATATAACAGATAGCATAGGAACATGGAAGATTTATTACCCCATCATTCAATTGTCTCATAATCCCACCATCTGTCTCATTTGCATAGCACATTGCATCAGTACGAGAAGCAGATGGTTTAGTAAGATCGCTCTTTGAACCCACAGCAATATAACCACTTCCCTCTTCAGACACAATAGCGGGACATGCAAGACCACTGGTAGCACTCACTGAAGGCAGTTGATCCTCATAGGTATGTCCGACCTTCTCAGACTGATGATTAGCTGATGGAGGGGTTTGTTCAGAATCCACTGTGCTGTTACACTCCATAACAGACTCCCGGGGGAGGCACGGTGCTTGACGTTCTTGAACTGTTATTGCAGTTAACTCATCCTTGGAAAACCAGCCATACCTTCAAGCAGTACCATATGTTAACCACAAGTAGAAAAATAATGTGAACTAGCATCTTGCAATCAAATTTAGGGGAAGGACCTTAAGCGGAAAACCGGGGGATTCTCCAAAACTGTGTAAATATCTGCTGCACTCATGGTGGTGTCCTGGGTCCATCTCTGAGAACCAACCAATTTCTCCCTTTCAACACCATATGGACAAAGCATTAGCTCTCCACATGCTACACTCGAACTACCCCATTTGCGATTCAGATGCTCCATGACTGATGATATTTTTTTACGATTACTGAGAGTGAGCTCAAGGAAGGGATTATGATTATCCTACAAACATAAAAATACATTTTTATCAAACATCTAGAGGAACAGATAATATCAGACAAGTTAACAAAGATTGCAAGGATACAAACCTTCTCCAAGCTTCTTCTTGTAGCATCATCGATTGGAAATAATTGAAGTTTTAGTTTCATAGAAGCTTGTAAACTGCTCTCTACAAATTGGTTCTTCGAGAAACAAGGAAGAGATGGAATGTCTTCTCCAGTATTATCAGGACCATTTTGCTCTAGTAGAAGACACAGAACCAGAGTCAGAAAATGAGGTCTTCTTCTTTGATTAATATTCTGTTGAGTGAATTAATCAGGAGTAACTCACTTGGAATACACTGGTCATTTTCAACCTCATTAGTAACAGCACTTCGTTCCAAATGCTCTGCAGCATCAGCAACCAATGAAACCCCAGCTATGGCAGCCTTTTCCCACTTTTTATATGCAGCAGACGAGATAGAACCACCTGAAATTAGTAGCAAAAATCAGCATGTTTTCAGTTAGGCACTGAAGAAACTTCAATGGACTGATCAAACTTGTCAAAAAAGAATGCTGCACTATTATTTTGGCAAGAATTACTCTCAAGCTAATCCTCATCAGCATTTTCATTGTCCGAAAAATACAAGGACTCTAAGGGTCAAATGAATGTGATTGCTAACACTAATTTGTCCAGGAACCAACTTTGTCGTGTATCTAATTTTGTTTTACCTGATGATATCAAATTCAACGGAAGCAACTAGTCGACCAGTTGAAACTAGCCTGACAGGTTTTCAGATATTCTTGGTTTTGTAAACACAGGTCAGATCTGCCAAATTCAAGCCATCCATGAAGTTGCTGGCAACATGGATTGCCAACTCAGTAGCACCTGAGGGCATTTGACACAAGCATCGCCCACCATAGCACTACAACTTATAGCAGAAGGCTTGAAGATGGCATCTCAAAGAATTTTATATGTATTGAAAAATAGCTGTCAAACTCCAAATTCATGAATTTGTCACTTATAGTGCCATAATAACACTCAAAAAAACAGAATAGAGTCAAAGAGAGCACAATATAGGACCGAAACTTGCCCCGAATCAACTAGATTTAGGAAGCATAAATGTTAAAGGAGCTAAGTATGGGATCATACATGTAGAACTAATCTTAATGGATAAGAATTATAATCCATGAACTAGATTGACAAGCCAGCACATAAATGAGTAAATAAGAGCTAGTCATCTAAATGGTCATTCTGCCCAAAAATACAGATGCAATTAAAACATGAGTCAACATATTTTACAACTGAATGCATTTAAAACATGATAGGCAACATATTATGCAAATAAATGCTTATTCTCCAATAAGAGCCAGATATAATGGAAGAACAAAGACGCATACCCGGTTTTCGTCGCTGTCTTGCTGGCTTCATTGTTGTGGATTCTACTTTGCCATTGCCACGGTGGACACCAACATTCAAGGGGCGCTTCAATGGTGGCTTTCCAGATCCTAATTTCTGTATATTCTGACTGTCAACTAAAACCAGTCTGACTGCACGATTGTCATGTCCAGATGTTCGACCATGACTTGAAATAGTGCTCGGAGAAGAACAATTCTCTCCTTGAGATCTTTTCCTCACATTCTTCTTCCTGTCTTTCAGCAGTTGATGTTCCTACCAAGGAAAATCATATACATCCAGTAAGCACATGAAGAAACCTTTCAAACTCATATTAAGTTAAGAGACACAATGAACAAGAAATATCCAGAAGTAACTAACCAAGGCTTCTATAAATATCTTGAACCTCCGGGGCTTCAAGTGAAGCTTCGATGCTTTACAGCTATATTTCTCCAGCAAAGACCACCTATTTAAACAAATCACAAGGTTAATTTCATGAATCAACTCATCATCAATACCATTTTAATTACAGCAGATATATAGAATACACAAGTTAATTATCATGAATGCAAATGACATAGTAGAAGCAGACACCAGTACCCTTCAGCCATATATGCTCAAGAAAAGATTTTCTAATGTACATGCAGGCCCCCAGGGAACTAATGGCTAATGGAACTGAAGTTACCCAAGAACATTATAACCGACAATCCAAGCAAGGATTAAACTCCCCATCCTTTCCCTCTTGAAAAGGTCATTTCTTGGAAAAGATTTGTGAAATTATTATATTATGGACTGCTTCCCAGCTAGCATCTTAAGAAACTGATCCACATTCAAAAAGATATCATGGAATGGTCATAAACATACATCTCATCGCTATTCACAGACTCATGGTAAAAGTCTCCATTGAAAAGCAAGGAACAGATAGCAGTTTAAGTTTACCATCTAAGCATTGCAGCATTAGTATCCTTCGAGTTCTTGGCATCAAGACACAATCCTGGACCCAGTAGTTTGTTCATTCGCCTTACAAGGCGATAATAATAATGTCTGACCTGCATAAAGAAAAAGAAAAGGATATATTATCTAAATACTACCGGAGATAGTAACACTTTTCATATGTCCAACATAGTCAGAATTAATTAGACAAGCATGTACCTGATCCTTGTTTTTACTTTGCACACGGCAAGTGATTTTCTCAAAATTCTGCACATGATAGATTAATGTAACAAGGAGAGCAAAAATTAGAAAAATAGGAAAAAAAAATCATGTTCTAAAAGGTACAGACTGCAAAATACCTTTCCAAATTGACGCAATGCAGCAAAGAAACTTTCCTCCTCTTGACGTGTCCAAGCAGCCCATTGCCGTGTAGGTCTTTTTGCTGCACAGACAGTAGGGACCATCAGTAAGGGGAGAACTTCCTGCTTTTTATTAGGCAGGATTGTTTCAAAATTACAACAATGAACAATAAGTACAGTCAAGCATACCAGGTTGCTGCATCGGGACAGGATCCATGGTGGAAGCTGTTAGACCTGCGCCTGCATCCTGAGTTACATGACTCTCTGGATGAAGGTTGGTCTCAGAGTCTAAGGGAATTTGCACCTCCGACTGCATGATTAAGTCATCAAAAGAAAGATTTAATTCTCTTCAGCTTCCATCTACGCTCTCAGGATGCTTTATTGGCCCTTCGACTAGTGAAGAGTTTAAACTCAACAGCTCTATACAACCAGCTATAAAAGAAGCTCAGCACTAACAGATCGCAGGAGATCACTGAGACAAAACAAAGAACAACAAAATAAGATTCCAAGGAACTCAAAAGTCATGCATACCAAACAAGTGAAAGGACAATTTTCAGTTGCACAATCACCTCCCCGATGTTTCTCCTTCCAAGTCGATTCAGGCCAAGGAAAAATAAAAAGACGAGATCGTGACAAATTAAAATTAGGCATAATTTCGCCTTTCTGGCAGTCCTCACGGATGAATGAATCCCCTAATGCTAACACACCACAAATTTCATCAGCTGAGCATTTCTTTATTCATATTCTTCCTCTCCATAGCCGCTAGGGACAAGATTCTTTTACCAATCTATCTAGTTAGCTCCACTTCGATCATTAGTTCAATTCGAAAGCATATTTTAAAACAGCTTCAAGAAAATGCTGCAGAGATCAAAAGATCCAGTAGATCAAGTTACTCTGTCAATCTTAGGTTTCTCCTCCTTTCCTAGTATCCCCCGGATGCAGTTTTCTTCAGACACTCCTCAAACACATTAGAGTTCTAGCTATGAATTTTAAAAACCTAAGAAACGCTCAAACCATTTTGATGGCGAGTCAATGATCTTAGGAACGCAGTAACTTCCATTAGCCCCAATTTCAACCCATGCTAAACGAAACCCTAATTACCCAGAATTCAACCTACAATCCTGCATTGGCCACGAGATCAATTGAATCCATCCTAGAGAAGAAGCAACCACCCAAGCCCCAAAATAATTAACCAATTTCTCCATCCCGATCCACTTCCTAAGAGAACCCAAGACGGAAAACTGGATCCCTTCATACCATCGTCGCTCCGAAACAATTCTAGATCTAACCGCGACCACAGCTCCGACCCCCACAAAACCGCTTCGCTCGATTTCACACAGAATTCTACAAATTTCCAAGCTTTCTAGGTTTTCGCAGGAGCCCAACAGAAGCTAGGGCTCAGAAACGAGGAATCGACAGCACGAGAAGTCAAATCTTCAATCAAACAAAAGGGGACAAAGAACTCGACGAATTCAAGCCAAAACATCACCTGAGAGCGAGATCGAGAGGCTCTGGAGGCCCCCAGAAAGATCTGGCACCGCGGGAACGAGCTCCGGAACAGCCAAGGGAAAAACCGATCGGGAAGAGGATGGAATCTTCCGGCGAACGCTCCAAGTGGGGAAGAAGATGGAGGAAGGAGGGAGAAGCAAAGCACTTTTTTTCCCCCTTTTCACTTTGCCCAGAAATTAAAAAATGAAAAGCAGGAAAAAAAAGAAGAGACCCTGTTTGAATCAAATTCTCTCTCCTTTTTTTTCTGGGTAAAAGCTGGGTTTATTGAAGATGAAGATGAAGATGAAGAAAGCTGATGACTCGTGGGGGACTTTGGCTTTTGGTTAGTATTCCTTCCTTACACAGGTAAAAACATTAATTACATAAGTACCAATTGCCCTAAATTGGCTTCTTTTTCTTTTTCTTTTTTCAAAAAGAAAATTAGATAAATTCAAAAAATGTCATTGGGAGAAATCAACAGGTGTCATTTGTTTTTGACCTAATCGTGGCAAGAGCCCAGCTTGGTAATGCGGGGTGTTATTACTTTTTCATGTTTTGAGTGCTGTGTTGTGCAAAATGAGTGGATGGTCAAGAGGGGAGGGGGGTTGCCCAGCAGGTGGGTGCTCTTCTTTTTGCAGGGGCTGGTGACATTAGCATTGCTCAAAGTTTGAAATACAAAGGGCAGAGAGGGTAGTTTGGGTTTTGGGGAAAAAAAAATTGGATCTTTGCTGTGTGCCCAGATAATGAGACCTGATGTGGAAGTGAAACTTGCATAAGTCATTGAGGGAAGGAAAGTGGATCAAACTTAGATTGATGATTGTGGAAGGAAGTTTTTGTGGTGCAGAGAGTAGCAGATTGGATTAGAAGTAAAAGGAACCTTTCAAAGATAAAAAGGAAGAAGAATAAAGATGGTAAAATAGCTGAAAGGGCAGAAAGGGAAATGCAGAAAATTATGCCCAGAAAAGCCCAAAAAAAAAAAAAAAATAATAATAATAATAATAATAATATAAAGTAGTTATAGTGAAGAATATGTCATGAGAATACAAGGCCCCAGATGGTTTCATATTTTTCGGTAAGGCATCATCACTCATTGGGGCAAACAATCAAAAACAAGTCCCCAATCAATGGCCCAGCTCTTCTAAAGTAATTGACATAAAGCCTTACGCATTGAGGGAACTTCACGGCTGACTTTGTCAAGTGCTTGCTTCAACATAAGTTGATGCATGGAGAGGGTGCTTTTGTTTATTAACCCAGAAGAAGAGGGACCATGTGGAGAAAGTTAGCTTTTAAAGAAAGAAGCAGTCCATGTCGCTTTCTAAGCTTTTTGAAATACCCTCCTCCCCAATTGTTGTAGATTGAATTTTGCATAGACTTGTTTCACATTGCAGGCTTCTCTCTCTACCTTCTCTTGGCAAGTTGACTTTGACATCAAAAGGTACACAAGAAGGTTCTCCATCACCCACCCACCCTTTTCTAATCCCCAAAAGTTAAACTGGGGTTATACCATCTGTGCTCATTGCCAGCTATAGGATTCCTAATCGGACTATCCTCAACTGTAATCATTATCGTGAATTTTTTTTCCCAATAAGTTATTCTCATGACATTACCATGAGATGAAATAAAAGTCAAAATCACTAAGACTCTCTGCAGGATAATAGAGGAAGTCATTCATTCCAAGTACTTCTTGGTTGCATAAACGAAATAATCAAAGTCTTACATAAGAGGTTCTATTCATAATGAGTAAAAGGTAGATGACAGATTAACTGCCTCAACTTATGGCGGAGGGTGAAAAATCAATGAAAGAACATCAAGAAATGTGGGATGATAGACAACCTTCAACCGTTGTTCTACCCTTTCAAATAGCCACTAACCACAGCTGACTATTAGTAGTCGCCCTGATGTCTTTGCCCAGGTTCCGAAACTATCCTCTTCTCTTGCTTGCTTTGGCTGCTCAATTACGTTTCCAGAAGATGTTGCATGCAATCCCCACCATCCCTGTAAATATGTATTTCTTCTGAGAAAACCTCGCTGATAATGCATTTCCATGCCTACTATCCCAATGGTTCCGATATAATGATCTGAATAATTCTCCTGAGATTGAGCATAATGCCATTTTCACTGCATTTCCATAACAAACATTTTCATGCTTCATGGGACGCAAAAACCACACTAATGGGAGACTGGCTTCTTGTTGCTCCAGATTCAAGCCTTTGCAGACTAGCCTCTGAAATCAAACCACTTTCACTTGGACAAAGTCACTCAGTAAAGCAGTCAATCCCACATATTACTGCACATTGTCTGATTTCAAGAGCATCAGCCTATACATAGGGGCCCCACAATCTAGAACATGTTGTTCCCAATCTGATTTAATTCCAAATGGGTTCTCCTCGAGCCAACCGCTATTTATACTGTTATCTTGTGCCTGCAGAATCGAAAGCTTTCCCTTGCCATATCTCAGAAATTGCTCTTTCATCCTTACAGCAACCGCTTTAATGTCAGATTGTAGAAATACCTAGAAATTAGTAAAAAATGTAAAATGAAAGTCTGAAACATGTTGGGAGGAAGAGATGATCAACATTCTTTTAGCATTCAATATGACAGAAAAGAACAACCAAGAATTTCTTAAGCCAGTTTCCAAGAAGATGGGGTAAACCTATATAATTTGACTCCTAATGAAAACAAAATTGTCCCAACGTTTGTGTACACTTCAAGAGCTTAAAAGTGAAGCAGAACCTGCAGTTGCTAAAGGAAGCAACTACATATCAATCTCAAGAAAATATCTGAAGTTATATTTAGAGCAGTGCACTTCTCCATCTTCATATGGAGACGATATGAGTTTCATTGACGATGCAACAGCAATTTTTTTGGGCCCACCAATGCACCTGCGTTGCATTTTTATTTGATGTACTAACAGGAATAAAAAGAAAAAGTCAAAGCTCCCACTTGAAAGCTCATCAAAATCTATTATTTTAACTTATTTTGTCAGTAGCAATTGTTACCTTTCCATTAGGGATGAGGAGATCAGCAACTGCTTCAACTAATGATTTTTGAAGCATCCTCCACCGATGTTCTGGTTTGTTAAAGTCAGGGTTCGGGCACTACATAGAACAATACCAGATAAAACACAAAGAATAACTCAAGAAAATTGAAGTAAAAGGATAAATTGACGTTATTGCAGTTGTATTATACTGTATTAGGGAGAAAATCTAGGTAAGTGTAGTTTAACCACTACCTGTATCGAGACAAGAATTAGTTCTCCAGGATAACTGGAGACAATCGAGCGAAATGTGGATGTTGCATTGGTTGCAATGAAGTATCTGAGACAAGCAGATAATTTGAGCATCAATCATGTACATGAATGAGCAAAAATATCAGTCAGCATTTTCAAGATCAAACCACATTTCTGGAAAAGATGAATACAATACTTGAGATTACTAATTTGCCCTATTAGTTTGTAGACAATGTGACTTGCGTGTCTCAACAGATCATAAAAATTTGTGTTTGACAGCTGCGAGCTGATACTGGGGATCAACAGGATATAGTCTTTCTAAACAAGTTGTTGATGAAGGCAAAGACATCCACTTTATAAGTTTAATATTCAACATCTCGGACTTTTTCCTTATTTAACACACAAAATTTCCCAACTAAGTCACAGACAAATAAAGTCAATAATCATAGGTCCACTTTGTCCATTCACATGTTGACCTCTTTTTAACCAATATTATCCAGGAAATCAATGAACTTATATCGGCAGACTTAGCAACTATAACACCATAAAACAGAACAGGCAAAAGCAATGAGATTTATAGCATTCTTCCAGTAGAGAAGACCCAACATGCCACATAAGGCTTTTGATAGGCCACCCAAACCCATGGATTATATTATCACAGTAAGAAAGCAAAAATTCATCCACAAGTTCAAAGAGTCATGCATATTTTGAGGTACTAATCACCATGAAAATACAGAAAAGACAAGTAGAGAGGAATGATGATCAGTAAGACCTGAATTATATATGCAGCTGCCTAAGAGAAGAGGAACTTTACATGGTCAGACTAGATTTTTTTGTGTTGCAGGTCAATAAAATTAGCCTAAACTGACGAAGCAGCAGCACATACCCATTCTTCAAGTTTGATTGATGAACAGCAATTAAGCAGCGCCGCACAAGCTGAAAGATTAGAACTGAGTAAATTATATGAGAGAAGCAAAAGCACAAAGCATCTCAAATCCATGTAGACAACCTTCTCATTGATCTCCAAACCAAGAAAATTAAGATGCTTCCACCTTTTAGCCATTCCCAACAGAAATAATCCGTTACCTGAAAATACATAAAGGAGAAAGAAATTAACGAAGCAGTTATTGCAGAATTTATTTCCTTGTCTCCAGATAATTTACAGCAAAAGCCATTGGCATTGATTAATTTTATAGGTCAAAGTAATGGAACATTATAGTGAAAGAACTCATTGATTAATTCAAAAACGAACATCGGATCACAAGGTTAATTTCTTGGGATGCATTCTAGGTCATTATCCTGTAAATAGAAAGAAATCCGCAGGAAAAGTCTGTACAGCTGAAAGTACATGGTGACACAATGTGCTGTTAAGTCTGGTCCTCATCCTTCTTTCTAGGTAATTATTGAGCATGAAGTGTTTTGACAAGATTTAATGGCACACACTCGTCTGATCAGTCGTATGGAAAACAAGGACTGGATAGACTGCTAATGGAAAACCTCTCACAGCATGTACAACTAAGTCTCAAACCACATGCATACAAGAGACCAATACAAATTCATTTCACATTCCACATCATATGAAATGTATTAGATTGTCCTTACTTATCGCATGATATGGTAACTGTTGAAATATTTAAACAATAAACCATACTTTCATCTATCAGCTTAAGCTTTTAGAACAGTTGGCAGTGGTCCCGCAAAATCTCACATGGTATCAGAGCTGGAGGTCCTGAGTTCAAATCTTACCGGGCCCCATTTGCCTCCCCAATTAAATTTCCACGCTTAGTACTAGGCAAAGACCAGACTAATCGTTAGAGGGAGTGTTGGAATATTTAAATTATTAACCATGCCTTCATCTATCAGCTTAAGTTTTTAGAACAGTCGGCAATAGCCCCACAAAATCTCATAGTAACTTCTTATATGTCCACAGAATATAGTCATTTATTACCTATCCGAAGTCATAGTTACTCAATGTCTTCTAGGGCAGAATTACCTTTTCTATAACTCCCCATTTGCTTCTACATAAAAGATTTTCATGCTAGTTCACTTGGTAGCAAGCAAATGAAGAACTATTCTTCCAAGTATTTAGAGTCCCAAACCAACTGAAACTTGATCCTAAAACTTGTCATGATAATACACTTGAATCCTAAAACTTTCACTTCATCCGTCTGAGTCCTAAAACTTGCAAAGTCCATGCAGGGAAAATCTACGTGGAATTTTTATTAATTGTTTCTTCTTTAGACATGTGGTGCTAATATTGCGTTCTTTGAACCCACTTCTTTTTTCTTGGAGTCTCCTAGCATTAGTGAGGCAATTTTGAGCCTTTGCCTCTACCCGTTCCTACTGTCATTGCATCACATCCAGCTCCTTCAAACCAAACAAGGCATGGTGATCTCATCACATATCAGCACAGGAATAGGTAACCTCAAGTGGACATTGACACATCAGAAGGAGACCAGACAACTGCTCAATTAGGAGAGTAGACAGCTGCTCCCCTGGCAAAGCCAGTAGATTCTTCATCTGTTCCATTTAACTCTCGATTCTCAGATTCTTTTCCGTCAGAGCTTGACCTACCTATTGCCCACAAAAAGGTGCAGATTCTACTACTAATCCTCAACCAGTCTGTAGTTTTCTGAGTTATAGTCGTGTATCTTCTCACTACATGGCATTCCCCTAAATCAGTCACAAAAGCATTGTCTCATCCAAGGAGGAAATGTCTGCTTTGCCTGCCAATATCACTTGGGAGCTTGCACCTTTACCACCCGGTAAGACTACAGTTGGGTGTCATTGGGTGTATGTTGTGAAAATGACTCCCAATAATTGTGTTGAACAGCTAAAGGCCAAGCTAGTGGCCAAAGGTCATACACAAACTTTGGGGTCGATTGTGATATTTTTTCTGAGGTTGCAAAGATTATGTCTATGCATATAGTTCTGTTCTTGCAGATATTTATCACTGGCCTCTGCATCAACTTGATATTGAAAATGCATTTGCGCATGGCGAATTGAAAGAAGAGATTGATATGGAGCAACTACCTGGGTTTGTTGCTTAGGAGGAGTAATTAGGTATGGTGCACAGACTCAAAATATCTTTCTTCAGCTTCGAGCATGATTCAGTTGATTTAGTTCTGCAGTCCCTGGATTTGGTCTCGCACATTGTCATTCAGATCATTCTGTATTTTTTCCATATCATGTGGGGAGACATATACTTCTAGTCCTATATGTTGATGATATTGTCATCACCAAAGACAATGAGGTTGGTATTACTCCACTAAAGGCTCATCTAAACTCACAGTTTAACACCAAAGATTTGGGGCTTCTAAAGTGCTTTCTGGGGAATTGAAGATGCTTAGTCTGAGGGTGGTATCAATATATCTCAAAGGAAGTATGTGTTGAATATATTGCAGGAAACCAGTTTACTTAATGCAAAGCTTATTGTTACCTCAATGGTTCCGAACATCAATTTATTACCAGGTGATGGGATGCCTTTTCCTAATCCAGGAGATACAAATGATTAGTTGGTAAGCTGAACTATCTCACGATTGCTAGACCAAACATATCTCTTATTGCTAGTGTCATGAGTCAGTTTTCAAATCCACTGGCGAAAACACATTGGAATGCAGTGGTATGAATTGTGAAGAATATTAAAGGTGCAACAAATAGAGGACTATTATATCGAAATAGATGCCATACTCAGATGCTTGTTGTCCCTTCTACCACAACTGGTTACTACATGCTCATTGGAGAGAAATCTGATCTCAGGGAAGAGCAAGAGACAGAATTTTGCAGCTGAATAGAGAGCTATAGCCATAAATACTTGTGATCTGATCTAGTTGAAAATTTCGTTGGAGGAATTTGGTATGAGACTGTGAAGTATTGTCCCACATAAATGCTCTCTATTTAATATAATCTTCCTCCACCTATCAGCTTAAGCTTTTGGATTAAACTTTCTAACATAGTGCCTAAGCTAGTGTCATCCCTTTCAAGAATGTGCATGATCAAAATTTCACATGAATGTGTGGAGTCAAAATTCTGCGTGAATGTGTGTAGTCAAAATTCTGCGTGTTGCTCGTAATCTGGCTTGTACATGAGAGGAGGTGTTGAAGGGAAATAAATGCTCTTTATTTCATGTGGTCTCCCTCCACCTATCAGCTTAAGCTTTTAGATTGGACTTTCAAACATTTTTTTAACTAAATGCTTAATTGTCAATATAACACCAACCTATCTATTTATAATAAGCCAAGAGGCCAAAATTACACCATCACTCTTATTGCGCTACACATAATATGATAAAGGAAATAGACAAACATGCGCCCATCAGCCAAATATTCTTAACGCTCTCCCTCAAGTTGGAACATAGATATCACACATGCCCAAGTTGACCAAATAGGATAAAACGATTCACCCCTTAATCCTTTAGTGAAGATATCGGCAAGCTGATCACCGGGCTGAACAAAGGGCATACAAATTTAACTACTCTCCAACTTCTCCTTAATAAAGTGTCTGTCAATCTGCACGTGTTTTGTACGGTCATGTTGTACAAGATTGTGAGCAATACTAATGGTGGTCTTATTATCGCGATATAGCATCATAGGAATAGGACCAAATACATCAAGATCTTCAAGTAACCCTTTAAGAGATAGCAGCTCACAAACTCCCTGTGCCATCGCAAGAAACTCTGCTTCAGTGCTAGACGAGCAACCACATTATTCTTTTTGCTGCACCAAGTCACAACATTCTTTTCTAAGAAGGTACAATACCCAGGAATAGACTTCCAGTCAGGAGATCCAACCCAATCCGCATCCATAAAGGCTTCAATTTTCAAGCCATCATGAGGAGACAAAAGAATCTCTTTCCTAGAAACAGACTTCAAATACCGAAGGATCCGAAGAACAACATCCATATGAGTAGAGTATGGATTGTGTATAAACTAACTCACCGGACTCATAGGAAAACCAATATTAAGTCAGATGTGGGACAAATAAATCAACTTGCCTACTAACCATTGATAACAACCATTATCTAACGGATCACCATCCTTTTCTCAAAAACAAGTATTGACCTCAATAAATGTATCAAAGGGATGACATTCCTATAATTTCTGTTTTATCTAAAGATCAAGGACATACTTCATTTGGCATAGAAAGATACCTTTTGAAGATCTAGCAACTTCAATCTCAAGAAAGTACTGGAGCTTTTGAAGATCCTTTATCTCAAACTCTTGTTTAAGAAACTTCTTCAAACAGCTGATCTCATTGTTATTATTCCTTGTGACAACAAAGTCGTCTACATAGACAATAACAATATTGACTTTAGCACTTGATCTCTTCACAAAGTATAATCAACATTACTTTGTTTATACCCAACAGAGACCATAGCATTCTGAGACCTACCAAATCGGGCTCAAGGTGGCTGATTTAAACCATAAAGTGCACCTTTCAGCTTACCCACTTTACCTTGAGTTTTATCGCAAGAACAACCGAGAAGAATCTCCATACACAACTCTTCTAACTCTCCATGAAGAAAGGCATTTTTCACATTTAACTGTTCAAGATCCCATCCCATGTTAACAACACACAAAAGCAGCCCTCTAAGAGTATTCAACTTGGCAACAAGAGCAAAGATTTCTTGATAGTCAATCCCATAAGTCTGAGTAAATCCCTTTGCCACCAACCATACTTTATATTTGTATGCAATACCATCGATCTGATTGACTACAAAGATACACCTATATCCTAACGATTATCTCCTAGGAGGAAGAACAACAAGATCTCATGTGCCATTTTTCTTTAAAGCATGTATCTCCTCGAGAAAAAACGTTAGAACCCAAAAGCTTAAATTGATAGGTAAAGAGAGACCACATGAAATAAAGAGTATTTAGGACCCATTGTCAAGCAATGTGAGATAATACTTTAACACTCCCTCTCACGTGCAAGCCAAATTACAAGCAGCACATGAAATTTTGACTACGCATATTCACGTGACCGTGCACATTCGCGAAAAGGATAACATTAGCTCAATACCATGTTAGCTTTTGGATTGAACTTTCTAACAGACACAATAGCAACAGATGACATGATTTTGTGATAATCAAGCAACCATACATTATGTTTTGAAGGCTGTTTTCATGAAGGACGAAACATATAGAGGTCGATTGTCACTTTGTTCAATAAAAATTACAATCTTGGGACATTCAGGAGCGCATTTGTTAGATTTATTGATCAGTTAGCTTATGTATTCACTAAGGTGCTTAGCGGTCCTTGATCAAGTATATATGTAACAAGCTGGCCATAATGATATATATGCTCCAGCTAAGGGGAAGTGTTAAAAATCATAGATAGTGTCATAGTAGATGTGCATATCAATTGTATGATATTCCTCAATCTTAGGTTTCTCATCTTGCAACAGTTGAATATAATATAAGTCCATCTGTGTGATCTCCACAACATAGCTTTTCTCTACAATCCTTTCTCTCACCATCACATAAATGAACAAAGTACTAGTTTTAGGACTCTAATACACGGACGCTACAAATTTTAGGCTTGCACTATCACAAGAATCTAGAATGCGAGTCTATATTTTGGCTTGATAATTGAAAATGCCAACTGAGATAGCATTTTCAGATGGAAATGAGATAATCTACCTAAGCAGGTCTTACAGCAGAAATTTACTCAAGAAAGTGCTGGCACCCACTATATAATGAACTTTTCTTTTGCTATTGCAACTCCCTTGCACAAATTGAATAACCTAGAATTCAAGGTTTCTCAAAGCTCCTCAGAAATTTAGAATAATTCAGAGAAGCTCCTCTAGCTTCCAGGATAGAAAAGAATAAATGACTATACAGACGAAGCATCGACTATCTAGAAAAGTTCTAAAAGGATTTTCATCCACTTTTCCCTCTGTTAGATGGGATTTAAAGTGGCTAAGCATGACTAGGCTAGCTTCCATTAAGTCATTAAGTAAATCCAGTACTAAGAAGCATAAGGAGTTTACCACTTCCAATATCAACTACCAAAGGTTGAGCAGGTTCACTATATACAGACTTCCAATCAATATTGAATGGGTATGCCTGCACGAAAAGGTAATTTTTTCAAATGAGTCTAGTACTCTATAATCAATAATTTAGCACACGGCGGCATTTTGTAGGGCCTCAATAATTAAAAGCAATCATGGTTACTGATTGGGTATGTCAATGGATATTGGCAGTTGAACCTATCATATTGCTTTTACTTTTCTAAATAGGGGTGTATTGACAGATGGCCAAAATGACTTCAGTCATCTGAGACACATAAGGCTCCGCATGCTTGTACCTTCTTCATTTAGATATATCTTAAACATAATCAGAAAGCCACCCACATCTTATTGTGAGCATTGCAACGATTCAAAAAAAACAGAATGCGACAGTAATTGCAAAGTTCTTGGGCCACAAGGCATCATCAGGATGTGTTTCAGTTGTTTAGCATGATACTAAACACCAGTTAATAAAGTCTCCTGATGCCTGATGATCGATCTTGACATGATAAGATTAGCTTCTGCAAAAAGGTTCATAAGCATCACATGGAATAGAAGGATCCAATGTAAGATAGGTGGTATTTTGCAATTTAAGATTGGCATTTACTATGTGTATTTCAAAAAGGCTCTTCTGTGATCCCATGAAAGAAAGTATAAGCAATAAGAAAGTTAAGAAACTTACCCTATCTAAGGCCATGACACCAGGAAGTTTTCTTCCTTTGAGGAATTCCCACCATACAGATGCATTTTCAATCACAGAAAAAGCAGCGACAGAGCTTGACTCGTCTGTCATTGTTTTGCGTGCTACAGAGCCGACTATGGTTACATCACAATCACTTTGACTTAACTCATTAAATATACAAGCCAATTTACGTGCTCCAATTGCAGATGAATGGCATGACTTGAATTTCACTGGACCAATCCATGTGGCTTTCTGCTGATCATGAGGAAACAAGTAAAAAAGCTCATCCCATGAGAAAAGATTGAGATTCCTATTGAGGCAATGAAGAGCAGCAAGATAGCGGGAACAGAAAAAGGGTTAAATGTAAGGGCAACAATCATCTAAACAGTAAAGAGTTCCAAGAATGAAGTTAAGAGACTGTAAGGGTAAAGAGCTCTCTTCAAGTCTTCAACCAAAAGTGACATGGGATATCGCATAGTAAGAATTGTTATCAAATCCTTTTCTCAAGGATAAATCATTATGCTCTGCACCTAGCGAAATCTACTTCTTGTTGGTGGCAAAATAACTTTTCACCAAGGATAAAGAAAAGGCAGAAGTGCCTGCATAAGCAAGCAAGAATCTCAAATTAAGACTTCCATTATTAATTGAAGAAGTGAAAACTTTACCTTGGACTTTTTAAGCAGGGTCTTTATTTCATCCAGTGTCCTGGGTCCAATATCAACAGGCATCCATCCTAAAATGACAAGAAGGGAAAGATATTGCCAGGAATACAATTTAGGTCACTGAAGGAGGATTGATGAAGATAAAACAACTACACCAACAGCAGATAACTGTGACATGTGATCCAAGAGGACCAAAGAGATTGGGTAAAATGATGTTAGGTAAATAAGTACTGAGATTAAATTACAGTATATTTTTTAACTAAAACAAAGTTTCCATACATATCTCCAAAATGATGCACCTATGGCACTTACCACTTTGCTTTTATTAGACAAATTCCTCTTAAGTTAGGTAAAACAGAAGAGATAAAGACGGTGATTAGAGATGACAATTATAATGACAATAGGGTGACATGACATCCAGAAAAAATGCACAACCAGTGTTCTTGATGAGCATTCATGAACACAAATGACCTTTTTTGCAGTACACAAGCATACTAGATCTAAAATCACACTTCAGGAGAAAGAAATTCCAAACAGGCAAAGAGGCCTATCCACTATGCTAGAAACATAATTGGAAGATAAACAGACATTCAACTTAGCGAAGATAACTGGGGATGTTTATAAACCATGTGAAGCAAAGATTTGAAGACTAGTGAAATAAAGTTTGTTTCCCAGATGCAGTTTGAGTGGAACAAAATAGTGGCATCACAGCATAAGAAGTATAGGAATGGACACCAGGTAGATCTTTGTAGGACAATCTTTTTTGTTTATATGCAGAATGAAAGCTAACTCCACACAAAACAACATTCGCAATGCTCATAGAATCTAACAGTCCATTTGGAGTACAGTTTTGGCATGGTGAAAAATATAATCTTTAGTGCTTCACTGTAACCATGGATCCTCTGCCAGAAGAGTCAGAAAATGCCATGTAGAGGCAGATGACTAATAATGCATTCAGCATATAGAGCTGACTGATACCAGTCATCTTACTAATATGGAATCAGTCATTTTATTGATATGGATTCCCTGCTCATGTCTGTTCTCCTTGCAGAAAGGTGAGGCCCTCACCTTATGAATAGTGAACTTGGTGACCCCACACCCAGGTTCTGGTTTGAAGACTAAGAAGGTTTCCTAAAATTATCTTCCTCTGGGAGCCTGATTCAAGGAGTTAGAAAATTTTGGGACCTCATTGTTGCAGGGGTTAAAGATGGATCTCTAGATAGCCTTCTAGTTTCTAGGCAATGACCTGTTTTTCATGGATATTGTCCCCTCAATGCCCTTGAAATGATATTACTTTCCTTGTGAAACAATGAAAAAATCGTCAAATTCAATAGAAGAATATTCAACTGAACAAGAAGAATTTTCAGCAAAATTAATAGCGTGAATTCAAGCAAAGGAGGTATACACTAGATAAGTCTAGATACTTCTGCCCTCATCTAGCAAGAACAAGTTATACCAGATACACCATACACTAGAGCCCATTGGTGATCGCCATCTTAAGTGATTTGTGCATTGCAGCCCAATCACGATATACTAATTCAAACAACATATCCACCACAACAAAGGAAGCAATGGATTAAAAGACCACAAGTTTCAGCAGAAATGAATATGCAAAATTGACAAGCATCAAAACTTTAAGCTGTCTGTGCTGCAGTCGCTAATGTAAGTAGCCTCATGACCATTGTATCGAGTATCAGCTCAAATGCTTCTGATATCAACACATCATGGACAATACCACCAAAATCCAGCAGGGGAAAAAAGTTATTATGAGCTCAATTATTGCTCACAAAATCCAAGAAGCTAGACAACTTCACATTTATTAAATTACATAGAGCATAAACACATGCATGCACGAATTTATAAACAAACAAGAAGCCGCAAGGACACATAAAAAATCTTCTGAAGAAGATATGACATCATAGAGGCAAGTAGTTAAATAAGTGGAAGGATTTATAAGCTTCTTCGATGAGTAGAAGAGAAATGAGATGACATAAAGCTGTTCCAGTGCATGACCTATGGAGAGGCTTGAGACAGTTAGCCTAATTAAAAAGGCACACTCCTGCTTCTTACACATGAAAGGATTTTGCTTGGCAGGTCTTTTTATAGGTTAAAGGGTAATTTTTCATATAAGGGCAAACAAGGGCTGCCAACACTTGGTTAAAAAAGATCGAATAGGAGATTAAGTCATGACTATTTTCTTTTCCATCCTAGTGCCTAACTCCTTATTCCTTGCCGTGCCAATGTCTCCAGCTTGACAGTAATTTAAGTGATAATTATCTCCTTATAGGTCTAGTAAGAGCATCACACAACTCCCAAGACCTTGAATTTCAAAATAAAAGCAGGACAAGGAACTTGTAATTGGTAATTAGGTGAGAGAGAGAGATAGAGAGAGCTTCCTGCCACAATAAGTCAACAAAGAGTAAAGCTGAGTAATTCTGTGACCTAAGAGGTTGAATCTCACCTTTTGAAAGTGCATGAGCAGGAAATAGTTCCAACTGATTTGGAACATTTTCGTTCAGGCACCAAAAATCTTTTGGATATAAAATAGGAATGTTCCTATTTTGTGCAACTTGGACTAACTCTGAAGCTTCTTTGGTAGCCCCCAATTCCAAATTGTTTAAAGGAACTAAGAGACCCAATGCATGCATAATCTGAAAAGACATCATTCCCACAAAGACCATCCCATCGCAAACAGAAGCCAAGGAGCACAATGCAGCTGCCTTGTTGGAGAAATTAGTCCCTCCAATCTGTATCAGACATTAAATTACTTGTGAGAGAGGAGCAACAAAATATTCTACTAGCATATCCATATCATTATCTAGTCACAGCAGAACATACAATTGCTATATGTGGCCTTTTGTCACTTTCCACAGCATTCTTCAGTTTTCTCAGGCTCTCCTCAAAATAAAACCCAGCAACAGAGGAACAGCAAAAGCAAGTTACGCCAACAGTGGATGCAAGAACTTTATGTGACTGGGAAAATGAGTCATTGACAAAGATATCCACTCCTGATGATAGAGTCTCTGCAAATTCTAATGAATTACATACTTCCTCCTTAAACTCAGAAAGGTTCTCAAGAAGAAGCACCGTCATCTTCTCAAGAGCTTCCGTCAGTGGACTTTTATGGGAAAGGCAGTGTGATGGCACAACATTGACTCCGAGGACTAGTGAAAGGTGCTCTGAAATATAGAAACATCATATATAAATGATCAGCCATAGCATGAAAAACAACCTGTCCCAAATCAAATTTGATAAGGACTTTCTGAGCTAATGATTTAAAGACATAAGACTGATACCAGTTCCCAAACTTCATCAAGTTACTAAATTCTCACTGAAATATAGTTAAGTGCAGGATGATTATCATTTAGACCCATATTGTTAACAATGATAATTAACAATTGTATACCTGCAACAGACTGAAGATCAGGAAATTTTGAATTGATTTCACCATTCCAATCACTCACTAGAACAATCCTAACCCTGGCTTCCAGTAAATATTTAATGGTTAGATGTGCGTTTAAGTTTGACTGAACTGTATGGTCCTGATCTTCTTGAAGCAATATGGCAGAATCAAATCTGACCATGACTACTTTATCCTCAAGCTCCTCCTTAGGAAACTTCCCGAGTGTTTGTATATATGGGAGAGCATCAAATTCTCCTCGCTCCCAAAAGAAGGCCTGAGAAGACAAAATGAAGTATTGAGAAATTATCACATTTCACCGTATACATAAACTATTGAGACAACAGTGTGTAACATGAAGAAATAACTACTAAAATGTAATAAGGACATAAGCAGACACTGCTGGTCCTGACAAAAAGTTTCAGACCCCATAGTCTGTGCATGGAAGGCATCGCATTTAAATTATCCTTTATTAAATAAAAAATAAGCATACAGGAAAGAGAAGTCTGATGACATTAAAAAATCCAACTTTTTTTGTCATTGCATAATTAATGAGGAGGATTTTGGTTTTTCAAAACATGCAATATGCATATCATAAGAACAGTCATGCCTCGAAGATTTTCAATTTTTCTTATCGAATTGCTTGACTAGTGCCCACAGGCATTCATTTACAGTATCTTTCTTAAAAATGAGTTTATGTACAATGTTGCCCCTTCTCTAACCTCTACTGTGATACACATACCTTCATATGGCACATTTAAAGTGAAAGGACATTCTGTGAGTCATTAATGAGAAACCAGAGGTAAACATAAATAAATAGAAGAAAGGACAAATCCTCATCCTCATCAAGGATACAGTCAATGACAAAAACTAGCAAACTCAGCATTTCTCCACGTCACACTTCCATCCTTAAAAACTCCACGTCACACTTCCTTCCCAAAACTGGAAGTTTCTATAATTTATGGGTTCAAGAATTGTCATCTATTTGTCATCCAAGGGAGTGGGACCTTCAGAATATAAAACATATACTTAACCCATTGTCCTTGAAGGTCGCCTATCAACACATGGAATGGAAGGTTAAAAATGCACTATACCATCTATGATTCTCAACTTTACTGTTTCTTTACTCAGGATAAGCGAGCCAATTATCTTTACAAGCTCTCCCCCCACAAGTTACGACATTATAAATTCATCTGCCGGAATAGGCAAAGGTGGAGGCAGGATGTATCCCTTCTGAATATGATCTAAGACAAGGGCAATTATATTCAGGAAAATGATGATAATTGTATAAAAGAAATAAATCTCCAACAGAAATAACTCTCCTTTGTCAAGATTCTACCAAGAAAAGTTGTGTACTACTTCACAATGCTGTTTCACTCTTATGCAGTAGTCCTGGTTATGTCCAATATCAAGGTAGTTTTGTCATGCAGCCTCTATTCTTCGCAATGCAAGGTAACAAGTAAAATTATTCCATTAATGGACCAGACAGCTTTCAACGGCCAAACTTGTAGCATGTTGTGACTGCCAGCATCAGCACCAATTACGTAAAAGACAGAGATAAAGATTTACCATTTCTTTTCTCTCTTCTATTTTGCTCTCAGGGAAAAGAAAAAAAAAAACACATCGAGCTATGAGGACCAGCAATTAAATCTCTGACCAACAAACCTCTCTTATCAAAAAGGGGAGGAGAAGGAGGAGAGCTAGTTGATGTTGTTTGGATTCGCCACACGATCACAAAGAAAATACTGAGTAAGAGCGAGAAAGAGGATTTGAGATGCAAGGTTTTATCCCGGTTCACTCTTAAATCAGGGCTACGTCCAACTGAGGATTCTACTATAATTAGCACATCGTACCTCTCAGTTACATCCCTCAATTATACAAGAGAAAATATCTATTATCCAGTAGCTTTTCATGGGCCCAAGCTCAAACTACCAATAAAATATGGGCCCCAACTATAAAAGCCCTCTGGCCTTGCGGGGCACTGCCCCTTATGAACCCCATCAGGTGGCCCTCGGACCTCTGCCCACTCACCTGGGAGCGGGACCCTGTGCCATCCTGTCGATGGAAAGTATGAACCACACCCCAACATAGATGTGGTTCATACTTTCACAAAATGAACCAACACCAATGTGACCAATGCATACTTGTTGACAATGTAGAAACATCAATTGTGTCCTTCGATGATTACTCGTGGATGGTGCAGGCAAAGGCAATCCTCAACAGAGAGAAAACTTGCATTATGCAAAAAAAAAAAAAAAAAAAAAAACAACAAGAAGCGAATCACTATAAGAATCCGCATAAGCATATAAACTCATACTAGCACGTACCTCATGAAACTTTAACATTTTACCACTTAATTATAAAACTAATGACGGAAAGAATTCAAAGAAACAACTAGAGATGAGTCCCAGATTCGGCTGTCGCACCTTGTGTTTAGCAGAAGTCTCATTAGAGCCCGCGGGCAGGAAATTACCTGCCCAAAATTCAATCCCAGAGATGAACATACTTTCCACGGACAACGAACAGTGGAGGAAAGCTATCGGCAACCAACATCAATCAATAATCTATATCATAACGTTTACCTTGCCGAGATGATTGAGCTCCAACGAGGAGCCTAGAAAATTCAGCACTTCTGCCATCACAAGAGCATGATTCCAGGGGAGCTGCCGATTTGAATATGCGGCTCCGAGCATCACGGGCACGGGCATTGTCGAAGAAGAGTGTGGCTCCGAGCGGACGCAGTAGTTGTTGGCTCATGCTCATCATCTCCCGCTTCCTTTTACCCCTTCAGATGAGTCTAAGCGGCATTTAATCGAACACGGAGCGATCGCCGCGATGACACGACCCAGAACAAAAGATCAGCAGCATTTACAAAGCATCCTCAAAGATGAAGGCCCAGAACCAATGTAGGCGAACAAGTCCCAAGCACAGTACTCCCAAGAAATCGTTCTCGTTCGCGCCAAAAAATATAGTCGAAAAAAAGAAGTAGTGCTTCGACCCAGAAGTCAGAACAAGTTCCAAATACTGGCTACACTACGGTAAGCATTTGTCACGGACGGCTTCTGCCACGCAGCTCGAAAGCTTCGTGAGAAGATAATGGCGAGAAACAAGAACAGAGGAGGAAGACGTTATCGACAGAGCGAGAGGACGGACAGAGTTACCTCGGATAACAAGTAATTCTTTTTTCTTTTCTTTTTTTGCCTTATGTTTTCCGCCAAAGTTTAAAGTACGTCAGAATTTTGGAAAACTATAAGAAAAATTAGATATGAATTTATATTCCAATATTTGTATTTTATGGAAGTTTCGAATATTTCTAGTTAAGAAAAAATCAAAGTATATCTACCACAAAATTTCTAGTTGTGTAAAAACTAAATATCTATTCAAACACTCTTTTTTTGTTTGATTAAACAAATCTTCCATTTTATCAAAACAATCCGACCATTACAAGGAGGAACTAGAGCCTACAATAAGCTGATAAATAAAGAAAACTCCATTAAAAAAAAAGATACAGTTCTTATATGATGAAAAGCCTATATTGCGAGCTCATAAACAACAATTCTATGTATTAACTTCAAACTCCATCGTAGGTATTTCTAGGTAGGAAACGAGAGCTCAAAACAAAAAGGATAAATACAACAAGGGTTAAATAGCATTAATCAACACCTTGCAATCACTTTCAAAAACTACTTTGTAGATATCAAGTGATTGAACAGCTTTGCATGTCAGAAGAAGAGTTGTAGCTTTCACTTCCATTAGCAAGTTCCATCTTCCTCATCTTGTCCATGTTTGGACTAGAGGTGTCAATGGGTCGGGTCGGGTTAGGTTTTGATGTTACCCGACCCGACCCCAATCGTAAAGGGTCACGCTCTAGCCCGACCCGACCCGACCCGACCGAAATGTATTAGACCCAAACAAAAGAGTCGGGTCGGGTTAGAGCATGACCCTTTACAAGTTTAGTTTCAATTTTTTGTTTAGCTCACAAAATTTAGAAAGTTGAGAGCCAAAACACATAGAGAGATGATTACTTCTTTTCTTTTGTTTATTTTATCCTACTTTACCATTTTCTCTCAACGGATGAGGACCAAAACGCACGGATGGTACCGGTGTCAAAAAGGCTCGTGTGCGACCCGTTTTGACCCAACCCAACCCTAAATTTAGGGTATTTTCGGGTCGGGTCCGAGTATGGAGCTAGTATCGGAAAATACCCCAAGTTTATGGTCGGGTTGGGTCGGGTCGGGTTGGTTGGGCCGGATCGGGTCGGCTCGGGCCTTTTTGACACCCCTAGTTTGGACAACTAAAGGCTCGTTTGGTAATACTCTCAGGAACAACTATTTTATTCTTTTGTTCCCATGAATAGATTTGAAACAAAAATCCGTTTGGTAGATTTTTTGTTCCCAGGAACAAATTTGTTCCTAGGAATAGATTTGGAGTAAAATCGAGAATAAAAAAAAGTTGATTCCCGTTCCCGAAAACAATTTTGAGAATCAATTTTGTTCTCTCTCTTTTCTCTCTTCTCTTTTTCCCCTTCCATTTCTTCTTCTTCCTCCTCCTCCCAACCCATTGCCACCCCATCATCGCCCCTAGGCCATTGCCGCCGAGCGGCCAAGTGAGGTCCAGTGAACTCGCTAGAGCCCTGTCAAGCTAAGGCGAAGTTTGACAAGCTCGCCGAAGGCTTGCTTGGCCATCGGCGAGGCTCAACTAGCCCAGCAAGGCTTGAGCTCACTCAGGCAACACGAGGCCAAGCCTCACCTTCCCTAGCTTAACAAGGCCGAACTGGCACGAGGCCAGGCCTCACCTTCCCTAGCTTAACAAGGCCGAGCCTCGCCCCGCCACTAGAGAGACTCGGCCTTGCATTGCCTAGGCAAGGTGAGCCTTGCCCAAATCTGCAAGGCCGAGCCTCGTTGGTGGCTAGGCGAGCTTGTCGGACCCCACCTTGGCTTGGCGAGGCTTCATCGAGTTCACCGGACCTCACTTGGCCACTCACTGGCTACCACCAATGGCAGCTGGCCAAGAGGAAGAAGGAGAGAAAAGAGATAAAGAAAAAAATAACAAAAAGTATTAAAAATTAAAAAAATCAAAAAAATCAAAAACTCTTACCAAACGCATTTCTATTCCCAAAATAAAAATTTTAAACAATTTATCAAACACCTTAAATACTTAGAAATTGTTATCGGGAGCAGAATAAAAAAAAATATTTATGATCAGAAATTGTACCCGGTAGTAGAATCGATACCAAAGAAGCCCTAAACCCTATCTAATCATGCACTAATACCTATGGCCTCTTTGTTATCCTTCCACATCTACATTAAACTCCAACTCTTGGTTGGACAAAGGAATCCAAGTGTTTGTGTTAACCCCAGTAGAATATGGTTACTCGATTAACTTATATTTGTTCTCCTTCCTAAACATAGTTGAATATTCCATGAAATCTTGCATGGCCAATTGAACCACTCGGGAAGGGATTGGAATAGCCTGATTGTGTAATTTTGCATTCCTATAAAGTCACATCCTAGTGTAGAGAATTGCTAAATAAAAGTGAAGGCTTGCAAACCAATCCCATTCTCAATACTATTTTTCCTGGATCAAGAAAGTGGTTCACAATCTCTTTTGCAGACCTAAAATTCCAAGATTATTCAAATACCCATGGGCTCTATCTTCACAAAATTTGGGCCGAAGGACATGCTGTGAACAAATGTATGATTTTATCTCCAAGGCTCCACACAACATGCAAGAAGGGTTTGGGATATGGAACGATTGAAACAGGTTAGCCGTTGTCCCCCACAATATTATTTTGTTGTCATTTTCAGTTCACGACTTGATGAATTTTGTAAGCGGATTTGTCAAAAAATGTCCAAACGCTTGCAAAAAAATAAAGTGTATCCACCGCAAGATTTTTCTTAAAATTTAGGATTTTATTTCGAAGACCATCCTTAAAGTTAGTGATCATGTTCTTTCTTAATTACCCAAATTAATTTTTCATATTTTTTTATTATTTGGAGAAGAATTTCAACTGCGGATCTTTAAAACCTTTTTTCCATTACCGATTTTACAAATAACAAGTAAAGAGCACGTGCCTATAAGTTCTTCCTCTTTAATTGGAAACTCGAATGTTACCCCATGGGATGCACCGGATGGATTAGGCTTTGAAACATGTCTAATTATATCGTCCCTATACAGCACCATATTATTTTTCTATAGAATAGCTAATCCATCTGATGTCTCTTCAATTTTTATTTTGATCAAAACAAAGTTTACATGAAGCAACCAAAAAGAACATTGGACATCTAATTGACCCAATGACCCAAGCTAATAATAAATTGTGCCATCTTTTAATGTTTAAACAGTCAATGTCACAAAAATCACAAATTAGTGATTCTATGATAAATTTATCTAAAATTAATTTTTTAATCGTCAAAAACTCTAAACTGGCACACTTTTGATAAATTTACTATATATTGGTTTTCGTTAAATTTCACCTCCAAATTGTTGAGTTGAATGATACATAATAGTTGATGGATGTACTAGTTTAGGGTTTTACACTCCATTTGTTACAGGTGTACTAATTTGTGATTTTTCGTGGTATTAATTTGGTTTAATAGAAACTAATGAAAGGTAAATTGATCATAGAGGTACTAGTTTTGGATTTTTTGTGGTTAAAAAATAATTCATAGTAAATTTATCACATATGTAGCCAATTTAAATTTTTTGATAGTAAAAAATTAATTTGGGATAAATTTTTTGCATGTATACCAATTAAAGTTTTTCATGATATTAATCCCCATTTAAATTATCATTTGCAAAACCCTCCATTTAAGTAAGTACCAAGCTACATAAAGTGTAACATCCAAGTTTTCGTACATATACATTGTTATTTCTTTTATGTAATTTACCTACTCAATCGCAAAAGCCAAGTAATTATTGTAGATACAACATTTTTAGTCTTTAATTATGTCAAATCTATATTTTGGACTGAACTAGTTCATATAGCTATCGAATCTAGCACATTTTCTAAATTACCTTTGAATAAACTATTTTTTCCATCTTCATTTCAATTAGACAAACAATTGACATCTAATTTATCAAACTGTTTAATTTCCATGTCAACCTTTGGTCGTGTCTTCTTTTTTCCTTTTTTATTAACTACCACAAAAGAAAGTCTAAGCATGCTTAACTTGTATAGACCAAAGTGTATATAAATATCACTACGTAAATTAGCTTAAAGCAATTGATTTTGCTTATGCACTGTTATTAGCCAACATAATTAGTGACTTGGGAAACAAATTAACACAAGTTTCATGATATTTCTAAACCATGCAATATGAAATGCGAATAATGCACATTAACTTCATGACAAAAAGTATCCTAACCCTTTTTACATTTAACTTTATTTTGTTTGAGGTGGATTCTCTAATACTTCTACTCATGATATATGCATCACAAGTGCATAACTTAATTCATACCTTACGTGAATTCAACTATATTGCTTTTCAAGTGCAAGCTTATCGAGTAGATTTGAATATTTAATTAAGTCGAGCTCGAACCTAAAAAAATATATATTCAAGTATGCCATGACTCTAGTAGAGATTAGTTGCATATATACATATATGTTAATTTGATATAGACAATTGTAAACACCATAAAAAGCTAAATCTTTAAAGTCAAAGCCCAAACTTAGAAATATGAATATTAAATCAAGCATCTAATTGTATGAAGTCAAGTCGAGTTGGAGCATTAGACAGTATAGGACCAATTGAGCTCAACTACACGTCTCATAAAATTTGTGCTTTAAATTAGAATCAAATTCGAGAGAGAGAGAGAGGGCTTTTCATGGTTGGGCCTCGAGGCCCAAAAATGAACCGGATCTGGGCCTTCTCGTCATCCCCTGACCCGGGTCGGTTCTCGTTGGTTAGACCGGACATCGTCCCACTCTGTGCCTTCAGCTCAGAAGAAGTCCGAGAGAGCCTCCAAGCAAAGCAGCGATTTTTCCGTCTCGATCGGAGCTCTTGGCCGGCGTCCCAATCGGCGAATCGTTGTCGGAAGGAGGACGAAAGCGAACGATGAGGTTCGGCTTCGCAATCGGCGTCTTCGGAGTCCTGATCCTGTCTCACGCAGCCTATTCCACCGTCCAGTGTGAGCTCGATTCGTGTGAAATTTCTCCTTTTCTTCATTCACGCGCCGGCGGTCGGGAGGGGAGGGGAGTGGAGTGCTTGAGATTTCGATTCTGACGTCGTCTTGAATTTGGGTTTTTGCAGATAGGGGCTTGTTGAAGATCATGGAGGAGGAATTCTCCGGGCCTCCGCTTAACGTGAGCCTCTGATTATGGCCTCGCGGTTCGGGATTCGGTCTGGTTTTTTTGCTGTTCTACATCTAATTTGGAGTGGGAATTACAGGTGGTTGCTGAATTGCTCGCGGGTCTCGTTCTCTGTACGTGGGCTGCTCTCACTGTGCCCGGAAAGTTCCACTCGATCCATCCCGATTCCGAAGAGAACAGGTGAGATTATTTGTCTCGTGTTTAGTAGGTTCTTCTACTATTCTAATTGGGGAAAGTTTGCTCTTGGGTTTGCTTTAGCTCCAAGTTGCAATGTTGTAAGTTTTGTTGCCTGTGATGTATAAGTAGATTGGTTAATCAAGAGATGCGGCAGGGAAGTTAAGAAGCCACGAACATTGTGCATGATTTCGTGCTTTAACTGCCGGTAGAGTTGGATTGTAAGCATCTTGAGCATCTGGTTAGAAGTTCGAGATTTTACCGGAGTCCAGCTTAACTAGGTTTTGTCATAGTGTTTTCTGTCGTTTATGTCGTAAAGGTTTACAAAACATCAACAGGTCTCCTGTGGGCTGTAGTGGATATGATTACTTATGCCAAAGACCTTTCTAGATTAACTCTTAAGTATCTATTTTTCTCTATCCTTTAATTGCAAGGAAGACAAAGTGGTCTCTCATTCAATGAGGTTAGAATGTAGATCCCATTATGTCCTTGCACTCTATCTAATACAGTGTTCTACATTAGTCCTGTATATTTTTCCCTAGAGTTTCTGCCCAGGCCTTAACTAGGGTCCCTGACATTGTTATAAACCAATCACAGTGTCCCATCATATTACAAAAGCATGTTTATAAAATATTTTGAGAGCCCAAATCATTTTTATGCCTCTTCTATGAAATTGTTTCATGTTGAGGAATTTATCATGTCTTTTTCGTTGTGATGTGTTGATGTGAAATTATATCTAGCGTTAAGGTACACAATCTCACAATTTGTGGAAATGGTTGGTTCAGGGTGCTATTTGGTTCAGTTTAGGGCATATGTTTATGACACAGTTCAGTGACGTCAAGTTAAAGAATTTCAAAAAACGGATGCTTGGTATTAAAATCCCCCAGATTAATCTTTGGCTACTATGGATCGGTTGGAATTAACAGAAAAGGCACATTGGCATGATATATCTCCACATTATCTTAAGAGTTTGTACCTCAATATCACATAAGAAGCAACCTAAAAAATTGATAAAATTTGTAAGTGACTGTTATATTAAACCATCAATAAGGGATATGCAGCATAAACCCCATTCACAGTATAAACAGGTTTGATGTCTGAATAGCAAAATCATGTAAAAAAGTTGTCCATCAGGACCGTAAAGTATGTTTTGGAAATGTTCCCTCTCAAATAAACGAACTCTTTCCAAAAAGAGAACTATCTTATATGTGTACTGGGAAAAATGGTTGCGGTTTGAATGACCTGCTTCCCAAACTGAAGCCAATGTATGAACCAATAATCTATTGGTGGCAGTTTGGATCAATGTATCAACACCTAAGGATACAATTTCCTACCTGATAGTTTGTCTTGACATAATTGAAATTCCTTAGGATTACTCCTTGCTGTCAATACTTAGTAGCACTTAGAAACTTTTTTCCAGCAATGTTGAATTTCTCCAATAACTACCTGTCTGAAATTGAATTCACTGCTACATAAGGTTGTGCATACTCTTTTGATGGATGTTCCTACACTTGACATCAACTTTGCAACTTCTTCTATAGACATCATCTCAATCAGCACTTTAACTTACCCTTCTGGACGACTTTTTGCCCATTTTCTGTATTGGTGGAGGCTTCCATGTTATAGATTAGAAGTATAAATGAATCATAGGAAAATTTTCTCTTAATGAAGCATTTGTTTTTCTATTAAGGTCCATCTTATTAAGTGGAGAGAGATGACATTTATAGAAACAGATAAACCCTATAGACATGCGATGTAAAATGCTTCAGTATTCCCTTTCGTGTGCATGTGCAAACCAGATGAAGGACTTCATGGGAATTGGCAAACAGCAAATGAGACAAATGAGAATGGTATAGGAAGTGAAGTAACAAGTGGGGAATGAATAATTTAAATTGACTCTGATTCCATATTAGAAAGTCCAGTAGAAAAGCTTAAGCTGTTGGCTGTAGGGAGATTACATGATGTAACACCAAAATAGACTCAGCATATAAGCAATATGGCATATTTCAACAATCAATTGTCGAGGATGTATTCTTTTGTTTACATGTTGATGCAAAAGAGTTCCTCTTTGTTTTTGTTTTTTTTTTTTTTTTTGGGGGGGGAGATTTTCTTTGGTAGTTTGATACAAAGTGTGATTAAGTGGCCGTATAAAGTCCAGTGTGTCTAACTAGAATGAAGAAATAGCTAAACTGCTCCTTTATCATGTTCTTGTGGTGTTGATGCGTGTGCTACATATCTGACATGCAACTTAGAGTAGCTTAGCCAGCTGCCCTCAATGATGATACCTGTCTAATTATGGCTATGTTGTTCATGATGATTAAGTATGGACAATATGAGATGTTGATTTAAACTTCACTTTTTTATGGTTATAAATGAGATTCAGTACAGTCATCTTCATGTTTTATGATGATGCTGAAGTTCTCAACTGATTGTATTACCTGCTCTCATGTTTGCCAGAATGCTCAAATAGCTTTATTTTTTTCTTGAGATTGTTTACATATGCCTGATTTTTTAAGCATTCTTATGCACTTACATTGAATATCGTGTCTGTATTAGTAATGGATTTCATTCATGTTTTGCATTAAGACTTATCGAACTCCTTAAATAAAAAAGAATTAGAAGATTTTTTCAAAGGCACCGATTATCTTGTAATATTGATACTTAGATGGTTGCAGATCCTCAACTGTGTATATCAACTAGGTTCAAAGAAAGATGAAACCACCATTTGACTTGTTAAATAGACATGTTCAAATCATGGTGCCTATTAGCATGTGCAGACTATTGCATAGAAATAAGTCTAATTGATTGTAAATTATTGCGAGTGATGCAGTTGAGCTATATGCTGCATTGAAATGCCATGTAATTTTAATTAAAAGGTAGGAATCCCCTTTTAGTGACTTATTTCACGACTCTTTTTGGTCAAAAGTATTACAAAATACAATAATTTTGTGACCAATTCGATGATTTTAAGATGTCCCAAGTTCCTTGTTTAGTATGTTTTATTGGTTTCCAAGAATCTTTGTGAAGCTATGTCGTCTTTGGCAATGTTTGACATTATTGCTAGGAGATGGTGTGCAGGGAACTTGGTTGAACTATAATAATCCGAGGAGTTGGTTTGTTGAGAATAGTGTTTAGATTTGTTCTATTTTTCGTACCTTCACTATATACATTTTTATCCCCATGTAAGTCAAAATAAGGCCCATAAGGGTGCTCAAGAATTCCACATATACATATTTACACTGCAACGTACATTTTCTTGGTTTTGCAGGATCGTTTCTCTGCCAGACAACATGGACTTTATGATTTTCAACCACCGTGGTAGAGTGTTCCCTTCTCAATTGGATCTGAAGTTGAAGCATTGAGGCCTCTGAAGTAATGAGTGCCCTGAAGAGGCATTATGAGCTTTCTCTGCCTCGTTTCTGAACTTGAGACACGTAGAAGTTTTATAATCCAAGCTTCACCAATAGTCCAAACGCTCTCACACTGTATAATTCCTGGAACTGTAGGAAAAACTGGACATTGAATTCATTGGAGTACTTTATGATTTTCACGTGCAAACAGAAGGATTGATTTTGATTGTGGCAGATTACCGTCCAAAGTGTAGAAGCACACAGCATCTTGACTATGTTTAGTGTATGTTTAACGTTTTGAGCTCTGGTTTGATGAAAATGAGATCCATGTAGACTTTCCCTTTTGACCTTTCGATCTCTATATGCTTCCTCTTGTCTTATTTGGAGCTTATTTATCAATGTCTCGAGGCCTTACACTGAGTCTCTTTTTTTTGTCGGTCTTTATACTCAGTTTAATCTACAAAAAATTCTGTGCCATAAATAGAGCACATGTTCTGACTTTGGCGTGGAAAAGGGGGTTTCCTCTTGGATTGACTGCAGCACACGAAGGCTCTACGGTAACACCTCAAGTTCCGGTACAGTTGTAACTTAAACAAAGAAAATGGGTTCATGACCTTTGGCAGTTTTAGGGTCACTGGCGCCGAGATTTCACTGGGAAAGTAGGAACATGATGTTCGACGGTGTCATTGGTGTTGATGTGATAAAAGTTGCATCTAGTTACAGCGTGAAGAAACAAGCCATAAGGTATCAAGAGAGCCCCAGGGACAAACATTGATATGAAATACAATACCTGCCGAAAGGTCCCATACCATGGCAAGGTAGAGGTTGATTTAAGAGTTTCCGAGGTAGTTTATATGAGAGAGACAGCGGATAAGGATAAAATCTGATCACATGTTTGTCCAAGTAAACCAATCTTCACATGCATGCACCGCTACAAGGGGCTGTACGTAGATGCATGAATCTTCCCATATGACGAACTCCAGGTTCTAATTCTTCCCCGGCCTAGTATCTAATGCAGCAGTCCTTTTCTTTCCCTTTTAGCATGACCGCCACGCCGTGTCAACTGCTCAACAACGAAGTGACGTTTTTGAACACCACAAAACCACGTAATTCAGCGTTTAAGGTTCGTTATTTGTCTTCTTCCACAACGTATTTCATACGTAAAGAATGGGGACCTCAGATAAGGAACTGCACACCAAAATTTTTTTACACAATAGAAGGAAAAAGTATAATTGTTCTTTGAAATCCATTTATCTGCCTAAAGTTCTCCAGAAAGAGGGCAAGTGGATGTCATTAGGTAGGGCTTGTCGTGTTGAATAACTACAAGGAGGAGATCACATGCACAGTTGAACTCATTGAGGAAAGGCCAAAACTTCCTAGTATAAATCGCCTACTGTTTCCATTTACATTACATAAAAGGAACCTATACAAGATCTAGCATAGTTGGTAAAAGACGGGGAAAACGATGCACATCGAGCACAGGGATGAGAGCAAAGTGAAATGGAGGAAAAATGGCTCCTTTCTCAGTCTAGGGAAGGCAGTGAAACAACTCCAGATGGTATTCTTCTATCTCTGCAGGTGGTCCGTGATCCTGCAACACCATCAGGGGAAACGATAGAATGGCTTAAATGAAAGACGGATGCTTCTCTGTCATCATGGTAGGACGTGGCAAGCCAAAGAAGTTCTTTGTTGCATTAAGATATCTCACCCATCCTCCATTTCTCAAGTTATTAGATGCAGCGAACGGGAATCTTGATTTAATCAAGAAGGTGTTCTTCTAATCCCCTGCGAACAAGCAAGCTCCAAAGAATCCTACCATGAAGGGTGTAGATCAGGATCGCTGAGTGCAGGTCAAATTCCAACAAGAAGGGAGCAAATCCAACGAAATTACTCACTTGTTGAAAATATATGTATATATAATGTCTAATAATATATCATTCAAACAGTCTCATGGGCATACATAAAAGAATTCCAGAGAAATATATAGATTTCCAAAAGGTCACATGAGAATCCTGCCTACCAGTTCTGAAGAAAGAGCAAAGAAACAATAACAAAGTATGCATGACATAGCCCTGTTTCCAATAAGTTACATAGTAATTCCAATCTCATTACGCAGTCCTGAAGCATCACGGCTAATGTTATGGATATATCCCTTTTAGGACATTATCTTGAAGAAAGGATTGCCATACGTCCTTTCCTTTTCAGTAAAAAATAGTTCCATGTACGTTAAGGGTAATAAATATTTTGCAGCACCAACTGGTAGAATGGGTAATGTAAATCCTGGGATCCTACTGTACAAGACAGTTGATGATATCTCATGAATTCCGGAGAATGGATGGGATGTCTAAGAATCAGCAGAATCAAGTACTTGCGAGGCACTGGACAACACAACACAAGTTAAATCTAAAAATTCTACATTTTGAATGAGGAATGCTGCATAGTGTTAATATCACACCAAGTATCCGAGAAATGGAAAGTGGTCAATCAGTAATTGAGCAGCCAGGACAATTTATTTTCAAGTGTACAGAACAAACCATGCACTGCAGAGGGACTTCAAGAGGACAGGTATGCCGCAGACTACCTTAGCTCATATTGACCAGGGTAACCCAGCGAAAGTTAACTTGAAAGACCTTCCTTGACCATATATACACAATTATGCACTTCTAGAATGTGAAACAAACCATATAAATATGAGAAGGTGCAATATCATCTAAAAGTCAATCCAGGGTCATCAAATAGCTCTGATATAGCAGAGCATTGAAGAAAATGGCTTGACTCAACAGGGGTCACTCAACAGTTGGCAAGCTTAATCAACTAATGGTTTTTGGACAGTTCTCACATATTTCGCACTTATGAGAACAAATACCTAAAATCTGCTGCTTTAACTTATAAATGTGTTTCATTTCAAATAGTTGCGCTCCACACACGAGGTTAAATTTGAATGGTAACTTGATAGGAGTAGAACCATGGAATGCGAATGTAGAGATGCTGAGATTGAAGGGTTACATTTCCAACCTACCCATTACATAACAAAATTAAACAAAGTACAATGTCAGAATACTGCAAAAATAGGCAGCCTTCTGGTAAAAAGTTTACACAGGCAATAGGACTAGACCAAAACACCATAAATTACTCCACTTTTATTTAACAAAACATGACAATAAAACCTACTGTCAAAAATCACTGGCAAGTAATCAACAATCAACATTTTTGGCGATAGGGGTGTGCAGCCAGTCTGGTTCAACCGGCTGCAATTGGCCTGGTTGGTGCAGTTCCAAGAATCGGGAACTGGCCCAAGACCCAGTAGATTCATGGTTTTTGCTTGGGAAATGGCAGTCAACTGGGAACTGAACCATCCAGGTTGGTTCCAGGTTTGAACCGGGTTTTCAAACGAATTTTTTGCCTTTACAAAAATATGAACATTAGCGGCTGGTGAAGATTCAAACTTTGGTCGAGAACAGAGAACATTGCTAATGCTACTTCACAGAATATTCAAAACCCTTTGAACCTTTTAGGTTTTTTCCAGCCAAAAAGCACACACATCCCTCTATGTTCCACCTTCCTCTTGTCCTTCAACCTAACTTCTAACGCTAATCTATAATACTCTCTCTCTTGTTGTGAGTCCCCCTTTCTTCATGCTTTCATCTCTTTTTAATTACCATCTCCATAGTCCCCCTTTGTTTACAATAGTCCTAATCACGAACCAGCTTGGGATCCACCCATTCAATTCCCAATCAGTTTTAGCACCGTCCAGGTCGATTCCCAGTTCCAGATTCCAGTTTTAAAAATAACCCACCTGGACCATGGCCCATCCTAGTCAGTAATCCAGTTCTGAGTTAAATTCAACCAAATGGTATTTGTAAGTCAAAATAACCTGCTACATGTCAGACCACCGTATCTTGATGTTCTTTACAAAGAAAGTGAATTGGTAGCGAATACAAGAAAATAGAATCCTTGTATAGCAACGTAGATCGGAAACTATTTACTCAAAATTCTTTCCAAAAAATTCATATTCCCAAGACAAGTAACTGCCTGGCCTTGATGCTCAAGTGCCAAGCCAACAGAGTATTCTAAATGAAGTACTTAAATCGGAGTACAAGAAAGTAATATCCTTGGATAGCGCCTTAAATCGAAAACTGTTTACTCAAGGTTACTTTCCAATTCGAATTCATATTCACAAGACCAACAACTCCCTGGCTTTGATGCTCAAGCGACAGGGATTAGTAATGTGCATGTATCTGCTTCTTGCCTCCAATAGGCATATTCATCCACAAAAGTACTTTGGGAGCAAAAATAATGTCATTCCATACAGTAATGGTGCAAGAGATGCTCGCATATTGGATAACACAAGAAAATGTAATTCAAAGAATTGTTTACAAGGTAGAGTCAGAGCATGAAAAGGGACACTCGCATACCTCAGAGTATTGTTAGCCGAACTACAAGAATTCCTGCCTAAACTGCCCTAAAATTTCCCCCAGAAGCAACACTGCAGCCTCAGCAGTCAACCAAGTTGATGCACCTTGCAAATCAAAACGCTACTCTTTATCAATTTACAACTGAGTGAGCTCCTGTGGATTTTCCATGGCTTGCCTAAGGATGTATTCAGCTCTTCTCTTCTTGTCGTCTCTCTCCTCTTCACGCCCAATCAGAGAGACAGGTCTACTGAGATATTTGTTATGAAGGCTTATATCTGAAGACTGACCAAAAACTTTTTTTCCAGTCTTGAACTTGAAATGAATAGCAGGTCTTTTATCAGGAAGGACCTTATTGTCACCATCACCATCTTCACAAAACCTATCTTTCATAGCTTCAATTGCAGGGGCAAATGTCTCCAGGACAGATGAGCTATTCTCCTTGGTAGGTCCATTAGAAAGCATAACAGGCAAATTAACAGACGATACTTCCTTCTCACCAGGTGGCAAAGGTGTGGTGAGGTATGGATTGCCTTCGTCGGCCTTCAGTTCTTTTGGCTGGTGATCTTGAACAATATTTGAGGTTGAAGCTCCCGCAGAACCAAACTGGGCCAGCCTTTGCTGCAAATTCAACAAAGACCTCTCCGCGTTTCTCCTTTGCCTTGCTTGCTCAATCTTATCAGCACGCAGATCTGACTTCCGCTCATTCCACACAGGTGTCCGCTTATAAGTGTGGGGATCTGGCAAAGCCGGCAACCAAGCAGGGACATGCTTGCCAGGTGGAGTCTCACCCATTTGCGTGAAACTAGGGATTAGACGCCTATCCCTGGCTACTGGAAATTGAGGTATCGACTGATTGAAGGGAACCTCCTCGGTCGATTGCGCATAATCCAGAATTTCCATTACTGTGCCAGAACTGGCAAGGCAGTGACTAACTCCTGAAGCCCCCGAAAAACCTTGAAAATTCCCTAAATCTTCTAGAGCTCTAATAATGTCAAAAACATTACACTGAGTCCTACCAGAGGTGCTAGCATAAAAGCTTGCGGCCTTCCCGATATCCTGAAGATAACGAATTGCTATATCCGAAAGAGAGTCCAAAGCGGAGTCCCTGACACTCTCGAACCCAACACCCTCACAAATCTGCGCGACCGCAACCCTCGACACCGCACGAGCAAATTCGTCAGCTTTAGCTCTTCCACTCGGAGCATCGGCCTTCGGTTCGTTACCAATTGTTGTATTTACACCTCCATTGTTCATGTTCGATGACTCATATCATTTGAAGATGACCGGACGACAAAATTTCCTTCATTCAACCCCACGAGTCTCTCAGCTCAGCTCAGCTCAGCCCCAAGATCTGCTCCGCCAAGGCAATCGATTTCTCCTCCACTCCCACTCCTTCGACACAGCAGCAGTGAATAGAGCGTTCGAAATGGAGGAGAAAACGAAACGATTCGAACGCAAACGGAGAATTCCGACAATCAGTTATCAAGAAAACCGGAAAAAGCTCCACAGCCGGGGCCGAGTTCAGCAGACAGAGAAATGGGCAAGCTCCAAATGGACAATCCGCAAGAACCCAGATCCAGCTCGGCCTCCCGCGAAACCCTAGCGCCGGAAATCACACTCGGAAGCGACACTCGCTCGCGAGCCGACCGACGGGGGAGAAAGGGAAAATTTCAAGACACGTCCGGTCACCGGATCAAGAACCCCCCGGACGAGCAGCTCGCGAGAGGTCGGAGACCCGGAATCAGGAAAACCCCCCGACGGATCGTCGCCGGCGGGGGAAGCGAGCGGAAATCCGGGGCCGGAGGGGCGGGCGACGGAGGAAGGACACCGCGAGCTCTCGTAAACCCTAGACGAGGAGGAGCGGGAGAGTTCTTGAGGAGGAGGAATTTGGGAACGGCGGCGGCGGCGGCGGCGGTGGATAAACCCTTGTAAGACCCTTCGGAGAGGGAGAGAGCAGCTTTGGACAGGGACGACCCACGAGGGACGAGGGGAAGAGGAAGGAGATCGAAGGGAGGCGAAGAAGAGAGAGAAAGGGAGAGAGGAGCGAGGTGGGTGAGGAGATGGGGAGAGGGAGGGGGAGGGTATTTATAGGGGGCTGGGGGGCGCACCTCGGTTTATCTCGCCTCGTTTGACCAATGAGGAGTGGAGCAGGAGTGGAGCAGAGGAGGAGCGCGTACCGTGGGCCTGGAAGCACGCGATCTTTTCCTCTCCCTCCCGGCGTGGTGTGTCGGGACCGCCGCGTGAGGCGGCGACTGGTGGTCGTCGGCCCGCCAGGGTGTCGAGCCCTCTTGTCTTTGTGTGTAGGAAGTGTGTGTACCTATCGTGCTTCTCCTTACCATTTCCTTTCTTCTTCTTTTTTTTATCTCTTTGTTAATGAAGCATCACGTCACTTTCATGATTTTAAATATAGAATATCGTGAGGAGAAAGGCCGATAGAGTGAACTCTTAAAACTAGCTCAAACTCTCGGCTTGGTTATGACATTAAAAGAATTGACTTGTGCTTGACGCAATTTGTCTATTATTTTGAGAATATGGAGCGATATGTGATCGTATTAAATAAGGAGTTAAAGAAAATTATTTAATGTGGGTAGGAGGAAGAAAAGAAGCGAGATAGTGACGCACTATAAAGAGAGCTAGGTAAGGAAACTACATGCTTGCTATTGCTAGCCTTGCTAGCCTCAACTCAATTAAGCAATGCAATTAGGTAGGCGGGTCAACTTGGATGCTTAATTTCCTAAATCGAAGTAGAATTGGAAGAACTCTAATGGTGAGGCATTTGGATTGACGATGTTCAAAGTTGAGTCGACAGCTTAATAGGTAAATTCAAAATACCACGGCACGACAGAAGCCATAAAAAGACTTTCCTTAGGTAAATTCTAAATCTAGTGTACGTCCATATAGGTCATTGTCTCCTAAAAAATTGTAATTAGAAATTATCATGATAAAGATATGACCGATGCATCATTTTCTTTTTTTATTTTTATGTCCTTATATATAAGGAGATCAGATCGAGAATAATTTTCTTGGTAATATGACCGCCTAATTTTAGAATAGAATTGAATGAAATGGATAGAACAAAAAGGTACGAACATACATGGGAAAGTTATCCCTTTACCCCTTTTCCTTCTATTTCTCTTTTTTTGGTCTAACTTTCCCCAACAAGCAACTCATGGTCGAAGATAAGATTTGGAGATGGATTACTTTCCATCTACTTGATGTTTCCTAGGAGTTTTGAAGAACAAGAAAAGACAACCTCTCTTTTTAGAGCTGCCATATAAGCAGGTTGATGATATCAGTAATAATGAGGCTTCCTTAATCCTCTCGGTGCTCAAACTTTGAGATATAAGGAGCGTTGGATAAATTCAAAATAAATCTCATCAATTGATCATGAATTCTTCGGTATTTTTGTGCGTGAGTATTATGACATTATATAGGATTTAAGATAAAATATTCGAAAAAGGTCTAAATTCTTTTTAGTTGAAACTTGAAGTGAAACTACAAAAAGAGTTTTTTGATGTCTCGGTTCAAGCAGAAATCCACTAGTATGAAAAATATAGACATCAATGGTTGTAGGTCAGGGATAAAAAGACAAAAAAAAAAATTATGCTATCACAATCATTCATCGCCGGAAAAATAAAATTGATGACCTAAAGAATAATGATGGAGAATAATTGTTTGATAAAGAGGAAGTGAAAGGCTCCGTAGCGCAAAGGTTGAGGGATTTCCATCTTACATGCCTGAAAAACAAAGGAATGAGTTGAAACCTAATAAGTGAAATCTCTAAGTTTTAAGTTAGAAAAATCATATTACTACTTCCCCTAGTACAAGCAAAATGAATACACAACAACCCAGTAAGTGTGACGAGAACATGAGTAGACTTTACCTTCCCCTTCTCATATACAATAGTAATAATTATTCGACAATATTTCAATTCAAACTCATGCATATGGCATAACACGTTTCAATACTAGGTAACCAATTAAACCATTTTTAAATCTATATACATCACATGATCATGCATCATATTTATTATTACTTCCCCTCCCGAACACTCTTAAGACATCCCAACCTATGAGGCATCTTGACACGTGAGGCATCCTACTTGCATTTATTGGCCTTAATGAAGAGTGCATTCAGCATTCACTTTACTCTCTCTCTCTCCCCTTCATCCACTCCAAAAACCGTACACACTCTCCCCTTATTTTCCTTTCCTTCCCTCTACTTCTCCTTCTAGCCTTCCTCCGCAAAATCGAGTTGTTCGTGGCCTTCTCGTGCTGATCACCGCCCGTGCCACCCACCATCATGCTCAGGAGAGAGATTTCGTATGGCCTACGGCGGCCATTCATCGGTTGGAGCTACCGGTCGGCCGTAAGTCGCTGCTCCTATGACCGCCTACTATAGCGCTTGTCCTGCTCATTTTGCCTTTTCAGCCATTTTCCTTTTGTTTCGACCCGATCTTTGCCCATCCCAGCCACTAGCCATTTTCCCTCGACCCTTAGGTGCCGTTAGTCATTGGCTAGCTCGTTTTAGCTTTAGTCAGCCACTTTTTTCTTGTGCAGTCAGTTTTTCAGAAGTTGCAAAGGGAGTCCGAGTTTGTTATTGCTGTTTTTAGCCTCGAGACTGCCTTGGAGTGTCGTGGGTGAGGTCCCTGAGTGTTGCCTCCATTGCCGCTGCCACGTCCATGTCGTCGGCCCGCTTAACGGGTGAGTTTAGCTCCTAATCCTTTGTTATTGCCCAAACTTGCTTATGGTTGGCTTAGTTAATGGTAATTTTGGTTTAGGAAGTTTAATTAAGTTGTATTAGCCCTAAAATAGGTGGTTAGATAGATGGTTAAGATTAGATTAGCTTAATTTTGCTTATTGAGTTTAATTGTGCTTAATTTGTGATTAATTGTGTTTTGTGATTAATTAAGCATGTTTAGCTTAAATTGATTGATTAATTTTTTTAATTAATGTTTTGTTTAATTTTTGAGTCTAATTTATTAATAATTGAATTCTGAAATTTACTGTTCATAATTACTATTCATGATTATTATTCACAAATACCGTTCACAGCACTATTCATACGGAAGCTAATTTTTGTCTTAATTTGATGTGCTTTTGGTTGTTGTGATTTATTGAAGTGCCAGTTGTTAATTATATTTGTGAATAATGATGAAATGTGTGATCGAATGTCGGTTTGAATTGAATTTTGGAATTGTTGATTGATATCGCATGATATTATGCGTGGGTTATTTGCAATGGCATGTCGTATGAGTATGAATGATGTTGTATCCACAATAGAGCAAAAATATAAATGGATTGCTTGATGATGTGTTGCATGATCACATTAAATTAAGAACCCGGCGTTGTCGGAATATCGCCAATCCTTATGGGGTTGTGCCTTGGCCATTTGGTTGTCTGACTTCGGTCGGATGCTTGATAGGGAGGGGTTACTTGTGGGGCTACGATAGTGGGCGAGTTATGGGCTTTTGTTAGTTACGGGGTTGCGGTAGTGATCTGCTCCTATGCTCCTTCGGAATGCCTTCTTAGGAGTGAGCCCTTAACGTCACCGTGCCTCGAGGTAAAGAGGACGAAGCTAGCTTGGCCAGGAACCGCCAACCATAAGGTTGTGCCGTGGCTTAGGGGGGAGGGGTCGTAATAATTGGAGCATATGTGAATATTGAGACATAAGAAAGTTGTATACAATACTCTGATTATTCGCATGCTCTTAATGTCGTGATGATCACATTATTTATGGTACGCATGCATGAATTGATAACGTGTAAGGTGTGACAATGGTCAAGTGAGATCGCTTGTGACGCAACTTGCATGTGATTGATGAATTGTATCATCTAACGACCATGTATCTTGCTTATATTATATGAGGTTTAACGTGCAGGGTATGGCATACCAGGTAAAGTTGCATGCGAACTGGCTATTTGTTTGTTGGTTGCCCCTATCTGATGTTTGGTTTGCTGATTACTGGTTGTTTGTTGTTGGGTTGTGTGAGGGGTGGTTCTAGAGAGATACCTCGGGTTGAGTTGGCGCGCTAATCGAGGCTTAGTAGGAAAACTCGCTGATATTTTATCTCACTGGTTATTGTATAACTACTTTTAGACCCCTAGAATAGCGCCCCCGCAGTGGAGAATCTTGCTCTTGCTCCTCCAGTGATTGACCCGGCGGAGCCCGAGTTCGATGGGTCCAAGTGACCGTGGTGTTGAACCTGATAGTTCATTTTGTATAGCTGGATTAGCCTAGGCTAGTTTTTTATTTATTTATTTGGCTTAAAGGATGGATCGGCCCCTTTTGTTGGGCTTATAAATCGGAGTCAATCCTCCGTTGATTAATTCAGTAAGATTATATAAATGAATAGTGTTGTTGTTCATCCCTCTTTCCCTGTTTGATTATTTCATTGCATGTTTGAATTGGGGATGGTTCGTCTTCCACTTGCGTATAATGAAAGATTAAAATGAATGTTTGTCGACGAGTCTTGAGACGTCGCTTTCAATTGACCATGGTAAGAGGTTGTTGCATGCTCGAGGTTCGGGGCATGACAACAAGTGTAATGAGGTTTGCATGAAATGAGGATGACTAGCCAAAATGTAATGATGGTTTATCATAGGTATTGTTTATAAAAACTCGTCTTATACATGGTCAACTATGAAATAAGAGAGGATGACTCTTCTTAGAGGAAGTTTTCACTAATCTTAGGTGTCAAATTAGTTATAAGACCTTGCCTTAAGAGGACACTTAGGCATGCATGAGATAATACAAGGAACGGTTGCATGTGAGTGGTTTAATGAGAGAAATTTGTTGACAACTAGGTTAACAGATATAATTTTTCTTTCCTTGGAGCCATTAATGAAATTAATTATCCATTAATAGTAATTAATTATATTTTAACAAATAATACTACTCATTAACAACTAAGTCAATAGTAAATTGATTCATTCGTTCTATTATTAACGCATTTATCAAAATTTATCAATTTAACTCAACACGTTGAACTTGGGATGATTATGTTTATGAAAAATTATCCTCTGTGTCTCACAAAATTTACTATTGAACTAAAATTCCTACATATCTATCCAAATTCTAAGTTAAATAATACTTAGATTTATAATCTTAGTATCATTATCATTTATAGAAATTTCCAAATGTCACATGATAACAAATATGAAAATCTGGATGTTACACTAGGACAGTTTGTGAGCAAGGCTAAGACTAAAATCTTATGTTCAAAAAATGTTTCTTTGGGGTTGAAATGTAATTTGAGTGAAATTTCTAGTTTTGGTGTGTATGCAAAGCTAGGCAAATATCTATGAGTGCCTTTGATTCATGGAAGAACTTTTTCAAGGTATTTTCAAACCGTAATAGGGAGGATGAATAAAAGGCTTAGTGGGTGGAAATCTCAACACTTGTCAATGCTAGGTCCAGTTACTTTATCCCAATTTATAGTTAGTCTATGCCTATCTATTACATGTGATACACTAAAGTTCCAACTCAAGTCTAACGAGACATTGAAAAGAATTGTCATGACTTCATATGGGGAAACACAATCAATAAACATCGCATTCACCTTGTGAATTGTGAGTCTAAGTGCAAGCTTAAGAAATGTGGTGGTCTTGATTTTAGATATCTTGAACTGACTAATAAAGGTTTTATAATGAAGTTAGCATGGGTCTCAAGACTCAACCCAATAATCTCTTGGCAAAAGTTTTGATTGCTAAATCTTATTCTTTGAGAATTGATTTTCATGCTAAATCTAGTGACTCGATTTTATGGAAGGCGATTGTGAATGTATGGTCGACCTTACATGAAGGAGCTTTATGGAGTATGGGAAATGGAAAGCATGTTAGGTTTTGGATAGATATATGGATATTGGCTATAGAACCACTTTATAATATTGTTAGTATTCAACTATCTTCTTCTAACGTGGACTGAAATGTTTGCGATCATGTGCTGAATGGAAAGTGGAATTTTAGGATATTTTGGGGATTATAATATAAGATATAATCTTTCGCAAAGTTTTATCAAACCTCCTTCAGCCTCTAATGGAAACTATCCGCTTTTGTGGGAGGGTACTGAAAGCAAGTCTTTCTCTGTTAAGTCAGTGTCCGAGTTAATCAATGGGGTGGACAGTCATTATTCTGATAGTACAATTTGGAAGTGGAAGGGATTTCAACATATTAGAACTTTTCCTCTAGCTAATTGCTCATAAGTGACTGTTGATCAATGAATTGTAGACATCTCATAACTTGGGAGGAAATCAATATTGCTTGAAATGTGAGTCTCATGGGAAAACAACTTTACATGTTTTAAGAATTGTCCAATTGTCTCAAGCATATGACTTGAGCATGTCCCTCAATTATATTTGGGAGAATTCTTATCAATGAATTTGTCACAATGGTTGAATTTGAATTCAACTCTCGCTACTAAAGGGTGACCGAATTTTTCTCATGTTGGAGTATAATTTTTGGAGTGGGCATGTCGCCTTCTTAGCAATGGAGAAACAAGTTAGTTTTTCTGGACAACTTTGTTTTCCCTTCAAATTCGGTACAAGTTATTTGGTCATACACAAAGGGAATCATTAAAGCTTCGTCTGTAAATAACTCAACGTTAAGTCGATCTGCACCTCTTCGATTTTGGTTAGATGAGATCCTCCACCTTCTGGTTGGATTAAATTGAATATTGATGGGGCTTCTAAAGGTGACGCAATGACTTGCTAGTGCAGGAGGTTAAATAAAAGGGGTGATTGGATTGGTGATTTTGCCATGTTCATAGGAATACTTTCGTTAACACAAGCAAAATCTTTGAGCTTTGTAGTTGGAACTCAATTTCGCAAAATAACTTGGATTTTATAAATTGTTAGTGAGATTGACTCTAAAGCCATCATTGATCTCCTTAATCCAAAACTTATGATTGATAATGCTGGCTTTACTTTGCTTAAACATCTCAAAAGACCGTTGCATTGGGATGGACAAAATGCTTGGATACTCATTTCTCTTCATTACCTCACACAAATTTACTTCATGTTTTTATAAGGTGATAAAATATGAATAGTAAATTTATGACATTAAATTTTTGTATTTCAACTTTAACCCTTTTTCATAAAAAAAAGGAAAATTATAAGGGGCTTGACTGCAAAAATGTGAAAGTTAGAGTACTCCATTGAAAGGTTATGAGTGAGAGATTCAATTATTCTTTTATGCATTTTCCGCCGAGAAGAGTGTCTTCTGCAAGAAAGAAGAAGAAGATAAGAGAGAGCGTCCGTCCGCCCTCTTCCTCGGCGGCTCAGTCACAGACAGAGAGAGAGAGAGAGAGAGAGAGAGAGAATGGAGAAGTACTTCGGGAATGCGTACCGGGGCGACCCGGGAGTGCCGCACGCGGACCCGGACAGGTTCGTGAACATATGGATCGGCTCCGCCGCTTTCTCCGCCCTCACCTGGTCCAACCCTTACCTGTGGCAGCTCTCCAATCAATTCAAGTACTCCCCCCCCTCCTCCTCCTCCGTCGCTTCTATCTTGTGTTCCTCGTTGGTCGCCGGAATCATTACGTCAGCAGCCGTTTTACCTTTGAAAGTGCTTGCAAACGCGTTCCATTTTTCTTCGTTGTCCCGTTCCTTTTTGAATTGGGTCCACGAGTTGGAGAGCCACCACTCTAGCCTAGGAATCCGAATGTTGGAACTCTAGAAATGACTGCTTCTCCGAGTTATATTGCCATGAAGGTCGTGTGTGTATGTGGGTCTGTGTCGGAATTCAGCTTACGGGCATGGAGATATTGGTTTGAAGAGAACTGGGTTTGTGCGGAACTGTCGAGATAGCGTCGGTAAATTGTGTGCTGGTCTGGATTTTTTGAGCCGTTCGTTAATTGCATAAATACTGGCTTATACTATCTTTGCAGCAAATAGTTACCCGGATGTGTTTCTTGACAATATACAATACTTGGGGACGAGAGTTGAGAGTGGAAACTTCATATACGTGTTTCATAGTGAGGGTTTATAGGTGGTTTGTGTCGGTGTTGAGTATCTCCCGTTTGAATTTGTTATCCGGGCATGCAGATTGTGGTGAAGAGAGAATGGGCTTGTTACAATTGATGAGATAACAATTGTCAGTCTGATGTATATTTCCATCAGCTGCATTAGTACTGGACTGGCAGAGGTGCTGCAATTGCATCAAACTAGTAGTTGCCACAATCTTTGACGCGTCTTTCAACACTAGCACTTCCTTAGTCTGCTTCCTTAGATGATTGTGTGTTTGGATCGAATTACAGTTGAAGGCAAATGTGCATTTGTGTAGGAAAGAACTGACTTGCTTGACATGTTGGAGATCATAGCTTCAGCATTTGTTAGATGTAGATGCTGGTAAGACATGGGTCATGACTAATGACATCTAGCCACTTCTGATCTTTATTTGCCACATTCTTGTTTTAATTATCTTTTCTCCATACTCCAATGACGTTTTATTCTTGGAGTACCATTGCTGCTTGAGGTATTTGATCTTCTGTGTTCTGATAGTAAACATATTAATCACAAGTTTTAATAATTATGACCGTCATAGAGGGTGCATTGTTGCAGCTTTACTTGATTGGACATACATTTTAACTGTTGATGATGCAGCGTAAGGTTCCTGAAGCAAAAATCCAATGGACATTAGGTGTCATCTATAGTTTAATAGGCTATCTTGTCATTATTCAAGAATACTTATGTACTTCAGCAAACCTTTACAATGAGTCACAAATTTATTAAGTTAAACTGAGAACCATCTAGCATTCTAAATAGATGTTGAGGTATGCATCCTAGCTTGGCGTGCTGGAGTTGAACCCCAGCAATGAGCCAAAATGGGGGATACAATTAAACAGTCGTTGAGGTCCGTGTCCTAGCTTGATGTGCAGACTTCTGTTGAACCTTCCCAAGCCACTTGTCTGCTTTTAAAGCACCCCATAGGCTCACAACATTTTCAATTATGGATCTGGCTGAGTTGTACACTATATCATGGTACCATTAAGCCATAACAGCTAGTTGTTGATTTTCTATATACATTCATGGATCATAGTGGAAAGCATCCAGTTTTAACCTTTTAACACCTTCTTTGTACACAATAAGTTGTGTTTGGCATAGCCAAAGTGTTAAATTTGCTTACTTGATGCTGATTCCAATCTGGTGCTGAGATGTCTACATGCGCTGAATCATGTCATAACTTAATCCTGAAATGACTGAGCATGATTTATCCTTTAGTCTAACTGCACTGCAGAAGATCGTGGTGTATGAGTTTTTGCATTTAAGTGCCTTTTGGTAGCGGGCAAGGTTATGCAAGATTATTTAGGCTATTGAAATTCAACTTTGAGAAATGCTAGTCTATCATTTGTGGATGTCTCTTTTAATCTTCATTGCTGTGTAGTACTGGTTATTCACACTGCATGCTTTCTGGATTCTATTGTGCAGCTGGCATGACAAAGCCATGATGTTTGAGCACTATCACTGGAAGAAGGCCAAGGCTAAAAATCAGCCATATAAATTCAAGGTACACCTATTTGATTTCAAGCAGTGTATATATCTAACTTTTCCTTTTGCCTATGAGCCTCTCTTCAATTTTGGGCGCCGATGGTTTTTTTTCTTCTCTCGATTAAAGTGCCTTCTGGATATCATAACCGCTGATGAATGTTTCTGTTGTCGCAGTGGAATGAGTACATGGACAAGGACCACCGGGACTCATACTATTTCAACTGGCCTGTTTACTTCCCATAGGATGTATCATTATATGTGGTTGCCTTTGGGTGCTGACCTTACTCAAATAACTTGTGTTCGTACAAGAGTTTGGTTTTATTTCTCATGGTTCTCTTCCTTCTACCTTGTCTATTCCCGGTTCGAATGTTTGAGCAAAAACAAAATGGTTGGCTTCTCATGCTGCTGTGAATTGGATGGATGCACATGAATTGGCAGCTTTCAGCATCTTTTGCAATGTCCAGAGTGCGTCTCATCATAGAGTGTCGGAATGGCTGAATGATACGATCTGATATTTGTTACAATTTCATCAGAGCAAATCAGCTAATATTGATGTGCATGGCCCTTTGCACAAATGAGAGGGAGGGCTTTCTTTCTGAATGCTCAGGCTCTGATTTGCATCCCCATCTCGATGTGACTCTGGAGATTTAGTTTCCCAGTCTTCCTAATTATTCTCCTTAAATATAAGATACTTTATAATATAAGCTCACAAATTTTAACGTCATACTTTAGAACGATCCAGAGCAATCGAAACAACCTGATCCTGCGTGGCACCACTTGCACTAGTAGAGAAGTCTTGAGAACCTCCGGTCCGTGACACGGTTAAACCGGTTCGGAGGGAACTTAATCCTTTACGGCATGTTTATTATTTTTTTCAAACGTTGGAGCTATTACACCAGGCGCTTATAACAGATTTATTGCGTACTGCAGTTTTTTTTTTTTTTTTTTTTTTATCGGACTAAGGTTTTTCATATGTTATTGCAGTTTTATTACAAAATTACCGCCAACTACGGATTTTTTTTTTTTTTTGTGTGGGTCGGTGCCATCTATGGATTTATTACCATCTCTTTGCTCGCATTGTAATTCCTATTACAGTCGAAAGACTGTACTAAAATACTGGATGACCCATTTCATGTAACAATGCCTATTACAGCTAAGCTGTAAAATCCGTTCTCAAGGTACTTTTTTAGTCGTGCATGGTGTTACTAACATATCGCTACTTTAAAATCTACAAATTGCACTAGAATAAACGAATTTTGTGCACCTTAGTTTTGACAGGGCATAAGTTTTGATTCGGGTGCAGTTACGTTACGGCGCTCATGATTACAATTCTAGGAAGCTTGTTCGGAGCTCGTAATTTTTGATTCAAAGGTATTTAAACTCATCTTCAGCCTGGAAAATCTGTTTTCACATGTTTTCTGTCACTTTACATAATTCGACACTTGCCACCACATCTTTTCTCATTTATTTGAGCTTTTTTTTGGTCAAACATTTATTTGAGTTTAAATTATCTATTTAATTGCGTATGGTTTTTATTCAAGCGTTTCTAGAATAAATAGCTTATTTCTTGGGACATTTTATATATGTTATACTTTTTTAAATAATTTTGAGCCTGTCTTTGTCTAAGCCATGTCAGGCATGAGGATCTTCGACCTGAAGGCCCAGGCCCATGAATATTTCCCTTGCTTGCTCGAGCAAATCAGAATTCAGATACTTCTAAGAGTGTGCAAAACAGACTACTTCAATTGGGAACCACTTGGATTGGACTGAAATTATTGATTTAGTCTGGTTCTCGAAAGAGTCAGTTCAAAGTCCAATTCCTAAAAGTGGAATCGGTGGCTAGACAATCCAGCTTCCAATTCTAATAAGAAATTGGACCGGACCAGATGAGATTGACTAAATATACTTTTTTATATTATTATTTCTTTAAAAATTAGTAAAATGTGAATTAAATATTATCTTGATCAGGTTCCAAGTAGTGGGAAAAAAAAAGTGACCCGTTTATTGTACCGAAACGGAATCCAACCAAACTAGGACCAACTGTCCGATCCTTGGCTGCGAATGATGGGAATTGGTCCTCTCGGTCCAATTCCTAATTTCACCTTGGAACTGGACCGGATCGGGATCCGATCATTCCTTGTTATGTCAATTATATCAAACAATTTGACAAAAAAAAAACTATAATTTCGACAAACTTTTTTTAAAAAAACTATATCAAATAATTATTCAATTGGTCAAGGTTCTTTTGTTTACTACCACTTTTTTGTGGTGTTAGTCATTGCACCATCGAATTTGCTTCATTATTAGGCTCACGAATCAAATTTATTACTATAAGCTATTATCAATGAATAAAATATGAATTTCATTACAGTAATTAATATTCGCAAAGATTTCAATAATGTCATCAAAATCCAAAGAATTACACTCGCAATTGACTATCAAAACGATATACACTGTTAGATACATTGAGTATGGACAATATTCCTTTCTTATTAGGCATATTATTCATGAAATCCAATAATATAATCAGCATTATGCTATATAAATGAAATAGCATAATAACCATTATAGTATCAATCTATCATCACATAATGGTCATAACCGTTAGCTTATAGTCTTATTATAGAGATGATTCCCAAATGAATCCTAAACTTAATGTACGAATGCTAATTCAGTCTCAAGCTTTTTGATTTTGTTAATATATTCCGTTAGATAAAATTCTAAAAAATTACTATACCGATAAAATTGGAAAATTTATGGCTACTGGATCGGTAATTTTGGCGTATGTTCCTTTTGCCATAACTAAGCGGGGCTAACCATAAAAACGGACACGTGAGCGCGCGCGGCACTAGCAAAAGGACAAAACCCAAGTAAGGCGAGACCTGTTTGTACATAGGAGAGGGCTCCCTCGTTCTATCCAGAAAGCGAAGTCCATGGCGTTTCTCCGCCTTCACTCTCCATCTCTCACTCCTGCAATTCCCCTCCCTTCTTTGCACCCACCAACCATCGCTCCGTCGTCTTCGCCGTCGCTGTCGCGGTCTCGCCTCTCGATACTGGCATCAGCGACGTGCAGATCGTCCAGCTTCAGCGCTCCAGTCTGTGATCTCCGTTCGAAGTCTCTGAATTTCCTGCTCTCCGGCGCTCTCGCTGTCGGACTATCTCTCACTGGTCGGTAGACGCGGAACGCGCGGTTGAGAGTTGGGCTTAGTCTTTCTTTTTGACTGCATTGCGTGCGGGCGGCTCTGTTTTTTTTTTCCCTACTCTATCTATTTGATGAAAGTTCCCTCATTGGTAGACGTAGCAGAAAATGGTCTTTTTTTTTTTTTGCTTTTTTGGGTTGCTCTGGATGGTAAGGAAGATTCTGAAAATGGAAGAGGATACGCGTATGCAGGAGCAGTTGGGTTTGCAGAGGCGAAAGTTGGGGTCAACAAGCCGGAATTGCTTCCCAAAGAGTACACTCCCGTCATCGATGTTGCCGGATTCCTCTCTGATGGTCAGGTGCGTGTGAACGCATCAGTCCCTTACTGGGAGGTGTATTTTGTATTATTTGTGGATTGATATGGTATAGGTGAATTATCTCATGAAAGGGATTTCATTTGATTTTGATCGGTAGTGCTGGGTCGTCATGCTGCGTGATATCTGTGGTGGTGCTATTCACACGCAATACTTTGGGGAAAAATGGATGGACTTACAGGAAACGACTATGGTGTTTGGTTCCATCAAAAAGTTTGATTGACTAATTTGACATCATAAGCTTTCAGTGGCTAGAGTCTGAAAATTCTGACGGGTGCAATTGAAGGGGCTCAAGTTTCGCAGAAAAAAAAACTACATGAAGTTACTTAAGGCATGGGTCATATGGTTCATGCGCAGGAGAAAAGATTAGCACAAGAGATTGCTGATATCGAAAAGGATACTGGATTTAAGTTGAGAGTTCTAGCCCAGAATTACCCTGATACACCAGGTGAGATTGAATAGTCTATTTCCCAGTTCTGTGATCTCCCGGCATTCTCATTTTTCAGTTTCTTTGTCAAATCATCTTGTTGAATATATTGGGATCGTTGAGAGTTGAATTTTTTGCTACTTATTACAGGGTTGGCAATTAAAGATTTCTGGAGCGTGGATGATCGAACAATTGTCTTTGTAGCTGACCCAACTTTTGGTAATCTAGTGGAATGTTTTCTTTCAAATAGTTGTGATAATTGAATCATCAAGATGATTGAGTTTTTGGAACAGGTAACATCATAAATTTCAATGTAGGAGCTTCTGTTGATTTAGACATTCCACGAAGCTTTTGGAGTCGTTTGGCTGGAAAATATGGAAATTTTTTTTATTGGAAAGAGAAGGTAAAAATACTTTGCACCTTTTGGACTTGTCTCATCTCCTTGAATGTGAGATTTTCACATGCCCCATTAGAGATGGAATAAAAGAAGTTTTGTGACTCAAACAGGGAGAAGACGCGTCTATTGAAGCTGCTGTGATGGCGATATCTAATTGCTTGAGGGAACCTGTGGGTTCAAATAACTGTTCTGAGGTAAAATAATGTACATGATCAACAGATCGTCAAACCAGATGTTCCTTTTCATGTGGGGGCAAATTTTTGTTCTTCTATGTATTTCATCTGCAGAATCATGTACTTAAGATGCTTTTCAGTCCGACAGGGAGATGGAAGTGCAAACTTTAGTAGTGTTTGGCTTGGGGACAGGAAACTGGTTATGCAAGGTGTCGCATGAGGATGAATTAGGGATAGATGCAGATCTTTTACATACAGGAAAAATTGAAAACAGTTGGGAAAAATTCAATGACACTTTATGTGAGAGAGCTAAGGTAATATGACAAAGCATGGCAATTTTGTATATGACTACCAAAACCAGAGAGATGAATAAATAAAGCAGTAGGCCACCACATTTTTCATTTGTATTTGTGGCCAGCAGTAACATGATATCAAATCCGCATCCACCTATACGGTAGAGTTCAGCTCTGCTTGACAGGAGCAAATGACAGCAGACAACCAGTTTAGTCACTCTGATCTGGCCAAATGCGTCAGCACGACTGAAGTGTTCTAACTTCCAGTGACACTTGAGATGAAAAGTTTCATCTGACTTTTTCCATTTCCTTCTTTCTAGCAAAATATTACCTTCTATTTGTCAACATAATGACTCAGGAAACGCTTCTTTGACTTAGAGACGTATGGTTATTGATAGCATTCTCTAGCACAATTTCTCTTAATCTTTGTTCTCAAGCATGACTGATTTATCACATGATAGAGCCAGCATGAGGGTTCTCCTCCCCCAAAATGTCATGGGCATATGATGGATTGAACTTCTGGTTTGAAGCATCCTGATTTAATGTAACCTTGGTAAACTTCCATCTGTAATTCCCATTATGGATTTCTCCATAATTCCAATATGTGGTAGGATGAGGTAGTGATCAGTGGTTGTCTCTTTGGTCTAAATTCTTGGTGAGTGGAGTCTGGTCTTTTTCTTGCCATAATCTCCAGTTTGTACAAGTTAGGCCTTTCATCACTGCTTCGTGGAAAATCATTAGATATGAATATGTTCTGCCACACAAAGAAAAAATTTGGCTGCGAATGCCAATTTCTATTACAACACCAAATAGAAGTATGTGTAAACCCCAGAACATATTTAATGTGCTTGTTGGAGTCATAGGAATTCCCTCTCCTTTTAATCAAGAAGGAATAATAGGGTAGTAACAGTTATGATAGAAAATTGAAAAGTTAGAGGGGCTCTATAAGAGCCCATACCTAGAGCTAACATCATATGATGCACCACAAAGACCACCCTTATCAGCCTTGTCTTTGATCTCCTTATCAACTCCTTTTCTTGTGGAAACCACTTCAACATTCCTCTTGATCTTGTCTTTGAGGTAAGACACGAATTCTTTCATCTCCACTGCCCCTGTCACTGATACTTGATCCTTGCTTGCATCTATAGCCACCAATTCAACTCCTGCCATTCACAATAGAGACTCTTCATATACTGAATGCTAGTAATATCTGCTGTAGTGGCATGAGATCCGAAAGGCCACTGGCTACTGAGTACTTGCACCAAAAAATAAGTAGAGTTGATGCACTGGGTTCATTGTAGAATTCCTTTTTTTGTAAGCATTTTATGTACTTATATGCTTGTAGAGTAACTCAACTCTGACATTTGCATAAATATTCTGATCAATATGAATGACGGATCTTGCTATATCGACCCACTTGATAAGACGTCATGTGTGTTGATAAATAATTGAGTAAAAGACAAAAAAAGTTCTTTACCTAGTTGGGAGAAGCAGAAGTCTAAAAGAATTATATGATGACATTCTATTGGTTTTTCAGCATACATGAATACTTTACATAAATACTGTACAAATTGTGACCAAGTTATCTATTATTGTTAGTTGGAATAGTAAATAAGCCGCAAATCTTGAGCACTGACTGAAGATTGTCCATCTTACCTTTATACTTTGAAATGCACTTTTGTATTTTCTGAATGCAGCCATCACAATGCACCCTTGTCCTGAGAACCATGGTGCTTGCTCTCTGGAGCCAACCACCCATGCACAGTTAAATTTCTCTTTCACCAAAAAGTAATAATGATAATAGCAATACTTTAATCATGCGAAACTTTATAGAATCTCTGAAAACAAGTAGAAGAGTAATAATGATTAATTAAGTCCTCTTAAGGCTATGCTTGATTTCGTCTACTTATAAGAACATTACCTCTGTCTCATTCTTCTTCTGGTTGAAAGGGATCTCTTTTGCATATGATTTCTTGTTGCTGCCACCCTGAGGAGAAGAGGATACCACATACTTATGAGTCCTTGCCTCCACATTTCTTTCATTTATGTTCCCCCTGTCTCTTGTGATGACTGGCGGTTCCCTTGGAACACTGTCAATATAGATGTCATTCGTGCCTGGTGGAAGCTCAAACAAATTTGGTCGGCTTTTCTTTTACATTGAAACATCTAGGCTTCTAAACAAATAGTCACTATACATGTGAGCAACTTTTGGTGATTCCTTTTCTGTTAATTCCTACCATGATTGCTGTTTAGCCGGGCAGAAGTTGGTCACCTTTCTTGTTCTTGTGTTCTTGCTGCTGCTGGAACGTCTCTTTTACCTTTGTTATGTCCCATTAAACTCCTGCTGATTTCCTTGGAACATTTTCAACGTTAATGTCTTTAGTACCTGATGAACAGAGCCAAGAAATAGGAGGAAAGCTGGTGTGAGATTTTGAGAGTCCATGTTTTCATGTGCATTGCCAAATGGGTCATGCCATGTAAAGATGGTTTTTGTCTGTCGGGCATTATACTCTTTACTTAGCTGAAGCAAACAGCTTTTTTTTAATAACTTCAACACAAGCTTTTAGTTGTAGCCTTGATTAGTTGGTAATATAGATTTTTCCAATTCTTATCATTTGTATTTTCACTGAAAAGTCCAACAACAGTTAAAGTCAAGCTTTTGAAGGACAGTTTGGAGAAGCAACTTCTCTGGTTTGGCCTTTATAGGTTGCAGATTTGAAGTTTCATCTAATATTAACTAGGAGCTTCTATTCAGTACACCAAAAGAAAGAGAAAGCGTACAAACTTAGGCATTTCCTTGTGATTCCTACCATGGCTGCTTTTAGGCTGGGTAGGGTAGAGGAGCTGATTATACTTCGTATGCTTTTGTTCCTGGGTCCCCTCTTCTGCATTTTCTTTGTTCACCATCTCAACAACTGCTGATTTCTTGGAGAGAGTGTCAATATTCAAGTTTTTGGTACCTGATGGATCAAATTCAAGAGCAAGTAGAAAATAAGCTCTTAAGACATAAGATTTGAGAGTCGGGTTAGGGTGATTCATGTTGCAAATTGGACACTGCATAATGTTTAGGACATATAGGACCATTACATTGAGAATAGGTGTGCATAGATAAAAAGGAGAAAAATGTGCGAGAATACTTGTGAAGTATTAGGGAATTTCTCCAAGTTTTAAGATCATGATTGGTTAATCCAGCAGGTGATGATGATGGTCGGTCGGATATACATTGACTGCTTGTATCACATAAAAGATACCAGTGACATACCCATGCAACGTGGACATGGGTTAACACGCTATATTTATCAATCAGTTAATAAATTTTCTTGTGGAAAGCTCCATTAGTAGGGAATTGGGAGAGACAGCCTGAGTTTGGAATTTGAGGCCAAATTTATCTTAACTTGATTTACATGATGACGACCATATTAATATAAGACATCATTTATAAGCCAACATCTGCATCTCCTTTTCTTTTTTCATTTCCAAATCTCTCTCTCTCTCTCTCTCTCTCTCACTAATAAACATCAGCATCTTCCAGCAGTTAGACTTTAACTTGTAAAATGAATTTTTAAAAAGCGAGTACAATTAAATTGTGAGTTGAGATTGAGACATCTCAGAATAGCTCCAAGGCAGAGTGGATGTCTGTGATGGTGTATGAGTGTTTCTCTGCAATTGCTTTTGCTTTCTCAGGGTGCTTTTGGCTTTCTTAAGATATTACTGCTTCAGGAAGCAAAAATGTTCGGAATTCTGGAAACAACTCGAAAGCCACACAAAGGCGCTCTTGGAAGCACCTGCATGCTTTTGGAGCTTTTGGGCTGAGGTTTGTCTTAGACTGCAAAATTACAGGCAACCACACTTAGTTGCAAAATGTTTTCTGTGTTCATAGACAACACAAACTATAACACCCGATACTAGAAGAAACTACAACAGTCTCAAGTGAGCTCTTAAATAGCTGGTTACTTTCGTTTAGAAGAGAACTTATCTTTTTCCTTTGTGCACTTGCCAGAAAAGAGAAGCCAATAATGTTTATTTGATATATGTACTTTTGCAAGAGAAGGTATAGTCGCTGAATATGTGCATGGCTAGCGGAGAATCTAATGTAATTAGACCATGAGCCTTTATTTTGGGGTCAGAAATAGGAGCCCCTGTTGAGATCAAGGAAACTTATTGATTCAGCAGATTAACAGCAAACATTTTGTGGTGAACAATCTTTTTACCTTCTTTTTGGCTAGCAACCTTCTCTACTTTGCCAACTCCTCTACCTCTACCCTTTGAAAATATGCCAAATATCTTGCTGTTCTTCTTGGTGCTGGAGCTGGTGGCATTCCCTTTTCCAGGTCTGCCAGTTGGTTGTTGCCAAAACAAGAAGAAAAGTATATCCAAGGATTAAAAGAGATTCGTTGTAGTTTATGAAGAGATCTCCCTTCTTATGTACATGTTGACCTTATTAGATGGAATTTCCTTTCTTACTTTGTCTTGGGGTTTTCATTAAATTTGATGTGAGATCGGTTGGAATTTAGCTTAGTTACCCTTTTTTATTTTTGTTGAATTCCCAACGAATAGGAGAGCAGAAGCAGGCAACTTTACCTCATCAGCTTGTTCGTCATCAGTGCAGAAATAAGCACCCCTATCCACATCAAAATAGAACCCTTTGCAACGTATGACCATGTGTGTGAATGTAAAATATGTCGCCATGTATGAAATTTGGCGACAGTAAGATGGAAGGAAAAAAAAACAAAAGAAAGAAGAAGAGTGCGAGACGTGAAGATTCTGTCATTCACCAGATTAGCCTCTGAAGAAAGCCAGAGGAGAATATGTCAGAGATCAGCTCATGTTGCGAGTTTCATGAGGGTAATTTTACGTCGTTCATCGTGCAAGACGCGTTGGGCCGATCGAACTTTGGAATTTTATGAGTGTCCTGTGGTGGGCGAAGAGCACGGCAGCGGGAAGTTTCCAGGTATGAACCAAGAAAGAACCTGTTTGTTCACGAACCAAACAAGAAACAGGTCATCTTTAGAGGCTCTCTATCTTTGACTAGTAGCTTTCAATCTTTTCAGAGAAAAAAAAACTAATAATTAGTTTCGTAGACTTATCAAGTCAACATATGATTGGGTCCTATAATTCCACTCTAAAAGATCATATGGTTGACTTGACGCTATTGAACGGTGGCGTTGCTACTTAAGACAATTGATCCGTGCCCATTGTCGTCAAAAAGCTGATCAGCTCTGAGTTACACGGAGCATACTTGCGTAGATTGTTCTTGACAATTTCTCTTATATCTCTTATTCAAGACATATAAAAGAAATTTAGTAGTTTTGGTTTGTATAAAGTTTAGAGGTAAGTTTCGTCCTATACTTCAATAAACTGGCTGCATCGGCCCTGTACATGCTTTTAGGACCAAGAAGATACGTCTTTTATAAGTTTATTATTTGTCAATTTTGTTACAAGGTTTAACTTAAAAGCTTAAACTAATCTCAACATGGAGGATACATTTCAGTCAATGGTATCATTTGGCATTTTTTGTGAGATTAAAATTAGTTTGGGTAAATGAGTCATGAGATACCGGTTGAAATTTTTGTGAGACAAGTAATTTTTTTTGGATAAATGTGTCATAAGGTACCGGTTTGAGATTTTTAATAGTATTAACCATTCTTAAGATAGCAGGCGTGTCAACTCAATATGATTCCAAATGTGGTTATTGTTTTACTATTATAGGTATCATAAGCTAATATATGTAAATGGACCCTTCGTAATATTTATTTTTAGACATATATTACATATTTTGTGTATCTCTCAGATACTATATGATTCTGTGTATCTCCTAGATTACAACCTGATTATTCTGATTGACTGTAATTTTATTGTAATATTACGTTACTTTTCTATAGAGCTTATGGATAGGCTCTTGTGTAATTCATTATGTTTACAGAAAGATTCTACAATTTTATCTTGCGCTTTATTCATAACATGATATCAAAGCCATTATAGATTGAGGAAGCGCCATTGAGTCTATTATAAGGTGGTGGTCATAGCAACATTATGTCAAACCGTTGCTATTGAGTGCTGTTATGCCCCTTTCTGTGCCCATTAGAACCACCGCCCTCAAGCCGTTCGCTGCTGCACGCCCCCTCCTGCTCCGCCAAGCGCTGCCACATCTCGGATTCACCAACAATCCAACAACTTTCAGCGCTATTCCGGCACTTCAGTATCCTGCTTTGGCATATCCACACCAACATTTATAAAGACAAAAAAAGCAATACAAAAATTGATTCGGGAATGAAATGTAAAAAACATTAATCTGTATAATAGTGTAATTACCTTGTTACATCTAATCTTCGGAAGATGATCGTTTGACAGTGTCAGATTTCCTAAAGTATACTAAAAAGATATACGTTGCAAATACACGTGAAAGTTCCTAATTTCCTCTATTATCATGTAATCTTTGTGCAAACATGGTCTTCTTTATCTTGGGTACCAAGGTTACTTGATTTGGTGAGTGCCTAGTCATTTGCTTTGGACATACTCTTGTCTATGATGAACCTGTTCATTCGATCAGTCACTATCGATACGAGTAACTGTCTCATCCGCCTGTATAACATAATGTTGACAGGCAAAGTCACTACACGAGAGATGCTATTATCTACTTTATCAAAGATTAAACCTTGATCATCCAGTCAATCCAATTTCAGTAATCTGTTGTATCTTGCTGGGTACTCCCTCCCTCAGTTTACACTAGTCACCATGCTGGGTGATATCAGTAGTGGTGCTGTTTACACTTATGGTGTTTGGTTCCATCGAAGCATCTGATCGACTAGTTTGACATCTGAGTAGCTGGAGTTTGTATAGTCCGAAACTGCAATTAAAGGGGCTTAAACTTTCGCACAAGAAACCTACACGAAGTTACTTAAGGCAGGGGTCATTTGGTTCATGCGCAGGTGAAGAAGATTGGCACAAGAGATTGCTGCTGATGAAAAAGGATCTGGGATTAAGTCGAGAATTCTAGTGTAGAAATACCCTGAAACACTAGGTTGCCTATGCTCCTGTGAGATTGGATTTTTCCTCTTCCTGTTCCGTGACGTACCGGCATTCTTGTGTTTCGGTTTCTTCGTCAAATCATCTTTTGGTTAGTTTTGATATCATTTGAGGTTGAATTTTACTACTTATTATAGGATTGACAATTAAAGATTTCTAGAATGTGGATGATTAAACAATTGTCTCTGTACTTTCTCTCCAAAGCTAGTTCTGAGGAACTGTTCACTCGCGAGTTCTAGCAGCTGGCTTGGCTGATCCAGGCCTTTGTTGGAGACCATTTTGGAAGGCAGCACTCCTCTTTGGGCGTGCGTCAATCTCTCTGAATCTCTGGTCTCAGGTATGCCGCATTCCTCTGGTGTTTTAGATCTGGGTTAGCCTCTGTTTCTGCGAAACTAGGGCTTGTTGTAAGATATGGCTTCGGGGGTAAACATAGTGTCTGAGAGTAGGAGCTTTCTGTCCCATACACCATTTGGTGAAGAGAGTAGTCGCCGGAGGGGTCGTAGCCGGCCTCCCTTGCATCGATCGAAATCCCGCGGCCCGGGCACGAACAGGAATGACCTTCTGTCGACGGTAAATAGGGATGCATACTCTGGTTTTGGTCAAGGATTACAAACGTCCGGGCCTCATCATCCATTTGGAAACCGATTGGGGGAGCCAGCCATCCAGCTGAATGGTCCCCTCCCTAGTACTAGCAGTCCTCAAGCTGGTCAAATGCGGGGGTCTGATCGAAGGCAACCTGGGCAGGAGGTAGTCGTTCCTCGCTCATGGGCAAACATCGCTCGTACTGCGATGAAGGGATATGACCTCAACTACTATGAACCGGTGATAGTTGAGAATGAGCAGATCGCAGATTTTGGGGATGATGCTTTGAATGCAACGGACCCAATGTGGTACGAATGTCTTGTGGGCTATTTTATTGGCAAGAAGCTGCCTTTTAAGCTAGTTGAGACAGCTCTTAGGCACGCGTGGGGTCCTAAGTTGCTAGAAGTGAAGGCTGATGACAAAGGGTTTTTCTTCCTTCGTATTCCTGATGCCGACTATAGGAGACGGCTGCTGGAAAGTGGCCCGATCACGGTGGCCAAAGTCCCCTTGATCCTACAGCAATGAGATCCTTTGTTGGAGTTAAGGAGAGATAACCATGCTAAAGTCCCGGTATGGATAAGGCTAAGAAACATACCCCTAGCTCTATGGTCCTCACGGGGTCTTGGTGGAATAGCTAGTTTGATCGGTAACCCACTATATGTGGATCAAAATACTGAGCATAAGAAATTTCTCACTTATGCTCGGGTATGTGTTGAGCTGCTTGCAACAGATGCTAGGAGAGACACTGTCAAAATCCGCCTAAAAGGAGCTACTCGTGTGGTCTTGGTTGAGTATGAGTGGAGGCCGATATCATGTGCACGTTGTGGCACTTTTGGCCATAGGTGCACCCCAACAACTCAGGCCCCTTCGCAGCAACATAATGCAGCAACCTCTAGGCCAGCAAGCAACCCTGCTAGTGCAGAGTTTTCCAGACCAACAGCTACTTCAGGAACTTTTCGAACTGGTCAACCAGCTGCTGCAGATCAGGCCTCGTTGGAGACTTTACGGGCAACATATCAGGCCAGTAAACCAGATGCAGAACAACCCTTGTTGGAGACTATTCGGACAGCAGACAGCAGATCTTCTCAGAAGATCAGCCGCAGAACAGCAACCTGTGATAATGGGTTTTCGGGCAACATAACAGCAACCGTCTGAAGTGGACTCTCGGATAGCAGTGCAGGGACGGACAGCAGGACAACAAGCTGCTACACAGGGGCAACCAACCGAAATATTAGCCCAGGTTCAACCACTAGCTCAAGTCAGTACAGAACCTGAATCTTCTGAGACTTTAGGACAGTGGCAAGTTCATCAGGCCAGCAAACATTCTCTCCGTCGGAGCAGGAAGTTGTTTGAGAAAAAAAAGAATAAATCCTGCCATTCACTCCCTGCCTCCCCTGGAAGTGGGAACAGAAGGCGTTCCATAGAATCGGTACGGTTCGATGAAGCCATAAAGCATTTATCTGATGCAGATAAAGCTGTCCAGCAAGCCGCCCAGCTCTCATTCTCCTCAGCAGATGATCTTGATGAGTCTGAAGGCAGCAGTGGCGAATCAGAAGCGGCTCCTCAGAATTTGGCCCCTGTGATCAGTACAACAAATTCCCTACCTTTGAATGCTCAGGAATCGACTCCCGTGTTGAAGGTTGCAGAATCACATCCCCCCAAACTTGCACCTCAACACCGTGCTGCAAGCAAATGAGGCTCACCAACCAAAAAGAACAATCCACCGCAAAGACTGACGGGTGGCAAATGGCGGAATGAAAAGCGCAAGTAGGCGTCACTAACTCCCTAGCTCTATATGCATGAATTTTGGTTTTTGGAATATGAGGGGAATGATGGATCCGGTTAGGCAATCGGAGGTAAAACTTTTTGCTCGTAAAAATAATATTTGTTGTCTTGGCCTTATAGAAACAAAAATCCCGCCCCACCTTTTTGGAACTATCTCTTCCAATCTCCTAATGGGTTGGAAATGGATAACAAATTATGAATTCTCGGCCAGGGGACGCATTTGGGTTGGGTGGAACCCAGTTTTTGTTGATTTCACAAGCTTATATGTATCTAGCCAGATGATACATGGTGTGATTAAATTTTTGCACTCGGGGACCAGCAACCATTTTACAACTGTGTATGGAGACCACACTTTTGTTGCCCGTAGACCTCTATGGATGGACCTGATTCGTTTGAGCCCAACCCTCTCGGATAGCCCCTGGATAGTGGGTGGAGATTTTAATGCTATTCGGGACCCTTCTGACCGTATTGGGAGCTCGGATATTTAGCCCCCATCTTTTGATGATCTTAAGGAATGCCTATTTCAAGCTGAACTTGACGATCTTAGATATGTTGGCTTTTGCTTTACCTGGTTCTTCTCTTCGGGGGTTAATAGAAAACAAAGGAAGATTGATCGGGTATTGGTAAACAGTAGGTGGACCTTGGAGTTCTCTTATTCAGAAGCAAGTTTTCTTCCCCTGGGCATCTCGGATCACACTCCGGTGCTTGTAAGAGTTGTGGACCCAAGACCTCAGAGGAAGCCTTTTAAAATTTTCAACTTTTGGATGTCCCATCCGGATTTTAGTGCTATGGTTTCTCAAGTATGGGAAGATCAAACCTCTGGCACGCCCATGTATAAGCTTTGCACTAGATTGAAACTCTTGAAATACAGGCTAAAGCGATTAAACAAGGATGTATATTCAAATATCTCTGAGCGGGTTTCAGCCGCTAGGCGAGACCTCCATTTAACCCAAGAAGCGCTCCTGCTTGACCCAGGGAACACAACATTGGCGGCCACTGGTACGACCCAAGCCCAGCAATTCTATGAGTATCGGTCCCTCGAGGAATCCTTATTCAAACAAAAATCGAGGATCCATTGGCTAAAGGAGGGTGACCAAAACACAAGGTTTTTTCATAACTCGGTTAACTACCATCACTTGTGTAATCGGATTATGTCAATCCAGGATGAAGTCACTAATGTGGTCATCGAATCTGAAGCAATCCAGCAGGCTTTTGTTGATTACTTCCAGATGCTTTTGGCTAAGGAGAATACAGTATTGACACCATCAGCAAGGGAGATCAGGGAAGTCTTGAAGCACACACTACGTGATGACCAGGTTAGTATACTATCTGAGCCCATTACCCCCCAGGATGTAAGGACAGCCATGTTCTCCTTGGCTGGAGATAAAGCCCCGAGGCCTGATGGGTTCAATGCTGAATTTTTCAAAAGGAATTGGGATAAAGTGGGGCCCTTAGTAGTAGAAGCGGTAATGGATTTCTTTTGAACAGGTCGACTACTACGGGAAATAAATTGCACAATTATTGCTCTGGTTCCCAAAATTCCAAATGCATCTTCTATCAATGATTTTTGGCCTATATCTTGTTGCAACACTATCTATAAATGTATCACTAAGATATTGGCCAGGAAAATTGCTGCGGTACTCCCTGATATCATCAGTCTTGGCCAGACAGCTTTCGTCAAAGGAAGACGCATCACTGACAACATTCTTTTGGCTCAAGAGTTGTTTAGTGGCTTCCACTCGGACAGATACTCCCCGAAGTGTGCCATTAAGGTCGATTTCAGGAAAGCCTATGACACATTAGATTGGGACTTTCTGGAGACAACTCTGGAGGCGTTTGGATTTCCTGAACATTTTATTCGTCTAATCATGGTAGGTGTTCGCACTCCGAAATTTTCCATATCAATTAATGGTAACCTCCACGGTTTTTTTAATAGTGGGCGTGGACTTAGACAAGGCGATCCAGTCTCCCCCTATCTCTTTACATTAGCTATGGAAGTACTCACTGGCATACTAGAAAAGCAAGCTTCCAGGCCTGAGTTTAAATTCTATTGGCGGTGCAAGACTCCATGCTTGTCTCACCTCTTCTTTGCGAATGGCGTCTTCATTTTCAGTGAAGCTAAGGTAGGCTCGGTGTCCTGTATGAAAGAGGGCCTCAATTTATTTTCTCAGTGGAGTGGTCTCATACCAAACAATAGCAAGAGTGAAGTATACCTCTCGGGTGGCGCGGTGGCCACAAGGAACCATATCGTGCATGTTTTAAATTTCAGGATGGGGGCTCTCCCGGTTCGGTACCTAGGCGTCCCGATCATTACGGCGTGACTGAGCAAGGCAGATTGCAATGCCCTGGTATGTCTTCTGATGAATAGGGTGCAATCTTGGACCCACCGTTTTCTATCCTTTGCTGGTAGATTACAATTGATTAGATCAGTATTACATGCTATACAAGTATATTGGGCTTCTATCTTTTGGCTTCCTTCTTCAATAGTAGACAGGATAGAGCAAATTAGTCGGCAATTCCTTTGGAAAGGGCCAGGGCTTGGCTCATGAGGGGCAAAAGTTTCCTGGGAAGATGTTTGTCTCCCCAAAAAAGAGAGGGGCCTTGGGATCCGAAGAGTCAGGGATAGCAACAAAGTGGCGATGATCAAGCATATTTGGATCCTTTTCACCGACAAGGAATCTCTTTGGTGCAAATGGATTCATGCTAATCACCTCAAAGGTAAGCATTTCTGGTCTGCCTCCCCCCCAACATTGTGCTCCTAGGCATGGAGGAAAATTCTTACTCTTAGGGAAGAAGTTCGAGGCTGGTTTCAATGGAAAATAGGAGATGGATTATCTACATTGCTTTGGTTTGACCCGTGGCTTGATATAGGTCCCCTTAATTCGATATACTCGAACGTCGAAATATATCAGTCGGCTCTCTCGTGGCATGCGAAGGTCGTCGATCTCTTCTCCCCTGATGGCCAGGAATTACTACATGAGTTGCACGCTTGGCAGTTAATGATCCCTTTCATAAATCAAACGCTGGATTCATTTATATGGACAAAACACCCTTCTGGCAAATTTTCCAGTGTCTCTACATGGGAGGCCTTCAGGAGGAAGGCTCCTCCGGCTCCATGGGCGGCCTTCGTGTGGCATAAATCCATTATTCCTCGGCACCAATTCCTCCTATGGATTATCTCTTAGAGTAGACTCCCGACCTAGGTATTTCTTATGTCACATGGCAGGTTGGCATCGGCTCATTGCGCGTTTTGCAACTTAAGGCCAGACTCTATTGATCATCTATTTTTTGATTGTCACATATCCAACTCCCTCGCCAATTTTTGGGCTGCGAAGTGTAATCTTCCTTGGATTAATAGGCCTTGGCTAGAGAATATTAGGTGGGCTCATAATACCCTCTCGGACATAGGATTCTATGAGGACATGGCCAGGTTCTCGTTTGGTGCATTGTGTTATGAAATTTGGAAAACTAGGAATGATATCACATTCAGAGCTTCCAACCTCTCCTTGCCATCGATGAAGCAATCCATCATCAGAACGGTTAAGGACAAAGCTTTGGCTTACAACGTGGTGGTTGATTCTCTAACGAATAGATGTTTCCAACGTAGTTGGGATATTGATCCCAGTATTTTTGGTTAGCTTGAGGGAGAGTAAGGTGTGACTACTCCCGTATTTTCTCTAGGTTGGTTCTAGACTGATTTTGTGAACTTGGCCCCCCCACACTCCAAAGACATTAGGCTCGTTGAGTGCGTGTTGGGTCCGAGTTTCACCCCTTTGTACAGTACATGGTTGATTATCATTTATACTACTTACCTTTACCAAAAAAAAAAAAAAATTTGTCTCTGTAGTTGACCCAACTTTTCGTAATCTAGTGTAATGTCGTTTGTGGAATAGTTGCGATAATTGAATCATCATGTTGATTGATTTTTTGGAACGAAACTTAAATTTCAATATAGGGGCTCCGGTTGATTTAGATATTCCGCTTAGCATTTTGGGGTCATTTGGCTGGAAAATGTGGAAATATGATTTATTGGAAAGAAGAATTTGACTTTAAAATGCTTGATTTTGCCATGGAAAATTGGATTCTGTGATATTACTAATGCAGCTTGATTGTCCACATTAACTTCAATGCAATCACCATAATTCAACCATAGATTCTTCATTATCTTCTTCAGCCACAAAGCTTGATAATTTTCCCCAGTAAAGATTGGAGCAGCCATTGCAGAGAATCCACTTGATCCTGCCTCCATCAACTTTTTCTTTGCAGATTGGAAGCAGTCTTCACTCACTTACCCTCACTTCACAGTCCCTTACTTTATTATTCAGTCAAGTTTGTTTGTTAGGTGGCTGGTTTGTTAGCTATTTTCTAGGAAGTGAAACAAGTCTGTTTTGCACGTTTGTGTGCAATTCCAAAAAAGGTTCTTATTTAGCTTGTACTTGACAGTTTTTAAAAATGAATGAAGTTCAATGTTTTTTTTTCATTCCTTCACTCTCAATGTAACTAGAAGTTCATGAGAATTAGTTGATTATATCAGCAATAACATTCCCTCAGTTTGCACTTGTTATCATGTCGTCTGGACTGTGATCCCGGTAGTGGTGCTGCCTACACTTATGGAGTTTGGTTCCGTCAAGACGTTTGATTGACTACGAGCTCTCGGTAGCGAGAGCCTGAACAGCCCAAAACTGCAATGGAAGGGGCTCGAGTTTCATACGAAAAACCTACACAAATTTACTTAAGGCATGGGTCATTCAGTTCAGGCGCAGGAGACAAAGATTGGCCCAAGAGATTGCTGATATTGGAAAGAATACTGGGTTTAAGTTGAGAGTTCTAGCCCAGAATCACCCTGATATACCCAGGCTCCCTATACTTCTGAGAGATTGAATAGTACTTTTCCGGTTTTGGGACGTCTCGGCATTCTTGTGTTTCGGTTTCTTCTCAAATCATCTTGTTGGATATATATGAAATCATTTAAAGTTGAATCTGATTAATTATAACAGGGGTGGCAATCAAAGATTTTGGGAGCGTAGATGATCCAACGGTTGTCTTTGGAGCTGAACCAACTTTTGGTAATCTAGTGGGATGTTGTTTCGTGTGGAATTGTCGTGATAATAGAATATCATGTTGATTGAGTTTTTGGAACATGAAACTTTATAAATTTCAATGTAGGAGGTTTGTTGATTTTGACATTCAGCATAGCTTTTGCAGTGTCCGGTGATTTATTGGAAAGAAAAGGGGAATGCTTTGTAGCTTTTGGACTGTCTCACCTCCTTGAATGTGATGCTTTTTACATGCCCCATTGGAGATGAATTTAAAGAACTTTTGCGACTACAACACAAGAAAATATTCAATGGTAACGTGGTGGTAAAAAACCAATGAATAATTTTTTCCTACAAAGGGGAGAAAACGCATCAATCTAAGTTGCTGTGATGGCGTTATGTAATTGCTTGAGGGAACCTACGGGTCCAAATAATTGTTCTAAGGTAAAATAATGAACATGATCAACATATCCTGCAACTTAGATTTTCCTTCATCTATGGTGGCAATTTTTTTTTCTTCTGTGTATCTTATGTGCAGGATCACATGCTAAGATGCGTCTTAAGTTTGACAAGGAGATAAAATGGAGTTTTTAAAGAGATTTGTAAGATTTTGTAGGACTACTGCCAACTATTTTATAAGTTTAAATTGTTATATGAAGGTGTGCTTTATTATTTAAATATTCCAACACTTTCTCTTATGCTTAGTCTAGTCTTTTGCCTAATACTAAGCATGGAAATTTAATTAGAGAAGCAAATGGGGCTTATAAAGATTTGAACTCAGGACCTCCTATAATATCATGTAAGATTTTGTAGTTTGGCTTAGGGACAAGAAATTGGTTATGTGAGGTGTGGCATGAGGATGAATTAGGGATAGATACAGATTTTTCACATGTATGCAAAATTTTAAATGGTTAGGGGATGTTCTATGATCATGAGTGCCAGACACCTCAAGTGTCAAAATTTGGTACAAGAGATATTTAAGTGTCCAAAGTTCCGAAAGGTATATTTGAGTGCTAGAGTTGGAGAAAAATGGATCACTTTAAGTGCTAACGGTGAGAAATTTCGACCAAACGATTGACGTGGCATTTTTCTGACGAATTGAGCTCAAAACAATGTCATTTTTGGCATTGATGTGGCTAGATAAGTCCAAAATGACGTTGTTTTGGCATTGACGGGGCTTTTAATATAAATATTTATTAAATTAAATTAAAAACTAAATTTATTTAAGGAGAGAGAGAGAGAGAGAGAGAGAGAGAGAGAGAGAGAGAGAGAGAGAGAGAGAGAGAGAGATATTTGCAGCCAGCTTTGGCGAGGGCTTGCATAGCCTTCGTCGTTGGAAAGGGCTGACGCTAGCTGGGCAAGGGTTGGACAAGGTTGTCGGGCCCTAGTTAGTGGTTGATGACTCTGTCTGATCGGTGGCAAGAGCTTACAAGCGTTTGCCTAGATTTGGGGTGAGGGTCATGGCCCTCCTTTAGATTTGGCATGGGTTACCGGCCCTAGCCCAATCAAACCAAGGGCCATCGCTAGCTAAGGGTTGAGGTCGCTGGCCATTGCCCAAGGCTCGGTGACATTCGATCGTCCCTCGCCTAGCCAGCGCTAGCCATTCTCGATGCCAATGGGGCGGCAACAGTGAGTTTAATTTTTAATTTAATATAATTGATATTTATATTAAAATTCAAACCTAATGCAAAACGATGGGCATAAGTATAGCGGGAGTGCCACAACTTGGCACGGAGGGACACTTAACTACCAAAATTTACAAACAGTACACTTAAGTATCATTTTTTAAAAAAAAAGGATCACTTCAGTGCCAAGTCGTCGGAACCCTACCGGAAATCCTACGTGGCAATTTTTTATTAATTTTTTGCCTACATGGCTCACCGAAAATTGAATCGACTAAAAATCAGTGCAAAACGACGTTGTTTTGTGCTGACATGGATTTTAAAAATAATAATTAAATAATATTAAATAATTTAAAAATATTATTATAAAATTGATTAATTTAAAAAAAAAAAAAAAAAAAGGGGAAGGGGGAAGGGGAACTGGTGAGGGCTGTGCAGCCCTCGCTGCCGCCGCCGTCGCCGCCCCACCATTGCCGGGAAGGACCGACGATGGTGGGCGAGGGTTGGCCGGGCCGGCCGGTGGGGCAACCCTAGCCGACCCTCGCTCACCGTCGTCGGCCCTTCCCGGTGAATGTGGGGTGGCGACAGTGGCGAGGGCTGCACAGCCCTCCCTGGTTCCCCCTTCCCTTTTTTTTTTAAATCGATTTTAAAATTTTTGTTAATCTGACGTGTCCATTTTTTTTTATTAAAATTGCCATGTGTATTTTTTATTTTGAAAAAAAAAATACTCCTTCAACAAATAAACTCGCCGGAAAATGGACACGTAGCAATTTGGCCAGATTTTCTCGCCGTTGGCATTTAAGCGATCCCTTTTGCTCCGATTTTGGTACTTAAGTGTATTGTTTGTAAGTTTTAGCACTTAAGCGTCTCTCCGTGCCAAGTTGTAGCACTCTTGGGGTCCGTATCTCCAAAACGATGTCATTTTGGCTTTTCTTTGCTGACTAAGCTTTCTAGTAAGCTACGTAGGTGACTTATACAATTAAAAATAAGTCACGTCAAATTTCCGGCACCTTTAGCTAGACTTGGCACTTAAATATCTTCATTTTCAGAAAAAAAGGGTAGCATTTAAGTGTACATTTTGAAACTTTTGGCACTTATGTGTCCCTCGTACTAAGTTTTGGTACGTGAGCTGTATTTTTGCCTTATTTATGTGAGACAATTAAGGTTCTCACATTTAAGGTTGTATGATAAAGCATGACGAATTTGTATATTGACTAGTGACTCCCAAACCAAAGAGCCTGCCATTTTAAATTTTCTAATTTCTCAGATTTAACTAGATCTAATGAAGAAAACATGAAACACAAAGCATGAAATTATCTACTTAAAATTTTTGGAACAAAATTTAGATTAATATAAGTAAGATGGTCTATCAACATATTATTATTGCTTTTGTATCCTTGTTTTCAAAAGGGATAATAGCATTAAAAATCCAAAAACCAGTAACTGGATGACACATTCACTCAACTTAAGTTCGTCTTACAAAAAATCCCAAAATGATACTCATGACACATATGCCCCAAATTAATTTTTGTCTCACGAAAAATCTCAAATTAGTACTGTTAACCTAAAATTTATCCTTCGTTGATAGTTTGGGATCCAAAGTGGAGGGTAAATTTGGGTTGAGAATACCAATTTGAGATTTTTCGTGAGACAAAAATTAGTTTTAGGTAAATGAACATGAGATACTAGTTTAGAATTTTTGTGAGATAAAAATTAATTTGGGATAAATATATCATGAATTACTAGTTTGGGAGTTTTAATAATATTAACCCTTCTTAAAATAGCAAAACTATCACCTCGATATAATTCTAAATATAGTTTTACTTAAGCTAATATATGTAAATGGACCTCTTGTGATACTTATATAGACTAAAAAGGAAAAAAATTAAAAAAATTAATTTAGGAAGTCGATTGATATGAAAAAAAATTCTAAATTCTAGATAAAACTGTAATTATAATAGTTGTGAATAGTACCAAAGAGCTGATTTGATTTAGTTATATGAAGTTGAGGGATTGGATTTTTTTCCTTTTCCTGTTCTGTGAAGTCCCAGCATTCTTGTGTTTCGGTTTCTTCATGAAATCATTTTCTTGAAAATTTTTGACATTGTTTGAGGTTGAATTTTACTACTTATTATAGAATTGGCAATTAAAGATTTCTGGAGTGTGGTCGAATGTTTTTGCTTCCGTGGAATAGTTGTGATAATTGAATCATCATGTTGATTGATTTTTTGGAACAGGAAACATCATAAGTTTTAATGTAGGAGCTTCTGTTGATTTAAACATTCCGTATAGCTTTTGGAGTAGTTTGGCTAGAAACTAGGAAATGTGTTTTATTGGAAAGAGACGGTAAATACTTTGCCCCTTTTGGACTTGTCTCGCCTCCTTGAATGTGAGCTTTTCCCATGCCCCATTAGAGATGAATTTAAAGGGCTTTTAAAGCTGAAAAAGGGAGAAGACGTGTCTATTGAAGCTGCTGTGATGGCTATATCTAATTGCTTAGGGGATCCTATGGGTTCAAATTACTGTCCTGAGGTAGAAAAATGTACATGATCAACAGATCCTGCAAACCAGATTCTCCTTTTCATGTGGTGGCAAATTTTTGTTCTATATCTGCAGAATCACGTAGGCATAAGTACAATGAGAGTGCCAAAACTTGGCACGGAGAGATACTTAAGTGTCAAAAATTACAAACGATACATTTAAGTGCCACTTTTCAAAATAAATAGATCACTTCAATGCCAAGTCGTCGGAATCCTATCAGAAATCCTACGTGGTAATTTTTTATTAATTTTCTTGCATACGTGACTCGTCGGAAACACTAAGTCGGTGAAAAATCAGCCAAAACGACATCGTTTTGTGCTGACATGGATTTATACAAATTTATTAATTAAAAAATATTAAATTATTAAAAAAATATTATTATAAAATCAATTTTATTTAAAAAGAAGAAGAAGGGGATCGGCGAGGGCCACCCCACCCTCATCGGGAAGGGTCGGCGACAGTGGGGAGGGTCGATTGGGGTTGCCGAGCCCCAGGCGGCCTACGGCGAGGGCCCGCAAGCCCTCGCCTAGATCTAGGGCGAGGTTTGCGACCCTCGCCCGGATTCAACGAGGGTCGCCGGCCCTCGCCCGGCTGGGCCAAGGGCCGTCGGCCGCCCGGACCATGCTGGATGCAGGGTGGTCCGGGCGGCCGGCGGCTCTTGGCCCGGCTAGGCAAGGGTTGGCGACCCTCGCTAAATCTTGGGAGGGTTGTGACCCTCTCCCTAGATCTGGGTGAGGGCCTGTGGGCCCTCGCTTTGCCGCAGCCGGGGTCGCTGGCCTTTGGGCTGGGCCCGGCGTTCTCGGCTGACCCTCACCCATTGTCACCGGCCCTTCTCGGTGAGGGTGGGGCGGCGACGGCAGTGGCGGTGAGGGCTGCATAGCCCTCGTTGATCCCCTTATTCTCTCTGTTTTTTTTTTAATAAAATCGATTTTAATTTTTTTAAAATCTGACGTAGACAATTTTTTTATTAAAATTGCCACGAGAATTTTTTATTTTGAAAAAAAATGCTCCGTCAGCAAATAAAGTCACCGGAAAATGGGCATGTGGCAGTTTGGCCGGATTTTCTCGTCGTTGGTACTTAAGTGATCTATTTTGCTCTGATTTTGGCACTTGAGTGTACCGTTTGTAACTTTTGGCACTTAAGTGTCTCTCCGTGCTAAGTTTTGGCACTCCTGGGTTCCGTACGTCGAATCACGTACTTAAGATGCGTCTTCTCATCTTAAGTCTGACAGGGAGATGGTAGTGGAAATTTTAGTGGAGTTTGGCTTGGGGACAGGAAACTGGTTATGTGAGGTGTCACATGAGGATGAATTAGTGATAGATACAGATCTTTCACATGCATGCAACTCTGAAAACAGACACGGGAAGTTCTATGATTATTTATGTGAGAGAGCTGAGATAATACAATAAAGCACGATGATTTTGCATGTTGACTACCAAACCAGAGAGCCAAATGAACACCACAGTAGGCCAGCACATTTTTCACTTGTATTTGTGGCCAGCAGTAACCTAGTATGATCCCAAACCCCATCTACATAGCAGAGTTCAGCCCCGTTTGATAGTAGCAAATGACGGCAGACAACCAGTTAAGTCACTCTGATCTGGCCAAATGTGTTAGCAAGGCTTGAGTGTCCTAACTGGCAGCTACACTCTAAATGAAAAGTTTCCCCTTACTCTTTACATTTTCCTCCTTTCTAGGGAAGTATCACCTTTTCTTAACACAATGACTTTGGAAACGCTTCTTTGCCCCCATAGACATATATACGCTGCATACTTGGTTATCTATAGCATTTTCAAGTACAATTTCTCTTAGTCCATGTTCTCAAGCACAATTGATCTATCACATGATGGAGCAGGCATTAGGGTTCTCATCACTGAAAATGTCATGGGCATATATATGATTGAATCGCTGAGATGAAACACCCTGATTCATGTAACCTTGGTAAGCTTCTATGCCATTATTCTGATCGTGGAGTTCTCCATCATTCCAATGTGTGACAGGATGTGGTAGTGACCAGTGGCTATCTCTTTGGTTTACATTCTTGGTGAGCGGATTTTGTTCTTCTTTCTTGCCATAATCTCCAGCAACACCAAGACCACCCGTATTAACCACGTCGTTAATCTCTTCATCACCTTCTTTTCTTGTGGGAACCACTTCAACATTCCTCTTGATCTTGTCTTTTAGGTAAGATACGAATTCTTTCGTATCCACTATCCCTGTCACTGATACTTGATCCTTGCTTGCATCCGTAGCCACCGATTCAACTCCTGCCATTCGCAATAGACACGCTTCATATAGTGAACAATTATAATGTCTGCAGAAATTGATTAATGGCATGATATGAGAAAGGCCATCGGCTATTGAGTACTAGCACTAGAAATTAAGTGGAGTAGATGCACTAAATTCAATGTGGAATTCCTGTTTTTGTTGTTTTTTACCTCAAATCTGACGTTTGCATTAATATTTGGACCAATGTGAATGATAGATCGCACTATATTGACCACTTCATAAAAAGTCAGGTTGGTTGATGACAATTGAGTAAAGAACAAAAAAGTTCTTTACCTACTCATCTATTAACACACAAATTGTTTTATTATAAGCGTGTACTTATCCCAACCAAATTATTTAACATTGTTTCTTCCTAGATTTTTTGGCAGTAAGCTGGGACATTCATTTACATGCAGTCAGTTTAGTAAAATAAGCCCCAAATGTCAAGCATTGGCCGAAGATTGTCCATCTCACCTTTAAACTTTGAAATGCACCTCCGTATTCTCTGGATGCAGTCGTCACAATGCAGTCTAGTCCTGAGAATCAGGGTGCTTGATCTCTGGAGCCACCCACCCATGCACAGTTAAACTTTTCTCATTCACCAAGTAGTAATAAAGATAATAGCAGTACTTTTCTCACGAGAAAATTCATAGAATCTCTGAATTAAGTAGGAGAGTAAAAATGATTAAACAAGTCCTTCTAAGGTTATGCCTGATTTCATATGGCTGTAAGAATATTACCTCTTTCTCATTCTTCTTCTGGTTGTATGGGCTCTCTTTTGCATACAATATCTTGTTGCTGCCACCTTGGGGAGTGGATACCACATACGTGTTGGTCCTTTCCTTCCCTTTTCTTTCATTTGAGTTCCCCTTGTCTCCTGTGATGACTGGTGATTTCCTCGGAATTCTGTTGATGTAGATGTCTCTCGTGCCTGGTGGAAGCTCAAAGAATATTAGTCAGTTTTGATTTAGCATTGGAAGATCTAGGCTTCTAAACAAATCTTCACTAAACATTTGAGCAACTTTTAGTGAATCCTTTCCTGTTAATTCCTACCGTGGTTGCTGGTTAGCCGGGCAGGAGAGACTAGCTGGCTATATTTCTCGCTCTTTTGTTCTTGCTGCTCCTGGAACCTCCCTCGTAACTTTACTGGGTCCCGCTCCAAAGCCTCAACCCCCGCTGATTTCTCTGAAACATTTTCAACCTTAACGTCTGTAGTACCTGGTGCGGAGCCCATAAATAGGAGGAAAGCTGGCGGGAGATATGAAAGTCCATGTTTTCATGTGAATTGCAAAATGGGTCATGCCATAAAAAGATGGGTATTTTTGTTGGGCATTATACTCTTTAGTTAGCTGAGACAAACGGCTTTTTTTTTTTTTTTTTCAAAGATCTTCAGCCCAAGCCTTTAGTAGTAGCCTCAACTTAGTGGTAATATGGATTCTTGCAATTGTCATTATTGTGACTTTCACAAAAAGATGAACATATATGCACACATATATGTCAAAATTTATAATATAAGTTTTGCTTATTATTTATGCTTTCAATTAAATCTGAAAACAGTTCAGGTCAAAAGCTTTTCTGGGACAATTTGGAGAAGCAACTTCTCTGCTTTGGCCTTTATAATTTGATGATTTGAAGTTTTATATCATATTAACTAGGAGTTCCAACCTGTATAGATAACTGAAGATTCAGTACACCAAAAGAATGAAAGAGCAGAAATACTTGGGCAGTTCCTTGTGATTCCTACCATGGCTGCTTTTAGGCTGGGCAGGCAAAGCAGCCGATCTTACTTCTTATGTTTTAGTTCCCGGTCCACTCTTCTGTTCTTGTTTTGTCCACATGCCCAATAACTGCTGATTTCTTGGAGATATCGTCAACATTCAAGTCCTTGGTATCCGGTGGCTCAAATCCAATTAAGATTGGAGTCTCGTGTTTACACGGACTGTCATTACAACTGACAAATGTTTTAGAATACTTGGGTAACTTGTATTTTACTCTTTCGGCCAATGACTTTTGTCTGCTAAATTCCTTTTTCTGTGGTCTAAATTAGGCCCTCAGCAGGTTCTTTATCATTCTCAAGAGAACAACGTAGATGACAAAAATATGTGCAGGACTAGCAGTTAAACTTTCAGCTTGTAGACTGACTTCTTTATAAGAGTGTCTAGGATAAAATTGCGGGTTGAGACCTAAACGTCTTAAAATAGTTCCAAGGCGGAGTGGATGTCTGATGGTGTTTGAGAGTGTTTCTCTGCAATAGCTTTAGCCTTTTTCAGGGAGCTTTTTGGCTCTCGGAAGATATTACAGCTTAGGAAGCTAAAGCTTTTGGAGTCCTGGAAGCTACTCAGAAGCCACACACTCGAGCTCAACGAATCACCTGCGTGCTTTTGGAGCTTTCAGGCTGCGGTTGGTTTTAGACTGCAAATTACAAACACTTGCCCTTTGTCGCAAAATGTTTTCTTTGTTCAGAGACAACAGAATTATAACACCAGAAGCTAGAAGAAACTACAACAGTCCCTGGTAAGCTCTTATAGAGGTAGGTACTTTCATTTAGAAGAGAACTTATCTTTTATTTTTCTTTTTGGCACTTGCTAAAAAGAGAGGCCAAAATAATGTTTACTTGATATATACACTTTCGCAAGATAAGATATAGTTGCTGAATATGTGCATGGCTATTGGGGAATCTAACGCAGTGGGACTATGAACCCATTGAGATCGAAGGAAACTGACTCAGCAGATTAGCAGCAAACATTTTTGCGGCAAACGATTACTGTACCTTTGTTTCCTATAGCAATCTTCTCAACTTTGCTAACTCCATCTTTATCCCTCGAAAAAATCTGGAATTTGTTTCTTTTCTCCTTCGTGCCGGAGCCACCAGCCTTCCCTTTTCCAGTTTTGCCACTTGGTTGCTGCCAAAAAAGAAGGAAAGTATATCTGTACATCAAAAGATTGTTTTTTGTATTAGTTAATGAAGAGATCTTCCTTCATACGCACATGTTCACCTTAGTATATGATATTTCTTCTTTTTCCTTGTCTTGTGATTCTCACTAACTTTGTGGAATCTAGCTCAGTCGCCTAGTTTTTATTGAATTCCCAACGAATATGAGAGCAAAATTAGAAAAGCTTTACCTTATCTGCTTGTCTTTTACCGGTGCAGACAGTAGCACTCTCATCCGCGTTGAAAGAAAACTCTTTGTAACGAATGACCATCTGCACGCACGACAAAATCCAACAACGTCAATAACATTACTAATGATCAATGCAAAATACGACTCCATGCATGAAGTCTTTCAACAATAAGAGGAAAGGAAGAACACCGAAAGAAGAACAGAAAGAGTTTGAGACGTGAAGATTCTTGCTATCCACCAGATCAACCTCCTTAGAGAGGCGGAGGAGATGGTGGAGATCAGCCTATTTCGCGAGTTTCGTGAGTTGCTTCGTCGCCAAGAATACGCAAAGATGTGTTGGGTTAAGGAGACTTTAGGAGGTTTGTTTTAGTGTTATTGCGGTGGGCGAAGACCTTTGGGAGGAGAGACAAAGAACGACACGAGGAGGAGGTAAGTTTGGGCATGAATCAAGAAACGAATCGCCCGGTCCTCCGCCCTTTGAACAGTCTTGACCGATGATAGGCATAAGAAAAACGTTAGGATTATATAGAATAATGTTAGAACACTAAGATTGGCAGTGCTAAATTATTTTTCAAAATGATGTGGCAAGCAATAGGTGCTAACTAATGCAACAATTCATGTATGCTCACGTCTTCATATTTCTTTTTATGGTGTCTACTTGACTAAAGTCATCTTTAATAAAATGGAAGAAATTTCACCAATAACACCATAACTTGATACGCGTAATGTCTCTCTCGAGACTAGTAGCTTTCAATCTCTCAGAACCAATGTTTATTTACGTAGACTTATCAAGTCAATGAATTTGCTTTGTTTGGGTCTCATATCTTCACCCTAAAAAATCATTTGGCTGACATAGTGAACAGTGGCATTGCTACTTAGAAAAATGACCTGGGCCCAATGTCGGGAAAATGATGATCAGGTCCGAGTTAGGTAGAGCAGAATTGCGTTGATTGTTCTCGACAATTTCTCTTGATCAAGATATGAAAAGAAAGATTAGTGGTTGGGATTTGTATAATTTCATGTTCTTCATTCTTGGAAGCCAAGTTTAGAGGTAAGTCACATCACCCACTTGAATAAATTAGCGACATCAATGCACTCGACACGTATTTGAGAATAAGAAGATACATCTGGTCGTATAATAAATGTTTATAGATTTTGCTTGTAGAAATCGTGAGTTATCACTATAGGTCAAGAGGGAAAGGAAATGCACTCAAATATGTGAAGAGGCACAGATATTAATTAAGCTTTGCAATCTAATTTTTCTATAGGCTTATCGGTTAGGAAAAATGCTTTCCAATCTAATTTTATGTACAAAAACCGAATTTTCTTTTTCTCTTGTATCATGAATTTTTATTTAGCCATGGCTCTTCCCACATATATCTTTAAACTAAGACATAGTAGATGTAGTGATGCAGTTATAATTATTAACTAAAGCTTACTTCCATACTCTGAAAATGGATATAATAACCTAAACATGAGTAACGATTTACTTAGTATGAATTATTGAACGAGACACAGTGAATACAGAATACAAGTTTCTAGTAATATATACAGATGATACAAGTTTCCACAAAACTAACATTTTGGCAATGACCTTCTGTGACATACATCTGATGGAAGGAAGATGATCTTTTGAAACTGTCATATTTCCTAAAGTATATTAGAACGTTGACGAAGACATACGTTGTTGTCATGCTGCAAGTTCCTTTTTCTTCCAGGGTAATTTGTATGTCGTATTATATATTATTAATGTTTATCATCATTGATTGGGCTTTTGACTGGTCCTTGTCAAACTGGGGGCTGAATCAAAGGGAATACCTATGCAAACTTGGATTTCTTTGTCTTGAGTAGCTAGGTTCCTTGATTTGGTGAGTACCAAGTCATTTGTCCTGGACATTTATATCAGGTATACACGAAAACTTTTAATGCGATTAGTCCCTATCAAAACAAGCAAACCGTCTCATTGACATTTTTACAAGGTCATGTTGATAGGCAAAGTTACTATATGAGAGGCATTATCTATCATTCAAACATGACAATTGCTTTATCTAGATCAGATCTTGATCATTCAGTCAATCCTATATCAGTAATCTTTAGTATCTTGCTGTGGTAAAAACAAGAAACAGATAGACGTAATTTGGGGTCATTCCCTCAGTTTACACTAACCAGTATACTGAGAACAATCAGTAACTTTGGGGATGAGCTTGGTTGGAGGAGTCTTATTGGACACAAAAACAAGAAGAAAGAACATAATGTCTATTTTCAGATCTTGCATTCAATTAGCGTTGCAGCATTTTGAAGCCATTTAAATCTTTATACATTTAAACCTAACCGGAGAAATTCATTGGTTCACATCTTTCTGTCACTGCCATACTTCCACTGTATCCCTTCTTCCCAAAAAAGAGATCTCTGATATGAACAGAACTGAATTGAAGAAGGATTCCTGAATATGCTGAAAGAAAAAGTAGGTCTTCTTACTTTAGTTCAATTAGACTGGCATTGTTGATATGGAATATGTGTTGCATTGTGACGTATGTTGTATACTTTCTGATGGACCAAATGAGTACAAAAGAGGAATAGGGAAAGAAAAAATGAATCACTTTAAGGCACCGAGAGGTGCAATCTGTACCCAGAACCCATATAGAGAAAGATCTCTCGGTTCATATAAAGAGTGAAGAACAAGCTACAGAATATATAATTTCCACAATTGCTAAACAGAACAATCGAATGCCAACAACCAGGATTGTTTGAAAACCTGCGGTACCAAAAAAGCCACATGCCGCTTCAGCTGTTATTTCTCAAGTATCAAGTGCCTTCCACAAGAAGTAGACCGACATCATGCAACTTCAATGTAAAACATCCCCTTGCACCAAATCCACTCCAATCTTTTACCTTCTTGCCCCTTTTCACATAAAAATGCAGAGTCTTCATGAATAATCTCTCTGTTTCCTCACTCTTTATTGAACCACATATACCATATGGTTTGGATCTTCATAATATTGATCAAACAGCCAAGATCATAGCCTTCACATGATGGTGCATGAATTAGGGTTTTCATCAGTGAACATTTGAATCCCATCATTGTGGTACATGGGTATATCATCAGAATTCAATTGGCCATATCTTGGAAAAACTTGGTTACCATAATTTTGATAATTACTTTGGCTATGACCTTCCCTTTCAAGGTCTTTATGCTCTTTCCCAGCATGAGATATATAGCCCCGTCCCTCGGCCTCTTTGACCTTGTTTTCAACTCCTTCCTTTCCCTTCTTATCCTCTCTATCTTCTTTGGTACCACCATCTCCTCCACCGCGGAGAGAATACTTTTTATCCTCCTCTTTCATATCCCTAAATTTTTTCTTTATCTTATATCCTTAACTTCCTTTTTAACTTCTTTCTTGATCTCTACATCCTTGTTTTTCCTACCATGTGCACGAGCAGCTGCAGGCTTTCTAAGAGTCTCTATTTCAGTAGCCTCCACTTCTTTATTGTCACCAACCATATTGTCGTTTTGAACATGAACCACCTCCACACTTTGGTTCAGTGTCTTTTTCAGGTGGGCTACAAGTTCTTTCACATTAATTGCGTCAACCACGATCACCAGATGCTTAATTGCGTTGACTTCGACTGATTTAACTCCTGCAAAATGCAATTTCTCTTCATATGTAGCTTCAGCAATAAAAAATCAGATACACCAATGTATTATTACCCCACTAATGCGTATATCTCTATTCCTGACACTCGAGCAATCAAGACAATACTATCTGTTAAGTCTCCATGTGCTGATTAGCTAACTGAATTCACAACTTCTTCTGTGCACTATGTATACTGAATTGAATATAAAAGTTTTGCAGTGGAAAGCAGCCTGTAGAAATTATCCCAAATGGTTATTTCTATTAGGGGATATTCATTGATATACTGTTGAAGTGTTCACTGAATCTAGGTATCGATAGGTGATAAGACATTATCACATGCCTCAAGCAAGTAAAATGACAGTAAAAAAGTAGAAACAAGGTACACCAACAGTCTCCAGACACTAACAGAGCTTTGCTATCTAACCTGTAAATTCCATTAAAGTTTTTTGTGTCTGCGGAATGCATTCTTCTTGGCAGTACATTCTGATCTTCAAATGCACCATACCTGCTACCTGATTCCAGCCGATAATGGTAATCAGTTTTCTTCTCCTGACTTCTTAGAATCATAAATCTCTCATATCAATACACAAAATTAACCAGTAATGAAGAAGTTCTATAAGGCTACTTTAATAAGCATATGTTTATTTACGAGGCAACTTTCAGCTCTCCCCATCTGGTGAGTGAGAAAATTTACATGTCACGACAGCATTACGCCCTTGTGTTTCTCCCAGCATCAAACTCACCTCATTATAATTCCTATCCCTTCTCCTAGGCTGAGGACATGTAAGTTCAGTCTTCTCAAGATTTTTCTTCTCAAGCTTCTGCACATCTGGGTATACTTCCCTTTTCCTTGAGGCATTATCAGTTATGTTTGCAATGTGCCTAGCACCTGGTTGACCAAAACCAAATAAATCAGAGGAAAAGAAATCTGGATTCTGGATCCTTTGCTTTTTTTGACAAGGAATCTTCAAACTCGAGTGTTTGAAGATTCCATGCCAAATAGAAGAAACCTTTTCTTTGAACTATTCAGCAATAAATTTGTGCTCGTCACTCAATACTTATTATCTCAGCTACTATTCCATCCTCCCTATAACACACTTACATGACCATTCATTTACCCTGCCATCCGTACGGTAGCAAATGAGGCTTTGATTGCACTACATCTACTCTTGGATCTCCTAGGTTTTAATGTTAAGATTGGAAAGCGGTAGTGATTGTAGATAGGGCAAAGTGGATAGGCAATAAAATTGCAAAGTGAAAGTGATGTCAGTGATGAAAACAAAGCCCAGTTTACATATTTCAAAATTTCGTTTTCTGCTTCTTTCCTACAGGAAATCAACCATCATCCATGAAGTTTCACTATCTCAATGGGATTCAACTGTTCCCTTTGCTTAATGTGTAATGGAGGGACTACACATAGTATTGGAGAGTAGAGAGTGCTCCAATTAACTTGAAGGACCCACTTTATGAAAGAACAACACCTTAATCTCGTGAGTGTTAACACCACTATTACCCTTGGAGTTATTGTAATTCACAATATAAGAAATTCAATCAACCATTAACACTAACAATATGTCAAGCATCAAACAGATATATAAGCCCCTGACCTGCTCTGTGCTTTTGAGTGGGACTGGCACCATTTTCATCATTTTGAATGGGCATTATTACATCCACATTCCTCCTGAGCTTCTCTTCAAGGTAGATGACAAGTTCATCAGTATCCATTGTTCCTGTCACTTCTACTTGATCCTCATCTCTATGTATCTTAACCGTGCCAACTCCTGCATAGAGATCAAATATAGGATGACTAGCTGCTGAAGACGTTTGACAAAGGACAAAGCGGTATGATTTGCAAAGGCTATACTATTTGTTTCCCAGAAGAAAAAAAAAAGCCAGTGGAGGAGGTGATCTATGCTATTGTGTCATCAAATGGAGAATGCATGATTTTCAAACACAAATGGATACAAGCATGATCTAAGATAATTTGCCATGATCTAAGTGCTGCATCTGTTGAGACTCTTACTCAACGTGAAATTTTCAGGTCATTTGATGTTGAGATTTCCATAAAAAGACATGTTTGATGCATAAAGAAAGGATTAATTTTAGATGTAAAAAGTGAAGTAAAGAAAACCATCAGGACTGAAGCTGGCAATATTCTTTTTCTACAATTATGATGCAAAGATAATTTGGTAACAGTCCAACGGACAATGTTGGACCATTTTCACTTGAGATACTCAAGCAAATGGCGGAGACCAGATTTTGAAATTACTCATGCACATGTCATTCTAGATTAACTGCATTATGTGATAACTCTTGTAATTTGAGAAATTTAAACCAAAGGCACCAAAATTTTCAACAATGCTTCACTGACCTTTAAATTTCTTGAAGATATCCTTCATCTTTTTGGTGCAACCTTCACATTTGCAGTGCATTCTGACTCCCAAAAGCAGCCGACTTGAACACTAGAAGTAGCCAATAACCAATAATTAACTCAAACCTAAGAAATCATAAAGCTTGTTGCCGAACCAGCAAAGCAAGCAGAAACTACTGCCAAAAAAAGTCACCTCTTTGTGAGTCTTTTGATCCCCAGAGATCTCTATCTTTTGGTGCAGTTCCATGAAGTCACTGCCAGGGTTCCCTCCAAGTTGAGGCAAGGGGAGTTCAGAATTCTCAGAGTTCCACTGTCCAATCTTCTCTTCCAGTTTTGCAGGTTCCACTTTCTCCTTCACTCTTGATTTGCTTGACAGATTGTCAACCGGTATGTTTGTGTCCCTATCATCTGATAGCACAGAATCATTAACCAATCAATTTGTGTGCAAAGAATGCTCAAAGTCCACATTAAGATTTAATTTCGAATTGGAAGATTTTAAGTTCATAAGCAAACAATTAGACATCTGACTTAAAATGGCATTCTAACAACTTATCAATTCTACCTCAAGAACTACTCCATTTTGAAAATGCTTTCTGAAGAGATCAAAGGGAATACTTTGCGCAAAATCTGCCATTAACTAAAAGTCTCTAAACCTGTTTGCATACAACAATTGGTAGTAACAAAAGTAAATTTGTCTTGTTGATCTCCTTTGTTGCCACCTACAGATCTAAAAAATTTCTTTTACCAATTTATTTTAATCCTCACAAGTAGTATTTGTCTTCCTCTTCACAGAAACAGTATAGGAGTAGTGAGGATCATCACATGGTCTGCATCCTCTTCCTCAAGGATCTTCCTATGTGCAAACACAAACTCAGGCAATTCTGGATAGGAGACTTGAAACGCAGGAAGATTGTAACCACAAAAAGAAGAAGAAGAAATTGAAAGCACATTCAAGTAATAAGAAAACAAACAGATTTTGCTTTGAACTTCCGAGTCTTTTCCTTCTCTCTATAAGTACTTTTCTCATTAATTTCATCTTTACAAATAATCAAATGGGATTCAAATGCATACATGCCTCACAAAATTCTGAAAACCATGAAATTTTTCAATTAGCCTCTGTTTGATACTTAGGGAATCCAATTAACATGCTAATCAGAAATATAGAACAAGCCTTATCTCCAATGGATAAGCCCTTACACTCTCTGTCTTTCCCAGAAAAATCGGCTTTTTCAGCAGGTACTACCTCCACATTCTTCTTCAATTTTTTTCTTGAGATGAATTAAAAGTTCCTTCACGTCCATCTTCCCTGTCACTCTCACTAGATCTGTGCTGGTGTCTGCAGACACTGCACTAACCCCTGCCATCCATGACAAAAGTCCTCAAATGATTATGGAGAGAGAAACTTAAGGATGTAGAAATGTCACACTTGTTTAACCCAAAAAGAAAGGGGAAAAGGCCAAGTCAACAATGTAATCCAAACAGCAAAAGTAAAATGGATATGCACATGCTTGGCCATATGATTAGATCAAGTTACTAATTCTGAACTGGTCTCTTTTAGTGTGTACTCAATCTCTTGGAAGATTCTGACAGCTGTAAACAAATATTAAATGCTTATAGCCATAGTTTATAGGAAGATAACTTCAAAATATTAATCAGGAAACCCGCTAACTGGATATTTGGAAAATTAGAGAGGTTTTTTGAAATTTTCATCAACTCAGAAGAGGATGCAGATCATGGAATCGATGATCATTCCTTTTATTAGTGTTTCGGCTTGTCTCCAAATAATTCTTCAACAATCCTTTGTTTTGAGCAATAAAGCTAAAAAAAACTCCTGACTTGTGCTCTGACCTTTACATTTCCTGGCTGCTTTACAAGTCATCCGTTTACAGGAATCACAGCTGCAGTGCAAGATCCTCAGCAGAACACCCTAAAGACAGCCAATAAACAAAATGTTAACTCACTCAGAATTAACACGGCCTCTTAGTCATTAGCCCATACAACAAGTGAAACACTGCTGGATATATATAAGTCTATTACTAAAGACTAGTACACTAAATGAAGTGACAGTGCAAATGGCAAAATTATATGGAAAGGATCCCAAGTGGCCTCCTAAACAAGATGGGCTGGTTCAGTTAGGCACGCAATGAATGCTTGACACCCTTTCTAGCAGACCAGTCAGTAGGTTTTCCTAGCGCCTCTAGTATTGCTCATCATGAGAGAGATGGGCACCCACAAAAGAATTACCTCGTCTAGAAATTTCTCTGCTGGAGGGTTCTCAGTCTTCTCCTTCGGTTTGTTGCCATCACTTCGATGACTGCCTTTTGGTGGCTGGGAATGGAACTGCTCAAAATTCTGAGGCTTTTGCTCTTCAAAGCTCTCTTCTGGTGCCACTCTTGATCTCCTCGAGCCATTCTTTGAATTTGCTCCCCCTAAATGTGAAATCCAAAATCCAATATTTAGTAGCAATACGGGTAATAAGGTCTAGATCAAAGCTGGGTAGCATCAATGACTCGAAACACTGGGAATAAGAAGATTAAACAGGTTTCTAATGTTTTAATCCAACACTAAGGAATCACATCTCCTCCCCTCAATCGATACATTCTAACTACAGAATTCTGATTGCAACTTTCATGCCCCTACAGTGATGCACTCTGATTAGTTATCAAATCTTCCACACACTCACTTTGAATATCAACAAGTAGCAACCAAACATTGTCTCACATACCATTAATGACTTTAAAGGTCTTCTTTGATTGGTCGTCAACACCATCATACTCTGTTTGCTGCCTTGACTCAGTGTTGTCATTCACCACTGGCACTACTCGCGTCGCCCTGCTGCCTCTGGCTTTTTGGCTCTTCTCATCAGCAGGAAGCTACAAGTGTTCAATACATACAACAAAAAAATTGCATCAAGAAAAGCAAAAGTCGGTTTAGAAATCATCATCAGAAACTTAACTCGGAAACACGACCATACAACTGCAAGACTCACCTCCTCTGCTCGTTTCTCAGCAGAATTTTTGTGGAATTTCTCAGCAGAATTTTTGTGGAATGCCTCGTTATCTTCATCGGGGTAAAACCCTTTACAGTTAAAGACCATTTTTCGCCGTACGGTGCAACAATGGATGTAGCAAGCCAACAAGTAAGAACAGTCGCCAATATTTCACCTCAGACCCAAGATGAGCTTTTCAGCGAAATCAGAAAGGGTGACCACCTTGGAGTAACAAAAGTAAAAAGCTAGGACGAACACGAGAGAGAGAGAGAGAGAGAGAGAGAGAGACAGAGGTGTTCACTGAGTTAACAAGCTTTAGGTGCTTCACCCTGCTCGGTGCGACTATAGGAAACCTAGCCCAGTTGACGAGGACCCGTTGACACGGAAGTTTCCTGGAAGGGCAGTTAGCTTTCCCGAGAAGAAATCTTGTTCTGGGCGCGAAATGAAGGCCGGCCAAGTCGCTCGACGAAATGTCGACGTAAATGTTTGGCCATTATGATTCCGGGTAGAGCTTGTACTTGGCGAACCCACCACCGTCCACACTTCTAGACGAATCACCGCGGTCACGGCACCTCAAACTGTATCCGAGAGGAAGGTTCCGGAGAGGCCCAGTGACAACTGGAGACGGAACAAGAAAAATTGGAGTTGGTTTCTGTCTCGAGTCATGTCAAACACTACTAAATTTCACGACCCCAATGTCGGCCAGTCTCTCCACAGGTGTGGAGCGGAGTGGACCTCCACAGTCATCACCCATGACGTCTAAAGAGAAGGGAAAGACTGGACGCCCTTGTTGCTTTCTCGGAAAAGTCGCGGTATTTGCTAATCCGCGAACCCACGGCGGAGAATTCCGCAATTGGTTTAGCTTCCTATCTTGTCAAAAAGGCCGCTTTCGGTGGCAACTCTTCACCTTGGGGGATCTAGGTCTGCCTATCTAAGCCTGCTGTATTCTATGCCTTTTACCCTATTGAAAAAGGTGCGGGATAAAGTTGTTCTAATCATGTACGTCATGATTTCTGACCCAAAAAAAAAAAAAATCATGTACGTCATGATGGATCTGCTGAGTTTTATGCGGCAACGGTCCTCGTGGAACCTTCCGAACCAAAATATCGGACCTGCCCGTCAACTAAAAGAAGAGAAAATCAAATATAAATCAGGAGATTACAAGGATCTATAACTTGGCGGCCCTATTAAGTTTGAATATGCCCACTTGGGGTCTGGATTGGTCAAATTGCAAACCATGATGCCTTAAACTATGATCAATCTCTCGCCAAGTACTAGAGTTATTACGTGCGTAGCATGAGAATTATTATAACTTCTTGCTTCGAACTTTGTTGGGAAATGGAATTTCTCTGGTTTGACAGCTTTGTCTTTGTATTTATTAGGTTTAAAAGAGAGAGAAAACCAAAAAAAGAATTTTTTTTATTGGTCGGTAACCCAAAAAAGAGTTTGGACTAGCAATTTGTTTGCATAATTATTAACATTGCATTTTGATTGGGAAAATTACCAAAAAAGTCATAAACCTATTGTTTCTGTGCCAATTCAGTTATAAACTTTTCAGTTGTGTTAATTAAGTCCCAAACATGTTCATATTTTGCTAATTGAGTCTACCCCGTCAATTTTAACCTGATTGCTAACTAGGATGCTGGTTGTCTTGTGTAACATGGTAGGTGCTAATGTAGATATTTTTCTAATGATATTTTAATAATATTTTGAGTGTCTATAAATTTTTTTTTTTTACTGTTTTATCCTCTCTTTTTTGTCAATGGCCAATGACCATCCACCAACCAAAAGGGCTAGCCTCGCCAGATCTAGTGAAGCTTGCCCTCACCAAGCAAGTCCCTGCAAGAATCGGTGTAGTCCAAGCCAATCTGGCGAGACCGACCCATGTGACCGTCATTGCTACGTAGCTCTTGCAACCTTTGCACATGGTGAGAGAGGGGGGAGGGGGGAGGGACAGAGGGACATGGTGACGAATCAAGTGGGTGAGGAGCTGGGGTTGACGTGGATGGAGGTGTGATGGCAAGGCCTCATAGCGACATCGGCTAGGGCAAGGCGGCCTTGTCATTCCTCATTGTCATATCGACAACGCCCGACAAGGTGGCCTTGGCTTGGTTGAGGGACGAAGGGACACAGTGACGACTCAAGTGGGTGAGGAGCTGGTGTTGACGGCGGATGGAGACGTGATGGCAAGGCCTCATAGCGGCATTAGCTAGCCCAGGGCGCCCTTGTCATTCCTCATTGTTATATCGACAATGCTCGACAAGGTGGCCTTGGCTTGGCTAAGGGTCAGCCTTGCTAGATTTGGTGAGGAGAGCCCTCATCAATGCTTGCCCTTGCCCAAGTGAGGCTAGCCCTCTTGACCATGGCCTACGGCCGATGGCAAATGAAAGAGGGAAGAGGGAAAGAAAAGGAAAAGAAAAAAAGAAATTTTTTTTTAAAAAATTCAAAAACTATTAAAATATTAGAATGTTCGGGTTAGCATCAGTTATGTCATATAAAATGTTAGATGTTCATGTCAACAATTTTGGGTTAAAATTGGTCGAATTGACTAAATTGACAAAATATAAAATGTTATTGACATAATTAAAAGATATATGATGAATTGGAACAAGTACTATGGGTTTAGGACCTTTTGGTAATTTTCTTAATTCCCTATTTTGATTTGTGGAGCATGGAGAGTTTTACTTATTTCATCATTTATTTGCTTATATCCTTTATCCCATCATTATTTATTTAGTTTTGCATAAACACGACCGTCCATGACCTTCGAGAAAAACTAATTGGTTTAAGGAAAGTATTAGTGCATTAGAGCATGATATGCTTTTCAATATACAATAAGGTTGATGAGTTAGAATGCACGTTTCAGTCTAGGTTTGAGGAATATAAGTAGTCGTCGACGCCCAGGAGAGCCTAGTGTGAGGCCTCGATCTAGACATGTTGCCGGTCCTAGTCATTCACCTAAAGTTGCACACTCTCCTTTGTAAGCATTCGGGGATTCTAGGACACCCTCCTAGGCTAATCCATGTTGGGGATAATACTAATCATAATCCTAGAGAGACGCATAGGAATTATTCTATGGTGAGAAGTCTGTGCTAAAATTCTATCTCCAAGTGACTTCGTGGAATAGGATGGTGTGGGAAGGGGATGAGCTAGGTGAGAGCAATAGGTGAGGCAACAACATCCACAAAGTTGGAAGTAAAAAGGAACATTGGACTAGGAGTAGTCCAGGTTAGGATCATTACACAGGTTGTGGGAGTCAATTGCTATGAGCATCCTATTTTCAGGGTAATGATAGTCATGTCTCTTAAAAGGTTAAAATTGACGTGTCTAATTTTGACAGTTGGGATTGATCCTAATTATCATTTGTCTTTAGATCAAACCGTTGAACTGAGGAACCCATGGTTACATTGTCTAGGTTCATTAATTGTTTGATTCCTATGATTAGACAAGAAGTCAGATTATATATTGGTCTCTTTATAGCAAATCTTACAATCTTATGATAGGCTTCCCTTCCCACAATAGTCCTGAAGAGCTGCATGTAGGAAAAAGCAGGTCAGTTGTTCCGGTATAGGATTTAACGTGGAATGTTTTAATTGTCATGGTAGGGATCATATGCGGTAAAAAAAAAAATTTTGATCGGGAGGTAGAGGGTGACCATAATCTTATTAGGCTTATTTTTCCTAATCCAAGTGCATATTAGGAATATAGGCATCCATAGTTCCTCAGTTTTTTCAATGTGATCAATCTAATTCTAAAATTTAAGTTTAATAAGATCCTTGGATTATACAGACACTTAATTTTTCACCTAAGGGTCGACCAAAGTTGATTGGGAATAAAATTTTATTAAATAGTCGATCAAAGGGTATAATTAGATTGTGCCCATCAAGGTATTTCCAACGTTACCAACTTTGCGCAAATTGGACGGCCCTTTATTAGGATATTGTGACTTTTAACCATGGTTGTACGATCATGAGGTGCTGGAAATTTTGTGATTTGACCCCGATCACTAAAGTCCAGCTTGAAGATCAAGTCTCTCATATTTTTAATGTTGAAAATCTCATAACTTTTCACCATTATGGACATAGACAAAGATATGCTTAAAAAGGATTTCATAAGATAGTGTTTAATTTGAATAATAAAGTGCAAATTACAATATCTTAGATGCCTTTTTATAAGAAGGTCATCATTCAAGAAATAATCAAATAACTGACATCAAATAACAAAATAAAGTAAAAGAAATTGATAAAGGGGAAAGTTTTCAAAACACGACTAGAAAATCTACAAAACACATATGAAATATTTGACATCCCGGAGATTAAGGAAAACATGTGATTTTGAGATCAAACATTGCAATCCATTTGTAACTTTGATGATCCCACAATCTTCTTTGATTTGTGGGACTGTCTGCTCTCTTGACACTTGAAGGTTTTTATACAAATATTTGCCCATTGTTCTACATCAATCTCCTCCACTTTAGAAGAACTCGACCCCAAGTTATTGTCAAGATAAATGGGAGTATCTTGAGATGATACTCAAATAGGTCCACCACATTGAATGCTAGGGAGATCTTGAGGCCACCTGGAAAATTAACAACATGGGCATTGTCATTAAGTTTTTTCACAATTTGATTGGGGCCAACTTTATTGTGCTTTAGCTTGTTATATATACCAATAGGAAAGCATTCCTTGCGGAGGTATGACATCACTTCGTCACCCTCGGCAAAAACTTTGAGGCAACGGTGTTTATCTACGTAGTTTGTTGAAGGGCCTCGTGAGGCGATGTTGTTTATCTACAACAACTTGTTAAAGAGCCTCAATAATGGGAGTAATAGCTTGTTATCACACTTTTCTTCATCATGTACATGCCCTCATGTTTACGGACGTTTAGCATAATGCCTCCACTTTGCTTCTTTGGGGGCCTAGGTATGGTCACTCTTTAGCTTCAAATTAATATTTGTCTTTTTTCATAGAAAAGAGTCTGTGTTCTCTCGAGCATTGTGGGTGATATCAACGTCATACTACTATGGTCATCTCAGCAAGACATGGTATGCATCCATCTCCACCACATCACAAATAATGGTGGGACTTTTCAATTGAACTAGGTAAATGATACACCTATGTTTCCTTGAGTTTAGCCCCTTTATGAATCCACCCGATTGTATGAGGAGAGGAATGTAACTCTGTCTTTAGCTATAAATGATCCACCAAGGCCTTAGACACTATGTTCTCACAACTACCACTATCAATAATGACATTGCAAACTTTGCTGTTGATAGTACAACGAGCACAAAATAGGCCATTCCACTAGGCATCCTCTCTTTGCGAGGCTAACAATAGCCGCTTAATGATGCAGTTGACATGCTTCCCCTTTTCGTCATCCACTTCTTCATCCACCTAGTCATCTTCCTATATGTTGTCATTGTGCTCGACAACATTTGCGGGGCTAACAATAGTCGCTTACTAATGCAGTTGACATGCTTCCCCTTTTCGTCATCCACTTCTTCATCCACCTAGTCATCTTCCTATATGTTGTCATTGTGCTCGACAACATTTGCTATCTTCTGTTGTGGGCAATCACTTGAATGATGGCCTAATTTGTTACACTTTAACATTTAATTGGTTGTGGCTTAGCGTAAGTGGATTGGTCTATTCTTAGTCTAGGTAAAGTCCATCTTGTTATCCTTAACTTTTCGAGGAATCCTTCATCAGTGGTTTTGGGGCATTCTAATTGGTGGTACGGTTGTTTACAATGAATGGTTCCTTGGGCATGTCAGTAGTACTCCTTGAGGTTTGGTTCATGGTGCTGGTTTGCTGGTTGGAGGATTCTGAAACTTCTAGTTTTCTCCCCCTTCCAATTGATCCTCGGGCATTATAATTGTTAGCTCGATTAATGTGGCTAGTTCTCTATAATTGTATCTCAACCTTTTAGGCCACTTCTTGGGCATCCTCAATAGATAACAAATGGTGTAGTGAAACATGATCTTGAATGTTAAATCACAAGCCATTAATGTACCTAGCGTTTTGTTGTGCTTTGATTCAACCAAATTGTTGCGGGCAGAAAGTTGAAGAAACTTCTTTATGTAGGCTTTGACTGACTAGCTCAACTGCTTACAAATCTTGAAATTGCTGAAATAATTCTTGTTCATAATTGGTTGGGAGAAATCGAACCTTCAACATTTCCTTCATCCAATTCCACAATCCAATGGGAGCTTTTCCTTGTCAGTGTCGGGTCAGCTGTGTTTGCTTCTACCAAGTTGAGGCATCGCCCTTCAACTTGTATGCCACCAATTTTACTCGACGGTACTCTTTGATCTCCATGGCATCAGAAAATTTATCAACTTTCCAAATCCAATCCAAAAAGTCTTCAATATTCAAGTTGCCATTGAAGGTTGGAAGGTCAACCTTAAGTTGATATTACTTGGGGTCTCGTTGGTATCCCTTATTCTAGTGGCCTCTATGAATAGTCTAGGTACTCTTCTTCCTCTTCTTCGGAGTCCTCAATATAGGTTTGTCACCTCTGTTGGGGATTTTTCCCACATTCCATAACTTCTTGCAGGACTTAGTTGACTTGAGCATGTTCAGTCGGAAGATTACCAAGTATGGGGTTGGTAGACAAACGCTAGATGGTGACAAGTTATTCTTGAAACTTTCGTTCGATTTGCTCTGCAAATTGGTTGAACTTAGCCTATGTAACAAGCTTATTTTCATAGTCTTCAGCTACGGGGAGATTATCATTCATGTTATTAGCCATTGTAACCAAATGACATAGAGGGAGATATGCTTGGAAAAGAATTCCAAAAGAGTGTTTAATTTGAATAATGAAGTGCAAATTACAATATCTTAGGCGCCTTTCTATAAGGAGGTTGTCATTTAGGAAACAATCAAATAACATAATATGGAAAGATATTGATAAAGGGGAAAGTTTTTAGAAAGCGACTAGAAAAATTTGCAAAACACATTCGAAATCTTTGATGTCCTAAAAGTCAAGGAAAATGCATGATTTTGAGATTAAATATTGCAATCCATTTGTAACTTCAAAGATCACGCAATTTTCTTTGATTTGTGAGACCACCCACTCTTTTAACGCTCGAAGGTTTCCATATAAGCATGTGTCCGTTTTTCTATATCAATAACTATCCTTTAGTCCAACTTCAGAAAATCCATGAACCTAACACTACTTTCGAAAATTGGACTAAACTTGTAGGTATTTTAGGTGACGAGCTCTCTATGGGCAAGTGAACTAGACCAATTGGATACATGTTTGATGGAAAAGTTCAATAGGATGTCTTACAAAAAGTTATGCTTGGTCGAAATTTGATCATTTTCTTAAAAATATGAGAAAAATAACTTTAATGGTCCTTAACTTTCAATGTGCAATGTCACCATTGGAATTTTCATTCAATGTGGTTCTTCAACTATTCTTAGATGCTGAATTTAATTCCCAAATTTCCAATTTGTTCAATATAATCTCCCAACTTTCAAAAATAAAGTCAAATAGTTTTTTAGTGCTATTCACAAGTTTTCATGATTACCTTATTGCCTAGATTCTAGAATGTCTTTTCATTGCAATCAATTTCCTGAGTCAGCAGAAAAATATGTCATCTTTTTATTACCTTTTTGCCTTTTTGGTCTTTACAAAAATTACTATAGTTCCATTTAAGTATATTTTAACTTATTTTCTTTATAATAATAAAAATATAACCTCATTTAGAGTTTTGTCAGATTCACATTCCTCTTGTTTTGAAAATAAGTGTTTTCCCAAGAATTTTACCAACGGTGTTGAATTATCTATATATTTCTGTATTTATATTAATATAAATCTTTTTGTAAATTAAGAAATTATAATATCAAGAATATCAATTTAATGCAACTGTAAATGCAGTTCTATTTTTACTGTTATAGAGAACAAAGCTAAATAATACTTAAATGGAACTAAAGACCAAAAAGGTTAGAAGTCATAAAGAGACGTCCAAATTTTTCTGTTAATTTAGGAAATGAATTAAAATTAACAGATATTAGAAAATCTGAGCAACGGAGTAATTATGAAAACTTGTGGACTTTTTTATGGAAAATTAAGGGATTAGATTGAACAAATTGAAAATTTTGAGACTAGAAACATTCAAGAGTAGTTTAAGCATCACATTGAACAGCTTCAAAGCTCAAGAGTGATATTACATAGTGGATCAAAATTTAGAGACTATTGGTGTCATTTTCCTTAAAAGAAAATATAAGGACATAATCTTTCAAATTTTTTCAAATAAAAGAGACCAGATGCCCAAGCGCTCTGGGAACACAAGTTTGATGTGGCCCAGCGCACCCTTCAAGGCCCGCATGGCCTTGTCCAGCATTTCCCCTTTGAGCCGATAGGGCTTCATCAAATGGCCCTTTTTTCTTCTGGGTAAATCATTCTATCTATCGAAACTTTGTGAATTCTCTCTAAATTAGGATTTTCCTATTCTCTTGATCTTGTTTTAAGGAGATTTCAGCAAATTGAGGTGGTTCGATCCTTAGAAAGGCAACGTGACGTCCATATAATGGTCCTAGTAGGGAGAATTATCCAACTAGTCCAGTCATTGGGTTAAGTGAGTAGTTTTACTTTCAGACAAGAAAAATTTCATAAATCATATCGACATTTGGATCCTTTATATCATTTTGCATCCTTAATTTTAAAAATTTACAATTTGCATCTTCACTTTTATCATTCCATTTCAAGTTGCATATGTCATATGGTCCTATTTTCTTTACTATGCCCCTCCCATCGTTTTAAACTCACATACAATGAAAATCCACTTACCTGAAACCCGACCCACCCACCCCATGTGAAGCCCGTCTCACTTCAGCGCCACCGATGCACCCTGCCCGGTTAACCCTCGCCACCCGCCGCTGTTTGAAGCTGAGTTACCTCCTATTGATGTTGTGCCGTCTTCCCCTCCACAAGAAATGCTCCCGATCAACACCTTCTTATGTTCGCAAGAATTGCATTGCATGGTTTACTAAAAAGGAAAACATATGCTATGGTATGGCAAGTATCTGACGACAATAGAAAACTAAACTGTTATGCTGAGAAATGAATGGTCATTTATCTTAATTCTCTCAACAATATCTATAGTTGTCATTTTTCAATCTAATTGAGCATGTCAATGTGTTATAAAATCCAATAGCATCATAGTACTCCCAAGATGATTTTCTTGCAAAAATGTGCATGAGAGAGAGAGAAATACGTACTTCAACTTGGAGCATTAATCTTTTAAGGTATTCAATGGCATTATCTAGAACTAAAGCCTTACTAGGCTCGACCAAGCGGGGAAAAAAAAACACATCGATTACTTGAATGCTTAATGAGCAGTCAACCCTAGCTAATTTAGCATCAAGATCTAGTGACTTCTTCAAGGTACAATTACTGGAGAAAAAGCATTAGGCCCCTCGTTTACATAATTCACCCAATTAATTAGTCAATATACTTTAAGTCCTCTTCGCAGTCATTCGCTGCTCACTCGTCGCAGTGCTCGTCAACTCATCCTTCCGGTGAACGCTTTTTCAACTCCGTAAATACTCCCTCTCTCTCCCTCTCCCTCTCTCCCTCTCCCTCCTTCCTATATTGGATGATTTAGTTGATGATATGTTTGTATGTTTATGGTTTTCTGCTGAACAAATCATATAAACCCTATCATCAATATGCTGCTGTGTATTTTTGCCTGGTCTTGTTTGCGTTTGGTTAGCATTTTTCTCTCTTTGCATACTTAATCGATCGCTGGACTATGCAACTTTATGTTTGGAACAGTTCTCATTCATCGAAAATGGCGAGCTTTAGCTTTAGCATCACCAAAGGAAATTCAGCATGAGTTGTTGTATGTCTCGGTGAAACGTGCTCCCTGCAAAATCACTCTAATCCGATTGATCTCCATCTGGGTCTAGCACCTTGAACGGGCTCAACCGGCATTTTTTGCATTGATTGGGCCCTATTGGGCTTCTTGTACAGTCGAAATGTCTCTTCTTCTTTTTCCCTTGCACGTTATCTCTTGCCTTACGTATCAATAAAGAAATAGTAGCAATAGGAAATTAAAGATAGAGATAGATGAAGTTTCTATTGACATCATACTCAAGCGACACTAAGAGAAGCCGTGCAAGTGATTTGGTTCGAATTCTCGACAAATCTTGAAATAATAAGGTGCATATGATTTCCGTGCTTTGGCATGTCCTTATTGGTCAGAACATACTATTTGTTCATGTCGATTGTAAATTTTGAACCATAACATACCATGTTAATCCGGAAATTTGTCCGACATATGTCGATTTTTCCATATGATTTTCTCAAAGCACAATGTCAAGGACCAATACTAGTCAAGTTTTGCTAGGACGTTATTAATGTCTATTGTCCGTGGCACGGATGAATGATTTGAATAGTTGAGAATGAGTGGTTAATATCAGTTGGCGCACGAGACTTGAACTAACCTAATTGCGTCAACTAAGCACAATATCAAAGAGGACTGCTTTGTTCATCTATCTTTATTTTTGGTATTTTCGAATTTCTAGTTTTGGTTTCTTCACGATAAACTCGATTTTGTGGATAATTTGCATTCAATGAAAGGTTTTAATCAAATAATAATTTCATGAAATCATACTTTTGTCCTCTCTCTTTTTTCCTCTTCAAAGGATGATCGATTGTTCTGTAAATTCCCGACTAAACAGGGGATATGACTCTAGCTTTCGGAGGAGAAGTAGAGCACATCACAGCTGTCGTGTCGCATAACAGAGGAATTAAGATCGGCTTTTTTGGTGATGAGTCAATAGCGACGGACCAAATCTCGTCGTCGTAAACAGCAAGAACAGAAGAAAGCATCAGAACAAGAGACGGTACGTCTATGGTGGCAGCAACAACATGAATCAGCACTAGAGATGGTGCGTCTGTGGCGGCAGCTTTTGGTGGGTGGTTGCTACCGCTGGCGTTGGTTGTCTTGACCAAGAAGGGGTTAGAGAGAGTGAAGGTTTTTATGCAAGGGTGTTGATCTATAGCTAGAATTGTCACGTTGCATCTAATGGAAGGCGTGTCTAAAATTAGAAAGGTTAAACTTAAAGTAGAGCCAAGGCAACGTTCACCTCATTTTGGAAGCACGAGTGTTCTTAAGATATCGAAACCAAGAATGAAATAAGTCAAAGAGGAAGAGGAAATAAGGAAGTAGAAGATGAAGGGAATTTGAGGGGGATTTGTTGTGTTTTTTCAACTTGAAAACTTACATGTACAATGTTTCTGTATATATAGTACAAAGTATGGACAATGAAGGGAAATAATATATTCTAAGGAATCCATTCTAATCCTTGATTGATTTAATGTATCAATCTCAATCCCGGTTCCATATCTCAAGCATACCTTCCAACACTCTCTCTCTCAATTTGGTGGCGTATAAATGTCCAAGACACCTAGATTGCTCTTGTCTCAATTATCCCTTCTTGGGTCTTATCTTGAGTGAAATGACAATCCACTTCTATGTGTTTTGTTCTTCCATGTACTATGGGATTCGCCACAAGTTTGATACAAAATAGTTTGGTCGGTCCTTTAATTTGCACCCCAAGGTCCTGAAGTAGGCCTTGTATCCTTACTATCCCACAAGTGGTTTTCGCCATAGCTCGATATTTTGCTTCAACTGAAGACAATGAGACCATTGGTTGCTTCTTTGTTTTCTATGAAGGCAAAGATTCTCCCAGCTCAATACAGAAACTAGTGATGGATCTTCAGCCCATAGGACAAGTTGCATAATATGTATTATAATAGACCATTGTTTCCTTATTGCATTTTCTAGAAAGAAGTATCCTAAGTCCTGGGCTTTTCTTCAAGTACTTTACGACCTTTAGAATGACATTCATATGAAACTGTCTTGGACTACATGTGAATTGAATGAGTGTTTGTACTGCATAACATATATCAGGTCTGGTTATAGTCAAATATATAAGATTTCCAACGAGCTTTGGTAACCTAATGGATCTTTGATATAAGATCATAATTTTGAGATATTCCCGTATCATAATCAATTGTGGTTCATTTGATATTTTGCTCAATTGGAGCAGCAGTTGGTTTGCACCTTATTAGACTTGTTTCTAATATGATTTCCAACATGAATTTTCTTTGGCTAAGAGAAATCCCTGGGTTGAATCGAGTAATATCAATTCCAAGGAAATATTTGGATGGCCCCAAATTTTTAATATGAAATGTAGAGTGCAAATATCCCTTAAGACCCTTGATACCAATCTTATCATTTCCCATGATGAGTATGTTATTGACATATATCATCAAATAGATAGATGGTATATCTTTTGTCCATGAGAACAAGCCATAATTATATCCTGGCTGCTTGAAACCTGCAATTATGAGGACGTTGGCAAGCTTGGCACATCACTGTTTGGAAGCTTGTTTAAGATCATAAAGGGATTTGCGGAGATGATATATCCCAGGCTCCCTTGATCTTTGTAAAGCCTGTGGAAAATCCATATAAGTTTCTTCAGCCAAATCACCATGAAGGAAGGCATTATATACATCTATTTGATTTAATGACCAATAGGGAAAAGTGGCAATCGATAAGTGAGTGAATTGTGACACCTTTGGCCACTAGGGAGAAGGTTTCGTGGTAATCAAAACTTTCCCACTATGTAAAGCCCTTTGCTACTAATCGAGCCTTATATCGTTCAATAGGCTTTCAACTAAAGCTTGTAATTCTACCTCCATAGCCTTTTGCCAATGTGGATCAGTAACTGCCTTATCATAGCAAGATGGTTCTCATTTCTCTAATATGCGGCTAATGCAATACATTTGTTCCAAGGAAAGCTAATATACATTTGTTCCAAGGAAAACTGATGATAGGATGAGATTGGGTAACAAGACATAATCTTTAGTCCATGTGGGTGGATGGGTGATACGGCTAGACTTTCGTAGTGGATTGCGCTTTGGTGTAGAAGATTATTGCTCGTTAGTAGTAAATGCAAATGTAGATATGCTTGATGAGGGACCAGAATCTTCTTCAGTTGACGTGACAAGATGGTCAATTGTTTGGTCCAAGATTGATGTACAGGTGGAAATCTCATTTGAAATTGAAGCCGATGCCAAGGATGTTGTTGGATGTTCCAAAGGTGCAATTAAAATATATTGAGGACCTAGAGACAATTCCTCTTCAGATAAGAATCAGTCATTGTGCCCGAATCTTCATTCAAGGATACCCCTTCATGAAATGGAAAAATGTTTTCCTGAAAAACAATATCCTTGCTTACGGAATTCACCTGTGGAAGGCTCAAAAGCATGATATCCCTTTTGTAGACTTGGATATCTCATATATACACAATGACAGGCGCGAGGACCCATTCTATCCTAAGGGCCCACTATGGTGACGTAACACAAGTAGACAAAAACTTTCAAGTGATGGAGCTTGGGTTTCTTTCCAAAGAGTAGCTCAAAAGGAGATTGTCCACCAAGAATCTAAGTTGGCATGCGATTGATTTGGTAAGCTATTGTAACCATACAATCTCCCCAAAAAGTCTCTACGATGGAAGCTTGAAATTTAAGTGCATGTGTGACTTCCAAAATATGATAGTGTTTCCATTCCACAACCCTAGTTTGTTGGGGGGTGTGAGTGCAGTAACTCTCGTGTAGGACTACATGGGAAGGAAAAAGGGAAGCACATTCACTGTTGAAGAATTCTTTAAAATTATTAGTATGAATGCTTTGAATGGATTTCCCAAATTGATTCTTTGATAGAGAGAAGAACATTTTCAGAAGGGAAAGTACTTGACCTTTTGATTGCATTAAAAAAACCCATGTAACACAGGAATGATCATTTATAATCGTAAAGGAGAATTGAGAGCCATCATGATGTGAGGTATGATATGGTCCCCAATATCAACATGGATTAATGAAAAAATATTGCTGGCACAAATTTTGCTGGATGGAAAGCGTGTACGTCATTGTTTTGCTAGAGGAAAAATATGGCTTTGAAGGTAAGGAAAAAAAGCACCATGACCCATTCTTTGATGCAAGAAGAAATTTTTATTATTGGTAGTCATGTTACACAATGATCATTTATTCAAAGGAATGTAAGACAAATCAAAATAATTTGGAAAGCTAGTAAAAAAAAAATGATAGCCCTTCAGAGATGCTACCAAACCCATAAGTTTGCCAGTCGAAAGGGTTTGAAAGAAATGAGTATCATAATTGAAAATGGTATGATAGGAATTTTCCTCACAAACTATGGAGACAGAAATGGGGTTAAACTAAAAGTCTACTACAAAAAGGATATTTTGAAGAGTAATGTGGGGTCAAGATTTATATGTGATGTTTCCATTTGGCAATTGCATTGAAATAGGAAGGGTTAATTCTTTGTGGACATTAAAAAGGAAACTTTTATCTCAAATGATGTGATCATCAGCACCTGAATCAATTATCCATGTATTACTTGAAACAAAATTTATCAGATAATGAGAAATATTTGAAAAATTACCCCCTCATTGGAAGTACCCAATTTTTGCAATGCCTTCAGAAGTTGCTAATATTGTTCATAAGTAATGGGTTGATTAATTTTATCAGCATTGGACTAGTTAGGCCATTGACTTGATAAGCTGCAGAGAATTCCTTTTCCTTTTTCCCGCTATCATCAATTCCATCATTTAATTTCTAGCAATTATCAATTATATGGTGTGGACTTTTGGAATAATCACAAAACAATTTGTATTTCCCTTTGAATTTTGCCCATTATATTTTGATGACATGGCAAAAATCTGACCATTGGCAGGCTTGATCGCCCCCTCATGTCTACTGTCTGATTCGGCCATGGGCACAACAAATCGTGGACCATTTAATCGCCACATGTGATCTGAGTCGTCCACTCCATGCCTTTCAAGGGTTCTTAGTTCATCTCCAAACCCTAGCACCGTTCCTCTCCATCCTTGGTCATGGGATTTGCTCCTCAAATCTTGATGCTTGTTGTGTGACGCGACCAAGATAATCTCTCCTTTTTTTTGTATACTCTGACAAGGTAAGGTACCGACTTTCTTCTTGAATGGCCAGCTAGTAAATACGGCTGAGCAACAGTGCAGGATCCATGGCCAAAATCTAGGATCAGAACGAGAGTTACATTTTGTTTGAGATCAGGAGAAATCCGATTACCTTTTCTCTTTCATTTATGGCCTTGTACTACTACAAGGTTGATTCTAGCCTTTTGAGCCTCGGCTGCCTCCAATTCATTCCATAGTCGAGAGCTTTTTTTTTTTTTGAGCAAAATAAAAATAACATTCATTAAACTTGAGCCCCTTTACAAGAGTAAGGAGCATCAAAACACAGGATCTCCTAAAGAGGGGAAGGGGGGCTAGCAACCCAATTTAGGGGAAGGGTCTTACATGTAAAGGCTTTTACAACCCAGTATGCCAATCTATTTGAAGTGCGAAGCAAAAAACTATTTCTAGACTCTCAAAAAGGGCCAATAGGCTAATGCATTCAGAGATAAGTGGTTCAACATCCCAAGGAGAGAGAGAGAGAGAAGAATCTTTTAGACAACTCACCAATGATAAACAGTCAGACTCCAATATTAACTTCAGATGAGGTCGATCAGCAAAGTGATGGAGAGCATAAACACAAGCAAGGATTTCAGCTTGAAAGGCAGAAGATGCTCGAACTAGTCGCGCGAGGCCTTCCGTCAACTTCCTTTTGAATCACGGCACACAAATGCAATTGCCCCTTCCATGGTCCTTAAGAGGTGAGATCCATCGATGTTTATCTTCAACGAATCCGGGTTTGGTGGTCTCCACCTTGGTTGTAAGTTTTGTGAGATGGCCCCACGTTCCAAGTTGCTTCTATTCCACTTTGTGTAATTGCAATGCATGTCTAGAGCAAAGTCTACTATGCTGATCAGGTTCAACTGCTTATGATGGAAGACAAGGGAGTTGCGCACTAACCAGATTTGCCAAAGGGTGACTGCAACAATCTCAAGTGGTATGATCTTCGGGGTCATATCGTTGTAATTTAGCAACCACTCCTCAAATCTAGTAACTTGTTGATGAGAAATCCGGATGTTAAATTCGGGATTTGACCAAACTTGCTTTGTCTTGTCACATAGGAGGAATAGATGCTCGACTATCTCAGGTTCTTTATGACACAAGGGACAAACCGGCGTGGGTACAACCCTTCTCTTGAACAAGTTTACCTTGGTTGGTAATGCGTCTTGGCATATGCTCCATACAAAAAGTTTGACTTTTGAAAGTGTTTTCATCATGTAGATTTTGCTCCATAAAGAATTGGGTGTTTGGTAAGAAGAAGAGGCATGCCCAGAGCTACATGTAGTTTCATTCTTTCGAAGCTTATTATAACCGCTTTTAACTGAATAGCCTCCGGTTCGATTTGGTGGCCACACTAGCAAGTCTTCCGTTGGGATAGTTGGTAGTGGAGTTGCTAGGATTTCATTTACAACTTCTTCATCAAGCCAGGTGTGTAAAAGTTGCTCATTCCAGAGAGGTCTTGTCGAGGCAATTAGTTCTGCGACCATTTTGGGTTCATGTTGGTTTGTTGGTCCTCCTATTACTCCTCTTCCTAACCATCTATCTTCCCTTATTCTAATATGTTGCTCGTTACCCACTTTCCACCTCACCTCCTTTGAAAAGGCATCTCTTCCCATAAGTAAGCTCTGCCAACCCCATGATGGACGAGAACCCTTAGCTGCATGCCAGAAATTGCTATTTGAAAAATAACATCCTTTTAGAACTTTGCACCACAATGCATTTGAAGTTTGAGAGACTCTCCACGCTTGTTTACCCAGTATTGCTTTGTTAAAAGTGAGAAGATCTTTAAAGCCTAGCCCTTCATTGTCTTTTCTTTGTTTCAGTATGTCCCATCTTCTCCAATGCAGGCCGACTTTTGATGCATGCGTTTTCCACCAAAATAAAGCTATCTTCCTCTCTATCGCCTTGCAAATAGACACTGGGATTTTGAATATAGACATCGCATATTGTGGTAAAGCTTGTACCACCGCTTTGATTAATATCTCTTTACCTGCTCGGGATATAAAACTTTCTTTCCACCCTTCCAACTTCATGTTTACTCTCGCTAAAGTCCATGCGAACATTTGCTTTTTTGTTTGGCCCCAATCCGATGGGATTCCTAGGTATTTCCCAGTTTTGTCGATTTCCGAAACTCGCAATTCTTGAGCCATATTCCTTCTCAGTGGATGCGGGGTCCCTACACTGAAAAACACTCCTGATTTGTTGAGGTTGATTTCTTGACTTGAAGCAAAGCGGTATTGATGTAGAATAGAGGCTAGGTTCTAACATTCACTAACATTTCCATCCACAAAGAAAATAGAATCGTCTGCAAAAAGTAGATGAGAAAGTGTCGAGCAAAACTTGTTGAGTCTGATTCCTTTAATACTCTCATCATCCACAGCTTTTTTCATAAGTGAAGATAGCATGTTTGCAATAATTATGAACAAGTAAGGAGATAAAGGGTCTCCCTACCGAAGCCCTCATGATGGCGCAAAGAAAGGAAGAGGTTCCCTATTAAACTTGACACTTAGGGAGGTTGTGGTGACACACTGCATAATCCAAGAAATCCATCTCGCATTGAAACCCATCTTAGTCATGCTTGCCTCAAGGAAGTCCCACTCAACCTGATCATAGGTTTTTTTCATATCCAGCTTGAGGATGGCCTAAAATTTCCTTTTTCTCTTCCTGATTCTTAGCCGATGTAAGACTTCTTGGACGACTAGGATATTATCTTGTATTTGTCTGCCACTAACAAAAGCGCTTTACTCCATCACTATCACATTAGGAAGCCAAGGTTTTAAGCGATTTGCTAGAACCTTGGAAATAATTTTGTAGCTGAAGTTGCATAAGCTAATAGGCCTAAACTAGTCAAGACTTTCTGGGTTATGGTTCTTGGGAATTAGAATAATATGGGTCTTGTTCAGGTTTAGGTCAAGTTGGCTAGAGTTAAAGAAAGATCTCACCATAGTGAATACATCGTGTTGAATGGTATCCCAATGATTTTGATAGAAAAGTCCATTTAAGCCATCTAGTCCTAGTGCTTTCTTTGCTCCCAACTGGAAAGTTGCTTCTTTTACCTCCTCCATGGATACGCTTCTTAACAAGCTGCAATTCATTTGATCGTCCACTAAGCTGGGACACTGTTCTAGTATTGGTTGAAAATTTCTTGGGCCCTTTGTGGTGTATAAAGACTTAAAGAACTTCTTCATCATATCCTGTAGTTGCTTTGGATCTCGACACCATTCGTCTTTCATCAATTTCAGCATGGAGATCTTGTTTCTTTGTCTTCTTTGTACTGTGGTTGCATGGAAGAACTTAGTATTTTTGTCTCCCCATTGCAACCAGTTAATCCATGATCTCATGCCCTAAAACATTTCTTCTTGTGTCCCTAGGTCATCTATTTTCTGGTTCAAGAACTTTAACCTCTCGCTAGGGTGATGCACCATTGGAGCATTCATGATCTACTGTAGCTCCCATTTTAGAGAGTCAATTTGGCATTTCGCATTTGAGAACTTCTCGTGGCTCCACTTCGTTAATGCTTCCGAAACTCTTTGTAATTTCCAGCAAATTGTCTCATTTTCCAACCCCAGTATGTTCCACTCCGATTGTACAACTCTTCCACATTCTTCGTCTTCCAACAAATATGCTTCAAACTTAAATTATCTCTTCCTTTTTGTGGTTGCTTCTGATAGTGAAAGCAATAGGGGACAATGGTCCAATCCGACTGCGGGAAGGGCAAAAACTTTTGCATTTGAGTACATGACTCTCCACTCCACATTGCATAAAACTCTATCAAGTTGCTCTTTCACGTGTGCTTCCCCATCCCTATTGTTTGCCCATGTAAAGGCACAACCCTTTCTCTCTACATCCATAAGGGAACATTCACTAAGGAAGTCTCGAAAAGCAGTTAACCTATAATGATCCACCATACGTCCTCCGATCTTTTCCCACGAGTGCAAAGTCTCATTGAAATCTCCTAAACAAATATGTGGGAGGTGGTTTGCTTGGCTAACTAACCGCAGCATCCCCCACAGTTTGAGCCTTTCTTGGTATATAGTTGTGGTGTGAACAAAAGTGACTCTCATCTGGGTTTGGCTTCCTATCTCCGAGCCAATTAGGTCAATCATCTCCGACGAGGCACTTACCACATTTATAGAAACTGAATCAGTCCATAATAGAGCTAACCCCCCTACGATGCCTATTGGATTTACTACTTCACAAAACTGGAAACTGAGCTATCTCTTTAATCTCAAGATCACCTCTTCTTTGTTTTTTGTTTCCATAAAAAAAATAATGCCAGGCCTCTCACGTGCCACTAAGACACGTAGCTCTCTGATTGTCAAGGGTGTGCCTAGCCCTTGACAATTCCAACTTAAGATTTTCATGGGGAGCTCGGTGGCTTATTAGGGTTAGTCACCAAAGCCCGTACTTGAGGATCAACCAAAACTTGGATTGGGGTCTCTAACAGTTGGGTTTCATCAAAGGCAGGAGCAAAGCCCTTTTGAGGAGAGTAAGGGCTATACCTTCTCTGAGTCTTGCTGCTTACTGATTTCTTTCTTTTATTCCTTGTCTTTTGATGACCAAGAGAGCTCTCTTCTGTTCCTGGGGTGGAGATTGAAGCTTTGATCATCAATAACTGTTGCTGGATTCCTTCTTTGGAGCCATTAACTCCTGCTTCGCTTGCTTCTAGATTAAAATCAACGAGCCTCCTTGGCTCCTCGATCATCTTCTCACCGCTTGGATGTGGTGGGCTTTTGCCTCTTGGTTCAAAATGCACCAGCTGAAGTGAAGGGATAGGAGTGTCAGAGACACTCTCTTCATCCATATCAACATTCATAGGTTTTGCATGGAATAACTTCCATAGGGGGCTCCACTCTCTCGCTTCAGCACGGAACCAAAGTCCAAAGCATCCGGGGACTTCTTTTTCAAGCGTATTCTCAACACCTTGCTTGACTTCCGAAAACTTGGTGTAGTGTCCTATACGACCACAAGCATAGCAAAAATGTGGTAACCACTCATATTGGAAGTCAACCCAAATTTTCCTCCCTCCATGGCTCGCTATTGTTCCAGGCTTCAAAGGGGTTGCTAAGTCAATTTTTACTTTGGCCTTTCCATTTGAGAATGTTGGAAATGGGTCAGTTTTGACATCAGAGACAAAGCCACCAAGCTACGCAATTTTCCCGATAGAGGCCTCTGATATCCAGTTCATAGGCAAACCATGCACTTGGACCCAAAAATCACAGTGTGTGAATTCATAGTTCGGAAGTGGGACATCTGGTATATATGGTTTGAGCACCACCAGGTTGCTAGAGAAAGACCAGGGTCCAGTCTCTAAGACCCTTTTCAACTCAGGCTCTGTTTTGAAAGCAAATGCAAAAGTTCTTTGGTTTGCTTGAGTAATATTAACGGAATCAACTCTCCACACTTTTTTCATAGTGCTTTGGAAGGCTTGGAAGTTAATATTCGGGCTCGAGAATAGTTGCCCAAGCAGAGTCAATCGGCATTCTTGTATTCGCTCTATTGGAATTGCTCTATCAATTACTGCTAAGTCACTATCTGACCATAAGTCGCCCAACTTACTGCAGAGTGTAGTTAAGTAGGACTCATAACCTTTGTCCTCCTCCATTGGAATCCCAAACAAGGGGGATAGTGTTGGGCCTTATGAGCTGAGTTCAACACACAAACTTCTACCTCGACGCCGAGTTAAGAGGGATATTCAGAAATTGGTTGCCAAGGAGACACTCACAACCATCAACCACTATTGGGCATTTTGAAGCAGACAACTCCATGCTTAAAGTTAAAGAGAAACCTCCATTGCAGGGTAGTTGAAAGTCATCCATAACATTTTTCTCTCATGCAGTCATTTTATTGAATGATTACTAGGCATACCTCTCCTTGGGTAATCTCCTCCACCACTAGGCTACTACCGAATGCCTTATATTAGTACAGAAACAAGTATGGTGACACCCAAAGAAACCAAGCCATCTCAGAATCTAGCACTTTCCATTGTGAGAGTCGAGAGGCACATACCCATGGTTAAGAGGGGCAAGCCCAAAGCATGCTCACTACGAAGAAAACCCTTCCCAGAGCAAATTCCAATCCATTGTAGTCAAGAGGAGAGGAGCGATCATGGGAGATGGTAAGGGTGAAGGGGAGTTTGATGAGGGGTAGGGTTAAAAAGGAAAATGGTGAAAACTACCACTAGTGAGGGTAGGGAGAAGCTCTGCAAGTGAGAGAGTATGCGCTAGGTCTATCTGAAGCATGGCGTAATAGATATGTTTCCTTGCTTTAGCTTTGAGAGTATCTAGTAAGAGAATTTTATTTTTTTTGCTCAATCCAATTTCCCATACATTTCCTTTTATGTTTTCCCACATAATTTTTGAGTCCTCCGTTAGGGGTAATTTGGCTATGGCATGTGGGGATTATGCAATTTCATGTCTATGTTTGCATGAATTGATTGCATTTTTTCCATTGTCGCACCAAATGTTCGTTGGTCAAAATCGAGATGGTTCCATTAAGGAAGCCATCCTCATCCTTCATGATAGAGGCTCGCTAGAATTCTTATGTCCATGTCATATGATTTTTGGACTAAAAGTTAATGTGCAATGAGGCGCAATTCTTGTCCATCAACGGTGGAGACGTACAGTGGGTTGCCGAGCTCTGGGCGAACAATGGTGGCTGTGACTGGATACAACAAAAATCCGAGTTAGAAAATTGAGTAGAGATTTGTTCCCAGACTCGAAGTATGCGATTCGGGTCTTTGACCCACATTGAACCATTCCGGCTTGATGAATGGGCTTGCCGTGTTTATGGTTGGTGGGCCTCCATCGGGCTAGGTGTTATTTTCGTGGCCCTAATTTCCTGGCCACTAGACATTTTAGGTTGGCTCGTAGAACCACAGATTGGGCTGTACCTAAATGGGTAGCCACTAAAAGGATTGACCCGCAGTGGGCTCACCCACGATAAGATGCCCTAGATTCGGTTGGGCCTGGAAGGATGCCACTGCACATGTTGGGCCTAGGTGGGCCGCTCTTGACTTGCGATGACTTTAACAGCCTTAAGGTAGAGTCTTGGACTTCTGGAACCTCTTGTGGGGTTGGCTCCTTTGAAGCACGCCCGCAAGAAGTTGATGGTAGATTTTAGGTCATGGTATTGGTTAAAAAAAAAAAATCTCTTTGCTTGGTTTTTGGTAATTCAAATATTGATTCCTATGCTAGAGTGTTAACTTTATTTTGCAAGTCAGTGTGTTTTTCTGCAACAAAAAGGGAAAAAGGAAATCTGGCAAGCAATCAGAGGGTTATGTAGAAGCTAGGCCAAGATCTTGACAACACTTTGATACCATAGAAGACATTGAAGAGAAAATAAGAAAGTTGAAGATGGAGGGGATTTGAGGGGGATTTGTTGTATTTCTTCAACTTGAAAACTTACATGTACAATGTTCAGTATATATAGTTCATAGTATGGACAATAAAGGGAAAAAAACATATTCTAATGAATCAATTCTAATCTTAGACTGATTAATTCTAATCCTTGATTGATTTAATTTATCAATCTCAATCCGAATGGATTTCCACATCTCGAGCATTTCTTCCAACAAAGAACTACTACAATGAGGACCAAATGCTATTACAAGAGATAATCATGAGAAAAGGAATAACAAGTCTTATTAATGTGACTCAATAGTTCTCATGACTAATAACTGAGAATTCACCCTTTGCCGAGGAGGGCTCCTTCCAGGACAAAATCATAAGATCAGCAGGTGAAGTAGATAATACATCGTGACAAGCTCACCTAAATCCTACATACCCCGATCCGATGAAGCACGAGCCACACACAAGGCAATTCTATTTGTAAATGATTTTTTTGGCCGTATAACAATAGATAAATTCTTTCAGTAGAAATTACATACTCATTAAGGAAAATTGGTTACTACGATCATTTAGTTTTTTTATATACTCTACCATTTGTAATTGGGCCTAATACCTTTAAAAATGACAGCATGATGCATAGTTTGTAATTCTATTTGTAAATTATTTTTGTGGTTGTAATACAATAGATAAATACTTTTGTTAGAAATTACATATTCATTAAGAAAAATTGGCTACTACAACCAATTAGTTTTTTTATATACTCTACCATTTGTAATTGGGCCTAATACCTTTAAAAAACCCAACTTTCGGTATAATACTAATTCTACTTTAAACTTTCTTGTATGATAAAAAATCTCAACTTTTGATCCAGTCACAATGCTATCCTAAATTTTTTTCATAAAAGACCACAAACTTTTACTTGAATCTTGTACCTACCTCCGTTAACACTCCATCCAAAATTGCCCTTAGTGATGTGGTATTTCCATGTTATTGCTCCAGTTTCTTTTCCAAAAATTTCAAATGACATCATTTGGAGATGTCAACCCAAATGAAATTTTCTCATATATATAATTTAGGTAAGGGTTGGCATTCTTCAATCACTCTTATTCTTATTAGAGTTTTTCTTCCATCTCACTTAGGTATCTTTAGTTTTCACTCAGTATTCAATCTCTCATGCTTAGGAGTCTTTATTTCTCATAGTCGAAGAGCTCAGGAGCTTTTTCATTACTTAGTTGTTACAAGAAATTTTGAATGTAGGGTTAAAGGGGGGGGGGGTAGATTTGTGATTTAAATAAAAGTTGGTGTTTTTTATAAGACAAAAAAAAGTTTCAGGTAAATTGGGACTAAACCTAAAGTTGAGAGTTTTTTACGGGACAAAAAAATTTAGGGTAGAAATAGGACATGACCTAAGTTTGAGATTTTTTATGAGACAAAAAAATTTCAGATAGAATTAGGATTAGACCTAAAGTTTGGGATTTTTTATTTTTTTATTTGTGTATTAGGCCTTTGCAACTGTTTCATGAAAAGTGGTTGTTAAGAGTCAATGAATTTTGGTTGTGATGGATAAATAGATCTTATTGGTAAAAAAGAAGATTGTCATTTGCTCTTCCGGCAGTTATTCATGTAATTCTTCAAAATCCATCTATTTTGTGTATAAATTGTTGCTAATACTTTATTATTGTGCTACTAGTCGAAAAGATCGTTGCTGATTGGGAAGCAAACTCATGATCTCAAGATAGACTTTGATTAGCGCGCATGCCTTCTTCTTGGGGCGATTCATGTACCCGCTCAGACTTGATGGGTCAAGTGGATCCGCTTCGGAAGGGGCTTTACGGGGAGTCAGCTCGGTGCGGCCCGACAGTGGCCGAGCGAAATCCTTTCATAGCAAAACTTGATCCAATTACGGCACAATTCAATCCATGTCGGCCCATTTGATCGGGTATGTCTCACACTTATCGCAGCCGTTCATTCTGACTAGGCTTGTGTTCAAAGTTGGCCCAATTTCTTAAAAGCACCAATTTTAACGGGGATGCAATTCTGATCATTATCCCATAAAAACCATTAAGTTTATTCCATCGCAATTTTGACCCAAATTTTTTTGTCTTCTTAAAAAGGTACAAAAGGAAAAGTTTGTACCCAGAATCCAGCCCCATCAAGTTTCTGTCCAATGATGTTGCCAATGTGTCATTTTATGTGTGCTAAGCTACTCGAGTTAATATGATTCAATTACAATTTTATAATTTCTCGAGCAGACACATAAATTAAATAAGATACATACAATTTAAAGTAATTCAAATTTTCAAAATAGAGTGGAGAAACACACGTTAATACGATTCTTTTACCGTTCTAACGGGCTGCCCGAGTCACGAAAACATTGGCGCCGCCATGACTAGGGGTTGCTATAGCTACTAGCAACCCTATTAATAAATTAATTTGAACAGCTTTGCCACGTTTTGTCAATTCGACTGGTTATGCACCTGTTGACTTCTGGCGGCTACCTTCTCCATTTTTGTTTTCATCTTCCATGTGACATTAATGCAGTCGAAATCAATGTGGGGGAGAATCTGGGAGAGAACTCCGGATCGTCAATTGGTAAATTGACTATAATATAGGAATGTGTGCTCATTGGACGGCCTGTTTGAAAAACATTGACCAAGGTTAATCACACCTAGAGCCACTATTGCGACTTTTTACCGGCTTATGTGAGACAGAAATGATTATTGTCTTTAATCCAAAATAATTTGACAAATAATTATAAATTTTTTTGATATTATTTCTTCAAAGATTTATGACATACAATATGCTATTATTCTTATAATAGCTCAAAAACTATCATGTTAATAAAACCATTTACGAGATCATGGATAGTGTTCTCTATCCTGAGTGCTACCTTGTCAATTAAATTTTAACTTAATGGAATTATATAACTTTTCATTGATTACAGTGCAAACCAATTTGTGTCAACCCATTAAATAAGGTATGTCTTACACTTATCGAAACCATTCATTTTGTCTAGGCCCATGTGTTTCAAAGTTGGCCCAATTCCTAAAAGATGCAAATTTTAACTTGGGTTCCAATTCCGATCATTATCTCATAAGAAATCACCAATTTTAGCCGGATCACAATTCTCGTCCAAACTTTATTATTCCCTTAAACAAGCATAAACTTTCAGTTTGTACCCAAAATTTGACCCTACCAAGTTTATGTCAGTGATACCGTTGGATATTTGATGGGTCATTTCATATGTACTCAGTAACTCACATTAACGTTTCCAATTATAATTTTACAATTTCAATCGTATCTAGTATTCTATTTTGAAAAATGAATCGCTTTCAATTATATATATCTAATGAACACTTAAAAAACATTCCTAGTACTAACGGGTTGCCTGAGAGCGTTACGAAAACGTTGGCGCCGCCATGACTAGAGGCTGCTCAAGGTTGGTTTGTTTGACTAAAGTGTTACTCCTGGCCACTTTATTGATAAATCAATTTAAACAGCTTTGCGACGTTCTTGTCAATTCGACTAGTTATGTGACTGTTGACTTTTGAGAATCTTAGCCCTGGCTTCTTGATTTTTGTTAACCGAAATAAATCGTGGGGAGAGAAGGGGAAAGGGGGGGGGAATCTTAGAGAGAATTCCGGATCGTCAAATAGAAAATTGACTATAGTATCGGAAAGTGGGAGATCATTTCTTCTTCTGTGTGTTCATTGAACGTCCTTTTTGAAAATTGATCAACGAGGATCATGATGAAATACTTTTACTAAGATAAATTACGGCTAAAGCTATTATTGTGACTTTCTTGCCAGCTTTTTACGAGACCATCATGGATGGGAGAAAAATTGGAGAAAGATATCTGAGATTGCCCGCTGAATTTGTTTGCTTAGGTTGTTTTGAAAGATCCAAATAAGCTAAGAGATAATATGCAACAGGAGTTACTAAAGTGAAAAGAACTCTGTTCGGTTTTGAGGGCATTTTTTTCATGAAAATCTATGGTTAAAAAATATTTCCTTGAAAAATGTTGTTTGTATCGCTAACAAATATAAATTGATAAAGATATCTTTGTCATCGATGGAAATTTTCGAATATAGGCCATTGTTGATAAATTAAATATTTTCTCGTGCCTAATTTTTTTAAATGGTATAAATAATTATTTTTGGGAAAAATGTTTTCAAAAGGGTCAATTTTTCGTGAAACAAATAACATGAAAGATTAATAAAACACCTTTCATCATGTTAATGGACATAGGTCATTAGATTAGACCTCATGAAAATGAGTTCTTATTTGTTGCGAGCACAGCGAATTAAATTTCTAGAGCTAGGACACTAAAATTAGCTTTGGGATGGAGAATGGGTTTAACAACATTCAAACATGATCTGGAAAAGTTATTTAAAATATCTAACAAGAATCGGTTTTTGGTCAAGTTAGGTTAAGCTTTTGTTGAAAAGTGAACTCGTCAAAATTTGAACTATCATTTGAATCTTATGCAAAAGCAAACTTGTACGTGACTCGACATGTCAATATTTATTATTGTGGAAAATTCAGATGCTTCAAGGTCAGATAAACTTAATGTGCAGCCATCTCGAAATTTAAATTAAATGGAAAGAGTAAAATGTAAAAGAATATGTCCATACTTGCCCTTATCTTTAAAAAGACTTTTTCGTACCTCTATTATCTAAAAGTCCAAAACAAAGGATGGGGGAAGCAAAATTTTCCTGGTAGATTTCGATTGGATTGGAGGACGAGGGTGGCCGCTCATTATGGAACTTTGACGGGGGAACAGAACAAAAAACATAGAAGAGATGGACAGAGAGAGACGTGATTGAATGTAAGAAGCTTTGACAAGAAAATGGCGTGCGAGTTCGAGAAATCCTACTAAGCAACATGGCCCAGCTGACGTGGATCGGGACCCACTTGTCACTTCGGTGTCCGGTGGCACATCACCTTTTTTCCCACCAAGTCAAAACCACGCACGCCAGCACGACCACATTCCCTTTTTTCTCCTCAAACACCAAACCCTTTTCAAACTCTCTCTCTCTCTCTCTAGCTCGCTCGTGATTGTGACCGACCGACCCCACGGGCCATCATCATCATCATCATCATCATCGCCATGGCCATGGCCATGCATCATCGCATGCATGGCATCATCGTCGGCGGGGCCATGCCGATGGGGTCTTAGTCATGGCTGAGTCAGAGCGCGGGGCCCGCTGCCGTCTCACCCACCCGCCTCTGCGAAGACTCCCTCCCCCCCCGAGAACCTACTGTCTGGTTCAAAGCTGACAAAATCCTCCTCCTCAATAATTCCTCGTCATCATCGACGCGTTCGAACGTCTCGGTCCTTTTGCTTTGGTGGAGGCGAGTTTAAATTAAGTTATCCCGAGCGATGTCGCTTTGTTTTCTTTCACGTGTCATTGAGCACTCGCCAGTCACCGGACAGATCCTCGCCAGGTCTTTCGATCGTCGTGCTTTAGGTGGTGGTCTTTTGCATGGTACAGCACCGAATACACCCATCTGATGATCGATGATAATGTTTTCGTTCTTGTCCTTTGCTACTATATGAATATATATAGTTGCAATAATTAGGTTTCGAGGGTCATCGTTTGTGAATTTCCTTAGTCACGTCACTTGTAATTAACAATGATTCATTCTCTCTTTTTTTTTCCTTAATGGAGGGTCACAGCTATAAAAAAAGAGAAGAAAGTGGGGGCGTGTTCCACGACACAAATCGAGATCCTAATCCTGTGTTAGTAGTACTAAGTAGGAAAGCATTTCTTTCGCATTGGATTTTATGACGATGCATCATTATTTTTCTGGGTAATTGTATTTATTTTTATTTTCTCAATGTCCCATCTTATGTATTTAAAGAGGAAATTAGTCTGTCCGGATCCCTTTCGTGGCCTAAGACCATTCGCTCGATTGCGACCGCAGTTAAGACCGGTTTTTATTTATTTATTTTAAACGCCTTGATTTGAAAGAAAATTCGACTTATCACATAATAATTTGCCCCTGTTTTAACTTGTTGCAGAACACAATTAAATAATAGGTGATTGGAGCTGCGCGTGATGATGAGCATGAGGCAAATGTCGGTGCTATTCACGAATACCATTCAGGAAATCACTGATGTTGCTATATATTTATATATAGAGTCTTGCCGACCTAATTCATCCTTATATGTAAGTTTATTCTCTTGTTTTGGGCCTATCTCTTTGTCGGGGTTGGGGTATACTCTTGCGAGGGTTGGAAGCTTCCAAATCGGCTTCAAGTTTCCCATACATCACTTTTGCTAGGTGTATTCTTTGTTTGGCTGTTTCATGAAGGAATTCTTGGACACTAGCAAAATGATTTTAGTGATCAATGAAATAGCAAAGCGGCAACGAAAGTCGAACCACCGGTGTAAAAGTGTCATTTTACACCAGTGTATAGGACTCTAGTTTGTACGGAATTTGATCATTCTCTTTGGACTGTACTCTCCACTCATTTTGCTTTGAATTAAGATTTACACTTGTCTCATTAGATATCACAAGTTTTATCCAAAAAATGTATTAGTTTTAATGAGTTTTAATGTTGCAAATGAGCAATTATTGAAAATTCTTACATGTTTTGTACCTTTGTCTATAAAGTATTCCAATCCAAGGTTTTTGCTATTTTCCCTCATTATTACAAGAACATTGTTGATGATACAAAAAATTTCTTTGTATCATATAACAACAATTGGAAATCTTTCAACTATTTGGGTCCCTATATTTCACATTAATATATATTATGACCTAAGATTTTCATATATGTAATTTTTTCCAAAACAGAATTTTCATATGAAGAAGGATATAACTTAACAAATGATTTATAAGAAAAATTCATACACCACATTTACGCAAATGAAAATTTCACATCCGTGCGATGCCTTGGATATACTACTAGTGGTATCAAGAAGAGTTCCTGTTATGAAGGATTGATAACGGGAAATTCTCTCTGGTTTGATAAAAGCAAAAAAAAATAAATTATTAACATAAAAAACTTAATGTATATTTCTTGCAAGAAATTTCACAAAAACCTTCTCAACTTTAAGATAATATGTGCCCATCCCTGAACTTTCAATTGTTATACAATTCTCATCGAATTTTCATTTTGTTATTGCACTTATCCCTCGGTTATTTTTTCGTTAAAATGTGTGACGTACGTGACTTTTAAGGTGTCAAATTGTATATGCTTCTTCAATGATAATTAGAGATTTCCTAAAAGAAAAAATGATATGAAAGGTTAGGGATAATGTGCACTTCCCTAAAGTTCCGAGGTGTTTTGAGTAATTTTCCTTTTTTTTTTATGCGAGAACAATTTAAAAATATAAACGTGTTTCTCAATTTTGATCTATCTAGTACTAGGGTCGTGTTATGCTGAAAATATTACAAACTTTGTGTATATGTTTTCACAAACATATTATACTACAATCCAATTTTACACTCCCAATCTCATCGACAAGCTACATTAACATGAATATACATTATATTAAGCCTTGTTTTAATTTTCTCAAATCTCCTTTGAGCATATTTGGATAGACTTTTTATTTAACATTTTATTTAATCTAAATCTCGCGAGACATGCACTTTACCTTTTTTTTTAAACCTAATCAATTGGAACTTCTTTCACAATATACAAATGTTGATAGGTGAATTCAGATACAGCTTTTTTCACTCTCCTTCATCTTACAACTTTGATTTTTTTAATGGATGATGGACACAAATTCATTGTAGAACCTATCTGATAATTTTTGAGTGGATACTCCAGGGATCGCTTACATTAGTTAGAAATCTTGACGCAAGATATAAGATCCCTTTAGCAGGATATCAAATTAATGGAACCGGATTCATGTTTTGTATGTTAATGTACGGATTAGGGAGATTTAGTTTGAAACAGTTCAAATCGAATTATATCCATATGTGAAACATCAAGAACGGTTGACTCATCCTTTAAGATTAAAATTCTATGTGTTTCAGATAATTCTTATAAAGATTTAAGTGGTTTAAGAGGAACTTAATCTTTTAGAATGCAAATCGGCTTTAATGTAACGAACCAGCATGCAAATCAGCTTATTGTCAGATCCACGACTTGTAAATTACTATGGCATATTCTGCATTCTTAGCTTTAATCCATGTTTTTAATGCATTTAAAGGAGGTCATATCATTGTTACATGTTCGAAGCACCTTATAAAAAAAAATAGCTCAAAGTGAGCCTTTTGGAACCTATGAGCGAGTTAGAAGTGTTTATATATATATATAGCCTTGTTAATTTTATGAACTTCGAATAAATCCATTTAATTAAATTTGATGTATTTGATACATTTTAGATGTAGGATTTCGTTTCAGCTCTAACCTAGAGTTGTTAAGGCCTAAACGGGCTTTGATCTAATTTAAACGCTATAATACTTTTGAATTAAAAACCAAAAAGATTTAGAACAATATGGACTCAAAGCACGTTTTTTTAATCATAACCTTTAAAATACGTAGCTAAAATTTGGGTTAATTATTATTTTTTTTAAAAGCAAATCTTAAAACCATTAGCCAATGGATTTTTAAATATTCAAATATCTTTTGACCCACATCTTTTATTTGAAAGATAAGTAAAGTAAACCTAATCATAATCATATGCTCAGTTCGCGTCCATCTGAGCTTAGGATTTAGTGAAATCGGGACCGATCGAATCTTTGATGGGCTCAACTTTCAAATGAATAAAAATCTGGATAGCTTTGGATTGAAACCATCTAAAGCCCTTTTGGAATTGTACTGTAGTTAATTCGAATGAATATTAAATCTCCTAAATGTTGTTTATATGAACAAGAACTCTATTGACGACCTTGGCATAAGGTGGGGCCCTGAGCTAATGTACACGAATGGGCGAGACATATTGAACTTGCGTGCGGGAGTCATACTCCTCTATGTGAACCCGATCTCTTATGCATCATTGAATCATGTGAGCTATCAGTTCGTAATAGGGAGATTATCAGATGCTCTATAGTGTCGCTACCCTTTCTAGGACTAGTCTAGGCCAAGTACTTACGTGGACATGCTACACCTCCGAGTTATTAAGAAGGCAGATTTTATTTTTACCTCCACAAGTTAATTTCAGCAGCAAGATATGTACGTGTCTCTGACTATCTATCTGCCTCTAATTGATAGGATTGTTGTAGTGGAAGCTACAATGGTGCTAGAAAAAACAGAGAGAATAGGGAAGATCTGGGAATTATGTATTCTGGTTGCCGAAGATGCCTTGTGTGATTGCCCTAATCAATTGTGTAGTTGTTGGTTTTGCATGTGAGAGCTAGTAATATAGTCAATGTATTCTCTAAATTGGGAAGATCTGAATCCTTCAGTCAGAAAAATAGTGAGATTGAAAGAGAGGGAGCATAAGCTAAATATCGAGTTGAGTCATTCATGTTAACTGAAAACTGGTGTATAGTTCACACAACTATTAGCATGAACAAATATGTTTGGTGCCTGAAAACTAAACTTAGAGCATAATTCATAATCATATTGTATACTCCACAAACTAACTATGACAACAATTTATGAATTAAATTTTCTTTATATTTTTAAACTCAAGGGCAAACTATAGAGGCTTGGTTATCTAAAGACCCAGAAAATACCATGCAATCTGTATGAACCGATTAATAGACCTTTTTTACACCCGTATGGCAGTTTGCATGCAGTGAGTGAGATTTGAACATGTATCTTAAATTCTTGAGTTGGAAATTTTGCTAAGCTCAATCGTGTCAACTATAGAATTTGTCAATCTATGATAATATATCTGCCACTCGTTGGATTTTACTAAAGTTTTATAATCAATTTGATCAATCTCTTCAAGCATAATGATCTGATCATTGTTTCCAGAAAGTTTTGTGCACTTGATTGAATGGCTCATGACATATGCACTGACGTGGATTTCCATTGCAAACAGTGAGGTGAACATCATCGTGTGGCTACTTTTGGGGTTCTGTGTATGCAAATCCGACGTTGTCTTTCGTCTCATCGAATCAAATGCATGCAGTGTACGGGACAGCGACGCCCGATTTTTTGACACTGCTTTCTCTTTGCCACGATGAGTTCACGAGGCAATTTTAGGAGCTCATACAGAGAGAAAAAGGTCCAACTGATGAACCTTTTTCATACCTAATTCTACATATGCACGTAACCCGATTGATTCTTTGTTGGTTTAGGTGGCAAAGGAAAGATCCACCTTAAGTTTCCAACTTTATACTTTTATTATTTTATTTTGAAATCCTTTAACGATGCTGATCCTATTTAAGTTGATAGATCCTAAACTCACTAAGTACCTTGCTGATCTTGTACGAGGTGGGACACAAGTTAAGACTCGATGCGATGATTCAAACTAGTTCTGACATATTCTGCACTTCGTGTTGTGGGCAATCGAACCTTGTTGTACTCTAAAATCCACATGGATATTCAATTAATGAGTAGTATCATGGTATGTTAGAAATCTTAGATTGGCTAAGCATGTTTTTTTTTTCCTTCCTGGTCAGAGACTTGGGCCTCATTTGGTCGCAGGATAGGATGTAATTCATCGTATCCTATGTTTGGCGTCCCGAACAGTTGATATACAGCCAGATAAGACCAGATAAAATTCAGATACGGGGGTGCGATAGACATTATCCGATTGGATAACAGAGAGAAAGACCAACCCTATACACGGACAAACTAGCTCTCAGGCAAGCACTCTTGGTTTGTTGGGCTTCCTCTCTCTCTCTCTCTCTCTGATCTGTAGATTTGACATCGCCCGACCCGAACATCGCGAGGATAGTGATCCTCATGCAACCCCCCTAATTGGTCGCAGTACTATGTTGGTGACCACCTGGTGCTTGGCCTCCCAAGGTGACCACCGCCTATGGTGGAGGCTGTTCTGTCTCCATCATCTATCAACACTAGGCAGCCACTATCGTGGTGGACGCTATAAAGAGGCAACAACCGCAGTGGCGGCGGCGGTTGTCTTTGATCGCTGCCACAATCCTAAATCTAGCATTTTTTTTTCAGCAATTTGTTGATTAGTTTATATTTTTATCTAAGCCTACTTGGACTAATAATTCGATTGGATATGATATCCAGTCTTTTTCCAAACAAAAGATTGGACTAAAGCAATTCAGAGGTTTTCTTATCTTATCGTGTCTTATTATATTATAACTTGTGTCTTGATGACAAATAAACTTGTACGACATATATATTAGATTTATGAAATAGAATCACCCCTTAATAAGCAAATCGTTTAATGAGAATAATCTCCTGGAGAATTTCATCACGTCCATCGCGTAAAGAATTTCACACTATCATTACTATATACATGGCATATGAGCTCAGAGTAAGTTATTTACATAAAACCGAATTTTCACGCATGTCTCCCTCTGACTATGTCAATAAACCTTTCTTTGCATCGTGACTGTACTTAATGAAGATTCAATTATCAATGGAGTATATTTTGTCCTAATTTGTTTGATCTGGCTGGAAAGGTTTTGAAAAACCTAGATCAACCATAGATTTTCATGTTGTCATTAAAGTAATAAATCTACATCTCCCAAACATGTGGTCAGAGAACAGGAGAGAGATCTTCCTTAGTATGTTTGCAGCTATAATAATAAGTATAGTGATGTTCCTTCAGCTCCATGCCAACGATGCAAGTTTTTATATATGGGGGAATGCACCTAACCATACGTCACGTTGTCGCACCAAATTAAGTACACTCATCAACTAATCTATTTTAATATATAAGGAAAACAAGTTTTTAAATAAAGCCCAAAAGGCAAAAAGCCACTAGTCAGTTACTGCAGTTTTGTTTCGCGGAAGGGCTAGGGTTGCGGTCAAGCATGATTTACCAATGCACGGTTTCCATCTTCTCTCTCCCCTGTTGCTGTTTCGCAGTCGCTGTTTCACAAAGAAATGGTTTAGGAGGGCGTTGCTTTCTAAAGCTTCTAGAAAAAGAAACTACTTTTCACGGAAGAAGAAGACAAAAGGTGGAAATGCACCGTACCAAAAAAAAAAAAGAGGTGGAAATGCATATCCGAGGCCTTCAGTCAACGTCGCTTTGCTTCTAACTTCAGCTTCATCATTTTCTCTTGATCAATTTTTCTTTTCTAAACTTGTACCGTCCGAAGGAGCACACGGAATTAGACCACAGACATCTCTCGTTTCTTTGTTCTTTTTGTGGTGGTTGGTTTGTGTAAGCGAATGTTCTATGTGGAGATAATGTTATCTACGTGCTTATAATAGTAATAAGATCCCAATATTTCAATAGCTTACGAAGAATCGCTAGAAGCCCACCTTTCACCCTAGGTGGACTAAGTTTAGAGCACCAAAATTGATTTAGAATATCACCCAGTTGATACGCACACAAAGCTAGATTGATTCTACACAGAAGAAGATTGGTTCGCCAATAAACTGTAAAACGAAGGTGTTTCCGTTTACTCCAAATGTTTAACTTGATAGAACATGAGGTGGAATCTGTTTTGTAACCAAGCACTCCCCTTCACGTAAATGCCGACTTGATAATCGATTTCAAAACCTTAGTAGTGCAACCCGATAAGCGTGGGGAGCTAAGGTTACGTACTGATTGGAAGGCTCCTAACAAGCTAACCGTGAAAAACTTGCCTATATAATTCCGTTGATCAGCGACTTGTTCGGTCAACTGAGTGGAGCAAGTACTTCACGAAGCTTGATCTAAGATTGGTTTATAATTATGTCTGAATTGCAAAGGGAGATGAGCCCAAGATGGTGTGTGTGATGTGCTATGGAGCCTTCTAGTTCTTGGCCATGCTGTTTGGACTCATTAATGCTCTAGCCTCATTCCGCACCTCGGTAAATAATGTCTTTCACGTCTATCTTGACAAGTTTGTGGTGCTGTATGCGGATGATATCGGGGTATATAACAAGAACTTGGTTGACCATCAGAAGCAGTTGGTTAGGTAGTTGAGAAGGTGAAGGAAAATTACTTGCACGTAAAGCGTGAGAAGTTCTTCTTCGCCCAGGAATGCCTTAACTTCCTCAAGCATGTCATTGAACAAGGAAAACTCTGCATAAACTGTAAGAAGGTTGAGGCCATTAAGGTATGCTCATTCTTTGGCCTTGCGAATTATTATTGGCAATTTCTAGAGGGATATTCCAGGCGAGCGGCATTACTGAACAAGTTGCTGAAGAAAGATTGGTCATGAACTTGGGATGAGGAGTGCGATGGTGAATTTGAAGTGCTGAAGCATGCTACTCTAATCTGTCCTCACTTCCTAGATGTTATGAAGTTGTTCGAGGTGCACATGGATGCTTCGAACTTTGCTCTAGGAGGTATCCTGGTGCGAGTTGGCTGCCTTGTGGCTTGTAAGAGTTGCAAGCTGAATGCGATCAAGCGGAGCTACACAGATCAAGAGAAAGAGCTGTAGGTGCAATCATGCACTACCTCCGAGTACGGAAGCACTACTGTTATGTACTGATTGGAAGGCTCCTAACAAGCTAACCGTGAAAAACTTGCCTATATAATTCCGTTGATCAGCGACTTGTTCGGTCAACTGAGTGGAGCAAGTACTTCACGAAGCTTGATCTAAGATTGGTCTATAATTATGTCTGAATTGCAAAGGGAGATGAGCCCAAGATGGTGTGTGTGATGTGCTATGGAGCCTTCTAGTTCTTGGCCATGCTGTTTGGACTCATTAATGCTCTAGCCTCATTCTGCACCTCGGTAAATAATGTCTTTCACGTCTATCTTGACAAGTTTGTGGTGCTGTATGCGGATGATATCGGGGTATATAACAAGAACTTGGCTGACCATCAGAAGCAGTTGGTTAGGTAGTTGAGAAGGTGAAGGAAAATTACTTGCACGTAAAGCGTGAGAAGTTCTTCTTCGCCCAGGAATGCCTTAACTTCCTCAAGCATGTCATTGAACAAGGAAAACTCTGCATAAACTGTAAGAAGGTTGAGGCCATTAAGGTATGCTCATTCTTTGGCCTTGCGAATTATTATTGGCAATTTCTAGAGGGATATTCCAGGCGAGCGGCATTACTGAACAAGTTGCTGAAGAAAGATTGGTCATGAACTTGGGATGAGGAGTGCGATGGTGAATTTGAAGTGCTGAAGCATGCTACTCTAATCTGTCCTCACTTCCTAGATGTTATGAAGTTGTTCGAGGTGCACATGGATGCTTCGAACTTTGCTCTAGGAGGTATCCTGGTGCGAGTTGGCTACCTTGTGGCTTGTAAGAGTTGCAAGCTGAATGCGATCAAGCGGAGCTACACAGATCAAGAGAAAGAGCTGTAGGTGCAATCATGCACTACCTCCGAGTACGGAAGCACTACTTGCTAGGATCCAAGTTTGAGGTCATGACTGATAGTGTGGCTGCTAGCGACATCTTGACACCATCTGAAGTCATTGCCGAGCATACCAAATGTGGGTTTCAGGTTGAATTCTATTGGGATGTGATTTGTATTCCCCATCAACAGGATGGCATGGGGATCTCACTCCTCAATGATTATCAATGGAGGGAGGATGTCGATGGGTAAATGCAAAATAAGAGATAGAATACGATTGGAACCAAGACGTATAGGATGCCCACCAGCCGAGGATCAAGATCAGGATTGATGAAGCTCACCACCAAGGCCTATAGAAATCACTAGCCAAGGATACAGGGCTTCGGGATTGAAGACGCTTCCCATCATGGCCTATAGGAAAACCACCAGTCGAGGATACAACACTTCTTTGGCTCACTACCGAACAAGAATCCACCTTCCAAGGATATATAAATCAAGAGCAATCCACTTTCCAAAGATATTTGCTCACATAGAGGAAAATCTTAATAATTCATATACTCAAATTCACATCTCTTACATTTGAGAATTCGCCTCATTATATAGAGAGAATATTGCCTAGGAAATAGACTAATTAAAGACGTGAAAACTCCCAACATTAATGACATGGAAACTAGAAAATACAATAAAGACCTAGGAACTAGAAAATGCATAAAATATTTAGAGACTTGAACTTTGACTCTTTGAAAACTACAACACACTTAAGACTCACTAATGACGCTTCACTAGACGTAAAGCAATTTAAAATATACTCTAAATTCATTCGTCTCCTTGGACAGCCCAATCGACACCTTGACAGATCATTGAACAACAAAGGAAATTATCTAGACCGGCCTTTGATTACTAGATAGTCAATTGGTAGTCTTGAAATTGATAACAAGCTTATAAATTTGACATCAATGACCATGAAATCGCCAATTTATCCACCAAATTGACAACTCTCTTACATAATCGACATCTTCATCTTGAATTGATCGATAAAGCCTGATGCCTCTACATCAATCTCCTCAGGTTGTGAAGATTTGTCCTCAAATCTTGTCATGACTTCTTCAATTCCAAGACAGTCTCTCCAACAAATTAGATAATGCATATGCTTGAAGCCTATGAAATTTTTCAAAGTTGAAAACACATCTTTAAGCATGCTCATTGAAGAACACATTTTAGAGTGTAGGGAACTCTCTTTCTCACTTGTTTTGCTTTCAACCATAGCTCTCTCAACCCGAGTTTTACTCAAGAAAATGTTTTCCTTAATTATGTTTCCCTCCCTAGGTTGAGTTTTATGGATCATGGATGGATTTAATGGAACAAGGGTAATATGTTTATGGTTTTTGTTGAAGGAGTACGTGTTATTATGGCCATCATGCACAACTTTCCTATCAAATTGCCAAGGTCTCCCAAGAAGCAAATGACAAGCTTTTTTGGGAATGACATCACCATACTTCATCATTATATTTTCTTCCAATGGAGAATTGAACAAGACATCCTTACCTCATTTCCTTTGTCAACCCAAGAGAGCTTGTATGGTTGTGGGTGCTTCAATGGGTTAAGACTAAAGTTTCCAAATAAAGAGATACCGAACCATTCCCTATCAAGTTATTGGTAGCAACGATTATAGAGTTATCAAGTGAAGAGTTATCAAATTCTTAATAAGCTATATTAGTTGCTGATTTTGAATTTTATCAATAACCTATCAATTAGAGGCCATTTTGGACAACTTCCTTGGTTATTTGATGAGCTCTTGAGATGGTTGTCTTATGATCAAGCTTGGTGGACGAATTTAAAGATAAGGCACAAGATCGAAGAATCAAGAATACAAGTTTCCATGTTATAAATTGCATTTCTAAATTTCTAGGCGTCTTCAATGTTATGCAAGTTTCAAGAGTCAAAGCTCTAAGTCCCTAGGCTCTTCATTATGCTTCTAATTCCCAAGTCATTTAATCCTTTAGTAGTTTCCAAGATATCTTATCTCCTATAAATAGAGGAAAGCTCTCCATTGTAAGGTAGACAAGACTTTGATGATCAATATACATGAGATTTCCTTTGTGTGGGGGTAAGTACATTAGGAGTGACATAACTTTCATATGGTGCTCACTTTGGTGCCAAAACTTTTTTTTCGCTTACTTGAGTGCTACTTCGTCAGAAAAGCTAATGTGGCGCTGGAAAAGCTGATGTAGCACTGAAAAATAATATTTTAATATTTTAATTATTTTTTAAATTTTTTTTAGGGTCGGCGAGGGCCACTGTTGACCCTTACCGACCGTCGAACTCTTGCACAGATTGGGCAAGGGCCCTTCACCGTTGGCCACGGAGGCCCTAGGTGAGGTCGTCGATGGCCTCCCCTGCGGCGGCGATGGCAAAGGCCAGGGGGCCCTTGCCCAGATCTAGCCTTGGGCAAGGCTACAATGGCCCTTGGCAGCCATAGGGAGGCCGTGACAGCTTCACTCAAGACCTTCATAGCTGACGATAAGGGTCAACGGTGGGCCTCGCCGAGCAAAAAAAAAAAAAAAACAAAACAAAAAACAAAAAGAATTCAAAAGAATTCAAAAAAAAAATGAATTAAAATGAATTAAAATATTAAAATATTATTTTCCGACGGCCACATCAGCTTTTCCGATGGAGTGGCACTTAAGTGAACGTTTTTTAAAACTTGTGGCACTTAAGTAAGTGAAAAAAAGTTTTGGCACTAAAATGAATGTCGTACAAAAGTATTGGCACTCCTAATGTCCTAACCCCCCTTTGCGTGAGTGAATATCTTTGAAGAGTGGATAACTCCTATATCGGTCTCTTTATCTCTTAAGAGTAGATTACTCCTTGGTGGTGAGCCAAGAAGCACTTTATCCTCTAATAATGGATTTTCTTTTAGGCCTTACTGGTGAGCTTCTCCTATCCTAAAGTTCTTTATCTGTACAGGTGGTTCATTCTTTAAGCCTTTGTGGTGAACTTCGTCGATCCCAATCTTCATCCTTGTTGGTGATGCATCATTTATACCTTGCTGGTGACCATTTCTATCTTTGTATTTGCATTTCATCCTTTGACAACCATTCCCATCCACACTCTTTCCACACGCTCGTCCACAAAAAAATCCCTACATCTCAAAATCACTAGCCCACCCATGCATCAATAACCAGGGAGGATGATGCGAGAGCATCCGACTTGGCTCTAGCAACCATTTTGGTACCATCAATGCTCATCCAAGCCAATAAAGAATTTGGACATAACGTGCTTCAATGGATTAAGACTGAAGTTTTCAAATAAAGAGATATCAAACAATTCCCTATGAGTTATCGGTACCGACAATTATGGAGTTATCAAGTGAAGAGTTACCAAATTCTTGATACGCTATATTTGTTGCTTATTTCAAAGTTTATTAACAACCTATCAATGGGAGACTATTCTAGACAACTTTTTTGGTTATTTGATGAGTTTTTGAGATGGTTATCTTCTGATCAAACTTGGTGGACGAATTTTGAATATAAGGCACTAGATTGAAGAATCAAGAATACAAGTTCTCATGTTATTAATTGCATTTCTAAGTTCCTAGGCGTCTTTAATGCTATGTAAGTTTCAAGAGTAAAAGCTCTAAGTCCGTAGGCTCTTTATTATACTTCTAGTTCCCAAGTCATATAATGCTTTAGTAGTTTCCAAGATATATTTTCTCCTATAAATAAAGAAAAGCTCTCCGTTGTAAGGTATACAAGACTTTAATGAATGAAATTTATGAGATTTCCTTTGTGTGAGTGAATATCTTTGGAGAGTGGATAACTCCTGTATCGGTCTCTTTATCTTTTGAGAGTGGATTACTCCTTAGTGGTGAGTCAAGAAGCCATTTATCCTTGGCTGTTGGATTTTCCTTTAGGCCTTGGTGGTGAGCTTCTCTTATCCCGAAGTCCTTTATCATTGGTGGGTGGTTCATCTTTTAAGCCTTGGTGGAGAAATTTGTTGATCCCAATCTTCATGCTCGACTCGTGGCATGTCCTTTATACCTTGGTGGTGATCATTTCTATCCCTGCATTTATATTTCATCCTTTGACAACCATCCTCATACACACCCTATCCATATACTCAACCACATAAAAACCCTAACATCATAGAATCACTCGCCCACGCACGCATCAAGTATATCCAACCTCCCAAGCCTCTTTTTCTTCCACTTCAAAATCATTGGTAACGTACTTGAGCTCAAAATAGGAACTTGAACCCCTCAGCATTTCTTGAGTGGAGTCGGAAAGGCGATGATAGTGACGAGGATGAAGGCAAAGGAGAAGGAGGAGGGGTGGGCATGAGGTGTGTGAGGTGTGTGAGGGATAAATGAGAGGGCCTTGGATAGGAAGAGCGAATAGAAGTGTGCTACAGAAGATATATGTCCAAATGTGAAAGAGGGAAGCTCTATTCAAACGAAATGAGTTTTGTTACAAAGAGGGAGGGAGGGAGGGAGGGAGAAGGGGGGATTGATTGTTGCCTAGCTTAGTCCCTTCCTTAGCCTGCACTAGAGGAGAGAGAAAATATGGGCTCCCAAATTAAATATTTTTTATTCCACTTTAGAGGACGCATGTCGCCTTTTGAGTGAAGCTGAATAAGCTCAATCACGCTATGTGGGTTGATGATATGGTGGCTACAAACCACTAAATATTTTCTCGATTACGTGGTTAATGAAAGAATGCATGCAATGCCGTAACTCAAGCAAATAGTGAAAAGTGTAGTTTAATTTGACTGTCAAATGAGCCATTAAGGTTGTAGAGTTTATTCAATTTTCATAGGCTATTCTGATTTTCTTTGAGGAAGTGTGCCAAATTTATGGTAATAGTTGTTGATGACTACTCGAGGAGGATCTAAGTGTTTGTGTTGATGAATAAGTTTAATGTTTTTGTTAGGATAAAGCATGTGTGAACAGTTGAGTATGTGTGGACTAATAACAGCCGCTTGGAGTGATTAAGCAAATTTCGCATGAAGGAAGGCATAGTGAAATACCATATTTGTTTAAGTAAACTACAACAAGTTGTGGTGTTAATGACTATAAAAATAATATACAAGGCTCCTAAAATACTCTCTAATATTGGTGTGGCTAGAAAATTCCTAACGGATGCATTTTAATATGTGAGCTACTTAGTAGATAGATTCCTATCAATGGCAATTGGATGTCAAACTCTCAAAAATATGGGGTCAGGTAATGTAGTTGACAATTCTATTATTATAATATTTGCTTGCTTATGTTATGTTCAAGTGAGTGATAATAAGGTTAATGGAATGGCAAGAAAATATGTATTTTGAGGCTATGCACTGTTGACACCTAAATTTTGACCTAACATGCGGCTATATTTGTAGGCCGACTCGACCCTTAAGCAAAATCGGAAGTTATGTTCAACCTAATAAGGGACCATGAACCTCGCCCATAATATGAGGAAAGGGACAGATAAATTGCACACGAGAGGATAGAAAATTCGGAAAGAAATCAATTGGATACTAGGGGGCTGCAATTTTCACAAAGAATCTTCGGAGGAATTCATGGGATAAGACGGACGAAACGGAGGGAAGAAAATGAAAACATTTGTGGCAAGTGTGGGCTGTGGAGACTTACAAAAGGAAGCTAATGAGCTGGAAAATAAGAGGGGATCAATCTGATTGGCTATGCAAGGAAGGTGGGAATCCTGATCAGCCATTCTTGTTGTAATGGATATTCGAATTTTGGTAAATAAGGATCCAAATTTCTAATTAAGAATCAAGAGCCAAAATATCAGGTGAACAGAAAGGCAGGAAATTCGACAAAGGAAGGAATCAAGACGTGAAATAGGAAAGATTGAGCTGGCCACCAAATCGCGTACCAATTTGCAAACCATGAATTAAGGCAATGAGAAAAGGAAACTCAAAAATTGCCCGTAGAAAGAGACGCTCGAGACCATTATAAAAGGAGAGGAGAAGAGCACCAGAGGATCATCAGTTTTCTCATCAGCATACGAAGCTCTCTCGTGTTTTCACAATGTTGTGGCGCCTTGCATACATCACAACACAGTCCTTTACTTGAGTCCTTAGTCTTCAAATGAGTCTCCAAAAGCTCTGTCGTCACTGAAGATCTCCATCGTTGATCATTGCTGCTATTCGTTGCCGGTTCGCTGCTATTCGCTGCTGGTTCGCTGCTGATTTGCTGCTGTTCGCTGCTGGTTTGCTGCTGATTCGCTGCTGGTTTGCTGCTGATTTGTCGACGTTCGTTGCTGCTCTGGTGCATCGTTGTTGCTACATTGCTGCTGGTCATTGCTGCTACATCCCTTTAGTTGTTTCCTATAATATCTTGCTTTCGGTTTGTGCCAATCTCTCTTAGTTTACTCAAACTAAGAAACCCTGTGATAATGATAATATCATTTTTTAAAAATATGTTCAAGTTCATATTTTTTTATGATCATGATCGTTGGATATTATTTTATTGTTTGCTCAATTGCTTGGTCATATTTTACACGTTAATGGAGTAGTGCTACAAAATCCAGCAAAGGTTGTATGCAAAACATTTTTTTTTAAAGGAGAAAAGGTACAAGTCCCCGAACTCATGATTTTTGGAAGTAAAATGTACTCCCACATTTTACTTGGGTGTCTAATCAATCCGAAATCGATTAGTGGCGGCTCCAATAGGTAAGATAAATATTATGGTTGAATCGAGTACTAAGTTGCGATTGGTAGGACTTGGGAGAGTCCGTGCTAAGCACTATGCTTAGTAATCCATCAACCTCCTTCGGGAGGGTCGTGACAGCTTGGCGACTCCACTGGGGAATTGAATTAAAATTTGTAGAGGACTTAAGGCCTGAATTTCTCTTGTAAAAAATGTTTTTGCTTTTCATGCGCGGTGACCACGTACGCCACTAATTTTAGGTGTTAAATGGTTTTGCAGGTGAAAGTTATATGGTGAAGTATATGTTTAACCCTTGTTTTGCAAAGGAAGTGTTGTTTAACCATTATATGATCTGCCATGCATGTTGTAAATGTTTTAGCACTACACCTTTACACACACGTCCCGTGACCGGACCTGGGTCACATGCTAGGAGAATAGTTAGGATGGTGTTAAGAGGACCCGGCAACGCCTGCAGACACGCAGGGGGGCCGCCCTTTTAACCCCGCTTCTTCTATGTATCGGAAGTGTTCATCTTTATTCGCAGACACGCGATGGTAAAGACAACCTTTCGATTAAGCCGGTATCAAGAGGGCCTGATTTAGCCAACAGACACGTTCGGCTAATTGGTACACCCTCTTGAACTATAGTTTCAAGCCTTATTTTATTTTATTTTTGTAAATCTCACCTTTAGTTTTGAACCTCACCTATACATCCGCATGTCTCTGTGTTTGTTGCCCTACTTCTCATGAGTAAGTTCTTTGTACTTTTATGTTATTTACAACATTCTTTTGGGTCCATGACAATGTTAGGTCAGCCATTGGTAAGAATTTGAATACAATGAGGAGGACTGAAATTCAGCTTTTTTTCCACTCCCGAGACCGAGCTCCAAAAGTGGTGGGACAAATTAGACAAGAATGGACAGAATTATGTGACGTCAAAGTTAGGCAGGCTCATCTCTCTTCTGCAAGTCGAGACTCATAGTGGGATGATCATGGCGTTGACTCATTTCTGGTGCTCCGCAACATCAACGTTCATATTTGGAGAGCACGAATTGACACCAACTTTGGAAGAGTACAGTGTTCTCATAGGAATTCCTCTAGGGCCTGAACTTGTTAGACCTCCAGTTGGTTTAGAAGCTGCATCTGTTTTGGTGGAATTTTTGAAAATTAAAACAGACGAGGTGAACAAACTTTTAAAATGCAATAATAATTCTTGCCCACTTGCCTTTTTAGCCAAACATTTTTCAAAGCAATCCTCGTCACACCAAATGGGTAGAATTTTTATTTTGGTTTTTTTCGGATTTGTGATTTTTCCTTATCATAAGAATGCTATTAATCCCTTAATCGCATGGGTAGCTAGACAAGTATGTGCCGGCATGAAATTTATCAACATGATATTAGCTGAAACTTTCTTGTCCCTTACTCGCTTTAAAGAAAATGGGAGAGGGGCTTTTCATGCAACCCCTGAACTTTTACAAATATGGTTCCTTTCCCACGTTAAGAATTTTGGCATTTACATGGTTATTTTTAAAGTTGATGATTCTCGTAACCCGATCCAAAGGTTCATAGAAAAGAAAGACTTGGCTCCTAAAAATTCCTTTTCTGAATGGATAGATTTTTTGAAAAGTCCAAGCCCTGAGGATTTTCGATGGTATGCTGGCTGGTTTAGAGTCCGTGTGGTGCGTCTCACTCACAATGCGAATGATCCAATTCCATTACTGGGATTTACAGGCATTACATACTACTATCCGGTGAGAGTTATCCGTCAATACTGGTCATTGCAAGAGATTCCATCCCCTTTGAAGCCGAATCTATCTAGAGTGGATTTCATCCAGAAGAATCGTGGCTACCAAAATGAAGTGGAAGATAGTATAAATAATTGGGATGATTGTCCCCTACAAGAGATCATTTGGCCAGAAGTCATCAAAGGAAAAGAAAATTTATATCATGCTTCCCGACGCTACATCCGTCATCATCAAATCGATCCCGCTTTGCTGCCAATCGTACCCAAGGTGACACCGAAGCCCACTCTTCAAGTGCGGACTCAACAGCTCGAGGAGAGAGTGGAAAAAGCTGAAGCTTGTGTAGCCATTTTGACTAACAAAAATAAACGGCTTTGTAGCATAGTCTCTGATTTGTATTTAGATCATGCTGTTTAAAATAACTAGCAAGTTTGATGTCTTGAGAAGTTTGATTTCATGAACAAATAGATTTTTTTTCAAATAATAAACACGAGTTGTCATGGATCAACCTTATATGTTATGATGCTTATTGTCTTATTCTCGATACAGGTGTGAGTAATTTTGATACATCACGGCTCACCCAAGATCACCGATTCGTACTCGTTCTAGAGCAGCGATGGCTGATAACATTGAGCAAGCTCGCGTCACCGCCCTCGAGATGGAGATGAAGCAAGTCATGAATGTCCTAGAACAACTCTCCAAGCAAATCGATTCTATCAAGATGAACACTGCCCCACTAGCTCAGCAAGTTGAAGTGGTTTTACCACAATCCCCTCTTGTTGCTGACCCGAAAGACAAAGGAAAGAACGTTCCTACTGGTGGCTCATCAACTTCCAATGATGCGCCTCTAGTCAAGGATGCCAATACATCCCTAGCTTTTACTGATGATGAAGTGCAAGTCATACCTTCGGCCACACCGAAGATAGAGGAAATTGAGCGAATTGCAAAGATTGAAGAGAAACTCAGACAACTTCAGGGTTATGAAGAGGAGCTCCCTCGAGGTCTGTCCCACATCACCAAAGTCAAGGTCCCCAAAAAAATTCAAGGTGCCTGAGTTCAATAAGTATGATGGCACATCATGTCCTAAGTTGCACATGCAGTATTACTTAATGAAGATGACTCCACATGCTAATAATGTGCCCCTCATGATCCATACCTTCCAGGAGAGTCTAGCTAAACCGGCTCTACAATGGTATGTAATGAAGAAGGTTAATCTATTTGAGGCTTGGGAGGACCTTTATGATGCTTTTCTACGGCAATACAAATTCAATATCGATGTCGCACCCTCTCGTGAAGACTTGGTTCGTATTGAGAAGAATAAAACCGAATCTTTTAAGGCTTATGCTACAAGATGGAGAGCACTGGCTGTGCAGATTACGCTTGAATTAACTAAAAAGGAAATGCTGGATTTATTCATGAAGACTCTGCCATTCGAATTTCGCAACCGAGTTCTTGGATCCAAATTTAACTCACTCGGAGAGTTGATCTCAGTGGGTGAGCACATTGAGATAGCCATTCGTGATGGTTGGGCATCTGACCAGATTGGGCCATCTAAGAGGTTCACGAGCAGAAGAGATAAGGAGCCAATTGAAAAAGTTAATGTGGCCTATATCAGGCCAACTCGCACCACCCAAAGTAACATCCAGACTCCGAACATTCAGCAAAGAGGATCGCGACCGTTCTTTGGCCAGCAAAGGGACTCTTCCCGGCGACAATTTACACCACTTCTGAAGCCTTTGTTGAAAATTCTACCAATCCTCCAGAAGAAGGGTTTATTGGCTAAGGAGCCCCAATGTCCTAATCCTGAGCGCTTCCCCAATTATGACCCATCTAAGACATGTGACTACCACATGGGAGAAAAGGGGCATTCTGTTGACGATTGCTTCACACTCAAACACAAAGTCCAAAACCTGTTGGATGCCAATGTATTCTCCTTTGGTAATTCACAACCTAATGTTCAGAAAAATCCGCTACCTGATCATGCGGAAGGAGTGAATGTCATATTCAATTCCGATGATGGAAGAAAGAAGGGCCCGAAAGTACACATAGATGATGTTTATGACAACCTGGTTCAGGTTGGGTATTATTCAAGTGAGGAGAAGCTCACTATGGCTCAAAAGATGCAGAGAATCAAGGCATTGATCGACGAGAAGATGATAGTTTATGGAGATCATACTGGTATGGTTTCGACAATCACTCCATTGGTCATTGATTTAGAATACGAATTCGCTAATCTAGATATTGGGGTTGATAAGATCGATCCCTTGATCCAAGATGAGTCAGGTGGAGATGAGTTGATCATTGACATGAATTCTCCGACAATGAAGAACTAATCCTTAGCGTTACACAACCTTATGCGTATACAAATGATAAGACAATCCCATGGTGTTACGACACGGAGATAGATGTTGTCACTCGGTCTGGGCGTGCATATGCTCAAACCAACTCACAACCTATTAGGCCAGTCAGTGATGAGGAGGCAAAAGAGTTCTTGTTTATAATTAAGGCAAGCGAGTACAATGTGGTAAATCAACTTCTAAAGATGCCGGCCCAAATCTCTTTATTAGAGTTACTCCAGACGTCAGAAAAACATAAAAAATCCCTGATGAAAGTCCTGAGCGAAGTACATGTCCTAGAATCTATCGAGCAGGACAAACTTGAAGAATTTGTGGGGTCTATCTTGTTAAAGGACCAGATCGCATTCTCTGATGAGGATTTCCCTATCGAAGGAAGAGGACATGGCAAGGCTCTTTATATATCAGTCAAATGTCGAAGTACCCTGATGGCTCGTGTGCTTATTGATAACGGATCAACCTTAAATATTTGCCCCTTGGCAACTTTGAAACGCCTAGGGTATAATTTGGGAAATATTCGTATGGCCAAAACTTCTGTTCGTGCATTTGATGGGACCAGAAAAGAAACAGTCGGAGAGGTCGACTTAGATTTGCAAATTGGACCAGCATTGTTCAATGCAGTCTTCCAAATTTTGGATATCCCAACGGCATTCAACTTATTGCTAGGGCGCCCATGGATACATGCGGCAGGAGCTGTACCCTTAAGCCTCCATCAGAAGGTAAAGTTTGTGATCGAAGGGAAGCTTATCACAATTCGAGGAGAAGATGATTTTAGAATCTATCATGAGACGGCTATCCCATATGTGGAACCGGATTGCAAGGCTGAGTCTAGCTACCAAGCCTTTGAGCTAGTATCAATCGTTCAGGTGGCCCAGGGTGCTACTCTACCGACCTCGGAAGTATCCAAATCTGCAATCATGGTAGGCAAGATCATGGTAGGAAGTGGCTTCGCCCCTGGAGATGGCTTAGGCCAACATGGTCAGGGCACCTGGCAACGAATTGAAGTGGGGCGAAACTCATACACAACTGGATTGGGCTATCGTGGCAGGGGTGGACGATCCTACCGAGGAAGAGGAGGAGGAGAGAGGGGTAGTCTCAGCATACCCCACATCAAGTCCACATTCCCAGGACCTGCAAAATTGATGCAAGAAGAAGAGGATTCGTTATACAAGCAAGAGCATGAGAAAGAGGACACGCTTGAAGGGGTCATCAGCTTGTTCGAAGAAGACTTTGTCCTTGCCATCGATGATGTTGATGACATTAATTCAGAAACCCCAATGCATGACACTATGCAAACTTATGAAGTTTCAAGCTATAGCGATGATGAACAGAATGCTATTCAACGCGAGTGGGAGCAGCATGAAAATTCGAAGCCGCTTACTACTGAGCAAACTGTCACCATAAACCTTAGTGGCACTAAAGACATCAAGGAGGTTAAGATTAGGGCAAACCTAACTAAACTTGAAGCTGAACTTTTGATCTAGTTGCTAAAAGAATATCGGGATGTCTTCGCCTGGACTTATGCCGATATGCCTGGTTTAGACCCATCGATCATTGAACATTGTCTCCCAACCAATTCAGATATGCCTCCTAAGAAGCAAAAGCTACGAAGGACCAAGCCAGAACTTTCCAAAAAAATAGAGGAGGAAGTCATGAAACTCCTCGATGTGAAATTCATTGAGGTCTCGCAATATCCCGAGTGGGTGGCAAACATAGTGCCAATGATGAAAAAAGATGGTCGTGTTCGAGTTTGTGTTGACTATAGGGACTTAAACAAAGCAAGCCCAAAAGATGATTTTCCATTGCCTCACATCGACGTTCTGGTAGATAGCACAGCTGGGTTTAAACTCTTTTCTTTCATGGATGGGTTCTCTGGATATAACCAGATCATGATGAATGAAAGAGATAAGGAAAAAACATCATTCATTACTCCACGGGGAACCTTTTGCTACAAAGTTATGCCTTTTGGCCTTAAAAATGCCAGGGCAACTTATCAACGGGCCATGGTAGCACTTTTTCATGATATGATGCATGAGGAGATTGAAGTGTATGTTGATGATATGATCGCCAAAACCCATGAAGGAGAGGATCACCTCAAGACCTTGAGGAAGTTATTTGAACGACTTCGCAAGTTTAAATTTCGCCTCAATCCAGCAAAATGTGTTTTTGGAGCAACTTCTGGTAAACTATTGGGTTTCATCGTTAGCAGTAAAGGCATCGAAGTTGACCCATCAAAGGTCAAAGCAATATGCGATTTGCAACCACCGACAATGGTGAAAGAAGTTCGTAGCCTTTTGGGAAAATTGAATTATATAGCTCGATTCATTTCCCAACTCTCTGAGATGGCTAGGCCTTTTTTTAAACTCCTCCGAAAGAATGCCCAGATCAAATGGGATGATGAGTGTCAAAAAGCATTTGAGGAGTTGAAACATTACTTGATGAGCCCGCCAGTATTGGTTCCCCCAACGCCAAGGCAACCCCTCATTCTTTATCTCACGATTAATAGGGAATCGCTAGGAGCAATGCTCGCTCAAAGAAGGCCTACGGATAGGAAAGAATGTGCTGTTTACTACCTGAGTAAAAAATTTTCTGCAGCAGAAATGAACTACTCTAATGTTGAGAAGACATGTTCCGCCTTAGTTTGGGTCTTACATAGACTAAGGCAATACACCTTGCATTATCAGATATATCTAGTTACCCAGAATGATCCTATCAAATATTTGCTAGAACAACCAGCTTTACTTGGGAAATTGGCAAAATGGCAAATCTTGATTTCGGAATTTGATGTGCAAAGTGTGTCACAGAAGTCAGTGAAAGGCTAGGTAATCGCTGATATGTTGGCGGATGGTTCCGCGAAGATTCGAAATAAAGACAAGTTGGACCTGCCCGACGATCACATTTCAACGGTGGAAAAAGAATCATGGACCATGTATTTCGATGGTGCAGTAAATTTATCCGGGTCTGGAACTAGAGCAATTTTAATATCTCCCAATGGACAACATTATCCTGTGGTCGCAAAGTTGGTATTCCCTTGTACCAACAACATAGCAGAATATGAGGCTTGCATTCTTGGCCTTCAGGTAGCCATTGAGATGGAAGTTAGCAAGTTGAAGGTCTTCGGTGATTCGGCACTTATCATCCTCCAAACCGTTGGGAAATAGAGAACTCGAGATGTTAAACTGGTCCCCTACCACGAATACTTGGAAAGTCTCGTAAAAGAGTTTGATAATATATCATTTGAGTACCTGTCGAGGTCTCATAATCAATTCGCAGATGCACTTGCTACACTGTCATCTATGCTCTAAGCCACAAATGGTCTAGAAGTCAAGCCCTTAAAGATTGAAGTTCTTGCAAAACCAACCTACTGTATGATGGTAGCTGAGGAACCAGATGGAAAACCGTGGTATCACGACATCATGACGTATATTCGAAGCCAAAAGTTCCCTGAAGGTAGTAGTCCAACTGATAGGAAACATCTTATGAGACTTGCCTCCAAATTCTTTATCAGCGGAGATATGTTATATAGAAGATCCTTTGATTCAGTGTTGTTGAGGTGTGTGAATGCCAAGGAAGCCGCTCAACTAATGGAAGAAATACACGAAGGAGTATGCGGTCCCCACATGAACGGTCATATGTCGGCTAAAAAAATTATGAGATTAGGATACTTCTGGTTGACCCTAGAAAGCGATTGCATCCAACATGTCCGGTGCTGCCACCGTTGCCAAATCCATGGAGACAAGATAAATGTCCCTCCAAATGAGTTACATCAGCTGTCCGAACCATGGCCCTTTTCAATGTGGGGCATCGATGTAATTGGCCCAATTAATCCAAAAGCATCGAATGGCCACCGTTTCATCCTCGTGGCCATTGATTACTTCACTAAGTGGATAGAAGCAACTTCATATACAACCATCACTCCGAAGAACGTCATCAAGTTTGTACGACGAGATATTATTGCTCGCTATGGTGTACCCGAGGCTATCATCACTGATAATGGGTCAAATTTAAATAACAAGCTTGTTGATGATTTATTGAAGGAGTTCAAAATTTGCCACTTAAATTCGTCTCCTTATCGCCCCCAGATGAATGGTGCTGTCGAGGCAGCAAATAAAAACATTAAGAAAATTCTAGCAAAGACAGCTAACAATTATCGTGATTGGCATGAGAGACTCCCTTATGCATTGATGGCGTATAGGACTTCAATTCAAACATCTATTGGGGCAACACCTTTTTCTCTAGTATTTGGCATGGAAGCAATTTTGCCTGTGGAAGTGGAAGTCCCTTCATTAAGAGTGTTATCTCAAATCAGGCTAACAGAGGCCGAATGGATGCAACAAAGATATCACCAGCTCAACATGATTGATGAGAAGCGCCTAAGAGCTGTATGTCATGGTCAGTGTTATCAACAAAAGGTGGCCAGGTCCTTTAATCGGAAGGTTCGCCCAAGACACTTTCAAGTCAATGATTTAGTTCTACGGAAGGCACTATCGATCATTCCTGATCCTCGAGGCAAGTTCACCCCAAATTATAGTGGACCATATGTTGTGAAGAAAGTACTTCCTGGGGGTGCTTTAATATTAGCAGAAATGGATGGACGTGAATTCATGAATCCTGTAAATTTTGATGTTGTAAAGAAGTATTACCCATGAATGAAAACAATCTTTCTTTTACCCAAAAACATGATAATTTGGGGCAAGGAAGTAATCACTGGTTGAAAGTTTATGCATGATAATTTTGCCTGTCCAAATCACCAATTTTATTTGAAGCTTATCTTGTCAAATGAATGATGTGTGATGCTAAGAATGCCAAATGAGAAGTGTCAGGATGATGAAAGGCAATCCTTATCATACACATGGTCCCTTATATACTGAGACAAGGATAAGAAATTCCATATTCTTAAGGTAAAGAGTTTTCTTGCAAAAGGTACATAGACTAAAATGATGAGGGGCATCTCATTTCTCTTCCTTATACAGTACAGGTAACCATTGCTTAACCCCTTTGAGCTTGAATGTCCGAAGAAATTCTTTCAAAAATAGCCCTGTCAAGACCCACCCCATATTGGGGCAAATTAGAGGTAAGGGTGCTATTACAAGGTGAAAAATAGATAGGACTTTCTTGCCTTCACTTGTATCAATCTTCAAGTGTCTTTAATGCAAATGAACTCAAATGTGAATTTAAGTGCCTTAAAATGATGAAGAGCATTCATTTCTCTATCATACACACTTTTATCCCTTGCATAACCCAATTGAGCCTTTAAATTAATTTCTAAGAAAACCTAGTCGGTGATCACCCCCACACTGGGGCAAGATAAATGAGTTACCATATCGAGACAATGTGGTTCGAAGCCTAGATTGAAGATGTAGACCCCAAGAGTTCAAAAGAACTGAATTATCCAAGAGTTGATGGCGCCATAAAAGCCAAAGTTTTTCTAGTCCATTGGGGCACTACAAGAAGTGTATCGAAAAAGGGGAAAAGAATGAAAAAAAAAAAAAAAAGGGGTGAGAGAAAAACTATTGAAGCCCAATTTTTGAGGCAATGTTGGACTGTCATGGTGTCTACACAAGAAGACAACCCCAAATGAAGGAGAAGACTGGTAGTGATGCCAAGATGATCACCTACTTAAAATCTCTTCAATGAAAAGTCTTTGAGCCTAACAAATCCTTTCATCCCTCTAAAGTCTCTTCAGATTATTGCACTTAAATTAATGTAGGGGTTTCAAATGTTGGAAGTTTCACTAGAAGAGGTGCGGGCAAGATTGTTTCTATTTCATTTGCAGGGTTCTTGATTTGTAAACCAAGTGGAGATGATGCATGAAGATCAATCAAAGCCATGAATTGAATATCCTTTGACCAAGCCTACATTACGGTCCTATTAAAAGACCCCTCATATTGGTAAGGTTGTACCGCTTGCAAGAAAAGCTCGGACCCTTGTTAACATGAAGACATAGTGAGATAGAGTGATCATTTCATTTCCTGCAATAATGAAACGACATCTCAAAGAGTGAAAAGTCCTTTCAGACTGGAAGTCTCTTATTTGGCATTTTGAGTAAATCCATGTCATGAATAAACGTTGTCTCGATAATGATTTTCTCTTGTGAAATTTGGTGATGCAGACATGGTGAAATTGATATGCTTAATCTCAATTAAATAATTTAATTGTTTTTTTCAAAGATATGCATGGGTATTTAATCTAATAGAGATAAGAGCCATTTGGCGAGTACTTTGCTTACTTTTGAATCATTACCCGATGAAGATTCCATGTATATCATCAAGACAATTTAGATACCTGAGGTGAATTCCAGATACCCTTCTAGACTATATGAGGTGAGTTCCAATAGTCTGTCTATGATACCTGAGGTGAGTTCCAGGTACCTTTCAAGGCAATCTGAGGTGAGTTCCAGATGTCTATTTAATACCTGAGGTGAGTTCCAGGTACCTTTTCAAGGCAATCTGAGGTGAGTTCCAGATGTCTATCTAATATCTGAGGTGAGTTCCAGATGTCAATTTAATACCTGAGGTGAGTTCTAGGTACCCTTCAAGGCAATATGAGGTATTTGTCTAGACTTTCAACAAATAATTTCATACTTGAATACACTTTTCTAGGACTCCCTATCTACCCTGAAAGGTACACACTTTATCTTTGTACTAGCATCACTCTTAATGCATTTCCCTTTCCAAAAAAAAGAGAGCATTTGCATAATTGAAATTTAGGTGTCATGAATCTTTGAAGGAAACCTCTGCGAGACTCCCCTTCAAAGAGGGGCAGTTGTTGACACCTAAATTTTGACCTAACATGCAGCTATATTTGCAGGCCGACTCGACCCTTAAGCAAAATCGGAAGTTATGTTCAACCTAATAAGGGACCATGAACCTCGCCCATAATATGAGGAAAGGGACAGATAAATTGCACACGTGAGGATAGAAAATTCGAAAAGAAATCAATTGGATACTAGGGGGCTGCAATTTTCACAAAGAATCTTCGGAGGAATTCATGGGATAAGACGGACGAAATGGAGGGAAGAAAATGAAAACATTTGTGGCAAGTGTGGGCTGTGGAGACTTACAAAAGGAAGCTAATAAGCTGGAAAATAAGAGGGGATCAATCTGATTGGCTATGCAAGGAAGGCGGGAATCCTGATCAGCCATTCTTGTTGTAATGGATATTCGAATTTTGGTAAATGAGGATCCAAATTTCTGATTAAGAATCAAGAGCCAAAATATCAGGTGAACGAAAGGCAGAAATTCGACAAAGGAAAGAATCAAGACGTGAAATAGGAAAGATTGAGTTGGCCACCAAATCGCGTACCAATTTGCAAACCATGAATTAAGGCAATGAGAAAAGGAAACTCAAAAATTGCCCGTAGAAAGAGACGCTCGGGACCATTATAAAAGGAGAGGAGAAGAGCGCCAGAGGATCATCAGTTTTCTCATCAGCATACGAAGCTCTCTCGTGTTTTCACAATGTTGTAGAGCCTTGCATACATCACAACACAGTCCTTTACTTGAGTCCTTAGTCTTCAAATGAGTCTCCAAAAGCTCTGTCCTCACTGAAGATCTCCATCGTTGATCATTGCTGCTATTCGCTGCCGGTTCGCTGCTATTGGCTGCTGGTTCGCTGCTGATTTGCTGCTGTTGGCTACTGGTTTGCTGCTGTTTCACTGCTGGTTTGCTGTTGATTCGCTGCTGGTTTGCTGCTGATTTGTCGATGTTCGTTGCTGCTCTGGTGCGTCGTTGTTGCTACATTGCTGCTAGTCATTGCTGCTACATCCCTTTAGTTGTTTCCTATAATATCTTGCTTTCGGTTTGTGCCAATCTCTCTTAGTTTACTCAAACTAAGAAACCCTGTGATAATGATAATATCATTTTTTTTAAATATGTTCAGGTTCATATTTTTTTTATGATCATGATCGTTGGATATTATTTTATTGTTTGCTCAATTGCTTGGTCATATTTTACACGTTAATGGAGTAGTGCTACAAAATCCAGCAAAGGTTGTATGCAAAACATTTTTTTTAAAGGAGAAAAGGTACAAGTCCCCGAACTCATGATTTTTGGAAGTAAAATGTACTCCCACATTTTACTTGGGTGTCTAATCGATCCGAAATCGATTAGTGGCGGCTCCAATAGGTAAGATAAATATCATGGTTGAATCGAGTACTAAGTTGCGATTGGTAGGACTTGGGAGAGTCCGTGCTAAGCATTGTGCTTAGTAATCCATCAACCTCCTTCGAGAGGGTCGTGACATGCACAAAGTGAGCAGGGCTATCAATTGTGGAGCCTAGAGCTAAATTCACATATTCTTAGTAAAGAAGTCATATTTGATGAATCTTCGTAATTTTGGGCAAGAATCCTTGTGGTAATATTTTTATGAATTTAAATTGTTTTTAGCTCAAGACGAAGTTGTAACAAGAATCTTTTGAGGTAACGAGAACTAGTGGAATAATCAACCTTAATGATGCTTATAGCAAGGTGAAGCCTATAAAGTCAATAGTTATTGTGGTTACTGAGTTTGACAAGGTGCATGTTCAATCTCCAAATAGATATGAATGCACAGTAGTTTTGCTTTATCTTTGATTGAAGAGGTTGTGCCTAAAAATCCTTATGAAGTACTTAAATTTACAAGTCGAGTTGGTGTGCTAATGATGACCATAATTTTGGTGAAGTTCAAGTGAAACTTGGACTTGAAAAATGTCTGTGGCAATTGAGCCCATGAGGGGCTATGGAGACTAGTGGTGAGGTTTAGATTTTTAGAACAAGTGATTATGGCTTAGCTCCAATGTCAAGCCAATGTAAATATTTTGAAAATATGTCTCGAGTTTAAACTCAAAATGAAAACTTTCCTCTTTTGATTAGGTTTTTTAATAGGGAGTTCTCTATTTTCGAACTAATTCTTGTCTATATATAAGAGGTCTCTTCCTTATGAAGAGTATCCAAGAGGCTACTTCTTCGTGAATTATACCTAGAAACAATATGAATATTTTGAAGCCAACTAAATTTTGTGAGTAAGATTTGATGAATTTCTTTGTGATATTGAAATATTAATTAGTGAAAAATTGTAAGGGCTAAACTTTGTGTCAGTTTTTAGGTGTAATTGATAACTAGGAAACATTAAGAGTATTTGAGTGACTCGAGTATGATTATAATCTATATTGTATTTCTTGATCTATGTGGAGTTTTTTTACTTCTCTCCCAATGAACGTGGGTCACACCTTGAATCATGTAAATCTAGTGTTGAATTTATTTCATGTTTTCACAACATAGTTTGCAATCGTAATGCTAAGTTCACAAGCGATTTCTAGTCAAAGTTATTTAGAATCTTAGGTTTGAGGTATGCATGTCTTCCGGTCATATGGTTAGTCAAAATGGTTTAACGAGACGCTTGAAGAGTAGTTGAGTCACTAAGTGATTGCCAATCGGAACAAGTGAGTGAACCTGCTCGATGCCACTCAATTATACTTAAACATTCAATGGGGCTCTATGCAACGTAAATTAAACAAGTTCATGAGATTCATAAGATGCTCATGGACTTCTAGGTAACTGGATTTTTACAATTGTCCCTTTGAATTATCTTAAAAAGTAAAGTATGGCGCATAGTGCTCATTTTATAGCTTTATAAGTAGTTTAGGCTCCGTTTGTTTCATAAAAATGAATAATTTAGAAACTATTTTTCTTAAAATGATTGCTTATATTAGTGAAACTAATTAGCCAAAGAAATTTTTTTATTTATTATTGATAACAATTTATATCTAAATATTTTCATGAACGATGGATATATTTTTTCTATTCATTTTTATAAGCGATATAAGTGATCATATTAAGGAAAAAAATTTCCAAATCATTTTTTTCCACAAAATAAATGGAGTTTTTGACTGTGGGTTTGTATTTTGATAGTCTTAAAACTTAATAAGGTGTTTATTTTGTAATTTTACAAGGATTATGCACTGACCAATGAAATCAATCAGCTGAACTCGATATTATACAAAATTTACAGGGTCAAGATTGTTTTCCAAATATTAAAAATCTCAACGGTATCAATCATTGCTTTTTTTAGCTTGCTTGAAATTGAGGCTATGAAAGAGCCAGGTACGATACGTCTCTTCCCAGACTTTAAGAAACATATCGAAGTAACGTACTCTCAATACAGGGTAATAATAAAATGCAGCGATAAAGAAGATTATCCTATAAGTTTCTTTAATAGCTCAAAGTCCCGTGGAGGGCGTACCGACCCAAAAAAAAAAGTCCCATGGGGGCGTGATATACTCTCTTTATTGTATGAATGCGACATCAATTTTTTTGTTTTTTGTGGATGGTGTTGAAAACTGTATTGCGGCCGTCGAATATACTTTTGTTTTTGGCTGACAACTTCAAATAAAATTATGTTTCCACTGCTATCAAGATTTTGACTTCCATCTTATCTTATTCATGTTTGGTACTAGCAAGGTACTTTGTGGTTTTGGATTTGTATTTGTCACCAAAAGAATAAAGTCAAATCTCTCGATGAATCTCTTAAATATGATATAGGGTGACATGATCTCTCGCGGTCGACAATGTGACTTAGATATGAAAACATGAAGTTTTTATGGAAAAAGGGGCATAGGATAGTCATGATTTAACTTTGCCAAAGTTGGATTTTATATTTTTATGCATTGTAATAAAGAAAGCAGCAATGTCGTAGTTTCTAGATAACCCAAAGGTTCATTTGATTTCTCTCGACTGGGGTTGGGGTTAAGAGCATGCACACTAAATCAAACGGCCCCTTGCTAGGCTTAATACTGGGGGCCTAGGTTGGAAAGCCGCTTTTGAGCACACCTAAGGGGTCAATTAGAGATACTGAATATCATATCGTGTAATCTGATAATGCGTGCATGCAAGTCATCATTCAGAAAACAACACTTCAATATTTAACAGAAGAAATACAACGAGGGGCCAATGCGAAGGCTGTAGGCAGAGTTAATTGGGAGATGTGAGGACTAGTAATGACGAGGCGATCAGTCGTACTTGATTAATAATATACTTATCTAAACTGTTCTCTGTTACACTGGCTTTGTCTATCTTCAGGTCCCTGTCCATGTTAACTTATAAGGTAGAGTGAGGTAATAATTTAAAATTTTGATCTAGAGAACGGTGAAGATTCTGTTGTATATCTTAATCTCCTCATGATATAAGATTAGGATTCTGGGTACAAAATTAGATCTTTTATTCTCTATATTGTTAGCTTTGTCATGATTTTCTATTGAAGAATTTGAGTTGATTTTCCTGCCTCTCTTTATTGTTGGAGGTTGGCAATATCACCTAAAGGGGTGAATAGCTGATTTTTAACAAATCTTGACTAATTTCAAGCAGAAGTAAAGTAGTCAAAATCTGAGTCTAAACAATCATCAGAAATATGATGCTATTCACTAAGGCGCAAAGGTCAGAGTTTGAATCAAGATCATATGCAATTCACTAGTACAAAAGTCTACCTAAAATAATTAACACTAGTTTAGAGATAGAAGAAATTGTGCACAAAATTTATAGTGGTTTGGCTTATAACAAGCCTACATTCACTCTTCCACGTTGATAGCTTGCTAGTTTGATTCTACTAAATAATCAATAAGAGATTACAGTCAAGTTGTGCCGCTTATATCCAAGCACTTCCACCCAAAGCTGGTGTTACTTATGCCCAATCCATAAATCTCACTATCTTATACCAAAACACAAATTGTAACGTTGTCGACACTTCTCAAATGATTACAATTGTAAGCTCAAGAAAGACAAGTATGAAAGATCGAATTACTCTTAGACTTTGGAAATTTTTATTCTGAACCTTGCTTTTTCTTCAACACCAAAATCTCCTTTTATACTTCTCTACTTCCAAACTAATTTCTTGACAATATTTAGAGGATTATTCTCCAATTACCTATTGGACATAAATGCTTCAAGAAGATTTAGTGACCATTGAGTGACCATATCAAAATCTCCTATAATCTCCTATTGATTTAGTCGCCGCCAATACAACCAAAGTTGGGTCTCCACAAGTAAATAAACCTCCAATTCTATAATCAACGTGATCCTATCAAAAGAGTTAAGTGTGGAGTTAAAACTCGTAAGGTGGCCAGCTATAAGAGCTTCTAGAATCTTAAGGACAAGACAAATGGTAATGTAATAGACTTGTCTAAAGATATCTAATTTTCTATTAAAACAAAATTGCAAATGATCTTAAATGATATCTCCAATAGAATCTTAAGGGAAGAAGATGTCTTATCTCGGCGGAATCGCCAAGCTGTTACAACTTAACATTGTTGCTAAAAGAAAACAGTATTAAAAAATTCATAAGGTAAAGCCCCAAAAAATTCAATTTTGAATCCAATTTTCATCAAAAGATTTTCACATTTTTATGCTAGATTAATTATAAACTAGAATTAATACTAATATTTGGTAAAACTACTCAAAATCTAACTTCTAAATTTTATTTTATTTTTTTATTCCGAAAATTTGGGACTTGTTCTGTTCAAGAGACTCGGTTCAGATGTGAGTCTCACCCGACCCTTGTATCAATTGTGTAAAGACAAGTGTTAGGTTACGCTGAATTTGTTTCTCTAAGTGACCTTATTTCACTATTTGTTCTCGAAAACCAAAAAAGTAAATTTTTTTTACTTCTTGTTTTTGTTCTAATCCTTTCCCCTAGCCACTGATCTATTCCAAGGTATAGAAAAATTAATTGACATACACAAATAGATTTATGTTCTTTTTCTCTTCTGGGGAGCAAAAGAACAGAGTAATCGAGAAATAGAAATGTTGCCAAACATGCTCATATTGAGTTGACCACTAGCTCCCTGTCACATGTTTTAGTCCTACTAAATGCAAAAAATGCAATGTAAAACCTATAAAGCTAAACATGCAACGATAATATTTTTGTTTAGGGTCGAGTTGGATCCCTAGTTTTCTTATGTAATAAAGGATTAATAAAATAGCCAAAATTTAGTTGTCGATAGGTTATATGAGATGTAAAGCCTAAATTGGGTCTGACCCTGAATAATGGCGACAAGTTGGATATTGATCATCTGAACGTCCAAAAACTTGTGACTTCAACTTCTATGTAGCAACACGTATCTTCCGGATTTTGGTTCTCCGCTCTACATCAAGTATACATTGCTCCCACATGTACTTCCTTGACGTAGATATTGCATTCAAAACATGAGTATCTCCTTTTGATATAATAATCGATTCATATCACATGAGATAAAACAACCTATAGAAGTTTCACCTTTTGCAAATCGGTTTTTATATGTCATCATATAGTTTAATGAGGTCTTATACCAGGAAAGCCTAGGCATTTTGACACCGATTTTTCTCACATGAAGAACAACAAATGGCCATGCTAATCCCATTGCTACTGCAAATTGTCGGAAATATTACCCAATTACGCCTAAACTTATTATACGAATGCTAATTTAATCATAAAATTTTCAATTTCGCTAATTTGATCATAAACATTTGTGTGAAATTCCAATGTAGCTCTTCTGATAAATTTTCACATTGCTAACTTTATGTTTTAATCATCCTAGCTATCGTACGTAACACATCCATAGTAATGATTTCTAATGAAAATTGGTTGGAAAGACTACAATAGAATTTCATATAAAAATTTATGACCATTGGCAAAATTTAAAAGTTTAGCTATCTCTTGAAAGTGTCATCCCTCCGGTGGTAGAGAATCGCGGAAGATTCTCGGGTGATGAGATCGTCCCTTAATTAATAACGCAATCCTTATTCATCATTGATAGGCTGACCAAAAAGCTCTATATTAGAGCATACTCGTATAACAAACACGCGATCAAGTCAGGTAAGAAATTAGGGTGGCTAGACTGTGCTCTCTATACAAAACAACGTATCTCCTACCTCCAGATAGTGGTCGTAAAAGTCCACATGACTGAATTGACATTCGTACAGTAGATATAAGATTGATTGCACAATTTCCTCACAAATTGTCTTATCATAATAACGTCTCCGCTACTCTCATAAGGTTATATATATAGAAAAATTCGTAGAATTAGGAATCTCAACTTGCCAATTATTTTAATCATAATCTATCGATTGAAATCTTTTCTTTGGCTATCGTCAGCATTGACGCATGCCTTTTTTTTTCTGCATGCAGCACGCCTGCATGGATTTCTTGTCGAACCCTTCGAATTGCTTTTCTTTTCTTGCTCTTCGTAGTCATATTATTTTATGTGATGTGATCGAGGAGAGGGTAAAAATTTCTTGTGTTAAGTTATCATTGTAAGTGGACGAATGTTCCTATGTGCATACTATGTCATCGTTTGGAAAACATCAGAGCTTCCAGAAAGCCCCGCTGCACATTCGATTTGAATAGTATTGTCAAAACTATATTGTCATCAAGGAATTTTAAATAGCCCTCGCCATAGGCTTTGGTGGGTAATAGTAGCGTTTGACAAATTGCCTGTAAAGGCGACCTTCGAGATTGAAGGAGCCAGAATATTCTACAACGACGGATCGTTTGCATCATATTTTATTAACCAGTTTCTATATATATGGAAAAATATATATACTTTTTCGAAACAAAGATTGCTCTTTTTCTTTGCTTTCTTATCAAGTTAAATCTCTTGGGTCTCACTGATGAATCTTCTGGACCATGGAGCATAGCATTAGGAGCCATACCATCATCTCCGGGACGCAAAATAAGAGGGATTGGACCACACTAATTATTGATAGAACTGGTGGCTCTAAATTCGAATCACACTTGCTTCGTAAAGAAGAGACACGATTCCTTTGCGGGTTGAAAGCGGAATAATGACGGTGGGGAGTCCTACAATACCCTCTTTTAGGGGGGCTAGCTGGAATAATGATGAAATGAAACTTTGAAAGATGCATCTACTTGGAATTATCTTGAATAGAGTGATTTGCATTTTTTTGTTGTTGTTGAATATCACAAGCTTATCTGTTACTTTTATAACATTTAGTTTTGAGAATGATCAGATCTACTTTTTGGGTTTTTTTTCCCCTTTATGTTTAATTCAAAAAACAAAAGATAAAGATCGATATACATATCTGTATGTTCAAGCCAAAATACCCTTTTGTCTCACTTCTTTATATCTCATTTAGCCCTTACAAAAAAAATTTCTAATTGTTCTAGTTGTAAAGCAAAGGGGGGAAAAAGGTAAGATCGACCGAAAAGAAGGATCGCGAAAAGTAGAATATAGAAATTAACTGCCCACTTGGTAAAAATAACTTAATTGTCCTAATGGTACAGTAATTAACCTCATCATTGCACTCCATGTGAAAAATTGAGAATGTCCCTCTATTTTCTTTTACTTTCTTAATTTTAATTTGTCTGCACTTATTGCACAAACGGCAAAATGTTCATTTCATGTCTTCTCCCAATAAAACAATTTGTATACTCGTAAGAAAGAAGTATAATGTGAAGTTTTTTTTTTTTCATTACTCCATGGAATTAAAGTTAGGGTCAATTTCATTAGGAGTTTATAATGTCGCACAAGAAATGGACACTAATCATACACGTGCATGAAAACTACTATTGCTTAAGTAAGGTCTACATCTAATTTCTCCTAAAGTTGGATCTAGGAATAGGCACCTATGCGCAACATATCTGCCTTTTCCGACTGATCAAGACAACTCGTGTGCATGCATGATACAGACCATGAGACGGAGGATCGTTATCGAGTGGATCAATGCATCCATTACGATGTTTCGTTTAGAAAAAATGGTGTAGGCAGAAATTGTCCATAGGGGCATCATAACTTGTTCGTATGGCTCGAGCAATGCTAACCATCTTCAAGCTCGTCAAACATTCTGCGCCTCAACTTACACCAAACCCTTTCAAGCATTCTGAGGATCAAGTGATTAGCTACCGCGAAACACGGGTAAAGAGTCGATTTCCTCCAATCTCCACCATTGATTGGGTTAGATCTATTCAATGTGGGTATCGTCCACATCACGAGCTATATTATTATGTTCTCGTCGTTAGCTCGAGCTCCATAACAATAATCAATCTGCGGCTGCATGCATGAAACGAGCAGCTTCCAATACAGAATCGATCGTGCAAAAAGATAATTTTTTTAAAAAATGAAACTTTATTTTCAGCCCCTTAATTATATTTTAGTGAGGAGTACCTCCATTTATTTTTTTGGGCGTCGGTCAGACATCGCTGTCGATATTATACAACTGTGTCATCTGCTCCACAGAAATTGTTGATAACAAGATTTTCAGAAAAAGAAATGCCGACTAGGGACACGTCATTACATCATAATGCACCAAAGCCCTTTAGAAATTGCACTCAAAACCCTAAATTTCTAATATCCAAGTACGGCCAAATTCATATGATTATGGCATCCACGTCAGCCACCATATAAACTCCACATCAAAAAAGGACAAGATTCCACCGAAACCTCGAGATGACATATGTTGGCAAATTACGCCATATGTACAGTACACTATCGAGTTTGATTCGGCATGGAACTTCAATATCTCATTTGATTTCACCAGTACCAAAATTTGTTCGTACATGAAACACAAACAGATGAAAACCAAACAACAACCATCCCAACAACTGGATCCGGCCAACTAACCGGCCGGTTGGGCGGTCCTCCTCTAACCTAATGCATGATTCCAAAAATGCAGTTTATATATAGTCATGAATATTTACAGTTCTTGCTCCGTATTTTTCTTTTTCACATTTTATTTGTTTTTCTCCAATCCTCGGCATCGAGATATATCACATCACTGAACACGCGTTTGGGTTTTCATCGCTGAACATCTGAGGGGGGTTTACGCGCGGGTCCATAGGGTGCAACTGATGGTCCATAGGCACGCCGTAGCCTTCGTGCACGTAGTGATTCGGGTAGCCTGGGTTCGCATACCCCGTATGTTGATTGTACGGCTCTACGGCGTAGTTGTGGGCGTAGTTGTGGGCGTAGCTGTGGGGGTAACTTTGAGGGTAACTTTGAGGGTGGGCGTAGTTGTGGGCGTAGCTTTGGGCGTAGCTTTGGGCGTACGAGGGCCCCTCCGACCAATACATCGGAGGCTGCGGGGAGAAACCGGCGTACTCCATTCTGCTCAGCTCCATCTTCGGGGCCTCGTTGCCACCCCCATCCTCCTTTTGGTCACTCTCTTGTGCTTTTTCTCCCCACCGTCCTTCTTCTCGCCGCCACCGGCGGCAGCTTCTTTCTCTTTCTTGTCTCCTCCACCGCCACCCCCTGCTTCTTTGTCTTTCTTCTCGCCGCCACCACCACCTCCGTCATCCTTCTTCGCCGGTGGCGACGGAGGCTTCACCTCAACGCTCCTCTTGAGCTTCTCCCTGAGGATTGGAGTCAATTCCTTGGGGTCGACCGTCCCGGTTACAGCCACTTCATCCTTGTCTCCATCGATGCTCACCGTGCTCACCCCTGTTCATGCCAAGTCAGACGGAGTTACACATCATTCGTTGCCAGGTCAATAATCTTTGCCGTTTGGTGAAATCTTGGTGGTGCAAGAAAGGGCTTTAGAAGAAGAAACGGACGAAGTACAACATATTCCTTGGCCACCGCATATTAAAATAAGAGTACAACCGTATATGGTCAAAACATACAACCTTCGCCGGCCACAAGATTAAATTTTTCCTCAGAACGAGACAATTCAACTCTAAAGAATGATTTTCCTCTTGGTGAAAAATGGAGGGCGTTCGTTGAAACTATAACAACCCTTTTGACGGTAGAATTCAGGGTAGTGATTGAATCTCTAGACGCTTTGAACTAATTTCTTACCTTTGATCTTGGAAATGATCCTTTTCATCTTCTCAATGCAGCCGTCGCAGTGTGTCCTGATTTTAAAAACCACTTCCGTCTGAACGCAAAAACACCACAAGAATCAAAGGATTAGCTCCGGCTCTAACCACCCACTGACGCAGACCGTGAGTATAAAACATTAACCAAAGCCAGCTTAGGGGTTTAGCATCATCAAATGTTAAAGAATCATTCCGATTGTTTGGTCAAACGGGAAGATCCTTTCTTTGTAGATTTCTATGTTACCTCTTTGGGTTTCTTGTCCTCTGCCTTCTTCTCCTCCGTTTTCTTCTCTTCTGTTTTCTTCTCCTCTGCTTTCTTCTCCGGTTTCTCCTCAGGCTTCTTATCACCACCACCACCTCCATCTTTTTTGGGCGGTGGAGAAACAATCTCCACCTTCTTACTTGTCTTCCGCTCCAATTTCTCCTTGATCATTGCGGGGTCGACTTTCCCAGTCACCATTAGTTTTTGGTTGGCAATGTCGACCGTCACGTCTTCAATGCCTGCACAACCACCACGACAACCACCATCATCAGCATCACCACCAACAACAACAACAACAAACATAGAAATTTCATTTTGGTTGGGGGGTTTAAGATGCGATGCGTGTTGGGAAAGAGAGCGACATTTTATATGCTTGGATTGTTTCACACGGCATACTACTATCGATTCAAAAAAAAAAATCTCATCCAAAAAGCTGCGTCAGCTCAACAAGCTCTGATTCTTATCCGAAACGCAAATACCAAGCAAAGGTACGCCCAAAGAGTGGAATCTCTGTAAGGAATTTGATCAAACACATGATGACAGAATTCGAAAGGGACCGAGCAATGCGGATCCACACGTTGCTTATCGACTAGGGAACTAATGACAGCTCAATTAAGAAAAAAGAAAATTGACCTCGAAACTCATCATCTCCCTCAACAAATCGAAAACCATTTTCGTCCAAACCGATTCGGAACCGAAGTTTTCTGGACAGCAATCTCGACATTACGTCGAACAGTTAAGGAGCACAATCGGGTTCGGGAATTCATTCCGGGTTTTCATCCCCCTAGCGCTTACCATCGAATTTCCTGACAGCTTTTTGGATTTTCTTGGCGCAACCGCCGCAGTGCATGTCCATCTTAAGGACGACGGGAATCCCGTCGTCCTTCTTCTCGCCCTCGTTCTTGGCACCTTCCTTCAGCTGCGACGACGAAACCAAGATCCAGACATGAGCAAACGCAAAACAACCTCGACGAGAGAAATCACACGGACCCAAAAACACACAAAAGAGACCCAAATTCCTAAAGACCATATTAGTTTCAAAGGACTTTGAAAGCACCAACCTCGCCCATTTCGTTTCTTGTCCTTACTGTGTGTGTGTCTCTCTCTCCCTCCCTTTTTCCGCTGTCGAAGCGTGCTGTGTCTCCTTCCGAGCACTCAAATGGTTTTGAAGGGACGAAACGGAGGCAACCGGGACGAAATATATAGAGAATTTCGGCTCATGCCATGTGATGTGGGCATGAGTCATGTATGATGCGGGGGAGGGGATGTTTATGTATGTATGACCATGGGTGTGTTGGATGATGATGATGATGATACATGAGGGGGCGTGGTGGTTTTTTTATTTTTTATTCTTTTTCCTCCTTTCGCCTTTTCTTAATCAGGATTATGACGTCATCACGCACGAGCAGAACCGCAGCAGCGTGGGTTGCCGCCGAGTTGGACTTTGGACTCGATCTAGACTCCCCCATTTTCCGGTTTTCTTAAAAGGCGGAAAGAGCCGTCTATCCATAAGAAGGGGGAAGAAATAGATTAATGAAATTTAAATTAAGACTATAAAATGCGACACATGATGTAATAATCTAATGAATTTATTAACCGACCAATCGAACTTTTGTAAAAGAACGCCAGCGCCCACCATCTTAGTACTAATTGCTTCACGGGTCGAACCTTTCGAAAACGATGTGGAAAGATCGTATGTTTACCTCGGAACATGAAGATTGGGGGATTTGATTGCCCCATCCCTGAAGTTGTGCTTTGAACAACGTGTCGCATGTTTGTAGGAGTATATTGTTTAGCTTTTGTCCAACAACTTTTGTGAACCCAGCATCTTAGTTTGTAGGAACCTTTCGTGTGGAAATATTGTTTAGAACGTCATCCGTTTGTTTCAACGTATCCGTAGGAGTATGAAATTTTGTTTTTATCATGATTTGATGTGAAAAATCTATGGAGCGTTGAAGTATTTCCAGGGTCATGTCATATAGGCCCGAGCTATACATCCATTAACTTCAATTATTATAATTAGGAGGACGGACGATCAAGTTCGTTTCTCAATTCAATATATGCGCAAAACATTCAATATAGTCCATAATAAAAAAAGATAAATTAAAAAATGGGTCCAATGAGCAATAAATTCTTGGGGGGCGTTGTACTTGTACATATCCATTTTTTTTGTTTTATTGAGAAAGTAGATCACCTCACGATCCTAATTTAAATGAAATATACTATTAAAGGGAGGGTATAATCACTAGGGCCTGCCGGAATCATAGACTCAAATTAAATAGTCTACTATTCATGTACTCCTCCTACCTAACATTCTTCAGTTTGGACTTGCGATGCTGATCTTGAATCCATAATTGTCTTCGGTGTGAGGATGGAAAAAGAATTCAACAAAGAAGAGCAAAGGTTGGTTTTCCAGGATTTTAGCCCTGGAGCGAAATTTTTCTTTGACAAATAAAAATGTTTTACTTATTATTCAATTTTTTATGAAAAATATGTTATGCAAATCGTTTGTAATATTCAAAACTTGCATGTAATGTCATATTTTAGTATTGACCTGATTTAAACTTTCAAATCAATCGAGTTTTATGAGATTCTACAAATATTTGAGCGTGAAATTGCACATCTTTTTCTTCCTAATATAATTTGATTTTATGATTTCACTTTCACTCAAATCCCATATTACTCACGAGAGATATAGTATATCATTTGGCAATGGCCTAATAAAAACTCTATTTTTGTAATAAATGGTGTATTAACTGTGGTCCAAAATTCTACAGCCAAAGATTGTTTTTTCTCCTCTCGAATTGTGACTTAGGGTTGGTATTGCGCATGCCATTATGTGATGGAACTTTTGGTGATATATTATGCAATCACAATCTTGTGGATATCTTCCATTGGAAGGCAAATCCAACATGGAAAATTTCACTTATATATTCTGGTGGGACATTGAATGGAATGTTGATGGAGAGTCAATTTGGGTTAGGGTTACTAGTTTGGGATTTTCCGTAAGTCAAAAATTAGTTTTTGATGAACGTGTCATAAGATATTAGTTTGAAATTTTTAGTGGGATTATCCTCTATACTAAAAATACGACAAGATGATGACGATCGCCCATAAGTGAGGGAGCTTGTGAAATTCATTTCAACGAGAAGACTTACAATTAGGTACGTAAGTGGAAATCCTCCTCAAAGGACACCACCATTTGAGTATATTATCTAGGTCCATTGCAAGGATAATGTGTGTACGTCGTTTTGCATACATAAAAGATTACTCATTTGTTTCCATCTGAATATGATATCTACCTAGTGCGGTATATGGAATATATGACGAAGATAAGAGTTTTGGTGTATTTTCATTGATTGGTCATGTCATAATGCTCAAGTTGTATATCTAATCTTTACCATTTGAATATCCAAAAGATGCTTTATATATATATAATATAACATCAAACAAGAAGTATGGACAATCAAACCAACTTATCGATTCAATAGAAGTCAAAAGTGTCAAAATCTAATAGGGTTCCAAATTAGGAGAAATATTCAAACAGTGGGTTCGATTATGCAGTACATTCTTGGCGGTTGTATTTATACAAATCCAGCTTTTGTTCTTTTTTTCTTAGAAGTAGATTTCCCCACGAGTCCTTATTTTAAATGGAATGTACGATTAAAAAAGGTATAATCACTGGGGCCTGCCAGAATAATAGGCCCAAATGAATTAGCCTATTCATTTACTAGTCTCACCTACCATTCTTCAGGTTGGACTTATGATGCTGATCTTTGAATCTATTGTCTTCGGTGTTTGTCATCATGGTGAGGGTGAAAAAGGATACAACAAAGTAAAAAGCAAAGGGGATTTTCAAGGATTTTAGCCCTAAAGCGACAAATTTCTTATTAAAAAAAAGTTTAACTTTTATTTTATCTTTTCAAAAAGCAAATTCGCATGTCGATTATTGTTTTTGAAAGCTGCGAGTGTTACGGTATCTTAGTATAACCAGCTTGCACATATATTTGAGCGTAAGATCGCCATTATTTCCTAGTATAATCGAATTTCATGCTTTACTTTCCCCCGAATGCTAGACTACTCATGAGGCATATGGCACATCATTTGGCAATGATCTTATGAAAACTCTTTAGGTTTGTCATGACTTCTATATAAATTATGGTCCAAAATTCTAAAGCCAGAGCATTATTATTATTTTTTTTGCTTTTGAATTGTGACTTTGGGTTGATATTTGTACGTATTCATTATGTGGTGGAACGTTTCGTACGAATTCTTCTCATCACAACCGTGTGGAAATCTTCCATTACTTGTTTAGCAGCATGTGTTTTGCCTAACTAGTGCTGGAAATCTCCGAATGAGATGGGTTTTTTATAGCAATATTTGTTGTCGTGACACGTTTGCTCTTCACATGTTTTGCCATCTTCCTTGTTTCTTCGTACGATTAGGGTTTCTTTGATAAAGGATATAGGATATACTAATGGTGAAAAGCCCGGGTGCTTTCTGTCTGTCGTGCCACACGCTAGACGACAATAAGGAATTTCCACACTGTAAATGCCAATTTTCTTTGTCTCTTCCATATGTTAAATTGTAGAGATTACTTGATGCAAGAAATATGATGCAACGTGCGAGGAAATTGTACTTGCTGAGTAATAAATCATCTTTAGATGGTTAAAAAAAGCTCACATTTATACTCAGAGAAGCGACTAATTTGAATTCAATATTCTTCGTTAACTATACACTTGCTCGCACCCTAGTGGGTCATCTCAAAGAGCAAATTGGCTCGAAGATGCCTAGCCAACCTAGACAGATGTAAAATACTAATATTTTGAAATATGAACAAAATTTTTTTCTCTCAAATACAATGTTGAATTACGCGGATTGGTGTCAACCCTTTAAGGGCTTAATCTCATATCATAAATTTGAATAGTTGGATATTGAATAACGGTGATGTTGATGATGCTTGTGTTGGCAATAGAATGGTCCACTTTGGAATCAATTTCATCGCCAATCGCCAATCGGCAATGTAATGCGCATGTTAGGTCCTAATCATGAATCAATAAACCAAAATTAGATATTTTGTTGTATCAAAGAGAATGCATCATATACATCGGATTGACAATTGCAGTGATATTTTGGATAAAAATGAGGTCACTTTTTAATATATTGACTTTTTATTACGAGTAAAATCCAACTTTATTTGATGTAAATATCGGTTTTGTCGATCTAATTGATTTTATTTGTCGTTGTGTCTGTATCTGATGCAATACAATACTTTCTTTGTAGATTTTTAGTGACCCCAGGCGGCTTCTTCATCAATCCTATCTTCTCTTCTCACACGCAATGATCAATCAAAAAGCTTCTTCAATTCCATTATTGTTAATCACATCACAAGTTTGCGAATAGAGCCCGAGCGAACGAGAAAACAAGAAGCCTGTACGCCGTTGATGGTGGCGACTATTGGATGGGATAGCAAGCCATTGGCTACCGAGGAGGATAAGCACTTTTGACCTTTTATTGAATGAGAGAATCACTTGACCAAAAAGAAATGAGGAAATTGATTGATGTGAGGCTAAAAATCAAGGTCAAATCTCAAATTGCCCGCCACTATAATTGCTCTCATTTCATGAGAGAAGATATCAACTTAATTTTGATGGCACGATCGATAGAAAAGTGAATGGGGGTCGGAATCAATGCAAGGAAGGGACCATTCCAAAGCCAAATTGGAGACATAAGCCATCAATGAGGAGGTGACCATTTTGGGCTCCCGTCTTCCTTTGGAAGGAACTTCTTTTTTTGTTTTTTCTTCCTTTTTTTTTGGGGCCCTTCTCAGCTCTCGGTTCATGAGAGAAGATATCAACTTAATTCTGATGCCACTATCACTATAAAAGTAAATGAGATTGGGATCAATGGAAGGAAAAGATGATTCAAAGCCAAATTTTAGGAATTGGTCCTATTTGTTGTTCAATGCCTTTTATTTTTTATTTTTCGTTTTTTAGTGGATTGTTCATTATGATGATAAGTAGTCGATTAGGAGACTCCAACCAAAAAAAGGGAGAAGCCACTCACGGCACACTTACTATATTCAGCGATTAACAGAGCATGGGCAAGGGCCACTGGAGATGGTGGGGGACCTTACAAGTGAAAAGAAGCTGAGAGAGACATAAATATTCCAATGGAAGAAGACGCCATTAAATAATGGAGCTTACAAGGAATGAAGCGGCTTCTCATCGTTCCCGTACGTTGATTGATGAATTTAGACAATATTGAGGCACGGGCTATCTCAATTATTCATTCTCAGTCAAATGAAATCATTGAAAAATCTCATACAAGCGAAGCTGTCTTTTTAGACTGGCGCGCCTAACTTTATAAGCATTTGTCTTGTCTCTTATATGTTAATGTTTTTTTATGTCACGAGAAGGAGATATAAATTTGCAAACAATACAGAAACGTAGAGAGAATGATCTTTATCTATGACGAATGATTGGTGAATGTTTCATCAAGAAACTAGATTCCAAGAGTTATCTCTCATAGCCCAATCTATTCGATTAAATATAGAGAAAGCCGAGTTGAGCAAAATCCCGGTATTGCGCTCTTGATAGGAGATTACACTTTACCTCAGTGATTGCCCCATAGCATATTTGTTACCATGTGAATCATATTTGATCCTTTAGCAAGTGATTCGTTCTCAACCTTCTATCACTCGTTAAATTTGCATTTATAAATGTAGAGAACGTATCCTTAATTATGCAATTTACTCATTCAAATAGAAATTAAGTCAAAAAGAGAAATAATCTTACTTGAGCAAGAAATACTCATAATTTGAAGTATGGCATTTCTTAATTACTCGAATAAATCCATTATTTATCTATTCATTTTAGGAATTGTTTGTGATCATTTGAAGGATAACTTACTCCATTATTTGAATAAATTTCACTTAATATTGACCTAAGCTATACAATAAAATATACATGTAGAGAAAATATGTATGATATTTTGAAGATGACAAAATAATCAAAAGCTACCAATATATGCATTTAGACTTGTAGAACAACTTTTATATATGTAAGGCATATATAGTTGGTGTTGACAACAAGTAGTTTATGTTGAGGCTAACAATATAACTTACAAGGGGGTGAATTGGTTGATTAAAACTTTAACAAATTTTCACGGAATATACCAAGTTATACTTTGATAGATGTAGAAATAGATTGATTGTGTGAGATTCTTGATACTTCTATGAATGGATATAGACTATATCAAGGAGATAAAAGATAGATCACACATATACATAGTAGTTCGGCTTATATTAAGCTTACTTTCACTCTCCTTAGCTAATAGTCACTAAAATCCACTAGTAATCTCAAAAGTCATTGCAAAGTAGTGAGTACTATTTCTACCCGAAGTTGACAGTTACCATTTTTACCCGAAGTTGACAGATTCCACTATCAATACACTAGGACTGTTTTTCACCAGTACACTTCTCTCATCACAGATTACAACAGTCAACACGAACCCTTCAATAGAGAGAGCTACAAACAAACGAGAGCAGTTACACTAAGTAGAGGGATAACAAGAGTATAATAGAGTAATAGCTTCTCAATTTCCGCCAACCCTTTCAGCTTGCTTTGATCTTCTTTTATAGATGTTCCATCTCCAATCTAGTCATTGTAGAGTCTTTAAAATAGTCAAAGAGCTGTTTGAGTTTTATGGGAGCAATCATCAGAAGTAAGACCGCCCATACAATTTGCTTCTTACAACAAGAAAGTTTCTGTCAATAATCTATTTCTCTGGTTGTTTAGGATACGTTTGGTAATATTTCTATTCCTGAGAACAATTTCTTTTAAGAAATAGTTTTTCTCTATTTCTACTCCTAGAACAATTTATGAGTAAAACAAGGTATTTAGTAACTACAAATTTTTCTTATTTTCGGAATAAAAAAGAATATGAATACATTTGATACAAACAAAATTTTTTTATTTCTTGTTTCCTTGATGGTGGTGGCGGGTGGTGACCGGCAACCGGCAATGGTCAACGACCAACGATTGGCAATGATTGGCAACCGACAACCGGTGATGGCCGGCAATAGGCGACAGCCGATGACCAGCGATCAGCGGCCACCAACCGACCATCAACTGGTGACCAGCAACTATCATGCTAACATTTGTAATTAGTGATAAGAACAAGTGTAACATCTTCTAGTGTTTCTATTCTCCGGAACAGAAACAAGATAACATTACTAAATGGATTTTTATTATTTTTCTATTCTAGTGAACAAAAGAATGAAATAATAGAAAAATTGGAAGAAAAACAAACAGGCCCTTAAACAAAATAGGCAAAAATTGCTCTACCTTAACTTTGTCTCTTCTGCCTCGAGTTCCAAGCCTTGTCAACGGCTATCTTCCTTTTGTTCAATGTTCGAATCAAATGAAAAATAGCCAAAGTCTTCCTTATCAAGTGATAGAGGCACGATCAATGGCTCCTACTTAGTTGATAAGAGGACATGCTATATCAGTGACCCAATCGGACTGTTCAAGCTATTTTGCTGGAATTGAGATCTTCTATTGGATGGTCTTCCTGAGTATATCATTGACCATGGCTCCATTTAGATGTTCTCCATATCATGCTCCTTCCAAGCCCTGATCCTGGCTCCATCATGCCATTTTCTATTAAATGCTTGTAGATGCGTCTTTACTTACTCCAATACATTCATTTTCTTCAGAACAAATCCTGAATCCTTTATCACACCTTTTGCTTATGCTGATTAGGTTGTATATGAGGCCCTTGAAAAGAGATACATCTTCAATAATTAGATTTCTCAGGTTGATGATCCCTTTTTCAACGATTTTACCTTTTACACTTCCTTCAATGGTAATTCCTCCATTAACTTCAAAGAGGCTTGTAAATTTGGTAGAGTCACCAGTTATACGTTGTGAACACCCACCGTTAAGATACCAGTTGTCCTTTTTCCTTGTGCCCTACGATAAAGAACGACTTCATCATTTCTTTAGTAATGATATGGCCAAAGGCCAAATTTGTAAAATCATCCCCGTTGGAGAAGCAATGATCCCTTAAGCCTCAAGAAGAGCAACTATTCGACTCTTGTGGTCGATGGAGTATTTACATGAGAAGACATATCACTGGTAAAGGTAAAGATTGGTAATAATGCTGAGATGATTTCTAGTTTCAAAACCCCTTTGAGCCTAATGAATGCTTTTGTTTCTCAACTACTTAACCGAGCCTATGTTACGTACCTTACAAAATCTCTTCAAATAAGGGCACTTAAATTGATGTAGGAATTTAGATGTTTAAAAAGCTTTGCCTAGAGAAATGCGGGCAAGATTCTTTCTATCTCATTTTGTAGGGTTCTTGACTTATAAACCCAACAAAAGTGATGAATTTTCCTTTCATAGCCATGAATTGAATTATTCCTTTGATAAGTCGTTGACCAAGTCTACATTGCAGTCCCAATAAAAGACCTCTCAGATTGATGAGGTCGTACTATTTGCGAGAAAACTTAGATATTTATCAACATGATTATAATGGTGAGATTGAGTGATTCTCATATTCCTACAGCAATGAATGGAATAAAATAGTCATCCTAAATGAGAGTGAGCGAAAAGCTCTTTCAAATTGAAAATCTCTCATTTGGCATTTTCAAGAATTTCATGTTATAAGTGAAAATTTTCTTAACTAATTATTCTTCCCAATTGAAATTTGCTAATGTAAACATGGTAAAACCATCATGCATAAAATTCAGTTACATGGATAAATTTTGAAATATGCGTTCTAGAATGGCTCTCAATGTCTACATATATCTGTTTTAGCTCATCTAATAGGTAAGGTTTCCTCAAAGAATGCTGAATTCTTGACACTCGAGTCACTCTCTGAAGCACCGAGTTTGTCCAAATTTTGAATTTCCAAATTACTTGAAGCGAAATCCAAGTTTTTCATGAAAACTTTTTCGAATATCTAAAGTGAAATCTAGATACTTTGTCAAAAAAATTTCGAATACTTGAGGAGAAATTAAAGTATTTTGCCAAAATCCTTTCCGGAGTGCCTAGAGCGAAATCTAAGTATTTCATAAAAACTCTTGTCATCTGAAGTAAAATCCGGATATTTCATCAAAATAATTTTTGAATGCTTGAGGGTCAATCTAAGTATATCTAAACACTAAAGTGAAATTCAGGTATTTTGAAAGATTCTTATCGAATACATGAGGAGAAATCCAAGTATTTGGTCAAGATTCTCTTGAATATCTAAGGAGAAATTTAGATATTTTGTTAAGAAATCTTCAAACTTATGGAATAACTTCCATCTATTTATTCAATCGTTAAATGCCTAAGGAGAAATCTAGATATTCATCGGTTAAATCTTTTGGGTACCTAAGGAGAAATCTAGGTAATTCATAAAGAATTTTTTTGAGTATATGAATTGATCTCAAGTAACAAAAAAAAATTCATAAATTCTCGAGCCTTTCAGATATTTGAGGTGAGTTTCAGATGCTTGTTAGGCTTTTAGTAGTTGTTATGTACCCCAAGTTTCCCAAATCCTTAGGTAAATAACTATAGGTACGTTCTATTATCATGCTATTATTTGCATTTTCATTGCATATAAAATTGGGTGTGGACTTTTTTAGAGATTCATTTTCTTATTGCATATGCATAATCAAAATTTAGGTATCATTTTGTCTTTAAATAAAACCATTGTGAGCTTCCATTCAAAGAGCGATAGTTATTGATACCTAAATTTTGATGACCCATTTAGGTATCTATTACATAGAAAATTAGGGATCGACCTTGGATCCTAAACAAAAATTTATTAATTAAATTGCAAATAGTTACCAGGAGCATTTTGCATTAATAGTTAATTGATAAGCCCAAAAAATTCCAATTTTATTGGATCAGCGGTGGATTTACTTAAATAAAAGGTTCTCAACTTAATTAAATCATCTAGACTAAACCTATAAGCGAATGAAACTTTAGCCAAGCCCATAGAATTATGCCAGTCGAAAATTACATGGGTAAAAAGGGGAGGGGGGGGATTTTCTGAACTTGATGAGCTGGGTTGACCCCATGTATTTGCAGTAGAGATAGAACTGATAAAAAGCTTTGAACTTAATATTGTCAGGGTTAACAATACAATCTAGAGGGGTGAATAGGTTATTTTAATTAAACTCTAAAGATTTTGCAGAAATCAAAAACTACTATGAAAATCAAGTCAAGCAAATGTTTCAAATATCACGTGCTTCTGAAGTGCAAGAATAGATAACATCAAAATGAGTAAGAGCACATAGCAATTTAAAGAAGAATAGATTGTTTGGGAACTATGAAAATAATTTGCTAAAAATAACAAGTTAAGCTGCAAACATCCTTAGAAACAAATTGTAGAAATTAGGAGTGCATGTGGCTGTTTAACAAATGGTGATGATATTGAACAGGTAACACGAATAATGAAGAGATAGAAGATATTACAAGCGCATATACATATACATATACATATACATATACATACACATATACATATACATATACATATTCATATACATATTCATATACATATACATAGATAGATATATAGTGGTTTGGCTCTATCCATAAGTCTACATCCACTCCTGACGCTAACAACCACAACAAGATTAGAATCTACTAATAATCTTCAAAATAAGTCACAATCAGTAAGTACCGTCTTTCTAGCAGATCACATTACTAGAATTCATATACTACTATCACTCTTGTACACTTGCTCTTGCCATTGATTACAAACATTAGCACGACCCTAACATTGACACTGGGAATACTCAACAGCTAACAACAAAATAGAGCAAAGAAGAAGACTCAAAGCACATGTCTTGATTTGTTCGTCCCCCCCCCCCTACATATACATATACATATACATATACACATATACATATACATAGATAGATATATAGTGGTTTGGCTCATCCATAAGTCTACATCCAATGCTAACAACCACAACAAGATTAGAATCTACTAATAATCTTCAAAATAAGTCACAATCCTAACATTGAATTCATATACTACTATCACTCTTGTACACTTGCTCTTGCCATTGATTACAAACATTAGCACGACAGACTAACAACAAAACAAAATAGAGCAAAGAAGAAGACTCAAAGCACATGTCTTGATTTGTTCGTCCCCCCCCCCAATCCTACTACTTCTCTTGAACTTAACATATAGCCATCCATCCACAAATGACCGTTCCCCATCAAAATCCTCAAGTAGCCATTGCTAGCAACAAACCATTGCTTAAGATAGTCAGAACGGCTATCTATCATCAACAGTGCCTCCTTGATAGTGGCAATTTCCCAAATAATGTCAGTGTTCTTCTATCAAACTTGCTCATTAATGCTATAACTGCTATTTATGAACTCTAGTGATCTTTTTCAGATTTTGGGCCATTGTAATATTTATTTTCATCTTGATTAATGTTCTAGGCTGGTGGTCAAGTGGCCGACACCTTTCAAGATTAAATATCCTCACGATCCCATACTCATAATCAAAGTGTGCAAATCTTTACCAGTCTATTAATGCTATACATTAACAAACCATCCAAATAACTTGTGATCAATCATTCAATGATCCTCTTGGTTTCTTTAGCATACAAAGACTTCCAAGCATGTCAGCATCCTCGCTAATTCCTATTCTTCACTAATTAGCCATATTAGTTTTTAAAGATCTCCAAAGACATTAGCATCCCTGCCGATTCATCATTTTCACTGATTTGACTAAATGAGCTTCTAAATATCTCCAAGGGCAACACGTATACATGATGGTTCCTCATATTCATTGAACTCACAATGATCACTGATATTATTACCCTCTTACACATCATCTGAAATCGGTAAATGCTCTTTGCCAACAATCTACAATTCTAATAACAATCCACTACACTCGATAACGATACCAATCTTTCTATCCTTCCAAGCGTATTGACAATTTCGACTCTACCAAGCTGCTCATCTTCATGGTCCTTCCAAGCTTTACCGAACATGTTCATTCTAGGCTTGTTCACCATCACCAAGTCCATCCAATTATTCACTCGACTTTCTATCTCCAAGCCATCACGAACATCGATGTTCTTCTCAGCTTGTTCACTCTCAATCAAGGTCCATCCAAATGTTCACCTCATCTAAAGATCCTTCTAGCTTGTAGATATCTTCAATGCCCAACATCTTGTTTTCCTCAAATATTGGTAAAGTACTCAAGACAATGGGAGAGCACCCCTCATGACAAAATCTCTAGTGTTGTTTATAAAAATCATCAGCATATAGGCTTGTGCATATATCACCTGGTACTTCTTAACCAATACACATTAGTAACCTTTGATTGTCTTTGTCATCATCAAAATAACATAGTGATTTCCTTAACAAATATTAATAGAGCCGATTACTTCCTTACATGTCTGAAAACAAGCTCAAGTCCAAATAATAATATTAGACCTAGGTTTTCACTATAAATATAGATAGGTCTTGACAGTTGAAGAGGTCGAAAAACATTAGAGAGCGCATTAGAGAAACACGCAAAGAGAAAGAGAGAATAGGATAGTGGAATAGAGAGAGAGAGAGAGAGAGAGAGAGAGAGAGAGAGAGAGAGAGAGAGAGAGAGAGAGAGAGAGAGAGAGAGAGAGAGAGAGAGAGAGAGAGAATCACGGCCAAGGTTTCCGTCCCGCAGACGTGCCTCGCTTGCCTCCGAGCTCCCACGTCGTGAGCCTTATATGGCTGCTGCTCCGTTTGCCACCGTCGCTAGCTAGATCTTTTCCGCAACACTGGTTGGAAACAATCCCCGAATTAGGGAAATATCCCAAACAAAACTCGAATTCAAGATGCCTAATTTGAGCTTATAATGATCTAACCTTGGTTTCCTGAGATTCTTAGGCTCTTCCAATTAGGAAGGTGGCCGAGATTGGTAATTAGATCTTTAGGCATTAAGATTGGGTTATGGATTGCATGGAAATCGATCATTCTATCATTAGGATTTAATATCATCTTGCCGGTTCATTTATTTCCAATTTTGTATTAAATGAATATATTTCATGATTTTGAGCTTATCTTATTACTCAACTTCCTTGTTCAAAAAATATAAATATTGCATTGCATGATAGATTACATTTTTTTTAGATAAGAGTGCATTTTAGATAATATTTAATACATAGGATAATATTTCAAGTTAGAATAGGACCTAATTCAAATTATTTCCTAATTTGAGTCGGACATTCTCACTTTAGATTGTTTCATTCATTTTATAACTTATTTATTTTGAATTTTAATAAAAAATAATTGGAAATTTTCAAAAAATGACCCAAAGTGAGCCTATTTTTTCAAATAAGGATCTAAAGTGGCCATTGTCTCAAATGAGGATCCGAAGTGGCTAAACCAGTATCAAATAAGGACCTCAAATCACCGGGTAGCCAAATGTTCGATAGCTGACGAGCGTGTGACATTTTTGGTGGCCGGAATAAGGATAATTTTGTCAAAAAAATTGATAGAAATTAACAAACCCTAAAAACAGAAGCCCCAAACTCTTCACACTCTTCTTCTGCACTTCATCTTATAGGCTCTTTGTCCCCTCTTACTTGGAAAACCCAAATTCTTTGTTAATGAAGCAAGATCCTTGACTTCTCGAGTTCTAAAGGTACGTGCCAGCACTCCCATCGCCTGCCCCTCTCTCTCTCTGTGGAAGTGGATTCGCATTGTGCCCAAGATGTGGGTCCTTGAGATCGAGATGTTCTGTGTCTCTTGGTTGGGTCCATGGAAGTGGATTCGCATTCCACCTCACTCTCTCGACTCTCAGGGTTTTCTCTCTTGCGATCCTCTGCGAAACTCCCCTATGCCCGAAGGCAATGGAGATGATTCGCCGCTGCCGCCGCGGCTCGTTGCTGGCGGTGCCGCTGTTGCTTCTTCTTCTCCTCATGGCAATACTGAGCTGAACCATGGTGTTGCCAACGGCGGTGAGCTCGGCCTTCGCGACATGCGATCTCAACTTCGTCGATCGCGACAGGCTCTACAATGTGAATGGAGAAGAAAAAAACGTGAGAACGTAAAGAGTTTGGGGGTTTTGTTTTTAGGGTTTGTTAAATTCTATCAATTTTTTTTGACAAAATTGCCTTTACTCTGGCCACCAGAAATGCCACACGCTTGCCGGTCGGTGAACATTTGGCTACCTAGCAATTTGAGGTCCTTATTTGAGGTTGGTTTAGCCACTTTGGGTCCTTATTTGAGACAATGGCCACTTTGGGTCCTTATTTGAAAAAATAGGCTCAGTTCAGGTCCTTTTTTGAAAATTTCCCAAAAATAATAAAAAAAATTAAAAATAAAATAGTAGCATTTGCTTATCACGTAGAATATGTTGCATCATTATGCCATGATATCATGTTTGCCATGTCATTGCCACATCACCATCCATGTCATTTCATCAATTCCATGTTGTATTCGCCATGTCATTTAGTTATAGTATATTAAGTTTATTTAATTAAAATGACATGCTATGTTAGGATAGTTCATGATAATAAACATTAGAATCAGGTCATATCGATAGCATCTTTCATGGCATGTTAGATAAATAGCATATAGACATAAGCAGGGTTAAGATTGCATTGCATATGGTTCAATCTCATTTAAAGACAAAAAGAACAAAAGGAACTAATTGACATTGCATTTAGAATCGTGGTTAGGGTAAGTATAGTGTTTAATATTTTGTTTTTTAAAAATGAGTTAATTTGAGGTGTTTGGATTTTTTTAGCAATTTATTTATTTAAATGATTTGATTATTGAATATTATTTTAATGATTGTGCACCCGCATAATCACCATTGCATATTAGTGGTTAGGTTTAAAATCAATTCAAGGTGCCTACAAAATATTTTTGAAAATAGAAGAGAAAATGTACCAAAAAGACGTTAGATTAATCTTCCACAATCAAGTCTCCAAATCCTTTGAATTTCTAGTTTGCAAAGTGAAGTAGCCTCCCACACTTTATTTGGATTACTAATTGACCTTAATTGATTTGTGATGACTCTTAAACGAATTGACTTCGCATGTTAATTAAAACTCGAAAGTTATGGTTGGTATGGGCTTAGAAGAGGCCAAGGTAAGCATAAGCTCAGTAATCTATTAGATTTCCCCTAGGTGGCTCACCTTTGAGAAGGTCGCGACACCATACGAGAGGCTTAGGTCTTTTTTTGATAATTTTCTCCACCCAAGAGCAACAAGGATATTGTACATTTTGGAGGTGGCTCATTGACGCATGGATGGCTTTGAAACGCATTACGCTAGTTTACGATGGGCGATACTTATCCACCACCACAATGACCCATATATAGGTGACGTGAAATTTGCGACACATCCAAGACCCAACATAATCAAGTCCTCCTTCCTTTTTAACGAAGACCTTTTCTCCGAAGACCTTTTCTCTATTTTGACGACAAAATTTTGGACAAATTCCACCTTAATTTTCTACCGCCCTGCCACTTCTCGGATCAAGTTTCAAATCGAGCCAAAATTCATGGCTCACTTAATGAAAAAGCTCCAAAAGCAAGGAATTAAAAAAGAAAAAAGCAATGGCGCAAGCGTGCCACTTCATCTTATATGTATCAAGTATGTATAAAGGAAGAATACAAACAATCAAATCAATTGCCAAATTTTCAAACTTAAAACCAGTCTTAATCTTATACAACTGTTTTTCACGTCACCTTCAACACTATACGACTCAAAACGCACTTAATCATTGAAGTCTCGTGGCGTATAGAATAAAGATTCCACACGAAGGACGTATCTGGGGGAGGTACTCAGCCTTGCGTACTTTTCTAAGATGGAAACCTAGGTACTCTCATCATTTCCCAGCACTAATGACTTCAATAATCGTGATACAATCTCGACTTTATGGTCACAGAAGAGAAATGCCAAAAGACACTAAAATTTCTTTACTAAAAGCTTGTCTACTGGCGAGAATATTCAAGATTGCGTTAGGTGGCAAGAACATCCAACATGGCGTTTGGTGCCAATCACTTTATCCATGTGTTTCAGATGTTACTTTTCAAAGTAGCCTTGCCAAATCAGTTAATACATAGATTTCGGAAAAAAAATATGGCATCCTCAGTTTTTTCTAATGCCGTTGTGGGGTCTAGAGCCAGTCACTAATCAAACTAGCCCAAATGAAGTGCATGACAACGTGTTGTGAACATATCAAGTAAGGTACTTATAGAGCCACATGCGTCTAGGACCATCAACGTAATTTCAAGAGATTTGGGATGGAGACATTTGAACTTTGGGCCTCTTGCATGTGAGGCGGAAGACCCAAGCCGCCCGATGATCGCGCCGATCCTCCGGGATTCATCTGGACCATCAATCACAGAAGGGAAATGCAAGTTCGATGGTGCAAGGTCGCAGCCATGGAGTTAGGACCCACGATAGCCCAACGTGCGTCATGGCAAACAAAAGCGTGAAACTGGGCCCGATGTTTGGACAAACAGCACTATTTCGTAGTCAATTTCAACTTTTGTTAGGCACGAAATCGCACGAGAAAAGTGAAGAGTCCTCTCTTTTTCCTGTTCAGTATCGTTCTATTCACGTGGCGATGACTTTAGGATGTTCATGAATACAAAATTTCAGTGGCTTCCTCGAATGAGCCTACTCTGGTAGTTTCTCGTAGGAAGACCTCTCTCTATAGCCCATCTGGTGCAACGTTCAACCAACCCATGTTATCCCTCGGACCGATCGAATGCTCCCGACACAAGCACTTGCGTCATGTGGACCCTCTAGTACTTTCCGACAATGCTTTACAAGATAAATTATTTATCCTTGGTTTTAACCGCAAAAAATATTCCAATTTCAAGCATGTGACAATTGAGAACCGATTTGACTTTGATGTCCTCTTGAATACCACGGAATTTATAGTTTTTTTTTAGGTAGTGAACTAGGAAAAAGGATATCATCTATTATTGGGTTATCTTCCTGTTACTGGATGCTACCCCAACTGTAGAAAGTATATTTTGTTGTGCGTTAGCATGTTCTTTTGATGGGATTAAGTTACCTTATATGGATAAATCACATTCACGAAAATCCGCATTATTCTAGTGGGCCATGTGAGACATGGGTCATAAGATTGAAGTTGTCGTCACGTTTCATTTTGTGTATGAATGATTTTTTCTTTTTGACTTTTTAATTGGGAGTATCCTATATAGGCTATAACACATCAAATAACTAAATGTTCCCAGTCTAGCCAAGGGCAAGTCATTTACATTGGGGTTACATGATCAGCAGGTATCTTTATGTAGGCCAATCCTAAGGAGAAGGTGTTTAATGCATCAGATGCACCATTGTTGATCCGATGAGGTATTTTCTGCTTGAATGCATTGCTAAACAATGGCATATAAGAGAAGCGATCCAATTATATGTAAAATTTTTCAAAAATTCAAAAACGAAGTGGGTTTTGATATTCAAATCATACGAATAATAAAATTGATCGGTCACATCACCTCAGTTGCTATATTCTAATATATTGCAAGAGTAGAATTTTCGAGCTTCGATGTTAGTTTAGAAGCAAAGTCCTAAACATTGTACCCTCAGATTAATCCCTTCCAATGAAGAACCTCAATCTTGGAAAGAAATGCCATAAAATTATTCTCCTTCATCGGGCCTTTCATTACCGTCGGTCGACTGGAGATGGAGAAGCGGCGAAGATTGGTGTGCTTCTGTTGCGATATCCTGAAGAAAATTTATGTGAAAGCCCAATTGATCGATCACTAGCCTTTAGCCCATTTATCACTTTGAGGGCCTAGTAGCTTGGGGAAAATAGGCCTGGTCCATTTGGAAAGCCGGCGACCATGGTGTCAAATCTATGCTACACTTTTTTTTTTTTTTTGGTAAGGTAAGTTGTATTAGAATCAACCAGAGAACTATACAATAAGGGGGGGATCACGGTACCGACACATACTCAACTGGACTACAAGTCACTGGAGTAGAAGGGTACCGCGGTCACCAAGAACAAAGATTAAAATACATTTAGATCGGGTTATAGAAACCCACATCATCCTAAGCTACGCCCTAGAAGGCGGCTCTTCTCCAAAAATCCGGGGGTCTATCCCCCAGCTGCACTGCGTCCTTCTATTTCTAGGGTTGTCCAAAATCAACTTGTAGGCAAGGCCTTTGTCTTTCACCACCTTAAGTAGGTCCAGTTCCATGGAAGGAATATGTAAATTGTGTCCACGGAAGAGAATATCATTTCTGGTTTTCCAAATGATATAACATAGCGCCCCAAAGGAGAAACGGGCTATCTCTCGGTAAAATCCCTTTCCAGATATGGAGTTGATAACCCAAAGAAGATTATTAGACCAAGAGGAGTTGTTCCATGGAAGGTTACTTTTAGCAGCCCAAAATTTTGCCAGAATATTTGAAACATGGCATTCAAAAAATAGATGGTTGATTGAGTCAGGTGTAGACTTGCACAAGGCACAGACAGTAGTAGGAATCCTTCCAAATGTCATGAGGTACGCCTGTGTGGGGAGTCGATTCTTGGTTATAAGCCAGAGAAGAAATTGATATCTAGGGGCCAAGGCCTTGTCCCAAACAAAAGAAGACCAGTGAACCGGTGGGGCTTTTTGCCGAATTGTATCCCAGGCCGATGCACTTGAAAATTTTCCAGCAGAATTCTAGGTCCAAGTAAACGTGTCTTGACCATCTGATAAATGGGGAATTGGTGTTTGCCACAATATCAGCTCTTGGCGTACTTGTTCCCCATCAGAGGAGTATAGCTTCTTAGCCTTTGCATGTCTAAGAAGATCCGATTGGTAGATGCAGCTATTTGAATATATTGAGTCTAGAGAGCCGATATCAAGCCATGGATCAAACCAAAGCGATATTGTTTCCCCGTCTCCTACCTTCCATCTGAAATAGGGCTTAAAGTTATCCCTTAGAGCCAGAATCTTCCACCATGCCCAAGAGTAGAGGGTAGGGGTTGGAGAGATCCAAAAATTCTATGCTACACTTTATAATAAGAGGCAAGTGAGGTTTGTCATGCGATGGCTCCTTTTTTTAATTTTCGAAATATAAATAATTTGAAATATTTATCCAAAAATATCATATTTCTATCATTTCAAATAATCAACCAGTAAATTTTATTATTATTATTGACAATAATTTGTGTCAAATCATTTCGCAAATGATGGAAATATTTTTGGTTTATTCATTTTTGCAAGTGATTTAATGGGTCAAAATTTTAAAAATATCTTTCAAATTATTCATTTTTTGCATAACAAATGAAACCTATATGTATGCACATTTTGAGGAACGTTATTAGTAGAGACGAGAATGAGATGTGTAGCAGAGGAATTGGAGTCTCATGAGGAGGCTTCCAGTATTGGACGCAATTGGGAGGGATCGGAAATTGGTTGGGTCGCTTAGAAGGAAAGCAAAATAATGTCCGTTGGCAAAAGCCCTCTCTTCGTTGGTCCTCACCAAGGCCCCGATGAGGATGGTCGACAACGACATACCAATATATGTTGAGAAAAAGTTCATCAAATGTCACATTATATCTCTGATATGCCAAGTCAGCAAAATTAGTAAAGCAGTCACCTAAATGCCTTGTTGGGCCGAATTTATTATGTTAAATACTTGATTGCATATTTCCAAACATTTAGAACTTGATTACACGTTTGGCAAAATGATTAGGAATGCAAGTGCAATTCCCTCCCCAACAAGAAACTTATTTTGGCCCATGTCTCACTCAACAATGGGATACATGACACTACTCATGAAATTGATGAAAGCAGAACTGCACTTATCATTTCACAATGCACTTGATACATACAATTCAACAAGGAACGCAGTCATTTCAATTGCATCCAATAACTAAATGTTGTGATATATGAAGAGAAGATGTTCAAGCTCCTCTGATCAAATATATAATACGTACATGCATCTTATCATTCCAAACAACTTAATCCAGCTACTTAGCGGCACGAGCAAGATCCTTCCAATAAAGGTTGTACTGCCGTCCGAATTTGACTTTTAATTGGGCACAAATGTTCCGATATAGCCAAACCCCATAATGAAAAAGGCGCCTGCCTGAAGCAACAGATAAATGAAGAAATGATCTTTCCCGTATAGCAGGTCGAAGATGGCACAATAGAGCATGAAAGTTCCCATCATCAGCTCTAGGACATGGACCCTGTTTGCTCAAGACGTAGAAACAAGAAAGCCAGGTTAGGGTTTCAACAAAGGCCAACGTCAAGCTAACCATCACATAATAACTTAAATCCACCATCTACAAAATGATACAACATGATCATGTATACCTTTCTCCAATTCGGGAACGGGGTCGCTTCCATAGTTTGGCATTGTTCTTTTGCTTCGTGGTGTTCCCGAGCTTTTCGGTCACGACCCATTCGTTGACCCGGTTGGCTTCAAGCAATCCTATTATTGCAGCCTTAGTTCGATGGAGAGACATCACATTCTCGAACAAGATCCAGAACACAACTAGATGCAACGACCTGCCTTCATGAACTGAACCATCCTTTAGTCGAAATTACTAATGCCTTTTGAGTCTATTTGAACAAATAGTATTCAAAAACAACGAAAATGTCTTTCTCTACGACAAGCATTGAAGATGCAAACCGGGTGAATTTCGAGTGTACACAAATAAAGGAAACCGTTTTTGGATTCATAAAACACATGCTAATAAACATCAAGACGTATTGAAATTGAGGATGCGTTGGTGATTTCACCTGGGTGTGCAAACTGCATTTAGAAGAGTGATGGTGGCGGGAATGTAAATGGCAACGGGCTTCGTGAGGCGGATGTGATTGGGGACCAAGACGCTCACTGGAATGACGATGCAGTAGAAGAAGAAAGTCACCCAATGCGCCACGATCTTTCGGACAAAGAAGAACGCGTATAGGACATGAAATCTCTTCCACACAGACACCCGCTGCATGAGAAATCATAGGAAACAACACAAAAGAGTGATCATGTTCTTGACATGGACATAGATGTAAAATTGAAAATTAGACAAGCGCGGGGATGACTCACCTTACACATGATGATCTCTTTGGTCATTTTCCGGAAAAGATTGGCCGGTCCACATGACCACCGATGTTGCTGATATCTGTATGCTTTGAAGGTACTTGGGAGTTCATTTTTTACCTATCATGATAAATAAAATTCTTTTCTAAGCTGACTCTCTGATGCTAATGACATTGATATGGTCAATCATGGTGGAAAACTTCCATCGTGGTGAAGACTTAAGAGGATCTGTGTGATCGAATTGTCTCACAGACTAAAGTCTGAGAATTTTTCTATATTTCAGTAATCAAAGACCTGACTGCTTTTTCGATTAGTTGCTCAAACATGGAAAATAAAAATAGCTCCATGAATGATTATAGGAAGATTCTGTAAACTTACGGTTAAGTCTCCCACAAAAACAAACTTCCAACCTTTGAGGCTAGCTCTAACAGCAAGATCCATGTCTTCCACCGTTGTCCGTTCTTTCCACCCACCCGCATCATGAATAGCTCGAATCCGCCAGACTCCAGCTGTCCCTGGGAGGATATGATTGCAAGAAAACTTTGAACCAAATCTTATTAACTCATGGGGAATCGCTGAAAATGAAGGACCTAAAAGTTCTTTATCCTTACCATTGAATCCAAAGAAAGAATAAGTTGAGGATCCAACCTCCTGCTCGACGCAGAAGTGATAATCAAGTGACATCTCCTGGAGTCGAGTCATCAGACATTCGTCTGCATTCACTGCATACAATAAGCTTCAACTGTCAGGAGATGAAACAGATTACCCATATGCAGACTGTTTATTAGGAGCAATAATCACAATTAGTGTGCAATTAGCATAATGATTGATTAAGAAATCATTTGCCATAAAGTATTAGGTCTTTTGGAGAATGAGTAAAGGGAACACAAGCTGTTATGCGCGGTCTCACCGAATTTCCATCTGGCTTGGACCAGACCTAGCTCCGGGTTATCGAGCAAATAGGGGATCGTTCTCCAGAGGAAATCCATGTCGGGTTGGAAGTCGGCATCAAAGATCGCCACAAACTCACAGTCCTCGACGTATTGCTTGTCGAGTCCTTCTCGAAGAGCCCCCGCTTTGTAGCCGTTTCGATTGTTCCTAGTTTCATACTTCACATTCACGCCCTTTTCCATCCATTTGTAACACTCTAGCTCCACCAATTCCTGCAAGAACAAGTGATACCATCATTAAGATTTCTCCTTTTAAATTCATTTGAGACTTTGATTGATTCAAGAGGAACCCATACCCTTAAGCCCTCATTGGTAGAATCATCAAGAACCTGAACAACCAAACGGTCGGATGGCCATGAAAGGCCACATGCAGCACCTATGGAAATTTTGTAAACCTGCAAAACCATTCATTAAAAATTTGAGATACTGCATATCAATTACGCAGATGTTGATGCACGAACGCCATCTAAATCAGACTAGCAAACGAATGTAATCTCATATGAAATGGAAAAGGACAAACGATCTGCTCTTTAATTATGTCAGCAAGAGTGGATATTACTGACGCAATTAATGTGAATCCTCTTAGGTATAACCCTAGATGCCGCTAATTTTATTGACTAAAAAGATCATATAGATTGGGTTTTAAAAGTATGTTGATCACTTGTTACGTGGATCTCATACAGTATTAATCTTAAGTGCTGTCATAAGATCAGTGCGTAGGTTGATAAAAGACAGACCCATAATCCTCATATCGCATTTAGGGAGCAAGTGAAGATTCAAGATAATTGTCCCAAAAATCATAAATTTATTGTATAGAAGCCAATTCAATTATAAATTTTTAACGATTTACCAATTAAGTTCTAAAACTTTCGAAAATTAACCATTTTATATTTTAAATTGGCACAATTAAAAAGTTTAAGATTAAATTAGCATCCATACAAAATATTTAAGATTTTTTAAACAATTTAACATGACTTGTTTTCTCAATTTGTTTGTGAATGTCTAGCTGGAAAAGATAAATAAGCAAATAAGCACAATAATAAAAATGTAAATTCGTACCTCCTTCTCATTATACATTGGTATCTGGATCAACACTTTGGGGTAACTTCTGCTAAGCTCTAAATCTTCTTTCAGGGCGTCCAGATTATACTTAGTGTATCCCTTCTTCCTGAATAGTTTGACGTACAGGATCACGATGGCCATGTACACACGCTCGATGAAAAGCATGAGGGACATCAAAGTGCACAAGGCGAGTGCCACGCTTAGGACGGGCACGAGCACGGGAGCTCGCAAAGATTTCAACACATGGCGACCAAGATTGCTCGTGGCATTCGCCGACACATTCAACACTTCAAGGCCTTGAAAGATGAACTTCATCTTCTGTAGACCTTGAATATAGAGCCCTCCGAAGAATCTGCGATTGTGAAAGAAACGAAACAGAAACACACGAAGATTGCTCTACAATGCGGTGTACGCCTGGTTCACTTTAAATAGTAAAACAGGTGAGAGAGAAGTAGACGGAAACGATGTCATTGTTGTCTTCTTCAGGAGGAAGGATTGCGTAGTACGATGTCCAAATCAGTAGCCAGGAAGTAACGAGTGAGACTGAGAGAGACACGCGGTCCGATAGCACGGAAAGTTGCTATAAGCATGCAACGTATGTACTTATTCCTGGATTTGTGGCTTTGCCGCCGACAGAAGTAATTACCGTTCACAAGCACTTACTTAAATATCGAAACCTAGTCAAGCTAGCTAGTGACATGACCAAACTTGATTCTTCTACAACCTGAGATATTCACCAGCTACATTTGAGCTTAACCTGTAAATTACTTGAACCCGAGTTTGTTCTTTTCAAGCTATATTTGAGTTTAACACTAATCAACTTGTGCTCAAGTAGCTAGCACGCCACATAAAATGTGATGTGTTTTCCAAATGTGACTATTGACAAAATGTTGTCATACTTTCGATATTGTAACTTAAAGTCCAACTCACATCGATTTTCTATCACAGCTCACTTCATGACGATCTTGTCGAATTGTAATACTCTACCTTAGAAGGATTCTAGAATAACTTGGAAATTACTATAATAACTATTTTACTTCCTCAATGAACTCAGATATAGGATCATGCTTCAGTATAACATTGAAATAAATATCATAAACCTTTCTATTTAGAATGCATTATGCGTTTTTTTTTTTGGGTAATAATTTGGCAAAAGAGTTCATCATCAGATTGACTACTCAATGAAAGATTCATGTCACGCATGCAAATTTTCATAGTTGACCATTTGAAGGAGGACAAACTCCAATCTTTCCAGCTAAGTGCTGATGTAAACTACGCGGCTAGCATTTACTATTGGACTTACGTGTGCGTGTAAGGAAAACCTGCATTCAAGTAGTAGGAAAAATGGGGTCTAGCATGTCATCTACCTTGTATGTTTTTGTTTAAATTTTGTACCAATTAAAGATTTCCAGGGAATATCTTGGCCAAAAACAAGAAATCCTGCACAGGGCAATCGGTGGGGCGGGGATGGTTATCCTGTCCAAAGAGCCCGCCCCGCTCCATTAATCCGCCCTGTTTAATTATGTTAAGAAAATGTATGTTAATAGATATTAGTTACGAGTAATGTATTATAGTAGGGATCATTATGTTAAGTAACATTATAATTTATTTCTTACTTAATTAAAAAATAAAAGGAAAAATAAACAAAAAATTGATGTTGTTACGTGAATAATACAAAAGATTAATATAAATAACTAAATAAGTAGAGTCGCCCTGCTTAGGTGCCATTTGGTTCAGCATTTTGAAGGGGCTTTGAGCCCTCAAAGCTCTTTGGGAAAATATAGAGTGTTTGGTAAGTTTTTCTCAAACTCCCTTAGCCAAATGCTAGTATTGGAAATGCTAAAAGCCCAAAGCAATTGGGAATGCAAGTATTATTGTTCACCTTTATTGTTCACCTACTGTTCTTCGTCTTCTCCATATGCATCAAAGAGCCGCTTGAGGCCGACGACCACTACCTAATGGGCCGTGTAGGCCGACGCTCGTCACTTTCACTATGTAACCCAAACGAGGCTGCTTGGTAGCCAATCTCGTCGCCATGCTTGGGTCGCGCAACCTAAGCCAAGCTACTCGGTTGCCAAATCTAGCCATCATGCCTAGGTTGCACTACCTTAGGCCATCATGCCTAGGTTGCACTACCTTAGGCCATCACACCTAGGTCATGCAACCTAGGTGAGGCTGCTCGATGGCTAGTCAAACAATCAAATCTGGCTATTCCGATTGAGCCAAATCAAGCAGTCGCACCTTAGTTGTGTGACCTCAAGCCAACCTCATGCGAGGCTGCCCAATTGGCCAGTGGTGGACCTCCACCGAAGTGCTCCTTTTTTAAAAATAATAATAAAAACCCTTTGCATATGTGGTTTTACCAAATGGTATTTAAGTCAATACTATTTTCCAATGCAATTTTGAGATATAATTTGCTAAACATGATAGCCTTTTGAGAAACTTAATTAGCCCAAAGGTATTTACATTTTCTCAAAGTCCTTTCCCTAAAAGCAAACCAAACGAGGCCCTAATGTAGCAATCCCTAAAAACCCTAATCTCTCTCTGCAACCCTCTCTCCCCAAAAATAAATGCTTCCTCAAAGAAACTTCACCTGTAAGCTTTTGGTCTACATCTAGGGGCTTTTCTCTCTCAATCCAAATTTAGATCTAGGAGTTTCTCAAGAGCATTCAATCTATAGCACAACATGTTGTTGTTATTGTCTACCTATGGCAATAGTGTTAAGGACATAGAATCTAGGCGCATTAGCAAGCTATAGCTTCTAGAGGGGAGAATCTTGGCGTGTACCCATCACTGACAATTTTGATAATAGGTTATTGATTATTTTTTGATATTATGATAGATTTGGTCTTTTGGGATAAAAGAGTTTTTATAATTGCAAGCTGTACTCTTTTATTTTATGAGTTTTGTTTTGTTTTGCAACTATTTTGGGATTTTCTTTGCTTAGAAGTTCTTTTATTTCTCTCACGATTGATTATGATAAATGTATGAATTTTTTTCGAGTAAAAGTATAAAAATAGAGCCGCCCTTATGAGATTATGATGCTTTTGATAACTTAGCTAATACGAATAAATTTGGAATAGCAGAGTTGGTAATTATCAAGAAAATTCTAATCAATATTTTAGTATATAGGGCATAGTGCCTTGCAAGGTGCCCATGCCTCAGGAGGATGTGCCCCACGCCCACTTTGCAAGGGCCCAGGGCAATGATCAAGAAAGGCTCCACCTCACAAGGTAGGAATAGGGAATGTGAACCCTAACCCTACTTTGCTCATTCTTAGTCATGCTTAAGCATTGATTAAGGGATGAGGATCAGGTGTCTAGTCGAGGTAGAAAGTAAATGATTATGACTAAACCACATTTATTAAGAAGATGGCACACGTTCAGGCAAATAAATAGGAAATTTTGAGATTAGGACACTAAGAGTACCAATACTTTCGTATGGTGCTCACTTTGGCGTCAAAACTTTTTTTCGCTTATTTGAATGCTAAACCAAAGTAAAATTGTTCAGGTAAGTGCCACTTCTTGCCAAAATGCATATGTGGATTTTTTTAATGCTTTTCCATATTTGTTTAATAATTTTTTATTTCCGATGTGGATATTATCAATTTTGACGTGGCTTCTCATTGCGTAGCAAGTAGAAATGATGTCATTTCTCTTCGTGCAATGGTTAAAAATGACATCGTTTCTCTTTGCATCTCATCTTCGACCTCTCTCTTCATTTATCTTCTCTTTGTTCCCAAATTAGGGTTTCTTCCTCCACGCTGAATCAACCCCACTCTGAATCGACCCCACGCTGAATCAACCCTACAACAGCACTTCATCGACTCCACAGCCGCACTTCATCGACCCCATAGCCACGCCACACTTCATCGACCCCACTTTGAATCTCAGTACATGCAAATTAGGGCTTCTAGTGAGCTTTGAGTGGGGTTCCAGCTTGTCATCCTTGACCCCTCTTTGCTCGCATGATCTGGGAAAAGTCAGGAATTATCACGTGAAATGTCGTTGTCAACAAAGAGGTAAATGTTAAAGTTTTGTTGTTTTGTGTTGACTAATGTCAATGTAATCGAATTTGGTGTTTTTTGACTGAGTTAAAGTGCAAGAAAAGGCGAGATATAGGAAGGCAAATATTAGGGGTTCTAGCAGTGTAAAGGTAAGTGTTTTAGTTCATTCATGCTTAGATTTGATGGTTGGTGTCCACTTGCCTAAAATTATTTATTGTGGTTGTGGGGACCAATTTAATCTGTTATTTTTTGTTTGAGTTGTGGGGACTGATATAATATTATTGTCTATATGTGTTGTGGTCCCCTAATACAAAAATAAATTATTGTATTTGGTGCAGTTTTAACATGGATGATACTAGTACACCCATTAAAGTTTGCTATGGTGGACAGTTTAGGATTACTAGAGAAGATAAGGAATATATTAGTAGGATTGTTGCTGTTGTCCTTATGAATGTAAACAAAATGTCCTTTATAGACTTGAAAATGGATATAATAGACCAATTGAGATGCACAATAGGAAAATTACATTACCAAGTACCTAGTAAGTCTCTTAAGGATGGTTTATGATCTCTACACAACGATAGTGGGGTGAGGGATCTTATTTACCATTTTCTTCATGGTCGTGATGTTTGTATGTATGTTAAAGAACATAATGGCGATAAAGATGAGCAAGCAGTTTTAAAAGGACATGTGAGAGCAAATGGATATAGTAGATTTGCATACACGAGTTGTGTTACAGATATTTCAACAACTTGAGGACACTAGAGACATATTTGATGGTGAAGATACATTGGCTGAAGAATTGACTGGAATCACCCTAGGCTCTTGGGATATTGCATTGTCTAGCGATGAAGATGATGAAACACTTGAGTATACTATTTGCACAAGTGATGTTGATGATGAGGATGTTGCACAAGCAATAGAAGAGATCAAGGCATTCAAAGAAAGGAGAAAAACACCACTCGAGCTAGTGAATGAAGGCAATAGAGATGCAGGAGCTCATGTAGCTGATTGTGTTGATTCTATTCATGGGGAAAGTGGCCGTGATGATGGCAACAACCAAGAGAATGATGATGAAGATAGAAGGAATCAGTTTCCTTCTTATGATTCAACTTGTACAAATCCTACAATTTGTTTATCAATTGTCTAAGCAATTCAGAAATGCCATTATCAGGTACTCAATCGCTCAACAACGAAGTATTAAATTCATTAGAAATACTAATAATTTTGTTAGAGTGAAGTGTTCACAGGAGAATTGTCCATGGAAAATAGTGCACTAAGTAAGAAGAGTGGCTCATTTCATATTTGGTCACTATAGGAGGAGCATACCCATGGTATTGTGTTTGACAATAAAAGAGTGACTAGTGTGTGGTTGGCCAATCACTTATTCAACATCATCAAAGTAATGTTAGGCATCAAAAGTTGTAAGTTGAAACAGCTAGTGAATGAGTAGGTAAGTGTTAATGTTTCTCATAATCAATGCAAAAGGGCTAAGTATAAGGTGATGAGTACGTTAATGGGTATTTATAAAGAAGAATATGCAAATATTTGGAACTATGCTAGGGAATGTAGGCTTCAAAATCCACCTAGCAGAATTCATGTAGAGGTTTTAGAGAAGCCCATGTCTGATCATAGGACACAGTTTCAAAGGATGTACATATGCTTTGATGCATGTAGAAAGGGATTTTTATATGGTCGTAAAAAAGTGATTGGATTAGATGGATGCTTTTTGAAAGGGTTATGTAAAGGAAAGTTATTAGTTGCAGTTGGAAAGGATGGAAACAACCAAATGTTCCCAATAGCTTGGGTTGTGGTAAAGATAGAGAACAAAAATAATTGGTCTTGATTTTTAAAAATTTGATGGCTGATCTTGGAATAACTGATGGAAGAGGTTGGGCTTTTATGGGTGATCAACAAAAGGTACTGACAATGTTTATATGGTTTTGCTAATATCATTTTGTCTTACTATATCATTTAAGTACTGATAAGTTTGTTGGTTTGCAAGGACTTGTTCAAGCCATAGTTAAGCCGATGCAATATGCTGAACATAGAATGTGTGCTTGGCACATATATGTAAATTGGGCGAAGAAGTACAAAGGTGACTAACTGCAAAAGCGGTTTTGGTTGATTGCAAAGAGCTCAAATATAACAGATTTTAGGATTCACACAGAAGCTCTACATGCTTTGTCAACTAAAGCTTGTGAAGCATTGTTCCAAACTGAAACAAAGCATTGGTATAGAGCATTCTTTAGTGAAGAATTCAAGTGTGATAGAGTTGATAACAACTTTTGTGAGGCTTTCAACGACAGCATCATAGAAGCCATGTGCAAATCGATTGTTAGTATGCTTGAAGACATCAGAGTTATAGTGATGACAAGACTGAAAAAGCATAAAGATAAATGTGCAATGTGGCCTAGACAATGTGGGCCTAAGATTAGAAAAAAATTGGAAGAAAACATTGTTGCTACTAGATTCTGTCATCCAATTTGGAATTGGGACAATGGATTCGAGATCATAAATGATGGTGACAAGTATGTTGTGCATTTGCAGAGAAAAAAATGCTCTTGTCAAGCATAGCAGTTGACTGGAATACCTTGCTCACATGCAATGTGTGCCATCCAATTAAAACAACTCAATCTAGATGACTATGTAGAAGATTATTACAAGAAAAGCAACTATCTTGCTACATACCAATTCATGTAGTAAGTTTTGGGACAAAACAAACTATCAATCACTAGAGCCTCTACCACTGAAGAAGCAAGTTGGTAAGCTTAAAAAAAGAAAGAATACAAGAAATTGAGAGTAGCAGTATTAAAATGAGCAGGGCAAGTGGAATGGTTCAATGCTCACATTGCCATATGGAAGGGCACAACAAGGCTAGTTGTCCAATTAAGAAACAACAGCAGGTGGAGGAAGTGACAACACAGCCCAATGATGCAGGGTCATGTCCAGCCAACACATAAAGCAATGTAGAACTAACTACAAGGCCAACTGAGTCCAATAGTGTACAACAGAGAAGAAAATGTCAGATAAGATGTTAGTTATGGCTATTGCTGTTGTAAGTACTTATTGGTGCAATAAATTGATTATGTTATGTTATTTTGCAGGTTAGAAAGAGAACTAAAGAGGTTCAATCTCTGAAAGTTTTGCACTACAAAATACACATTATGCAATTGGAAGAAGGATAAGAGAGTATGGCTATGGGTTATTCATAGATATGAATGCTGGAATGACAGTTTTGAATGTCAGTTTTTTAGTTGTCATGCATAATGTATTCGATTTGATTATCATAGTAATTAATGAAGCTTATATGATTGTAGCTTGGGAGAAGTTCGGAGGTATTGATATCTCAACCAAGTTTGGAATCGGCTGCATCTACAAGAAGAAGCCAAGGGCAAGAACCAATAAACCAATCAATGGTAACTCAAGCACAATTAAAGAAGCAACAAGTAATGGTAACTCAAAAACAGAGGCCAGCTCGAAAACAGGCACCAAAGAATGCTTTAACATCAAGTCTACTTCAATTAAATGATCTTAGGGATTCACAGCCTTCTACCATAGTGCCAACACCAATTATAGAATGTGCAACATTAGACAACATTGAAACACATGAAGCTCAAAGGAAAAGAATGGATCCTCCAAAAATTCCAGTTCGGAAGAGTGTAAGACTCATGAATATTATGAAGCCATTGAAGAAAAAAAATAAAAGTGGTGAGGTTCTTCAGATTGATGGGAGGATAGTGTCTTTTTATGTTTGTTGTTAGATTTCGATGTCGATGACTTTAGAATTTTGTTGTAAGGTGATTGAAATTATTAATGCATTTTGGTTGGTGATATGTTTAGCAGTAATGTTGTTCATTATTTCAGATTATTGTTGAATTTTGGATGAACATGTGTTTAATGGGAATGTTGTTTTCAGCTTAAATTTGTAAGAACATCAATGTTGATGTAAAAGACCTTCCGGTACAATGTCATGCTATTTTGTGTGAAGCCATGCCAAGGCTGATATTATTTGTTGACATAAGTCTTATTTTGTATATTATTATAGGATGGTAAATTTTCCTTAAGCTATTGAAGAATGTAAGATGTGTTTGACAAAAGTAAAACCAATAACTTATCAAATTAAAAAGTTGAGGAACCGAAGTCATCACTTTTAAAAAGTTAAGAAACCTAAGTTGTAACTTTTAAGGAGTTGATGAACTGAAGTGTTCACTTGAAAAAAAAATTTGGCACACAAACGACTATACGTAAAGTTATTTGAAACTTCAACTATCCTTCAACATATGCAGAAAGCCAAAATGAGTACCATTATACAGGATCATCCCTTCTCTTACTATAGCTACTACGAGTTGGTTAAGCTATCTATTTATTGTATAATTCAACAATAATACTTAAACTGCATCAAAAAACACAACGTCCATCAATCCATCAACCTTCAAGCTAACACGAAACTAGTAACCCACATACATTGTTATAACATTCCAACATAAAACAAAAGAAGCTATTGCACCAAATATATTAATACATTTCATTGTTCTTTAACTATGGTAGACTCAATAACTTATTTTCGTTACTGAAATTACATATGATCACAAACCAAACCAAACCTGACAACATCAAGACAAACAACACTCAATAAATATCTCTTAGAATTTTCATCCTTGAAACTTCCTTCTTCAAATGATTTACCAAAGATTCTAGACCATTGATTTCCACTTGCATAGAGTCGGCATCGTCCAACTCATCTTCCATTATAGGCAAAGGTATATGTTGTCCTTGAAGGAGCTCCAAGATCACCTTCATTGCTCGATGTGAAAATTTAGCGTCAACCCACTTGAAAAATCCACAATTGAAGCATTCTCTATACTTGGGCATCCATGGAACCTTCTCCCAGGATTTTCTCTCGTCCAAAAAACTCTTGTTGGACTTTGCAGTCCACAAAAGCAAAAATACTGACTTTCATCTTCACTTTGATCATCGTGAGCTGCTTCTCTTACTTTTGCTCCCCATTGTCAATTTGATAAGATGATTTGCCATGGAATTGAAGAGAGTTTGCGGGTTGAAGGTAGAGTTAGGGTTAGGGTTCGTGAAGAATACCCCAATTTATGAAGTTACTTCACTTTTTATAATTACATGGGTGAACGACGTCATTTACCCTCATTTGTTGACTCAACTCACCGACGAGACATGTTGGCAAGTTTAATGTTATTTTAATGCCACGCTAACTTTTCCGACGGCAAAATCGGAAGTGGCACTCAAATGATCGTTTTTTTAAAACTTATAGAACTCAAGTGAGCGAAAAAGAAGTTTTGGCATCAAAGTGAGTGCCATACAAAAATATTGGCACTCCTAGTGTACTTACCCTAGAAATTTTAGTGTTTATTCTAAATATTAACTATTCATAAAAATATTTGTAATTGCTAAAATCATGAAAAATGACTACAATAGAAGTGTATTCTTATAAGGAAATTAATTATTCATATAAACCGATGTATGTCAGTACATGAAAATCTAGGATGTCATAAAAATGGCTTGGTAAGGTAAAATCGTGCACAACATGTCATGGAAAGTTCAATACTCCAACATGATAAAAAATGACGGATAGCAAAATCCATAAGCAACAAAATGAGTCCAATTCAAAATTTAGATCATAGGATGATGGCTTGAGGTATGCAAAACTTAGGCCACATGTGCAGTTGCTTCATTCACTTTTGGCTTTGCTTGGACATGGTAGTTTTTAGGTAGAAACGTGCATATTTCCTTTTGGCTATGTTACAAATGGAATCACAATTATATTTGAACTTCATATAATGCTTTGGCTCTTTTTGAACCAAGTTATGATATACAACGAGATTGATTATCTTTAATGCTTGAGAGTGTTTGTCATAGTCTACCATAATAATGCTTTTATGATATGTTTAGTCCATCATTTTGAAATCTCATTAGGAAAATGCAAAATAATTTAACCTAAGAATTTTGAAGAAATGCAAAATCTATTTGATGACATCTATTTTGAGAAGCAACTTTGAGAAGAATGCCATTTGATAAAAAGAAAACATATTTGAAAAGCCCCTTTAATGATTAATCCAAGCTTTTTAATTTTTATTTGTTTAAAATTGAAAAATGTTTTCAAATTTTTTAATGTAATGTTAAAGATGTCGTGTAAACAATTTTATTAAAAATAAAATTTATCTTTTTGCTAAAAATATCGAATAAAAAATGTTTGCAACTTTGACAAGAATGCTATTTGGTAAAAAAAAAAAACACATTTGAAAAGCCTTTTTAATGAGTAATCTAAGATTTTTAATTTTTATTTGTTTAAAATTAAAAAAATGTTTGCAACTTTTTTTATTTAATGTTAAAGATGTTGTGTAAACAATTTTCTTAAAAATAAAATTTCTTTTTTTGCTAAAAATATCAAATAAAAAAAAATTACGTATTCTCTTTCTTAATTACATGAAGTATATTTTTATTATAATAAAGATAGTAACATATGCTTTGAAGAAAGAAGCTCATCATCTTTAAAAATTACAAATATTTTTAACAATTTCCTAAATTCATAATTATTTGATCACATAAGTGTGCTATGTCAAATACTACATTATCATTTGGAGTATTACCCTCCTCATTTACATCATCAGAATCTGCTATATATAAATTGAGATTCAAATTCACTTTATTAAAATGTCTATTATTCACAGCATTTCTTCATATATAATAGTGGAAAGTCATTGTCACTATCATAATTTCACTTGTTTTATGTATGAATAACTTGACATACTCTTTCATTTCTTTTTCAATATGCCAAAAGCTTACCCAATTTCTAATCGTAGTAAGAAGTGGGCATGGTTGAACACTTCTTTATAATTTATCAATTGAGAATCTCGTTAAAACTTAGGCAAATGATATATAACTTTTTTGTATCGCCCCAAATAACCATTAGAATTTGGATATCTGGCATCTATAAATAATGTTTATCTACACAAAAATGTTTTAAATTTAATCAACATATAACACATACTTATATTAATGCATAAAAACAACCAATTAACGTATCTTTTAGAGGATGAGAAAATTAAATCATATCTCCTAATGGTTTTATAAAATATACGAATATTATGAGTTGTTCTCTCCTAACTACCCAAACATAGGTAAATTCCATGTTAAAAATGCACATGGTTATTACATTTTGTAGTGATATTCATTTTTAACCAATAAACGAAATTGGTCACTCATAGGTACCACCATAGGAATATGTGTATCATGTATAATTCCTATACAATCCTAAAACAAGAACATAAGTATAACTTGATTTATATTTAGTTCATGTTTTTTATTGTATAGTTGTAACTTACTTTAAAATGTTGAAAAAATCTTGTATTATTCATAATCTTTTTTGAAACTTTTCTAAATTGCTAATTAGATGGTTGGATCAAATTTGATCACATTTCTTATATATTGTCCAAAACTAAGTTAAATAGCATGCATATGCTTTCTCAAGAATGTTGAAAGCATTCTTGTACTAACCCGTTACCTATATTAATCCTAAAATATCAAGAAATAATCTTAATATTTCTGTAACATAATATTCCTAGATCATTGCAAGCCACATCATGTCACTAAATCATGCATTAAATTCTTAAACATAGTTCTATCCATTCTAAACATTAGATAAAACCTTTCAAAATTAGCATCATACCCATCAACTCTATTAATAATGTATTTTCCTATAAATTATGAGGTTATGTATTGTATTTTCTGATCAACCATTGCCTAATAAATAGTGTGGGTATGCATAAATAGCGTGGGTATGCACGACTGCACAAAATTGTCAATTATATTTTTCCTTATTTTCATAGTTTTTTTTCTTTTATGAGAATTATCCATAATTGGTTAAAGTAATAAAATAGTGATAAGAAATATAACAAATTATCTAAACCAATCATCAACAAGAACATTTATTAACATCATATATATGCAAACTCCATTCAATACAAAAAAATATCAATTAAAAACATGTCTCACAATATAATATAAATATATCTCATCAACTAGTATAAACAAATAGTGCAAATAGGTCTCACATTGTAACAATGTTGCATACGAAAATATTCAAATAAGTAACTAATATCTTAGTGATGATTATGTTATGTTAACTTATACTTAATTCATGTGATTTTTTCTTGATCAACATTCAAGTTAATTTAGATTTGCTTATTGTCTTTCTTTTGAGGAGAATAATCTAACGCAAAAAAGTATAACTCTCAATCTTGCTTAATCTCAAATATAACTTTCAAGGTTTACATGATTTCATTGTAAAGATCAAACTCTTTGTATAACTTTACTTTCAATGACTAAACAAATTATCTCTATTTGTTCTAGTAAAGGTACTCAATTCTTTTTATTTCTTTTCTTGAGATTGCCTCACTAAACTTCGTAGCTTCTTTTATCGCCTCGAGATCTTTTCACCCACATTATACTCTATTATATTATTAATAGATTCTATAAATCCTACACAATCACCAATGTCAAATTGTATGACCACAATATCCTCATCAATATATAAACCTTGTACAAGATTCTATATAATACTTTTAGCAGCAACGGAATCTTCAAATATTCTTTCCAACAAAATTTAAAGATCTAGATATATGCATTTTGTTTTAAAAGCTCTAACTTAGAATTTTCCTGTTATAATAAACATTTTCATGAGTTGTATAAAAAAAGATGAACTTAAAAAAATGAGAAAAGAATGGGAGAAAATCTTAATTTTCCTCTCCCACCATTTATCACTTGCATCAATAATATTATTTTTGGATTCCATTTTAATCATGTTTCCTTTAAGACTAATGTCATCAATCTTTTTTGATATTCCTTAAGATTATTCCACTTATTACTTTTCATTTGAACTTTATCATACTTTTTGCCCCTTAGATTCTCAAATTTCTTAATTATAACTGTCTATCCATCTATTTTATTGTTTGCAAGACAATTGCCATTATCAATTTGTTTAACGCATAACTTACAAACAGTTTTTACATTTTCAAAGCTCCAAAATGCATTTTCCTTTGATGAACTTGCCATCTACTAATAAATCAACATCAATGATTGCAATTTGAGTTTAAAAAACAATAAACTTAAATGTTCATATGAGACAATATTTCCTAGACATCTCATAATGATATCCTAATAAAGATAATTGGAAAACTATTCAAAAAAATAAACAAAATCCCTAAACTCATTCAGATAACAAATGACAGAAAATAAACTTACTCAAATCTCTAAAATAATTACCTCAAAATTTTAGAATATTAAAGCAATGGAAAGTAAATCATTTTGTAATCTTAAAAGTTGTGATATCCCTAGCGTTGAATGAAAACTAGGACATTGCAACTCAAAACATGGGAGATTTCAAGTTCAATCTTCACTTGGCACAGAAGATTAACGACGATGGTTCGTGAGATGTTCCAATATAAAATATAAACAGGAAAAAAAAAAAGATTATAGGCATTTTAGTCCATTTTCATTGTAAGTGTTTCTAATTCCAATCAAGTAGATAAGGCAAAGGAATGAACATCAAATACATCAAAGTAGGGATCCAAATGATTTAAATCCATGCAACATATAAATCCAAGTATTTGCTTTCTTAGCTAAGCAAATAACTATAATCAAGACTTTTGATGTGGTGCATATCTTATAGAAATAAAAGTTCTTATTCATTTATCGGCATAAGTACAACCCAAGTGTCAAAATTTGGCACGATGGGACACTTAAGTGCAAAAGTTACAAAATGTACACTTAAGTGCCATTTTTAAAAACAAATGGATCACTTTAGTGCCAAGTCATCGAAACTTTCCTGAAAATTATGGTAATTTTTTATTAATTTTCTTGCCTATGTGGCTCACCAGAAACTGAGTCGAAGAAAAATCAGCCAAAACGATGTCATTTTGCACTAACGTGATTTTAAAAATTATAAATTAAATAATTTGTAAATAAAAAATATATTATTATAAAATTAATTAATTTAAAAAAAAAACAGAGAGGAAGGGGGATCTAGCGAGGGTTGTGCAATAAAATTGATTTAAAAAAAAATTAGTTTGACTTGGCAATTTTTTTTGTTAAAATTGCAATGTGAATTTTTTATTTTGAAAAAAATGCTCCATCAACAAATGAAGTTGTCGAAAAATGGACACGTGGCAGTTTGGCCGGAATTTTTTGCCGTTAGCACTTAACTAATCCATTTTGCTCCGATTTTAGCACTTAAGTGTACGTTTTGTAACTTTTGGTACTTAAGTGTCCCCACGTGCCAAGTTTTGGCACTTTAGGGGTCCGTACGTTTTTATTTATCTTTTATAAAGAAGTATTCACTATAGAAATGAATGTTCCCAAATTTATATTTATCTAGTAGTTCATTTTGGTTATAGTTGCTTCATTATGTGGAGTGGGTACTGATGCAATGGTTCCAATATATCTTTAGAAAAAGAGATTTTACAATAAAAAATCCATAGTCCCATGGAGAAAGAAGATGAATGGATTTGGAGAGAACTACAACAATCTAAGTCTTTGCCACCTCGGATGACTATATACCAAATCTCCTTAGGCATTGCTCAAAAGCTTTACTCAACAAACCAAAGGGCCAAGCTTTTGATCCCAATCACGTAAACAAAGCTTTCCAATGAGCAAAACTTTTGATCTTAAATCAAGAAATGTCAACAGGAACATCACCTCCCCCTCTCTCTCTATTTTGTTATTGTCCCTTTCTAGATTCTTTCTACCTCCCAAAGTAAAGGTTTTGTTTCGAGATTCTCTTTCCCGAAATTAGACACATGACATAATTATCTTTTCTTTTGCGCTTTTAGTATTTTTTTATGAAACCCCCCAGCCCATCATTAATGTTGAACAACATCGGTGGAAGAACTAAGCAAGCACTAAGTACCCCCTTTTTCCAAAGATCCTTTCACATCTTCCCCCTTGATAACTAAATAGCAACCAATTTGTGCACGATTATCAAAACCCATGTGAATTTTAGATGCATAAAAATATGGAATGATTCATCAAATCCTTAAGAACCATAAATGGGTCCAATTGCAAAAACCCCTCAAGTGATAAACGAAATCATTTTCCAAATTCGAACTCCAATTTCATTCAAATCATTCCTAAACCACGAGAACATAACCACACATTGAGGTATAATCATAAAGAAAACATGATGCATTAACCAATTAACTATACACGATTCACAAAGCCACTCCATCCAAAATCGATACCCCACAATTACCAAATGAATTCAAGTATCACAAATCTCCAAGCTAACCAGAACCTATTAACCACCATGAAAATGATTAAAACAACGTAACTTCGTTTGCAAAAACCACTGCCTCCCTTTGATCCAATTTGAAATAAACTATCAGATAAACCAATTTAAGGAATTCCTCCCTTTACAAACAAAATCCAAAATCATAATTTCTTGCCAAAACACCCACAATCGATTTACCTCAAAACTTGTCATGGTTGTTACCAGTATAGTTGAGCAAAGAACAGCAATCATCACAAAGGAGAGTGTAGCATCAAAAGAGTGCAGAGCAAAGGAAGAAAGCAGAACATATGGAACCAAAAATATATAAGGTTTCCTTTTTTTTAAAAGGTAAAATTGAATTTTTAATAACATTTTAAAAGCAAAATAGTCAAATGACAAATTTTCATTAATTGAGGCTTTCAACTTTCCAAATGCCAACTTTCACTTGAAAACTCGTTGGGAATGGGTTACCAACCCCAAATTTTTCCTAAGGGGTTTTAGGGCCTCAAGGAACTTTCAAAATGCTAAACCAAATGCATCATTAGCACACTTTGAAAACAACATTTGCATATGTATTCTTTTATATTTCTTGCTCCAATTAGCATAAATATGTCAAACACACATTTTATGCCCAAATGCAAGTAACAAAGCAACCATAGTTTGTATAAGCCCTATAAAAGATGATTTCAAATTTAAAATATACATTACATGTATAATTATCTAAGATGAATACTAATAATAAAGAATAAAAAAAAACTTACATTTTACTTGTTATTAATTATAATCCAACCTTATCCATATGTATTTATAGTCATGTGGTCTCACATCAAATTCATTAAGAACCAAATCTAGGTATTTATACTCTCAATTCTAATATCTACCCAAGCAATTGAGTACATAGGATAATATACATCCTTTCCGATAACACTTAAAATCTCATTTACAAATTCTCTTTAAGAATCAACTATCTAGTTAAAGCCTTTCTCACATGCAATATAACAAATGTATATTCTCTCAAATAATGCTTTAAATTTTATATCAGACTTTTCAACCTTTACTGTAATAGTACTTCCATGATTTATCTTCCTAAGCTCATCTGCATAATCCCACAACTTTACATTTCTTATAGTTTTCCATCAAAACTTTATAGGCAAGCAACTTAGCCTTTGTACATTGATTCATACTCATATTTAAGCTCAATTGCTCATTGATAAGATCATTTAATGCAAAAGTTTTAATAGTTGGCATTGTTTTTATTCTAGAAAGATAATGATTTGCCAATTAAGAATTTGTCACTTCTTATTTTTGAAACTAATAGTATAAGTATGTTTTTCGTGGTACGTCTTAAGGTGAAATGATCTAGTTCTTGCATTAAAGAATGCACAAATCTTCCAAGGAGAATTTTCATCAACATATTTTTCCTTGATATATATTTTTTCATTCTTAATAAATTTTATCTTTTTATGTTCAACCACTGTATACTTTTTGAGAACATCTTTAAATTATTTACCATCGTCAAACCTCATTCACATAGTAAACATAAGCATTGCACAATCAAGATCATACATTTGGAACCCGCTTCTCATCTTGTAACAACGTCATATTATTTACCTACATTAGAACTCAAACTCACATCTATATTAGTTTCACAGTATTCTATCTAATAACCGGCTTCAACAATAGCCATATCATAATGTTGGGGATTAGATAATTAACTCTAGATTGTTGAAATGATGCAAATCCCATGAATGGTTCTCTCATAATCTAAGCCTTTGTGACCCACCTATCGAATTTTTGATATTATTCATTTCTTCCACAAGGTCCATGTCATCATTAGTATCATCCTTAGTAAAAATTATACATCCATGAGGACATTTATGCCTCCATCTTTAGAATTGATTTCCACATCACTATCAATCATTGTCTCGTCACCTAAACTAATACTTCATCTTGACCAACACTCTTCCTAACGCCAACACCCTCACCGGTACCCTAGTTATCAATTGAATAACACCCTTACCTACCTCATTGTCAAAATATTCTTCATATACCTCAATTAATCATGATGCAAATAATAAAAATTAAATTGATAACAATGCTATCATTTCATATATATCTCCACCCATCTTCATAACGGTCCATAAAAATTTAAAATAAAACTTTTCAAATTTATCATTTACTCTATTCTTGAGGTCTTTAATGAACCTTTCATAGCTAATTAATCTAATAATTACTTATACTAAGTCCATCTCCCCCTCAACATATTCTAACATTGGGTGACAACCAATTTTCCACTATGGAAAAGGCAAACCAATGCTATCTTGTCGATTATCTTAATTCTATACGAAAAGGCATATATTATAAGCAAACACTTGACAAAGGGACAACATAGTAACACACATGAAAAAGAGGAAGATAAACATCCAACGGCCAACCAACATCTTCTCTCTCTAGTACGAAAAAGAGTATTGAAGAAAATTTTTCTTGGGGACCACAAGCCAAATGGATTATGTCATATGCACAGCAATAACATGAGTTTTTTACGTTGTTACTTATGCTTAAATTCTCAATTAGCTTCCATATTTAAAGTGAGTGATTTTAATAGTTGTTTCTTTCTAATATAGAACGGACCCATGCCAAAGCAATGGAAATTGCAAGATCAATTTTTGAAAACACAATCAACTTATTTAAGATTTAAGTCTCTAGACATGCATGCAACCAAGTTACACTAGATAATGAAAGAAGTATAAAGTGTTAATAAATTAAAAGATGTCTGATCTTGAGAAGAAATTTGGGGTGGTTATAATACTATATTCAAGGTTCCAAGTATATTAAAAAGTAGAAAACCATATAAATCGAAACAAAGTTACTTTTATTTTGGTACTTATAAGAATATGTTGCCAATGAAGAAATGCAAATGCTAAAAAAAGTGGTAGAGCTGCTTGAAAATCCAAATGCAAGGAAGAAAAAAATTGGTAGTAACTAACTACTAGATTCATTGAAAGGATCTTGTTTTCTTCAATTTTATGTATCCAAGCAAGCAACAACTCTTATTTGCCGATAAATATTAGACATGTGATTCTCTACCAATACAAATTCAAATGGTTGTGCAAAATCTTTGAGAGAGTAGAGTACAATAAGCAGAGCCACCGAACTACAAGAACAAATGTCAACTATGGTAGATTCCAGCTTAACTATGAAGGCAAAGTGGACCATGCACATGGAAAAGACAAAGTCGTACTATATTGAGGGCAATTTTGCCAACTGTTGATGGTACTTGATTAGGGACTGTAAAAACATAGCTTTTTATCATGCTTATTAAGTGTTGATAACACAAGCAAATTAATATCACAAAATGTCATGTTCACTAAGGAATCTCAAATTTGAATCGAATATCAACTAGGTTTTGAATATGATTTTTACATTGAATTGAGTTGTGATAGTTGAACGATTATGGCTTTGCCTCATCCAGCTCCACCAAGTCAACGTTGTCGAGGTCCCTTTCAATCTACTCATGAAGATCCCCAAAAATCCCATGCAAGATTAATGAATCCTAAATGTGAATGATTGATTTAGGGCTATGATGTTCTATGGAATTAAGGCTTTTTGATCCTTTTGATTTGGGACACGAATTTCAATAATAAAAAAATTTGGGGCAAGAAGGGCTCTAAACTAAAATGATAAGAAAGACTCTTTGCACTAAAATGCATTGAAACAAAAAATATGTATTATTTTGATTTCTGACATTCACGTTAGTGCTGATCTGGCTACATAGGCTGCCCGACTCTAATTGAGTATCCATGTAAACATTTTCAAAGGTATATTGATCAGATAGATTGAATTGGCAAATTATCAAAATGTTTTGGATTGAATTGGCAAAATTGAAAAGTTCACAATTGAATTAATAAAATCAAAATAAGTTTAAGACTTTTTAAATAATTTTACCTATTAACCAAGGTTGTCACCATTGAGAATCTAAGGTTATCCATTGCCTTAGTTGGCCTCCATGGTTAGTGATGAGGAGGCTTTTGCATTGGAGGTGTTAAGACCGACTCAAAAAACTAAACCTAAATTTCATGCATTTTCAGTTTGGTTTGATTTTTGGTTCAAATAATGAAAAAAACCACATTTCTTCTTACCGGTTTGGATTTTATTAGTTAGGTTAGGTTAATCGAATTGAACCGTTCAAATATAAAATCATGCTTAGTCATTAAAATTGCTCTCCATCTTTTGTCTCCTTCAAATCACTCTCTATCTCTCATTACTTTTCTCCTTAAAGCCTGAAAGTGAACTCATGTGTAATCAAGTCTAAGTTTTAACACTCCTGTGTTGACTCAGTGCTCACCTAATCACCGTTGGGGACGCCAGTGAACTTTTCGATCATTTGTCGATGTCAACATACTATGAAGGTTCTTGCACCCTTGTTACCGGCATTCTCTCTTAGGTGCATGAGTGGGGAGTGTCGTAAACATGTTGTAAAGATGCAAATATATTTGTCTCTATTTTTTAGCAATTAAAGAAGTTTTCTCAAATTGGGTTTTTAGCATTTTGACAAGGTTTTGCAAATCTGAGCTCGTGATCTCTCTTCGCTTATTGACTTACCTATAAATATCCCCCCTTTATATTGAAGCATGTAGTGGCATTGTCCTTATTCTATTGGTTTTTTTCCCCGAGTAGCGTTGTGTTTATACAATTATGGTTATTGCAAGTGCATTTGACATGCTTGAGTTTTTGCTTTTTTGAACTTTGACACACTTGATTTTTTGTATTAGAGTTTACAAGTGTTTGAGTATTGTGACGATGACATGATGGTGCCTAGAATAGATTTAATGTGATTGCCTTATGCTCCCAATCTTCTTTTTTGTTGTTAGCATTGTAGCCATCCACCCTACCTTAGTTCTATCATTTACTTGTGATTTCTCTCCATGTCAATTCTTTGCCATTATTGCCATATCTTTTGTTTTTTCTTAAATTCATTTTGTGCTATTGCTAGTCTTCACTTTTGTTGTGCATGTATAGGCATGTTGTTTTAATCACTATTTATGTGTGATGTCAAATGCTGGTCGTGTGCATTTGTTTGATGTTTATTATTCATTTGGAAGTTGTAGTGCCATGGACATGTATAATGCTTTATGTAAAACATGTCCATAATATTGAAAAAAAGAGACAATGTTTGGAAATGAATATTGCAATGTTTTACAACCCTACTTTAATGAGCTTTGAACTACCTGTCATTTCATAGTCACATAATATGGAATGGTATGATGAATATGAGTGGAACCATAAATTTTGTAGTTTCATGTCGAATAAGGTACATTGGTAGAATCTCATAGTTCAAGTCTTGGTTTTGCCACTCTGTTAGGTATAGCAATTATTCTCATACACCGCATACCATATGCATATGGTTGGATTGAACAAGCATTGCTTTATGTTTCTCTTGCTCATAACAATATTAACATTTTGGACAATATACCAAAGGAAACAGGACATAATTAAGCTTCCTGTTTCGCATGCTCCTAATATCTAACTTCATTTGTTGTCAATGGTAACTATTATCGTTTTTTGACTAGACATTCTTCAATGGTGCTACCATAAACTCTGGTTTTGTGCTTATATTAGGATTTTGTTCTTTTGATAGACTTGCCTAGTTAATTTCTAAATAGGCTTCTTACTTCATGTTTGTGTAATGATTTATTCCCAAAAACAAACCTTGTTTAGTAATGTCTCCCTAGCTTCACGCTTCCATATATATTATCTAACACATTATGTCTTATTGGAATAATAATTTTAGGTTCTAATTGTCATAGATAAAAGGATTGATAAATGTCTTCAATGAATGAATCTAGTGGCACAAACAAAAGGATGATGAGATTTGCTGCATTAGAACACTTTAAAAGGATAGAAAATAGCAAGACAAAACCAAATGTTTATATTGTGGAGCTCTTATTAATTGTTATAGTAGTTAAGGGACTAGTTTTATGCATAATTATTTAGATATATGTAAGCAATTTCCATATGTTGAATATGAAGAAAAAGCTAAAAAGTGCCTCGGATCAACATGTTGGGGTCGGTAGTTCTAGTTCACTTGGTCGATCGAAATTTGATCAAGATGCTAGCTGAAAAGACTTAGCAGTGATGTTTATCATTGGTGAATTACCCTTCAAGTTTGTGGAAAATGAGGCATTTTGGCAAATCGCAAAAAAAAAAAAAAAGCCAACTAAAGTTTTTAATTCCCTCAAAAAATGGCATAAGTACCCTTAGAGTGCCAAAATTTGGCACGGGAGGACACTTAAATGCCAAAAGTTACAAAATGTATATTTAAGTACCAAAATTGAAGGAAAAATGATTAGTTAAGTGTCAACGGCAAAAAAATCCGCCAAAATGCTGACATGACAATTTTCTGACAATATGGGATCGAAACGACGTTGTTTTGGGGTGCTAACATGGCCAAATAAGGCCAAAACGACGTCATTTTGGCCAAAGTTTTAATTTTTAATATAAATATTAAATAAATAATATTAAAAGTGAAAATTTTAAAAGGGGGAGGGCGAGCCCGCCCGTGGCCGCCGCCCCCGTTGCCGATCGGACATGACGATGGATGACGAGGTTTGAACGGCCCTTGCTTGATGAGGTCGCGTGGGTCGTTGACTCACGCCCGACGTCGACGACCCTTGCTGTCCATCGCCGCCACCCCACCGGTGATTGGGTGGTGGCCACAGCAGGCTCGCCCCCTCCCTTTGTAAATTTTTGCTTTTAATATTATTTATTTAATATTTATATTAAAAAAACAAACTTTGGCCAAAATAGCATTGTTTTGGGCAGATCTAACCACATCAACACTCAAAACAATGTTATTTTAGGCTTATTTGTCATGTCAATATCCAAAACGACGTCGTTTCGACCCTAGATCGCTGAAAATTACCACGTTGGCATTTTCATTGGATTTTCTTGCCATTGGCACTTAACTGATCATTTTTTCTCCGATTTTGGCACTTAAGTATACATTTTGTAACTTTTGGCACTTAAGTGTTCCTCCGTGTTAAGTTTTGGCACTCCAAGGATACTTATGCCCTCAAAAAACACATTGATGGAAAATTATTGTAAATTATACTTGGAGGAAAGAAGCATATTGAAAAAATATTTTTCCGATACATTTCCAATTGTTTGTCTCACTACTAACACATGGACTTCTTGCCAAAATTTGAGTTGTACGTGTTTCACTCCTAATTTTTTTGTTGCTATTTGGAAGTTGTGAAAGATAATTTTGAATTTTTGTCAAATCCCAAGACATTTTGCTAAGATTATAGGAAAAATAGTTGAGAAATACTTAATTGGTTGAAGGATTGAAAGCATTTTTCTCTATCACTATGGATAATGAGAGCTCAAATGACTTGAGAATTCAATACTTGAAAAAAAGACTTAATTATTGGAACACTCTAATATTGATGGGTGAGTTACTCCGCGTGAGATGTTGTACTCATATAGACTTTGATTGTGAGAGAGGGTTTGAAAAATATAGATGATTGCATTGTTAAAATACGCTCAATTGTGTGTTACGGTTTAAGAAGTGTATTGAACTATAAAATATCAAGTCCAAGAGTCTTGTATGTTTGAATGTGGAGACTCGTTGGAACTCAACATACATGTTGTTGGAAATGGTTTTGAAGTTTCAAAAGGCTTTCATCTTATTAGATATTCTAGATTGCAAATTTGTTGAAGAGCTTTCGATGGTGAGAGGATGCCTATTAGTGATGATTAGGAATATGCCCATCGATTTCTTCTTTTCTTGAAGTTTTCTATGATATGACCTTAAAAGTGTTGAGTTCTTCTTATGTCAGTAGTAATGATATCGCAAAAGATGCCTATTAGTGATGATTATCATATATTGTGGGGATGAGGACAAGAGTTTGCAAGAAATAGCCAAGAGAATGAAAATCAAATTTAATAAGTATTTTAGTAATGTGAACAATATCAATCTAACATGGTTCATTACATGCATACTTGACTCTTGACATAAGTGGAAGTATGTGAAATGGATAATTAATCAAGTTTATGAAAACAAGTGGATAAAAACTTTACAAGATAAAGTAACATTTCTGATGTTATTGTTTGAGCAATATCACATTAGTATATGCTCCCAAAGAACTTAAAAATTAAAGGGTACAAGGACAATGAACGAGTCAATTGTCTCTTGTGGTAGGTGTGAACATTATGATTGCAATGTATCTTAGCCAAGTGGGACAAGAATATTTGGAAGAAAATCTAGATAATTGTTTGGAACAAAGATGTGAATGCTACGACACCAACTTTGACATCTTAGATTAGTGGAAAGTCAATTCTTCAAGATATTTTATCCTCTCTTCCATTGCTTGAGATATTTTAGTCGTGTTTGTCTCAACTATAGCATCATAGGATGCATTTAACACAAGAGGTCATGTACTTGACATGTTTCATAGCTCCTTAACCCCAAGCATAGTGGAGATTCTTATATGTGCTCACGATGGGCTATGATTTGCATCACTTTAACTTTTGATTGAGGAGGACTTAAAAAACTAAAAATTTCGAGCTAGGTGAGAAAACATTACCATGGAATATTTTATATCCGTCAATATTACAATAAAAACTCTAATTCTTATTTTCATTGTGAATTTAATGCTTATTTATCCACTATGATAGTGAAGTCGAACTAGATATTTGTTTATTTTAATGATTGAAGAGCTTGGAAATTGGTTCTATCTATTTTAACTCTTCTAAACATTTAGTCAATGTCGATGTTTCCAATTATTTCTTTAACTAATCAAGCAAGCGTTTCAATCTTTATGGGTTGCATCACTTGCATTTCAATGCATGGCGTAGTTTGGGTTCGATTTGCATATGGTTTTTATTGGGCAAAGGACCATTGTTGCTTGCATTGTAGGGAAATCAATGATTTGATCAGGACACAAGGTTGATGGGCTAATTTCTATTCGTTCTTATGCTTTAATATGAATTCTTGTATTTCAATATCAAATTATGCAGAGCAAGTGGACTATACTAGCCCTGCGAAGCATGATATCGTTATCTCTCTTCTTTATGGTGAGACCGGAGTGCATGTTTTCTTCTTGGTAATGTTGAGTTGTGAAGGATAAACGCAAAAAAGAAGAAGAAGAAGAAGAAGAAGAAGAAGAAGAAGGAAAAAACCTAAAAATCGAATTAAACCAAACCTTCGGGTTGATGTTCAGCTCGGTTTAAGCATGCACCCTAACAATTTGGCTGGGTTCAACCGAACCCAATCAAACCGAACCATTGACAACCCATAATTTGCACTAAGATAATTTGGGTTACAAATATGAATGAAGACTATGAAAGACTATTGTCGTTTTAAATATCAACCTATAAGTGGAAGATTAATGTAATTGTGGAGTCTAATAGATGAAAGTAATATTAAGGGAAAATTCCAAATAAAGGTAAGAAGTAATATCATTTTCTCAAATAAGAGCCTAAAGTAAACATTGTTTCAAATAAAGGCTTATAGTGCCATTGTTTTCTCAAATAAAGGCATGAAGTGAATCTTTATTTCAAATAAATGCCTAAAATGTTACGTCATTTTGAAAGACTGGCCTAATCTCACTAACTAATTGAGAGCATTTCCGTCATATGCTCTTTTTTTAATTTTCTTTCCTTTTTTTTTTTTTTTCCCAAAAAAAAGACAAAACAAAAAAGGAAAAAAAGGCTAAATTATATATATATATAGGCGAAGGGCTAGCAACCCTCTTGCCTGTTTTTTATTATTATTTGAATTTTTTTTAAGTTTTCACTTTTTTCTTTTATGAGTTTTTTAATGGAAAAAATAGAAAAAGGAAAAAAGAAAGAAGAAAAGGAAAGAAAATAAAAGAAAAGAAAAGAAAAGAAAAGAATAAATGGCGAAAATGCCATCAATCAACTGGTGAGGTTCGACCCTTTTTTAAAACAAATATGGCACTTCATGCCTTTTTTTTTTTTTTTTTTTTTGAAATAAGGTCTATTTCAGACCCCTTATTTGAGAAAACGATAACATTTCAAACCCTTATTTGAAATAAGGTTCACTCAAGCCCTTATTTGAAACAAAATTCACTTCAATGCCATATTTGAAAAAAAAACAATGACACTTTAGGTCTTTATTTGAAATTTTCCTTAATATTAAAGTTGAGAACCTCATATTGCTAATGGCATATATGTAATTTCATGAGAGTACTACTGCTGATGGCATACATATAATTTCAATCATAACTATGTTTGTCATGGATTTCTGCTATATATTGGGACAATATCTTTTGTAGTTATAACCTTGAGACTTGTAACTCTGAAAACTAATATCGATATTGATAGTGAAGAGATTATCTAGTGCGACATCGCAGTTTTTCCCTTTCTAAATTTGAAAGGGTTTTCCACATAAAAATTCATGTGGCTTCTTCTCTATTTTTCTCGTCCACGATTCATGTTTCTAACAAAATAGACCTCATTTTCTTGTCTACCAACTTGTTGTCACCTCTCAATAAAACTAGTTCACTGCAAATGTACACATTTTTGTGGATTGATTTTTTAAGACTAAATCAGTTTATGTATGCTTGAGATTATATGATATTTGGCGTATATAAGTTAGTGTGCTTTTCTCTACATATTATGTTCATTATTATAAAAGCAAAGTCTATCGTACACTGGAAATAACGTCTTAATTTTTTTTGCCCAAAAAATAGGCAAGATGAAGAGGTAGTAGTCCTTATACTCTTCTTGTGCGAAATTCAATCTATCCTTGTTCCTGAAGTAGAAAGTGTTCCTTGCATTCTTAGATAGCTTCTTTTTGAAGGCCTTTTGCTTCCTCAATAAATGTTTTAGTAGATATAATTTCTTGAAATTGAGGTTTATTTATTTTTACGTAAGTACGTAACTTAACGAGAAATTTCCTTACCTGTCCAATTTCTAATGAATAAAGATAACTATTCATTCTTCATTAGGTTCAAAACATCCCTGAAAATTTTGATAAGATGCAATGTTAGTCTCTCTCAATACGCTTCCACAAAGCACTAAGTCGAACATTGATTATTTGGCTCAACACTCTGGGTTTAGGTATTGGTTTCACTTCAATTCATTATATTTTACTTGTCTTTAAGAACTTTTGTGCCAAATGAAACGTACTATTTTGATCAAGTAGCAAAGCTACGACGATTATTGTGGATCATTAAATGTTATTGTATATAAGGAAGAGTTCCTTCTTTTGTTAATCGAGTGAGACACTTGACCGGGAAGCCTTGGGACCAATGAGCCTGCAACTATTGGCTCCAAAATGGGGTCCGCAGGTTAGTAATATGGTTTGCTTATTCTTATTTAGTCAATTGGTTCCTCGATCTTGTCTTTTTCACAATCATAAAAAAACCGAAACAGTAATTCTAGCTCCACGAAAAAAATGATCCGCTACCTCAAAGAGACTCCAAATCCATTGGGAATTTTAGAAGAGGCACGTGAGGCTCGGTCCCGCTCTTCAATGCCATTCATTACTTTATGGGGCTGTGTGGTTGTCAAGAGTTTAAACCCCAACCATCCAAATAAGGCGGTGCATTAGTTGTAGAATGGTACACATAGAGGAAGGTAGTGAATGAAGGAACAAATTGGCAATAACAGGCAATCTTTTTTTTTTCTTTAACTTTTTAAACGGAATCTTATGACAGACGCGAAATTACTATAAAATGCGAGAACAAGTAATAAGGAGATGTTATTTGTCCACTCGAAATTAACAGTTTTTGCATAAGCTTAACCAATAATCAAAATGTTTGAGAAGGCCAAATTCCAAAAGGTTATTGGAATGAATATTTTGGGAGGAATCTCCCCTTATTTATCATGTTACCAGAATTTGAGAGGGAAAAACCTCGAAAGAGGATATCCCATCACAAAAGGAATCTTTTTCGAGTGATTTTTTATTCTACATAATTGTTTGATATGAATCTATTGACAAACTCGAAATTACCAAAAAAATACAAAGGATTAAGCTATTAGAGCATGTCTCCTGTTACTTGTCTTATTGCAAGAAATTTGAAAGAGCAAAATTTGGAAAGATGGAATAGCGAAGTCCTGTGTTTTTAATAAACAGTCACTATCACAGTATGTGTCGCTTTCCCAATCAAAAGATAGGGGAGCACTCATTCCAAAGTTATAGGGACATTTTGTTAAGTTCATTTTTCTATTACGATGTATATGATGGATATAGTTGAAGAAAAAAATTTCTTATATTCAATTTCACAACATCAAATCTTTCAATCAAGTCATCATAGGACTAACTATAAATCATGTTAAAAGACATGCAGACTACTTTGCATCTAAATGAAACTGTTTTTCATTGGTTCTAGATGAAATATACGATTTGGTTTTTTAGGTAAGAGTATAGAGATCATTGGCATCATAATTGTCAAGAAAATCTTTCTATAGTACTTCGGAGACGACAAAATAATCGATTTTGCTATTATTTGATAGATGTGGATTGTGTCCTATAACATGTGAGTTCATACGTGGTTGATACAAGGAATGCTCTATTACTAGGATTAGGTAGAAATTGAGAGCTATATCACTCAGAATGATCTTGCTCTCTATTACTTTTAAACGTGTTATTGTTAGCTTGGGATTCCCTTTTTTAAAGGGTCTTGTTGCCCATTGTAATCTCTTAATTGAGAATTGTACAAGTGTAATAAAGGGACTTGCATACTGATAAAATCATTTATCAATTTCGAGTAAAAATAACACATGCTACTTTTTAACATTTCTTAAGATTATTATTGAATTTCATTATTGTTCTTGACTGTTAATTTGAAAAAGTAGATGTAGGTTTAGCTAAATGTCTATACACTATAAATTTGCTTACGATTCTCTTCTTTCTCTTTATTCATCTTATTGTATGATTTATAGAAGCACTTACATCTGCTATTATCGAATTGATTCTTCCTCTGCCAAAGTTTAACTTTAAGTATTTAGTGAAAGCTTATCAAAAGTTGTTTTAAAACAATCCATTCATCTCCCTCTAAATTGTATCATTGGCCAGGTGGCTAGTAGGAATCAGCTAGAAGGGGGTGAATAGGTGATATAATAATTATTGCAGAATAAAGAAATTTAAGAATTAAAGTTTGAATATCAACAAACACAAAAATAGTATTCAAAAGTATTCAAGCACGATTTAAAAATTTGAACAATAATCGGATCTAGAACAATTTAGAATCTACTATGCGGAAGAACACACTTTAGAAGCACCTAATAAGTCTACAATAAATTATAACAATAAATAATAAGAGATTAAAGGATAAGAGAAATTACATATGAATATTATAATAGTTCAGCTTAGACTAAGCCTACGTCTACTCTCTCATGCTAACAGCCTTTTGGTTAGATTCCACTGTATGATCAACAATAGATTATAACTTTGAATGCAAGCATTCAACAATAGATCGTACTATCTCACTAAATCACTCATGTATACTTCTCTCATGATCACCAACTTTTAAGCTCACAAATGATAAGTGTATATGGTCGACGTACACTCAGGCTTTGGAATTATAGATTCTACACTTCGTCTCTCTCTTACTCCTTGGCACCTTGATCTCTTTAAATACTCCCCTACTTCCAACCATTGGACAACATCCAAAGGATCGTATTACAATCTACCCGTTGGATGTAAATGTGCTAAGAAAATTTGGGAGCTATTAAGTGACAAAAATAGAATTTCCATTTTGATTATGGTCACCCATACAATCAAAATCTAGGTTTTCATTAGTAAAGCTTCTCCATTTGAAAAGAACTTGTCCTAAGATTTATTTACCAATCAAATAAGATTGAGTCAATCAAATCTATTTAAGGAAGAGAAATCCAAATTAAATTACTACTTGTTATACGTTTTGGGCTTGTGTCATGTTTTGTTAAGTTGTATTGTTCTAAACTTGCTTCGTTTGGAACATTACATTATGAACTTGTGTTTTCTTTTGCACTTATGTCAAACTTGTCATAGTTTGCTTTTGTCACATTCTAGACTTGTCTTATTCTGTATGTAAAGTATGAATTTGTTATATCTGAAGTAGACTTCATGATCTAGACTTGAGTTTGAACATATTTATCATCAGAATTTGTGTTCGAACATATTTAGCCGTACAGTCTGGACTTTGTCATAACAGTCTAAATTAGTTCAACTCCAATATAGAGTCTATCTTTTAGTTTTCTCAAGTATAATCCATAAAAATATCCTTTACACATTATATCAAATGGATAGTGGCTTGTGCGTCTTTTTTTAGTTACTCAATAATTAAATACTTCAGAAGTTTTTGATTTATTTTGTCATATTCAAAACATTGTAAGGGATTTCCCTAACATAATCATCCCAAGAAAAGAAGCCTCCACCAATTAGGATTGAGCCGAAAAAAATGGCCCAAAATACGGGTGGGACCGGCCAAGCCTAACCTTGACAGATTGTGCAAGCCCGAATATGTCCATGCCGGGATTTTGGGACTCCTTTGTTTCTGTTTCTGTTCTCGCCTACCGGGGCCTTTGGGCCTGAGATGCTTAGGTCGAAATGGACCAGATTTGCTTGAAATAATATTCTAATACACTAATAAACAAGTTGAACAAATAATTAAAAATCAAATAAACGTGAAAAGATGTGGCGACAATGGTTCGATTGTGAAAATTGGCAGAAGATATGTCAAAAAAGTGAACTTCGAGGCTAAAACCAGCCACAAGACCATCGCTTTTAAGCCTTGGGACATCTGTCTTTGACTGAGCTTCGAATCGTACTTACGGTCTCTATAACTCTACCGAGATGAAAATATATATGCGCCATTGAAGTTGAGGTGTGAGAGATCAAAAAAAAAAAAAAAAAGTTGAGGTGCTCGAAAGTATAAAAAACTAAAATGTGAAAACATTGGATATATATATATAACCATACATGGTATTTTATATCTTCTATAAAAAGTAACAAATCAGCCTTGCGCCTAATCGGCCCTGACCAGATTTATGAGTGGGTGACGTCCAACAAATTTCTTATATTTTATGTCAGGATAAGGGTATTGGAAATCTTTATCACAAAAATGCAATTCAGTCCTAAGACTTGCAAAAAGTACAATCAATTTCAAAAATTTGTTAAGTTTGTGCAATTAAATTCTAAAACTTATTAGTATTTTCTGTTTATCAAGTTGGATAGACTCAGTAAGTTTTAAGACTTAATTAAATTTTTTGAAAATTTTAAAACTCGATTATACTTTCATAATAAGTATTAGAATTTTCACTACACTTATACATTTTCTATGATAAGTAGTAAGAAATTGGCCAACAATGATTTCTCGATCTTAGGTGAGGATAGTAAGAAAAGAAAATCATGAGTGACAATTTCTCTACCGCAAAGGGATAAAACCACTTACAAATGAGTTAATATTATGAAAAATTATAAATTAATACATCAATGATAAATTTACCTCATGTTAATTTCTATTAAATTTTACCATTATATTACTGAGTTAGATGACATGTGACAATTATCGAATATACCAATTTAGGATTTTACCCTCTGTTTGTCACTGATGTAAAAGTTTATAATTTTTTGAATTACTAATCTAATTTAATGGAATATAATGCATTGAATATATGTCATAAATAACTAATATGGGGCTTTTTGTGATCAAAAAATTAGCTTAAGATAAATTTGTCGCATAAATACAAATTTGAGATTTTTTTGTGATACTAACTCAAATTATTGAGAAAAATGATATATATAATTGACTTGATTAACGAAAAATAATCAAATGGACCGAAGACAAGAACTTTTCCCTCTTTTCCATGTGGTTGAACCCTCGTTCATCACCTGACCTATCTTTCCCTCTCTCGTAACTTCCCTCTCCCTTGTCCCCTTCCTTCCTCAGATCAAGACCCACTTCTCCTTCTCCAATCGCTCCATCGAAGCTTTCTCTCACTTGAGTGCCGACACAAGAGAAAAAGCTCACACAGAATCACTCGGAAAACAGCACAGAAAGATAAAGGGAGTGAAAGGAGGGAGAGGGAAAAGAAGGAGCAAAGAGGAGGCCAAAAGAGAGGAAGACAAGAGGCGGCACTGGGGCAGAACTGGGGCTGCGTCTGATGCTCCACCCTTCGTTCTCCTTCAAACCCAACTTTTCTTGAGGTCAGTTTTCCATCTGGGTCTCTGAATTGCCCTTAATTTTACTAGTACAGGGCACTGTCTTCTTGGTAGAAAGCTTCAATTTTTATTTTTTTTGGCAGCGTTGACAGAGGCAGTGATGGGGATTGGAAGCGGTAACAACAATCACAATCACCAAGAAGATGTGGAGAGGAACCCTGCGGCAGCGGGGGTGGCAGGGGCGGGGGCTGCGATGCCCAGAAGCGGCGGAGGGGGAGGGGGCGGCAGCAGGTCATGGGGCACCACAGTTTCTGGCCAATCCGTGTCGACTAGCGGCAGCATGGGTTCACCGTCAAGCCGCAGCGAGCAGGCCATCGCTACTCCGGCAAGCGAGAGTACTTTTCTCCGCATGAACCACCTTGACATTCACGGGGATGATGCTGGATCTCAGGGAGATGTTGGGTAAGGGGCAGTTCTTTATTTTGTTTAGCTGAATTGTGTTGTGTTGATGTGACGCTGGAGACAATTGGGTAGGCAGTGTAATGTTTGAAAGCTCTTGATGAATTCTGAACCCGGTTTCAGCTTCCTTGTGGCTGAACTTATGGGAATTTTTGAAAGCTAGATCATATGAAACTTCTGATGCATGTAGTTGCAATGCTGGTTTGGTTTTGCTGCTTTGCTGAAGAGCAGGTCACATGTCAGCTTATATCGTTTGGGAGACGTGCAATGTATGCTTTTTTGGGGTCCCTTTAGTTAAGTTGAATCTCTAGATTTAGTCTAGTGGTTGGAATTGTTTGAATGGGTCTAAAGGCTAAATGTACTGCATGATGTGAACGTTAGATAATCAAATCCTGCTTTTACTGTTGGTATCATGAAGATGAAGTGGAAATCTGATGGCATTCGATGAATTAGGGGCATCCGAATATAGTAGTAATATCTATGCACAAAGTTTGATCTTTGTTCTGTGCTTGAGGTATTGCTTCATGTTTTAGTTTTCGTGAAGACTCACAAATTGACTGTTTCTGTTTAGTGGCAAGAAGAAAAAGAGAGGTCAAAGGGCAACTGCTGGTGATAAGAGTGGAAGAGGACTTCGCCAGTTTAGCATGAAAGGTGATTACTACACTTTCTGATGATTCCTTTGCTTGTTTTGTTGTTTATGAGAAACAATGTATTATGGGGAGTAATAACCCTATGACACTTCTCCTAATTACAGGCCTGCTGCTGTTTAGTCACCTATGAATAACTTTCCTCTTATTAATATACATTCATCATTTTGGTGTTTTAGTGTGTGAAAAAGTGGAAAGCAAGGGAAGAACTACTTACAATGAGGTCAGGCAGTTTAACTTTTTTTAATTTACTTTCCTTTGTTTGGCTTGCTATACATGTATGTAAGTGCAGATTTCTATGTGTACAGCTCTTTGTTTGAGCTGGAGTCAAATTCGTGTTTCAATAGCAATGTTCACAACCAAGCTAATAGTCCTGCCGAGTTCTCTTCAGCTTTTGTGAGAACGAGGACATTCTCAAAAGAGTATTGAGGATATTTTCTCCCATTGCTTAATTCTAAAATTCAAATCCAGCTATAATGATTCAATTATTTGTGGAATAGGAGGGTACAGCATACATTCCATAGTTGCAATAAGTGTCATGCTGCATTTGAGGCATTTGTATTCATTGCAACTTATGTCAGTGATTATCTATGATGGTCCGTATTCTCATTATTCTGACTAGGTCGGTAAACTTCTTTTCTCCTTTGCATTACAGAATATTATGCTTTAAGTTAAGGACCTTGAGTATTCATCTATTGATACATAGTACCAAACATCTTAGAAGGATCCATGTAGCCAATATCCCCTGTAAAAGGGATTTTTGTTGATTTTATTGGAATGCCTTTTTAGCCTATAGTGGTGGTTTCAGTGTTAGTAGTTGTCATTAAAATATGGGGGATTTTATTATACTTGAAGCATTTTTGGGTATGATTTAGTGTTGGAGCCAGTAATGGTTACTTAGATCTTCTGCTAATTTCTTGGTTTTAGTTCTATATACATTGTTTCTCTCACAAAATATCATGAACTTCGTTTGATATCTTTTCTTTTGCTTCTCTCTCTTTGGATTTATGTCTTTCAACTTCTGTAATGTCACTGAAGTTTCATAGTATGAATCTCTTCTTGCCTTTCATATTTCCTTGGTTCTCATCTTCCAAAGGTAGGCCGGAGTTATCATTTTCCATTTCTTGTGACGTCATTTTCCAATTTATGTTAACTTTTCACAATAATGATCCAGATGTTTGGTTGTCCCCTTCAGGATAGGTGTCAGTAGAAGCTTATTTGATTTTTTGATCCTTTTGGTACATGGTCTCCTTTCTGATGATCTAAAAGCATAGATTTTATCATTATGAAAAACGATGCCTTATTACACTATCCTCACAATTTGTTCCTTATGTTTCCTTATTAGCCTTTTTATCTTTTGTCACTGCCAGAGGAGATGCCAGAGGGCCTCCTACTTTGCATGACAAACTAGCAATGGCCATTAACAGAATGGCCTTCTCTTCCCCCATTCTTACCCCTGTATTCCTAGAACTCATGGGATCACTTGAATTTTCAGCTTATCTTCAACAACCTGATGTGAGCCAAAATCTTCAATATACAGGATTTATCTACCTAGAACAATTTTACAAATTAAAACAGGCCTAAATATTTAGCAATTAGGAGCTGCTCATAGTGGTCTCTTCAGAATCAAAGGTCAACTTATTTTGACTCAATGCCTAAATGAATGTTCAAAGACCAAATGTGTTCATGTGTAATTGTATCTTGCTTTGCATGTTAAAGTTGATTTAGAGCAGGTCTTTGCCGTGACACTTAATATTCAAAATTCAATGTTTAATGTTAGCGTGATTATAACTGTCTTAGACCCATCATTTTATTTGTCTGTCACTAGTCACAAAAAAAAATTTGCCTGAGTGGAATTTTTTAACCGAGAACAGATTTTTTCCCCATGTGATTTCTTGATTTTTCTAGTTGGTTCCTTTAGAGTTCGTCCTCTCTTAGTTTCTATTTCCTTTTGATGTTTTGGAACTTTCAGTTCTCCTTCCCTTATTTCACCTGGAAACGGGTTCCTTCCGTTTCCTTCACTTTCCTCTGAAGATAGTATGTTTTTCTTCTTGGAATCTCACTACAACCTCCACAGGATTTTATGTTAAATTAGATAAGCCAGTAAGCACCTTATTCACGTGTCTAGTGTAGCTGTTGCTTACATCTACAGCTTTAAAAGGGGTTGTTTCCCATCAGCTTACTGTTTGGCAAATATTTGGAAGTTGAATCAACCTAAAACTGAAGCACCTGCCAGCTGTTTCTTTGGAGGTTGGTTTCACCTTCTTCAAAGTGCTAATGCTTAAAAAGATTTCTTGTCAAACACATGTAACATTCCCAGCAACTTGTATAACAACACAACCGGACACAGCTTAACCAAAAAAAAAAAACACTGTGGTCTTGTTATCCAATGCAGGGATTTGGTCTTATGTTTTTGTATGCAATCTTTTGCTCTTTATTTTTTGTCCTTTCTCCTTTAAGCTCATTATTCAATGGATGGCTACGTCAATCAAGTGATGTGTATGGGGACATGACAAGATGAATAATGTCTTCTCAAAATGTGTTTGGTGATGTTCTTCTCTCTAGGTTCACCTATCGGATAGATAAGTTACTACCATCCAAAGCTGTTGCTTCTTCATTTTGAACTTTATTAAGAGCAGTGAAGACTGAGTTCTGCAGAAATCAACCTGTTAACTCCCTGTTATTCTGGCGCTAAAAACAATATTCATACAGCTTGCATTTACAATAGTAGTGACAGTTTGGCATTTGACTTCTTTCTAGAGAATTAGCAAGCTCATTTTTCCTTTTATTGCTTGGTAGGAACTTTCCTGAGTGGCTGAACCACTACTTATGCCAACTGAATGGTGAATGTCTCCTCTGAAATTATATTTTAGTCCTGACTATTTAAAAGGAGGAGATGGTCTAATTTGGCTCGTACCCGATGATGAAGCTATCCTATATTTCTGTTAATAACATCTATAGGATCCTGCTACTCCATAATCATCTAGCAATAGAAGCATAAACTGGTTTTTTGCAAGTTGCGGGGATAGGGTTGAGTCAGCAGAATGGTGGTCGACATATAGTTTCTTGCTTTATCACAACATAGGAAGTAGAATGTATTGTAGCTAGTGCTAATACCATTTTTCAGTAAAACTTTCAGATATAACGGATGCTAGGTAGCTCTTACCAATTTAGAGATTTCGTCTCTTTGTTCTTGTAGTGGAGATATATTTTTGGTTCTAATTGTAGGGTAAATATTCAATAAGATTCCTTTTCTTGGGGACTTTCAGTTAAGTGTCTCTATGATTGGAGACAACATGCTAAAGAATATAGGTTTCCATCTCTCATAAAATTACTGGTCTCCTCTCTAGTGTTGTTGACAAACGACAAATTAAGTGCAAATCTGATTTCTCTATAACTGAGTCATATAAAGTTACTTTGTGAATATTCTCTGGAGGACTAATTGCTCTGCAATTCTTGCTGGTGCTTATGGTCTGCCAATGTGAAACCTCTCTTTATTCTTATCATCTGCTAATGTGAAACCTCTCTTTATATTCAATCTTTATGTGTCGCTTTTCACTTGAAAGTGTCAATGAATGATCTCATCACATGCTTGGACAAAACCACTTCTGTGAATGCAGCTTTTTAGTTTCATGTTTTATGGCCTTCTTCCCTGTGAGATATCTGAGAGTTTGGAACACTTTCCAGGTTGCTGACGAACTTGTTGCTGAGTTTGCTGATCCTGGCAATAGTGCTGCTACCCCTGATCAGGTTTGTAGGCTTCTAAGAAAGATCATGCAAATGGCAAGGACAATACAATGTCCGTCCGATTAAGTTCCTAACTTTGGTGCTATGTTTTCCTCGCAGCAACAGTACGATGAGAAAAATATAAGACGAAGGGTGTATGATGCCCTGAATGTTCTTATGGCGATGGATATTATATCCAAAGACAAAAAAGAGATACAATGGAAGGGTCTGCCTCGAACTAGCCTAAATGACATCGAGGAACTAAAGGTGTGATATATTTCTGCAAGTTTTCTCTGGTAGTGGCCCTTCCCCCTCCCCCCCAAAGAAAAAAAAAAAGAGTTAGAATTCTGCCATTGGCTTATCTTGGCCATTTGCTTTCACCATGCAGACAGAGCGTCAAGGGCTGAGAAATAGAAATGAAAAGAAAGCAGCCTATTTACAGGAACTGGAGGAACAAGTAAAAGATCTTCCCCCCTTCTCTTGTTTTGGCCTGAAATTGGTTTACCTTGCGCTATTTTCTGTTTAGTTGTCTATACCAGTGGAGCAGGTTCACTAACATTGTCAACTTTATCTGTTTATGCATGAAGTACGTAGGTCTACAGAACTTGATACAGAGAAATGAGCAGCTGTTCAGTACAGGAAATGCTCCAAATGGAGGCATTGCATTACCATTTATTCTGGTTCAGGTGAATGTGCTCGTCCCTTGACTCCATTAATTGGCATACATGTGATTGTTGAATTCTGAGTGTAAATATACCCCCATGGTGATTTTAATGAGATTACTTAATCTTGTTGGATCCAATGTGTTAATATTATCAAAGGTGAAAACAGAAAAGAAAAATTCATCATATAAGAAGAAAAAGAAAAAAAGAAAAAGAAAAAAGAAATATCATCTCATCATCTACAAAAGGAAATTAATTTTCTAGAAATATTAAAACGTGTTTAAGTAGTGCCCAAAGTCCAGACAAAATATAGAAACTTCTAATAGGTCAATGAAATCTTGAAGAATTCATGATGTCCCATCTAGTTAATTTGCCGTTGGCATGCCTCTGGAGGAGATTCAATCTCTTAAGAAGTCTTCGAGTGCTGCACTGCCTTGTCTCATAGTACATTCTCCGGCATGATTAGATTTGATTGACAGAGGGTTTGTGTAAAAGAGAGGTTCTGACCTGTCACCTTATAGCCTACGAATTGCAATGGTTCTTTTATGTTAAACAAATCAATTTTAGTCATATTGCTAACCAGAGATCAATTCTACTTGACCTTAATGGATGAAAAGGTCAAGTTCAAAGAATGTCATTCTGGATCTATATGGAAATAGGTTTTCATGCAAATTTTGTTAGGTGGGAGTTCCTTGATTGCTATTCCTTCTGAACCTTCAGATTTTGATTGAGTTGGATGAACTCTAAAGCACCTTGTTTTCCCTTGCAAATTGCAGACTCGGCCACATGCAACTGTTGAGGTTGAAATATCAGAAGATATGCAGCTTGTGCATTTTGATTTCAACAGGTACAACCATATGAGCAATTTCTTTATTTCTTGATTGTTCAACCAATTGTTCATATCTGCACTAGCGTGCTGCAACTTGATCAGTAGAATAACGTACAGGAGATTTCGACAATTTCTGCTAATTGGACTGGATGATTTTTTAACTATTTTTCCATGCCTCGCCTGGCTAAAAAATTGTTGTGGGTTGGTATGAAATCATCTGAAAGAAGCATCCCATTTTTCTCTCAATTTACCTTTCCTTCAATCATTTTTATGTTAATAAGCTGGATCTTGAGAAAAATGACACGCGCCACTGCCCTAGTGGCAAGCTGCCAGTTTCAACTTCAATTTTATCACATAATCTCATTTTCCCTTTCAAAAGATGAGAGATGTTATTAAGTAATACCGAACTGAAATGGTGCATTGACCTTATTGCAGCACTCCTTTTGAGCTCCACGATGACAACTATGTCCTCAAGGCGATGAAATTTTGTGAAAGACCGGGAAACGATGAGATGGTGCCTTTGTTTCCTTCTGATGGAGGCGAAGGCTCCAGCATGTCGGGCATGTACCAACCACAGCCTCCGTATCCTCCAATGTCCAGCGCAGCGGGTAGGCCGCCTGCCTCTCCTCCTATACCTGGAATATTGAAGGCGCGCGTCAAGCACGAGCATTGATCTTTCATGCCATGGCAATATTTCTCACCATAGCTGTATAGTCTGTAAAGATAAGTGAGCCTTGAAATTAGTCATGTGGTTGCCATAACCCTTTTTTCATTAGGAAATCACGATTAACATAGAGATGGTAACTCGCTCGGTCAGGAGATGGTCGAGAGGTTTTGGATCTCTGGCTCGTGTTTTTGTGCCATTGTCAAATTATCGGTGCTGCAATTTGTTCATGGTTTCCTCCGCTCGATCCTGGGTTCGGAAGGAATTGTCGTTTTTTTCTATTTTTCTTGGAAGGTGACTGTATAAGATCATTGATCTCTCATATAATCGCACTACAACAACATTGTTTCTGCAATGTCACAGTCCATGGATGTACATTTTGGATCTTAACATTACAAATGCGTAGCGCGAGTTGTTTTATCACACATTACGATTCATCTCGTGATTAAGCCCGGGCAAAAATGAGGAAACTGACAAGCCAAAGCCTCAAACCCGTTGAACTGTTGATCTATCAATTGTTGTAAAAATATCCATCAAACTGTTGAATGTCAATTTTCAAAAAGAACGGGAGTATATTCCTGGAAATCCATCTGCATAACGACTAGGGGTAGAAAAAGCAAGAAAATCTTCTAGGCGGTGCGAAGAGGACAAGATCCTCAGTAGTGTACAAAACCTGTCTATCCACGGGGTCTCACGGTATGATTCATGTGGGCAGTCCGACGTGGCGTGACCGGAGTGGATGACGACAACAGAGCATCACGAGCTTGGCCCCTTGCATCACGTGGTGTGGTCACTACAACAGTCGGGGGGAGAGATAATAAAAATCCCAGCATTGACAAAGAGTAGACACTGGAAAGACAGTAGTGGTACTGCACCGGATAGACATTTCTAGGCAAATTATCAATCTTTTATATGTTGATGAAAGAAGAAGAAATGGGTTGCACATAAAGAAGCTTGAAGAAGCGGTGATTGATGAGATGCCTGCAGAAATTATTCCAGGTAGGACCACATAGTGATGAAAAGGAAAAATCTCTCTGTCTCTCTGTCCCTCTCTCTCTCTGTCTCTCTCTCTCTCTCTCGTTTGTTTGTGCAATGTGTTGTTTCCATGGGGCCGTGAATGAATGCGAATCGGGAGCAGATGGTACAAGTGGTGCGACTCTATATAAGAGTACGTGTGTGCGGGATTTCAGAAGCAATGAGCTTACTTCCCTTAGGGTTTGGAGAAGGCATTTAGATTAAGCATGGTCAAGGTGACTTGTCATTCATCTGCATTTGCACCTGCACCTCAGTCACTCCCTCAGTTGCCCATCAAGCACCTGAAAATGCTGATGGCGAATTGCTGCGCAATGCAATCCGAACTGTGTTGGGTACCCAGGTGCAGATGCAAGTCCAGATGAATGCCACTTTGACTCTCTCTCTCTCTCTCTCATGGGGTTCCTATCCTTCGCTTTTGGCTGATCTCGTGAATGCTCGCAAAGCGCCCTGTCCATGAAAACTGAGTAAGGCTCCACTTACAAAGTCTAAGTAGAAGCAGAGATCCGCCCGTGACATAACAGGCGCTTACTTAGTAAGTCCTATTTAAGGGTTGCTGTGGCTCTCAAGGTATGTGATTTAGTAGCAATCCGATCCGTCCCATGTGAGGTAAGTCCTCAAAAAGAGTATTCAGGGTGACTTAACATTCTCTCACTTTAATTCGTAGAAACTCACATATTATTAATCTCTCTCTTCAAAGCCATTATCATATGTATATCATTAGATTCTCTCCTTTGTATTGTTTTCCCATGGTTCTTGGACTTGAATTTCTGTCCGTTACCAGGTCCTTTGTCAGCTGAAGGTTTCTCTAAAGTAGAAGAAGCAAGTGAAATGGTTAAAGAAGAGGTCTTTCTCCAAGAGGTGAAACCCAAACAAAGGAAGGAAGAAGCAAGCTGTGGTGAGATGGAGTCATTTAGCATGCTAGTTGAATAACAACTAATCGTGTGAAACACAGAATTCGATATGCTTCACACGAAATTGTCATGAAAGTGCTGAAGCACTGCAAGAACCATCATCAGTTCATGTCTGACTAGCTTTCCACTCTTTCATACATTCTGATGTCACTTGAGACACGATCAGATGATGATGATGTTAACGAGTTTTTCTTTGTAACTGAGGGTCTCAAGTGTCTTGAATGGGAAGTCTATGGCTTCAGTTTGACTGAGTCCATTTTTCGTGTGATGAGTTAAGTTTGAATGACATTATTGGAATTGATTTCCTGGTTCTCCCTTGACAATTGATAATATCTTGTTTATCTCCTCTCATTTCTTCAGCTTCTTCTCCTAACTAGATTTGTTCTACTATCAGAGATAAACCTTGCAAGAAACTCCCTAAACTGAGGCCAAGTTTTTCTTCCAGATTGATGGTTACAAATATGAACAATCTTACACCCTCACGACAATGCATCCAAATTGGATATGATAAATTATGAGGCATCATAACAATCACTGGCTTACGAAGTTTTGATGCCAAAGTAAAGTTCCGTTTGGGAACCGTTTTGGCCAGGTGTTCCACAAATTCTTTTTAGGCCAAATGCTAGTCTTAGCAAAGCTGGAAATTCAGGCCAAGTCTTGGGCTTTTGACATTTTTAAAAGGCTATTTCTTAGGGTTAATAAAACAAATTCTTTCAAAACTATCCTCAACAATTGTTTCATTTTTCGATTTTGCCTTTGTAAGAACTGTTCATCTTCTCTACGTAGATAGCAAGTGAAGCTTTGTTGAGAGTTACATAAGACTAGCCGAAGTCATTGATAGTCACGCGACCTCGACTTGGGGAGGTCAAGGTTACATGACCCAAGCGGCACCCTCGTGGAGGATGAGTCGTGGGGGTCACTCAACCTTTGCAAGGGGTTGCCTAGGTTTGCGACTGGTCGCACGAGCTCGGACAACGACCAGTGGCGAAGGGTTTAAGTTTTCTTTTCCCCTTCTTTTAATAAAAAAGAAGAAGGAAAAATCCTTTATAAAATTAATTTTTCCAAACACTATTCAACTCAAAGTTATTTTACAAAAGGACTTGTAAATTAAAATTTAGCAAAAATAATTTGCTTTATGAAAAATCGATTTATCTAAAATTTCTCTACATTTCCTTAAAGGATTTCTCAAAAGTCCAAACAAACGCAACCTAAATACCTTTAGGGTAGCGAAAACTTAAAATAAAGCTTGAAGTTGGGCCATTTTTTCAAAAGATGGCCCATAGTAGACTATATCTCACTTAAAACTTGAAATGGCCAATTTAGGGTGTGCTTCTTTTTGGGAAAACCTTTGGGAAAATACAAAATTCTTTAGCTAAGGCATCGAACTCACTGGCTAGCCAAATTGTGGCCAGTCAACAAGCACATAATCTCTTGTGAATCTCATATGCCACTTTCGTGAGATGCATGAAAGTTGCACAAGTACATTCTTGTTGATTAATGGAAATTTGACCGCCGATGAGCTCAGTGCTTTAATTGAGATTAAGTTGGTAACTTCAAGGTCTTACATTAAATAACGTACACTCTTAAGGCTTTTTTAAAACACAATAAATAACTACATTTCAAATCAGAAATTTTGGGGTTAGTTTATTACATCGTTTTCTACTCTAGGCTCAACTTTACCTACAATATTGTTGTCGCCATCATACCGTACGCTCTGCCTATTTGCATAACTTAAGTCATAATATTGGTAGGGTAGCAATCTTCCAATATGCCATCAATTCCACTCAAATAACCAAAATAATAAATTACAGTTGATAGCATATATTAAAATGATGTATTAAGTTTTGAAATGTTTATTTACTGTTATGCTAGCATAACTACCTCAAATAATAATAATCACAACAAAATAAGGGTGGCGCATTTTCCACTCCCTCTTTGATTAAAACATTCATCAACGCAATAATCTGGCCATATTACCCTTCGTGGGTTCCACTTTTTAGCACCCTTCTTCTCCCAATGTTTTAAGAAATTGTTAGTTCCATTTTTTCTGGTCGTGTCACTTTTCTTTTATTAATTTCCAATTCTTTTCTTTTGATTCCCACGTTCACTTTCCTTAAATTCTTCCTTCTCTCCGTTCTCTCTCATGTAAACCACTTAGAGCAATAGAGAGGTATAGAAATGGAGACTTCCACGCTTGTGTAGGCGGAAGCAGCTGAGCTGGTCCTCATGACCCACGACAGCACCTTCTCGAGTTGCCTAAGTGAATGCTCTGCACCACATGTCTTACGGTAGCAAAGGGATCGGGTTCGCGGAGAGTGGCGCATACTGGAGGGGCAGGAGGAGGTTGTGCACTCCGCATTCAATGAGCCCGGTGAAGGTGGAGTAGTTCGTGCCGATGAGGAGGAGGAACTGAGAAGGGCGATCGGGATCGATGAGATTCGCAAAGGCAGCGTTGCTCACTAGCAAATCCTCCTGGCATTTCATTACCTCCCATAGACTGACAATCAATTTCCTCGCCTCCTCCCCCATCTAGTTATTGAAAAAACAAAAAACTCACCAACCTATGTGCTGAATTTCCTTGCAAAGAGCGTGAATTACGCTGAGATTGAATGAGTCAGATTGGTAGGCGTGGAGACAGACGTGGCCAAGGAGGAAGGCTTCGATGACTTCCGAGCGGTGGATTGATGTGGCCCTCATCAGGATATGCGAGCACGAGGACGTGACCTTTCTGATTCTCCCCTTCTCTCCCTCTTGAGGGAGAACAGAGAGAAGGGAAAAGATTAAGGAATGTGGACGTGGCACCCACGAGAAAAGAAATAGGAAATCGATAGAAAAGGGACAAAGGAATGCTAAAGAGCGGGACCCAAAAAGGGTAATATCGTCAGAACACTGTATTGAGGAGTGTTTTAGACAAAAATTAAATGGAAAAAGCGTGTCCCTAAAATAACAATGATATTTTTATTATCGCAATAATAATAATAATAATAATAATAATAATAATAATAATAATAATAATAATAATTTTAATAACAATAATAAATTTTAATCCTCATCGACTCAGGGTCTCTTGAAAGGTTATGGGCTCATAGTGAAGCGAAGTTGAGGTCGACTTTACTGACCTACCCTCTTCCAAGAGTGTTTTTACCTACGGCAGCCGTCAGAAATAGTCTCTCCAATAAAGGCACCTTGTTTGGCTACATTTTTTATTTTTACGTAGACTCATACTCTTTGTTCTAAGTTGTATGTTTTTCTTCCCAAAAAATGTGGAAATATCCTTGAGTTTTATATTAAAAAATTCAAACAAAACAATTTAAGGACTTACTTGAGCCCAAAAAAAATCATATGTTATTGAGAATCATCGTTATTATTAAGTAGTTGACATTGGGAGTCATTCAACCAATCAATTTAACTATGAAAGAGTATAATATATCAATACAATGTAAATTCACTTAAATCAAAACTCCATTCACTTGATTTTTATATTATAACAGTTAATCATTTATTTATCTTAATATAATAAATTGCCACACAAATAAATAGAAAGAAAACAGCTTCTTTTTTATTTACTCTTGGGAATAATCATTTCTTGAAACGGTTGAAATGGTGATTTTTTCTTGTAAATCTACTCATATAATAAATTTTAAATATCAGTATAGAAGTCTAATTGAATTAAAATTACATTCACTTCAGTGAAAGAATTAAATGAAATAAGTACATGAAAAAAAATTAAAACTCATGTCCTTCATTCTATTCACTTCTTCATTCGGGTAGGCATGAAACTTGAAGGTTGGAAAGAAAATATATTGTCAAAGGCGGGAAAGGAAGTGTTAATTGAAGCTATGGTGCAAGCCCTCCCCCAATATGCCATGTCAATTTTCAAAATACCCATGTCAGTTCGCAAGGCGATCAAGCAGAAAATAGCCAAGTTTTGGTAGCAAAATAATGAAAGAACACAAGGGGTGGGTTGGAAAAGGTGGGATGTGTTGAAACTCAGCAAAGAGGCCGGCATACTAGGTTTTCGAGATCTCATTACCTTTAACAAGGCAATGTTAGGGAAGCAAGCTTGGAGATTGTTGAATTTCCCTTCCACGCTTTGGAGCCAAATCTTCAAAGGAATCTACTTCCCAACTAGTGATTTTCGGAAGCAGGAAGAGGTGCACGCCCCTCATAGGGTTGGTAGAGCATACTTTTTGGTTGAGATTGCATTTTGTCTAATGTTATGTGAATTGCTGGGAATGGGGAAAAAATCAAAATCATAGAGGATAAGTGGCTGAAAAGAGGAGTATTGGAAGGACCTATGAATAGGGGAGACCCTTCAAAAGTTGTTGATTTAATCCTAAAACCTAAAGCAAGATGGAATAAAGCCCTTTCTAGAAAAACTATTTGATGAACAAATAGTGAAGGAAATTGTTACTATTCCGTTAAACCCTATTCTCAATGAAGATAGATTAGTTTGGACAACCGCCAAATCTGGGGCATATTCAGTCAAGAGCGAGTATCATACTAGCAAGAAAAATCTGGAAGGTACACTTCAAAACTCACCATCCTCTTCATATCAAACCCCTCAACCACTTTGGAGTAAAATTTGGCATATTCAAGATGCCCTAAAGATCAAACATTTCCTATGGGCAGCTTGCCAAAATGCTCTCCTGACTACTGAAAATTTATTTCAAAGAAGGGTTGTACCCAAACCAACCTGAGCTATTTGTCATCAATCACTAGAAACCATCAAGCACTTGCTTCTGCTTTGCCCTTGGACAAAGGAGGTGTGGTCTAGCCATGTCTTGAACATAAATGTACAAAGTCATGGGTTAACAAGAATAGATGGTTGGTTGCTAAACTACAGGAAATGTGTGCATACATCGACATATCCTCCCCCTTTTGACCTTCTTGTTGCGACGTTGTGGCTGATTTGGAAGGTAAGAAACAATTTTATCTTTAGGAAGTGCAACCCTCAACCTTATTCGTTGGTGGAAGAAGCGGTCCAACTATCCCAAACTTTCATTAGAACCAAGAGCAATAACAAACTAGGTGCACCTAAGATCTGGAAACCCCCAAATCCAGGAACCTTCAAACTCAACGTTGACAGCTCGTTCATTGAGGGAAGTATGGAAGGAGTGGTGGCTTGCGTGTGCCAAGATGCTGATGGAGTCTTGGTGGATGGGTTCACTCGCACGGTTCCAGCATCATTAGCGATCCAGGTAGAAGCCATATCCGTCTTGCAAACCCTCGAACGCATCTCCACACGAAGAGCAGAGCCCTTTGTACTTGAGTTTGACTATTTGGAACTAGTAAGTGCAATATCCAACTCATCTACGGATCAATTTGACTAGCAGGCATGTGTGTTTTTGGAGAAGATTCAGGAGTTGCTGCTGGGCTTCTCAAATTTGAACATCGGCTATTGTGCAAGGGAAGCGAACTGGGTTACAGACTGGGTTGCTAAAACTCAGCAACGCTCAAACCTTCATTCTAATTGGGTTTGTTCGCCACCTTCACCCTTGTGGACCATTCTATGTTCTGATGCTTTGTCTTTGAACTTGGACTCAATTTCCTAATTTAATGAAATTTAGTTTCACAACCAAAAAAAAAAAATGTTACATTTAAATTTGCATATAATTGACTATTCCTCTTTGTTGGTGATATTAGGACATTTACTTGGTTCCGCACATCTCTCAAGATTATGCATATATCTCCTTTAATAGAATATCTCCTTAATTAATTATATTTGATATTATGTTTATCTTGTTACCTTAGATAATCATCTCATAAAATCTATAAATAGATTGATGTATCCTTCATTATATATATCTAAGTACAGAGAAACTTCATATTCTTATCTTCCTTATATTATTTTATTTATTCAACTTAGTATGAAAGCCTCCTTTCCTAAGACTTAGTATACTGGGTGCACTTTGCACCCAGTGCATGTCACGCACCCCAAATATTTCGCCAAAATTTTTACTTTATCATTAAATTTTGCCAACCTTTTTGCTTTATCATTCTCAACTTTACACCCGGCCATCCAGCCCTCAACAATGCTCACCCAATTGGCTCATTCGCGTCTAACTAAGTGCCACAATGATGGTGTTACAGCATCGGCGTGTTATAGCATCGGCGACTTGTTGCTAAGTCGAGCTTTTCTTTTCCATGGAGGTATTTTTAAACGCCATGAAGACAAGTCTTCACACAATAACCTTTGCTCAATAGTGCATGGCTTATCCACTTGTTATAGCCACACTAGTCATATTAGCTGCGTTTATTACGTTATTGTCTCAACAGCAAAGTCAACTAAATAACTCATGTTGTTCGGCTCCAATGCCTCCAATTCTTGTCTTCTCACTTTTCATTTCGAAAAGCTAACACCACCACCAAATTCGCAATTGTCAAACAAGCAACATATTGAAATCTTCTTGTCAATTGAAGCTTGAAGCCATCACACTCGGATTTCGGATTCGTTAAGCTTCTTTTAATCAAAGATTTTTGTGACATTGTTTGGATTATTTTTCAAACTCAAGTTGATCTATTTCAACTCAAATTGTGTTTGAGGGAATGTTAGCAATATTAGGATATTTACTTAATTTCACATATCTCTCAAAATTATGCATATATCTCCTTTGATAGAGCATATATAAGAATGATTATATTTAATATTATGTTTATTTTGTTACCTTAAATAACCATATTGTAAAACTTATAAATAAGCTCTGATGTATTTTTTATTATATATATCAAAGTACGGAGCTTAATATTTGATATGGAGTTGAATAAATAAAATAATATAGGAAGATAGGAATATGAAATTTCTCTCTACTTCGATATATATATAATGAAGAATATATTAACTTATTTATAGGCATTATAAGATGGTTATCTAAGGTAACAAGAATAACATAATATCAAATATAATCAATCAAGAATATACTTGATCAAAAGAGATATATGCATAATCTTGAGAGGTATGTAGAATCAAATAAATGTCGTAATACTATCAACGCTGTTGTCCGAAAACAAAAATGATTTTTTTTATGTCAACCGCTTTCATTTCTACGTATTCATTTGTCAGTGGGGGTCCTCGTACCCTTTTGGTAGGTTCTCTCATTTCATTTTTCACAATGTGGGCAAATATAGCAAAGTATGAAGGCCGAGCGCTCGAAAGAATTTGGCGGCACAAGGCACAAGCTTTAACGTCAGCCATTTCAGAGGCCAAAGTTTCGACACTTGAATTTTAAGCTTCGAAAACTCGAAAAAACAATTTAATTGCCTCTCATTTCAAACTTATTTCTCGCCTTATCTATAACTTTGTCATCTATATTATGGAGGTAATGGTCACAATACCAACCTTGCCCCAAGTCGATTCAATCGAATCCCAACAGTATCAGAAACTGAAAAGATTAAGCAATGGCAAAAGTTTGTACTGACATCTTTTTCCATTATGTTAACCATATGTTGTAACTTGTAATAATAAGATACCAATAATCCTTTGAGATTTCGTTTCATATTTTAGTTTAGCATTCATATTGATATATTCAATTATATATAACATACAGTATATGTATGCATAAATACTGCATTATAACTATGCACATTTGTGGAACACGTTATGTGGCATAAAATTTGTACCCATTAAATACATCTATACACAAAAAAAAATAGTGCTAGCCATACTATATCATATCCTCTCTTCTCATTATTAAATTTTTTCGTGAAATTATTTAATCACCATACATATCCATAATGCCATACTGCATTACTAATACATGTGTCTTTCATTCGTTAATACGTTAGTGACAAAAATATTCTGAAATTGCTTCATAGAATGATCTTAGAGAATGCACATAAACTTCGTATGTTTTCTCTAGTACGAGAATGACAAATTCGTGCATTCAGTTATTCCAATAAACAAAAAAGAAGAAGAAGAAGAAGAATCAAAAAGTGAAGTAAAAGTTTGATCCAAAATGTGTGACAAATTGTAGTTCCATTTTTTTCATTTTTTTTCATTTTTATAAGCGATACAAATAATTATTTTTAAGAAAATACTACTACATCATTCATTTTGCATAAAAAAACGAAGCCTCTAAAATAAATGATTTTTTTTATTATTATTATAAAGGAAAATATTATCCTAATATTAATCACTTGCATCGCTAGAATTATTAGCTAACGAAAAATGTATTAATTATTGATAGCACTTTATATCTAAATATTTTTGTGAATGGTGGAAATATTTTTCATTTTTTTATTATTAGGTACATTGATAAGTGCATCCTTATTTCATTATAAATAGGGGCACGAGCAGGTGAAAAATAATAAGACTTTCGCTTCGGCTTTTCTCTTTTTATAATCTCTCTCTATTCTCTCTATTATATTCTTGCGATACAAATAATTATTTTTACCCACTGAGTAAGTAATTTTGCAAGGTAGGTGTTTTCATTTGTTTCATCTTCTTCTATCAATTCTTCAAAATACTACTACATCATTCATTTTGCATAAAAAAATGCACCTCCAAGGGCAAGGTCTCGCTAATGCAATTGCGGAAGACGGAACCTCAAATTCAAGGGATAAAGCAAATGCACTGATTTTTATTCGTCGTCATTTGCATGAGAGCCTGCAGACTCAATATTTATCCGTTCGAGACCCTCGGAAGAAGGATAGGTATGATCATACCAAGACTGTTATCCTCCCTCGGGCACAATATGATTGGCAAAATCTCGGACTACAAGATTTTAAATCAGTGTCTAACTATAACTCCGCTTTATTTGATGTCGTTTCTCGACTTGAGTTATGCGGTATCAAGCTTATGCTAATTAAATAATTTGTCTAGATGATTTTTTAATTTCTGTGCTCCTCATTATTATTAAAAATAAAGGGCTGATTGCACATGCTAATTTTAAGAAAAATAATGGCCATATTAAGGGCTATAAGCGCGAGCAAGAACATAATCATACTATATTTCGTAGCAAACACTTTTTCTCGAGTATGACGTTGCGTAAGACACATGTCCATACAATATCAGGTCCCGTTCCGATTATTGATGGTTTTGGGAATGCCACAATTATTTTGCCAAATGGCACCATCCTGCATATTGAGGATGCGTTTCTAAGTAGTAGATCAAAAAGGAATCTACTCGGTTTCAAAGATGTACGCCGTAATGGGTACCATGTTGAAACTATTTATGAGCAAAATAAGGAATATATTGGCATCACCTCTTATAAGATGGGCTTGAAAACCATCCATGAGAGGCTAGAAGCTTCTTCTACGGGTTTGTATTGTGTCATGATTAAGGCTATTGAAACATATGCTACTATGTCCGGAGACGGTAAACCCCGATCGGTTTGGGTTATGGCATGATCGCCTTGGTCATCCCGGCGCTTCAATGATGCGTAGAATAATTCATAATACAAAAGGACATCCTTTAAATGATACAAAGGTGTTGTTGTCCAAAGATTATAATTGTGAAGCTTGTTCACAAGGTAAACTCATTACCAAACCTTCTATAACAAAGGTTAATCTTGAATCCCCGTATTCCCGCAAAGAATTCGGGGTGATAAATGTGGACCAATACAACCACCAAGTGGACCGTTTCGATATTTTATGGTACTAGTGGATGCATCCTGTAGATGGTCCCATGTTTGCCTATTATCTACGCGCAATGTCGCATTTGCACGTTTACTTGCGCAGATTATAAAGCTTCGGGCACAATTCCCGATTATCCAATTAAAAGCATAAGGATGGATAATGCTGGAGAATTTACATCAAAGAGTTTTGATACATATTGTGCTTCACTCGGAATTGAGGTTGAGCACCCGGTTGCATATGTTCATACTCAAAATGGATTGGCGAGTCCTTGATTAAACGCGTCCAAATCATTGCCCGCACTTTATTATTGAGAACTAATCTCAACGATACAGCATGGGGTCATGCAGTTTTGCATGCGGCAGCTCTAATAAGATTGCGCCCTACTACTAGTCTCTTACAATCTCCCTTTTAATTGGTTTTTGGTTATAAACCTGATATTTCACATTTACATACCTTTGGTTGTGCAGTACAAGTGCTTGTAGCACTGCCAAAAAGAACGAAAATGAATCCTCAACGCTGTTTGGGCATTTATGTATGGTTTAATTTACCATCCATCATTAGGTTCTTAGAACCAACTACGGTGATCTTTTTTTGCTAGATTTGCAGATTGTCATTTTGATGAGACTACGTTTCCATCAATTGGGACACCTACAATTTCCATGGCTGCAAAGCGAAAACCATTAAGGTTTTCTCCTGGAATGAGAAGAGTTTATCTCAATTAGACCCAAGAACTCTGGAATGTGAAAACGAGGTACAACGTATAATCCATTTACGGAAATGGCTAATAGACTTCCCCGACGCATTTAATGATGCTACTAAAGTAACGAAGTCTCATATTCCAGCTGCAAATGTTCCAGCTAGGATAGCTGTTCTGAAGGATAGACTAAAATGGATCAAAATCCCCCACACTTGAAGCGTGGTAGACCGATAGGATCAAAAGACACCGTTCCTCGAAAACGAAGGGGAAAGAATCAAGAATCTGCTCCGGAAGAGCGATGTTGTACTTGCTCCCAAAGAGCTTATTGCCCCCGAAGAGGCACAAACCCATGAAAAGATCACAAACCCTCGGAATATTGAAAATTCCATTACATATTGTAATGAAATTTGGGATCGGAATGAAATCATCATTGATGATGCTTTTGCATTCTTTGTTGCTAATAAAATTATGGATGATGATTTTGAGCCGCAATCTATTATTGAATGCCGTCAAAGGCAAGATTGGCCTAAGTGGGAGGAAGCGATTAAGATTGAATTAGCTTCCTAGCTAAACGAGAGGTTTTTGGACCTATAACTCGAATCCCCGATAATGTAAAGCCTGTTGGATATAAATGGGTATTTGTTCGAAAACGAAATGAGAAAAACAAGATTGTCAGGTATAAAGCGCGACTCGTTGCCCAAGGATTCTCCCAAAGACCTGAGATTGATTATGATGAGACATATTCACCTGTAATGGATATAATTACATTTCGCTTTCTTATTAGCCTGGCACTATTTGAAAGATTGGAAATGCGTCTTATGGACGTCGTGGCGGCATATCTATATGGCTCATTAGATCCCGATATCTATATGAAAATTCTGAGGGATTTAAAATGCACGATGCATGCACTCCCCGTAACTTATTCTCAATAAAATTGCAAAGATCTTTATACGGGTTAAAGCAATCCGGTCGCATGTGGTATCAACGCTTGAGTGAGTACCTAGTAAAAGAAAGGTATAAGAATGATCCTATATGCCCATGTGTATTTATTAAGAAGTCAGAAACCGGATTTGCTATTGTAGCAGTTTATGTCGACGATATAAATTTAATTGGAACTCTGAAGAGTTAGCCAAAACTGCTGAGTATTTGAAAAGGGAGTTTGAAGTTAAAGATTTGGGTAAAACCAAACTTTGTCTTGGTCTTGAGCTTGAGCACAAAGCAAATGGAATAATCGTCCATCAATCGGCATACATTGAAAGATTACTTAAACGCTTCAACATGGACAATGCTCACCCATTAAGTACCCCTATGGTTGTAAGGTCTCTAGATCCCCAAAAGGACCCATTTCGTCCTAGAGAATCTGATGAAGAGATACTTGGTCCTGAAGTACCATATCTCAATGCAATTGGGGCATTGATGTACTTGGCACAATGTACGAGACCGATATCGCTTTTGCGGTAAATTTATTGGCACGTTTTAGTTACGAGCCAACTCGGAGACATTGGAATGGAGTTAAACATATTTTTCGTTATCTCCGAGGAACCATAGATTTGGGATTATATTATTCCAACAATACCACTTCCTCTCGGGTTAGTTGGATATCGATCTTTTGGATATAGATCGATCCACATAAGGCTCGCTCTCAAACCGGTTATTTATTTTGTTATAACGGCACCGCCATTTCTTGGCGTTCTACGAAGCAATCGCTCGTAGCTACATCTTCTAACCACTCGAGATTATTGCTCTATATGAAGCTGGAAGAGAGTGTGTTTGGTTAAGATCCGTTATAACACATATTCACAATTCATATTGTTTAGAATCGGTTACAAATTCTCCTACTATAATTTATGAGGATAATGCTGCTTGTGTTGCACAAGTTAGGGGAGGATATATCAAAGGTGATAGGACCAAGCATATCTCGCCAAAATTTTTCTATACTCATGAACTTCAAGAAAGTCGGCAGATTGATGTTAAACAAATTCAATCCGTAAATAATCTTGCAGATCTTTTTACCAAATCATTGCCGACATCAACTTTTGAGAAATTAGTATATGGCATTGGTATGCGGCGAGTACACAAGACGCAAGATTGATTAGCCCCAAAAGAGTGGCTATATGACTCAATTGAGGGGAGATATTATCAATTATGCATTGCACTCTTTTTTCTTTTTGTCCGGTTTTTTCCCATAGGGTTTTCCGGCTTAAAGTTTTTAACGAGGCAATTAATGCATCCATAAAAGGGAGAAATCATAAAATTTGTGCTCTGTACTCTTTTTTCCTTTTTGTTCGGTTTTTGTCCCACTTTGGTTTTTCCGGCTTAAGGTTTTTAATGAGGCGTATTATTCAATGCACATTCATAATATAATACAATGAATATTCAAGGGGAGTGTTATGAAATACATGTATGAATATTCATTATATTCATGTACTTATTATGGTACATTTGTATCATACATTTTAAGTACATCTCCCTATCCGATGAATATCTATCTCCCTATCCAATACATGTATCATCCGATCTAAGTACATCTCCCTATCCAATGAATGTTCATCTCCTATCCAATACATGTATGAATATTCATGTACCTATTATGATACATTTGTAACTTACGTTCTAAGTACATCGGATAAGAATGTTCATCTCCTATCCAATACATGTATTATTAGGTACATTGATAAGTGCATCCTTATTTCATTATAAATAGGGGCAGCGGAAAAAAATAATAAGACTTTCGCTTCGGGCTTTTCTCTACTATCTTTTTGGTGTCATTTCCTTTCTCTACTTAATCTCTCTCTATTCTCTCTATTATATTCTTGCAACGCGATATTTTACAACAATACCCTAATTTCTTTTTTCCCTCCATTATAACCTCAATATTCATTTGTCCTTTGTCCTTCCTCAAATGGGAAATTGAGTTTTATAATTTATATTTTTTACGTTATGTATTTGAATTTTTTTATTGTTTATAATTATATATGACTATATATTTAGTTTTTGGATTGTTATTTTTGGTGGGTAAGAATATCCATTGTTTTTTTTTTTACTTTGAATAGTTTTATTACTTATAGTCTCATATGATTTTATTGTAAAAAATTAACTAAAAATGGAACAAAAAAAAAACATATTCTTTGATAGACCTTGAAACCGGATCTGAAAACAAAGTAAGATCCAGAATCAGTTCAAAAAAATAGGGCATGTTTCAGGGTCCAAAAATTGGGAATTTGTTATAACTGGAATCTACTCACTTTAAACCGATCACCCCTAATTGCCGGAAGCAGTGATGGGCCTCTCATCGGCCAATCTATTTTCTGGGCCAGAAGGCCCATCGTCTCGTCTCAAATTTGGGCTTGTGTTTCCATCACCTTGTTTTCGGCCCTACTATTCTCGTTCACTTCCACCGTCGTTTCCATCAGCTCCCCTCCCCCATTCCCCAGTCGGTGCTTTCTAGGGTTTCGAATCGCCTCCAAACCTTCAACCAGTGCAAACCGACAACAGGTCAGAGACCAGAGAGAGAGAGAGAGAGAGAGAGAGAGAGAGAGAGAGAGCAGAAATCCGACGACGCCATGGGAGGCAAATGCCCGCACAGGAAAGTGAAGAAGAGACGCCTCTCCCACAAGACCGCCCGCCGCACCAAGTTCCTCGTCAAAGATATCCTTTTTTTTATTTTTTATTTTTTCAATCTGTCCTTCCCCTTGGCTCGAATTCGCTCTTATCTTGCGATGGCGTGCGATCTCGCGTCGGTAAATTTCATCGTCTGCTGTCTTTTCTTTGACTCCGGCGAGTTTCGGCACGTGACGATGCGGTGTATGACGAGCTGAAGAAGCCGGAAGAGCAGCGGCGGCCGCTGCCCGTGGATGAGGATCTCCCAGGGATGGGCCAGTACTATTGCATGCACTGCGAGTGGGTGCCCGTGTTTGTGTTTGTTTTTTGAAGAGAAAAAGTTTCGTCCTTTGAATTGATTCTGGATACCCTTTGATGCAGCTGTTAGATTTATGAGAATAGCTTCTGAAACCTTTGAACAAGTATTAGACTTCGAGTTATTGCTGTTAGAAGCTTGAAACAACTTTAAACTTGTCTTAGATCAGCTTGCGTTGGTCCTCCAATGGTCAAAAGCTGTTTTGTTATTTGTCCATAATGTTGTTAATTATGCGCAGAGTATTGCAACGAGGTTTTTTACTTGACCAAATTGGGGACTTTATTGGTTTCTTTGTTTGATTGGGTATTCGGGATTGCTTATGCGTGATTGGGTTTTCTTACTTTTCAGCCGATATTTTCCGAATGTCACAACGAGGGATGAGCATTTCAAGACCAAGCGCCACAAGAAGCGGTTCGTAAAACTTGTCACTTGATTTTCCTTATTGCTTTTGTAGATATTGTTGCATATGCTTGTAGAAGATTCCTAACTGCTCAGATGGTGATGGTGCTAGTGCTAGTGAGACAGTTTATGGATCAAGCCTATCCTTACACTGTCAACCAGTGGCATGCTAAATTAGTTATTTTGGAGGATCGCTTAGTCTAATTTGTTCAGAATAATTTAGTATAATTTTGCAATACACCATTTTGCAACTCTCTGCTTTTGTATTTAGCCCTTGAGATATGTTGCATCACAGTTTTATTTTCATGCCTGTTGGTTCTACAATATGTGGAACTTCATTTGTTCTGTATAAGATTTACGTAATTCATTTAGTGTTTTGAGACTTAAATTTTGGACTTTTCTCTTTGTTATATAAAATTACATACATATTAACTCCAAAAGAGAGAAATGAAGATACATGCAATAGAGAAGGTCATGGTTAGAGTATTATAACACAAATTTTAAAATTCATTTACCTTTATTAATAGGTTAGCACATAGACCATAGAACAGGGGGAAAAAAGCAATCTGAATGTGAAAATGAAGAAATAAGAACTTTCATTCACCAAACAGGGATATAGAAAGACTAAAGTAAACAAGAGCATTAGGAAGGAGGAGGAAAGATAAAACAACTAAATATAGATGCCAATACTGCCAAACGTAAGAAGATTGAAGAAAAGAAAATGAAACATTATAGATGTGTTCATTGTCATCGTGCTGAAGTAGAAGATGGTGTCTTATGTCAATTGCCATAGCGGAAGATCTTCTTTTCTGCTTCATTCTTCTTCTTTGGAGTTTAGCCTCACTGGTAAGGAATATCTGTCAATGCCCTTTGTCCTAATCTTTCAAATGGACTTAGAAGTAGGCTTCAAGAAGAAAATGGGTCTTGCACTGGGAGGAATGTGGCCCAGATTTGTCTTTCTCATGGCTGAAACAATCAATATCCAAGCAAGTTTGGGTTCTAGGATCATTTGTGGGATTGTGATCCCATTAAATCCAACAAACTGGATTGTGGTCATGATCCTGACAGCGAGCAATTTTTCATATGATCTGGACCATTTGATGCATTTTGGATTCTAGGATCACAATCCTAGGATCTGGATTGCGAGCCTAGCAACCTTGCTAAGGACAGTAGATAACTGGGTTCAGTGTATTGTCCATGCATTGATGTAGCTTCTCAAGTTGAGATTCTTTTTGGTTGTTCTATGTCTCATATTATTCTGATGGTGTAACCTTCATTTGTTTCTAGTTTTATCTACAGCTTCTACTTTAAACACGCTGGATAAAATGCATAATCCTTTCCTCTCCCTCCATGTGATTAGATTCATGGATGCGTTGTTCTGTTTCTGTCTTGTCTTATTTCTAGCTCGAGTCTGATGTATAACCGAATGCTTTTTACAACTATTGTGACTTGCAGTGTGAAGCAAATGATGGGTCCTGCACCACATACTCAGCTTGATGCTGATTTAGCTGCAGGGATGGGCATGCCTGATAATGGTCCAAAGCTTATGTCAATGTGAGCTATCTGTTTTTGTGCCCATATGGAATGGACCAGCCTTTTTGGGGCAGCAAGGATTTTCTTCTTAAGTTCTCTTGTTAGTTAGCTTATAAGTGTATATGCAGCTAGTGCTTTGATATGGGAGTCTTTGTTGTTGCATTTGCTCGACGAATGAGCAATCAAGCATGTTCAATAGACCTATCTGACTGGTGGTAGCTGATGGAAGGTGATCTCTAGAAGGTTTTGGCTACTATATATTAAGAAAGGGCAAAGTGAGATTTTGTTTTTGAATAGAAATTGTGTGTTTTTTGTGTAACGCATCTGAAATTCAAGCATCTTCTAATTTGAGCCACAAAGCGTTGACTGGTGCAAATGCAATTGATAGTACACTACTTCTTTTAGAATTTGAAGTGGCTTAATGTGCCTTCTCCTCCTCCTCCTCCTCCTCTTCTTCTTCTTCTAATTGCTCCTGTTGGGACTTATATTGGAGTTCAGCATAGATTATGCTCCTCTAGTCTGTTTATTCATTTCTGGGGTAGAATGGTTTTCTCACCATTACTGGTTCCCCCGGAGGGAGGCTTTGCTTCATTTCTCTTTTATGGATAGGATAAGATAAGTCCCCCTACATAACAGGTGGGCTTTTTGTAATTGTCCCTTCTTGGAGTATATGCAAGGACAGGATTAAGGCCCCAACTCTTCAAAATGGAACTTGGCATATCTTTAGTTATGTACAGTGGACATTTCCTCTTCAAAAAGGTTGCCGTGGTTAGAAAATGAGCCACCCAGCCCCTTTCGGACATGGAGGACCTATTTAATGGCACCTACAGTGGGTCATTTGTTCTGTCCATTAATCTACTTCCCAAGTTTCGTTGCGGGCCATCGTAGCAGAACTCAGAAAGCCCATGGCATTGGCATCTTTCAGATGAAGTCATCCTATTGCCTTCTATTCAGTGTATGACGTGAGAACAGATTTGTGCATTGGGAACCAAACTATCAGAATGTGTGCGTCACGGGTGAATACAACTGTACACTTTCGTGGGACTTACGGGAACCTTACATGACGATGGATATTGATCTGAACCAACTTGATTGAAAAAACAAAACAACAGCAGTCCCAAAACTTGGATGCATGGACAACAGCAGTCCACCTTTACAGTAGTAGAGTAATGCCTGAGTGATTCAATGGACGACTGCTATAAACTTCTAAACGAACTGTGCTTATAAAATCAAAGAGTAACGACTTTTAGTTTCTTTCCTTGTCTTACATACGATCACGAGTGTACTTTTTCCCAAAACTTGGATGCATGGACAACACTTTCCCGTTGAAACAACGAGTAAACTTTTGACTGACTAGGTATACCAAAACGTATTCATCTTACATTCTTATATCTGTTACACCCCTATGGGAGCAAGCAAGAGCTGCATGGAAAATGACCACCCAGCGAGGCATGTGTTTTATAAACGCACATCCACTTCTAGAATAAGCTGTCGGTAAAAAGTGGTGAAATTAATCATTGAAAAAGATCATGAAACTCGATGGTTTTGACTCGTTCATCCTTAGTGACACGGCAGAAAAGTAAGGGAGGAAAATCTACACTTTTTGATCTCCCGCTTGTTATGTGATCCGGGTGGGAAGATTCGTGATAGCTTTTTAGAGGGCGAGAACAGCCAAAAGAAGATCATGATTGAGCAATTATTATCACTGCTGTCTCCTGGTCTCCACTGATAAAAGTTTCATAATGTGGTAATAAAGATGCTTTTATAGTGTCCTTTGTCCCTTCCATTTGGGACCTTGGCATTGCCAAGAATCTACTTGCTTTTTAGGGAAACAGTGTATGTGGTGTTGCCCTACAGATCTGATTACCCCCCACAAACCCTAAAATAAATTTAAAAATTAGTCGTTCCTTGTGAATCCGGATGATAGCAACCCCGGACACGTTTAATGGAGTAGATGTCATATCATATGAGCTGAGCTATAATCTTGATGACTACTGAAATTGCGTGCTTCATGATCATCAATTTAGAAAGCGAGATTGGTGTATCTTGGCTTTCAACGGTTAGCAATTATTCTAGCATAAAGGTCAGAGATAAGGAAAGTTGCCTTCTCCTGATCCACTCTCTAAACGATACCATTGTTGTACTTGATGCTCGATGTAGATTGTTGCATCTAGATGAACTACACATCTAAGGAAAATGACTTTTGTCTAGATTTAAGGGTTTGATTATAGTGTCATAGATCGATTTAATCCCCCAAGGTTGGCATACTTTGTTAGGGCTAAAGGGGATTTTCAGCTGGGGAAGTGGAGTGTCACATGTTCAAATCCCATTAATTTCATGCAAATTGCTTTTGGTTGGGGCTACCTACACAGATCAATGACTTGGACATAATTGGTTCATGGGACATACATGGTGTTTATGGCCTAGTACATAGGCAAGCCCTTTGCAACCGCATCCCTTGATTATCCAACAATATATATATGGGGTCAAGGATACCAACACATTTGACCTGTTCTGTAAATTTAGTATGTCCACCTTCATGTTGTTGTAGCGCCTAGAAATCTCATGGGTTGAGGGAGAGGTGATTGATTCCCAGTTCGGTCCGGTTCTCAAAATTTAGAATCGAAGATTGGACCAATTGATCTTAGGTAGGAATTGGACCGATGGTCTAGTATGGTTCCCTATTCTAGTTCCGATCCAGTCCAATAAACTAGTCATTTTTTTTCCACTACTTGGAATTGGTAGTGTTTAGTTCACATTTTAAGAAATGAATAAATAAATAAAATTTTTAGTAGGTCCAATTTGGTTCCCTATTGGAATTGGGAACTGGACTGCTAGATCATTGATTCCACTTTTAGGAATCAAGAACTAGATCGACCATCTTGACCAAATCGGATGGTTCGATCCAGTTTGGGCAATCCATTTTGCACACCCCTAGGTCGGGGGTTGCTGCATTTTATATCGGTTGTTGATAAAGTTAGGGGTGATGATGCCAACAACCCCCAGCTTGGCTTTTTCTTTTTCTATTTTTTTACCTTTGTAGGCTTTTTCACTGTTCAATCTAATTTAATTTAGGCATGTGAAAAAAATTAGGATTCAAGGAAAGTCAATTCGTTTTGGGTTTTGTGCACCTTTAATTAACGTTAACAACCAAATAGGAGAATAAGAATAATAGAAAATACCAAGCTAGCATTTTTGTTAGCCAAACTAGACGTAATTAATAGATACTCTTTTTTTTTTGTTGGTTTTACTCTACACTTACTCTACCTCTCACTTTTAGATTTGTGCCATGCCTCCTTGTAGGACATGGAAATCGAAACTCACACCTGAAATTAAATCATCATCATCTTAATCCTTCTTGAGAATTTGGGGATTTGAAACCCCCACCTACCCCTTCCATGTGAGAAGGGTAGCCACTAATGGGCAAACCATAGTGATTATTAATAGATATACTTGAATGTATCAATTTGACATAGGACTTGATTGCATTATTTGTAATTTTTAGGACACGAATGTATTTTTGCAACAAGTTTTAGAATTTTTTATTCACTTTTTATTTTTCTCCTTTGAGTGATGATAATTCCATAGCACAAGTAAAGAGTTGAGAGAGAGAGAGAGAGAGAGAGAGAGAGAGAGAGAGAGAGAGAGAGAGAGAGAGAGAGAGAGAGAGAGAGAACTATGGCTCATATATAAAAACCTAAAAATTTGAACATAATTAAGCACATAATTAAACAAGATATCCAATACCTTCTAACCAAATAGTCTAAACGGGACACATGGTACAATTAAGGGTGAGTAGCACAACTAGAACTTTTATATCCTATACTTATCAATGTCGAAGTTTGAAAATCTAGAATCTATTGTACAACTTCTAATTCCCACCTTGGAACCTCCCTCACCATGTTAATTTTACAAGGTCAGAATGTTATCCAACACACCTCTTCCGCATATACCATATAATAAGCTTGCGATTAATTATTAGGTAATGTTACATATAACGATGCCATCCTAAGTTGTGATCAATAGCTTCTAATTCTTCTTTGAGATTTTATATAAAAATGTACAAAAGAACTGCTAATCATGTATGAGTTGGATTAAAATTAAGTGCACTTTAGATCATCTATAGACGATTTAAAATGCAATTCTAAAAGCAAAATGTTTACATCTATTAGTCAACAACATCCGAAAAAGAAAATAGAAAAACGGAACACCGCACTTAGTCAATATGTATTGTCAAAATATTACTAAAAAAAACAAAATTTATTCTGCACCGTTTATTTACAGGATTTATTCCGACCTCGAATGCATTGAGATACCCCTTTTTCTCCGTAGGAAGCATCCCAAAGCTCCTGTTATCCACATGATATCTAAAGAAAACGTTGCTCTTGCTAGAGACTCTCAAAACATTCATCCCCCAAAAAAAAAAAAAAAGTTGTTTAACGTTTATTGGGTCGGTAGGTATCCCACCTTTTGACCTTTTTTACACTCCACTAGAAACGACATTCCTAGACAGCCCTTGCCTCACATAATATTCGTTTCCTTTTCTGAAAAAAAAAAAAAACTATTTACTCATTTCCATCTTATATTCTCATATAATGCCTTTAGCTGGCAAACCCCATTAATTTAATCTAATGCCCAAGAAGCAAACAAAACAAGAGGGGTACTGAAGAGGTCAATGCCCCCATCTTTCAACATCGCTCTGCTCACCTTGGACAAGCTTTAAATTAACCAAACAAATCAAATCTTGTCTTAGCGAGACAGCAAAGTCTCTTACAGATGATATGACATATTGGGCCTATTGTGTTTTTTCTTATATTATTAATATATGCTCATGCGGTTTTAATTAAGTTGGACTGCTTCCTCAACGAGGATTCTCTGCCACTTGCAAGATATAGACGAGTTCAAAACTTGTTTCCCTCTTCAAAAAACTGTGCTTTCACAAGTTGCAATTTTTTTCCTTTCTCAACTTAGAGACGCATTTGTTTAATCAAACCTTTTACCCTCTCCTCACCGTGAATGTCATGATAAAAAAATATGATCAATTATCGAAAACCCCAGCTCACATGTGTCGCGATGCCATTGAAAAAAAAAAATGAGGCATACGCACCGCATAGTGACAAAATTTTTGACCCATGATCATATTTAATTAAGTGTGTATCTCAATAACACCCAAGATTAGTGCCATTATTGGCTAATCTCTGAGGCGGCTGCAATAATAATGCCGGTCCAGTTGTATAATATTTGGCGAATCTATACTGAGATACCGGTTCAAGAGGACTGAGATTTAGATGAGCATCAAGTCATTTTTAATGTTCCTGTGCATGATTTCTTTCCACAAAGCGCCAAGATCCTCAACCGGGGCATCCTTTGATTCAGGAAATAAAGTAAAAATGATGACATTGTTAGAAAGTTATGATTAAACAAGAGAAAAGGATCGAAGTTGTAGCATGAAGGGGAAACTTTGTTCGATGAGATTTTAACCCATAAACTACGAAAAATCCTTGACTTTCATGACGATTCTTAAATGATGGCTTCTCTGATTTCCAAGTTATTTTGTTTCTGATTAGAGCAATAAATGTTTTTTCCTCAGTGGGTAGTAATAAAGACATGCATACATCATTTCCCAGAAAAAGCAAGAGGGTCCTCTCCAAGGAAAAAACAAGCTTCGCCATGTACAGTCAACGTGTTCGTTTCCGAAGAAACAAACAAAATCTGAATACCTCAAACTCCAAACCCAAATAGTCTTTCCCATACCACTTCTCAAATCTCTGTGATTTTACAGTCGTTCACAGTCAATCATCATCATATCAGTAGTACAGCACCGCTCCGTCAGGATCACTTTTGCCCTCATACAATAAGAAGCTGTTGTTATTACTTGAGCAATTAGTGGAACTGCTAATGAGCTGCTTGATCTCTTCAAGGCCTGCATAATCCGAAGGATTTTCGCCCACCCATGTCTGATCACAGCTCTGTTTCTCTTGACTCCACCCACCAACACTTCCAAGCACAAGTCTTTGACCATCATCATCAACCCCAGAACAGAAACTTCTTTGAAAACCCATGTGATGATGATCATCAGCGCCATTTCCACACGCCGAGAAGTCATAATACTCTCTCTCCTTCCCAAGACTGCAGATTTGGTTGTTGCTGTTGTTGTTGCTGCTGCTACTCCCATCAGAGGAGCTGCAACAGCTAGCTTCATACTGCCTCATGGAGCCCAAGAAGCTCTCATGTGGCTGAAGATTAGGGCTTGAAGAGTAATAGGAAATGGACTGTTCAAGGCCTGTCAGGGAGGTGAAGTATTTGTTGTTGGAGAGGGAGGATTGTGATGGTGGTGACAAGGATGATGATGGTGGTGGGGTTGAAGAAGAAGAGAGAGAGGATGAGCATGAGAGTTAGCATGTGATGCGAAGCTAGTGAAGACGGGGTTTTGTTGCGTTCTCTGCTGGAGAGATGGGTGGTGAGGATGGGGTAAGCCCGTAAGCTTCTTCTTGAGCTTGGTGTTCCAGTAGTTTTTGATGTCGTTGTCAGTTCTACCTGGCAACTGAGCAGCTATTATGGACCACCTGCATTTAGATTTAGTACAATTAATTCAAGAACATAGGGGAAAAAAGAACTGGAACTTAAGAACAAGAGTAACAAAATCTGAGCTTTTCTTCCTTCACTTTCTGGAGAGTGTCAAACTTGGTTAGCAGACTAAGAATTTTTTTTGCAAAACCGGTGCTAAATCACGTCTCACACTTCTCGGAACCACCTATAGACAACGAAGTACAAAGAAAAGCCACAAAAAAGTGCACATTTCTTGATCTCGATCCCAACACATGCATGCCTTTTCCCCTTCTTTTCTTTTTCCCTTGTTTTTCTAAGTTTGACTTTGCCTACCTAGGCGTCTGATTTCCGGCGGCATACAAAGAAGATGTTAGCTAGGAGCCTTGTACAAGAAGATGCAAGTACCTGCTTCCAATTGTAGCATAGAGGGTGCAGATAATTCTGTCTTCTTCATCTGAGAACTCTCCATGCTTTATGTTTGGTCTCAGATAGTTTAGCCATCTCAAGCGGCAGCTTTTCCCACATCTCCTAAGGCCTGAGGTCATCAACAAACACAAGCAAAATCATCAATTCAAGAGAACATCGCAAAACCTAGCTTATTGTAACACACAGAGCAAATGGAGGCATGACCTTCATCTGATCTCTAAAACATCACATGCTTCTTATTTTTCTCCTAACAAATCTAGCCTAAGGAAAGAAGAAGGGAAAAAAGGGAAAGAGAGAAAATAAAAAATACCAGCTTTTTGAGGGAGAGCAATCCAGTTGCCTCCAGTGCCATGTTTGTCTATGAACTCCTTGAGCTTTGCATCTTCCTCAGGTGACCAGGGACCTTTCTTCACATTTGCCTTGTCACAGCATGGAGCTCTCCCCATGCTTCTCTCCCTCTCTCTCCTCTCTCTCTTTCCGATTGGTTTTCTTCTAAGTTGGTCTTGATGTTGCCTGCGGGGGAGGCTGCTTTGTTTGCGTTGTGGAAGGCTTCGGTCTGCAGACACACTTCATATATATTTTCCAGAGAGAGAGAGAGAGAGAGAGAGAGAGAGAGAACAGAAGTCAAAGAAAGGAAAAACAAATGGGGCTCCCGATTCAATCATATAGAGTGAAGTTTCTTGCTTGTTTTATTGATTAACCAGTAAGAGAACTTTTGGGCAAGTTAAATATATTTTTTAAAAAGATCAGCAATAAGGACTTGAGTTTGAATCTTATCCTCGGTGTCCCACACAAGAAAGAATCCGAAGATGCTCGAGTAAATTGGTGCACATATTTCAGCTTGAAAGCGATTGATATTGCGATTTCATAAGCGAGAGATTTAAAATTTTCCACGCCGTAGGTCTGCTGGTAGGCTGATTAATTATGGTTGGAGTTTTTTGACGCATAGCCACTAGAGTCGACCATTGCTAATTCTCAGTATAGCATAAATATTTGCTGTCCATTATTGCATATGCAGACATAGTTTTAAGATTAAATGACTTATATAGGTTTTATTCAAGTAGTCCGTCCTTGGGTTCATATTATGAGGGGGTATTCATTTATTGGTTTATATGACCGGACCACCGCTCGTTTGTATCCTAGAACTTGCAGCTTATGGCGTAGTATACTAAAAACCTTTAACTTTAAGTCAAGTCACAATTTTACTCAAACTTGTTTTCATCTCATAAAATCTTTCAACTTTTGGTTCAGTCTTAATTCGACCATAAATTTTTTTTTTCTCATAAAAAACTATCAATTCTTACTTGAATCCTATACCTATCTCCATTAACACTCTATTTAAAATTTCCCTTAGCAATGTGGCATTACCATGTCAATGTTTTAGTTTTCCCCAAATTTCAAATACAAGAAGATGACTTTTAAATATGAATTTCAACATCATTTAACAATGTTTTATTGGATTTGAAATTTGGGTAAAATTTAGGGCAATTAGGGTTGACCACCTTTAGTTGCTCTTACTTTAAGAGAGGTTTCCTTCCATCTTGCGTGGGATCTTTGATTTTGTGTTTAATATTCTATATCTCATACTCAGTAGTTTCCATCTCTCGCGATCAAAAAGCTCATGCTGGGGATTCTCACTAGGGAGTTTTTTCAGAGGGTTAATGAGGTAAATTTAGGACTCAAATAAAAAATTTGCGATTTCTTATACAAAAAAGAGAGAGTTTAGGATAGAGTGGGATTGGACCTAAAGTTAAGGGTTTTTTATGGGATGAAATAAAGTTTAAGGTAGAATTGGACATGACTCAAAGTTGGAGAAATTTTATGGGACAAAAAAGTTTAAGGTAAAATTTTAATTAGACTTAAAATTGAGGGTTTTTTGGGGTATTAGACCTGCAAATTAATATATATGAAAGAATTTCTTCTCGGTGTATGTGATCATGTTAATTTAAGTACGAGATGCAAGATGAGAATATAGAAACCAAAAAATTGTAACGCTCGAGATAAGCTCTAATGCTTACTTTGCAGGAGCGAACATGGTTGCTCACATGGGAACCAAAGGACATCATTAGTGCATCATCTCTTGTCCATTAACGCTCTTAACACAAGATGGACGTTGAAACCAAAGTATGGATCTACTCCTCTTCTTTTTGCCTCCATGGGGATTATACTCTTCTAGGGAGGTAAACAATCAAGTTCTTTCCACCCACCGGTGGGTAGCTGAGTTGGTTCGGCTTTGGGCATCTCATCACAAAGGTCCCAAGGTCGAAACTCTGCAGCTACTAACACATCTTAAGTGGGGGCCTTGATGATGGGTTCCTAGGCTAACTCCTCTCCAAGTATAGTCGGTGGTCATCGTTGGGCCTATCAAGCCCACGAAGCCGTGCGCTCTTGTAAGGTTGAGCTATGCCAAATCCTAGATACCAAAAAAAAAAAAAAAAAAACAATCAAGTTCTTTCCCAGTGATGAGAAACAGCTGTAACAAGACATTAAATACCTACATTGGGAAAACTACAAATTAAAAAAATCATAAACCTATTGAATGAACATTAATTCAATGCTAAATCTATTAATTTGGTTATTTAGTCTTGAATGTTTTGACAATTTGCCAATGTAATATTTAGAGTCAATTTTGGCCAAAAATCACCAATGTGGATGACATGGATAGTATTTTCAAATTTTTTTCATAATTTTTCTAATTATTATAATTAATTTTTTTTTTTTTTTTTTTTTTTTTTTCATCGTGGGCTGTAAGGGTGGTTAGGGCCTCATCGACCGCTGGGGAGGGGCGAGCCCTTGTTCAATGGTTGGCAAGGCCTTGGTGACCCTCTTTGACCATAGTGGAAAAGAAATATATATATATATATATAAAGTTCAAAAAAATTATTTAAAAATTGTTCATATCAACGCTGACCATGTCATATAAGATGGTCCATGTCCACTTCAACAATTTTTTAGATCAAATTTGACAAAAAATGATTAAATTGACAAATTGTCAGAAGGTTTAGGACTAAATTGATCAAATTGAAATGTTTAAAATCAAATTAATAGGTGTAGAATAAATTTATAGCTCTTTTTTGGCATCCTTGTGTATGTGTACATATATATATATAAACGTTTAAGACCATATTTGTTATATTATTCTAAATGTTGTTCGATGTGAATTTTTGCAAGAGTAAAAATATCTAGAAAATTATTAGAAAAAAAAGCACATCAATTAAGTTCTCTTCAATAGTTTAGGTTGAATTTTATTTGAGGTGAAACCAAATCCCATCACTAGGTTTATCCTCCAATAAAAAGAAAACTGGAGACATAAAATGTGGAAAAATATACCACAACTTTCCAGTACTCCATTTACCGCCATAACTTTTCGATCAATTACATCACTGCCTGCACCACTTCATGCTCATCCTTCAGGTCAGAAATCCATCCGCTTCCTGTAACTCCTTTGAGTCCCTGCTCGGTATGCAAGATGGATAATACTTCCCACATTGTCGGAAGGGTTCAGCAAGTCCCAAGCAGAAGCTTGAGGCGGCAAGGGGGCGGTGGCATGGTTTCTCCTCCGCTCACCGCTGGAGTCGCAAATATTTGCTCATATACCACAAACGTCATCACTTTACTCCTCATATCCCTTTACTCCTCACTTACACTGGATTGGGTTATGCTAAGGGTTTTCTAATCAATTTTGATTGACAAAAGGGCCAAAATGATATCGTTTTGCTACTTTATTTCCCCATCAAGCCATGTTGAATCATTTATATTAAATTGATGCCACATTGGATTTTTGGAAAGGGAATTGCCGACATCTTTTAAGTAAATGTTTTTTTTTTTAATTTATGGCTTTCAAGTGATCAATTGAAAAGTTATACCGTCACAGTGAGTGTCATATGAAAATCATAACACTTACAGTATTCTTTTTCTAGAATAGTAATCAAATCATAATATAAGTATATGCAATATTTCAAGCATGTAAATTGATATAAATCAATATAACCTGAAAGCATAAAGTAGGAATGCAAATTCCCCTCTCTTATAGCTTTTCAACATTTGCCGGAATAGTCACCTCTGTACCATCAGTTTGTTGTGTAAAAGCAAAGCATATCCTAAGGCTATCCCATTTCAAGGGTTAAATTTTCTTGAGAGTAAAATGTTTTGCTCCTCACTATTGGTAGAGATTTAGAGGCACTATCATCCAATTTCATATATTTCAGTTTCCTTTATTATGGAAATTCTCACTTTTTTTTTGCTAATCATTTGATGTATATTTCTTTGTTCATACAAGAGTTGATTGATGTTTCATCATCCATACCAATGCATCATAAAAAGATTGTTGGATATCTTGCGAAAAAATGCAATAAAGAGTGTAAGTTTGAAGAAATTTGTGATGTATTTTTTCACTAGAATCCTTTGATTTGTTTCAAAACCTTAAAAATTCACTTCCTTCCTTTTCTTGTGAAAATGTCGCCGCCAACTGTTGGTTGTTAACATAGGATGCATTTATTGATGCTTCAAGTGAATTATTTTACCAATCTCTTAAAATTTTAATTTGGTCAAATCATATTATATATTTTCTTTAGTCGTGTTAGGTTATTTAATATGTTATATAGACATTCATATCACAATAGTGGAATATTAGTGGCCCCGAATTTTGGTATCTTTATGAGAAACATACTATAATCAGTTCAAGTGATCATAAGATATTGTTTAAAAGTTACAATATAGTTTCAATGAGTTTATATAAAATGTTATGCATACTATACTTTGAGTTTGTTACTACTGTGAATATATGCTTGAAAAAGTAATATTAGTTAAACAAAATGAGAGGTGAATAGGTTGCTTGAAAAACTTAAACAATTTTTCTTGCAGAAGACAACAAAATATATTTTGACAGTTATAGAAACTGAAGTAAAAGTACTGAGCAAGCTAGTGCAATTAATAAACAGATAAAAAATAGTACACAAAATATATAGTGATTTGGCTTAATTTCTAAGCTTACGTCCACTCTTCTACATTATAGTCTTAATGTGGGTTGTAATCCACTAACAATCTTCAAGAGAAATTACAACCAACACCCATTTCTTCTATTACAAGATAAATCATAATATTAGAATGCGAGTACTAGTCTCACTCTTGTACACATCTTCTTGTCACTGATTACAAAACAACAAGAACACTACAAAGAAACTTCACTTTGATAGCAACATAGTTGATCAATAGAGATAATAACAGAACAGGCTTTCTTTATTTTTCGTCCAACCCCTTTTTTTAGCTACGTTGATCCTCTTTATATAAACATCTTCAATTCACCCCTTGGAAATGCTTTTGAGGAATTAGGAGCCGTTGGGAGTTGTTTGACGTTGTGGCTGAGGTCCACATCGCCCATACAATCCATTCTTCAGACGGTAGCATTGTTTCCCAAAGTGGAGTGTGGCGCCATTGTTACATCACCGTACCCTTGACTGTTCAACGAAAATTGTCAAACTTGATCTGACTTATTTCCTGTTCTACTACTACGAGCTCTCAGTCTGTCAATAATTATGTCCTACCCATTCAACAGTCATCCACTGATGCACTCATTCATCATCACCTTCCAAGATTTGATATAAGCACGATCAAATAGTCTTCATCACTTGATAGTAGAACGTGCTCCTTATTACTAGTCTGTTGGTGCTGTCTACAGCCAAATCATGTGGAATGACTTGCAATTAACCTTTCATTGTTTATCTTGAGTGTGTTAGCTTCCAAAAACTATACTTCAATATCAGATCGACCGTAGTACTTCCAATTTTTATGACCATCACGTCATATCTTACTTGTTCTTAGTCTTGTCAAGATTCTCCATTGATATTATCATAGTGTTTCATTGAAATTCGACTCCACAACAAAATGTCTTATACCAAAAGTCATTCTTCAATTTTTAATTAGAGGAGATGGTTCCCTGGCAATTTCGGATAAGCAATATCACATGTAGACAAAGGAATCAATAATTTCACTTCAAACGAAATCAAACGTACACAAACTATGCTGGAAATTGATCACTAACGTAACCTAAGAACATAAAGATGCAACACAAGAATTTAATTAGCAATGGCACCTAGGAACTACAAAAAAGACATGGACCTAGAAACTACAATTAAGAAACACATTGGAATTTAATCATCAACGCAAATCTAGAAACTATAATTACTGTGCAAGAAGTGAAAGATACCATGTTTGTTTGTTTGTTAGTGTGTAGCCCGTAATCGATGGTTATCAACAAGGGTTAGTGAGGTTACAATTGGTTATCGAATGGTTACTTTGACTCTACTACCTTAACAGTTTCTTCAATTCCACTATCTTAATGGTTACTTTATTCTACTATAGTGATGATTACTTCTTTGATGGTTGCATTAGAGATTATGGACTTCACTTTTTGTCAATTCCTTCAAGCTATTGATTTGTCAAGTTGTCGATAATTCTATTCATAAATGACCAAACTTTGCTCTTGATAACAAGTTGATCATATGTTGAAAACAACAAAAAGTTCGCCATTGTTTTGTGTAAACACACAACCTTCCTAAAATCTTCACCACATCATTTCAACATATATCTACACTTATTACAAAGATATTAAATCGATGATAATTTTGGAATCATCAATTTTATGGGTATTTTTTCCATACAATGAACAAATGGAGATATATATTTAAAAAAAACAATCATTCGATAATGACAAATATCTTTTCGTGTGTGGATGAACTTTGTTAGATACACTAAATGTTGATCGATAATGTGATGATCGCTTTATAGAGCTCATCAAAATCGCCCTATTTTTCTTTGGATATGTGTAAGGACATATCCATTTATATGGTATTTTTCTCTGCAAGCAACACCAGTAATAAAAATTAACAGCATGAAGTCTCAGTCATCATCACCAAATGTAGTTAGCTTAATAAGATGTCGAACAACTATTTTTGTATCTCTCTACTAAAATAAATAGCAAAAATATAGTTGTTATTCCGCTAAAAATGTGCCTCTTATTATTTCGTCATAATCACAGTGCTGAAACAGCTTTAAAAATCTCACCATGTTCTAAGTTATTGTAACGGCGAAAATTCAGCATGCCGGTGATTTGGAAGGAATGCGTGTGACGGGCGCAGCGTACCAAAACAAAATAATAAAAGAACCAAACTTTAGAAGTACCTCTAATTTATCCTTAATTTAGTAAGTGTTCTGTGTCTCTGTCAGGGGAAATAAAAACTTACTGGCTCTTGGGGGTGGGAGGGGGGAGGGAATAGTTTGAATGAAGATGATTCTCTTGCTTTTTTTTTTACCTTTCCTTTAAGATTTTTCAGATTCGCCCCTATGAAGTCGAGACAAAACCTCAAATGGAAGAGGGACCACGGCTCCAAGCATCAAAGAAGCGACGCTATACGATAGACAAGTAGAGGGAGGACCAACGAAGATGAACTAGAGAGGTCGACCATACATATATATATGTCGACGGGGCTTGCGAGCAATGTGATTACGTGCACATTCGGCGAAGAGAGCCTACATTGTCGATTATAACTCAATTTGGGATGAAGTGTCATTCATACATAGCTTGTCCTCCCCCTATATCTTGTCGGCATTGCTTTGACCAGAGGGTAATCATGATGCGAAAGAATGGAAAGAACGCGCCACTCGTTCACATCGAGCCGACATGCCCTCGAACCGCACAAAATCTATTGAAGTCGGATCTTGCTTTTACATAATTCGTAATGACCGGCCTGACCCATGCGGGTCAAACCTCCAAAGATGACTACTCAATTGTTGACCTTTTGGGGTTTTTTTTTTTCCCCGGGGGGAGGGATAAAAAAAATCTAGCATGTTGAAGTCAATTTATTCATTAAGACGGCGCATGATAATCATTATATTTCTATTGCAGAACTATTTTTTATTATAAACTTGTTTATGTAATAGAAATTCATTTGATAAAATAATTACATTTTTTTTTTTTTTTGAAATACATTTTTATTCCAGAAATATGTTTGAAATAGAAATCAGAAATAAAAATTTTTACTTTTCTATTTTTGGAATAAAAATAAAAAATTGTTTCTTCTTTTTACTTCTCACTCAAAGAAATTTATTGTTGTTCGCCTATCACCACCACCCCCGCCTACCCACCAGCCGCCATGATCGTCGGTTCTGGCCACCAATCACCAGTTGCGAGCTACTGCTGCTACTGCTTGGGAAAAATAAATGTTTTTCATTATCAAACAAATTTCTATTTTGAGAATAAAAATTTTGTGTCGTTGTCAAACACATTTTTTTGCTGAGAAACTCATCCAATAATATAAATAAAAAAATCTATCTCTTTTCCAAAAATTAATTTTTGGCCAAAAATGTTATCATTCGCGCCATAACTTTTCAATTTTAATCAGTTTAATTATAAATCCTTTAATAATTTGTCAATATAGTCATTATGACCAATTTTAATTAGAAATCACTAACATAAATGTCGACTGTCATATGTGACATGGCTGATTATGCAAGCTCAAGCTTCCTAAATCTAGCCTTTTATGGCTGAGTTTCCTAGCCTTTGATAGTTAGTGTGAACCCTAGACGAGGCGACATTGAGCTTGTGCAACTTGCGGTGAGGTTCACTTGAGGTCACATGACCTCTACGAGGGGTTGTTAGGGTTGTGTGACCCCATGTGCCCCTTGCATCAGTCACGCAATGCTAGTGTTACACAACCTAGCTAACCCTACCTAGCTAAACCCTTTGTTGGCGTCCATCTAGATCCTCCACCTCCGAGAACTCCAGATCTGCAGAGAAGATGAATGGTTGCAGGGGTACAATCGGAATATGAAATCATTTGTGGGGATAATTGGGGAAGACAAAAATTCATTTATTTATGAAACTTGCCTTCCAAAAATGGTTGAAAGCCTGAAGCAGATCCCTACCTTCATTGAGTTTTCAGTTTTTTGAATGCTGGCATTTCTCCAAAGTAACCTAAAATATTTTCGCCAAACACCTCAATTTTTCCCCCTTAAAATAATTAAACCAAACACGCTCTTCATATCACGTCCCTTCCAAGAGTTAGTGAGAACGCATAAAAGGATCGCTGACATGCATAACCCGTCCTGTTCCACTCAAAACCGTACGAGGAAGCCAATGAAAGCAAGACATAAATAGAGACAAATTGAAAGCTAAAGACTCAGAAACCCTCTCGGTTGACATTTGAGATCCTAAATTAGTAAAGAATAGTAGATTTATACAAGATAGGTATATAAAAATTAGAATTAAACTTATTTAGTGTACATCACTTTTTTTTTCATCTTGTAACTTTTCAGATATTTAGTAAAGAGCATAAACAAAAGAATATGAGGAAGAGCTAGACAACGTGCCACTCCAATGCATCCATTTATACAGAGGTTAGTCTTTGTATCAGTTAATTCGACCATTGACACGAGTAATATAGGGCCAATGATCCCAGTTCTGCCTAAAACATCACAAGCTAATATCATTCACCTTGGCCCCAATAACAGTGAATTTATGATCACTTTTGTTATACATGATTTTATATGACAAAAAATTAATTTGAACTCGCTCATATCTATTGTGATTGTATTGCCATAATGAAAACACAATTCTCAAAACATCAAGCTTTTTCTTACTAATGATATGACGGAATATAGAGATAAAAGTTCTTCACATTCTTTCTCAAAGTGATGCCATCATTCATTGTTCTTATTTGGATAATATACCCACAATCTTAGATGTTATATGTCCTATTCTAATCTCAGCATCTTATCAAGAACAATTTTAGGGAGGGGATTGTCATAGTGTTGCATACCCTATCAATTGCACTCCATCACCCACTAAGGTAACATCTTTCCTTAGGAGCACCTGTATGGCAATGTTACTAATTACAATCTTCTTTGAGTATTTGGTAGTACTTGTTTTGTATATCTTCTACCAAGTCAATGCACAAAATTAGAACCTAGTGCCTCTCTATGTCACTTCATTGGGTATCGCATCAAGCACAAAAAGTATAGATGTTGGGATCTTGTCTCCTCATCTTTGCCTATCTCGTCATATTACTATTGGGGAACACAAGATCTTCTCATCTCTTTGTTCTTTTAAATCCTCTCCTACTGTTCCCTTTGTTACCAATCTTTTAGTGGATTTATTTCCTACACACATTTGGCTACTTTTGAAACTTCACCTTAAAATTGTCTTCTCCTAATTTTGATTTAGGTATTTCTAGTGATCTCACTTTGATAGCTCCTAATTTGTTTGTACCATTCGCAGATTCTTCCACCTATGTAAGTCGACCTCTTGTTTGTCTTCATGATTTTAATTGTTACTTTGCCATTGCTTCTTTAGATGAACCTCTTACATATAGAGGAATTAGTATAAATCCTCTTTAGTAGATGAGTTGCAGGCTTAGAGAAAACTTATACTTGGGATTTAATTGATTTGCCACCTAAAATGTTTGTTGTAGGTTGTAAATGGGCATGTAAGAATAGAACAAAGGTAGATGGTACTGTGGAATGCTACAAAACTCCACTAGTAGCAAAAGACTTTACTCATGAGTATGGAATTGAATATGATGAGATTTTTGCTCCCATTGAATGTCTTACTTTTGTTTGAAGTTTATTTTTGTAACTTATATTAAGCGGGGTGTCTGCTCCATATGGACAAAATGCATTCCTCAATGATGATCTTATTGAAAAGTTCTATATGGAGTCTCTTCCTAGATGCACTCACCCTTCTAACAAAGTGTGTCAATTATATCGAGTATTATATAAATTCAAACACACTTCTCATGCATGGTACTTCAAGTTAAGCTCAACCATAGTTAGTCTTGGCTTTACATTTGTTCCCTATGGTCATGTTCTCTTTGTTCAACAAACATCTCATGACCATATCCTATTGCTTTTATAAGTGGGAAATATGGTTAATATTGGCAATGATCATCTTTGCATTCCAAAACTCCAACAGTGTCTCATCAACAATAAGATTGTTTCAACTCTCATTGAGATAAGCATTGGATGTTGCCTCAATGGCCACTCTTCCCACATGGAAAAGGAAAGATATGGCGTTTAATTCCTTGGGATTGGAGATAGGGACGTTTAATTTCAGGTGTAGCTTTCGATTCCCATGCCTTGGAGAGAGGTAAAGCAAAAGTTTAAGGGTGATTTGAGAATGAGTATGATAGACAAAAAAAGAATTGATACAATTAAAAGGTTTAGAAATGAATTAACAAAAGTGTAATAAATTTAGCACTCTTTGGAAAATTTCCCTAATTGGAAGATATCATAAGATTTTCAATGTCTTCCTTAATTCTATATATCTCTGAGGATTATGTATTCTCTTCTTTTTGTGCATATTCTTCATTGATCTTGATTGATTGTAATTGACATAGTAAAACCTTGCTACGTTAATTAGTCATAGTGTAAAGACTATAAATAAGTTCATTTACTCTTCATAATGAAATACATAGAAATCACGTAATCTTTCTTCCGCATATTTCTTATCTTCACCAATGACATATTATTCTTTGCAACTCGCCCTGTTGATGATGGAAAGACAGAAAAAGTAGGTTCACATCATTTTCTATCCGGACCAAAAAGACTTTACTACGCTCAACAAGGATGGCCTCTCCTCATGATCATGTTGCAAACATTATTAAATTGTGGGCATAAGTACAGCGGGAGTGCCACAACTTGGCATGGAGGGACACTTAAGTGCCATAACTTACAAACAGTACACTTAAGTGCCACTTTTAAAAAAAAATGGATCACTTTAGTGCCAAGTGATCGAAACCTTGTTGGAAATCCTACATTGCATTTTTTTATTAATTTTCTTGCCTACGTGGCTCGCAAAAACACTAAATCGGTGAAAAATCAGCCAAAACGACGTCGTTTTGGCTGACGTGGATTTATAAAAATTTATTAATTAAATAATAAAAAAATATTATTATAAAATCGATTTTATTAAGAAGAAGAAGAAGAAGGGGATCGGTGAGGGCTGAGTTTTTTTCTTCTCTTTCTCTCTCTCTTTTTTTTTTTTTTTAATAAAATTGATTTTAAATTTTTTAAAATTTGAACGTGGATAATTTTTTTTTTTATTAAAATTTCCACGTGGATTTTTTTATTTTGAAAAAAAATGCTTCGTTAGCAAATGAAGCCGCTAGAAAATGGACACGTGGCAATTTGGCTGGATTTTCTCGTGGTTGGCATTTAAGTGAATCCATTTTGCTCCGATTTTGACACTTAAGTGTACCATTTGTAAGTTATAACACTTTAGTGTCCCTCCGTGCCAAGTTATGGCACTCCTGGGGTTCGTATGTCTCAAATTGTGACATCCATGACCTCTGCAACTTTCTAGCCATTAAACAACATCCACCCTAATGCTCATCAACCATATTACGCAGCCAATCTTGTTTCCCCTGCCTCTGACAAACAAATAACTTTCGCCGCAGGGCAAAAGTGTTATCGTTCAATTTCTTTGTACTTTAAGATATTAAGAATTATTAGTCCGAAACTATATACCCATCGACCTTTTGGTAATGACAGCATGACTTCGGTCCTTGTCAAGTAGCCCTGGCAAATTGAAATCTGCAACTCTCGCGTTGAAATTTTCTTGTGATAGTACGTTTGTGGGGCTTCCCGGCTTAAGTGAATTATTAGAGGTCGAAACCCTTCATGACGGCACGCCGAGCTGACCGCAATATGACGTTTCTCCCTTTAAAAGGGATTGTGCAATTAATGGCTTCTCCGTTAGCAAAGTATGATCCACCACTTTTGGCAAAAGCCACGCCATTATATTTCAAACAATCGATACGTTTTATCAATCGAGGCAAACCCATCAATATCAATCAAGTTCCTGTCTTCAGGGGAGAGATTTGATGGGTGTGCTGCGATACACAAAAACCCTTGTTCGAATAGTTGTTGTTTGAGCATCATAATGACTTTCATTACATACCCAACTCACTCAACACGATGAAAAATTACAGTCTTTTTCTGGTAATTGGGAGATGAAAATCATGAAGCTTTAGGGTGGACTAAAACTTCGTGATAAAAGAATGTATTTTTCGGAAAATCATTTTTAAGAAAATATTTCCTTTTTTCAAATTTGGAAATTCATTTTTTTAACTTTAAGTATGCGTATTTTTTTGCTTATAAATGATTTTTCGTCGACTAATCATTTTTAGCAATCAAAATATGTGAAAATTCAGAAAATTAATTCACGAAAAAAGGTTTTCACTCGGACAAACAAACCTTACAAGCTTCCAACATTGGCTTCGTAGTTAACTCAAGTTTGATTGGAGTTTGAAATTTGTTGACGCAGACAAACAAACCTTACAAGCTTCCAACATTGTCTTCGTAGTTAACTCAAGTTTGATTGGAGTTTGAAATTAGTTGTCTCCATAGTTAACTTAGGTTCGATTGGAGTTTGAAATTAGTTGTCTCCATAGTTAACTTAGGTTCGATTGGAGTTTGAAATTAGGTATGCATATTATGAAGTCCGAAGTGGACCCAAGTTCTTTCCTGCAATATGATGTGATTATGATGTGATCAAATCACTATTTCAGATAATGAAATGAGATTTAGCAAATTCTTCTATTTTTAAAATTCGACTATTCCCTTCATAAAGTCGAAATTGTGGGGATGAATTTTTTTTTTTTTGTAACCCGGGAACCTCCGCACGGCCGACAGCCGGAGAGGTAAACCCTGGGGTGACACGTAAGCGGGAGGACCCACCACCCATGGTGCCACACTTAAGAATCCCTAACGACTACGCGGGGATTCAAACTCTTTCCCTTCGTGAGGAAAAGAGAGCCCGAATTGTGGGGATGAATTATTCTGCACTATTTTTCATTTTTCTAGTTCTATCAGATTCGACTTTATTTTCCAGCTAATCTTGGTCTTAGCATTGATATTGGTGACATAGAATGGATTAAATATGACCTCAATACCCTTGATAATTTTTTCCTGATAAATTACTTCTTCTTTCACGAATATAATACCACTGCATGATTAGATGCTAGCATCTACCTTCGAGACGTTATCCACATCTGGACGCAACCCATTCACATTTTTCATTATTGTCATCTCTAGACCAGCTTTTTATTGAAAAAGAGAACATATAATATCAATGGAGGACAAGCTATAACCCTACCTGCGGGTGCCCACTTATAAAAACCATTTCTATATCTGCCATGACTGACATTAGATGGACAACGGTGTCGACATTGAATTCACGTTCATGCCTGAAAAGAGTGGAGAAAGGGAAAAGACTGCTAGTAAAAAGCTTTAATTGAGAATGGGGTCCAATCCGAGAAGCCTAGAGTCTGCAGCGAGAGATCAAACATTGACCAAATTACTTAGAAATTAGAGACTTCCATGATCTTCTGAGTTAAATAATGTTTAGCGATTGACGATGCGCTTGGTGCTTTGCTGTCGTCAGACCTTCTTCCATCGCCTTGTTGACCTCCGCTCACGGACGTCTTTTCGTCTCTGCTTTCTCCCAATCAATCAGCGGAGATTTTCTCGTCGTAGGCACCTTTTTTTCTTGACCTTTTCGTGCCTAAACAACCGCGCAAGCCCTCCGGTCACTCAAGAGATCGAGAGGAAGATATTGTTAAATTTCATGTCGTTAGACTGTTTCCGCGGTTCTAATCGAAGATTAAGAGGCCACAAAAGCCAACATCAACGGTGGACAACGTGAAATCGACTTTCCGTGATCAAATCAAAGACTGATGTGTCTTTGCTTTAGCCCATGTGTCCCTTTCCGGACATTAAATTGTTTTGTTGGTGTTGAAAGGGTTCATCGCATTTGTATGAAGAGTCAAAAGGATATTTCTAGAAACGTTAATGATCGAACCCTTTGATTCAGTGGAGTCGATCCTTTTGGCCAAGAAAACAGCTGGTCGTTTTGGAAACAAGTCATAAATTTCCCAATAAAGGCCGCCCACCCCCTTAAATTTTCTTCAACCAATCTTTCGAGAAACTACCGCGAAATTTTTTAACCTCTAGTCCTAAACATTTTTATTTGGCCCATTTAATCATGCATTTTTTTAATGATTTGCTAATGTAATTATTTAAGCTAATTTTGGTTGGAAATGATTGACATGGACTTTGGCATCTTACTTGATACAACTAATGCTTACGGGGAGCCATATATTTTTACTTTCTTTTTCTTTTCTTTTCTTTATTTTTCATTGTAGCTGGCAAAGGTTCCTAGCCACAGGTGATCAACTTTCACCCAAATTTAGGCGAGCCATGACCTCACCAACCATGAGCAAGATAGCCCTCACCAACATTTGGCAAGGGCTTGCAGGGCCTTAACCAGTGGTTTGATGAGGCCCCGATGACCCTTACCGGCCATAGAAAAAAATATAAAATATATAATAAATTAAAAATTCATAAAATTCATAATTTTTTCAAAAAATTGTAAAATTTGTCAATGTCACCATTCGCCGTACCATGTAGGACGACTAGCTTCCATGTTAGTGATTTTCAACTAAAATTTGATGAAATGACTACATTGGCAAATTGTTAAATAGCCTAGAATTAAATTAGATAAATTAAAAGATTTATAACCGAATTGGCACAAATGCATTAAAGTTAGGACTTTTTGATAATTCCCCCCCCCAATCTTCTAATTGGCAAGTTAGAAATTTGGTGATAATATATTTATATAAATTTGCATATAAATAGTATACTAAAATTTAACCCACCAATTGAAATCATGTTTGGAGAAAATTTCCTTTACAAAGAGATCAAGAGAAAAATAGTCATTTATTAAGAAAACATCCAAGCATCACAAGACCAAAGAGTATACTCCAAATTTTACTATATAACATAAGTTATCATTAACGTCTAGCGGACAAGTTGATATATATATATTTCATACCTAAAAACTTCTTAGATTTCCCCAACTTAGCCTTTGAACTAAGCTTTAATATAAATTGGGACTTCTAGACTTTTAAGTTATTTAGGCTGATCCTTAGTGTGTGTGTTTTTTTTTAAGTAGTAGGGTGGGTAGGACTAGTGTTAATGAATCTTTCTAGACATTATCATAAGGATCCCACAATAACTACGAGGGTATTTGATCAGAGTTATTATTACTCTATACCGCCCAATATCCAAAGAATTTAAGGTTGACGAACCCATTACCACAATTCCATCAAAATGCTAGGAAAAAAGAAGTCTCTTGACACAAAATATGACCGTGCAGTATAAGTCATTCAAAGGTTCTCCAATAAGGTCAATTGAGCTTGTGATCTCGTGAAAAAGGAAAAATGATGCAAATAGTTTATAAACTTTAGTCCAACATATAATGTCATCTCTCAATTTTCAATTTGTTCATGTAATCCTTGAAATTTAGGCTAACGTACAATGTTACCCCTAAACTTTTAATTATTTAATTTGGCCCTTGAAATTTTGGAAATTGAATTAATGGAATAATAATTTTTGATATTTTCACAAAATTTATGGACTAGATTGAATGGCTAAAATTTACATGTCAGATGTAATTAATCGTAATTGGAATATTTAAAGGTAAATATATCGGTCGATCTTATGGAACCTATATAGCTATAGGGAGCAATTTCTTTTTCTTATTAGATTTGAGGTTAATTATATAATTACTTTTCTTAAGAGACTTTTTTCCTGCCTAACTTTTAAGGTTCGAGAGCTTGACCCGCTGCTTTGGGACCCAAAAAAGGCTGATAACATTAAGCTTTTCCTTGGTATTCGATGCACTAGCTGAATTTTTTTCTTTTGCAATTTACTCCCTGAACACTTTCGCCATCAGCTCCCAACAGCAAAATTGCTAAGCATTGTCAGCCAATGTCACGTGTTTTCTTCCATAGTGGCTCGCCATTTAGTGATGCAGAGTGTCCAACTCAATCAAATTTTATTTCTAAAACAAAATTTTCCTTGTTCCTCTGTATGACCGTTAAGACACGGCTGGCAACAAGCATCGCATTGGCCATCACCACCTTCGTCGTCTTGAGTGTTGCCTCCCTTCCTCCCTCTTCTCTCTCTCACTGAAGTGCTCGAGCTCCATTAATGGAGGTGCGAATAAGCACTCAACCTCCATTAATTGAGGCCCTCAAACTTAGATTCGAGTTGCTTGACTTCTCAAATGTGGATAAGATTATCAAAAAGAGTCTTAAACATATTGCAATTGTGTCAATTCAATCATACATTTTCTTTTTCTTGTTGTTAATTGAGTCTTAAACTTTTTACATTAGTGTTAATTCAAACAATCAGGTCAATTTTGGTAGACCAATATTGACATTAACACCAACCTTTTACATGATGCAACTAGTGCTGACATAAATAACTTTTAATAATATTATAATATTTTTTTGAATTATTTATTTTCTTTTTCTTTCGTTCCTTTTCCTTTCTCCTTCCTCCAATTGATTGACTAGCTAGAGGTGAGAGGCAACAAGCCTCGCCAAATCCAATGAGGTTGTGCCTTGCCTAGCCTTTGTCAAGGGTTGAACCCTTGCTAGTGACCGTGAGGGTAGCCTCGTTCTGGGTTGGTAAGGGTCGAGCCTTGCCTAGCCATGGTGAAGGCGACCTTCTCTAGAGGTTGATGAGATAGACCTCATCAGTCCTCACCTCTAGCTGGTCGTTGAGATCCAGCAACCAATTGGAAGAAGAAGGAAGGGAGGGAAAGAAAAAGAAAGAGATAAAAGAAAAAATAAATAAATTTGAAAATTATGTAAATATTATTAAAAATTATCAATGTCATTGCCAACCAACCAAATTGGCTAGATTGATTGAATTAACACAAATGCAAAAAGTTTAAGACTCAATTGGTAAAAAGAAAAAAAAAGGTTTAGGACTAAATTAATACAATTGTAATAGGTTTAGAACTTCTTTAGTAATTTTCTCCTTAAATCTTGGTCAAGCAACCTTTACTCTATGGTTGCCCTTCATTAATGGAATTTAATGTTTTAATATAAATAATATGATCCCACATTTAGCTAAATATTGTACTCATTAATTTCATAAAAGGTTTTATTGTCCGTGTTAAGTTGCGTGATAAGTATGGTAATCAACCAATTTTAAGATAACTGTCTCAATGGAAGATGTTATTCAAAGGAGTTTGAATATGAGTATAAATATAGATAGGTCTAAGCCAAATCCTTTCATAATATAAACAATCTAATAATCAAAAAAATACACCATTAACATTGAGAGGGCAATTGGCTACAAACACCCATTCATCAATCATTCTAGGCTTTACAAATCTGAGTTTCAATCAAACTTCCTCAATGGTTGAAGATTAGTATAGAATTTCTCACAATTTATGCATTCGATCCTGATTATGCATGACTTTTGTTTATCCATGAATAATCAGGATGTTCAGTCTTTAGCAAATCTCTAACAATCAACTCTACACACTCACAAAGTGCATAAGTAAAATTTTGATGGTTGTAGGTGGTGGTGCCAAGTTTAATGTTGAGGGGGGAAATTGGCACAAATAATCCTTTAACTTTGGCCCAATGTGCAATTTGGTCCCTAAACTTTTACTTTGTTCAATGTAGTCCATGAACTTTAATCAATGTTCAATGTGGTCCATAAACTTTTAATTTATTTAATGTAGATCATGAACTTTTGGTACATGTTCAATCTAATCCCTAAATTGCATGAAACTATTTAATGTAGTCCTTCCATAATTATTCAAGATTAGGGACTACATTGAACATTTTCATAGAGTTTAGGATCTGAATTAAATATGTACCAAATGTTCAAAGATTACATTGAATAAATTAAAAATTCAAGTCTACACAGTAGGTTAAAGTTTAGGAACCACATTAAACAAATCAAAAGTTTAAGGACCAAATTATACATTGGATAAAAGTTTAAGGACTGTTTGTGTCATTATTCCATGTTGACGGTGTTGGTCGAGTTGTTGGTGGTGGCAACGAGTTTCCTAAGCTGCAAATTTTTGTTTGGCCGTGAGTTGCTGGCTGCGATTTGTCCCTTTTTGCGCTTAAATTGTTGCATATTAGGAGGGGAGGGAGGGTGGGAGAAGACATGGAAGGGAAATGAATAAGAGGAGACACGTGTTAGATGCATGGGCTTCCACATCAGCATATAAAACAGCTAATTAACGGTGCCGATCGCACTTAACAGAATGATCCCTTTGAGCTAATTTCTAGAAAATTTGAGGAATAGATTAAAAAAAGAAAATTTAGGAATTACTTGAGCATCAAGAAAAATTTAGGAACCGCTGTTATCATTACCCCGGACAAAAACAAAACGTACTGCCATTGAGTTAATTACCCTGAATATCTCAAATTAGTAATCTCGAGCAGATCACAGGAGGGTTAACACTCAAATTTGTAATGGGTTGAATACTTCCGAGACAGACAATATTTTTTAGGGTCAGTATTTATTTTTATTTTTTTTGTGACATGGGAATTACCGTACAGCCGGCGGCGCAAACCTAGGGTGAACTGAGCCACCACCACAGACCCAGCCGTGGATGAGTCATGCAATGGGAACGTGGGGTTTTGAAACCCTCCCCTCGGCAATGAGGGGAAAGAGCTCTAACCATCATGGCCACCGCGAGCGGTGGTTTTTAGGGTCATTCTTTCATCCATCGCTTGTCGGAGGAAATTTCCTCCAATCTTTCCTCTAATGGGTTGATTACGAGTGATTGAAGGAAATTTCCTTCTAAGTGGAGGAAAACATGGCCCTACCATTCTAGGCGGCTTCCTTGCATAAGTTACACGATTGCGATGGGAAATGGTGTTTCACTAAGTATCTCGAGAGCAAGAAGAACTAACAATATTCGTGACGAGTAATGACAACTAAACATAAATTGTAATGGAGATTTATGCAGTTTGGCCAAATGTACATATACCAAAGAAGAGAGATCGAAGGAATCCTTCTATGTCCATATGGAGATTATATAATCAGGCTCATTCAACCACTCACATGTTTTGAGAATGGATCCAATTATATCCAATAACCTCTTGAAAATGGGATCTACCACGTTCATCACTCCTAAACTCCCCATAATGACTTTGCAAAGTTCTCTCGCAAGTTAAATTTGGTATAAAAGACATGAAATAAGGTAAAAAAAAATACTTTGAAAATTCAATCCAGCCCGAAAAAAGTAGGTCACGCGCCCATGACAGGGATGAAACTTTTAATGGATGAGTCTTGGGTGCCAAAAAGTCACTTGTTTGGTGCCCGCATTAATGACTGTCCTCGCTTCGCCCTGTCGCGTTGTGTACTTTCTTCTACTCCACGCACTGGATGACCTCACCGCCTTAATTTAGTATCTTTGCCAAATGGAATTTGAAGTCTTATCTTCGAGCCGCCACTGACACCGGGAAACTACCAAGCCATGAAAATATTGATCGAACGTTCTTAAAAGGTCCAAACTCCATATATTGTTTAAACCAAAATAGGGTGATGATATTAGCTATGTTTCATTGAAAAGTATTGATCAAATATTGTTCAATTTATACTAACCGACAAAGGTTGTGAAGGGCCTTTTAATGATTTCTGGATAGGATATGTAGAGAAATGTTTAAGGTATTGAAATTGGGAGTAATCATTGCCAGCCATGTAAAATGTATTGGAAATGTAAAGGTTACCATTATCGACTGCCTTCAAGATTGTTGGCTCCACTTCATAGCAGTTGCGTTGGCTCCACTTCTTCGTAACTTCTCCTATGATAGTTTTATGTGAAATCATCATTTTCACAACTTGACAATTATATCGTTTCCACTTCCTCAACGGTTATCTTGACCATGACACTTTTTTAGGTCGAGTTGATCATTCTTTGTCGATGCCTTGCTTTAAGACTTAAGCCACTTTTGTCAATATCCTTTGTCAGGCTAAAACCGATTTTTCCTGTCAATTAAATTAGATTTGTTGAAATAGAAGCACTTAATGCTTGATGATTTTTCACCTCCATCACTTCTAACCCAGTTTCTATCGATCAAGGCATTAATCAAAGATTTGGATATTTTTTGGTGTCGAAAAATTAATTACGAGTAATTATGACATACACCATTGGCATAAAGAAATTTTTATCACAAGTGGCCTCATCCATCGCATGAAAGATGTATACTGCAATTTTTCCATTGATAATTGGTATAGAATGTGTACTTAAAGGGAGGCTCATCTCCCCATAAAAAATTAGGGCTGTTGTCTCCGGAAGGCTCGTGGAAGTACCCAGTTCAGTTTAATATATGAGCGATCGCGATCCAAGCAGATAAAGCCTTTATAACTTACTTCGAAGACGCTCAAGGTGGCAAAGTCAACTAAGGAAGCAGAAAACAATCGAGGTTGGAACGCAGCATCCATGAAGATAACGTTCGGGGAATAAACAAATTGTTTCGTCAGGAATATATGGGGGACATGCTGCGCTTGCTACCTCACCTAACAACACATGTATCACTCATTGATCAATAATGCCTTCCTTAGCTTTCACTCCAAAATATAATTAGATGAGACATTTTGGCATGGGTTAATTGGATTTTGCACGCGCAGTACGAACAACGGAATGCAAAAATGAAAGTGCATGCATGTGAAATATGCTTCCCAGATGCAAACAAATGAGAAAAATAGACTCGATACAACTTTCTCGAGGGGCTAGGGGTGGAGGCATTTAGTTTCAGATGTGGAGCTTGACTTCTACACTTTAATAAGAGGCAAGACAAAAGTCTGAGAGTAAATTGAGAGTTATAGTATGATAGACCAAAAAAATAAAACCGTCTCTCTCTTTATCTCACTAACCGATTTTTCTTTAGTGATAACAATTTATGTCTAAATATTATTGAGGACGATAATTTTTTTTTTTGCGTTCGATCATTTTTTAGGAGATATAAACGATTATTTTTAGAAAATTTTTTCTACAAATCATTTATTTTTCGCAAAACAAAGTCATCCATGCGAGGAATTTGAATTCCTAATACAAGTCTGGCTGGTTAGGTTTGGTTTGACATGCACATTGAACTGCTTATCTTTTTTTGTAGTGTTATTGTCTCTTAGTTTATTCTTGGAAGATTCTAAATCAACAGGGCCAATACAACTCTCTCTCTCTCTCTTTTCCCTATCTCTGTGACTATAAGGCAATCCTAACACAAGTCGAGCCGGTTAGGTTAAATTTGACATGTGCATTGAACTATTTCCTTTCATGTATGTTATTGTTAATTAATTACTCTTGGAAGATTCTAAATCAATAGGACCAATACAACTATCTCTCTCTGTGTGTAAACATGACGAAATTTTAACACAAGTCGAGCTGGTTAGGTTAAATTTGACATGTGCATTGAACTATTCATCTTTCTTGTATGTTAATATTTCTTAACTATTCTCAGAAGATTCTAATTGACTGGAACAATAAATTGGTTGCGGAAGATCCAAGGCACGCCTTGTTAGCGAGCGTTGCTCAAGCTTGGTTGGGGATCTTAATTCAAGAACCTTGAAAGACTTGCTTGAAGATGGCAGTAATTTATCTTTCTTTGGTTGGAATAAAACTTTATTCAATTACTAAGCAAAACCAAAAGAGCCCATTGAAGGGGCTTCATTACAGAGCAACGCCCATAAAGCTTCGGGTGGGCTAGAGATCCAATTTTGTGGAAGACAATTTTAGCTTTGAGCCCTAGCTATCCAATCAACAACTTTGTTAGCCTCTCTGAAACGAAAACCCATCTGAATACTTAAGAAGTGAGTGATCAGATCATGGCTTTCTCTGATAAGTGAGCGCACCTCCCATTGAATTTGATCTGCGCTCTCCAAAGCTCGTATTAGATCTGCACCTCGTATTAGATCTGCACAATCAATCTCTAAAAGAAGTACTTCGCATCTTCCTCAAACACGAACTTAAGAGTTTCAGTTAGAGCTGGGGTTTCAACGTGATTTCCTGACTAAACCTTGACCGATCTTGTGAATCTGTCTGTAATCTCGGCAGATGCATGAGATCGCTCCGTCCGAAGAGCCTTCCTAGAATGAACCGTTTACGTTAATTTTCAAAGCTCCCTTCCTCGGGGTGTTTCGATTTCTCCACTTAATGGGTTTTGAGTTCAAATCCCATCTGCCAAAACTTCCTCTAGTAGGTTTCTCGGGTATGGATATCCATTCCTGAAGGTGAAATTGTTGCGAGCCTTCCGAATATGCCACAGAACTGTTGTCACATGCTCTAGTGGATGTGATGCTGTGTTCTCTGAAAACTCGACCAGCCAATCTTCTATGCCAGTGAAACCCAATCTTGAAATCTGCAAGTTCAACGATGAGTCTAATTATACCGTTCAACAACTCCAGTCTCCATACAAGGCAACAAAGTGGAATTTTACCCACACCCAATCTACCACTAGTTGGTCGTGGTCGTGGTCGTGGTCGTGGTCGTGGTCATCACAACATTGTCTATTGCCAATTGTGCCAACACCTAGGTCACAAAGTTGCCATGTGTTGGGAAATGTATAACCCACAATTTGCACCTTCATTGAATTCCTAGTCACGATCGATATGCCAACCCAAATCAGCTTATGTATTATTCAACCACAACCCAGACACAAACTCAACCCCAACAACTTGAATCATATCCTCAGGCTTACCATAATTCTCTTCCCCCACCTATTAATCACTATACTCCTTTAGCTTCGCACCCTTTACCCTTGCTACTACATCGCAGTACTTGGATTCTGGTGCATCCCACTATGCTATTGATGGTACCACCACACTATCTAATCCCACTCCATATGTAGGTCCTCAACAGCTCACTGTGGGTGATGGAGTCTCTCTTCCCATCACCCACACAAGTACTCTCAAACCTACTCCATTCACTCATTTTCATCTTTCAAATGTTTTAGTTGTCCTTTCTATCACTAATTTAATGTCTATCTCTCAATTTGTCATTAACAATAATAGTGTCTTCATGTTTTATGGTATTCACTTTCATGCCATTTCTCTTGGAATCGATCAGATTCTACTCCATGGCAAGCTTGAAAATGCTCTCTACCATGTCATGCCATTCAACTCCATGGCACCTCCATTAGCATTTACTATGTCTCATGCTATTTCATTTACTCTGTGGTGTCATCGACTCGGCCATGCCTCCTCTAATGCCATTGTTAGTCTACTACAATCCACTCAAATGAATTTTACCAAATAACCCTTCACTATTTGTATGGCATGTGCCAAGATTTATTGCCATTCCCATCCATCTACTAGTTCTCGAGCATCTTCTTTGCTCCAGCTAGTCTATTTTGATATATGGGGTCCTTCTCCTGTAACATTTCTAAGTGGATATAAATATTAGATTTGCTTTATTAATGACTTCCCCAATTTTTCTTGGTTCTACCCCTTAACTACTTGTGTGAAATTTCCCACCACCTTTATTGCTTTTCATAAATTTATGGAAACTCAGCTTCAATGTAGATTGCAGGCAATTCAGTGTGATGGTGTGCCATAATTTCTCTCTTCGGCATTTAAAAATAAATAACATCAATGTGGGATCCATCAATGAATATCATGTCCCTATTCTCCATTTCAAAATGACATTGCAGAACGCCATCATTGTCACATAGTCGAAATTGGACTTGCTCTCATGAATCAAGTTGGAATTCCATCAAATCTCTAGGTATATGCCTTTGAGACTGCAATATTTTTTATAAATAGACTTCCTTCGAGGGTCATTGGCACATAAGTCCTTGGCAAACACTTTTTTGGACACCACATGATATTTTGTCTTTGAGAGTTTTTGGTTGTGCAGTATTTCTATATTTGTGGCCTTATGCCAATTGGCCCCATGCTCTCAAGCTTGCATTTTTCTTGGAAATCCTTCGGGTTATAAGGGTTACAAGTGTTATTGCCCACTGAACCATGAGTTTTATATTGCTGCAAATGCAATTTTTTTTATGAAACTTCATTTCCCTTCAGCACTGTCTTCCCTAACGCTACCAACTCCAAATCAAGACATCGAGTTGCCTGTACCTCCACTACCTATGCCACTTCCAATATAAGAAACTTCAATACAATCACCTCCATCAGCATCACCACTAGACATGTCTCAAATTACTCTTCTCTCAACTTATTCACAACAAATAACTAGTGTTCCAACTTCGAATGATTCACAATCCTCACCAAGTTTTCCTACTCCTACTCATTCGATGGTTACTTGCCTCAAGGATGAGAACTACTTCATGCCAAACTATTGCCACGACACATCCTTATGTGGAGCCTACATATTTTACTCATGCCTCCCGTGATCCTCATTGGTATGTAGCAATGGAAGTTGAATATACTGCCCTCGTAAAAAATGGCATTTTGGAACTGGTTCTAGCTCCTCCTCATGCTCATCCAATTAGATGCAAGTGGATTTACAAAATTAAGTTGTGTGCAAATGGAACTCTAGAACGATATAAAGCTAAACTCATTGCCAAAGAATTTCATTAACAAGCTAGAATCGATTACATTGAAACTTTTAGTCCTATTGCCAAGTCAATCACTATTTGCATTGTCATTTATGTTGCCTACTCCAAAGGATGACCCATCAAACAACTTGATGTCTCCAATGCTTTTCTACACGGTTACCTAAATAAGGAAGCTTATATGGTACAACCTCCAGGGTTTGTTGATCCTACTTGTCCTCATCATGTATATCATCTTTGACATTCCCTGTGTAGTCTCAAGCAAGCTCCTCATGCCTAGTACCAGCGGCTGAGTTCCTTCCTCATTGACCTTGGATTTCGATTGTCAGGCATAGATTCTTCATTGTTTACTCTTCACAACTCTCACTATGCTCCTTTCGGAAGTCCACTTGCTCCTCATCGGATTGAATTTGCAATTAGAGATGGATCCCCTTCACTACTTTCTTGGTGTCAAAGCCCAATCAACTTCTAAAGGACTACTCCTACATTCGGCAAAGTACACTCATGAAATTTTGGAGCAATAAAAAATGACAAATGCCCGTGCAATTTCCACATCGTGCACAACTTATGAACCAATCTCTCGAAGACACAACAAGCCTTTATTGGACCCTTTACTTTATCGTAGCACTTTTGCTGTGGTTCAGTACTTAACTCTTACCAAACTTGACATTGCATATTCTGTCAATAAGCATGTCAATTTCTCCATGCTCCTACAATAGCTCATTGGCAATTCATCAAGTGTATACTACGCTATATGGAAAATACTCCTTGTCTTGGTATTCTTTTCATTCGTGATTCTTCTAAAGTCCTTTAGCCTTTTCCAATGCTGGATGAGTTGGTGATAAAGATGATCGATGCTCAATTAGAGGTTATTACGTCTTTCTTGGTCTCAATCTTATTTTTTGATATTCCCGCAAGTAACGAACTGTGGCCCACTCAAGTACAGAAGCTGAATATAATGCTTAGTTGACATAATTGCAGAAGTGATGTAGAATGAACAACTATTGAAAGATCTTTATGCTCTTCCACAAAATCTGCCAACTCTTTGGTGTGATAATATATTGGCTTTGTACCTCATTGTAAATCCTGTATTCCATGCTCAAACAAAGCACGTAAAAATTGATTGTCATCTTATCCATGAACACCTAGCTCGTGGATAGATCAACATCTATTTCATTTCATTAATGGATTAGCTAGCCGATATCTTCACTAAAGGTCCCTCTTCCACACACTTTAGACTTTTGAGGTTCAAGCTAACTATTCATAACATACCATCAACTTGTGGGGGATATTGAACAAGTCAAAGATATGGTATTTTCCTAATAAGATATTATCTTGATCTTTTCCGCATCTTTAGCACAAGATATAATCTTTTATTGATCTTCGGCATAAGATGAATATTATTTGAAGTGCATATATATATATATATATATATATAGAGAGAGAGAGAGAGAGAGAGAGAGAGAGAGAGAGAGAGAGAGAGAGAGAGAGAGAGAGAGAGAGAGAGAGAGAGAGAGACTCACTTTGTAAAATAGTGTAGAGTGAAAAAAATCAACGAAAAAGGTACTCTTTCACTTTTCTCATCTCTACATCTATTTATTTTCTTATTATCTCTTTGATAAGGTCTTATATCAAACTCACACTTGTTTTGTCCAGGGATAGAGCTAGAAGATGTGTTACGTTGTTTTTGCATCTTGCTTGCAGAGGAAACAAGTGGCTCTGGTATAATTTGCCTCTTCCATAGATTTTCTTTATATGGAATCGCATTCGGACATAGACTCCGTATGAATGTCCTAATTTTCGAACCGGTATGCAATTTTCATATCTGCTTCCACAACTTTCGAGGGGGCTGGAAAGATGAGAATGCTTTCACTTGTTTTTGCTCCGCCTCTTTTTCTCCTATTTTATTATAGCCACTTTTCACTGTAAATGCACCCAATTTTGTGCCTATCCAACCAAACTGATCTTATGTTACTTGTGGCTTGATTGGAACTATTAGGATTTCTTGTACAATGGGTTCATCAAAGAGTTCCTACAATTTTGTCTTATTCCATTTATCTTCACTTATGTAAATCAATCCCGCCACTATCTTGTACATTTCTACTTGCAGGACTTCCTATTATTCCCCTCTTCAACAACTTGTCCTCCTTGATATGTATATATTCACAATTTCCCATTGACCACATAACTGAATGAGAATTAGCCTCTCTGCCTCGTAGTCAGCTTTGGCATCCCCAAGAAGGTCTAAAGCCTTTCACTATGCACCAAAAATCTCTATGAGGAAAGTATATGCTTTTTAGTAGTTTACTCGATATAATATGTTTGGAGTATTTGCCAATCTCCAAGCTTATTTTCCCAACACGGCTTTATTGATAGTAATTGATCTCTAAAACCCAAATCATAATTGCCTTTTTTGAATATAAATCTCCCACTTTCTCTAATGCAAACTAGCCCCTTAAGTCGCTATTTTTCCATCATAAGTTTGCAATTTTCTATTATGTGGCTCGGCATACGCAGTGCAATTTTAAAAACAGACAAAACATATTGTGGTATAGCCTAAACTATGGCTTTGATCCAAATTTCCTTTCCAGTTTTTTATATTAGCTTTACTTTCCATTTCTCCAATTTCATGTTAACTCATCCCAAGATCCAAGCAAATGTCTCCCTTTTAGAGTCACCCCAATTTGATGGAATCCCTAAATATTTACCCGTATTGCTTATTTCAGGCACTCCTATCTCCCTTGGCATATTATCCTTTAAGTTTGAGGGCACCCCATACGAAGGAAGATCCCTGATTTGTTTAAGTTGATTTCCCGTGCTGAAGCAAAACAATATTGATTTGACACTGTTTCTAGCTAATGACATTCTTGAATCTTGCCACTAAGGAAGAAATCCGTGAAAAAACAGATAAGGTAGTGATGGGCTAAACCTTTTCTAGACTAATATCCTTCAAATTGCCATTGTGTACTACATTATAAGTAGGGGAAAGAGGATTGCTTGTTTGACACCTCTGAATGGTTGGAAGAAAAAGGAAGTGGGTCCTCATTATATTTCACACTAAAAGATGTTGTACTCATACATTGCATCACCCAACCTACCCATCTCTTACCGAAGCCTATTTTGAGCATACAAGCCTTTAAGAAATCTTACTCCACTCAATCATGAGCTTTTGTATATCAAGCTTTAAACCTGCTTGGATTCATCTTTTCCTCCTTCTAATGTTTAGCTTATGTACTTCTCTTGTACTATCAAAATATTATCTTGAATATATTGTCCACTAACAAAAGCACTCTATTTCTTGGTTATCATGTTATGCAACCAAGTTTCACTCCTATTTGCCATCACCTTCGAGAAAATTTTATAAACAAAATTACATAAATTGATGGGACAGAATTGCTCTAACTTATCAAGATTTGGGTCTTAGGTATGATAGATGTGCAAGTTCTGTTCGTTGGACTTAGAGACATTGAGAAAAAGAAATTCCTTAGAGCAGTATATACATCCACTTTAACATCTTCCTAATTGTGCTAATAAAATAAACCGTTCAAGCCATTTGGTCCTAGAGCCTTTGTAGCCCCCAAATTGTAAAACTGCAGTTTTCACCTCTTTGAGACCTCGGCCATTAACATTTGATTCAACACCCCCCCCCCTTCTCTCCCTCACTCCCCATCATCATCTTACCCTCGTGAGTTATAAGACCAATCTTAAGATTAAAATGAACATCATATCTCTTTGTAAATTTGATTTGAAAATTGAATTCTTAGATGGTACTGGTCGCTCAAAAATTGTCAACAACTGCCTATTGGACTGGATTGACTAACAAAGCAAACTGACGATTTCCGATGTCACACCACATTCCTTGTACTTGATTGATAGACAATTACAATTGAGAAAAGAACAAGTACTCGGCTTATGGGTTCATTATAAAGTGTGAACAAATTTGGTCAACAGTCTAGAAACTTAAAACTACAAGAGTGATAAGAGATGTATTTCATGGTCAACAAGTACTTGGCTTATGGATTCATTAATGCTAAAACTGCCCTTGATCAACTCTGGTGATCTTTCTATGAATTCCAAGCTTTTGTAACAACTATTTTCTTCATTTCAATGTTCTAAATAGGTGATCAAGTGACCAGCATCTTCCAAGATTAAATATCCTCACAATCCCTTACCCGTAATCAGGATGTGCAAATTTTTACTAGTCTGTTGATGCCGTTCACTAACACACCATGTGAAATGACTTGCGATCAACTATTCAATGATTCTCTTGGCTTCTTCAGCATACAAAGACTTCCAATGACATCAACATCCCCACCGATTCCTTGTCTTAATTGATTAACCATATTAGTTTCCAAAGATCTCTAAGGACATTAGCATCCTTGACTATTCCTCATCTTTACTAATTTGACAAAGTCAGCTTCCAATGATCTATAAGGATACAACGTATACATGCTAGGTCCTCATCTTCATTGAACTCACAAGGATCACCTATATTGTCACAATCTTCCACATCAAATGAAATTGACAGCTGCTCTTTATATTAATTGCCATGTGTTAGGTTGCAAGAATAATATATTAGATTTAAAATTTGAGCAAAATTGGCATTGAATTCCAAGCAAGAATAACCAATGTGTAGGAAGGTGTGGTAAAATAGGAAAGTAGTTATTTACTTGATGGGCAAGTCGTTCAAGCATTGTCGACAAGTCAATGAACCGTTAAATATGGATAAGGCGATCAAGAAGGGAAGAAAAATGTTGGAAAAACTAGGAGTGCTACTCAAGAGAAGCAACCAACCAAATTCCATCACAAGCCACGCAACTGAGAGCCCCCAAACATTACAACAATTATTTTTACTTTTATCTTTACTTTATCGTATTTTAGCTATAAATTTCCAGATTCCAGTCATTGATCAAATTCTAGCTTGTATCTCTATTCGATTTAGTATCATCAATTAAAATCTAGAGTTGTTCCAGAAGCTCAGTGTCATCACTTAAATTCTGGCATTCAGTTTCCTATCCGGAGGTATTGCTGTTAATTAAATTCCAGCTATACACCTAAGCAAATTGTGTTGTTAATTAAATTCTGACATAGTTTGAGTCAGAAATATAGGATTGTACATATAGGTTGGGAATAAAATTCGCATTCGTATTTGATATTCTCTATTCACACTCAACACATAACCCGAGTCCCTTAGAATAAAAACCGAAACTCACCGTTTGGTGAAAGATTTTTTTACGATAATCCAAAACAGTGAAACATCTATATTTAAGATATAGAGTATCAAGTACATGCTTTTCTAGACCTATCAATAAATTGTTTGACTAGCTCATTGTTCTTTAGGTACGTCCTAGCTAAGTCGGTCAATGAAACATCAGGCTTGGCTTTATCAAAATTGACTGTGAAATGGCCTCTTCATCTCTTGCCAAATATAAATTGAGCTAGTTGGTAAGTTTACACACCAATCGAATGCAATCTTCGTCAATGACAAGGAAAAGAGCCTAAGTTTAAAATAAAATCGTTACGTCCAACCTCACTACATTGACATTCGAATCAACCGATGTATTCAATTGACCATCTTCCCTGCTGAAGGCTGTAATCTTGAGAATTTCGTATTCCGAAGGATACATAAAGACTCCATCATATAATTCTGGATAAGGCTTACTAGATGTAAGCCTCTCAAATGTCTTCTCCTTTACTCTTAGTCACGTCTTCACGGAATCAACAATTTCCTATTGCTCATGACTATGGACATCAAGAATCTCGGATCGACAAGTCAATGGGATTCATCCACGGAGGTCGATTGCATTCACAATGAATATTAAATTACATATGCCGATCGCATTTACTCATTCGCTTGTCGATTCATAACATGTTTCATAATTCAGTTGATACTCACGGTCGGCATTGATTTCATTTAGTCGATGACTTTGTTTCATCATTATGGCCAGACTTAACATATTCCTCTTTCTCTAAATAGTCTCGGCACTTTCACTGCCATTGGCCTGAGTTGGTATCATATTCAATGTATAATCAATCGCATCAATTGCTTATTAACTTCGGTTCTTTGACATCAAAGTTTGCTTCTTTAGGGTGCCAACAAGTACCTAAAAATAATATCTAAATGCCCTCCAGAATTTGATCACATTATTCCTTATTTGGCTAATATTCTCATCATCCTTTCTTAAAGATAGAGAAGAAAAGCATAGCAGAAATGTTCTCAGCCCATTACCGCCAGCCACAAGAGAGACAGATACCATGGAGGCCCCCCCTGAAATTTCCACCATTTTCTGAGGGGCCAGAGAGTAGAGCGAGATCAGACCAAAGATCTCTCTCCCTGATCCCAGATCGCCTCGGTCCTCCGGAGCTTTTGTTTTGTAGTGGATCTCTTTCATCGACCATCGTCAATAATTACATGCACGGACGGCCCTGATGTGGCCTTAAATTGCTAGGGAAGCTCGACTGTTCAGGGGCCAGTACGCTTTTGCAGATGGATAGTCAGTCTTTGCACGTGCGAAGCTATGAAATCAGGGATGTGTCAGTGCGAGTCAGAGAGTACTTGACCAAATAAATGGAATCCTAAATTGTCGCTTTTGGAAGGAGGGTCTAGATTTTAATGGATTTGTGGGATTTTATAAGGTGTTTTTATATATTTATATATAACTGAAATTCTGCGCTCGTACTCTTAATTATCAGAAAAAAGGAAATTTATAGGGATTCTCGTAAAATTCGAGGAAACACTTGATTATGTGTGTAGACTTAGGGTACATGTTTACGTGCTAATCAGACCGGTGAGGCGTGGGCTTGAGCGATTAGTCAAGTTTTCTTCCACGTGGTACTTCAAATGGGCCTTCTGTTCATTTGGGTCTTCCTCTTTGATGGCCCAAGATGGGAACTTTCCTTTTGCAAGTATTTCTCTCCTCACAGAAGACGCAGAAGCTCTTGCTACGCCACTAGAAATGGTGGATGCATGATTTGGGTTGAGAGGGGTCGGAAAGGAAGATGTGACGAAAGGGGGAGAGGCACCATAAAGAATTATGCTTTCTCTGAAAGAGGAAAAATAACAAAAATGATAAATGAATTTTGACTCAATATATAATGCAATTCTTGAGTTTTTAATTTGTTTGATAGTCCCTGAACTTTAGTCTATTGTGCAATACTGTCCTTGATCTTTTAAATTGTTTGATGTGGTCCTCGACTATATGAAAATATCTAGTATTGTCCTTGAATTTGAATTAATGGAATGACAATATTGCACATTTCCATATAGTTCATGGACTAAATTGAACATGTATTAAAAATTCAAATATTATATTGAACAAACTAAGAGATCATGGATCACATTGCCAATTGAGTCAAATTTCAGAGACCATTTTTGTCATCATCCCTATTTGGAAAAAAGTTGCACTTAAAAAACTTTAAGAGATATGTCCAATGGTGGCCGATTAGAAGAGTGGCCGATGCCATTATCCCTTCTTGCATTTGTTGTTGGTTATTAATACAATTGCAATACATCATAAGACAATACACCACCAAAAGCAAGGCTTTTTGAAGGGTAGATTATTGGAAACCGTTGACACCAAAAATTAATGCTGCCATAAAATGCTAGCCATGAGAATGGGGAATATAACAATGATTTGGTTGAGATCACATACATGTCATCTAGGCAATATTTTTATATGATTGATAGGCATAGGGAAAAAAGCTCAATAATCGACGGCAAGATATGAAGTCACCATGTATCTGATTATCGAAATACAGTGACAAATACCTAGTAGCCACCCAAATGGTTTCTAGCAGTAAAGATTTAGATGAATATGAAAATGTTTAGGGCACCTCTCAAAAAGAGAGCACCAAGGAAGTGCATTGTTAAGAAGCGGATATGATTTGAAGATCGAGTCATAGAACCGTTATTGATTATCAAGGATTGCCAGGAGATGATTGAAGCAATTGAAAAGGAAATGGGCAAAAGAGTTATGACCAAAAAGGGGATAGATTATGTTGAAGACCCCAATATCCAAACCCTAGCACTTCCTCACCGTAGACAAGAGATCCAAGTATAGCCAGCATCAATCCCTCCCTCCACAATCCCTTTCCACCATAGCCCTACATCTCATCACCCGCTCCACCATAGCCCTAAAACCCACCACTCTTCCCACCATAGCCCTAAATTTCATTGCCCATTCCACCATATTCCCCTTTCATAGCGATTTGCTACAGTTCTGTAATTTGAGTCAAGTTGAGAAGGAGATCAGTTCCTTGTAGTTGGAATTTGTGTCCTCATCAAAGCTGTGTGATAGCAACATATCTGCTGGTTGTGTCCAGTATGGAGGCCAACGAAGAGGAGAACGTCCGGCTAGTTGCACTTTGCAAGAGGTTAGGAAAACTTTGGTCAAATCAAGCTATTACAACAGTGGATGATGTGATATTAGTAGACAAGGTAAGAGAATACCAGCAAACCCTAATTGGACAATTGTATCAAAACCCAAAAATTAATTTCCAAGCATTTCAAACTACAATGCAAAGAGTTTGGAAGGTGGAAAATGTTGAAATAAATCTGCTAGCACCAGGACTATTTGCATTTCGGTTTGCTTCGGAAATGGAAAAAGAAAGAGTCATTTCAATGGGGCCTTGGTCATTCGCAAATCACCTCCTGCTTCTAAAGCCTTAGGAACCAAATACTCCGCCAGCATGTTATAAATTTGAGTCCTGCAACTTTTGGGTCCATATCCATGGGCTACCAGTAGAGTGGATTTCAGATGAAGTAGTAGAATGTGTTGCTGGCAAAATAGGGCAAGTAACAGAGGTGAAAATAGAGGCTAAAGCTAAAGTTATCGTTGATATGTTGAAACCTCTAAAACCAGGAGATATTTTTAGTAACAAGGGTCATAAAATTTAGCTAGACTTTCGGTATGAATGTCTACCACATTATTGTTATTCTTGTGGAAGGCTGGGGCATTATGCCCAACACTGTTCAGACATTCCATACTAGGAAGAGAAGTTTTTAAATAGAAAAGATATGTTGTTTGGCTCTTGGATGAAGGCCAAAACGAATGAATTTAGCTCATTTTGGGATGTATTCTATGGAAAAACTGTGGAGGAACTGTTGGAGGAAGAGGATGTTCATGAATCACCAGTTAATCCAGGGGAGATGGTTATATATAAATAGCATAGAGAGGATAGACTCTCCCAGCCAAAAGATACTAGGAAGCGCAAAGAGGTAATCCATGAGGATATGTACTGGAAACAGACAAACCAAGTCCAGTTACCACCAGGCCCAGGCTACAACATTAGTCAACTTTCCCATAGAACTCGCAAGGTGTTTGGTTCGGCTGAAGATAAGCAAGGAAAGGGACCAAAACATCTAGATATGAAGAAGATAAAATGATACTCCCCCTATGAAACCCAAGGGATGAGTAAGCAACCAATCGATGAATCAAACCTAATGGAAACTCCTATCCTTATAGAAGAAGAAACAATAAGTTGGGTTTTGGTGGCTAGCCCTAATAAACCACCGAGTCACAAATTAAGATTATATGTTGGAATTGTCAAGGGCTAGGCAGCCCTTGACAATTCAGGCCATTAGAGCCCTTGTGGCTCAAGAAAGGCCCACGGTTCTCTTTTTAATGGAAACTAAGAACAATGAGGAAGTTTGTAAGAGGTTACAACGCATATTACATTTCCATCACAGTTTCATAGTTAATCCAAGAGGAATAGCTAGGGGATTGGCAATTTTCTAGAGTGACCGGGTTTCAATTACAGTACACTCAAGCACCATGCATTGTATAAACTTAACATGTTTTTATGGGGAGATGAACCAACATATGAAAGTATCTTTTGTCCATGCGCCTACTAATTTCCAAGAGAGGTTGAGACTTTGGGCTGAAATAAGTGCTACGAGAGGTTCAACTATTGAGCCTTGGGTATGTGTTGAGGATTTTAATGAAGTGTTATACGTGTGGGAGAAGGTAGGGAAGAGAATGGCTGAGAATTACCGGATGAAAACATTTTAGGATTTTTTGGATGCATGTGGCCTCATGAACATCGACAGTAAGGGTTGCGCTTTTACATGAGCAAATAATAGAGAGGGGGATGAATTTGTTGAAGGAAAAACTAGACTGGGCACTATGTAATATGGAATGGAGAGTGGAATTCCTGACTGCTGAGGTATATGCCTTACCTACAATAGGTTCAGACCATAGCCCACTATTGTTGGATTTATACCCTCAGGTGGAAAGATGGAGAAAGGAATTCAAATTCAAAGCCTATTGGTTAGAGGACGAGGGGTATGAGTAAGTAGTGCTGGATTCGTGGAACATACCAATAGAAAACAATGACAGACTGATCATCAAACTAAAAAATGTTACTTGGCAGCTTACTAAGTGGAGCAAGAAAAAATTCTCTAATGTGCGTAAGGAAACCAACGCTTTAAAGGGAGAGTTGCAGTTCTTGACCAATAGTTCTGAGCAATACTATGACAAGGAAAGAGTCCAGTGGCTGAATGGTGAAATCGAACGATTATGGAGACAAGAGGAAATTTACTAGGGATGAGGTCACGTATCCAATGGTTACAATGGGGGGACAAAAATACAAAGTTTTTTCATGCTACGACAGTGCAAAGAATGCATAGAAACAAAATTACTACGCTGAAAAACCCAAATGAAGAGTGGATATAAGGTTCTAACTAGATTAAACAAATGACAATAGAGTTCTTTCAAGAGCTATACACTTTAGTGGGGGATCGAAATTTTTAGCCAGTTCTAGACCAACTCCCACACTTGGTGATGGACGAAATGAATCGTGCACTCACCGAAGATGTCACACTAGAGGAAATTACACATGCAACATTTCAATTGGGAGCATTAAAGGCACCTAGGCCTGATAGACTGAATGGACAGTTTTATCAACATCACTGGAGAGAAATCAGTAAAGACATATATGAAGAGATTCACCTATTTTGGGGGATGGGATGCCTTAACTCAGAGTTAAATAAAAATCTCATTACCCTTATCCCCAAGGTTCCGAATCTAGAAAAGGTTGATCAATTCAGACCCATCAGCTTATGTAATTTTGCTTATAAGATTATAGAGAAAGTGCTAGCTAGTAGGCTGAAAAAATGGATGCCCCACTTAATTACTATGGAACAGAGTGCCTTTGTTCAAAGAAGGCAAATACAAGATAATATCTTAATTTTCTAAGAGGTACTTCATTAGTTGAGAACACAAAAATGACACAGAAAATTCTAGGCAATACTTAAACTTGACATGAGAAAGACCTACGATTGTGTAGAATGGGATTTTTTGCAGGCTAGCATGCTAAAAATGGGATTTAGTGAAGTCTAGGTTGCTTGGATAATATAGTGCGTCTCAACTGTGTCTTTTAGTGTTAAAATTAACGGTCAACCCCAACCCTTCTTCACCCCCTCAAGAGGATTACACCAAGGTGACCCACTCTCTCCCTATCTTTTCATTATAGTTACTAATGTATTATCCCATTTACTACACAAAGCAATCAACGATGGCAGTATAAAAGGGATTCAGTAAAATAGGGCGTGCCCAACCCTATTACATCTAATGTTTGCGGATGACTTAATTATGTTTATGGACAGTAATGTAACCGAAGGCCAGAATATTGCCATTGTCCTAAATTAGTACTGTTTTGCTTTGAGATGATCAATTAACTTTAACAAATCAAGTATATTCTTCAGCAAAGGCTGCCCTCAAACCTAAAGCAAAATTTGGAGAATGAACTGAGGGTGGAAGAAATTGACAAAACAGGGAAATATCTGGGAATCCCCTCAGATTAGGGTGGATCAAAAAATGAAATGTTTGCTTGGATTCTGGCTAGAGTGAATGCAAAACTTGAGGATTGGAAAGAAAAGCTGATGTCTAAAGCGGGAAAGGAGATCCTCATCAAAGTACTAGTGCAAGCTATAACACAGTTTATAATGTCTATTTTCAAAATACCATTGTCTATATGCCATGCCATTGAAAGAAAGATTGCAGATTTTTGGTGGAAAAATAGTGATTAGCATAGAGGAGTACATGGGCAAAGATGGGAAAAGTTAAAAGAACGGAAAGCTGAGGGAGGTATGGGGTTTAGAGATTTAATCTCTTTTAATGAAGCCATGCTAGGCAAGCAAGCATGGAGACTACTCCAACAATCCGAATCCCTCTAGAGTAAGGTTTTTCAGGGCCTATACTATCCGCAAAGTGATTTCCTACAGGCTAGAAAAGGTAACAAACCATCATGGGGATGGCAAAGCCTTATTTCAAGGCAAAATACTCTTAGACCATCACTTCGATGGATTAATGGCAATGGTAAACATGTTAAAATTCGTGAAGATCAATGGCTGCCTAGAGGCATGATTGGAGGTCCAATTAACAAGGATGATCCTATCATGGTGGTTGAGTTGATTGATGAGACACAAGCAAAATGGAAAGAACACACCATCAGGGGCATATTTGACTAGCACTCAACAGAGGAAATATTAACTATCCCCTTAAGCTACGCAATACAGGAGGATCACATAGTTTGGACGCCTACTAAGACAGGCAACTATACAGTGAAAAGTGCATACCATAGTAGGCGAGACACATAGAACAATACTAAATAGAGTGAGGCATCATCATCCTTCTAGACTCCAAAAGCATTATGGAAACATATTTGGCAGGCAAACACACAACCAAAGCTCAAACACTTTCTATGGCAACTTTGTTATAATACTCTTCCCACAAGATCTAATCTACAATGAAGGCATATCATACCTAATGACAGGTGCGCTTTGTGTCGGCGTCATCCCGAATCAAGTGAGCATCTTTTTCTGCTCTGCCCCTGGACGAAATCAGTATGGGAAGACTTAGAAATTCAGATCCAAATTGATACCCGCAATATTACACGCATTGAAGAATGGATTGCGCAATTTAACCATAACATAATTTCTTTTGAACTACTTACTCTAATTTTGTAGCAGATTTGGCAAGCTTGGAACGATTGCATTTTTTGGAGTCTGCAACCTAACTTTCAGCATCTCATCGAAATGGCCATGGCGAAAAATCAAAGCATCAGCAAATGGGCACACAACAAACGTAGCAAATCAGCTCAACAACAGACCTTACCTTTGCATTGGCGACCTCCCAAATGCGGTGTCCTGAAGTGGAATGTCAACGGATCCTTCATCGGCAACACTGAAGAAGCTATGTGCAGAGACCACTTCGGGAGGATGATCAATGGCTTCGTGAGATCGGTGAGGGTGGATTCTGCAGTTCAAGTTGAAGTTTTAGCCCTAGTTGAAACCCTAAAATGAATGGCTGCAGGAGGAGCTGAAGGAAGCCAAAATGTAGAATGGGAGATCGAAACTAATCTGTTAGAGCTAGTTAGTTTGATAAGCACTCCCACAGATCAGATCAGATGGGATGTCCACGCACTTATCAGCGAAGCCCAAGCCCAATTACAAAGCTTTCAGTCCATGAAAATAGCCCACTGTAAAAGAGAGGCTAACAAGGTAGCTGATTGGGTAGTTAGGACCCAACGCAACAAATCGTTACCGGCAAACTAGGTCCACTATCCCCCATCAAGTCTTTTGGATTTATTATGCTCAGATGTAAGTCATCAAAATTTCTAGAATTTTACTTAATGAAAGCTATGAAATCCGACCAATAAAAAAAGAGGAGGATAGACAAAGTTAAAAGCAGTTATTGGGAAATATACAATTGGCAAATGGTTATCAAATTTGTTTGTAAATATCACCAACCATTCGATGAGAAGCCCTAGAAAAATCAATCAAAATGTTATTCATTTATATTTACATTTCATGTACTATACTTTAGTTTCAATAGCCGTAGCTTTTAGATTCTTGTCATTGATTAGATTCCAATGTATATCCATACCTCTGTATAGTATCATTGATTATATTCTGGCTTGTGTCTTCTATCTTGGTGCACCGATGTTGATTAGATTCCAACAATACTTCACATTATCCTGAGACAAAACTATCAATGAGATTCCGATATTAAGTCCAATAATTCTTAAATCATGTCTTTTAGATCCTTGTCATTAATTAGGTTTTGGCATAATTTAAGTTTGGGTTCTAATTTACCCTAATATTGTCTATAATTTTTTGAGACTAGAAACTCAATATTCACATTGCATTTGATATCCTAAATAAAAACAGAAGAATAGCTCTCGGTGAAAGATATTTCATTGTTGGGACAAAACCAGTGAATAAAAACATTATACAATCAATCTTAAACCTATAGTACAATGTGAATTTAATCCCAAATTTTTTATTTTTTTCTGTTCAATCATAAATCTTTATGTGAAATTCCAAATCCAATCAAATTTCATCCAAAAATTGCTAACGTGTTGAATTAGTTGTTGCTGACTATCCTACATAGTATATCGCCACGTCGGCAATTTCTGGCACAAATTGCTCATAATAACTACACTAGAATTTCATGGTAAAAGTACATCATGGTAAAAGTACAGTGCAGTTGCCAAAATTTGGTATGGATGGACATTAAATGCTAAAAATTCCGAAAGGTATACTTGAGCGCTACATTTTTTTTATTTATGACACTTATGTGCCAACTTCGGCGAGAGTAGCTAGAAAATTTGATGTGATTTGTTTTAATAATATAAGTGGTCTACGTGGCTTCTCGGAAAATTGACGGTGCAAAACAACGTCATTTTGGCTCCAAAATTGCCATGCTAGCAATAAACCCCCACAATTGATTAATTTTTAGCTCTCGCCAAAGCTCTCTTCCCCCTTTTTAATTTTTTAATCAATTTTTGGGGTCTTGTTGTTGATGTGGCAATTTTTCAAAAAAAAATGCCAAGTGGACCACGTGGATAAATATTTTTAAAAAATTGCCACGTCAACAAAAAAAGTTGCCAAAAAATGCCATGTAGGCAATTTGACCAAATTTTCTCGCCATTGGCACTTAAGGCTCTATTTGGTAATGTTTCTATTTCTCTCGATTTATGTTATTTTGTTTTTCGGAACAAAAAAAGAATGGGAATCTATTTGGTAATGTGAGTTAACATTTCTATTCCTCATGATAGAAAATTGTTCCGGGGAGTAGATTTGGAATAGAAATAAGAAGTAGAAAAAGTTGGTTCTTGTTCCTAAGAATAATTTTTGGAATAATTCATTTTTTTTCTTTTCTTTTTCTCTTTTCTTCTTCTTCCTCTTCTAATCAATCGCCACCGCCCGCCAATCGCCCGCTGGTCCCCCGTAGCCCGCCCGCCGCCCGCCTCTAGTCACCACTCATTCGATAATTAAAGACTACTTGCCTACAGAAGAACTCTCAAGGCACAAAGCTAGAATCTCTTCCCCGTAGATATTTCCTTCACATAAACTTGTAAATCTGTCTTCTCCTCTACTCTCAATTTTCTCGTGGACAATAAAAGTCATCTTTTCAAGAAGAACACCAGGTTGCAGGGTCTTGCTTCCTTTGATTTATGTTTTTTGCCTCAACTTCTCAGAAATTGCATCTGAGATGCGATCCTCCAACACTGCAAATATTCGCACCTGCAACATAATACAGCAGCTATTTATTTGTCTGGAATGGAAAGTTACTCCAGGCTTATCATGGTAGCCACAAATCTGATGTCTAGGATCCCGGGTAGCTAGACCTTTAAATTTCCTTTTAGCTATCCATCTAAGTACTTAATGACCTAAAACTAAAGACTGATCATCCACTTATTTTAGGTAGCTGGTCAAGCATGTGCTACAAATGTCAGTATGTCGCTTCCAAGTAAAGACGTATGACGGAAGCATAGCCAAACATTCAACCTGGGGGTGTTTTCAGTTTCAAAAGGCTGCATATGCTTGAAGAGAGAGGAAGTTTATACTATAACACATGGCTTTCGTCTTCATCCACAACAGCAGTGAGCTTCAATCATTTTTTGGCCCCAAATTTTTTTTAATCTAAGTAATTTCTAAAAAGAGAACCGATTTCTAAGGGTTTAACTCAAACTAAATTCCATGCTCATTTCAACTCAAATATGGGGGCGTACTCTTTTCAAAACTTTGAAGAGATGGCGTTTTATATCCCTCTGAAGATCTTTAGAAAAGTTCTCAAGAAACATTTCTTCATTGACTATTCTGGTGGCAACCCAATGGCATCGCTCAGCTTTGCAAACTCTTCTGCATGATAGGACATTTACAGTCAATTGAAAAAGAGCCTTCATAGAGTACACATTGGATATGAGCTATATAACTAAATGCTTATCCATGATTAGGGGAAAATATCTGGGTGCTCACAACTACATCATATAACACTAGCACATCACTGGCTCAAGCAACAACGAAAAGTATGTTTGAAAATAGTTCTGGAATGTAAAATGCAGAGAGACACAGAAACCATTAATGATGAGCATTAGATCATAGAAAGAAAACAAAACGCGGGCAGAGAACAATGGTATGCTTGCGCAATCTCTTTGCCCATGACTTGTAGGACCCACTGTGTCAAATTTTTCCACATCAACATGAAGATCTACCTAGTTGAAGCCTGTGAGTTACTAGTTTTAACAAACCATCTTCTATTAGAGCTCATTTTAAGTTTGTCCATCTCATATCTCAAGTCAAACCCCTGCATCAAACTTCATAGAAAATCAAATTTGCTGCGAAAATCCCATACGGGCTTTGAACTTGGCTCAAATTCCTCTAGCTAATCTCCAGAAGTGCCATTGACCCCCCAACTTCATCTTAGCCATATATTCACAAAATAAGGCAGAGGACATCTAAGCTCACTAAATGTAGAAAAAATCTCTCAGCTTCTAATTCAAAGAATCATACAATGTGGTCGATAATATGTGGCAGCACAAAAACACTGATAGTATGCATGAGCAGACAAACAGAGATGACGATTGAAATCCAAGATCATATCAAACTCTATGCACAAGTTCCAACGGCCCCATATCCTAACGATCTCATAAATGAAAGGTCTCTTCTACAATTTTCGGTTCACTTATAATGACGCTTTCATCTCATCATTCAGTATAAATTGGAAAGAACACTTCTGTCAACCCCATTGCGTAAGACATTACCACCAAGTTGAAGTAGCTAAAATGACGACAGGGTACTGAATAACGCAATTGATATGTCTCTACTCAGGAGAAGAAGTACACGAGAAAGGTAGGAAGAAATGCCGTATATACCTTCTTAGCTGTCCTGGTAAGCGTCTGTGACTCATCCATGGCTTTATATCATGACGCCTTAATGACATTTCCAACCTCTTGAGAGGATTGAGAAAATATATAAAGTCAGCTGACAGTTTACATCCAAGATGTCCAACAACAAAAAGGTGCACTAATGGTTACTGGGAACATTCTTAATCATTATTGGCCGAAAGAACAGACACAAATTGGGTGCACAGCTACATGGAAACGTCTGCTTGCAGAGCACTACTAAGATTCATCAGTCCCCTTGGGGATGCTTTCTGATATGGTGTTTCGGCATGTCATTCCTACAGATGTCGAGACATTATTGAAGGACTAGCCATAGCCTAGGATGGAACTTTTCTTTTCCCATGTAATAGAACCAGTTACAATTGCGACAAGCACTTGAAACACCCCAAGTATGTTATTCCATATGGTAGTTAACCATTCTCGAACCCAATCCAGCTTAAAAGAATAACCTAGATCTGCTCATGAATTCTTGAAGCTAACCTATAAAGACTATTCCGTGCTCTTATAATGCCTGAATCATTAGAGCCACATCTGCTCAATGTTGCTTAAAAATAAGAAATTACCAGAAGACCAACAACTCAGATTCATGCGTGCCACTAAATTAAGAAACCATGATGAATATACATCTGCCTAATACAATATTCGCACGACCAAAGCATCAAATCCAAAAGCCAAAAAGACTAGCATAAAAAATCTACAAAAAGTATTATTTTCTCAAATGATAGCATCGTGGATCTGTTTGTCTTGGAAGCCATAAAATCATCACACATACACTTCAACATAAAAACTTTCGAAGGCCATCAGCGTATCAATCAGATAAAATTTCAAATATTCTGCACAAGCACAACGGTAAAGATTAAGGAATGGATCTGTCGATATATAAAGATTTTAAAGGTGAGAGATCACACCTTGTTCCAAGAGCCTAGAGGAAGTTCTGCATATTTCCAATGAGAAAAGCAAAGAGCAAGAGGCCCAATCCACTAATGCCCATGGTAAACAGGATTTCTGGGACAAAGTAGTTTGGAGTTTGATTTCCAGCTAGAGTACTTATTTGCTTCAAAATTTGATATAGAAAATCAGTACTATGTGAAAGAAACGTCTAAAGATTGGATCTTCACATTAAGGGATATCTAATGCATGATGTTACAACAACACGATAATGTTTTACTACATTAATTGGAGAATCAAATGTTCCAGGGGTTCATCCAGCACGAAGTCATGCATCTTATTCCACATATCCCAAGAAATCAAGGGGCACATTGCTGCTGCTTCTTGGTGTATTAAACCCAGTATATAGTGCTAATAGTGAACGGATGATAAAACAAGGACAAAGATTGTTCATTCCCCTCCCACCTTTGGGCAGGCGAAAATTGACGTGTAGCTTTTCCCTACAGTATGCTGCCTCGATCATGCAATTCTAAGGGAAAAAGGATAAAGAGCAGGAAATTAGGCAACATGCCTCTCCCTTGAAACGATAGCTAGATGTCAGCCCGCCGTCTGTACATCGCACGCCCATTGCCCGCACGTCTCCTGCTCGCTGTCTGCCCGCCCGCCATCCAGCCACCGACCATTGGCTTACCCACCTGCCTGTTGCCCACTTGCTGTATGGTAAATTATTTGGTCCAATAAGAAATAAGCCGAATCTATAAGAATGTACATATATACCTAGAATCCCCAGAACAACGAAAACACATATCTTGTGACCATGAGTTCTCTTTGGGTAAGAGGAACACTATTTTCATAAATTCCATATTTATCACCTCTAGGGTTGAAATAATCAATAGCTTTCGAATTTGTTTTCCACATTTCCATCCTGATTCACTTTTCCTAAATCCCTTAATCCTATCCCCATTCCACAATCCAAAAATTTACACTGGTCTATAGGTTTGCATCCTTCCTAAAAACATTGATGAGTCCTCTAGTAGGAAGGAGAGAGAAAGAGAGAGATTAGACGAAAAAAAGATTACTTTGCTATAAAAATCTCACATTTCATCACTAAGTTTTGGAGCTACTCCACCATCATTTAAACAGAAGATTGAAATGAAGAACACATTCTTATCTATTTAGTTCACAATCCTAGAAAAGCAAGAAATATGTATAGTATAAGCACTAGAGAACTCAATCCGGAGGTAGGGCTTAGCTTAGTTGTTAAGTGCAAACCATTGCAACCTGAAAGAGATTTTGAGCGAGTTCAACCCCAATGAGCATCTTACATGAAAGATACACTTCCTCAATCAAACAAAAAGGCGATAGAAATTTAGCAAAAACCAGCTAAACAAAGAGGCATCTAGATGCTAATGGTGCTCTAGCACTCTTATGGGGTTCTACTATACAAGAACAAATCAGGCAAAGAAAAACAAGTGATACTACCCACTTGTAACCCAAGAGAGTATTAGCATGATCCAACCACATGGCCAATCAATACAAATATTAGAAGATTCATGACAAAATTTGCCCACACTAACTAATAAATGAAGCCTGTAGGAGACCGACACGTGAGTAATGACAAAACTCAATACAATCTTGGGATGTACTGGACAAGAACGCCCATGCGTAAAAGATTCTCGACATGATCTAATGCTAATAAACTCTCGAATTGCAATAGAATTAGCAATATCAATATTTGCACCGAGTTGAGCAAGTAAGTGTTGATCAAAAGTCATATCACTAACAAATCAAGGTGATGCATCGAAGGAAAAAAAAAAGACTTACCTATGGAAGTGGAATTGTAACAAAAAGATCTAGAAAGAAATATCACCACGGATAATAGAGGGTGAAACTTTTTTGATCTACCAAGTTTCTAGCAACACCAACAACTCTAGTGTTAGGAGCTACGTAAGGCAACCTAACTTATAAATATTTGACAAAGAAAGCAATAGTCAAGGAAGGACTAAAAGGCAATAGTAAAAGCTCCTAATATGACAACATTGCACCTTTGTTTTATTTCTTGCTTACTTAATAGGCTAGAGCAAATGTGGAGGAGAAAAGACACTAGGTTCTACCATTTCGTAAGTACTAAGTCCATGGTAGTGGTCCATAGTGATTATAGGGTTAGGTGAGTTCCTTAAATTGAAATGGTCTTTTCCCTTCCAAAATTACCCTCACTTATTTGTTAATTTTCCAATTTTTCCCCTCGTTGTAATTGTTCAACTTCTTCACGCAAGAGCAATCGACGAAGGGCCAGCAAGGGTCGTGTGACCCAGGTGACCTCTGCCAAAGGTCACACTAGGGGTATCAAAAAGGCCCGCGCCAAGCCGGCCCGACCTAACTTGACCCAACCCTAAACTTAGGGTATTTTCAGGTCAGGTCAAACTCTTCTTTGGGTATGGAGTCGGTATTAGAAAGCATTTGATTAGAGCTGGGTCAAAATAGGTCAGCACAGGCCTTTTTGGCATTGGTACTGCCCATGTGTTTTGGCCCTCATCCGTTCAGAGAAAATGCTAAAGGAAAATAAAATAAACAAAAGAAAAAAAAACAATCCTCTCTCTCCGTTGCACTCTTGGTGCTACTCAACCCTCTCATTGCCACGGCAGCTCCGAGCACCCCCACCGACCATCCACCAATCCTCCCTTCACCGACCATTGACCGGTCCTCCCTTTGGCGTCGGCTCGCAATTTGTTGCGATTGTTCCTCTACTTGCAGTCTTGCTCTAGATGAGTCGAGGTTTAGCATTTTGTGAGTTCTTTGTGGTGCTCGGCGATGAGAAATTCTTTAGTCGTTTGTGGTTTTTCCAAAGGAATTAAGTGAGGTGGCTTTAGTCTTATTTTCCGTCTCAGCCTTAGAGTTTCATTCTCAAGTGATTGAGGTTTTTCTCATCCTCCCAAAGCCCTAGAGTTCCCTTCATAGGTTATTGAGCTTCATTGCACGATTGCTTCAAGGGTAGAGTTTGTTGGTTTGTCTAATCGTTTGTTTTTCCAGATTTTTCATTTGTAGAAGTTTAGCGTTGTTGGCATAATCGATTTGGGGAGCATTGTTATCGTCACTTTTTGTTCTTCTTGCTCATACAGGTACCTTTGTTCTACTTTGTCTAGATGTGGATAGTAGCCTATAATGATGGGTTGTTGCTGCTTTGTAATTTGGTGATTCAATTTGTACTAGGTTTTTACACTTTGCTTGGTCATGAGTTTAGGATAAAACTCCATGTTTCCTTCATGTTGTTATATGTCTAGTACCTTCAGGATATTTTCTTTTTTGTTCTTAAAGTTGGGAGTGATTGGTTGATGCCTTTTGAATCCAGCTTCTTGTTGTGTTGATACCAATTGTCGATTTGGGGACATTTATGTGGTGGGCAGGACGCAATTGGTTTAAAATTCTGGTTTGATGTAAAATGCCTTTTTAATATGATTTGATTGTTCCAACATTCTTGATTTGCTCTGTATATGGTCATTCGTTTCAATTACATGTGGATGCTAAGTGACTCGGCCTAAAAAGTTACTCAAATAGAACAAATAAATCGATGCGAAGAAAACAATAATAAAGGAATGTAGTGTACAACTAAGTTGAGAAAGCACCTCACGCTTATCTACAAATGTCCCCTCTGTCATCTCATTTAGTTTATTATCACATATGCTTTCACGTAAAACTTGAGGAATGAAGAGCAAACATCAACAAGAGATAACTTAGGAACAAAAGAAAATGAAAGACAACATAAAAATAGAGCTTAGACCCTCAAGAATCACTATGACCTTTGCAGCAAAGCCAACCAAAACATGCAAAAACTTGACTAGTGAATTTCTTGATATAAAATTGGTAACAGAACATCAACTAGATGATGAATTGTGATGTTCTTATCAAATAAAGTGTCCAGATTGCTTAGTGCAAAGTGTTTTACTAATGTTGGGACCTCATCACATAGAACTGCCACAAGAGAAATAGAAATCTGTGTTCACAGCAAAGCTATAAACAAGATATGGAGACTAAAAGCATATCCTCCTTTCCGTCGAAATCATCAATTTGTGCCATTTGTTTATCACATATAGATTTAATTTGTTTATCACATTGGGTAATTTATATCCATTCCTGCTTGCATGCAACTTGTCCCCTTTTTTTTTTTTTTACATAGTGTACAATATTGTTCGAGTTTGTTTAGTGTCAATGTAGTTGATTTGAACAAGTGAAAGAATGTTTCCCTGTGATGACTTTACGATAAAGGTAGTCATGTTATATTGTTTTGTTTTAATTTTGTGAAATTGGGTCATTCTATATAAATTAATTAACTTTGTATGTATTATGTCATAGTGAACTTTTGGGACCTTTAGCTCAATAACGTCAGAGAGAAATGTCTAAAATGAATACTAAGATGTCTGAAATGAGTTCTTCTAATGTTACGGGAAGAATGACAAGATCTCAAGTGTGGGAACACTATAAATAGATTGTTGATCAAGAAAAAAATGAATGTATACATTGTGAGGTCCTTATTAGTTGTGCTAGTGGTCAAGGGATGAGTTCAATGCATCGTCATCTAGTTAGATGCAAGAAATTCTTGTATGCAAATGTTGAAAAAAGGAAAAATGGTGCATCTAGTCAACTTGTTGGGGTCAGTAGTTTTTTTGGTCCATGGAAATTTGATCAAGAATTTAGTGGAAATGAATTAGCGATAATGTTCATTCTTAATGAACTGCCTTTTAAGTTGGTAGAGCACAAGGGATTTCGGCAATTTGTAAATAAAATCTAGCCAAACTTCATAATCCCGTCACATAACACTTCGAGATGTAATTGTTATGATTTATACATGGAAGAAATATTTGTTTGAAACATCTCCTAGACTATGTCTTACAATTGACACGTGGACCTCATGTCAAAATTTAAGTTATATGTATCTTACTACATATTTTATTGATTATGATTGGAAGCTACAAAAGAAACTATTGAATTTTTGCCAAATCTCAGGTCATTCTGTGGAGACAATAGGAAAAGCAGTAGAGAAATGCTTGATTGATTGGGGGATTCAAAGCATTTTTTCTATCACTGTGGATAATGCAAGTTCTAATGACTTAGGAATTCAACATTTGAAAAAGAAACTTAACCCTATGAACTATTTGGTAGTAAAAGGTGAGTTACTTCACATTAGATGTTGTGCTCATATGTTGAGTTTGATTGTGAAAGAGGGGCTGAAGGACATTAATGATTCAATTATTAGAATACATTCAGTTGTGTATTATGTGAGGTCTTCTCCTGTAAGGTTGAAACGGTTCAAGAATGCTATTAAACTGGAGAATATTGAGTGCAAGAGTCTTGTATGTTTGGATGTTAAGATCCATTGGAACTCGACATACATGATGTTAGAAGCAACTCTGAAGTTTGAAAAAACTTTTGATTCGTTGGAACTTGAAGATAGAAGATTTGCTTAAGACATTTCCAAGGCAAAAGGGTACCCACTAGTGAAGATTGAAAGTATGCTGGTCCCTTTCTTCCTTTCCTGAAGTTGTTTCATGACGCAACTTTAAAAGTTTTGGGTTCTTTTTATGTCACTAGTAATGATTTGACGAAGGATATATATGAGATTTATACAATGATTGATAGATATTGTGAGAATGAAGACCAAAGTTTGCAGGAAATGACTAGAAGAATGAAGACAAAATTCAATAAATATTTTGGTAATGTAAACAACATCAATCTTACATTGTTCATTGCTTGCATACTTGACCCACATCATAAGTGGAATTATGTGAAGTGGATGATAAATTGTGTTTATGAAAGCAAACGAGTGGTTACGAGATAATGTAATGACATCTCTGATGTCATAGTTCGAGCAATACTGCACTAGTATATGCCCCTCGAGCAACTTGAGGTGAAAGAGCACAAGGATGGTAAACGTGTCAAAGTCTCCTGTAATTGGTGCTAATATAATGACTGTAATGTATCTTAGCCAAACTGGACAACAATATTTGAAAGAAAACGTTGAATTGGATAAGTATTTGGAAGAAGGATGTGAACGTTATAACGTTGAGTTTGATATCTTAAGCTAGCGGAAAGTAAATTCTTTTAGATATCCTATCCTCACTTCCATTGCTCGAGACATTTTAGTCGTTCCTATCTCAACTATAGCATCAGAGGCCTCATTTAGGACAAGAGGTCATGTAATTGATGTGTTTTGTAGCTCCTTAACCCCAACCATGGTGGAGGCTCTTATATGTGCTCAAGATTGGTTACGATCCACATCACTTTCACATTCGATGAGGAGGACTTAGAAGAACTCAAAATCTTTGAGTCATGTGAGAAAATACGATTGTAGAATATTAATACGCTTCTATAATTCAATAAATCTCATTTTCATCGTGAATTTATTATAGAGTTGCCAATGACAACCATGGAGCCAAACTCGATATCTATTTCTCTAGATGATTGATGAAGTTGGAGATTACTATCAGTACTTTTAATAAGTTATTCGGGTCATTTCCTTGGTCTTGAATTTGTTTTAATATGGCTGATTTTCCTTTTAACAAGTTTCTACTTGTGACTATAATAACTGTTTATATTTGTTTATTTGTTGAAAAGCCATATGAATTTCCTTTGAAGTGAAAATAACTCTGAATTTTAGCACTGTTGTCGGATTGTGAGCAAAGAATCTAAGTCAGGATCATCTTATGGTGGCAAAGATATTCAAAAGGACTTGCCTAGACAATTTGCCTCACCTGATTACTACTCTATTCATGTTGAACCAAACGAGAACCTGAAGGATATCTTCATTTGGGGTGAAGGAGCTGAAGGGGCACTTGGAGGAGTGGTTGATAAATCTGTCAACATCACTGGAATGCAAAGGGATTCCTTGTTCCCTAGATTGTTGGAATCTGCAATGATGTTATATGTGGAGCAAATATCTTTAGGAGGAAAACATGTTGCCTTAGTTACTAAACAGGGTAAGGTGTTTTGCTAGGGTGAGGCAAACAAAGGAAAGTTGAGTAGTAAGGTTAAAATGGACGAGAGCTGTCCAAAATTAATCGAGTCCTTATCCACAGTTCATGTAAATTATGTTATTTGTGGTGAGCATCAAACGTGTGCTGTCACTCTATTCAGCAACTTTTATGCTTGGGGCGACTATAACATTTGTTCTGACTTAGTTGTTGAGGAGAAAAGTAGAAACTAATGGTGCCATGTAAACTTTCAGGTTCTGATGGTATTAAAGTATCATTTGTTTACTGTGGAATATGGCATATTGCAGTTGTATACATTTGGGGACGGGACTTTTGGGATGTGTCGTAAAACAGCTCTTCTTTAGTGGCAATTCTCTGTCAACCATCTCTAACTAATCTAGCATGTGATGTTAACCCAAATAAGAATACAATGGTCATTTACCTATGTCATCACTTTGCTCTAGAACTATTGTCTTCTCCTTTTCTCTTTCTCTTGCTAAGATTCTAGTATCAATACTTGTCAAACTTGACATTGAATTATTCTGCCTGAAGATATGTTAGTTAATGCATGATTCTCCATTCTCTTTCTTCATTTTGTCTGATTGCTAATTTAGGGGTTGAACATATTTCGGTTTGCAAACCAGATCCCACTTCTTTTTGAACAAGGTGCTGATGTAGTGACCAGAATGGCTCTCAAGAGAATCAAGTGAGAATATTATCAAGATCCCAATCTTTTCCTCTGTTTTATTTATAGGGTGACGCTAGCATTTGAACCTTTTGAGTCCATCAAGGGAAACTCTAATTGAAAAATTTTCACAACTAGACTAGTTACAAGATAAACCAGATGCAAAATAAAATTGGAGTCTTCGTGAGTATTGTCAGCACAAAAATCCCCTTTAAGGGGACCGGGAAGGAATATATTAGAGATGATATAACTACTACTATTAAGGTGAGTAGGATTTGTTCTTGTAAGAATCGTTATTTGGAATTGGAGCCGTTTGTCTAGCAATTCTAATCCTCCAGTATACCATTCAGCAATGCTACATCCAGCTTAAAAGTAAAATAGTAAAGAAAATGCAGGCATGTGAGCAACAGGAGAGAAAAAGAAACTTAAGCAAGTAAGCCTACTATTTATTCATAACTCTATATCTTTTCCATGATCCACCAGCCAACACGAATAATGTAATATAATTTGGCAGATACGTACCTAATGTTGCTAGAGTGGTGTATGATGTTCTGAAAGAAATGGCACAATCTCATGCTTTAAAGAAGAAACGCTACGAGGATGAGGATGCCAATTTACTAGACAAAGTATCGGCTCATTTAATCACAAAAGATACGTTCATGGAAAAACTATCTCAACATGTTGAGCAAGTAATTCATCTCAATGTGCTTGTCAAGTATTTTTAAGGTTGATAACAGTAATGTGGAAGTGATCTAATTGAGAGGACAGCTGATGGATAAAAACATGGATGTATTATTTTTTGTGGTAATAGGATTGGCATCAATGCTTGTGTTTTTCTATCATGCCAACAAGTCCACGAGCAAACGCCCAAGGCCTCCGGTAATTTGGGCTTTAAATGTTCATTTACATTCTTTACGTTTTGCAGTAATACAAAATAGAAGTTACAGAAAACAAACCATTAGGAATGTGTCGTAAAACAGCTCTTCTCTAGTGACAATTCTCTGTCAACCATCTCTAACTAATCTAGCATCTGAAAACTTTGCCAGATAATACCCAAATACCCGACCCCACCCAGTTTTTTTGTTCGAGTCTAATGCATTTTAGGTCGGGTTGGGTCGATCATGACCCTTTACGATTGGGGTTGGGTCGGGTAACATCAAACCCAACCAACCAAACCCATTGACACCCTTAGGTCATACAACCTTAGGCAACTGCCACCTGGGTTTGGCGACCTCAAACAACAATTGCTTGAGTCGTGCAATTGCTACTTAAGGTTGCACAACCTCGAGCGAGGGTTGCTGGAGTCGCATGACCTCAGGTGGCGGCCGCTTGTATGTCACACAACCCTCACAACCCAGCGGCGATCGCGTGACTTCAGGCGATAGCCGCCTGTGTTGCGCGACCCTTGCTTGAGGCTAACAATAGGTGTAAGACTAAATTAATATAATTATAATAGGTTTAGGATAATTTTGATAATGTTCCAAAAGAAAAATCAAGATCTTCTATGAGATTTGTTTCTTTTCTTTGTGCATGCATCATGATTTAGGGGGAGATGAATGTGGGATGGCAATAGGAGAAGCTATCATTGGGCGTATGAGTGCGTGGTCTCCATTGGGCGTGAATGCAACTTCTTGGGATTCGTTAGTGGTCGTGAAGAGTCCTATGCTTGAAGAAATTGCTATCGTCGGAGTAAAAACCATGGCTCAGGTAATTTCTTTCCTTCATCGACATGCATTGAGTAAGACTTCACTTGTAAGGTGATGTGACTTCTATGATTGCTCTAAGTGGAAAATAACATAATTTCTACACGGCAGTTGTCGCGACCTCACCTTGGATGCACCACCTAGGGTTTGGCTAATGAATTACTAAGCCTAAACTTAGTTCGAGCTCTCCCAAGCCCATACCAATTCACAACTTAGAGTTTAAATTTTTAGTATGTAAATAATTTTTACTTAGGAGTCGCCATTAATCTATTTTTGGTGGGTTGATTAGAAACCCAAGTAAAGTAACGAGAGAATTACTTTACTCTTATGAACTAGAGACTATGAGATCGAGGACTTGATTACGTTAGATTTCTCTAACTCTCTTTCGGTACCTTTTCTCTTTTATTTAAAAAAATGATTTGCAAGCAATTTGGATTGATTTTAACCTACTCCCTAACATGTAAGGTGATCATGCGAGTGCGCATCCATTATTTAACAATCAATAAAGCAAAGCGATAAATAAATTGCAAGCACAATGAAGAAATACTTACCTTGAAGCAACGAAAGCATATGCAATGTTAGCTTAAAAATCACTCACTAATCCTAGATATAATTTCTAATTAACATGCAATCATTCAACTATTTTTTAAGTTTTTAAGTTATTTAATGAGGCTTAAAACTATCCGTAATGCATGTAATGATGTATGAAAGTGTCTAACTATAATAGCATGCAATATGCAACATAATATACAAACTATATGTCACGCGACATTAATTATTTAACTTAATCTAATGCTAGAAAATATTTAATGCAACTATTCTAGTATGTCACGCTTTCAAATGCTAGATAACACACGGAAGATGACCTAATTCTATATGATATGAGCATGGCAATCAAAATTCGAAATTAAAAATAACCTATATTTAAACATGTAAACTATCCTAAAAGAAAATATTCTAACAAGAATCACATCCAACTCAACTATATTTTTTTTTTCGGTTTTCTTTTATAAGCAAAATCAATAAGAGCAATGGCATCAAGAATGCACGGCAACAAATCAAGCAAGATATTTTCCATGTCTGTCTAATTTTGGAAATAAATTGACGAATTGTATCTCGGGCATAAGATTGGATTGGTCATTTTTTCACAAAATCGTGAATCGTATCTTGAGCATGAGATCGGATCGACGATTTTTCCGTGCGATTGCGAGTCATATTTTGGGCATGAAATTGGATTAACAATCATACGTATGTTCTGAAATTAGGAAATTTTCCTAATTTAAAAGGCTACTCGAGAAACATTGGATAAGCTTATCTCATTCGGGAATTCAATCAAGCATGCAATACTTCAAACGAGAAAACAAAATATTCAAGAATTAATTTAGATAGGAACTTTACCTATCTTGTCTATTCTTTTCAAGTTCGAATGGTAACGGATTGCAGGAATCGCACTAATGGCTTGATACCAGCGGTAGTGCCTTGCGGTGATGCTCGGTAGCGTTGTGCTGAAGCCACAGGAAGTCTCACGATGCGAGACGGCAACTCTGGCGTCCGTTGGCCAAACCGAGGACTCGTGGTGATGAATCGTATAAGGCAGCGAGCCTCGGTGTTGTTGGAGTTGTGTGGCTGAGGCTTGACGCCGTAGTCGCGTGAGTACAAGGTGCCGTTATAGCCAACGACAAGGAGAAAGCTGCGAGCACGTAGGGAGCGTCCGTTCTTCACCCGTGTCGCGCAAGGGACGTGACAATCCTCCAAGTGGGCTTCTTGAATATGACCGCGGAGGGGATGCTTGACCAAGTAAAACCGCACTCACCAGAAAGACCACAAACTTCAATGTTGGATCACCATCACTGCCATGTTTCTCTCTCTATTGGGGCCATCTTTCTCTTTGTATCTTTAGTGGACGTCACGCACGTCGAGAGAACGAAGACCAGATTTTGAGACTCGTTGGCACTGGATTTTTTCGAGTTTTAGCAAGGTCTGGTGCCTCGTTGATGCTAGTTGACGTCAGGATTTCGGTAGCAAACTCGTCTGTAAGTAGTAGCATGGGTAGAGATCACGGCAGCATTGTTCAGCAGCGAGAGGCGCCAGCTAAAGAATGTCGTGGCCGTGAAGAATTCTCAGCAGAGCTCCCTCTCTTCTCTTAATTTTCACACGTATCGCTCAAATATGCTCTATATTTTTTTGTATCTGTCTCTTCGGTGTGTGGCCCCCTTTATATAGGTGAGAGGACTATGGTATTCAAGGAAAGAGAATAAATTTGCATATTGCATATTTAGCTCTTGTATCCCTCGTGTAATATTTTTTCAATATTTCATCCAACACCTTCCCTGAATATTGAATATTCCCACCTTCTAACTTGTCACTCTTTAACGAGCCTATTCAAATTCTCTTTCTCTGTGGGCTTAGTCCAACTCGTTAAATTAAAGATTAGAACCATCAATTGAAACCCATTTGCCACATATCCAATGCAAATGCAATAATAATAAATGTTCATAAAACTATATGCTATGCAATTTAATTCTAATATTTTTTATTTATGGGTTAAAATTAATCCCCAAATTTTTGTGCATTAAATTACTAATGATCAATCAAAATTTAGGTGTCAACAGCGGCTATCGCATTGAAACTAAGCGTTGGGCCACTCAAATGGAAACTTGTGAGTCATATCCTTAATTTCTTAGTGATCAAAATCCCCAATAAGTAGATTTCAACGGTTCAACAACTGTCATAAATAATAGGTTTGGTGTTTGGATTAAAGCTTGTATGCAAGGAGAAAATATTGCGTGCAGGTCATGTGCCAGCGTAGCAAACCAAAAGGGCCTCCAGAGCACACCACATGTCCCACGAGCCCACTTATTGTCAGCCCAACCAAAAAATTTTCAAACACACGCATTTTTCTCTCCCCTACACATTTCTCTCTCTCACTTCTTGCCCGACCCTCCCTTTGCGCTCGACTCTCTCTCCCTCTGACCCTGATCAATGACCACTACGCTTTGATCGATGACCACCACACTCGACCGAGCAGCTCCCGCTTGTCCTGATCTCTCGACCACCACCCCCATCGACGAACCAATTCCCACTCGTCCTGAGCCACTGTGCCACATTGCCTCTAAAGCCCTCGATCCAAAGTTGCCTCCACCGAAGATGTTCTCTCGCTCATCCTGATCCCTCGACCACCACCCCCCACCAACGAACTGGCTCCCTCTTCATCGTGCTACCCCCGAAGCCCTTTATCCAGAGTTGCCTCTGCCGAAGCTGTCCTCCCACTTGTCCTGATCCCTTGACTACTGCCCCCACTGATGAACCAACTCTCGCTCGTTTTGAGCTGCCATGCCGTAACACATCTGAAGCCCTTGATTGAGAGTTGCCTCCGCCGAAGCCATCGATTTTCCTCTTCTCTCTCCCACCAAACCCCCCAAGCCGTCATTTGGTGGACGACCCACCACACCGCCTTTGAAGCCCTCGATCGTTCATCTGTTACCTTCGCACAAATTGGTTCGCATCTGTTTAAGACAATGTCAATAAGCTCTTTTCCTTAAACTTCTTTAATGATGACTTCCAGCAGAATTTGTGAGCTGTCGTTTGGTGAACAAGCCACACCATGCCATGCCGCCTTCAAAGCCCTCGATCGTTTGTTCGTTGTCTCTACACAAGTTGGTTGCCTCCATACACGCTTTCAAGGTTTTTTTGAGGCTTTCAAGATCGCGTTCATGGCGTTGTTTTGGATTGAGGGTCTATTCTGTTCATGTTGTTCTCTCTAAGTTTTTATATATTTGAATGATTGATGCTAATATATTTTCAAGGACTTGACGGATGTGATGAATGAATCAATTGCCATTGGCAATTTTGCTACTTGGAGATGAATTCATAGGAAAGTCCCCAAGATAGTTGATGAATGGATGCGACATTATGACTTCTTAGTCGATTAGACTTTAGTTCTTCATTTTGTGTCCCATGTAGGTGATAGTTTCTTGAGCTTCTTTACTCTAGCCCGTGATTATCTACTTCTAAGAAATATCTCGTTTCATTCACTGGCTGACTTAATTAGCTCAGACGGATTGTGAGAAAGCTCAGAATTGTGAATAATATTTCATATCACTTAATTTACATATCGTACACGCTTATAAAGAGAAGGAAAAATACAATCTTTGACAGAGCAAGAATCATGGAATGCCAACTCATCTACAGTTGGTATGTTGATCTAAAATTCAAAAAAGATATCTAAAAGATTTCATATTCAAAAAATAACATCATAAAAGATTTCATATTTTAACACACCCCCGCAAGATGGACGTTCCATTGGAAACACCCATCTTATCTCGTAATTGTATTGTCCGCCGCCTTGATAATGGTTTTGTGAGAATGTCGGCAAGTTGATCATGGGTGAAAATATGAGAGACTCGCATCTTGCCAGCTTTAACAAGTTCCCAAACGAAATGGTAATCTATATCAATATGTTTCATTCGGGAATGGAAGATGGGATTTGCACAAACATAAGTAGCACCTATGTTGTCGCAATACAGGCTTGGTGCCTTATCCATATGAATGCCAAGTTCTTGAAGCAAAGATTTTACCCAAATGAGTTCCATCGAGGCCGTGGCAATGGCTTGATATTCTGCTTCAGTAGACGACCGTGCAATTGATCGTTGCTTTCGAGAACTCCAAGAGATAGGATTGGCCCCTATATAAATCACAAAACTCAAAATAGATGTGCGATCATCAATGTTACCTGCCCAATCTGCATCAATGTAGGCGTGAAGCACAGGTTGTGTGTTGCGTCGCAAGTGCAACTCATGGAATAATGTTCCCTTAAGATAACGTAAAAGCCGTTTTGTAGCTGTCCAATGGTTTGTGGTCGGCTTATGCATGAATTGAGATAGCTTGTTTATTGCAAAACCAAGATCCGGACGAGTAATGTTGAGGTATTGAAGTGCACCAATGAGGCTTTGAAATTCTGTAGCATTGGCCGATGATTGTTTGTCATGAACCGAAAGATATTGACCCATGGCTAATAGTGTCGCAACCTCTTTTGCATCTCTCATTTTGAAGCGTTCAAGTAGCTCTCTTATGTATTTATGTTGAGAAAGAAGTAAGCCGGTTTTTGTAGGAATGACTTCAATTCCCAAAAAGAAATTCAGTGGCCCAAGTCTTTAATTGAGAACCGATTAGAGAGAATGGTGATGAAGCCCGAAACAAACTTCTGATCACTTCCTGCGATAATGAGATCATCCACGTACACTAAAAAATAGGCTTGAACACCACCATGAGAGTAAATGAACAGGGAACTATCATTTTTCGAATTGACAAATGAATTTGCGAGAAGGAATGAACTTAGCTCATTATACCAAACCCGCGGAGCCTGCTTTAACCCATATATGGCTTTGCGAAGTTTGCAAATGTGTGTTGGTTTTTCTAGGTCTTTAAAACCAGGCGGTTGCGACATGTAAACTTCATCCTGAAGAGTTCCTTGGAGGAAGGCATTGTTGATGTCCATTTGTCTCAATGTCCATCCACGCATTAAAGCCAATGATAAAACCACCTGAATAGTATTTGGTTTGATGATTGGGCTAAAGGTATCAGTGTAATCAAGGCCCGATCGTTGGTGAAAACCTTTGGCTACAAGACGTGTCTTGTACCTCTCAATACTGCCGTCTGCATGTCTTTTAATCCGATAAACCCATTTGCAACCTACAACATTCAAAGATGAATCAAAAGGTATTAGTTCCCAAGTCCAGTTACGAATAAGGGCATTGATCTCGGCTGACATTGCTTCACGCAATTGAGGATTGCACATAGCTTGTGTAATTCTCATTGGTTCCATAGTCGGTGGAAGTTGATGTTTGGTGATGATGTGGTTGATTTGTTTGGGCTTGAAAATATTATTTTGGGATCTAGTGGTCATTTTGTGAGTTCTTGTAGGTGGATTTTTGGGTGTTGATATTTGGTCATTATTCATAGTGGCAATTGGAGTTTCAAGAGGTAGCATTTGTTAGGATTGATTGGAGGGTTGGGAAGTTGATGAGGATGTAGCACGGGATGGAATGTTGCTTCGAGATGGTACTTATGCAAATGGTCAAATGTTTGGCACTAAAACTGGAAGTGAAACAGTAGGTGGAGGAGATGAACTTTGAGGGGTTGACAAGACACTGTTAATATTGAGAAGTGTTTGGTATGGAAATGTGTTTTCTTCAAACACAACATGACGTGAGATATAAAGACGATTATTTTATGGATCAAAACATTTATATGCACTTTGTGACAATGAATATCCTAAAAATATACATTGTCGAGAGCGGGACATAAGTTTATTTGTGTTGTATGGACGTAACCACGAGTAACAAAGACAACCAAATGTGCAAAGTTTTTTATAATTGGGAGCCATTTGGAAAATTGTTTGAAATGACGAATGCATATTTAAAATGAGTGTTGGCAAATGATTAATGAGATATGTAGCAGTTTGAAACGCATATGACCAAAAGGAATGTGGTAAATTTGCTTTGTGTAATAGGGCAAGTCCAGTTTCAACTATGTGTCGGTGTTTTCTTTCTATAGTGCCATTGTGTTCCGGGGTGTGTGGTAGTATAGTTAGATGGGAAATTCCATGTTTTGCAAGAAAATGTTTCAAGTTTTGAAATTCTCTACCACCATCCGAGTATAAATTTCGAATAGAGACAGAAAATTGTTTTTCAACCAAGCTTTTGAATTGTTCAAAAATTTGGGTAACATATGATTTTTCTCTTATAGGATAAAGCCAAGTATATTTCGTATAGTGATCAACAAATATAAGATAGTAATAGAAACCATCAATTGAAGCAGTTGACATGGGACCCCAAACATCGGAAAAAATAATATCAAGCGGAAAATGACTCACAAGAGTTGATATCCCAAATGGAAGTTTGTGACTCTTATTGCACTAACACGCATCACAAGATAATTTAGAGCCTATGATTGACTTAGAAGACAAATGAGTTGGAAAATTATTAAGAATATGACTTAGAATACAAATTGAAGGGTGGCCTAGTCTGTTGTGCCAAACCATCGGTTTTGTCCGCTCATTGACAAATGTTGTGAATTTTGAATAAGTGTTTGTGAGGGGCATCCGATACACACCATTGTTAAGCCCTCCTCGAAGCAACGTCGCCCCCGTGCGAAGATCCTTCACCAAAAAATAATTGGCAAAAAATTCGATAGATGAGTGGTTATTGCGACAAAATTGTGAGATGGGAATCAGGTCTTTTGTACTATCAGGTGCACATAAAAAATTAGTTAATTTAAAGGCTTGGTTTGGATATGATAAATTTGTAGAACCAACATGACTAATACGCAAACCTGTGCCATCACCAATGACGATCTTGTCAGGGCCTTCGTACTTTGAGTGAGTGGTGAGGTTGTTAAGATTGCTTGTGACGTGGTATGATGCTCCTGAGTTTAGTAGCCAACCATTTTCTTGACGTTGAGCTGTTGCATCGTGAGTAGTAGGTTCGCGGAAACTATTTTGAATGCAAAAACAAGACTTGGCCGACCGTCCATATTGATCGCAAAACTGACATGTCGGACGAGACTCTCTGTTGTCCCGATCAGAATACCTTCTATGAAAAGATCCACGATGCTGGTTAGATCTGGAATAATTTTGATGATGGCTACGACTGTTGGGCCATCGGGAGTTGCTTCCTATGCCACCACTTTTATTGCTGTAGTTGGTTATGACCGGTGCTGCTTCAAGTCTAATTTCTTCCAGTTTTAGTTGGGTTTCATAGGCCACCAATTTGTCATGCATTTCTTCAAAACTGATTGTGTTTTCACGAGCCCTAATCGCTGCTGCAATTTCTTTGTATTCAGTTCCAAGTCCTCGAAGTGCGTGAATGACTAAATCATCATCGGAGATAGGATTGTCAATGATTGCTAATTCATCGGCAAGGGCTTTAAGTTCTTGCAAAAATTATGAAACAGAACGTGAGTTTCAGCGAGCAGTAGAGAGTTGATCCTTGAGATGCATAACTCTTGAGTGTGATTTATTGGCATATAAATTCATGAGTTTTGTCCAGGCAGCATGTGCCGAATTACAAGAGGCAATGAGAGGAATCACGGCTTCGGATAAAGATGCAAAAATTGCATGAAGCAAGAGCTGATCTTGGTGAATCCAAGTTGTTGCGGCTGGATTTGGCACCATTTGATTTCCAGTTGAAATGGTGAGAGGTGGACAGACAGAAGTTCCATCAACAAATCCCATTAGATCATAACCAATGAGTAGCGCCTGAAATTGAGCACGCCAAAAGGGATAATTGGCAGTAGAGAGCTTGAATGGCAATTGGACGGCTGCTGAGATCAAAATCAGACCATTAGGTGCAGCTGTTCCGATGGAAACGGAACTAGAATTTGAGGTGATGCGAGTTGATTCTGAAGTGACTTCCATGGTTAGAGGGTGCAGAAGATTGCCAAAAAAAAAATGCAGAATAGTTTGATCAAAATGCTCTTAGGAGCAAAATTGCTCCAATACCATAAGAAAGCTCAAAATCGTGAATAATATCTCATATCACTTAATTTACAGATTGTACACGCTTATAAAGAGAAGGAAAAATACAATCTTTGATAGAGCAAGAATCATGGAATGCCAACTCATCTACAATTGGTATGTTGATCTAAAATTCAAAAAAGATATCAAAAAGATTTCATATCTTAACAGATTGATTGGTTGCTGATACAGTGGGCTATGGAGTAGAATAAGATCTATAATGATAGGGTAGTTTGCAAGTTTGCTCAATATTCTTCTCTTTAGTCCAAGTTGCAAGGTAGATTTATTAGCATTTCTTTGGGGCTCGCCATAAATTCTATGAATCTGTATAAATCAAGTTGCGACTTGCAATGCACATCCTGTTTGGGAAGTATCTTTATTTATTGCTGTGACAATCATTAGTATCCTGTTTTAATAAACTTTGATCAATGGATTCTTGCAAAGTGTTCCTTTGGATTCTCTTAAATCTTATGCTATCGTCACTTTTTCCCTTCCAAATTAGTTTTGGCAATTCATGAAGAGATCAAGCTACTCGTCATCAATGATGTCAACCCCTCCAATCAACAACGATACGCCCGTGTTTTGCTATTGTGGCCTCAAATGTCCTCTACGAACGACAAGGACGAAAGACAATCTAGGAAGAAAATACTATGGTTGCACAAGGTACGACCACAACAATAGAATAGAAAGTTGTAGTTTTTTTTATTTGGGTTGATAAAGAAATCAGTCGATCGACAAGGAGTGTATCCAAAAGTTTTTGCTAGAGCAATATCGAGTAAGAACCAATATCAATCGATAATGAGGATGAGGGATGTTCAACGAGTACTGAAGCCGAAGACAAGGCCCTTGTGGCCAAATTAGAACAAGATTTGGCAAACGTAAACAAAAAATATTTTAGATTGAAGATGTTTGTTGTGCTATTGTTTACGATAATTTTAGCTTTCAAATTTGACATGTTGTGAGATTTGATAAATTTGAAGATGTTGGTTGGGTTGTTCATTAGTTTGACATGTTTTGTATATATATGGCGGGTGATAGACTTTATTTATATAGTTCTATATATAGGGAGTGTCTTACTTAAATTAGTTCTCTAAGGCGTGAGTAAGAGCAAAAGGCTCGCTTCCTTGAACATCAAGTTTGTAATTTTAAGCTTCCTTTTCTCCCGTACATATTTACATACATGTAGACAATAACAAGGATATAACCATGATACCAAAGTTGAGGAAAAATCATTTTCTCTTAGATTATTATCAGTCTTATTGTAAGGGAGAAAGGGATTGGAAAGAGTGGGAAGCCCATGTTTTACAAAGGGAGCCAATTCCATAGGATCATTCCTAACTTTTATGATACAGGGCGGTGACTTCACTCTTGGAGACGGGAGAGGGGGAGACTCAATCTATGGGAACAAATTTTCTGATGGAAACTTCAAACTGAAGCATACAAATGCAAGTATTTGTATAATTGGACTTCTTAGTGCTTTCCAGAGAACTACAAAAAAGCTTTTAGTAACCCTGAACTTAATTTCTTGAGTGACGACACATGAATAAGAACATATAGAGGTTTAATTCTCTACCTTGTAACAGGGCGCCTTTTGATGGCAAATGCTAGGCCAAACACAAATGCGTCATAATTTTTCATTACCACTATCACAACTAGCTGGTAAGCGACTGTCTTCCCTATCTCATTTCTTTTATAAGTAACTTTGTCGCCTAATTCGTGGGACATTTGGCTCATTGTTGTTACTGCTGGAGATGTGACCATGATTTGAATGAGTTTGAGGCTGTCGTTAGCTTGATGTCAGACCTTATAGGGGAAAATGTGCTAATGCCTACTAGCATCTTGGCAACTTTATCATGGATTATCCTCATAATCAAGTTAATCCAAGCTCTTTTTTGTAATCTTTTCAGCTGTTAGGTTGATCATAAACTAACCTAAGGATTTAAACTCCTTGCAATCTCTTGTAGGTTGGATGGCCATCAAGTTGTGTTTGGAAAGGTGCTATTTGGAATGGACGTTGTCCGCAAGATTGAGACTGAAAGGAGATAGAGCGGCCAACCCTAAAGTATTTTTGTCATTTCAGATAGTGAAGAACTAGATCTATGAGCACTTCCCTCTAGATTGCACTTGACCAGTTTGGCCACATCGCTTATTCAACACGAATGCAGGGCTCAGACATCACATGCTGCTTTGATGCATATGAAGTTTTTTTTTTTTTTTTTGAAAGCAACGCGAAGCAAGCTTGTTGATTGGACATTGGGACATACTTGAAAGAGCTTGCATAGATCATAGAGGCCATGAATATAGAATTGCTCTGAGTGTGAATTGAATGTTACATTGCAAATAGCCAAATGAAATGTAGAAAACATGATTTTTGTTCTGAAAACTGGAGAGCAAATAATGTTTTTTCTCCTTTTTCTTAATTCAAAATCTTCGATCCATTATCCAAATGAGGAGTCATTTCTGAAGAATTGCATCTTATTTATATCTTCAAGCCGTACCAATGACTAAAAACTTAAGCCCATGGCACGATATTTGCAACGAGGGAAAACAATGTACGGACTGGAAACGATATCTTTGAAAATGAAAGACAAAACAAAAGACTTCTGGTAAACCAAAAATGTTTCATGTACATTGGGAGGGGTTTTCTATAGTCCTGTTACGATTACTTGATTTGTAAATTGAGAAAAGTTTCTCTCTTTTGCAAATTGGATGTTGTGACTCCTGCTGTAGACTAGAAAGATCTGAAGAAAGGAAGTTCTAATGAACAGGCAAATTTGTTGGTGGAGTAGAACTGCATTGTGCCACTTATTCAACCATCACCAACTGAGAGGTAAGGACCTAACTATCATATTCAAGAGAAAAGTAAGTTCAAACTCATTAGTACATAAAAGAACTACACTTAGAAGCCATTTAAGAAGTAAAATTGCAATAATGACACCCCATTTGTCCATTGGCATGAACTATTACGAGCGAGAATATTGTTCTCGATGAGAGCAAAGGAAGATAGCGCAAATATGCACCCTTATGCCAATAAATAATTAGAGATTCCGTCCATTGACCTGATCGCCAAGGCAACATCTATCACAAGTAAGTCGGCAACAAACAATCAAGGCTTACGCAAAATGACAATGGGGTCATCATTGGGAGATGAGGCCCCTAAGTTCAGATCGGATGTGAGAAATTACAGGGTTACATCCCATAATGTGAGATTTATACCGAAGCGACAGCAAGTATGTGGATACAAGTAAGATGGCTAGAATAGGTCAAGCTCTTTACATTGGATCAAAGTTGGGCGAAAGGCATAACAGCGCTCCTAAAGTGCAATCCATCTGTTCTTGCCCAGTCACATCTGCTTCCTTTTTGAATTTCCTTTAAACCCCTAAACACTTGTGACCAAGTCGAAGGAAAAGGAATCAGCTTTTTCTCAATGATTTCTCTACAAACTAATAATAAGAAAGAATCATACATGTGTTGAGGAGAGAGAGATATCCCTAAATTGTAAGCCATGTAAAATCATCAACTACTTAGCAGCATCTTCCAGCAGCATGTGATGTCTAGCTTCCTTAGTTCTCTTTGTGTTTGCACAAGTAAGGAGAGACAATCATCTGTTAACCCCACACACTTGCTTAAGCTTAGCTCCTTCTCCTTCAAGTGTGTGCTCCAGTTCACCATTACATTCATCCTAGAAAATGTAACCATACAACCATCTAGTCAAACAACTTGCAAACCCAAAAATTTGCACAAACTCTTTCCCAGTTCAGCAGTCAACTTGCAACCCCTATATCTCCAGATCCCAATTGCACCAGCCTATTTCCACTCAAAGTTCCACTTCGCGAAGGCCATCTATATAACCAATTCTTAGCATAAAAAATGTTTTTAACCAAATACATTTACAAAAATCGAGAAACTATAACACAAAAGTATTACACGTTCTAACTTTATTTTTCCTTATCGAGAAGCAATTGATAAAGATTCCTCCCATCTAAGAATTGTGTTACTTCAGAAAATTTGTTTATGTTCCTTTGGAATCATTAAAATCAGGTATCTGGGATGGTGAAATGAGTTTGATGATCCTTATACAAAGAAATAACCAATTTAATTACATTCTATTAAATAAATGCCAAGACAAATGTCTCAAATAATCCCACGAGAGAAAAATGCAAGTTATACCTGACTCAAAATGGTTCCATGGGATCTATTATGATACTCCAACATCTATCAAGAAGAAACCATAAACAATGAACACCACAACAGTAACAATAAGATGAAATAACGTTATAATCTAATATGATTTCATAATAAGCACCTGATTAGTGAATAGAGAAATTTCATTCATAATTCCTAACGGCATGATGAATGGTGATTGCATCTACAGATAACAAATGACCCCATTAGCAAAACACACGTAAATTAATATACAAAGATAATAAATACTTGACTAGGGAATGGGCAAAGTCCACTCATAAACCCTGGCGGCATGATGTATGGTGGTTGTTGCATCTATATAAAAAATTGACCAAATTAGTAATATATAAATACAAATGGAAGATTAAGAACAACATACCTAATTAGTACAGTAATATGCACCATAAAATTGACTGGAGTTACTCGAATAATTTGGGAAATGAGTTTTATCATGTGTTGTTTGGACAACCAACTCTACAAAAAAATAAATATGCCAATTGGCATCATATAACACACACGTAAAATTCAACTAATCAAATTAATTAGAATAATATGTTACTCACCTCGATCTTCTATTGACATTGAGAGTATTCCTTTCTTAGATTTTTTCTTCTTTTTCTCACATGAGCTTTTAAGCCTTCCATAACTTACTCATTTTCCTTTCTTTTGAAGGGGGTTCAATACCAAAATTTTGCACAAAGAAGCCTCATTATCATCACCACTAGCATCATTATTCACAATCACACTTGATTTGTACAATGAAATTTCAGTCCTTGCTTTTTCCATATTCTTCCTCACTATTTTCATAGTATTTTCATCTTCAGTTCCCAAACTCATCAGTTCAAAATATTGTTACATCAATGTAAAAAATCGATTAAATTTATATGAATCTACTAACATATGATTAAATTCATCATTCACAATTCCCTGTTTTGCATCCTTAGTCTATCTTTTCAAAATATAGGCATATGTAATGCTTGTAATTGATATATTCTCACTTAAGATTTTCAAGGCATGGCAACACAACCACCATTTTGATTCAAATAACTTGCATTCACAGGAATTTGAAGAGTCTATAAGGTCAAATTTGACATGTTCACATTGAACCCCCTACTCTTGAGAGTAAATGAATAAATTAATCCATCAAATGCACTGCTTGAAATATTTTCCGAGAAGCTTCGGATTAATTTATCATTGAACCTTTTAAAAATGGCACGGGTATACACTAAAGCGGCATGCGCCAAGATGTCATGCAGAACCACCAATTTAGGCATCCCATGACAACCATAGTCATCTTCACTTTTAGTTTCTCTCATGTGCTTCACTTGTTCTTCATAGTAATGGACAAATGCTACAAGGGTCGATGTCTTCATTGCTATATTTTGGGAGACATTATTGGTGCTTTCGCTCATTTGGTTTAATACTATACCACATGTAAAAATATCACGACCAAACGCTAAACTCCATTCATGTCTAAGGTCATATAATCTCCGAAGTCAGCTATTATTCTCAGTACCCCACTCTTTTTCCATTTCCCTCAAAGCATATTCAAATTCGTCCTTCGACCTACATCTATACATAAGCTTTGAGAAATATTTATCTTTAAAACCAAGCTTGTTGTAAAGATATGGAATAATTTGAGTAGCATTTTTCTCAATGTGCCAAGTGCATAAACGGTGTTGTGTATTTGAAAATACCATTCTAATGGCTTTTGCCATGGCTTAGTCTTGATCAATGAATATGGTTTTCGGAGCCTTATTTCTCATAGACTTCAAAAATGTATCAAATAACCAAATAAATGATTATGTAGTGTCATCTAACAAAATTGCACAACCAAACAAAACATTCTTCCAATGATGATTAACTTCAATAAAAGGTGCACATATCATATTATATTTGCTTGTACCATACGTGGTATCAAACACTAGTATATCACCGAAACAATCATAATCAAATTTGACAAACTATCTATCCAAAATAAATTTGTTAACCTATCATCTTGATCAATCTGTACAGCATAGGAAAATATTGGATTTTGCTGTTTCATGCTATGAAAATGATTTAAAAGATTTTGATAATCTCCCCCAGTTATAACTTCAGTTCTTTTTGTTTGCAAATAATTTCGACAATCATGTAGGTTGAAACCTAAGTTTTTACTTTCTCCTGCTTCATTTGCTAAAAACTTATATGCTGAAGTCCCCCCAATGCCAGCTTTAACCATGTCACCAAAACACTATTGCAAGTCTCTAACATGATTCTTCAATATCTAATCAAATGGCTTTGATTTTCCGAAATAAATGTATGATTATGGTCATTAATATACTCTATGACTTCATAAACACCATTATCAATCTTAAACTTGATATGAGCGAGACAACCACATCTTACTTCAAACCTCTCAAATTTATTTTCTTCATTGGCTAAGCTGGTATAATAACCCTCACAATTACATATAAAAGTCCGTCAGGTTATTTCTCATTTAGTATTTCTAGTCAAGTTATCATTTCTCACTCCAAATCCTTTACTGATTGCATAGGCCACATACTTATTATATGTTTCAAGTTTATTTGAAAAAATCATTCCTAATGCAAACTCAAAGTCTTTTTCTATATCACGCATTACATGTGTAAGAGATCTAGTCTCATGCTGCAATTAAAAGAACAAAATATAATTATCTCATTTGTTACATAAGAAAGCAAAACATGTTTTACATAATAAAATTGAAGAATTACCTCCAATTCAACCATATGATAAATTTATGCATGCAAATTCCCCAAGCTAGGGATTCAAATGACACCCAAACGGATGAGATTTAAGAGAACCCAAGGGACACTTTGTAAGAATCCATTGATTAAAGTTCATTAATCTATAAGGAAGCTTGAATTTTGGAGAAAAGAGAGAGGAAGCACAAACATGTGGAAATAGCCAAATAGATTGATATATTTCATATCGCTAATCCAATTGAACCAAGTCTAAATATTGCAATAGTTGATCCCGCATCCACGTTTGCTGTTCTCCAAGCAGCTCTAACCCCTAAACAAAAGCAAGTAGTGTTTAGCAACAAGAACTTTAGCATGACCATTTTTATTCTAATTCCTATTATGGCTTGAGTTAGGTGCATGATGTGCTGCTTTGATGTACTGCTTGTTGATTGGGTAGATTATTAGTCTTATTAACAAACCATTTCATCATATTATCATTCTTATTACAAGGGAGAAAGGGATTGGAAAGAGTGAGAAGCCCCTATATTACAAAGGAAGCCAATTCCACAGGATCATTCCTAGCTTTTATGATCCAGGGCGGTGACTTCACTCTTGGAGACAGGAGAGGGGGGGACTCAATCTATGGGAACAAATTTTTGGCCTATTACAAGGTAGAGAATTAAACCTCTATATGTTCTTATTCATGTGTCGCCGCTCAAGAAATTAACTTCAGGGTTACCAAAAACTTTTTCGCAATTCTTTGGAAAGCACTAGGAAGTCCAATTATACAAATACTTGCATTTGTATGCTTCAGTTTGAAGTTTCCATCACACATATGTATGCTTCACTCATAATAATCACAACTGCACCCAGTTCACCTCACACATTCCCACCCAAGACGGGCTAAATATATTAGCATCGATCATCTAAATATATAAAAACTCAGAGAAAATGACACGAATAGAATACTCATATTAGATTTTAGATGAATTCAGGGCGATTATCATCGTATAGCACTTAAAAACTCAAAGTCAACAACACGAACAAAATAGATGCCCAATCCAGAACAACGTCATGCACACAATCTCGAAAGCCTCATAAAAAATCCCGAAAGCGTGTGTGGAGGCAACCAACCTGTGCAGAGGCAATGAACAAACGATCGAGGGCTATGGAGGTGGCGCGGTGGGTCGTTCGCCAAATGACGGCTTAGGGGGCTTCGGTAGGAGAGAGAACTGGCAAATCGACGACTTCAGTAGAGGCGATGGATGATCAAGGGCTTCAGAGGTAGCGTGGCGCAGCTTGTTTGCCAAATGACAGCTCACAAATTCTGTTGAAAGTCGTCATTAAAGAAGTTTAAGGAAAAGAGCTTACTAACATTGTCTTAAATAGATGCGAACCAACCTACGCGAAGGCAACTGACGAATGATCGAGGGCTTCGGAGGCGGCGTAGTGGATCGTCTGCCAAAAGACGGCTTGGGGGGCTTTTCAGTGGGAGATGGAAGAGGCAAATCGATGACTTCAACGAAGACAACCTTAGGTCGAGGGCTTTGGAGGCAGCGCGGCACGACGACTCAAGACGAGTGAGAGCTGATTCATCCATGGGGGGTGATGGTCGAGGGATTAGGTTGAGTGGGAGGATGGCTTCAACGAAGGCAACTCTAGATCAAGGGCTTCAAGGGTGATGGCTCGAGACAAGCGGGAGCCGATTTGTCGGTGGGGGGCGTTGGTCAAGGGATTAGGACAAGCGAGAGGACAGTTTTGGTGGAGGCAACTTTGGATCAAGAGCTTCGGAGGCGGCGTGGCATGGTGGCTCAGGACAAGCAGGAGCGATTCATTGATGGGGGCGGTGATCGAGGGATCAAGACGAGCGGGAGCTGCTCGGTCAAGTGTGATAGTCATCGATCGAGGCACAGTGGTCGTTGGTCAGGGTTAGAGGGAGAAAGAGTCGGGCGCAGAGGGAGGGTTGGGCAAGAAATGAGAGAGAGAAATGTGCAGGGGAGAGTTTAGGGAAGAGAAAAATGCGCGCATTTGAAAATTTTCTGGCTGGATTGACAATAGGTGGGTCTGTGAGACATGTGGTGCACTCTGGAGGCCCTTCCGGTTTGCCACGCTAGCACATGACTTACACGCAATATTTTCTCTATATGCAAGTATGAACAAAACCATAAAGAGATAATCGGTATAATGTACGGCTTCTTAAGCGGCCACACAATGCAATTCGTCTTGGGATTCTTGATATAGTGTGATCTTATGCATTTTTGGACCTAAATATTTGAGTGTGATCTCAGATCAATCATAATTAGAGCACATTTGCTACTAATTAATAACATCGACGGTAGCTATTGTTTGTCTACTTTAAATGGTAATTGAAGTTCCATTCCCATTGTCAATTATTTGAAATAAATTTAAAAAAATCTTTAATTCCTTATTTTCTATCACTCTCAAGTCTCAAATAGCCACTCGCTCAGTCGCTTCATTCCTCTTCAATCAATTACAAAACTCACAGTAGTTCTTTTCGCCAATATGTTTTCTTGTGACAACTCTCACACACACACACACACACACACACACACACACACACACACACACACACACACACACACACACACACACACACACACACACACACACACACACACACATATATATATATATATATGGGAGTGAAATGTAACCTTTTACCTTATATTTGGTGTAGTAAACTCCAATTTAAAGAACTAGTTTATTTGTTTTTTTCCTTTTCAATTTCCAAACTAAAAGGCTCTTTTTTCTTTTTGGTCGATACTAAAATGATCTTCAAGTAAACTTTTTTGGCTCTACAACATTACTTTTTCCTTTCTTTCTTTGTTAAAAGTTATCTTGATTGTTGGCGTGACAAAATACTATCTAAATATATAAGACTCGCGACATCATTCCAAAGCATCTCTCTCTGTGTCAAACAAAGAAAAACTCTAGTCATCATTTAGCCCACATTAATATAGAATCCCAATACATGGAAAATACTTATCTTGTCTCATAAACTACATGATTCAATTTTCTGTCTTTCTAATATATGTGTATATGAATGTATAGATACACCTAGGGTTTTCAACACAGAGAATGAAAGAGAACCTGGAAATCTTGGATTTAGGACTCGGTCAGAGGACGTGGACAAGATTAAGCCATTGGATGAGTTATAGGATGGTGACCCTTGAATAAAGATCACATTTTATGATGTACTCTCTTGGCGATGTTAATTAAATGCAATAACTTTTTTGTTCCATGTTGCAATTTGTATGAATCAAACACGGTGTTTTCAGAGTCATAATCTCTTCTCCTCCTCTCTATTTATTTATTTTGAAGACCTGTGTGATGCGCATAAAAGAACTTGAGGTGACATGTTTTCTTGTAAAGAATTATCTGTATCTAACAATGCCATAAATTAAGGCTTGCGCTATTTATATCTCCAACCACACTAAATTGACTATATTATCTCTTGTGATATGAATCATTTTTAAGAATATCTTTTTTAAATCATACACTTTTCACCATATAATTGCGTCATTATTACAAGCTTTGTCTCAATGCAATAAATGGCTTGTGTGGTTAAGTGACATTAGCAAAAAATTTGAGTGATATATGTCTCCTCTACATTAATCAGTTTTTTCTTTATCAGTTTTACTCTACGTTCTACTTTATTCCTACTCTAATGTTCAGGCTTTTGCCCTATCTCGAAACCTACTCCTAAAACTACAGCATCCCCACCTTAACCCCAACTATCCTGAGAAGATGGGAATTCAAATCCCCCACTCTCCCTTCTCATTTGAGAAGAGGTCATTTAGATTTTTTACATATAGATGGAAATGGGTTTAAGATTGTTGAGCCTGATAAGATCCATATTCAACTCATTTAGATCCATATTTTGCTTCTCAAGAAAGCCCCATCATCATCATCATCATCATCTCCTCCATAATTCGTTTGCTAATTCCCCGCTTCCCAAACCTCACCGAACCGTGCCTCCCCGTCGCTCAAGTTCCTACGCGCAATCTTCACCTACACTGGATCCAAAACAAGCTCATTCGATTCGATCCTCCGAGCGTGCTGATCTTTCGCTTTCGCTTTCGCTCGTGCTCGACTTTTCTTCTCTGCGTAACCATGTCTGGATTTTGTTCTTATCATGCATTTGTGCGTTGGATTTGGTCATGCTGTTTGTTTCGGCGTTGAATTATGTATCGGCCGAATCTGCTATTAGGTTTTTAGGCATCGGGAATGGCAAATCAGAGTGGATCATGAGTACCATTAACTACTGTTCAAGATCATCTTGATTGGGGACTCCCGCATGGGCAAATCAAACATGCTCTCGAGGTTCACGAGGAATGAGTTCTGCTTAGAATCTAAAGACGTGTTTGTTAATACTTCATTTTTTTATTTTTCGAAATAGAATAAGAACAGAAATCCATTTAATAATGTCAGTTAATATATTTACTTTTCGGAATATAAAGTTGTTTCTCAAATAGATTTGAAATAGAAACAAGAAATAGAAAAAAAATATAATATCTTATTTTCAAGAATAATTTTTGGAATAATTTTTTTTTTTTTTTTCTTTTCTTTCTTTCTTCTTCTTCTGGCGACAACGGCGGCAAAGAAAAGAAAAAAATCAAAAAAATCAAAAAATGATAAAACTAAAAATAAATTTTAGTTCACAAAAAAATTTGCGAGTCGTACCAAAAAGCATCCATATTCTTTTTCTATTCTAGAAATAGAAATTTTGTGTAGTTATCAAACGTATTCTTTTACTAAGAAATTATTCTAAAGAATAGAAATAGAAAATAATTATTTTTGAAAAGAAATTATTTCCGGGAACAAAAATATTACCAAACGCATCCTAAGTGATCCATTTTTATTTAATTTTGGTACTTAAGTATACATTTCAAAACTTTTGACACTTAAGGCTATGCATGATAACTATTCTATTTCTATTTCAGAACTATTTTCCTATTCTAGATTTGTTTCTAGAACAGAAATCTGTTTAGTAAAATAATTTCATTTTTCTATTTCTGGAATAGATTTCTATTTCTATTCCAGAAATAGGTTTGGAATAGAAGTTATAAGTAGAAAAAAATTATTTTTCTGTTTTTGGAATAAAAATCATAAATTGTTTCTCTTTTCTACTTTTCACCCGAAGGAGTTTCTCGTTGTCTGCCCGTTACTGCCACCCCTGCCCGCACGTTGCCTCTTGCCGCTAGTCGCTAGCCATCCCTCGCCGCCACCGCTTGAGAAAAAGAAATTTTTTTCATTGTCAAATGCGTTTTTTTTTCAGAAACTCATCCAAAAATAAAAATTGAAAAATCTATTTCTCTTCCAGAAATGTTATCATTCGCGCCCTAAGTGTTCACTATGCCAAGTTTTGACACTTGAGGTGTTCGGTGCTCGATAGTTCTTGCAAAGATTTAGGATTAAATTTACAAAATTTATCATCTAATTAACATTCATATAATAAGCCTAAGATTGATTGGGCAATTTCTCCTTAGATTAACGGTAGAATGAACTTGGAGAGAAGGGATCCTTAGGCATTTTGTTGAGTAAGGGACCTTTTCTCTTTCCTCAACTTCACATGCTAGGTTTAAACAATATGGAACAAGAATGTGACAGATAAACTAGGTGTCATTGCTGAGATCGGCAATGGTGGGAAAATGGTCGGCGGTACAATCCCCATCCACCATAGGTGAGAGCCTTGTGGGCCCCAATCAGGACTTAGCGACCTAGCAATGATGGAGCGGAAATGATGACAGTGAGACAGCCCTTATCACCTAGTTAAATATAATTTAAATAAAAATTGTATTAAAAGTCATATTTAGGTTAAAACACCATTGATTTAGACATCACCATGTACAATAGAGAAAATATATTTTTTTTAAAATTATGTCAGCATTTTCCATTAGTCATGTTGGACAAAGTCAACATAAATACTTAATTACACCAATTGGACAAAATTTAGAATCTTATTACATTTTTTTTAAGTTTTAAAACGCAATTATACTTCCCTAACAAGTTATAAGATTTACAATGAAATTCTTTCGTTAAAATAAATTTTTTTGTAAATTGTAAATTTTTATGTGAAAATTGCCCTCCACAATCCATATATCTATAAAGAAACTTAGTTTTTCCTAATATGTTTATATTTTTTTTTATATGTGAAACCTATTCTCTTTCTTTTTCCTTTTCTTTTTTTTTTTGTGTGGAGTCTTAGGGTCAATTATTTTCACAAAAAAATAAATATATTTAAAAATATTTCTCTAAAATTCTTCGAAAAAATATTTTCATTATCGATAATAATTCACGATGAAAATATATTATTTTTGCATTAGTTTTTTTAACGATAAATGCAATTATTTACGAATTATATATAGTTTAGATTATTTAATTTTTTCTAACCATTCCAAAAGAAAAAAAAACTAAATTTTGCTTTCGAGAGAAGATGGCCATTCGTCCGAAACGCACAGGTCCCACTCCCCAGCTCCCGTAACGACTCCTCCGTCGGAACCCAAATCAGACACACTCTCCTCCTCTCCACTCTGCAGGAATCTGGAACCTTCCTCCATGCTCCGAGCTCCCTCTCCGCTCTCCCATGGCCGCTCCTCTCCCTCACTTCGCCACCTGCCCCTCCTCCTCCCCCTCCTCCCCCTCCTCCCTCTCTCCTCATAGCCTCTTCTTCCCCTTCCACCACCCCCGCCGCCGCCGCCTCCAGTGCCGCCGCGACCTCCGCTTCCTCTCCCGGGACTGCTCCCCTCTCCGGCGCTCCGCCGTCTCCGTTGCTGCTTCCGCCAGGAAGTCCAGGTTCGTCTCGCCCCCGGTTCTCTGTTGCTGTTTTTTAATCGGTCGGTTGCGCGCCGACGCGCGTGGGTGACTCCGAGCCGGTGCTGATTAGTTCCTCGGTTATGCGCGCGCTTGAGGTCCGGTAGGAAGACGAAGAGCAATGTCGAGCTGTGCAATGACGTGAAGGAATTCTTGGCTTCCGCGGGGCTTCCCGAAGGTCACGTTCCGTCCATAAAGGAGCTTTTGCAGCACGGAAGGTTTGTAAGACTGTGTGCGCGAGCGCGTGTGTTTGTACTTACTATTTAATTGCTTGCCCCGGGATTGGCTCTGGTTCGCATTGACATGAGGTGTGATTTCAATTGCGTAACCGTAAAAGTCTGGGCGACTGGCTAGTGGAAGTAATTAAGCGCACGTACTTCTCATTTTGTGTTGGAAATGTGTAGGTACTGTAGGATGGAATTTTGACACCTTTTGCTGCCTTGAGTAGGAGTTCGAGTGCCTCATGCATAGACTGTCATATTGCTAGAAATAATGTTTGTGAGAGCTGGAGGGGTTGGATGTTAAATTTGAGGTTTTTGTCATATCTGTTTGTGCCCCTTTCGAATTGCTTAAGCAGGCTTCCCCCTGCATATTGATTCGGGCCGGGGAATAGGTGCTATAGATCATTGCAGCTATGCTCACTGTTATAAAATGTGGAAATTTCAAAGGGTGGGCACTTTCATATAAATTAAATGATTGCTTACCATCTGATTGGTGCCTCTTTGTCGGATTTACCTGCAATGGATAACAAATGAATCAGTAATTGATCAAGATTGTGGTTTTGCCAGATCAAAGTTTAATTCATTGGAATTGCTGATGCTACCTTTCTTTACGGTCTTCATGAATGAGTGGTTCCTTATATCTTTAAAATTGAACATCTGGATATGACTGTTAGTCTCAAAACTCAATTTGTGCAGATTCTTTTATAATCCCTTTGCTTGAGCAATGAACCATATAGGGAAAGCTAAAGCTACATATGTTAGCATACTCTTTCAGAGTTAGGAGTTTGACTTGAGATTGTTTAATTGGACCTGATATTGGACAGGGATGACCTTGCATATATTATTAGAAGGAGGGGTTACAAACTTATCAGAGAGCTTCTTGCGAACTCAGTAGAAATGGAAGTCTATGTATCTGACAGGGAGACAAATGTAGCTGAAGAAAAGGAATCTGCCATTGCCAGTGAAGAAGAATCAGAAGGTAAGCTTTCTACACAATTTCTTACCATATTGATATCTTTTGTCAGTCTTATTGTTCTGATAGCATTTTGTAATCTAAAAGGTCAGAATGAGAATGCTGGCTGTTTGGATGAAGAAAATTCTCTACCTGTTGGAATATGTGTCAAGGAAGACTGCTTTGATGAGCTTGATATTAATTCGTCATTTGATGTTGCTGGCAATAGTGATTTGCACATTGAAACTCCATTTAGTCTGTCTATGAAAGATGATACTGCACAGGATGTGGTGGAAGGTACAATTGAAGATACTCCATCTATGGGAACTTCAAATGCCAAAGAAATCTCTGCTAGTGTAGATGAGGACCCAAAGAACTCCATTGATAGTAATACCTTCATGCCAGTTGAAACTTCCACTGACTCTGTCACAGCAGCCAAGGACTCTACTACTTCATTAGGTCAATTTGAATGGGTTGGCTCTACTTCTGTGGAGACATCCTTGACCAATTCTTATGATCATGGTTATACTTGTGTTGAACCATGTGCTAAGCCATCCTTGGAGGAGAAGGTAGCAAAATTTATGCAAGATGGATATCTTGAATCAGTTGAAGGTAGTTCCCATAACCAAGTGTTCTCTTCATACCATTTTCGCCATGATTTTCTTTCATTATATGAGGCTTGAGAAGCAACATGAGGAATTGTGCTTGAGACCATTAAATATGGTTCTATATATTATGATAAAAAGGTGGATTGGTACCACACTGCAGCAAGGGTACTTCATGAAGGTCAAGATCTTAGAGATTCCAAGAGTTGCACCGGTTATTTGGTATATATACGTAGACTCACACATTCAGCTCATTATGAATTCTTGATTGCAGAATGCTCGCATAGCCTATACTCTAGATATTCTAGGCTTACTGAACTGTTCTTTAACTCAGAGTTGGTTCTTTTGCCCAGGGGTATTTGTTAGTTGCAGACTGCAGTAATGTAGCAAACAAAGTGATGATGGCAATTAGTCTAAACTTTGTCACGATGTTGACCAAATTGAGATGAAAGTAGCACATAATTCAAGCATTAGCATGTTACTGTCTGTCTTGCTACTGAGAATCTAAAACACTCAGTTTCATTTCTACTATAGCATTGAGCCCATGGAATTGAGTATTCCTATGCTGAGAGATGACTTTATTTATAGATTTTGTCCTGAAAAAAAAAAAAAAAAAAAAAGCAATAGTTCTACTCAGTCATTTCAACAAAAACAAAATCACTGATCCTTTTTCTCCTCATTATATTTCTCTGATTCTGTAGTCTGTTGCCCATATTCTACTGGTCAATTTTACCATATTTCTACTGTTTATTAGTCAATTTTCATAAACCTCTTACTTTTAGTTAAATGGGTCAAATGGGTCAAGTGAAAGTTGAATATGGGTCAAATATGAGTCAAGTGAAAGTTGAATATGGGTCAAATATGAGTTAAGTAAAAGTTAAATATATGTCAAATATGGGTTGAGTGAGTCATTTAACGTAGAGTTTCGAGTGAGTTTGGGTTTCTCTACAATAATAATGAAATTCCTCACGACACTATGTTTATTAGTGTTGGCATTCTATCTTTACATTTGTGATGTTCACATCTTTCTAAATTCTTTAAGAGAAGTGTAATTGCTGCTAGAAAATATAGATGCAATAATATGAAATGGAGAATCTTACATGTTGCCTTTTCATAGATATCATTAATTTTTATAAATTTTGAGCTGACTCTGGCATCTGCAGATCAACTGCCTGAAGTACCCGGTGATATTAATGACGAAGAAAACCAGAGCTTCACTGAGTTCAATATGAGTAAGCCAGTTACAGAGGTTCAGCTGGAGACCCATAATGGGGAGCAGTCTGAACATGTGCATGGGGAAAACAATGGTGCTGTAACACCTAATATAAGTATGGCTAGACAGTTCTCTCCTGCAAAAGTACAAACTTCTTTCAGGTTAGAATTATTAGCTCATTCTATTCTGGAAATTCGGATAGATTTTTCTCAATCTAATGAAGTAGGGGTTTATGGGTCAATCTGATGCAGTAAAAAATAGTTGCTGTTGGACTACAAACTGAATTCTTCTGGTGTTGTCAATTTCATGAAATGATTTAAATGCTTTGCTTCTGCTTGTACAGAATTTTTTTGTTCATGGCGGGATTAACATCACTATTTTCACATGTGCTTACCATTAAAAATTGGGGTTTTATTGTTAGTTTGATTACAAAATTTATCAGTCTTTATTATGATTGTGAACTTCTTGTGGAGAAATATGGAGATAGATTGAGAAAGTCATGCATAATGTGCAAAGTGGTTACTTTCTTACCTTTTTATTGCTTTGTCATAAACTTTATATCCTCTAATTGGGCTGATGATGAAAATTGAATATTTGTTTGTACAGTGAGTCATCAGTTGAAGAATTATTTGATGCTGATGTGGGCAATAATTTGGATGAGGAGGTCAGTATGTTAAACATTGATTCATTTGTTCAATGTACAACAAAAATGTGATCAATAGTGCAGACACTTATGCTGGTTCGTGCCTCTAATGCAGAGAAGAAAGCAGGAGAACCAAGCTGAGATTAGTCATCTCAAATTCATGCTGGTACTTGTCGCTGCGCCATTTTTCATAGCAACTTCAAAATAAGTTTTCTTCATTGAATACATAGGGAACATATGCTCAATATATGAAAATGTTGATTGGATCTTGTTGCTGTAGCATCAGAAGGAATTGGAATTGTCTCAGTTGAAGGAACAGATTGAAAAGGAAAAGGTACCTTGACTGATCTACTATTAGTTCTCAATGAGAACAGTTAACTTTCTTGCATAATCCTAACAAAGTGGAATTTTTGAGTACTCCTTCTGGGGTCAGTTCAAGTACTTCAGGCATACATTCCCATCCAAGGTTTCCATCAATGTTTACTGTATCCTAGATGCATTAAAGAATGCTAAATTTGTAACATATTTTCCTAATTATTGATATATATTGTTGTCTCTCCACTTCAATTACTCAAAATTTGGCCTTTTATTGTATCTTCAGCTTGCTCTGGAAATGTTGCAAACCAAGGCTGAGAATGAGATCAGCAAAGCCCAAAAGATCATCTCAGAAAAAGATGCAGAACTACAGGCTGCTGAGGACAGCCTTTCCGGGCTTAAAGAAGTATCGCACATATCCATGTGATAATTTGTTAGCCTTTGATGTTTGGCAATTTACTGTCAGTGCCTGGAAGTTTGTCCGAGTTTGTTCACTCCATTTTAGTCAACTCCAGCAGCTTTGGGGAGTGCTATTCCAAGGAAATCTTTTAAGATATTGGTTTGATTACAAATGGATGATGTTTATATAAGGGACACCATATCATATTATAAAAATTTGAAATATGGAAATGGCTTCACCTGAGAGATTTAATGTCCTTTGGCAAAATATGCTGATTTTCTTCATTTCCTACCCGATTTTTGTTAGCCTTCCCAAGGACATCAAAGCCAAAGCTGGATGAATTGCATCTGAAAGTGTCAGTGAATTAGTGGTACAGATGCTTTTGAGGAGAATTTGTGTCAAGGGAGACATTAGGTTCAATGATTGCCCTGTCAACAAAGTAATTTATGGGTTGGACATGCCGTACTGACATTCTGATATTTTCATGAGGATACTGGCATATTAAGTCATTCAACTTACATGAAATTGTTTGTGGGTACAAGGAAGTTACTTCTAGTTTATGCTGGTTCTCTCTTCCCAAGAAGGAAAAGAAATTTAAATTTTAGGAAGATGTCTTATTGAACATCTGGTGGGAGTGGTAGGTGTATGCCAAAATTTACAACATGGAAGGGTAGTTGTAAAGGGATGTGATTGCACTTGTATGGATATATTAAGGAGGTTATCTGTCTCTAAAGTGTTGCTAATTCACTGAATAATTTTGCTCTTATTGCATATGCCATTCCTCATGAATTTGTAGCAGCTGAATTATTTTATCTAAGAGGGATCCTTCAGTTTTGTCACCATAACAATTTCAAATGATTATATGTTTCACTTTAGCTGTAGACGCATCAACTTAGACGTTGTCAACTTGTCATTTTATCAGGTTCAGATAGAATATTCTGGCACCAGTGATATCGTAGAGGTGGCTGGTAGCTTCAGTGGCTGGCTTCACCCAATTAAAATGGATCCCCATCCATTAGCTGCTGCAACAGACACTATTGGATCAAGGTCTAGTATTTGCTTCTCTGATACCTATGCAGATGATCAGTTAATTGGTTTATCATTCCCTTTTTGACTGGTTGTACTTTTTTACCAATCAGATGTGATGCCTGGAACATGCTTTTCCATGTAGGTCTTCTTGTTTTCTAGACTAAGCCCAGAAACATCATTGTTCTTACAGGCAAGAAATTGCAACCTTCACATTAGGTGACCTAAATGTTTAAACGCTTGTTCTGGAACATCTTAAGAACAGTTTTGACACCTTAGGACCATAGAACTTTTTGAAAATACTTAAAAGTAGTTCATATCTATTTAATTGGCAATCATTCATGTAAACAAGCTTTCCTCCTTTTTAGTGCTACTTGTCCCTGATGGTTTTGCCCTATTGTGTAAACCTGCGAATACACAAGCATTGGGGAGCATTACCTCTATTTCACTTAATTCCTGTAATGGTCGAAAGTTGGTAGAGTCAAGGCAGCTAGATGATTTGTCAAAGTAGTAGGTTGCAAAAGAAGGTATTAGTTCAACTTCTTAATGCTTTGCATATTGATGCAGCTTTTGCAAACAGTCTATTTCCTTCTATTATGAGATAATATATAGCTATAGTCAACTCAACTAACTATATGTCTACACGTATTAAGAACACAAGAAGACTATAGTACTCAGGGGTGATCGGTTCTTGGTCCAGTCCGGCTCCAAGGTGGAACCAAGAACCAAACCAAGAAGACCGGTTCCCATTTTTTGGGATTAGGGATTGGACCGGATGGTCCTAGGACCAGGTGCCGAACCAACCGACTAGTCCGGTCCAGTGGAACTGAACATTTAGTAAAAAAGAATTTTTTTTTTTTTAAAATACTAGAATTATTATTATTTTAGGGTTTATTGCATTTTTTTAGAAATTAAAAAATAGGTGGTCCGATCCAGTCTGGTACCCCCCCCTAGGGAGGGAAGTGGGAATTGGACCGAAAATCACTGGTTCCTTTTTTATGGAATTAGGAACCCGGCCAGTCTGGTCTTGGTGGTTTTTGGTTCGGGCGGTCCGATGTGCTCACCCCTAGTGGTACTGCCATTGAATTCGATGGTGTATGTGGTGTGGCAATCTCAATCTCAGAATTCGATCCAATTAATCTCCCTCTTTTTCAATTGAACCATGGATTTGTTTGTGGTCTCATGCTTCTTGCAGGAGATCCAGAAATTGGTCGGCAATGCTGTGGCTTTACCCTGGGACATATGAGGCATGGAACAAGTTCCATCTGTGTGTATTTTTCTGCTGCCAGGAGATAAATCCTTCATGCCATTCTCATAACTTCACAATTTGGTTGCAGATAAAATTCATAGTTGATGGCGAGTGGAGGATTGATCCCCAAAAGGAGTCAGTTACACGGGGTACAATATGTAACAATGTCATTCGGGTCGATAGATGATACGGTCGAGGCTGGCAGTTGAACTTCATATCTGTACACATGCCCACTTCTGTGGTACAGTGAGTATATCCGTCAACACGCATTACACATGGATTTAGCATCTAGCATGCATCACCTGCTTTGGAATCTACTTCATAGGAACCCTATCAGCTCGTATTGATTGTGATTCTGCTTAGGATATTCGCCCCACAGGGAGGGAGGATCATCTATATGGAAGAAGCATTCATTTGCATAGTTTAACATGAATTTGATAACTAGTGTCCACAATCAGTCTTAAGGAAACTTTGCAGCTTCCAATGCACTTGTGATACAAAATCAATCCTTCAAAAATCAAATCATTCTGAAGTAAAATATGCTGATAATGGGACCCTTTTAACATAACCTTTTCTCGCTGAGTCAAGAGAATTTCTTGTATGATAATTGTGTGAAGCCTCATGTCACGATATACTCACCATATACTCTGCATCTGCATCACTTCTCTAAGAAAGCTTGTTCTAATTGCAACTGTATTTCTTCTTCCGCTCCATCCATGCTGAACCGCACAGCAACCAAAAGGTCACTGATGATGACAGTTGAATCATTCTTGCACAGTGGAAGAAGTTGGTCAAGGTGCTTATATTCGTGAAGACAACAAGGCATTTTGGATCACGTGGCTGTTTGGATTCGCGCACCCATTTCTCTGTGCAGGATGAGGGCCCACGTAGTGATGCAGAGTGTCCAAGACATGAGGGTGGAGGCGGAGACATCTGCAAGTCTATGGTCAGTTGACTGCTTTTCCCGATAATGAAATGGCTATAACAGTCACCTGTTCAATTTGTTGGTCTGGCAAATCAATTGGAAATGGCAAAATAAGAAGAGGTGGTAGAATGTCAGCCTGCGTTTTGGTTAGCAAAGCGTTTGACCGCGTAAGCATGTACAGTCCGTCACGTGCAGGCCGGGAAATGAGATTTTCAGTGGAAGCTTGTTTATGTGGAACCTTTATATAGCAGTAAAATTTCCACTTCATAGCAATAATCTGACGGCAAGTTTGTAAGAGGAAAGGAAAAAGAGGTGAAAACTGAGGGGGTTGCGGCAGATATAGAAATGTAGTAAATTGCAGAGGAAAGAACGTCGAGCATGCACGTGTTTTGCACGAACGTATGGACAAAAAGGCTGCATGGTTTGAGGGGCGCCTTTTCTTCCTCAGCTCCCGCAATTTGGGGAGTTTCCTCGGATTACCAAATCGGAAACTTCAACTATATATTTTGATTTTCAAGAAAATATTATTCAAATCCCTTATTTTTCGTGGGAAAAAAATGATCATAAAAGATCAATCTGGATTTTTTATTTTTCACAGGTTATAGAAACCTTCATTGATGACATGTTAGTCATGCAGACTCGCATCATAGCGTGAAAAAGAAGGGCCTAATACCCTTAAAAAACTTCGAGCTTTTAACTTTTGCCCCAATTTTACTATGAGCTTTATTTTTCACATAAAAAACACTCCATTTTAGATTTTAGGTCATGTTCCAATTCTACTCTAAATTTTGTTCCTATAAAAATCTTTAACTTTGTGTTTTGTCCCAATTTTAATTTCCAATTCCAATTTTTTTCTAAAATTTTATTATCTCTTTTACTTGAGTCACAAATATGCTCTCATTAATCCTCTGTCCAAAATTTTCATTGATAGAGATGGAAAAGGTCAAGAGATGGAAAAAGCTGTTAGTGTTCCAAGCACAAGATTTCCCATGCAAAATCAAGAGATGAAAGATCGATGAATGGGTGATTTGACAGAGAGTTAATAGATAACAAATCTGAGATTCAAGTAAAAGTTGATGATATTTTATAAGAGAAAAAAAATTAGAGTGAAATTGAAACTAAATCTAAAGTTAAGACTTTCCTATGAGATAAAAAAAAGAAGGATATAGTTGGTATTTCATCTAAAGAAAAGGGTTTCTTATGAGAAAAAAATAGTTTAGGAGAGACTTGGGATATGATCTAAAATTGGAGTTTTTAAAAATTATTAGGCCGAAAAAGAACAGTAGAGATACTCCAAAAGACAATTGGGTAGGTAGGGAAGAGCGTGTGCTTCTGTATATTACTGGCGAGACCATCCGCTCCTCTGAAGTGGTACATGCTCGCATCACAAGCGTGTCCCCTTCCTCACCTTTCCCTCCCCATCTCTCTTAGCTCAAACTCTCACAAGCGTGTGCTCAGAGAGAGAGAGGAGAGAGAGAGAGGGAGGGAGTCTGCGTCGGGCGTGTTGCGTTGCACTTCTTGGCAATGGCGATGGTGAGCTCTGTCGCCGGTCTCCTCCGCTGCTTCTGCTGCTGCTCCGACGCCCGGCGACGTCTCCTCCCTCTGCACTCTCGACCCTCTTCGCGTCCCGTTAATGCCCGGCTGCTGCGGTTGTCGACTCCTCTGTTCCCAGCTCCTGCTGCATACAGAAGTGAGGCCCAGAGAACTCCCCTCCCCTGCGCCTCCTCTGTTTCCAAGGACGAGGTTCTCGAACCCATCGACGATGCCGACTTCGATACGGACCTGCCTGGCGAGGAGACTTTCCTCTACTCCTTCTCTCCTCTTCCCCTCCTCTTCCTCGCCGCGCTTCCCGGAGGTAATTCATCTCTCCGTGTGGGTGCGTGCCTGCGTGTGTGAATGAAGTGTTACAGCTGCTTGAACGCTGGAGCATTTAATGAAATGCACTACATTAAGTCGGAGTTTGTATTCTTTCTCACTTGGGCTCGGATTTCATTTGGTTTGGCCAATTCTAAAGCAACTTGTGTGTTCTTTTGTCTCTCTCCGATGTAGTGCTTTCATCGAAGTTCTCAAGTTTCCTCATCGTTCTTCTCTCGGTTTTGCTGTGTTTTTCCCGCTTCAGTACTCCTGAACTTGTACAGAGAAATTTCTTCTGTCATGTTCGACATAGCTACTGCCTGGTGGTTGCTTGTTAGTATCTAAATGGTCTTTTGCTCTCGATCATTTCAACTTTTCAAGCGCCTGAATCGGTTGAGTCTCCCTGCTTTGCTCTGTCATTTTGTTTGCCCATCTATTAGCTGGCCTAAAGCAGCTCAAAACAGTGCTAAAGTTCTTCTCTATCAAATCGGGGAAAGGCTATGAATCAGTGATGGTTTCCTTTCGTCTTGACCTGTTGATCCCTCTCTTAACACAATCTGGAATGACATTTCCATTGTTTATCTGATAGTGCGATTTTTTTTTTATAATGAATAAGTACGAGAATATGAGGGAGAAAAAACTGGAGATTCTGTTGCTTTGTGGACTCTTGACTGTGCTTTAGACAGTGCATTGTATATGTCTCTTTAAACTACTTACCAAACAGGTTCAACTGCTCTGTCGCGATGCATTGAGCCCCTAGCTGCATCACATCTAGTTTTGCCTGTTTTCCATCCAATGCCTTGCATCTTGCTGATTGCAATTTGTTGCATCTCTTGCATTCGTGTTGCTGATCTGTTGCTTACATGGCTATGATTCATAACAGCTGGGACAGTGAGATCTCTGTCTGGGCCTTTCGTTGAGCTCGTTAAATCCTGGAGTCTCCCTGATTGGCTTGTGCATTGGGGTCACCCAGGCAATATGGTAAAAGTTCATCCTTTCTCTTGCCTCCTGGGAAGGCCCGGTTTCTCCAGATGTCTGGTGATTCTGAAATCATTCTGTCGTGACATTTCAGGCTGTCGTGCTCTTTGCAATGGGTGGATACGGAACTTATCTTGGTTTTCGTATTAAATATTCTGATGATGTGGTAAGGTTCTAGTAAGACTAGCTTTACTTGTCTACTGAAATCAATGGCTGCCTTGCGTATTTGAGCTGCCCTTGACATACCATTTATCTCAGGAAGAGAAGGCCAATGCGAAAGACTTGCACCCAAAGCTTCTTGGTGGAATGTTTTTCTTCTTTGCTCTTGGTGCAACTGGTGGAATAACATCTCTACTCACCTCAGACAAGCCTATATTGGAGAGGTGCTTTGACAACTTTAATCATGCGTTCATCTTCTGCTACAGAAAATTTCTTCAGCTTCTTAGTTCTTAATGGGATTGTTGAATTACACTCATTCTTGCTATCTATTTTCACTCTGTCCTGATGTTCACTGACTGCGATGTTGCCGTTTTCAGTCCTCATGCCATCACAGGGTTCATAGGCCTAACACTTTTGACTCTACAGACAATTCTACCTTCCTTATTTGAGGTAACGAATTGAATGCCAGTCCATATTCTGGCTAATTGTTAAATATGATGCTGTTGTTTATCTTCAATCTCTTAGAATTAGTATTTCCTCTGATCATTTGCATCCATGTTGTGATATGCAGGGTAATCCAGGATTAAGAAATGTCCATGGGATCTTGGGCAGCGGGATCATGACTCTGTTTCTCATTCATGCAGCCTTTGGACTTCAACTTGGCCTCAGCTTCTAAGTCGACTAGTCCATGTCCAGTTACATTATACCTCTTTCTAGGATGTTTTCAGTCATAGATGTTGTATCAAAAGTGAAGATGGACTGAAAGCAAATAGTGAGAAGTTGCTTCTACAATATACATGTGTTCTGTTTTATCTGTGTTCTTCCTATTGCAAAACAGAAAACATAAGCAGATGCTGATAGACAAAGGGAGATAGACAAAGGGCAGCCCAATGCAGATCTAACGTTATTCAGCGTGTCAATGCACATAGCACAAAATGGATAATTAAATCCACCAACAATGTACTAAATCAAAATAGTAGCTTGAATCCAGCATTTGATCCCAAAGTCATGTTATTACTTCTGTAAACTACGGGAAAAATCATCATTGTATCTTGTATAGGTTACATTACAGTAGGCTTACAATAATAACTCAAAATAATAGAAGGACTTGTTATTTTTTTTCCATCATCGTTCCTTGATGAGGTCAATAAATGATTTATATCTATATCGGTTGTTAACCATAATATGGGAGATGTGCTCAAATGAAACAATACTCTTCATTTGTGGCAACTAGAAGCATTGGTGCCACATGACCAAGTGTAAAACCATCTGTTTCTGACTGTCTTCACGACTGCACACTACTCCAATTTACAGAGAAGAATTCTTCATTGGAAATACATATGTAATAGATAAGCAACAAGGACAAGTTTTCAGGATGAAGCAAATGCCTTCCATCAAGGTCAAAGGATGTCGAGCAAAGAAATATGTGTGCACAAATATTGACTATGTCAAATTTACTGATCAGAATGTCCAGTGTACATTGCAATCAAGAAAATATGCCAATGTGATCCTACATGTTCTTGCATTTAGCAGGTGGCGGCAATGCAATGCAATGCAACTAATTGTGGTTAACATATCATAAATACATGAGCTGAAAGCTAATCTTTGCCATTCTTGAGAGTCAGCACTCATGACAAATACTCGTAATATCTGCTGAACTATATATATGTTTTACAAGAGGCATGACTCCAAAAGAATCCTGCTATTAAACATTCATAAGAAGTTTGACATTCAGGAATGCAGCCACAAGCGATCATGGAGTCGCTCTTCTCCTGCACCAAACATCTCATCCACCCTTTCTCCATCACGGTAGAAATGAAAGGTAGGTGTGTATCGAATGTGCTGCGTCGTTTCTGGACACTCGTCAATATCAGCATACACAAATGACAATTTGGGAAAGCTGTTGCTCAACTGACAAAAGCTGGGAGAATCTGACTACACACACGACACCTGAAAAGGAGGCGAAAGAATTTTATATTCAAGAATTCAGGCCATTAAAGTAAGCAGCATCATGTTTTATTAGCAACAACGAGAAAGAGAGGTGTTGAGAAAATCCTGCTTAAGCACCTTCACCGCACGTGTCGTGTATGAGAAGTGATACTAAATGTTGTTTGAAAAATTACATTTTTATTTATTAAGTGAAACCACAAAACCTGATCAACCCTTTGAACAAAACTAGCTGTTTTGTTCTGAACATCAATTTTTGAGCAAACGAACCCTGTAATTAGACATCAACATATGGAGTGCAACAACAACTAGTATCACACACCTAGTAAAACACTTTGCCCATGCAGATGCAATGCAAGCCGTCTAAGGAACAGACTTCCAACAAGAAGATTGTCTTCACTTTCTCTTGCAATGATTGAAACAACTCACAAGCCACAGGAATCATTTTTCACCCAAGGACTAACAAGTAATGTATGTGTACCCAGTACCCATCACCAAACAGAAAGGGCCAGAAACTGTAATGCACCCATTGCCATGAGCAGAGCAAACTATCCATTATAATGCAAGACCCCCAAAATATCTTCCCCATTAAAAGTTCACCCCTTTATTTGCTGAGGGAAGGAGACCAGTGTGCTGTGCCAGTTTATCTCTCAGGAGCATTACATCGAACACATGGTGCTCGTTTATCACCCCTAGGCACACACAAAAATGTTTGCTGGGGAACGTACCAGGAAGCGCCATAATTGATCACTGCCTGCAGGCACGAAAAGGACGAAGCCAAGAAGAACAAAGAAGGATCAAGAAAGGCTCTTTAAAAGCTATCTTGAAGTGGGTTCTCACAAAACTAGCCCATCATTCATCAGATGAAAAGAAAAAAATTGGGAAAACAAGAAATCATCTGAAAGATCGCGAAGGAGAGTCGATCACATACAGGGGATTTGGAGGACTTGATCTCCTTCATGACTTGGGACAAGTCAAGGTCGCTGGAAGCGACTCTCAAGTTGCCGCCGCGGTTCGCCGGCAGCCCCGAAACGGCGGCGCCGGCCGACATTCCGCTCGCGCCGTCCTCTTTGCCGCTGGATGGACCCTCGTCCATTCCGACTTTCTTTCGAAGGAGAAGCTCGGGGGCTCTGCTAATGGATAACGTTGTAGACCACCGTCGTCGTCTGGTTCTAGCGCTTCACGTTAAGAATATTCCGCGCCCGAAGTTGCCCGACGATGGGGACTCTCCCTGTTCAAGAGCGGGAAAGTTACCGCTGCACGATACATATTGAGCTAAATTGTTAATGGACCCGGGTCTATTAAATGAGTGGATCGGATCAGATCGAAAATTTTATAGCTCAAATTAATTCCATTTTGTCCATATTCAGTTTAGTAATTCATGCTCGACTCAAATCATAATGTGAAAAATATTTTTATATTTAACACAATTTGAAAAATCTCGTATATATAAGAGAGTGTAAATAAAAAGTCATAAAGGTATATTAAATTTATGTAAGTTGTAAACTAATTTAACATTCATATTAGTTTGGACATTATAATTCTAAACACATTTATAACCATTTATTGAATAAGATTAACTTAAATTACAACTCAATTTATAAATGTGGATTAAGAAATATGTTTATAATACATTTTGACAAGTCTATTTGATCCTATATTTTGATCAGGTTACAAGGAACGCATTAAATCTAACGATTTAAATGTAACGAGGAGGTGGAATAGAATAACTAGGTTGAAGCATAATGATCACATGTCAGTAATGCATTGTATGTCCTAGAATAGGTCACATTCTTCTTCCATTTCCTATATAGCTAAACTTCTTTATGAAGAACAAATGGGCTATATTATTTCATGCTGTATTAGCGAATTATTGGGCCACATTCACTTAATTCTTGCCTGCAATAGAGTTCTTTGGCAGTTTTAGCTATCTTTTACTCTCTTTTTTGCCACACATAAAAACGGGTAGTGCCACCAATATTAAAGTCAGTACCAAAATTGGGTACATCAATTGATATGGTGGACTCAAACTAATCGGGTCATATTCGATGTTGGGTATGATTTAATCCAATTTTATAGATTTGTCTAAAGGTGCGTTTGTTGGTGAGAAAATGTTTTCTTGGAATCAGTTTTTCAAACTTCCATTTGTTTAGTTCGTAGAAAATGATTAATTAACTAAAATCACTTTTCAATCGAGAAAAATATTCATGAATAAAATTAGGAAAGTGAATTCCTAAATCTAAGAACATGAAAATACATTCTGGAATTGTTTATCTTGAGTTTTTTAATATTTCATTTTTTTCTTTTATAATTGATTTTTAAAATATTTTTTATTTTTCTTTTCTACTTTTTTTTTTTTTTCATTTCATTTCTTTTTTTTCTTCTTCCTCCTCTGCCAATAGCCAAGCCTTGATGACCAGCCACAAGCGAGGCTGGCAAGGGCCAGCCTTGGGCGAGGCTTGAGCATACCGGCTTCAAGCAAAAAAATATATAATAAAATAAAAAAAATGAATTTTTTGGCTTGAAATAAAATCATGAGATTAAAATCATTTTCTAAATGAGATCCAAACATCATAAAACGTTTTGAGTCACGTGTCACCAAACAAAGGAAAATTAACCATTTTACTAAAAAGTGATTTTTGAAAAGTATATTCCTTTTGAGATATATACATTCGAAGTCCTAAAACTTATCGTTAAAATATAATTGAATCTTAAAACTCGCAAAAAATACAATCAAGTCCTAAAATTTGTCAAATTAATTCAATTGAGTGCTTCTGTAATATTTTTATCTTGTCTAACGAAAAATGCTGACATGGCATTTTTAAGTTAATTTTTGTTGAAATTAAATTAAAAAATAAAGAAGCTCAAATTTTATTTAAAAAAGCAAAACTGAAAAGAAGAAGAAGAAGAAGAAGGGTAGACTAGAGCCTCGCCGATGGGCTGCCCCACCCATTGCTTGACCTTGGGCAAGGGTACTTGGTCCTCGCTAGCCCCGGCTAAAGCCTTACTAGCCCTAGGTGAGAGTTGGCAACCATCACTAGGCTTAGGCAAAGGCACCCATATATAGGTGATGCTAGCCCTCAATGAGGACTAACGATGATCACCCACCCTAGCCGAGGCCTCGCCGACCCTAATTGAGGGCTGACAACCCTCACTAAGCCCGGGCAAGGCCTCGCCAACCCCAGGAGAAAGTTAGGGCCAAATTGTGGGTGCCCACCTAGATTTATGCTTGGTGAGATCTTGTCAACCCTAGGTAAGGTCTCGACACTCATTGAGCCTAGGCAAGCGTTGGCATTGCCCAAGCCTAGCGAAGGTTATTGGCTTTCACCTGAGGCCGACGAGGCCTTGCCTAGTGTTAGAGAGGGATGGCTACCCCCATGCTAGCCCCTTTGGCGATGGGTGGCGGTAGTGGCAATGCCCACCGGCAAGCTTGCCATGCCCCTCCCTTTTTTTTTCAGTTTTTCTTTTTTAAATAAAAATTAAGCTTTTTTATTTTTTAATCTAATTATAACAAGATTTTAATAAAAAATAATTTCAAAAATGCCATGTAGGAGAGATAAATTATTTTTAAAATGCCACAATGGCATTTTGCATTAAACAACTTAACATTGTTAACAAAAGAATTTGATCAAATTAATTTGACAAGTTTTAATATTTCATAACAGTCTTTACAAGTTTAGGACTCAATTGTGCTTCGTGACATATTTTAAGACTTATAGTACACATATCCCTTTCCTTTTTTATGAAGTTTTCCCCCAAACAAACCCATCCTAAATATATCTAACATCATATGATACTAGTGGTAAGACAAGCATACTTGTAGAACCCTTATATTATTGTGTTCCGGGTGGCACATAAGATCCATTAACTAAGAAACATGGGAGTCCTACCGATATCCGCTTCACTATCTTGGCCGGTTCGAGCACCAAGTACAACGGAGGGAGAAGGAGAGCCACCGTGTGATGCGTGTCGTTGGCCGGAATCACGGGATGGGAGCCACGGCCATGTCATATTGCAAACCACATCGTCTCGCATTTGACAAGCTCTTGATGATTACTAAGTTATGGAGCTCACGACCGTGAAAGTAGTAACATTCTATTGGCCGCGAAAGTGAAGCACATGCTCAACAATAAAACTACATTTTCCGGAAGAAAAACAGAAAATTTAAGAAGTAAATAACATCGAAATTTTACCCTGCTGTAATACGTATGTAGTCAATTCTCCCTACTCTGCACCCCAAAATTCCGGAAAAGAACTCTAATTATACATTAAGTTCAATGGATAAGTTGTAGTTTACAAAGAGACTCACGAAATCGGTCATATTTCAAGGGAAAAAAAAAATCACTTTCGGCCCATAATATTACAAATTCTAATCTATGGATTTTGTTCCTGAGTACATTTAAAAATTCCATTTGTCTTTTTCACATAAAAAGTGCATACTCTCTTTTCTAATTACTAGCAAAAGAAGTTAAAAAAAGCGATGTGAATTACTTTAATAAATTGATTAAAAAAAATCTTCCAAAACGAGGAAGATTAATTTATATTTGGAACCCATGATAGATTTTATGCCATAACCTGATTTGTTGTTGACAAATTTATGAGATTTAACTTAACTTACCTTGGCAATTTTTGTAGGGCCATCATTCACCAAACAAGACAACTTCAGCGAAAAAATGACACAATGGCCTCACCAAAAAAATTATTCGATCAAGCAAAAATGCCCGTCCAATCTGTGCATAATATGCATCAATCTGAACTCCTCAAAGCTCTGCAGAAAACAGTCGTTTGTAAAATCAGCCACCACCTTCATGTCTGATCTCAAGTATTCTACTATGTACAACGTTTGTCTGTTGCTCAGTGAAACATTAGTACTAGTAGTGTCCTACCACCCCAGCAAGAAAGCATGGATCTCCGCCCAGCACGACACCGTGTAGAGGACTCCCGACCTCGCTCCTCCCTTCCAGCTCGCGCAGCCCCCGTCGGCGAGTTCTTTCTGCTTCCTGACCGTGGCTGCGAAGAGCGGGGTAAACGTCACCCCGAATTGGCTCCCTACCATCCTCAGGCTCTCGCTCGACCCTATCACTATCCCTATGTCGGCTTCGATCAGGCACAGTATGTCCCCAGCGCAGTCACCCACGTAGACGGTTAACTTGTTTTGGCTGCCGGGGTCATCCTTCAAGATCTGGTTGTATATTTGGAGCTTCTCGATGGGGGACTCGACCTTCCGAACCATCTCTCCGGTGCACACCAGCTCCTCGTTGAATACCAACTCGTTGGCATGGACATTCGAATGATCGAAACCCACTGCTTCCCATCAACAAAACAAGAAAGTTAGATAGATACATGCATTCTGCTTCTTTCCTACATTGTGTCAGGAACAATCCCTTGATAGAGTGCTTTAATTCAAGAGAAATGAAGAAAAATAGAGCCACAAACCATGGTAGCACAAGCATCAAAACATCAAAAGCCAGAAGAGTCATCACCGATTCACATGATTCATTGAAAGTTGTTAAGAAGTACAATCTTTTTCAGGTCCTCCAATCGGTGAGTTGTGTTTTACATGTCGAATGGCACGACGAGAATGTGATTAGAGAGAATTGAAATGTCACTTGAATATGAAAGTTTTGAGCAGCGCACCTGACGAGAGAGATGACCGAATAAGATCGCCGCACCAGCAGTACGATAGCATGTGAACGTTGACATCCACATCGATCTCAGTGAGTCTCTGATAGAAACTAATACAACCATCCCGAAGAACGAGGCTTTTGCCGGCTTTTGTTATGTCTTCAAATTTCAGACCTCTAAGAACCCCAGATTCAGTAACTCTGGAGTTCGCCCTTTTCTCAAAATGTGCCACTTTCCCAAGAGCTTGGACCAGTGAACTGTGATTAAATTCCACTACAGGAGATAGGAAAATCAAAATAAGATACCACTGGACAAAATAATCGAGCACCTACCTATTTAACCGACACTCTTCCACACTCATCTCATGGTGTTAGGCTTCACAGAATCTAGCATTGACGTCGTGGAGTTCAAATTTCAGAGCATAATCCGATTCATGGCATGCTTACCTTTATCAGCTGGAATAATGCTTTTGATGCATTCTTCATATTCTTGTGTGTACTGCTTGGAGATTTCCTCCCACCTATTTCGCAGGTCGCCTGATGACATCCGAGCAAGAGGGCTCTTAGATGGACCCCAATCAGATCCGGATGGACTACTACCATCAGATTTCGGAACACTTACTAGGGCCATCTCTGCCAAAATTGCTGATGAATCATGAACTGTGCAAGTCAGATCAAAATCAGAAAGAAACATGAGCCGATCTTCTGCAGAGCTAAGTCCCTTTATCACAGGAACTACTGTGGGCTGAGTAAATGGTTGGGAATTGAAGAAGTTGATTTCAAGTATCATTGCTTGATGATACAAGTTGTAAAGAACATCGATCTCATCTCCTGTCAGGGTGACAGACAGTATCTCCAGCAACTCTTCAGTTTTCATGGCCAATTCCTGAATCAAAGAAAAGAATGAACGAACTCTTAGTACAACAAATTTCTGCTTTTGGCTGATTATGTTTTCACTTCCTCAGAAGAAGTAAAGAATAACTGGATTGAAACTGATGCCGAAAATCAAATGAGACCAACCTGGTTACTATTAGATGTATACATTTTGATCCACCTCTTATAAGGGTGACTATCTTCCCTAAGACCTGGCAACATACGGAGCTCCGCAGCCAAAAAAGGGTATAGTTGAACGCAAGGCGTTAGGGCACCGATAGTGTAAGTTGCACCGATTGTCCTCTCAAACGGAGTTGTCAGGCTGACAAAACCTTTTGCTGCATCAACTTTACCAGAAGCTGTTGCTAGTAAAAATTCAATACAAACCGCCATCCCAGGATCGGGCGTGGTGTCTTTGGTAATGTTTAAACCGCATTCCTGTCCATGAAGAGAGCTGCATTATGAGTTCACTGATAGAGAACTTGCAGGAAACATCAACAGAAAGCATATACATGGCCATGACAAATTGAGCAATAAGAATTCAATGGCTTAGACAACTAACTTGAACATTGATAAAACTGCTTAAGCACAGATGAGAACTTTCATTCAAGAATGATTATCACTCTACGCACATTGAGTTTGCAATCGAACTGACGTTCCATTGCAGAGGTTTTCTTCATCTAATTCATCAGGTAAAAGGAGGCTTTGAACCAAGACTAACGTGAAAATGATTCGAGTTTCACAAAGCTTCCAGCGAGGAGTTGTTCAGAGAGAATCTTGGTGATGTGGCGTGCCGCTTTCATGTGTAAATAATCTGCTTATTACAACACCTCCCTAATAGCGTTATCCTAATAGCGTTATCCTAACAGCAGGAACTTCACTCTGCTATCGACCATACTAACACAAGAATTTCTCCAGCCGTGCAAAGAAAACTGAAGAAATCATGAAAAAGATCTTCACTCGACCGTGATGTTAAATCAGCAATTTTCACTTTGATTTTTATCCTTGTTTTGGGACCGGAAATTTCTTTCAATCTGATATATGCATTCAAAGAGAACAAAACAAGCATGGCTTCGCTTACTCTTGTCCTTAGACAAACAAAATGGCCTCGTTCTTACCAGCATGAATAAGTCGTACTTTTTCATTTCCGTCAAAACGATCTTTCTTAACCCCCACAATTCGCCTTCTGCGTATTCATTGTCGGTATTGTTTGCTGCGGATTCATACCTGATGAATGTTAGGAGATGATGAGACAATGATCAAAATAGAAACTAATCTTCCCTTATAATTGCACGCCATCCAAATTTCAGATATCTAATGCAAGAATCAGTGACGTTCACTTTGAATTTCTGCAAAAGGCAAAACCGATACTGATATGACCAATAGGCCACCTGATAGACCCGCATTGCACCAAAATGCATTGTCAAAAACGTCGTAATATAACAAGCAAAGATCATGTTGTCGTGCACTGATCTTCGATTTCTACGTCTGCCGACACCTCCGAAACCAAGAATCTTCGAACTAACGATGAACAGAGTAAGAAAGAAGACAACCGAGAAGAGGACTCGCATTGTGTAGAATCAAAAGCATCATGCTACAACTTCTTGAGATCATGTTACTGGGCACTCATTTCAATACCTTCAATCAACGCAACCAAGATGAAGAATCCGCCAACTAACAATGAACAGAGGAAGAAAGAAGGCGATCAAGGACTAGTAGAGGAGGACTCACGCTTGAGCGAACGCTTTGAGAAAGTTCTTGCCCTGGGCGACGAAATGCTGGAACGTGCCGACCATCAAGTTTCCGGCAGCCAGAGCGACGGCGAACGGAGTGAACTTGATGAAGACCGCCTCCCTGTTGGAGTGGACACGGAGCCTCCGAGCGAGGTTGGGGTCGTCCTCAAGCAGCCTTTTTGCCATCGAAGGCGTCTTTGGAGAAGCCGACGAGGAAGAAGGAGAGCGAGACGACACGGGAGAGCACGACGACGACATGGGAGAGCGTGACGCCATTGGAGATTGCAGTGAGCAGAAGTGAGCGTGGAGGTCAAGAACAGTGAAGAGAGCGCCAAGATATGAGAGTGAGTTGACAGTTTTCAGTTGGGAATTCGTTCTGCAACCGTCGCAAGCGTTCAGTTTTCAGTTTTCCTTCCAGTTTGCTTCATTTTATCTTATTTTTTTCATTATTTATTTATTTCTTTGCCTCGGCTAAGCTCAATTAAAATTATATTATGGGATTTTATAATTAGTTCGCTGACGAGCTCCTGTTCACGCTCGTTCATTATGACGTAATAAATATTAAAAATGTGAAAGAAAGCATTTTGCCCGGTACATGTACATGTGAATTTCAAGTAAAAAAGGACCTTAATGGATCACGGCTCCATGTGGCGATTACTCAATTATTGAGATTAGTATTATTATTATTAATTTTGTTCTTTTCACTAGAATCCAATAACATCCAGCCACGTGCAGTCCACGTGGCGCAACATTAGTCTTGATAAAAATTTAAAAACTTGGTCATTTGAAATCATAATTAGGCGTGTGCAACCGGATCGAGTTTACTTGAAACCCAGATCGGACCACCCGAAAAATAGGATTGGGAACCGATTCCAGTTTTTGGGAACTAGTTGAAACCAGTCCGGGAATAGGTTCCATGCAAAGACCCACTCGGAACCATACCGGTTTTGGAACCGGTTTTTATCCTTTTTTTTTCAAAAATCATCTCTATGTATAATGCATTTGACTCTCTTTGTCTTTGATGAATTGTTAAAAAAAGAAAGATTTTCTCTAAATTAAATTAAGGAAAAATTGTTTTGAAAGAATTGTTAAAAATAACTGTTCTCATGCATTGTTTTTCTTTTTTAATGGTCCCACATTCAACTATTATTATAGTCATAGGACAAGTGCTACTAACTATTGCAGGACTAATTAAAGCATTTTTAGTCCAACTTAAAAAATATATATTCTTAATAAGAGTTTCGTCTCATATACATGAGCAAGCACATTAGATCATATCAGAAGTATTTGTGGGAATGAGACTAATATTATATCCATAGTTGTTGCTAATGTTTATGCATTGTTAGGATTTTTGTCTTATAATATTAGGAGGATTATGTTGTTGTTTTTTTCGCTAATTAATGTAAAATTCAAAGCCGTATAAGATATTGAACTATTGCAAAACAAGTTCCAATGAAAACATGGTTGACCCTATTCCTGAGCTAGAAAAACAGGGTCGGGTCCAAAACAAAGTCCAAAAAAACAGAGTAGAGTACATGGTCCAAAAAAGAGGAACTGATTATAACAAGATCGAGTATAGAATTCAGGTTTGGACCATACCCACCCTGGACCCGATCACCCTTAATCATAATGAAGCGTGTCGTAAAAGTGATGAGACAAGTAGAAAAGTTGTGCTTCGCACGGGCTTTGAAGGATTCCATCGTGTCAAAAGCAGACGAAGGATTTCGGCGCGAACAATTTGAAGTGATTGTTGTCTTCATCTAAGAACAAAAAGTCATAGAAAATTCATAATTATAGATTCATTTATAATAATCCAAATTCATTAAACTAGGTGTCGAAGAAAATTTCTCGATATTTGCTATTAACTGATAAAATTTTTGACCCACGTTTTTTTTATCCTTTTTGAGCTTCCGATACCTCTTATCACGTTGAATTTGCTACATTATCATTTACGAATCACACTCCTAATTTAAGATTATTTTTTTTTTTTTTTTCTTTAGTTTCAATTTTGCTAAAAGACAAATCAAAGCTCCTCCCAAACAACAAAGATTAGGATCAAATTCAAATGTGAAGCCTAAGTTTTATTTAAAATTATCGCTTACTTTTCTTATTTTTCTATTTTTTCCCCATCTAAGATGAAACCGGTATGCAACACAGTGTCAAGATTTATGTGCACGTGCATCTTGCTACTTGGAGCAACCACAAGAGTTCCTACCCAAATTTATTACAAAATATTAAGGGTGAAAATCTTTTATATGTACTCCTTGGTATCAGGACACTAAAGATAGTACCATGTGGAGATAAAAAATTTGAATTCATATATCCCACATTCATATCTAATTTAACTACATTAGTTAGAGTCAACTATTCCACTGGTATCTATACATTAGCAAATCATTAAAAGGTTTAGGATTAAATTGACAAATAGTCAAAAAGTTTATAACTACATTGATACAATTGAAAAATCTATGACTAAATTGACTGTCATATTATATATTGATTGAATTTGAAAAGTATAGGACTAAATTAGCTTCCGTACAATAGATTTATGACTTGTTTGAACAATTTTTCTTAATGTTTGTCGAGAGACATGACCTAGAATAGGCCAATGGTGCATACTCAACATTTATTTGTACTTAAGATATCCTAAGCTTTTTTCCTATTATTAAAAGCAACAGTTATATGCTGCAATCTCTTCCAAGATCAGAACCTTTTATCATGACTTCCGCTCGTTGCATACCTTGGTCTACTATTGTCCGAACATAGTTTGATTCTAGTATACATAAGATGATTACTTTCGCTTCAATGAATTACTGCCATGCAACCTCATATATGTCTAATCCTTACACTATCAAGATGTAAACAACCAGTGTTTAGAAAAAATAGCCATCGTGGGGAGCATTGTTCACCGTTCTCTTTGTTTTTCCCCTACCCCTCTACTTCACCGACGATCTTGCTTGAGCGATTCAGGCGAATGTAGCCGACGGAAAGGGCTATAAATTGGAGGATCTCTTGTTCTCATCCCACCCTCCTGTCCTACCGAAGTAATTTGTAGCGGGTAAGCTTGATCCTCTTCCATGTCGAGCTAGGGTTTACTGCTGCATTTTCTTTGCAACTTGGATGTGCTATCTGGTTGAGCTGCTGAATGGCTAAGATTAGACATAACCTAGCTGAATCTTCTAGTCAGAGGGCCGGCGGTAGGTCTCATAGTAGTAGTAGGTCGCCAGACCCCCCTCCCCGTACTCGAGGTCGCCTAGAAACGGGCAAACGCCCTACACAAGTAGTTGTGGAGCTCAAGACTAAGGGTGACTAGAGAGTGTCCACCCCAGATGCTATAGTTGGGGATGAAGTTAGGTCAATCAGGCCCCAAGGCGAGCCAAGCATGACCATGGCTCAACTCTCAGCAGGTGCGAAACCCCCCACCCCTTGCTTTTGGGCTGATGTAGCTAAGACAGCTTCCACAAGTTACCATCTCTCCTTTGTCCCTCCATTAGTAGAAGATAACAAACCTGTGGTTGACCTCAAAGAGGAAGTGCTAGAAGCAACCCACCCCAAATAGTTTGATTGCTTAGTGGGATACTTTGTGGGGAAGAGATTACCTTTCAAAATGGTTGAAACTGCATTGAAGCATGTGTGGGGTCATCATTTGGTGGACGTTATGGAAAATGATCTAGGATTTTATTTCTTTTACATACCGAACCGGGATTTCCGGCAGAGTATACTTGAGGGGGGTCCTCTTATTGTGGCCCACATTCCTTTGATATTACAACAATGGCACACAATGCTCGACTTGAAGAAAGGTGACCACAAGGTCGTGCCGATGTGGATTAAACTCAAGAACTTACCATATGCTCTTTGGTCGGCCCTTAACATTAGTGCAATGGCTAGTGCGATTGGCAAACCTTTAACGTCGACCAGAGGACAGAACATATGAGAATGATCTCATTTGCCAGGGTTTGTGTTGAACTTGCAGCTACTACTGCTCGGATTAATTTGGTGCAAGTTTGCTTGAATGTTGAAAGTCGAACTGTTGATATTGAATACGAGTGGAAACCTACTTATTGTCGATAATGTGGTACTTTTGGCCACAAATGTGCTAGTCCCCCTACTACGCTAGTTCTTTCACCACACTCAACTATTCAGGCCACTGTCACAACTGTTGATGGCTCTCCTGGAGTCCCCTGTTCTGTCCAGAATACACTAGGGTCAAGAAATTCGGGTAGAACAACTCAAGGCATGCTCGGTGAACATCCTGAGATGAAGTGGCAACAAGTCAAATCTTCAAGGAAACCAACAAATACATCGGCTTTCCTCCCCATGCCTCCTCAGATGAATGCTGCACTTGGGAGCCTCATCATAGACCAAGCTGGGATTTCTCCTCCTCCACCAATCCCTCCCGGTAACAGCTTGGTTATTTCCATCAACCCAGCTGGCCCCTCTGTGGATGTTGCTAGAAACGTGGAAGTTGTCAAGCTAGGATCTTCAGAAAGTGCATCACCTGCTAAGAAAAGGTCCATAGCCTCCCAAAGCAACACCCCTGAAGTGGAGGTATCCGTTGCCCCTCTCCCTCAGTTGCTGCCTCCGCCAGTGCCTACTGCAGACGCCCCCTCATCACCAGGACAGCTTTCAACTTAGGTGGCTAGTAGGCGCCGGAATACTAAGAGGAGGTAGGCCTCCTCGGTTTCCTTTTGTTTTTTGATCTTATGATTTTTGGCTTTTGGAATACTCAGGGCCTTATGGACCCGACCAGACAAGCGGAAGTGAGGAAATTTGTTTCTTCGAATAATATTTGCTGTGTTGGTTTTGGGAAACCAAAGTTCCTGTAGCACATTTTGAGTCCATCTCTCGTAGTTTGATCTCTGGCTAGGAGTGGCTGTCTAATTATGATTACTCTACTCGGGGACACATTTGGGTGGGGTAGAACCCAAGGTTGGTAGATTTTGGTGCTCAACTTGTTAATGCTCAATTAATCCATGGAGCTATTAAGTGTCTTCATTTAGGGACATCCCTCCATATTTCAGTTGTCTATGGTGAGCACACTTTTGTGTCTAGAAGACCTCTTTGGAATGACATCATCCAGCTAAGCTCCTCACTCATGGATCACCCGTGGATGGTGGCAAGAGATTTTAATGCTATCCGCGATCCTTCGGACCGCCTAGGAAGCCCAAACACTTGGTTTCCTTCTTTTGATGAATTTAAGAATTGCATCTCCCAAGCTAAGCTGGACGACCTAAGGTATGTGGGGTTCCGCTTTACCTAGTTCTTCTCTTCCGGTGCCCTTAGAAAACAAAGGAAAATAGATCATATCCTTGTAAACAACAAATGGTGTATGGATTTCTCTTTCTCAGAGGCCTCCTTCTTAGCCTTTGGAATCTCAAATCACACACCTATGGTGGTATGTCTTCTAAACACCCCACTCCTCAGGAAGCCCTCTAAAATTTTCAATTTTTAGATGAAACATCCGGAATTTTAGACTATTCTCTCCCAGGTGTGGGACTCCCACTTTCTAGGTTCCCCTATGTTTAGGTTAGTTAGTAGACTCAAATTGCTTAAGGGCTGGCTTAAGCAACTTAACAAAGATGCCTTCTATGACCTATCCATGAGGGCCTCCACTGCCAAGAATCTTCTTACCCAAACTCAAGAAGCTTTATATAACGACCCTCACAATAGTTCCCTAGCAAAGGCTAAACGCTCCCAACTCCGGGCCTACTATGAACTCCGATCAAGTGAGGAATCTTTCTTCAAACAAAAGTCTCGAATTCAGTGGCTTAAGGAAGGTGATCAAAACACTAAATTTTTTCACCATTTGGTTAACTCCCATCATTTGCAAAATAAGATCATTTCTGTCATGGACACTTCGGGCCAACTGGTGACAGACCCTGGGGATGTTTAGGCAACTTTTGTTGGATACTTCCAGAGATCCTAAGCCCAGAAAGCACAACTTCACGGCCATCTAGCCAGGAACTAAAAGAGGTTATCTGTCTCACTCTTAATGATGACTAGGTTTGTTCTTTGTCCTAACCGATCTTTCCCTCGGATATCCGAGCTGCAATGCTTTCCTTAGCTGAGGGGAAGACACCGGGTCCTGATGGCTTTAGTTCTGATTTCTTTAAACAAAATTGGGATAAGGTCGGCCCCTTGGTGGTAGAAGCTATTTAGGGCTTCTTCATTACAAGCCACTTATTAAGGGAGATAAACAATACCATCATAGCATTAATTCCCAAATTCCTAATGCATCCTCGGTTTATGACTATCGTCCTATAGCTTGCTGTAACACTATATACAAGTGCATTACAAGGATTCTTGCAAACAGACTTGCCTCGGTCCTTCCCTCCATTATTAGTCTAGTACAAACGGCTTTTGTACAAGACAGGCGCATTGGGGACAATATTCTTCTGGCTTAGGAGCTATTTAGTGGCTTCCACATGGCCTCCTATCTCCCAAAGTGTGCCATCAAAGTTGATTTTCGGAAAGCATATGATACACTTAACTAGGATTTCCTAGAGATGGCTCTTAAGGCTTTTAGCTTCCCCTCCCTTTTTATAAGGCAAATCATGGTATGTGTTCGTACTCCCAAATTTTGCATTGCTATCAATGGTGAACTGCATGGGTTCTTTTCTAGTGGACGTGGATTAATGCAAGGTGATCCGATATCACCCTATCTATTTACACTGGCTATGGAAGTGTTCACTGGGATTCTTGACGCCCAAACTAGACGAGAGGAATTTCGCTACTTCTGGAGGTGTAAGGCCACTTGTCTCTCGCATCTATTTTTTGCTGATGATGTCTTTCTCTTCAGTGAAGCAAACCTTGCCTCAGTCGGATGCCTACAAGATGGGTTACGCACCTTTTCATTGTGGAGTGGTCTGACTCCAAATACTTACAAAAGTGAAATATTCATCTCTGGGGGTTCACCAGATGTTAGCGACCAAATTGCCTTTTCTTTAGGATTCAGGATGGGCTCTCTTCCGATCCGCTATTTAGGTGTTGCAATTATCACCTCGAGGCTCAACAAATTAGACTGTAGTGCCTTGGTAAGCCTCCTCACAACTCGAGTCCAATCTTGGACTCACCGGTTTCTAATCTTTGTTGGCCGTCTACAACTTATAAAATCTGTTCTACATGCTATTCAAGTCTACTAAGCTTTATTTTTCTAGCTACCATCCTTTGTAGTAGATCGTATAGAACAAATTTGTCGCCAATTTCTTTGGAAGGGTTCTAGACTCCGCCCAGGGGGAGCAAAAGTCCCCTAGGATGATGTTTGCCTTCCTAAGGAAGAAGGAGGTCTTGGAATTCGTAGGATTCGAGATAATAACAAAGCAGCCATGTTCAAGCATATTTGGACATTATTCACTAACAAAGAATTGCTATTGTGCAAATGGATCCATGCCATGCATCTCAAGAGGAAGAATTTTTGGATCACATCTCCTCCAACCTTCTACTCTTGGGCTTGGAAAAAACTCCTCAGTTTCAGGGATGAGATAAAAGTTTTATTCAAATGGAAGATAGGCAATGGTCAATCCACCTCTCTATGGTTTGACCATTGGCTTGACATAGGTCCACTCAACTTGGTTTTCTCTAATAATGATATTTACTAATTGGATTTGTCCCGACAAGCAAAGGTAGCAGAATTATTCACACTAGAAGGGTCAGCGCTCCTTCAAGAGTTACTATCCTGGCAAATCATGATTCCCTCCTTAAATCCCACCCAAGACCTTTTCACTTGGGTGAAGCATCCAACTGGTATTTTTTCTACTGCCTCTGCTTAGTCTACCATTCGCTAAAAAGCCTCCATAGTGCCATGGTGCTCCTTCATATGGAACGAAGCTAGTATTCCCCGCCACCAATTCCATCTCTTGTTGATCACCTATTTTTGCAACTCCAGACCTGATTCCATAGACCATCTATTTTTTTATTGCCATGTATCGAACTCACTCGCTGCATATTGGGCTGCTAAATGCAACCTAACTTGGCTTAATGCATCCTGGACGCATAATCTCCAATAGGCCATCAGCACCCTCTCCGAAAAAGATTTTGCCAGTGATATAGCTCGATTCTTCTTTGCAACACTGTGCTACATGATTTGGAAGACCATAAACGATATAATCTTTCGTGGCCATGCTTTATACATGCCCTCAATGAAGCTACACTTGACCAAGGCCGTCAAGGACAAAGCTATTGCTTTCAAAGCTGTGGTAGATACACCGAGGAATAGGAGAATCCAACGCAGTTGGGGGATTGATCCTGGTATTTTTGGGCCTACTCCCTCCCCGGTCTAGGACTTGGCCGCCCAGTAGTCAGCTCTTGTATGGCTACTATAGCTGTATATTTCCTTTCCTACTAACTTGGTACCATTTCACTCAAATGACATGTAGTCCTTAGAGTGTTGGTTGGTACCGGGTTTCCCGTAGTTGTAAATTGTTTGGCTGTTTATAATATATATATTACCTTACCAAAAAAAAAAAAATCCATGTTTAGAATATCCGAGATTACTTGGGTGTCTTGCAGGTCAGGAGATTCACTTATTTAAGCTGACTATCTTTTATGAAAACAACAACTAAAATACTCCAAATTCTTACATGAGTTATAACAGCATAAAAGCTTTGTCACTGAAGCACATCACAACCGAATTACAAAGGAAACACGATAGTGACGAGTCGCCATTACTCATCTCAAACAACATACCTGGTGAGATTGAAGTACACCCTCGGACCCTTTTATTCGTATATGCTACTTGTCCAAGATCAAACACTTAACTTGGCAATTTTTCTAGGGCCATCATTCACCAAACAAGACAACTTCAGCAAAAAAATGACACAATGGCCTCGCCAAAAAAATGATTCGATCAAGCAACAGCGCCCGTCCAATCTGTGCATAATATGCATCAATCTGAACTCCTCAAAGCTCTGCAGAAAACAGTCGTTTGTAAAATCAGCCACCACCTTCATGTCTGATCTCAAGTATTCTACTATGTACAGCGTTTTCTGTTGCTCAGTGAAACATAAGTACTAGTAGTGTCCTACCACCCCAGCAAGAAAGCATGGATCTCCGCCCAGCACGACACCGTGTAGAGGACTCCCGACCTTGCTCCTCCCTTCCAGCTCGCGCAGCCCCCGTCAGCGAGTTCTTTCTGCTTCCTGACCGTGGCCACAAAGAGCGGGGTGAACGTCACCCCGAATTGGCTCCCCACCACCCTTAGGCTCTCGATTGACCCTATCACTATCCCTATGTCGGCTTCGAGCAGGCACAGTATGTCCCCAACGCAGTCACCCACGTAGACGGTTAACTTGTTTCGGTCGCTGGGGTCATTCTTCAAGATCTGGTCGTATATTTGGAGCTTCTCGATGGGGGACTCGACCTTCCGAACCATCTCTCCGGTGCACACCAGCTCCTCGTTGAATACCAACTCGTTGGCATGGACATTCGAATGATCGAAACCCACTGCTTCCCATCAATAAAACAAGAAAGTTAGATAGATACATGCATTCTGCTTCTTTCCTACATTGTGTCAGGAACAATCCCTTGATAGAGTGCTTTAATTCAAGAGAAATGAAGAAGAACAGAGCCACAAACCATGGTAGCACAAGCAGCAAAACATCAAAAGCCAGAAGAGTCATCACCGATTCACACGATTCATTGAAGGTTGTTAAGAAGTACTATCTTTTTCAGGTCCTCCAATCGGTGAGTTGTGTTTTACATGTCGAATGGTGCGACGAGAATGTGATTAGAGAGAATTGAAATGTCACTTGAATAAGAAAGTTTTGAGGAGCGCACCTGACGAGAGAGATGACCGAATAAGATCGCCCCACCAGCAGTACGATAGCATGTGAACGTTGACATCCACATCGCTATCAGTGAGTCTCTGATAGAAACTAATACAACCATCCCGAAGAACGAGGCTTTTGCCGGCTTTTGTTATGTCTTCAAATTTCAGACCTCTAAGAACCCCAGATTCAGTAACTCTGGAGTTCGCCCTTTTCTCAAAATCTGCCACTTTCTCAAGAGCTTGGACCAGCGAGCTGTGATTAAATTCCACTACAGGAGATAGGAAAATCAAAATCAGATACCACTGGAAAAAATAATCAAGCACCGTCCTATTTAACCGACACTCTTCCCCACTCATCTCATGGTGTTAGGCTTCACAGAATCTAGCATTGACGTCGTGGAGTTCAAATTTCAGAACATAATCCGATTCATGGCATGCTTACCTTTATCAGCTGGAATAATGCTTTTGATGCATTCTTCATATTCTTGTGTGTACTGCTTGGAGATTTCCTCCCACCTATTTCGCAGATCACCTGATGACATCCGAGCAAGAGGGCTCTTAGATGGACCACAATCAGATCCGGATGGACTACTACCATCAGATTCCGGAACACTTACTAGGGCCATCTCTGCCAAAATTGCTGATGAATCATGAACTGTGCAAGTCAGATCAAAATCAGAAAGAAACATGAGCCGATCTTCTGCCTTGCTAAGTCCCTTTATCACAGGAACTACTGTGGGCTGAGTAAATGGTTGGGAATTGAAGAAGTTGATTTCAAGTATCATTGCTTGATGATACAAGTTGTAAAGAACATCGATCTCATCTCTTGTCAGGGTGACAGACAGTATCTCCAGCAACTCTTCAGTTTTCTTGGCCAATTCCTGAATCAAAGAAAAGAATGAACGAACTCTTAGTACAACAAATTTCTGCTTTTGGCTGATTATGTTTTCACTTCCTCAGAAGAAGTAAAGAATAACTGGATTGAAACTGATGCCGAAAATCAAATGAGACCAACCTGGTTACTATTAGATGTATACATTTTGATCCACCTCTTATAAGGGTGACTATCTTCCCTAAGACCTGGCAACATCCGGAGCTCCGCAGCCAAAAAAGGGTACAGTTGAACGCAAGGCGTTAGGGCACCGATAGTGTAAGTTGCACCGATTGTCTTCTCAAATGGAGTTGTCAGGCTGACAAAACCTTTTGCTGCATCAACTTTACCAGAAGCTGTTGCTAGTAAAAATTCAATACAAACCGCCATCCCAGGATCGGGCATGGTGTCTTTGGTAATGTTTAAACCGCATTCCTGTCCATGAAGAGAGCTGCATTATGAGTTCACTGATAGAGAACTTGCGGGAAACATCAACAGAAAGCATATACTTGGCCATGACAAATTGAGTAATAAGAATTCAATGGCTTAGACAACTAACTTGAACATTGATAAAACTGCTTAAGCACAGATGAGAACTTTCATTCAAGAATGATTATCACTCTACGCACATTGAGTTTGCAATCGAACTGACGTTCCATTGCAGAGGTTTTCTTCATCTAATTCATCAAGTAAAGGAGGCTTTGAACCTTGACTAACGTGAAAATGATTCGAGTTTCACAAAGCTTCCAGCGTGGAGTTGTTCAGAGAGAATCTTGGTGATGCCGCGTGCCACTTTCATGTGTAAATAATCTGCTTATTACAACACCTCCCTAATAGCGTTATCCTAACAGCAGGAACTTCACTCTGCTATCGACCATACTAACACAAGAATTTCTCCAGCCATGCAAAGAAAACTGAAGAAATCATGAACAAGATCTTCACTCTACCGTGATGTTAAATCAGCAATTTCCAGTTTGATTTTTATCCTTGTCTTGGGACCAGAAATTTCTTTCAATCTGATATATGCATTCAAAGAGAACAAAACAAGCATGGCCTCGCTCACACTCGTCCTTAGACAAACAAAATGGCCTCGTTCTTACCAGCATGAATAAGTCGTACTTTTTCATCTCTGTCAAAACGATCTTTCTTAACCACCACAATTGGCCTTCTGCGTATTCATTGTCGGTATCATTTGCAGCAGATTCATACCTGATGAATGTTGGGAGATGATGAGACAATGATCAAAATAGAAACTATTCTTCCCTTATAATTGCACGCCATCCAAATTTCGGATATCTAATGCAAGAATCAGTGACGTTCACTTTGAATTTCTGCAAAAGGCGAAACCGCTACCGATATGACCAATAGGCCACCTGATAGACCCGCATTGCACCAAAATGCATTGTCAAAAACGTCGTAATATAACGTGTAAAGATCATGTTGTCGTGCACTGATCTTCGATTTTTACGACTGCCGACACCTCCAAAACCAAGAATCTTTGAACAAACGATGAACAGAGTAAGAAAGAAGACAACCGAGAAGAGGACTCGCATTGTGTAGAATCAAACGCATAATGCTACAACTTCTTGAGATCATGTTACTGGGCACTCATTTCAATACCTTCAATCAACGCAACCAAGATGAAGAATCCGCCAACTAACAATGAACAGAGGAAGGAAGAAAGAAGGCGATCAAGGACTAGTAGAGGACTCACGCTTGAGCGAACGCTTTGAGAAAGTTCTTGCCCTGGGCGACGAAATGCTGGAACGTGCCGACCATCAAGTTTCCGGCAGCCAGAGCGACGGCAAACGGAGTGAACTTGATGAAGACCGCCTCCCTGTTGGAGTGGACACGGAGCCTCCGAGCGAGGTTGGGGTCGTCCTCAAGCAGCCTTTTTGCCATCGAAGGCGTCTTTGGAGAAGCCGACGAGGAAGGAGAGCGAGACGACACGGGAGAGCACAGCGACGACACGGGAGAGCGCGACGCCATTGGAGATTGCAATGAGCAGAAGTGAGCGTGGAGGTCAAGATCAGTGAAGAGAGCGCCAAGATATGAGAGTGAGTTGACAGTTTTCAGTTGGGACTTCGTTCTGCAACCGTCGCAAGCGTTCAGTTTTCAGTTTTCCTTATTTCTTTCCTTATTTATTTATTTCTTTGCCTCGGCTAAGCTCAATTAAAATTATATTATGGGATTTTATAATTAGTTTTTTTTTGGTCGGGAATTTTATAATTAGTTCGCTGACGAGCTCCTGTTCACGCTCGTTCATTATGACGTAATAAATATTAAAAATGTGAAAGAAAGCATTTTGCCCGGTACATGCACATGTGAATTTCAAGTAAAAAAGGATCTTAATGGATCACGACTCCAAGTGGCAATTACTCAATTGTTAAGATTAGTATTACTATTATTAATTTTGTTCTTTTCACTGAAATCCAATAACATCCAGCCACGTGTGGTCCACGTGGCGCAACATTAGTCTTGATAAAAATTAAAAATTTTGGACATTTGAAATCAAATGAAGCGTGTCATGACATTTATTGCCGGAAATGCAATGAGACAAGTAGAAAAGTTGTGCTTCGCACGGGCTTTGATGGATTCCATCGTGTCAAAAGCAGACTAAGGATTTCGGCACGAACGATTTGAAGTGGTTGCGGTGTTCATCCTATGAAGAACAAAAAATCGTACAAAAGTCATAATTATAAATTTAATTATAATAATCCAAATTCACTAAATTGGGTGTCGAAAAAAAATTTCTCAATATTAGCTATTTTTTTTTGGGTCAAAAATACATAGACTTCATTGATTAGGAAAAAGATGTGTTACATCCGCACAAAAAACATATAATAAACTCGGAGGGGGATATTGGACCCAGTCGTCCAATAGAATTTTGTTTCGTTGGGCTTTTGAGACTCAATCGGCTACTCGATTTGCATCTCTCTTACAATGTAGTATAGTGATGGGCCCAATTTGGTGCAAGAGACGCCGGGCTTTGCTGATGATTCCACGCACGGCCCGGTACATGCACATGTGAATTTCAAGTGAAAAATATACATTTTTGATGACATGTGTGGCCATCGCCGAATGAAAAAGGACTCAATTTTGATAATTTATTTGTATTATTATTATTAAAGGAGGAATAGATGTTCGGTGTTTCGGGGTGTTTTTCACACATGTTCTTTCACTTAACTCGTGTGGGTAGTGCATCACGACTGGCCACGTCTTGATAAAAATTAAAAATTTTGGACATTTGAAATCATAATTATGACATTTATTGCCGGAAATGCAATGAGACAATAGAAAAGTGGCATATTGTGGTGTTGCTTCGCATTGAAAAGATTTCGGCAGTATTGTTCATCCTTTAAGAAGAACAAAAAATCGTACAAAAGTCATTTATAAATTTAATTTAACTGGTGTTGAAAAAAAAATTCTCAATATTAGCTATTAACTGATAATGTTTTTTGACTCATGCTTTTTTCACCCTTTTAAGCTTTCGATACATTTTATCACATTGAATTTATTACATTATCTTTTATAGATCCCACTCTTGATTTAATATTAATATTTATTTTTCTTTTTTTTTTTTTCTTTAGTTTCTTTTCTTTCCTCTCAAACCACAAAGATTAGGATCAAATTCAAATGTGAAGCCTAAGTTTGATTTAAAATTATTTCTTACCTTTTTTTTTTTCCTATTTTTCCCCATCTAAGAAATTCCTCTCAAACAACAAAGATTAGGATCAAATTCAAATGTGAAGCCTAAGTTTGATTTAAAATTCTTTCTTATCTTTTTTTATTTTCCTATTTTTCCCCATCTAAGACGAAACCAATATGCGGCACAACATCGAGATTTATGTGCACATGCATCTAGCTGCTTGGAGCAACCACAAGAGTTCCTACCCAAATTTATTACAAAATATTGATGGTGAAAATCTTTTATATGTAACCCTTGGTATTGAGATGCTATGTGGAGATAAAATATCTGAACATAAATATATATATATATATATATTCCATATCCATATCTAAATTAACTACATTAGTTAGAGTCAACTACTACATTGGTACAATTGAAAGGTCTATGACTAAATTAACTATCATAAAATAGATTGACTGAATTTGAAAAGTATAGGACTAAATTAGCCTCCGTACAATAGGTTTATGACTTTTTGAACAATTTTTCTTAATGTTTTTTGGGAGACATAACCTAGAATAGGTCAATGGTGCATACTCAACATTGATTTGTACTTAAGATATCCTATGCTTTTTTCCTATTGTTAAAAGCAACAGTTACCTTTTATCATGACTTTTGCTTGTTGCATACCTTGATCTACTATTATCCAAACATAGTTTGCTTCTGGTATACATAAGATGATTACTTTCACTTCAATGAATTACTGCTATGCAACCTCGTATATGTCTAATCCTTGCACTATCAAGATGCAAACACCCCGTGTTTAGACTATCCGAGGTTACTTGGGTGTCTTGCAGGTCTGAGATTCACTTATTTAAGTCGGCTATCTTTTATGAAAACAACAACTAAAATACTCCAAATTCTTAAGCACATCACAACTGACTTACAAAGGAAATGCGATAGTGACGAGTCACCATTACTCATCTCAAACAACATACCTGGTGAGATTGGAGTACACCCTCGGACCATTTTATTCTTACATGCTACTTGTCCAAAGCAAAGACCCTTAAGGTCGCGACTGCAATTGCTTCCATTACGGAATTACAATCCATGAAGACAGGCTGCGGGGGCGGCAGAGGTGAGCTTTCCCGGCCGCTGGGTCCAGAAGGAGGAACTGATCCTTTGGGAAGTACAATGAAATGAAAGGACGTTCCTTCGTAGTTTTCTTGTGACGAGCAGTCTGGCCTCAGTAGTCGGGAAGAAGGTCAGGCCCAGTGGCAAAGCTATCAGCAAGATCATCCACGAGCATTTTGCACCACCGCTCTTCATTGTTCTTTCCCTCTCTAACTCCAATGTATGTTTTGAGGACTCCCCAAGGGTTTGTCTACTTATATATACTAATTTCTATGGTAGAGGAAACAATTTCTATGGGTGGAATAATGGAAGTTTGTCATGTGGAATTAAAATTTAACTTTCTTTCTAAATACTAGCAGGAAAGGCCAGCAGAGACTTGCGTGTACATGAGGGAAAAGTGGTATCATTTGTGCTATTTTAGGAGAAGTTTGAGGTTGGAAGATGCTTTCGATTTTGCTACAATACGTTTATGTCGCTGTCATGGCAATTTAGTGAGGAGTCGACATCAGAAATGAATGAAAATAGATGGTGGGAAAGAGTTGGAGATAATGGAAAATTTTCTAGGTTACAGATCTTTTTGTTAGTAAATGATTCACTCACAGGTTGATAGTACTTTATATATAGCATGTGTATTTTTATGACTGCATGTTGCAAATTCAAAATTAAACGTTTAACATTATTAAAGTATCTCACATCGTTTGTTTACAAGATTTATATACTTATTATATATATGTCATCTCTCTCTATCAATTGGTTTAAGCTTTAGAGTTGAATCTTCTAATACGATATTAAGATCAGATTATGATCAATCAAAATATTACAACACTTAAATGGTTGATTGAAAAATGAGGATACCATAATGAGCACCACATGAACATAAGGGCTCATGTGGTGGCTTTCTCCTTACTTGTATGTGCATCAAGTTGCTCTAAGAGATTTCTCATATTGGTTTCCATATAGTCCAACACCACCATGATTTGGCTTGTGCAAGTGATTTTTTATGACTCAAATTGCGAAAAAAATTCCTCCAAAACGGACAGAAGATCCAAGGACATTCTGGAGAAGGAAGATGAAATATGAGAAAGATGAAAGACCCTAAAAATCTAGAAACCAAAGACCATAGTCCGAGAAAATTAAGCAAGAAAGAAGCACATATGGACTATGCATGTCTACGTTCGCCTTTCAACAAATTGTGGTAAAAATTCCTCCAAAACGAGGAAGATTAATAATTAATATTTTCGAAATCCATGATAGATTTTATGTGATAACCTAATTTTGTTGTCGACAAATTTAATAGATAAAAATTTATGAGATTAAATTAATTTTCTTGGCATTTTTTTTAGGGCCATCATTCACCAACAAGACAACTTCAGCTTATAACACAATTGCCTCACAAAAAAATGGCTCGATCAAGCCAGAAAAAGCCCGTGGAATCTCTGCATATGCATCAAACCGAACTCCTCGAAGCTCTGCAGAAAACCGTATTATGTAAAAGATCTGAGGCTCCAGGTAAAAACCAGCCATCATCTTTGTTGTCTGATCTCGAGTTTTCAACTATGTACATGCTGGGTGCTCTATCTTCTAATGTCTGTCGGTGCACAGCGAAACAACAGTAGTGTCCTACCACCCCAGCAAGAAAGCATGGATCTCTGCCCAGCACGACACCGTGTAGAGGACTCCTGACCTCGCTCCTCCCTTCCAGCTCGCGCAGCCACCGTCGGCAGCGAGTTCTTTCTGCTTCCTGACCGTGGCTGCAAAAAGTGGGGCGAAAGTTACCCCGAATTGGCTTCCCACCATCCTCAGGCTCTCGCTCAACTCTATCACTATCCCTATGTCGGCTTCGAGCAGGCACAGTATGTCCCCAACACAGTCGCCCACGTAGACAGTTAACTTGTTTCGGTCGTCGGGGTCGTTCTTCATGATGTGGTTGTATATTTGGAGCTTCTCGATGGGGGACTCGACCTTCCGAACCATCTCTCCAGTGCACAGCCGCTCCTCGTTGAATACCAACTCGTTGGCATGGACATTCGAATGATCGAAACCCACTGCTTCCCATCAACAAAACAAGAAAGTTAGATAGATACATGCATTCTGCTTCTTTCCTACATTGTGTCAGGACCTTGATATTTGATAGAGTGCTTTAATTCAAGAGAAATGAAGAAGAACAGAGCCACAAACCATGGTAGTACATGCATCAAAACATCAAAAGCCGGAAGAATCATCACAGATTCATTGAAGGTCGTTTAAGAAGTACAATCTTTTTCAGGTCCGTTCCATTTGATAAGTTGTGTTTTACATGCCGTATGGTGCAACGAGAATGCAACTAGAGGAAATCAAAATGTCGCTTGAATCTGTGAAAGTTTTGAAGAGCGCACCTGATGAAAGAGATGACCGAATAAGATCGCCGCACCAGCAGTACGATAGCATGTGAACGTTGACATCCACATCAATCTCAGTGAGTTTCTGATAGAAACTAATGCAGCCGTCCTGAAGAACGAGGCTTTCACCAGCTTTTATTATGTCTTCAAGTTTAAGACCTCTAAGAACACCGGATTCGATAACTCTGGAGTTCACCCTTTTCTCAAGATCTGCCACTTTCTCAAGAGCTTGGACCAGCGAACTGTGATTAAATTCCACTACAAGAGATAGGAAAATCAAAATCAGATACTGCTGGACAAAATAATCAAACACCCTCCTATTTAACAGACACTCTTCAGCACTCATCTCATGGTATCGAGCTTCAGAAAATCTAGCATAGATGTTGTTGAGTTCAAGTTTCGAGCATAATCCAATTCATGGCATGCTTACCTTTATCAGCTGGGATAATGCTTTTGATGCATTCTTCATATTCTTGGGTGTACTGCTTGGAGATTTCCTCCCACCTATTTCGCAGGTCACCCAATGACATCCGAGCAAGAGGACTCTCAGATGGACCACAATCAGATCCGGATGGACTGCCACCATCAGATTTCGGAGCAGTTACTGGGGCCATCTCTGCCAAGATTGCTGCTGAATCATCAACTGTGCAAGTCAGATCAAAAGCAGAAAATAACATCAACCGATCTTCTGCAGAACTAAGTCCCTTTATCACAGGAACTACTGTGGGCTGAGCAAATGGTTGGGAATTGAAGAAGTCGATTTCAAGCATCATTGCTTGATGATACAAGTTGTAAAGAACATCAATCTCATCTCCTGTCAGGTTGACAGACAGTTTCTCCAGCAAATCTTCAGTTTTCATGGCCAATTCCTGAATCAAATAAAGGAATGAACGAACTCTTAGTACAGCAAATTTCTGCTCTTTACTATTATGTTTTCACTTCCACAGAAGAAGCAAAGAATAACTGGATTGAAACTGAGGCCGAAAATCAAATGAGACCAACCTGATTACGATTAGACATATAAATTTTGATCCACTTCTTATAAGGGTGACTATCTTCCCTAAGACCTGGCAACATCCGAAGCTCCGCAGCCAAAAAAGGATATAATTGAACGCATGGTGTTAGGGCACCAATAGCGTAAATTGCACCGATTGTCTTCTCAAATGGAGTTGTCAGGCTGATAACACCTTTTGCTGCATCAACTTTACCAGAAGCCGTCGCCAGTAAAAATTCAGTACAATCCGCTGTTGCAGGATCGGACATGGCATCTTTGGTAACGTCCAAACCCCATTCCTGTCCATGAAGGGAGCTGCATTTTGAGTTCACCAAAAGAGCACTTGCAGGAAACAATGACAGAAAGCATAAACATGGCCATGACACAATAATTCGTAACCAGAATTCAATGGCTTAGACATATATCTGTAATGAGGTAACTGAAAAGAAGTTCGGAAGTTATTTTGGACTAACATGAACATTGATAGAACCGCTGAAGCACAGAAGAGGAGCTTTCATTCAAGAACGGTCATCACACCATGCACATTAAGTTTGCAATCGACTGGTATTCCATTGCACAGTGGTTTTCTTCATCAAATTCATCAAGACAAACGTGAAAATGATTCAAGTTTCACAAAGCTTCCAGCAAGAGTCATTCAGAGAGAATCTTGGTGATGCGGCTTGCCGCTATCATGTGTAAAATAATCTGCTCATTGGAACACCTCCTAATACCGTGATACTAACAACAGGAACATCACTCTGCTATTGACCATGCTAACACAAGAATTTCTCTAGCCGTGCAAAGAAAACTGAAGAAATCATCAAAAAAGAACTTCATTCTACCGTGATGTTAAATCTGCAACTTTTGCTTCGATTTTTATCCTTGTTTTGTAACCAGGATTCTCTTTCAATCTGATTTATGCATTTAAAAGAGAACAAAGCAAGCATGGCCTTGCCCTCCCTTGTCCTTGATAAACAGAATGGCCTCGTTCTTACCTGCATGAACGAGTCGTACTTTTTCATCTCCTTCAAAACTATCTTTCTTAACCCCCACAATTCGCCTTCTACAGATTCATTGTCCGTATCGTTCGCTGCAGATTCATACCTGATGAATTTTGGGAGATGAGACAAAGATCAAAATAGAAACTAATCATCGCTTCTTAATACATGCCATCCAAATTTCAGATATCTAATGCAAGAATCAGTGACGTTCGCTTTGAATTTCTGCAAAAGGCAAAACCGATACTGATATGATCAATAGGCCACCTGATAGACCCGCATTGCACCAAAATGCATTGTCAAAAGCGTCATAACATAACGTGTAAAGATCATGTCGTCGTGCACTGATCTTTGATTTCTATGATCATCAACACCTCCGAAACCAAGAATCTTCGAATTAACGATGAACAGAGTAAGAAAGAAGACTACTGACGAGAGGACTCACATTGTGGTAGAATCAAAAGCATCATGCCGTAACTTCTTGAGATCATGTTACTGGGCACTCATCTTCAACAACAACAATCAACGCAACCAAGACGAAGAGTCCGCTAACTAACAATGTGAAAGAGGAAGAAAAACAGGCCATTAAGGACTAGGACTCACGCTTGAGCGAACGCTTTGAGAAAGTTCTGGCCCTGGGCAACGAAATGCCGGAACGTGTCGAGGCTCAAGTTTCCAGCGGCCAGAGCGACGGTGAAGGGAGTGAACTTGACGAAGACTGCCTCTCTGTTGGAGTGGACACGGAGCCTCCGAGCGAGGTTGGGGTCGTCCTCAAGCAGCCAGTTCGCCATCGAAGGTGTCTTTGGTGAAGACGACGTGGAAGAAGGAGAGCGAGACGACACGGCAGAGTGCGACGCCATGGGAGAACGAGACGCCATTGGAGATCGCAGTGAGCAAAGTGAGCGTGGAGGTCAAGAACAGGGAAGAGAGCACCAAGATACGAGAGTGAGTTGACAGTTTTCAGTTGGGAACTCGTTCTGCAACCGTCGCAGCGTTTAGTTTTCAGCTTTGCTCCCAGCTTCCTTCATTTTATTTAGTTTTTTCATTATTTTATTTCGTCTCGGCTTAGCTCAATTAGAAATTATATTATGGGATTTTTATAATTAGTTCGCTGACAAGTTCTTGCTCACGCTCGTCCATTATGACGTAATAAATATTCAATATGTGAAAAAAAAACATTTTTGCATGGGCATGTGCATTTAAATTTCAAGTCAAAAAGGGCTTAATGAATTAAGAATCCACGTAGCAAACACTCTCAATCATTAAAATTAATATTATTATTGATTTTGTCAATTTTCTTACTATATATCCAATAACATCCAGCCACGTACGATGAACGTGGCACAACATTAGTCTTGATAAAATTAAAAACCTTGGTCGTTTGAAATCATAATGAACCATGTCACTACATTTATCGTCTTAAATGGGATGAAACAAGTAGAAAGGTTGTGCTTCGTAGGGCTTTGATGGATTCCATCATGCCAAGAGCAGACGAAGGATTTCGGCGCGAACGATTTGAAGTGATTGCTGTCTTTATCGAAAGAAGAACAAAAAAGCATATAAAAGTCATAATTATAAATTAATTTATAATAATCCGAATTCACTAAATTGGATGTCGAGGAAAATTTCTCAATGTTAGCTATTAACTAACTAATAATGTTTTTTGACTTGCACCTTTTCCAACCTTTTTGAACTTCTGATATCTCTTATCATATTGAATTGACTACATTATCCTTTGCCGATCTCACTCTTGATTCAAGATTATTTTCATCGTTTCTTTTTCTTTTTTTTATTTTGTTTCAATTTTGCTAGGAGACAAATCAATGCTCCTCTCAAACAACAAAGATTAGGATCAAATGTGAGGCCTAATTTTGATTTAAAATTATTTCATTGCTTTTTTTTTATAGTGCTTTTTTTTTTCCATCTAAGACAAAATCGATATGCAATGCAGCAACGAGATTTATGTGCATATGCATCATGCTGCTTGGAGCAACCACAAGAGTTCCTACCCAAATTTATTACAAAATATTAAGGGTGGAAATCTTTTATATGTACTACCCCTTGGTATCGGGATGCTAAATATGGTACAATGTGGAGATAAAGGATTCAAATTCATATATTCCACATCCATATCTTATTTCAACTGTACTAGTTAGAGTCAACTATTGTACTTGTGTTTATACATTGGCAAATCATCAAAAAAATTTAGGACTAAATTGATATCATAAAAAAATGTAGAATGTAAAAAAATTTAGAACTAAATTAACACAATTAAATGGTTTATGACCAAATTAGTCGCCACATAATAGGTTTATGACCAAATTTGAACAATTAAAAGGTCTAAGATTGAAGTAGCCATCACACATTTGGCCAAACCTTTTTAGAGCCTCAAAGCCCTTTCAAAATGCTGAACCAAACGGGGCAACAATAGGTTTAGAACTTTTTTAAAAATTTCCTAATCTTTCTTAAGAAACATGACCTAAGTAGTTCAATGACACATACCCAGCATCGATTTGTACTTAAGATATCCTACACTTCTTTCTTGTGGTTAAAAGCAGCAGTTATAGTTTGCTTCTGGTAAGCATAAGACGATTTACTTTCACTTGAATGAATTACTGCAACCTCGTATATGTCCGATCCTTGCACTATCAAGACGCAAACAACCCGTGTTTGGACCATCCGAGGTTTACTTGGGGGTCTTGCAGGTCAGGAGATTCACTTAGTTTAGCGGGCTATCTCGTTATGAAAACAATAACTAACATACTCCAAATTCTTACATAAGATATAATAACATAAAAGCTTTGTTGCTCACACACATCACAACAGAATAACAAAGGAAACGCTACAGCGACGAGTCGCCGTTATTCATCTCAAACAACATACCCGCCGAGACTGGAGTACACCCTCAAACCATATATGCTAGTCGCCCAAGAGCAAAGACACTCAAGATCGTGACCACAGTTGCTTCAGGCACGCATGGTGCACTGATACTGAATCTCAATCCATGAAGATTGGCAGTGGCGGGGGCGGCGGAGGCGTGCTTTGCCGGCCACTGGGTCCAGAAGGAGGAACTGATCCTCTGGGAAGTACACTGAAATGAAGGGACGTTCCTTCCGATTGGACGAGACTCCGGAGTCTTTTCGTGACGAGCGGTCTGGCCTCAGTAGCTGGGAAGAAAGTCAGGCCCAGCGGCGAAGCTATCAGCAAGATCATCCACAAGCATTTTGCTCCACCGCTCTTCATTGTTCTTTCCCTCTCTAACTCAAATGTATGTTTTGTGCACTCCCCTAGGGTTTGTCTACTTATATAAACTAATTTCTCTGGCAGAGGAAACAATTTCTATGGGTGGAACAATGGGAGTTGCCGTATAGAATTAAAACTTAACTTTCTAAATACTTGCAAGAAAGGCCAGCACAGATGCGCGTGTACATAAGGGAAAAGTAGTATCATTTGTGTTATTTTAGGAGAAGTTTGAGGTTGGAAGATGCTTTGGATTTTTCTATAATACGTTATACTTATAATCGTTGTAATCGCAATTTAGTAAGGAGACAACATCGGGAATGAATGAATATGGATAGTGAGAAAAGGCTGGAGATAATTTTAAATTAATGGAGAATTTTCTAGGTTATGGTCTTTTTATTAGTAAATGATGAACTCATGGTTGATAGCACTTTATATGTAGCATGCACACTTGTATGATCGTATGTTACAAATTCATGATTTAACATTTAACATTATTAAAGTATCTCTCATCACTTGTTTACGACATTTATATGCTCATTATATACATGTGGTTTCCCTCTATCTATTGATTAAGCTTTAGAATTAAATCTTCTAACACGATATCAAGATCTGATTATGATCAATCAAAATATTACAACACTCAGATAATTGATTGAAAAATGAGAATAACAAAGTAAGCGCTATGTGAACATAAGGGCACATGCGGTGGCCTTCTCCTTACTTGTATGTGCATCAAATTACCCTAAGAGATTTCTCACGATGGTTTCCATATAGTCCAACACCACCATGATTTAGCTTGTGTAAGTGATTTTTTATGACTCAAATTCCGAATGAAATTCGTCCAAAACGGACAGAAGATCCAAGTACTTTATGGAGAAGGAAGATGGAAGTATCATCTTGTGAAAGTTGAAAGACCCTAAAATCAAGAAACTAAAGACCATAGTCCGAGGGAATTAAGCAAGAAAGAAGCACATATGGACTATGCATGTCTACGTCCGCGTTTTCCTTTTGCTTCCATAGCGTGTAGCGCCCACCTTCATTTCGATATTGTGCATCATGTTTCTCTGTCAAACTTTCGCATTCGATCAATTCGACAGCAACGTGCATGTCATCGCTCACATTGCCGATGAACAACGTGTATGGACCATACTATATATACACAACGATGATATGTTAGTGATCGACGAGTCGGCCTATCCTAAAATTGGCCGTCGAAATCATTCACGCAGCCTAAGTGACGGTGTTAGACGGAAAGGCACGATAACACAACACCCTCTCAGACGATGTCAAAACCTATGGAATCATGCCATTTCCATCAGCACACACCTATCCTTCCCCTATCGCCTCCTCGTCATAATGTCAGTGCGCTCCCTCCCTCGTTTTTTCCCAAAGAGCTCGACCCACCAAATTCATTACGTCGGTGTTTGTGGATATGAAGAGAGGTTCTGTTTCAATGCAGACGAGGTGTGTGACAGTACGTTTAGATGCCAGAATTCTAGGGTTTCGCGTACCACCTCTTCTTACCTTCCCCCAAAGCATGTCGCTCGGGAAGAAGATTGTGTCACTTTCGGTTCGTTTCATGAGACTTGAGCCCTGCCCAGCTCGCCAAATTGAGCGAGGCCCGAGCTCACTTGAGGGCCCCACTTGAGGTTGCCAATGGTCGGTGAGCTCGGCTTTGCTAGATCGGATGGAGGTGGAGCCTCACCATGGGTCAGCAAGGCTCCATCTCACCTTTGACCAGTTGCTAGCTATCGCCATGGCCGACAAGCCGAGAAAGAAAAGTAAACAATAATAATTTAAAATTAACTTAAAAAAAAATACTGAAAAGAGTGCATGGAGGAAAAGATTTTCTTTACTGAATGTCAGAAAATATTTTCTAATTAATTTTCAAACCCAAAGACCGAAAATATTGTAATTTTCTTGGAAAATGATTTTCTGAAAAATATTTTCTATAAATATCACATTTTCTGCAAAACGAACAGAGCCTAAAATAATTTCACAAGGTATAATGACAATGTTTATGCATACCAAATGATAATTTCTAGCAGGACTGATTTCAGAAAAAATATTTTGGCTTTGCATTTTTACAAAACAGAGAAAGCGGAAACATTCATCATTGATTGTCGTCCACCGTGTTAAAAATGCTCTTGGTACGTAAAAATGAGGATGAAGACATTCCAGAGGCCAAATTATAATTTAAATTGAAAATCGTATCTTCATTTTTCATTTTAAAATGGTTTTCAAACTGTAAATGGTGAACCCAATTGAAATTCTAAAAACTCCGGGGAATCTATATGGCGTGTACTTGATAGTTGTTCATCACATAACCTACTAGAAGACACCGGGGTCCAAACACCTAAAGAAAGTGATAGACTAATCTCGGTACTGCATCGGGTTATAAGCTGAACTATAGACGGGAGATTCGACACGGGACGAGAACCCCACCATCAGAGGATGGGGTCCCTGCATGGCCGGCGCCACCACACACCAATAGGCGAAACATATATCAATTCGAATACATAATCTACTAACAAACACTGGTGTCACTACATTTAACTAGGGGTCAAATGATCCCAGGAATGCATTGGGTTGTAAGCCAAACTAAAGGGAGGAGAACTCCGATATTACATGTACTTTGATTCGCAAATGGTTTCTTAATAAGCTTTACTTAACACGTATGTATAGCAGTTAAATCTTTTTAATCTTGGATTTTCCTCGCTAATTGAAGGAAAAAATAACATGCTGAATCATGTTGAATAGACAGGAGAGGGGGCCTGTCCCACGATCCTATCTTCATGTCCTATGACTAATCTAATACATGGACCGATATTCTTTTTCTACTAATTACGAATATATCGCTGAGAACTTTTACTCCCACTGACATTTCTTTCTTTCAATGTTTGTCCTCTTCAGGAAATCAATAGTGAACCTATAAAGATGAAGCTAGATCATCAGATCTGATGAACTCACATAGGATCCTTTATTTTCAATGACTCATATTCGATTTAGCACATTCATTAGTAGTTATTTTTCTTCTCTCCATAAACCCGTCTACCCACCGGTTCTACTCTTGCCAACGTGGTTATCACCAAGTCTCTCTCTCCCTCCCCCAACCCTAATTTGCAATCTCATTCCCTAGAAGAAAGGTACTAAAAAAGTCATAAATCTATTACATCAATATCAATTCAGTCATGAATCTTTCAATTAGATCAATTTAATTTTAAACATTTTCACAAAGGTATCGATTCAGTCCATCTGACCAATTTAAGCTAGAAGTCATTGATGTAGATGTTGACCATATTACATGACATAGCTTCTACTAATATGGACATTTTCAAATAAGTTTTTGAAATAATTTTTATTTTTTGTTATTTTCTAAAATGTTTTCATTTTTTTCCTTTTCTTTTTTCTTCCTATTCTTTTTTCCTTTGGACTATAGCTAGTATCAGCCATGACCGATGACCAGCCACAGGCAAGGCCAATGAAGACATCATGGCCCTTGCATTGGCCCTTGCCAACCTGGGCGAGGGGGGCCTTGCTAGATTCAACGACGGTGATGACGCCCTCGCTAGCTCTTGCTTGTGGCCAGTCACCAACGATGGCCAATATTGACCACAATACAAAGGAAAATTCCAAAAAAAAGGAAAATAAATTAAATAAATAATAATAAATCAAAAAACTATTTAAAAATGTCTATGTCAGCATCGGCAGTTAAAGTCCACATCAATGATTTTTTATCTAAATAGGTCAGATGGACTAATTGGTATCAATATGAAAAGGTTAAGAACTAAATTGGTCTAATTACAAGGTTTAAAACTAAATTAATACAAATGCAATGAATTTACGACTTTTTTATATACTTTTCCTCATTCCCTCTTCATCATCGCCTTTGAAGATGACGAGAGGAGGCTGATACGAGGGTCAAATCAAATGCATGCCTCATATATCTAGCAACTCATGCTTGATCCGAGTCCTAGGTCAGATCTAGAGTTCTATTTAACCTCACATTGATATTGATATCTTAGATCTAAGGCTAGCCGTCTGAAGTCAAGTATCCGATACCAACAGCGCCACCAACAAGGCTGTTGTAGTGGCGGCTGTCACACATCAAGGCCGGTAATGGACTCAATGGAGGTGGCGGCTCTGAGCGACGCAGCACGTCCCCGAGGAGGGCACCATGGGCATGAGAAGAGGCAGAGGAAAGAGCAGGACAGGGAAAGAGAGGAACAAGAGGGACGTGAACTTGTATCAAGTGGTGGATACAATGTGGGAAATAATCTTCCACGATACCACGTTCATGTGCACTTCTGGCATTACTATCGATTGCTGAACATCTCGATGCTTCGAAAGGTCAAACTCTATTCAATAAATGGAAGGTGATCAAGTGGGTATTACCAGCGCCTGTGCTTCAGCTTGTCTTCCGTTTATTTTCCACTTGTGATCCGTATCATTCATGCAATAATCTACATAATCATTCAAGTTCAAGGAAAAAAAAACAATTGGTGGCAAGTGTGCCAGTAAATGGCGTATTTCATGTTCGCACTACTGATTACAACAAAACTGGCAAAGCCCAAGCTGCATAGGAGTAAGAAAAAGAAAGCTACGGTGTTCTAAACCATGAAGTCGGGGGTGAATAGGGTCACTTTAGTCCACCAGACAACCCTAAAAAGCTTTAGCCCTGCAAGTGTGAGGCAATTGGACATGATTTACAAGAGTAACCATTGAGGCTCTTTGTTTCCATATAGGGATCGTGGAGCGCTGTCCTCACAAGCCCTAAGAAGGGAGTTGCAGATATATACATATCGAACATGATGAAAGGGTGAAAGTTTCAATAGAAATTCATGTTGTAGCAGGAGGGATTGCAGGGATAAGGACAGTCAATTTGCTTCACCGCTCTTCTGTTGAAGTACCAGTCTCCCACAGACTCTGCAATTGTCTGCATAAAATACAGAATAAAGTGATTGATCAGGTTTAGCAAGCATTAACTGCACCTAAACTATCACGTTCACTCACTAATTTTTTGATAAATTAAGGAATCCATAATCAAGCGGCCAATAATAGATAATTTGTGCCAACGGGATTGCATGTTGGCGTCAATGTTTACAGCGTCCAGTTGACTCAGGTTGTGATTAAACTTCATTTACCTTATTGCCAATTCTTGGCGAATTAGGTGAGTGCCAAGTCTCGCCGAACCACGTTTGGCAATGAATAAAGCAAGAGTTGATGAACATCCCCCCTTCCTTGCTTTTCTTGAACTCACTAAGTGCCCTCAGCAATGAATCACGGAAACCTGTTGGACATAACCATGTTATGCTGCAGAGTTGGAAGAAAATCACATTTACTGACCTTAAAAATTTTTCACGTTACTTGTCTTTGCTTCATTCATTAAAAATTTGTTCATTTTTCTTTTCTTGTATTAAATATAACTTCAGAAGTCTAGATAAGATACTGAAAGAGTTCATGAAATGACCAGTACCTGCTTTGTTCTCTCTATGAACATTGTTAGGTTTCAGACATCTTCTTAATCCCACCTCGCCTAGATATGGGTTATCGCGTGATAGACAAGTCTTGCGCAACTTTAAATTAGCAATAAATATTTTAACTTTTTAAGCCATGTAGGTGAAGGGGAACCACCACTAGAGCAGACACTAAAGTGCTGATATTAGGCTTTTATTTAGATATTTCTCAATGTTATTTAACCACTTCTATCCAACACATATTATATTCATCAATACAAAAGGATAATGTAAAACAGTGCTCCTTTTATAAGAATATAATAGACTACTTTTGTTTGCATGCATGATAGCTTTTCATAATTATGCCCATAGGATTTCAGTGAAGACAATTTTCAAAATAGAGAATTCATGATCCACATATTTGCTGTAATTGAGTAGAATAAGCTATCTAAAGCTCACACATGGAAATGATCCATGCGGCGCAACCACACACTAGCAATACCCACTTCTATAGACAAATGGATATATAGATACACATATGCATATTCAAATTCAATGATGTACCCAGCTATTTTAGGTGATAATCATAGCGCACACCAATAGAAGGCCAGCTTCCTAATGTGCACACATCCACGGTTATTCTAAGTGTAGACTATGTTGATAAATGTTCATCTATTTTATCAGGTGCTTGCTTGCCTCCCGCAATCTGTACTTGTTGACAAAACGCAAAGATGAGAAGCCGCACATCCCAGTTCTACAACCAGTAATGTGACTCCTATTGCATGTGTGCCAAGACATTGCATTGACCACATTTTCTGGCATATGTAATTCACAAAATTTAATATGGACGAGCGTGAACATATCAATTTTAGAGATCTGCATTGAACTACTAATGCCCATCCTTTTCCTGGTAAGACAAATTTGGTAACAAAATAAAAGGTACCTTGTAGTGTTTTAAGCTGGTTAGGAGTGCAAGCTTGAATATTTAGTCTGCATCTTTTCCAGCTTTCACTTGGATCTGAGCCATCTGGTACCAGAACATTTTGAATCTGGAAATAATTCTAATTATCTTAGTCTACTTGCTAAAAATGATGAAGACTTTCTGATGGGAAAAGGAAAAGGAAGCAATGATCACAGTCTACTGGAAAATGACTTACCTGCCAAAAGTCGTAAGCAGGATTGACAAGAAAAACCGGGGTCCTTATGTTTTTAATTATCTCCTCAGGGAAGAAACACTAGCATTGCAATTTGCAGAACAGCAGCCAAAGGAGATATATCAGATGACTTAAGCCACACTACAGGCCAAACACAGAGAAAGATGACAAAGGACCTACATCAGATGGTTCCTTGCTAGCGACGCAGTCCTTGTTTAAACTTTCTTGTGCACCCTGACAGCAACAGCATAGAAGGCAAGACAGCTGTTGTCAGCTAGCAGTTTTAAAGAAAAATACATTGGTAGAGTGGGATATCTGAGTGTGGGAGAGAGAAAGGAGGGAAGGGGGAGGAATAGTTGTTTATCGAAGAACCATACAAACAATATTACAAAAACAAGGTTGATGTAGTCACCCAACCAATAATCTCATGACTTGTATAAAAATAATTCCCAGAACCTCACTGCACATAGTCCAACTCTCATGGCAAAAAAGTAATGTGTGAGATATTAAATTGTGCTTGCCATATATGTGATGTAAATTGTTTCACTCTAACTAATTTGCACAAGTTAGGGTTGCATTTGTTCAAGCACAACCTGAAGTTGGACAACATTGTGATAGAAAGACCTCATAGTGTCATTCCCACTAATATCTTTCCTGAAACAACAAAAGTAGATTTCCATTATACATCATATAGGCACAAACAGTAAATGACAATGCATTGAGTAAGCGAAAAAATCAAAAGCAAAAAGTATGTTTGGACTATCTTATCCACCATTTTTAACAGGCTTCACGTCCTTCATCACACAAATATTCTTTCTTCAAATAATTTCAGATTTGTTAATCAACACATCTGCAAAAAATTCTCTTTCTGTGCTTTTCCCCGAGATTTCAAATCATCAAAGGGGCACTTATGGGATGGTCTACAGCCAGCATGGTATCATATACACATCCAATTATTGGTGGAAAAAGTATGACTGATTATAATAACATACTCATTGAGGAAAAAACCTGCATCAGCAAGGCACTTGACAGTTGCATCCTTTGGAAGATGTTCACGGAAGTCATCGCAATGAATAAGAGTTGCTAAACCTCCAGCAGAGCATCCAGTAAGGAAAGCCTGCATCAAAAGCAAAACAGTTATATTTATGCCAGCAAAAAGGGTACATGAGTCACTGCTTTTGAAGATGTCCACCAAGAAAGAAGATGTACCCTCACATAACCCTACTCTGAACAGAACCTATCTTTTACCATGTTGATATGTGAATTTCCCAAAACCTCACAATTACCCAACTACAAATTTACTACAGAGACTCATGGTTAAATTCACCACAATCCTTAACTTCATTAAGAGACCACACTGAGAAAACTAATTTGAATTTGCGAACTAAATGGGACTGAAATAAGGGTTCACTATTTATCCCACTTATCCCTACAAAAGCAGTGGATAAGCAAGACAATATAATAAACCAAATCACAGACCCGCAACTTTATTAAGCAATTATAGTTAGTTGCGCACCAAAACTTTGAACCTAGCCAGACAAGGATGCTTACTGTTGAAGTAGAAAGCTACCTGGTGCGCCGTTGACAAGCCTGCTGATAACAATTCATCCATGAGTGCTTTCCAAATGAGCTGACCTCTAAAGAAGATTCTTCCTTTCTTGTCCTATTCAAGTGACATAACTAGTTACTTTCCAGATATCTTTACTTTTACATTGCCAACCACAAGTACAAGACCATACTCCACATGACCAACTATTATCTCCGAGGTCACAGTCAGACCATCCAATAATTTACCAACACCAACCTTTGGTTCACTTTGAGGATGACCAGAAAAGGATGCACCATCACAGTACCTTATCTTGACTTTGTTCCAGTTAAAAAATTCTGAAAAATGCCCAGAAGGCCAATATTAAAAACAATGGCATATCAATATCAACTGTATAAAAGTCAATAGTCCAAAAGAAATAACTAAAAGCATTTGATATATTATTTAGTGCGTTTCCTAACAAAGTGTTCAAATCATTAAAAATAAAGATTTTATGGGAAAGGGAGTTTAAGAACTGAGTCAGCTGCCAACATCCAAGCATGACACAGGCTGCTATTCCTTTTACAACAGAATTATGCCATGGAAGATTGCTATACAGAGGAAAACAGGTAGATGTATTGAGGAGTGTATAGATTGGCTCTTCTGGGTCAGGAACTGATATATATTTGCTTTATTGGAGGTTGTATGTATTTCAGGTTCAAAAAAAGAAAATTATAATCACTTATTTATGTTCATAACCATGTCCCCTTTGACAGAACCAATCATGGGCCAATTTCAATTTGTGTCCTCATATAGAAGCAAGTTCAGAATAAAAATCACCAAACAAAAGAAATGCAACAGAGACAAAAAGAAGTAGCAATATCTAAGAAGAGAGAGGAATATCCCACTGAATATCTATAGGCCCCAGCAGGCAAGTGCTTTTCAGATTTGAATTAGACAGAATATCCAGTTGAATATTTATATTTATATACCCTTGCAGAACCAGGGATAAGAGTGCACTGGGGAAACAAATTAAATCCTTTCAGTAGTTGAGGATATGAATGTGCCAGTTTTATCAAGCATTCACACAGCATCTGTGACTCAATCATTGCATTTTGAAAAAAGTGGGTGGAAGAAGTAATATATCAATGAGAAGTGCACTTATTCCGCAAAGAGAGCCCTTCTAATCTTCCATTTTACTTTACTCTTTGTTTCTGATCCCCGATTTGTAGGTACCAAAAAGATTTAGATGCAGCTTACAGCCAATTACCTGGATTTTGTGAAGGTTCACTGCTTAAAATTCCAGCAAAGGAAACTTGCTGCTCCATATAGGCTGAAGAACCCAGTTTGGTTTTTGCCCGTGATGAACATGATGAGAGGCTAGCACACCAACCCCCGCCCTGGCATCAAGCTCAAAAGGCAGAAGAGAATGGGTAAACAACAAATATCCAAAGAATCATGTTACCACCAGAAGAACTAAATATAAAACTGGTAAGCACTTTGTGAAGAGGATTAGCAAACACATTATGTGCAACCATCAAGATCCATTTTAATGATCTCTGAAAGCCTTCCAGTCAGCAATTTTTCAAATAATATCTAGCACATCAGTCTTCAATGTAATCTGACAGTATGCAGTTGAAAATTTTTAAGCCCGATAGTCTGGAAGTTTAGGTTGGTAATGTCATTCTTATTTAGGGTTCTAAATACAAAGTCCCAGCAGTTAAGGAGTAGAAAGGAATTTCTTGCCTCATTCATCCTCTCTTTTGTAACAGATAGAGAAGTAGAAAAGGAAAACCACTTAGAGGGAGTTGATAGTAATTTAAACAAAACTACCCAGTAATGTAGATTGTAGGTGTATACACCTAAATTGTTGTCACCAACCTCAGAAAACTTATAGTGCTTTTCACAATGAATGCTACTGCATGATGGACGAACTACTAAGAGCAAAATACAAAAAGGACCTTGTCTTGCTCAGAATGCAAAGAACAAACGTGTAACATTACAGGGAATCCCAGATCCACTACAAATTGGGTCCCAATGAAGCACATTACCATCACTATATTATGCATTTTTAATGATCATCACAAAAAACTGCCTTGAAGTGTAATTAAAGAAACTTGAAGTCATTAGCTCATATGGTAAGTATGTGTTGGTTTCATATTTCCTAGTTAGCATTATCCCAATGTATACCAACAGATCATACTATTCTAACAACCAAGCAAAACACATCTTTCTTGTTTAAATTATTGTCTGAGAATTTAAAAGCCACCCTCTTGCAGGCATCAAGAGGGAAACACATTGTCTTCCATCATACATGTGAGATACATCAAATTATTCCTCTGCTACACCACTATTCTCTGACTTTGGCAAAAGAAAACCAAAAAACTATGTAATCTTCAACTTATGACTTTCCCTCCAAAATTTAAAAATAAAACAACAGCATTATAGGTTTTAGAAATTATAAAATTATATATTCATAGATTTTTGTTCTATACAGGTTAATATTTAAAAATCTTGCAACTTAAAAGCTTTTAGGTGTTCTACTTTCACTAAAACTTAAAGTGTAAGAGCCGCAAGATTTGCAAAAGAGTAAAAAGTTAACATCGAAGCCACCCCAAGCAACAGGTTTCCTTTACAGCCATTTATGGTCCTATGGAAAAATTACTAGTATTCACAACCACACTTAGACAAAAAACACAGAAAGGGATAGTGGCATAAATACCAAAGTCACAAAGAGACTAATATGGAGTGGCTGTAACAACTAATCCCTCCCCCCACATCCACTCACTAAGGTCAGCTAAAGGAGGCTGCATCAAAAACATGGAGCCCTTTGGAAACTAAAATGACAAGTGGAGACTGCATCATAACCCATTAACCCTCACTAAGAAGCTCGGATGACAACCAAAATTCTTCTGGAAACGGCATGGAGAACTCAAAAGGTTGTGTTTAGACAATGAGACTTCAATTCCAACCTCAGGCAGTGGAACTCCATGTGACCTTTTCTTTTTCTTCAAGGCGCATTGCATGAGGTTTATACTTATAGAAGGGGATCACTATGCTCAATCCCTTCTACATCATGGTCACAGTTTTAAGCACACCTTGAACACAAAATTTTTCAATGGTCAATTCTACATGTGCACAAACATATGTGGAAGGTAATTCCTGTCATTCATGGCAGCAGCTTATCTTCAAAGCTGTATGCCATTGCCATGCTCTGTTATGGAAATAGAGGACAGAATAGATCCTATACCTAGCTGAAAATCGATCCCCTCAGACCACTGTCAAGATTGGCTTTCTACACACTGCCTAACAACCATCCAATGCGAACGAAATGTCACAACAACAACACATGTCCAGGACCAATCAAGTGCTTCAAGCAGTACAGACATTGTTATAGTACACCAAAAGAAGGACAAAATAAAAATCTTCCTTTGATAAGCCAGGGCAAGAAAGGCAATGTTCTGACAGCCAAAACAAGGACTTTAAGATTAACCAACAAGTATTCCTCGAAATTCTGAAGTTATAGACAGATATGATCAAAAGAGAACCTCAATGTGGATGAGCCAACTGTCGGAGCCAGCTCCGAAACCCTTGGTGAAATGGTATCCAGGTGCACTCCCATCCAAACACCCTGCAACCACAACCAAAAGATCGCCAAGTTTCAGCCTTTGTTCAAACTCAATTCTTTTCTTCTCCCCTTGTTGGGCACATCCGCTTAAACAACTAAAACTCCAACGAACATGGAATCGGGAGCAGGGACTGGAGGAATTACGTGCGCCTTTGGCACCGGCGTCGCGAAGCAACGTCAAGTCGACCAGATCGGCGGCGGCGCCCGCGGGATCGCCAGCCGGAAGCCGAGCTCCGGCTCGGCGATCGCGGCGGGGATCGTCGGAGAGGGAGGAGAGGAGGAAGAGGAAGGCGGTGACGGCGACGGCCGCGATGGCCCAGTCCCGGTTGGTCCACTTCCGCCACCACCACGCCGGATGACGGAGCCTGGCGGTGTTCGCCATCATCCTCGCTCTCTTCGTGGATCGCGAAGTCGAGCTGGTGATTGCTCTGGGGAGAGTACCCGCAGTCAACGACGGAGTTTCAGATAAGCGCCACCAACTTGACTTATTTTCTCTCTCTCCGCTTTTTTTTTCTTTAATAAGTACAAGGATATTTCCCGTTTGCATGCAAATAATATTATCATTTATTTCGCAAAATATTTAAATAATTAACGAAATATTTTTTTTGAAGATAATCATTTATACCACTTGTAAAAATGAATTAAAAAGTATATTCATCACCAAAAATATTGAAGCATAAAATCATATTTGATAATAGAAATATTATTCGTTAGCTGATTATGTTAAGCGATAAAATAATTAATTAAATAAATTCATTTTTTCAAACAAGATAAAATTTTCAATTTCTCTTTTATCTATAATTATTTTTATAAACCTTATTTGTGTTTAGTGTCACAGTTTATACATTTTCTTTAACGCACAAAAAAGACATACCATGGAATTATTTTTGTCTTTCGCTTTTTCTAATTAGGCTACTTTTGTTTTTTGGAAAATGAATAAAGAAATTAGAGTCTAAGGCCTCATTTGGTTTAACTTTCCTAAGGAACTTTAAGCCCCTTGAGAAAATACGAGGTGTTTAGTTTAGTTTTTTGGGGTCTCATTAGGCAAATGCTAGTATTTTGAATTCTAAAAATCCAAAACAGGTGGCTTTCAGCATTTTCAAAATGCTATTTTGAGAGTTTAATGACTTTTTTCTTTCTAAAATTGCCCTCATTGATAATTGTGTCATCCACCTTTGCCCTCAATGAGTATTGTTCATCTTCTTCCTTGGTCTCTCTAGTTCGTCGTTGAGGAGAGGTCCCAATCAAGGTTGCCCATCGTTGAGGTCAAAGGTCATACATGTCATCGAGCCACTCGCCAGAGCTGCTATGGGTCAAGGAGGTTAGGGGTCGAACAACCTAGATCTGGTCCTTCAACTGCGACCATTGCTTGGATTGCATATGGTCAAAGGTTGAAGCATTTTCACCTTGTGGTTTTTAATCACCAAGGGCCTTTTTAGGAGTGAAGCCCCTAGAATAGGCTCTCTCCTTATTGAGGTTGCAAATGCCATGACCTTGTTGAGGTTGCAAACACCATGATTGCAAATCATTGGCATCCTACATCCTTAGAAAACTCTAGATCGATGATGCAAATCGCCGGTGGAGCCCGTAGTTGACTTCGATGACAGTCAATGGATTGCCGTCGATGCCAACCTATGGTCAATGCCGACAAAGCTCGCCCGACCCTTGCCTTTGCCATTGCTTGCCCAAATATATTTTTCTTCTTTTTTCTTTTCGTCTTTTTTTCACTTCAAGATTACTTTATAGAATAGACATCAAAATGAGTTATTCAAACACTATTGTTTTCACCAAATACCCCTTCGTTCAAAGATACTTGGAAAAATGCAAAGTCATTTCCTCAAAATTAAACTAAACGGGGCCTAAGAATAAAGACATAATAAGTATAAAGGTCAGAGCTTTTCTAAGTATATATGCTTCCTTGAAATAAACAATCATCTTGAGAGATTGTAATTCGAAAAGATACAAATAACACTGGCAACGATTAATGAGACACAAGTGGTCGGGACAATTTGTAAAGACATTACAAGGAATTATGAGCTGGTTGGCTACAAGAAAAATATGAAGTGTTAAGAGTGATCAGTTCAATGGTGGGTAAATTCTAGACCTAGAACTTAAAACTGACTCAGTTATAACCGGCTCCCAATTTTTGGAACATGTACCCTACCTTATTTGTACTATAACTTATTTTGGAACCTCCTCTATTTTTCAGATCCAATTTCAATGTCTACTCAAGAACTTGTTTTTCATAAATGCCCCGAGCAAGAATCAACCGCCTGATGTCCTCTACAACTTTGGATTTTGCATAATCACGCAAGAAAACAACAACTTAATTTTCCTAAACTTGTGAGCTACTAAATATGATGATTAAGGTCCCTAATCAATTACTCCATACATTAACAAATTTCTACTAAACATGCAAATCCAATCAGCTTGGTTTGTCAGCCAATGACTCCATGATAATATAATGTTAGTGCTTAAACAACATCGAAAAGTATCCATCTGAAACAAAATTTTGGTTAAATTATATTGTTGACCATCCCACCAAATCGACCATCACCCCCTAACACACTCCATCCCCACGAGTTCATGGTGAAGCAAACGAAAAATGAGTTTACCATATAAAATTCAATTTCGAACTCACCTCACTTTGGATAGTTGCGTCGGAGTTGACAAGTTACAAAAGAGAAGTGACAACAAGCTGGGTTGCATTCTTGTGTTCTTGCGGGCTATAGCACCAATGGTGGTGACAACAATGGTAGCCGCATTGGCTGGGCACTAGCTTACTGTGTGTAGAGAGAGACTAAAAGAGAGGCAACTGAGAAGGACACACGAAGAGAGAGAGAGAGAGAGAAAAGAGAGAGAGAGAGAGAGAAGGACAGACGAGAGAGAGAGAGAGAGAGAGAAGCAAGTTAGGGTTTTTTTTAGTAAAAATCGGTTCCAAAACCGGTCCAATTTCGGGGTGGGCCTTCCCATGGAACCAATTCTTAGACCAATTTCAACCAATTCCCAAAAGATGTAACCGATTCCTGTACTATTTTAATAGAAGCCTATTCCCGGACCTATTTTATAAGTGGTCTGGTCCGATACGGTTCTCGGGTAAATTCGATTCGGTTGTACACACCTACAAAGCATGTTCAGCTGAAACTGTGTCCTTGGTCAAATTCCGAGGGATATCATCAGAATTCACATCGATATTAATATCATCAACTTGGTTTGCATTCTTGTTAGATGTTTCAAAATGAGCTAGTCACTCATCTACACACTACGGGGAAGGGTTATTCTCACCAATGACAGCGCAATTCTCTTGATTCCTCATTTTTGCCATTGACTCCTCCTACAAATGAAACATGATGTATCCCATCTAGCATGCCAAAAAGATATTTGGTCAAGACGGTTCCTCGGTCAAATATATTTTACTGAAAAAGCAAGTTTTCGGCTTTTTTAATATGAACCAAATCATTGTCATTTGGGAAAAGAAGTGACTAATTTTACGCTAATGTCAATAAACAAAGGATAGATAATGTGCAATGTAAAAGAAAAGATATCCAAATGACAAGTTTTTTTTTTTTTGAGTTTTGTTCATTCGTCCAAACAAAAGAGTCCCTCATAATGGTGTTCCTCTGGCTATTTATAGCTAAATCTCATGATAACTACCCTTTGGCGGTTACTTTTCAATTTCATTTCATCCAGAATCTTTCGTTCCATGCCGATAACGATATCTCTTATCCATAGCGCCATTAGCATCAAACTCTCCAGAAACTACTTTTATGCTTATCTTATTGTGATTTAGCAGTAATCGGTATTGAATTATCGGTACCTTCGACATCTAGTTTTGCTCTTACTCTTGTGGGCTCGCTTTTAGCATATCAAGCTTGATGGGTTTTGTTATCTACCTTGGCCCATTGAGCCAATTTTCGGTGCTAACAAAGTAGCAGATGAATAATCCCTATGTTGGGATCATCTACAGAGAAAAGGTGCAATCAAGGCATTATTTTTAAAAGAATCAAAATTGCCGTCAATTGTTTTTAATTTTCTCGGTACATGGGTAAGAATAGACACATGATTGACACCTGAATATGGTCAATCACATGTAGAGTACGTGGATATAATTGAAAATATGTCATCTCATTGATGAGTGCAAGGATTAACATATGTATATTAATGATACTCTTCGCAATGCCACATGTCAAAATACGGTGGCAAATAGCAAGTGGCCAATGATATAGGATGTTGCCATGAATATTTATTGAAAGGACATTGGCAAGCTATTTGGAGTTTAAAATCAATGAAGCGGTTGAGATCAAAATTGCACGTTTTTTTTTAGGGAACGGTTACAATTTGACAACAAGATCGTGGGACACCCATTGTTACAATTTACGCAAGAGGCATGCAGAGTTATCGAAAAATGGAGGTAACTAACAAAAATGGCTAAAGGAAATATGATCGTCGAGAACTATCCAAAGGCAATTACCATGAACCATTATAAATACCGCTAGTTGTCCATTGGAGAGCTACCCCCTAACATCCGAAATTTTCCATCTTTGTTGATAATATTAGGATATAAAGTTAAGTATTATATATTTTGGAATTTTGATTATGGATGGATATCATCGATTTTGTGGGGAGTGAAAGGTATTAGGATGATATTCCACGACTGTAATTGCCCAGAGTTCAATTTCTTAAAAGTAAATTGATAGGTGTTGACGTGTACATGATGATATAGAATGATGGCATATTGACCATCACATTAGTTGTATGCGGGAATTGATATGCTTCGAATTATATATTTGGTGATCTTTCAAGTTTTAAATTTACAAAATTAAGATTTTCCTAACATTTGGTATTGTCCACTAATAATTTTAGTGGGTTTAAAATATTTTTCGGATTTACCAATTGTTTCAAATGAACACTATTTTCCATGTTTATGTACTATTTACTAGATATTTCGAGTAACTTGACAAATTATCTATGTTGGAAACTATAGAGTTGATCCACTTGTTACTCTTTAATTTGTGTCGCTTCTCTTCATTTCACTATCTTTACCCACATGCTCTTGATGACACTAAATAAGCCTAGATTTGACATCATGCATCACATCATCCATGTTAGCCATAGTCAATTAATACCATCGATGACTCATTCCATTTAATTTGCCAAGAAGAAGCCATCTCTCATTTGAATCAAAATATCTACTTTGGAACCATAAGATTAAGCCATTTGTAACATTTTAATTTGACCACATCTCTTTTACCTTCCACCACATGTTTCTAACTCAAAGTTATCATTACCCTTGGCTAGTTGTTCTTATCATTTTGTATCTCATGAAAGCTTCTAAATACATCCCCTGTCGATGGTAAGAAGCCAGTACAAGTATTCAAACTCTAAATAGAGAGTTTCAACTCGTTCTTGTAAAGAAAAAGAGAGTTTCATGACACCTCTTATTCCCTTTCTTTTCCATCCTTTTAAAGCAAAGGTAATGGTCCCACGTTTGTGTCTCTTTCAATTTTCCCTAAGTATTTAACCCCTCACATGTTTTCCTCTTAAAGATATAGAGCTTGGTAGTGATGAGGTCAAGTATTGCTTCATGAAATTTGGCCTTCATTCATTAATGCTTAGAATGATTATAGCTTGTACATCTCCTCTTCTCACAAATATCTCCGTCTTTGGCTTATGATAACAAACCACATGTGCCCTAGCTATGATTATAAGGGCCACATGAAACAATTCCATTGGACACTTCCCTTTTCATTTATTGAGGCTTTTAATGCCCCAATTATGGTTAATTCATATCACCCTTCCCTTTGATATAAGGCTTTTAAAAGGAACACAAGACCCCACTCACCAATCCCTTCTTCAATTTTCGTTTTTTTGTCCCCGTGAGTAAAAGTAAAGGCCCCACTTTTGTGTTGTTGAAACTTCTAGCTTCATCTTTTCAAGTGATCACAATGTGAATTATTGTATTTCCTCTTCATCTTAACAAATTAGTTTTGTTGCTTATGCAAATTAAGGGTTATTAATTGGTGTTATTGATTATTGTAGTTTTCAATGTGTTTTAAATTTTGATTTGCTCAAGTTAATTTCAAGGTAATGGAAAACTCTAAAGGCCAAGTTAGATTGATGTACTTAGCAGTTTTAACTTGGTTGTTGATTTTAGTTGGAACTTAGATATTAAGCATGAGAAGTTATAGCAATTGCGTGATGAAATCTTGTGTTCATTTGATTTGAATTAATAAGTTTTTATATGTTGAGTTTGTGACTAATCAACTTCCATGAGATTCAGTAGTAGATTAAATTGAAAAGTGATATTTTCATGATTTGACTAAGTTATCGATTCACTAGCTAAGCATTGTCAATTATTGAGTTGACGATGTTATGTTGTCTATCGCTTGGGTTGTTGATGTTATGTTGTTGATTTTTGAGTTGTCGATTTCATGTTATTGATTATTTGGGTTATCAATGTTCATGTGGCCAATTTTCTAATAATGTTATCATTGCATAAAAAAAAAATGAAAAGAGACAAGCATATCATTATCATTATTTGCATATGTGATCATTGCAAGGGCAAGAAATTATATTTGAAAGTAAGTTGCATGAATAATAGTGTGTATCGATGTCGATTCTTGAAATGAATGTTGATTTCATTATTGATAGAAGGATGATCATGTGATTATGATATTTTCATGTGCACTATTGCTACATGATTAATTATGGAAAATATTATGAATAGTAATGTCAAACACTCACATATTAGTAGCAATGATGCCTCGTGGAGTCAAGATGCCCTTGAGGTGGTCAGGATGCGTCGGAATGGAAATGTCCCGTAGAGTTAAGATGCTTTGGAAGTGAGATATCCCGGGGTCAGGATGCCCAAAGAGTTAGGATGAAATGGGATGAATTATTAATGTGATACATGACTATGTACATATATACATATATATATATATATATATATATATATTAATGAACTAATTGGTGATAATCATGCATCACAATGTGTTATGTTATCTATTTGCATGAGTGAATAATCCTATGTGATATTGTTCATGGTTTTCTTCGACATAACATGATAGGAAAATCAATGCATCAATTTATTTAATTATCTCTTATAGTTATTTTGTATGGTCCGGTATCATTGTACTTTGAATGTACTAGATTAAGGGGTAAGCTAATCTCCTAGCTTAGATTTAGAGATTTCATTTACAGGGCTTCAACTCATCCCTTATTTTTTCAGAATTGTAAGATAGTTCCTCTAGACATATGGAAGGGACGAGTTGATGTCGAGGGCCATTAATTCTTGAGTTTAATAGTGGTTTGATTAATATAAATATAGTGGTATTAGGTGACCCTAACCTTTTCCAAAACAATGTATTTTGTTGTGATAATAACTATTGTTATTTGTATAAAAAAGAGTATGTATTTTGTTGTGATTTTTTAGTAAGGGATGTTGTGAAACCTTTATTGTGCTTCTACATACATAATTATAATTACAAAAATAAACAAAAGGGGATATGTGTCGCACATGAAGTTCTAAAGCGTCACACACCCCCACACAAAAATCAAGCAAATTTACTCTATATCTTTTTTTACTTGCACTTTATTTTCTTAGTTATAGCTTTTATATATGCATCGCCAATTAAATTTTGACATAATATCTTTATGTTCTCAAGTTGCGATGGCAATTAAATTCTATCATAGTTTGTTTACATCTTGTCATGTTATGGAGTTTGTAATTTCCAGGCTTCGTTGTTGATTAAATTCCGACTTGGTTTGGAATTGTATAGTTTCTTTTGGATTAATTGATTCTCGCTTGCCTATTGGCACGGAACCCTAGTTTCCTTAAATTTAAAAATCAAAGAATGACTTTCAACAAAAAATATTTCATCACGGAAAAATTCAAGCAAAACAAGAACTAAATTGATAAAAGTATAATCGATTTATAACTTGGATAATTTTCCCATAGAGAAGATTTTTAATTCTCACCCTTATCTTTAATTTAAATTTATATTCTGTTGGTACTCAAAAAGTACCAAACCCTGGCAATCGACATGATGCCGATACAGAGCCTATCGTTTGTACCTGTAGACAGAGGCAAAATGTCAACAATCGATGACATTGATATACATAAAAGAAGTCTAGCCACTGGGTTATCGGCAGGACGCTAGAGGCAAGGAAGTTTGCCGATAGTTATGAACGTTGATGACCGAATGCCGTTATCGACTTATGATAATAAGCGGTCAACGATTAATAATAAGTGAATTCACTTTGTACCAATGGCGAGATTGAAAGCTGGACAAACGTCAATTAAGAAGACATTGATAGTTCATTGAGGAAACTCCCAAGTGATCGTGGGAAGCAGATCATAGAACCTAAGGGCATTGCAGTTAATTTTAACCATTTGTTGATAAAACGATGCAGTTACCATGCATAATCAGGAAGCCGAAAAACCAAGGGCATTGTGATTAATTTTAGGTAAAATCTTACTAGAAAAGTAAATTTCGATGGTAAGATTTGGGAAAATTCGTGCTAAGCACGAGCACCACCTCACAAGTGTACTGTTGCTGCCTATTTAATAATATGTTAAAACTCTAACCAGTTCGGCTGTTCCAATATAACGTAACGTGAAAATAAAAAGATTTATAATCCGAAAAAGAAAAAAAAACGAACAGTTGGCTAAAACTTATGACGCATCCACAATAGTAAACCCCAATGCAAAGCTAAAGCAGACTAACAAGAAATCCAGAATAGATAATATGGTCTTCGTAATACTAGATGTACGAGGAGTGTATCAGAGTGACCGATCCTCCTCCCACGAAGTCAGCTCCGCATCTGCTTCTGATCGCGTCAATCTGGAGACCGCACCTGAAGCACAAAAAGATCCTGTTTTGAGGCGATAGATCTCTTCATCATTTTGCTGGATGATCTTGGAATTTCGCCGTGATCATACTCGCTCCAGTTTCATACCACTTCCTTCATTGTGGGCCTGTACCTTTCATTAACATTTAAGCATCTACGTGCTAAGTTAGACACCACGATAATCTCCTCTTCCTTACCATATTCTAATACCTCCTTATCAAGAACAGCAAACAAGCGATCTTCCTCCATCGAAATGATGAAGTACGTGGCAAGATTCCTGCCCTCTTCTACCCTTAATTGAAAATTTGGCTTTTCTCCCGATAATAGCTCAACAAAGACAACCCCAAAACTATAGACGCTGTTCTTGTCTGTAAATTGACTTGTTTGGAAGTACCTCAGGTCCAGGTATCTAAAGATTCCTTGTACTATTGTGGTCAAGTGGGTTTGGTCAATGGCAATTGATCTAGAAGTTCCAAAATCCACCACTTTGGCTCGATATTTTTTGTCCAAAAGTATATTAGACAACTTGATATCACGGTGATAAACTGGCATGGCCGTGGCAAAGCGCAAATATGAAAGAGCCCGGCAACTTCATCGGCAATTCTTAACCATGTTTCCCGCGTGATGGGTAATTTTCCATCTGGATCATGAAGATATTGGTAGAGAGTTCTATTGGAGACAAATTCATATACCAAAAGAGGAACTTCTCTCTCCAAACAAAATTCTAATAGCTTGACTACATTTGTATGATTGATTTTTAAGAGAGAATAATGACCTCATTGACAAATTGTTCAACTTGTCTCGCATCAACAATTTTATATTTCTTCACCACCCAACATTCCCTCATAGACAGTTCCTTGACCACCCCAACCCAAAATTCAATTCTCGTTAAAATGGTCTATAGCTTTCAACTCCGTTGAGGTGAATAACTTGACTTTCTCCATATGACTATCTTCAATAGAAGATAGTCGTTGTTGCAATAGAAGTCCACCATTATGTTTGAAAAATTTTTGTTTGAGCTTTGCCTCACACCTTCTTTTGATGAGTTTGTACCACTACCAAGAAAGCAAAAGTAATATTATGGCTCCGATACCCGCACCCATTCCTATATATAAACAAAGATGACCACAATTGCTTTAGGAACATGGTAAATAATATTCGGAGAGTTTTTCTTCACTCTTGCATTTCGTAAACAATTCCACCTTCTTTGTCAACAATTTAGCTTCTACCAATTTGAAAAAGTGCACTTCCTGCTCTGAAGGGGGAAGACAAAAAAGGAGGAGTCACTCAAACAAAATATTTCGAAAGGCCCTTGAATCTTATGCATCATTTATGTAATATTTGGGTCTTTTGGAAGTAGTGGGGCCCGCTTGGGTTTAAAAAAAAAAGAAAAGAAAAGAAGAAAGAGAGTTGAAAATTCAAAGAGGAGAGAGAATAAGCGGTTACATTTTCATTCGTAGAAAACTGAACCAGTCGGGAGAGAAAAGAAAAAGAGAGAAAAGAGGAGAGGGACAGAAGAAGAAAGGGAAACAAGGAGAGGGTTTTGCACGCACGCGTCGCGGGAGCCTCGCAAAGCCGATTCGATTATTTTATGCAACACCCGGTGAGTACATGTGCCTCTTATTCCTCCAATCGAAAGCATTTTTCCAATTTAGGGCTCAAATTCGGAATATTGGGAATATTGAGTGGCGAAGTCCGATTTTTGAGTTTTTGAGCCATGAAAATTTATAAGAATGGTAGTTTAGGACATCATGGACACGTGAGATTTTACGGAATTGGATTTGAGCTTGTGGTTTGTCCGAAACGGAATTTTGAACTTCTGCCCGCTAGATGAACAGTATGGGCGTGGTGACTGTGGGGTCTGATTTTGTCAGTTTCGGCTCGAAATTGGGTTGTCCAACTTATGGGTCTTCTAGTGCTCGGAATTATCTTCGTTTTGACTACAAGATTGCTTGAATCGGAGTTCGGATGAGAAAGTTATGGCATAATCAAGTTTTGCACCCTAGCCTCGCTTCTTGAACGGCTTTGAATAAATTGCTTTTGTTATGCGTTTTGTTAGCTCTTAGGAGTCATTTTATTAGTGTTAAAGCGTGATTTAGTTGTCTTAATAATTGAGGTAGAGTTTTATCGGATTTTAACTCATTCCTCAATTATTTGTTAGGACCGCGAATTTGACGATTCAAATATCATTTTATTGGATCGTAGGCGACGAGGTGAGTAGTACTATATCTTCTTTGAATTTGTAAAATTCATTTATTATAGTATGAGGTTATGAAATGACATTATTATTGCATAAAAATCGGATCGGGCATGGACTACATTATTATTGTTTATAAAGGTTTGGAAAGCATGTTATGCAAAGTTTTGGAAGGCAAAATATATTTGTAATTGCTTTGCAAATGGTTTATGGAAAAGTACGTGGATGATTTGAGAAATGGTGGATGACAATGTTGCAAAAAGGTATTTGTTTGGTTTATGATATTGATTTCTGAATTGGCTTTCTAGTATTGAAGGATTGTTATTTTGCTCATTATTGCCGTGAGCCCATTGAGGGGCATGTTGGTATGCATACTGGGTAGGATATCCTTCTGGGCCGAGCCACCGGCATTATAAGTGGAGACCTTGCCAAGGGGGGAATCTTGGTAGCATTGTCACAAGGCGTTGTGTCGTAACCATGGTAAGAGATTGAGCAATAGATTAGTTAATGGATGGACCATTGGCGCGTGATTTTGAATGGAGATTATTCAGTGGACTTGACCATTGATTCTTGTATTGTTATGGCAGTTTAAATGAGTTTTCATATGAGTATAAGAGTAACTCCTATATGATTCATTATGTATTTTATATATTGAATGGAGTTTAAAGGTTATGGGATTGCTTTGAATCCATGCATAGTGCTTGCTCGATCTGCTTAAAAGATATATATTACTCACTGGACAGTAGTTGCTCATTCCACTCATCATTTATGTTTTCAGGTTCCTCAGTTAGCGGCGAATAAAGCAAGAGCATTGTTGGGGAAAACTTTTGATTTTTATTTTTTTTTGGTATGACTTAAGGAAGAAACTTATTTAGTGTTTGTTATCTTTTGAGTTGACTGAGTTCTTATTGTTAATATTATTTTGGAGGATTATAGAAACTCTAATGTGTAGCCAACGTGTTGATCTATCTGATATATATATATATGAGTTTGAGTTCATATATGTTGATATCAGGTTGTTGGTTATATTGAGGTTGCGTCCTTCGTGTGGAAAGACGGTCGTGTCATATTCCCTTCTCTTACAGTTTTGGGGTGTGACATCTTTTGGTATCAGAGCCAAGTTTTAATTTTTTTTTTTTTTTTAGAGATAGATATGGGACGTTGTGAGTTGTGTGATAGATTTTTGTGCGTTAGTCTTTTAGGTACTAAGGTGCGGTTTCACTCTTGGATTCAGGTGATCATGCGTACCAACTCTGAGACGCTTGCCTCGCTTCGTAGGAAAGGCAAAGGCAAGCGAGTCGCTACCCTTGACACTAGAGATACACCTCAAGTTTCTCGAGGTGTGGCTTTCAGGAGGAGAATAGAGGACCGGTTTGATAGGAGTTGACTTGCCTGAAAATAGGGAAGAGGACCAAGAGCCACATTTTTCAACTGAGTTTGAGCAAGCGATGATCCATTGGTATCGCCATGCAAGGGATCTAAGTGGAGATGGAGTTACCGGTTCGGCACCCTTGCCCAATTCGGGAAAATGAAACCTCCAACTTATGATGGGAAAGCTAATCCTCTTTTGGCTGAACGATGGATTAAAAAGATTGATGGGATCTTTAGAGCTAAAGGGATCCCCGAGGACCGGAAGATTAGATTTGCCACCCAATATTTGGATGGAGGAGTGGAGTACTGGTGGGAAGGGATGAGGCCAGCCCTTGGAGGTAGAGATGCTACCATATCGTAGGAGGACTTTACAAATGCTTTCAATGCTCAGTTCGTTCCTATGTCCTTCCAATCAAAGATGAAGAGTGACTTTGTGAATATATCTCAAGGTGACTCTATAGTTTTAGAGTATGCAGTCCGTTTCAATGAGATGAACAGATTTGCAGAGTAGTTTGTAGCTAATGAGAAAGATAAGGCTGACCATTTCCTCAGAGGATTCCGACCTGAAATTAATTCCGTGCTTGGTCCTTTAATGCTGGCAACTTATAAGGATGTGCTAGAACGAGCGATCATCATGGAGCAAGGCAATTTGAAACATGGCACACAAGGAGTACCTCAACCCAAGAGGTTTAAGCCCACAAATTTCCAAAATGATCGTACTGGTGGTAGTGGAAAAGGAAGAAATTTCAGTCGGCTAGGATAGTTTAGAAATCCGAATAACCAGGGCCCTTGTAATACATGTGGAAAATATCATAGTGGTGAGTGTCGTCGGAAATTGGGAGTGTACTTCTTATGTGGGAAGGCGGGACACATGCGGCGAGATTGTCCTACACGGAGGAACCCTATCATTGGGAATATGTCATGTTACTCATGTGGACATCAATGGCATATATCGCACTACTGTCCTATGCGAAGGAATGTCCCTTCCATTGATAGGCCCCAAGGGAACCAACAAAGACAAGGTACAAGTGGGAAAGTTTTTGCAATGACAAAGGAGGATGCGAAGGCATCCAACACAGTTGTTGCAGGTAATATTTTTATTGCCTCGCAATATGCTTATGCGTTATTTGACCCGGGTGCTACGCATTCCTTTATCTCTACTGAATTTGCGAAGAAATTGGATATGTTGCCTACACTTCTTGAATGTGAATTGTGTATTGATACTCTCACTGGAGACTTCTTGATTGCTCATCATGTGTTCAAGAGATGCGTGTTATGGATTAATGATGTAGAAATGCCTATAGATCTAGTGGAGTTAAATATTCGAGACTTTGACGTTATTATAGGTATGGATTGGTTATCTACATATCGTGCTACTATTGATTGCTTTTCAAAGAAAGTGATATTTAGACTTCCAAATCAACCTGAATTTTCTTATTCGGGAAGTTGTCAAGACACTTTTCCAAGGTTGATCTCAGCTTTACAAGCGAGGAAACTTTTGAAAAAGGGTTGTTGGGGTTATCTAGCTTGCGTAAAAGACACAAGTAAGGTTGTAGTGAAGTTGGAGAATGTTCCGGTTGTCAGAGAGTTTCCAAACGTGTTTCCTGAAGATTTACCAGGTTTGCCTCCTGATAGAGAAATTGAGTTTTGCATTGATTTGATACCCGGCACCACACCGATCTCTAAGGCACCATATCGGATGGCACCTACTGAATTGAAAGAGTTGAAAACACAACTACAAGAGATTTTGGATAAAGGTTTTATTAGACCTAGTGTTTCGCCTTGGGAGCTCCGGTTCTATTTGTGAAAAAGAAAGATGGTAGTATGAGACTTTGCATAGACTACCGAGAACTTAACAAGGCAACAGTCAAAAACAAATATCATTTGCCTCGAATTAATGATTTATTTGATCAACTTCAGGGAGCTCAAATATTTTCCAAAATCGACCTTCGTTCAAGATACCATCAGTTGAAGATAAAAATAGATGATGTGCCAAAAACTGCTTTTAGAACAAGGTATGGCCATTATGAATTTCTAGTCATGCCTTTTGGATTAACAAATGCACCAACTGCTTTCATGGACTTGATGAATAGGGTGTTCAGGGAGTATCTTGACAAATTTATTGTGGTGTTCATTGATGACATACTAGTGTATTCGAAGAGTTTGGAGGAACACGAGCAGAATTTGAGGTTTGTTTTGCAAATTTTGCATGAAAAGAAGCTGTTCGCTAAATTTAGTAAGTGCGACTTTTGGCTTGATCATATAGAATTCTTGGGTCATGTAATCTCGAAGGATGGCATATTAGTGGATCCAAAGAAGGTGGAAGCAATTGTTAAGTGGAATCGTCCTACTAATGTTACAGAAGTGAGGAGTTTTCTTAGGCTAGCCGGTTACTACATGCGATTTGTGGAAGGATTCTCAAAGATTGATGGTCCCCTCACTCGTCTAACTCAGAAGAGAGTTAAATTTGTATGGCTAGATCAGTGTGAGCACAGTTTCCAAGAGTTAAAAAGACGTCTAGTGTCAGCTCCCGTACTAACTCTACCTTCAGGAAGTGGCGGTTTCATAATTTATTGTGATGCATCTAAAGAAGGGTTGGGTTGTGTTCTTATGCAAGGTGATAAAGTCATTGCCTATGCTTCTAGACAATTGAAAACACATGAGAAGAACTACCCCACTCATGATTTGGAGTTAACGGCGGTTGTATTTGCCTTGAAGATATGGCGTCACTACTTGTACGGTGAAAAATGTGAAGTTTTTACCGATCACAAAAGTCTGAAGTACATCTTTACTCAAAAGGAATTGAATATGAGGCAAAGAAGATGGCTAGAACTTTTAAAAGACTATGACTTGTCTATTAAGTACCATCTAGGTAAAGTTAATGTGGTGGCGGATGCCTTGAGTCGTAAGTCCTTTGGAAATATGGCAACTTTACTTACTTCTCATAAACCTATCCTTGAAGTTATGAGGAAGTTGGACTTAGAGGTATTGGTGCATCATCTTGGTACTCAATTAGCTAACCTCCGAGTACAACCGATGTTCATTGACAGGATTAAGGCTAAACGGGACGAAGATCCTCAATTGCAAAAAATTCAGAGAGGGTGTGGAAGCTGGAAGACAAGTGGATTTCAGTGTACATGTAGATAGGCCCTTAAGGTTTCGTGGTCGGCTATGTGTTCCTAATGATTCAGAACTGAAAAAGGAGATATTGCAGGAAGTCACAGTAGTAGATTCTCTATTCATCTGGGAAGTACTAAAATGTATAGGGACTTGAGAGAGAACTTCTGGTGGGTCAACATGAAGAAAGATGTGGTAGAATTAGTTGATCAATGTCTAGTTTGCCAACAAGTGAAAATTGAGCATCGAAACCGGGCGATTACAACCCCTAGAGATACCTAAATGGAAGTGGGAGCATATCACCATGGACTTTGTGGTTGGTCTACCGAGAACACCAAGTGGTAAGAATGCTATATGGGTGATTGTTGATCGATTAACTAAGTCCGCACACTTTTTGGCATATCGATTTGGCCTTTCAATGGAAGACATGGCAAAGCGATATGTTAATGAGATAGTGAAGCTTCATGGAGTTCCAATAAGCATTGTTTCTGATAGAGATCCTAGATTTGTGTCTAACTTTTGGAAGAGTTTGCAAGGAGCGTTGGGCACTAAACTTAGCTTGAGTATAGCTTTTCACCCGCAGACAGATGGGCAGTCAAAGAGAACAATCCAAACATTAGAGGATATGTTGAGATCATGTATCATTGACTTCGGCGGTTCTTGGGATGAACATCTACATTTGGCAGAATTTTCTTATAACAACAGTTATCATTCCAGCATTAAAATGGCACATTTCAAAGCTTTGTATGGCCGAAAATGCAGAAGTCCTATTTGTTGGGACAATGTTAGTGAGAAAAGACTACTTGGCCCTAAGTTCATTCAACTGTCGGAAGAAAAAGTTAGGTTGGTTTGAGAACGTCTCAGAACGGCTCAAAGTCGTCAGAAAAGTTATGCAGACCTTAAGAGACGCAAGTTAGAATTTAATGTGGGTGAGCACGTTTTCCTAAAGGTGTCTCCTACAAAGGGCGTAATGAGATTTGACACCCATGGGAAGTTAAGTCCAAGATACGTAGGACCATTCTTGATCTTGGAAAAGATTGGTGAAGTTGCTTATAAATTGGCCTTGCCCCGGCACTCTCGGTGTTCATAATGTCTTCCATGTATCCTTGTTGCGAAAATATGTGCCAAATTCTGACCACGTACTAGATTTTTCACCGTTGAAATTAAGAGAAAACTTGACGTATGAGGAGCACCCTATTCGCATCGTCGATAAGAAGGATCAAGTGTTGCGACGATGAATTATTCCGTACGTGAAAATACAATGGCAAAATCATACTGGGAGAGAGGCTACTTGGGAACTTGAGGATGAAGTGAGATGCAAATATCCGCATCTATTTGAGGATTAAGACAAGTTCAAATTTCGAGGAAAAAAAAATTTTTAAGGAGGGAATGATGTAATATTTGGGTCTTTTGGAAGTAGTGGGACCCGCTTGGGTTTAAAAAAAAAAGAAAAGAAAAGAAGAAAGAGAGTTGAAAATTCAAAGAGGAGAGAGCGGTTACATTTTCATTCGTAGAAAACTGAACCAGTCGGAAGAGAAAAGAAAAAGAGAGAAAAGAGGAGAGGGACAGAAGAAGAAAGGGAAACAAGGAGAGGGTTTTGCACGCGCGCGTCGCGGGAGCCTCGCAAAGCCGATTCGATTATTTTATGCAACACCCGGTGAGTACACGTGCCTCTTATTCCTCCAATCGAAAGCATTTTTCCAATTTAGGGCTCAAATTCGGAATATTGGGAATATTGAGTGGCGAAGTCCGATTTTTGAGTTTTTGAGCCATGAAAATTTATAAGAATGGTAATTTAGGACGTCATGGACACGTGAGATTTTACGGAATTGGATTTGAGCTTGTGGTTTGTCCGAAACGGAATTTTGAACTTCTGCCCGCTGGATGAACAATATGCGCGCAGTGACTGTGGGGTCTGATTTTGTCGGTTTCGGCTCAAAATTGGGTTGTCCAACTTATGGGTCTTCTAATGCTCGGAATTATCTTCGTTTTGACTATCGGAGTTCGGATGAGAAAGTTATGGCATAATCAAGTTTTGCACCCTAGCCTCGCTTCTTGAACGGCTTTGAATAAATTGCTTTTGTTAGGCGTTTTGTTAGCTCTTAGGAGTCATTTTATTAGTGTTAAGGTGTGATTTAGTTGTCTTAATAATTGAGGTAGAGTTTTATCGGGTTTTAACTCATTCCTCAATTATTTGTTAGGACCGCGAATTTGACGATTCAAATATCATTTTATTGGATCGTAGGCGACGAGGTGAGTGGTACTATATCTTCTTTGAATTTGTAAAATTCATGTTGAGAAAATTATATGAATTATATATAGTATGAGGTTATGAAATGACATTATTATTGCATAAAAATCGGATCAGGCATGGACTACCTTTTTATTGTTTATAAAAGTTTGGAAAGCATGTTATGCAAAGTTTTGGAAGGCAAAATATATTTGTAATTGCTTTGCAAATGGTTTATGGAAAAGTACATAGATGATTTGAGAAATGGTGGATGACAATGTTGCAAAAAGGTATTTGTTTGGTTTATGATATTGATTTCTGAATTGGCTTTCTAGTATTGAAGGATTGTTATTTTGCTCATTATTGCCGTGAGCCCATTGAGGGGCATGTTGGTATGCATACCGGTAGGATATCCTTCTGGGCCGAGCCACCGGCATTATAGGTGGAGACCTTGCCAAGGGGGGAATCTTGGTAGCCTTGTCACAAGGCGTTGTGCCGTGACCATGGTAAAAGATTGAGCAATAAATTAGTTAATTGATGGACCATTGGCGCGTGATTTTGAATGGAGATTATTCAATAGATTTGACCATTGATTCTTGTATTGTTATAGCGGTTTAAATGAGTTTTCATATGAGTATAAGAATAACTCCTATATGATTCATTATGTATTTTATATATTGAATGGAGTTTAAAGGTTATGGGATTGCTTTGAATCCATGCATAGTGCTTGCTCGATCTGCTTAGAAGATATGTATTACTCACTGGGCGGTGGTTGCTCATTCCACTCATCATTTATGTTTTCAGATTCCTCGGTTAGCGGCGAGTAAAGCGAGAGCGTTGTTGGGGGAAACTTTTGATTTTTTTTTTTTTGGTATGACTTAAGGAAGAAACTTATTTAGTATTTGTTATCTTTTGAGTTGACTGAATTCTTATTGTTAATATTATTTTGGAGGATTATAGAAACTCTGATGTGTAGCCAACGTGTTGGTTTATCTGATATATATATATATATGAGTTTGAGTTCATATATGTTGATATCAGGTTGTTAGTTATATTGAGGCTGCGTCCTTCGTGTGGAAGGACGGCCGTGTCATATTCCCTTCTCTTACAGTTTTAGGGTGTGACAATTTATGGTTGGGAAACTAAGATACAATGAAATTGATAAATGCATAGACTAGGAAAGTACAATTAACTTGAAGGCATAGTTGGTGCAACTTAATTGAGCAGAAGTGATTACATATTTTGCCTTCGTGCAAATAAAATTGGTGTATATGAAGCAATCACATTCCGTGACCAGGTTATGAAAAAAAAAGAAAAAGTGACAATGTCACCATGACATACCTATTATGGCGATGATCTTATAGGCTATGCAGCTGTATTACCCTTGTCGATTCACACACTTTACTCGGTAGTTGAGGTTCGGTATTTCTTTGCACTCGTCAACAGCTGATCGAACATTAAATGATGGGTGGGATCAAAGAAAGCAACGAAAAGAACAAGCAGTTTCAATGCACATGATATCAGACTGAACATTCAGCAGTGGAATTCTCTTTTGGGTTCTTTTGGAGTACCAATTTGTGAGCATCCATCATCCAATTCGAACAGTATAATTATCATTCGCAAGCTTTTCATAGGTTCAAGACATCCTACATAGCTTTGGATAGAGATGAAGATACAAAATAAAAGTGTACGTTCTAATGACACCTTTGCATCTATCTGGAAGAAGGTAATTTCCTCTGTAGCCTTCATTGCAAGGACAATATGTCATAAGAGGAGGCCTGATCGTT